>CM072872.1:14892500-16350000 GCA_036937835.1 Pampus argenteus | reverse complement strand
ATAAGGAGCTGCCTTTTAATTCAGAGTAGCATCAATTATTGATACTTTTGTATGATTTAAGTCAAACAAACACTTTGACTTTAATCCCATGCAACCAATGGGTTAAAAGTTGCTTTGTATTAAGGGATCACTAGCCAAAAAAAAGAAACTCTTCAGTTCTATGAAGTAGCCTCTGTGTGTGTGTGTGTGTGTGTGTGTACAGTACATGTTTGCACACCACAATACGTGTATGGGAGTGTGGCATGGGTGCAGCACGGCCTTTGAAGAGTCACATGGCCTCCTGTGAGTAACAAGCCAACTATGCAATTCCTGAAGTTTGAGACTCCCATTCAAAACTCCAGCCCACCCTCGCCCCAAATCCCAGGAGGGAGGAGGGAAGGGTGGGGCAGGGTGGGGTAGGAGAGGACTGTTGATAGGTGTGGTTGGCAGCGATGGCGTGCTCTCGAGAATAGAAGTGGGGTAAAATGGCAGGATGTAGGTGAGGACCGGAATCTGAGAAAAGCAGTCGAGAGGAGGGTTGAGGGCATTTACAGGTCAGGGTCAGAGGTAAGGGGTCAACAGATATTCATTTCATACTGTTTCAGGATATTGTCTGTAAAGTCTGGTGCTTTCTGTGTAGCGGCTGTGGTCGCAGCGGAGTTACTCAGTTATTTATTGTCTGTTCTGTCTTGTAAACTCAGGTACTTTCTCTTTGTGGTCACAATCTTTTTTTTTTTTTTTTTTAGATCACATGATTCCACATGAATTTTATTTCTTTTTTGTCTTCATACACGGTGTCGTGAGATCGACCGCGGCTCTGAAATCTGCAGAGCAGCTGAGACAAGATGCTCGTATATTATTTGTTTATGTGGTTGTATGTGTGCATGGGTGGAGAGTGAAGTGCTGCCACTGAGGCTGGAAGTCATAAAGACCCCTCTACTGTGACCGCTGTGTGTGTGTGTGTGTGTTTTCTGTGTGGGGGGGCCACTGCTTATGTCCCTGCCTCCTTTTCCTTATTTAGAGACAGGTCCCTTTCTACAGACGTCCGACCTCTCTGGCAGGGGAGTTTCCTGCTTTTGAAGACTCCCGACACACATACACACACACACACACACAAAGAGAACCACACTCGTACACACTAATGTAGAGCGAGAGAGACTGCCCTTAGTTTTTTTCTCCTCCTTCTCCCCCTCCTTCTTCCCTCCTCTCTTTTTTCTGAATGGATGCCCTCGCTCTAACCTCAATTGAGAGCTGTGTAACAGGACACTGCCCTCTAAAGTAATAGGCTCAGCCCCCTCTTTAACAGCCACACTATAAGAGAGCACAGAGAAGGTCCTGAGTGTGTGTGAGAGAGTACGTCCAACAGTGTCTGTCAGGGACTGAGGGAGAGAAGGGAGGGTGAAGGGTGAGAGAAAGAGAGAGAAGGAGTGAGGGAGACTGCTGTGAAACATGTGATAGCGCAACTTTGGCGGGGCTTACAGGGAGTTTAACGGCTGTAGTGTCTCCAGAGCTCTGGGAAAGCACCTTTAGCCCAGAGGGAGCCTCACAAACTGTCTGTGTGTGTGTGTGTGTGTGTGTGCGCGCGTGTGTGTGGCTGTGTGAGAAAATGTGCATGTGTGTGTGTGTTAGCCGGCTATGTAGTGCTGGTGCTGTCACTTTAAGCCTGTTACTGATTACACTCAGAAGAATGCAACGGGAGGAGGAAAAAAGACAGGGAAAGAGATGAGCAGACATGTAAGGATGAAATCTTTTAGGAGCTGAGCTCCGGCAAGTTTTGTGTGACTTTGCCCAAACAGCCGTGGACAGTGACATGGGTGAGAGGAGCAGAGTTAAAGCGAAGGGGAACCCGGAATCCCACTTTGACGCAGGGACAGAGCAAAGGACACCCAGAAATGGAGAAAAACCTAAAGAGAAAGAGAAACTCGGGGGTTCCCTCATTCCAAACTCACCAGGAGGAAACACGACTCTCACCCAGACGGGTAAGTAAAAAAAGAAAAAAAAAAAAAAGAAAAGAAAAAGAAAAGGAAAGAAAAGAAAGAGGAAAAGGGTTCTCAGAAAGTAGAGCTGCTGCTGTTGATGGATATCATATGTTACAAGTTAAGGTTGAGAAACTGCTCCCAGATCCTTAATAGGCTGAGCAGAAACTGAGAGGAAGAAACAGGAGGCTCTGATATTGGCTTAAATTTGGTGGTGGGGGGGGGTCACATGATCCATCTTTATTCTTAAAGCCGGTAAACGGTTAGGTTGAGCTTGTCAGGTCAGTCTGAGTTTGAATGGTCATTTGTCGTGGAGCGAGCGTTACCTCACAATGTGATCACATTACAGAAGAGCTGATTCACTGTTACATAGTCGAATTGTCTGGCTCACACTCTGCTGCGAGCTTTACTTACTATGGCTGGGATTACTGTACAAGGGAAGCACAATGTATGGTATGCACTACCGTCAGTGCTGTGATGATATACGTGTCATGACAGAGACCTATCTGAAGAATCAGCCATGTGATAAAAATAGGTTTTGTGGTTAATACTGAATTTTTTTCTTGTGTTCAGACACCACTTCCTCTCTCTGCTTAAGTCTCCCCCCACACACACACCCACAACCACTGTCCCTTCATTTGACATAGCTAGCCTAGTCCACTCCTCCTGCTCAGCAGCAGAGGGCATGAATGAACTGAGAGTTTTGGGTGGGGGCGGGGAGGGCAGCAATACAATATCATACAGCATGGACAGCACAGTGTGGCTTCTTTATGAATGGACATGGCAGATATCTGACGTGATTGGCTGCGTAGGGTGTGACGACTGATGATACCAGATCTGGGAGTTGATCTTTAGATTCGTTCTAGCCTTTCGCTGTCACCGTGGTCTCTCCTGGTTACCTCCTTTTAAAGCACTGCAGCATGTGTATATGTATTGGTGTCCTTGTATGTCTGTTGGGAGCAGATGAGAGTGTTTTAAAGGTTGTGTGAATCTGTACGAGCAGTTCTGGGTTACATGTGTTTGTCTAAGGGGGCTTAGTCACAAGCTGTATAATGGTGTGTGTGTGTGTGTGTGTGTGTGTGTGTGTCTTAAAACCGTGGCTTTTTAAAGTCGTGGCTCCCTGCCCAGCTGTTGTTCTTCAAATTATCTCCCACTCTCTCTGACTAAGACGGCGTTCTCTCCAGCCACCATTACTCTTACTCACATGTCATGTAACAAAAGGGCAGGTCTCCAGCGTTAATGCTCCATTTGGAAACACTCAGATAAACCAAAGAAACACATTTTCTCCTCTGGCCATTTATTTTTGAAAATCTGTCTATTTGTAAATCAGTTTAAATGGAATAAGTATACATTTGAGGATGAGACACTGTCAAGACGGGATGAGATATTGTAACTACCTGCCACAGACAGAAGATATGAGAGATTTCATTAATAGCAGGGTGTCATTGTTCCTTGTCTTTCCCAGAACACTGTCTGTCCCACTCTTAGTTTATGGCACCAGGAGGTGTGTGTGTGTGTGTAGAGAGAGAGAGTGGGGAGTGGTGATAAGGAGCCACCCATAAACTGCCATGATGGTGCGCAAGGATCTATCAGTGCTTATCAAGGCTGCATTTCCGGCGTGAGTGTGTGATAACAGGGAGATTGGCGGTGAGATGCATCGCAGGAATCTTGATGAGAGAGATTAGCATGGAATCTGCCCTCTGCCTTATTGCTCTGCCTACAGAATGAACTCTGCCCTGTCCTACTTGGCAGAAAGCGTGGTCCTTGCAAAAAAAAAAAAAAAAAAAAAAATCACTTACAGGGCAGACTATTTGTGACAAGTAACAATTATTAATTATTTTGGATTATTATTATAAAATAAATATAAAGTTTGCTATGCGCACACAGACAGTAGTTTAAAGGTTACAGACAAACCGATACTATGAGAAACAGTGAGCGACAGACTGGCAACCTGTCCAGGTTATAAGCAGCTTCTCACCCTGTAATCAGTCATTTTCTACAAATACGAACCACAGTAGAGATGATGACACGGACGCAGTTGGATTTGTAAAGTTGATTTTTTATTATTATTATTATTATTTCATTTTTTATTGACACCTTGGGAAAAAGTCGTCAAGCAACTGAACAAAGCGGCTGCAGATTTGTGAGAACCCGTCAAGAATAAGTGGAGGTGGAGGTGGAGGTTGCAGGGTGGAGAACAGGAGGCAGTCAGCGCTAAATGACCGTGCTAACTGGTCTGTCAGTTGTCTTAATGAGTCATCACATGGTGGTCTGCGTAATGAAAGGTGGCTGATGCAGACGCAGATGATTCAGTGAGGTGGGAAAAGGTTGAGGGGAGTTAAAGCATAAGTCACCAGTGGAAGGGTTTAGTCCCAACCACATTCTTTACTATAATAGAAACACACACACATGCATACATGCATACATGCATACATGCATACAGGCTGGTGTCAGGCGGTAAGACGTTGTGACATACCATAGTTATTCCGACATCGACAGGGTTATGTAACTCTAACTGGGTTAAGCAGCACAAGAACAATCTGACTCACTTGACTCATTCCTTCTTTTCTGTTCCTTACTTTCCTTTTTTCGCATGACTCGTCTTTGTTTATACAGCAACAAGTCACTCACACAAGTCTGTCATTCACAGGCAGATCGAGTTAAGAGCTTTGCGGCATGACTGAGACGTCACAAGGGCTAAGTGCAGTTTGGTTTATTTGTACATGCACCGCAGAAGAAGCCCGTTAGAGCATGTGTGTGTGTGTGTGTGTGCGCGCGTGCGTTTTTTTTGTGTACTCAAGAGCGCTCGTTCCAACGGTGTACTAACCACACACACCTGGCCTGTTTCCTCCTTTGCTCATATATGGGCAAAGCTTCCCCTACCTGGGCCCCACTCTAAATTCCAATAAGTGGCAGTGGTGTGTGTTTGTGCGCGCATGTGTGTGTGTGTGCAAGGAAGAGGCTATAGAGACGGATGCACGTCATGGAAAACCAGGATCAATGGGCAAGGCCCGCAGAGCTGCGTTTTTAAGGTGTTCCTTTTGTTTTCCAAAGGTAATCAGTTAACACAATGACTCAGCCTGGCTGATTATTCAAAGTGACTGCGGTAGTACGACGTCAATAAGGAACATACAAGCTGACTTACAACATCGATGCAACTGTGATTCCTGTGGATCATCAGGATTATTAACTCAAACTCATGATAAAAAGAAGATCCTGTACGGGTCTGACAGTCCAACCTGCTCATAGAGACTTTGTGTAAGTCTTGTCACTAAGTTATCTTCCTTACACCTCTCACGCTCATTTATCAATGAGTGTGTTAGCATTTAGGGTGGAGGCAGTTCAGGTATCAGTAGCAAAGTTATAGCGCTCTCAAACAGAGCTTACATTATAGCCTTTGCGTTGCCTTGTGTTGGGCCTAATGATGCAGATTTATGGGTGTGCTGCTAGTCATGCTTAAACTCTGTGACCCCACAAAATGCCAAGAGGTGACTGGGACACAGGAGTGCCCTTATGCTGACTTTAGAGGATGGGACACTTTTCAACTTTTTCCCCTTTTCTTACTGTATCTTATTGTATATTTTTATTTTTTCCCCCTCTTCTGCTGCTTTTCTTTGCTCTCTGTACATTTGCCAGGCCTTCATAAAGCAGCTTAAGGAAGGAGTTAGCTTTCCTTGGTGAACTTGCCAACTCTTTCCCATCAGTCCAGCCCCCTGGAAGGGCCTGCAGACACCCCTCTTTCTCGGCCTGGGGCTGGGGCTGGGGTACAAGCGGTATGTTCGAGGCTGGGGCTCCCTCTGGAGAGACTCTTTGGCGCTCCAAACTAGGCCTGGATACAGTCTCCGTGTTGACCGGCCTGTGTGAGCCACCCAGCAGCACCCGGAGGAACCATTTGGGATCGTTTTACATATAAAGCCTGTTTCATCCCCTCAGTTTATAATAAGAATAGAAAGTGAGCGAGAATGAAGAGAGAGGGAGCGAAAGAGAAAAAAGAGGAGGGGGAGAAAGTGACTTCAGCAGTCTGTCTGGCAGTGACCATCCGTTGGATAGTGAGAGAATATTCTGGGACAGGGAATGACTTTGGATAAGGAACAGAGGTGGCAGGGAAGACTGAGCTTCCACAACCCCTGTCTGCACAGAATCTGAGTTATTGGCTCCCTCTCGTTGGTTGGACGTTTTTACTCACCCGTCACAATCAATCAGACTCCCAGGCTGGGGTCTAATGGAAGTTGTAGAGCAGAGAACTGATATCTGATTGGCTGTTGGCCTCATGGAACGACAGCTTAATTGGTGGAAAGCTGTTAGTGAGCGCTGTATTGTAGGCTTGTCCCATCTCATGGACTGAGCATCTCTCACAGTCAGTGAAACCGTTGTTACGGTTATACTCAAGTGTCTAATTGTCCATTTAAAACTGTTAAGAGTGTGTTTGTGCAAAAGGTTGTGAAAAGCTAATTGAGAATTACTTTTAGTTTTCTACCCATTTTTACTTAAAACATTTGCAGATTTGTTTGAAAATGTGCATACTGGTTGTTGAAGCATATTTTATGTCTACACACGTTCAAAAGCTGTTATAAGCACAGTTAGAGTGTGAAGAGAAGAAGTTGAAAAGTGTGAAAGGTATTGTTAAAATCCAAATTGTCTCCCTGTTTGTATTGTTTTTTTTCTCTTATTATTGCCAGTTAGTACTCGTTGGGTTTTATGGAGAAGAAAAAAATAAGATAATAAGTCCGGGTTTGGAACAGTAGGGGACTTTAAAGATGGAGCGAGGCACATACTGTGCACATATACACACTAGAGAGAGAGAGAGAGAGAGAGAGAGAGAGAGAGAGAGGGAATGCATCCACACCCAGCTCACACATCCTACACACCCTCCCACACACACACATGCCCACACATATTTGAGCAACAAACAGCACATGCACACAACCAATGAACCAATGTTGCTTACTGCAAAAGTGCAACTTACGTTTGCACAAATACACACAAATACACACACACACACACACACACACACACACACACACACACATACTTGTACAGTTGTCACCCCCTACTTTGAGGCTAAAGCAGGGTAATGATTCAGTTCCTCTTTGCTTCCACCAAAATGTGTGTAGATGTATGTGCTTTCTATGTGTGTGTGTGTGTGTGTGCGTGTGTTTGTGTGTACATATACAAGTCAGTGTATGTTTGCTGTATATGTGTGCACGGTTGTCACTCTGTGTGTGTGTGTGTGTGTGTGTGTGTGTACGCGCGTGTGTGTGTGTGTGTGTGAATGTGGATGTGGTCAGGCCCAGCCATCTTCCAGGCAGCTAAGAGGAAACCCACATCAACTGCCATACACCACACTCTAGGAATAGACTTGCCCAGTGCAGGCAGGAATGGAATGGCACGCCTGACCTCACCCCTCCTCACACCGCCTCACCCATCCTCAGGCCATCTAGCGCTCACCCCTTCCTAGATCCATCTTCCTTAACCTCTAGTCTTCTGCACCCTTCACTTATACTGCTCGTGAAGTCAGAGATCATTCATTGTTTTTTGTGTTATTTCCCCTTTTTTCTCCCTTTTCAGAAATGCACATTTCCCTATATGCACTACTTATCGTCGCTGCTACGCTCTACTGTTGGTCTGAGGAAGGTTATAGCTACGCTATAGCTACCTCTGGGACATATGGTGTTGATGACTTTCAATTAGCTTTACAGGAAGGGTGTAACATAAAAGGATGTTCATGCTATCCCACCTAGATTCTTCCCCGACTACCAGTAGGAATCTCAAGTGCAGTGACAAGGACACCGTCACTCAGAGGGTTTCAGTTCGGTTGTCTCCATTTGCCCCTTACAGAAACCAAAGGCTACACTTTCAATGGAAAAAAAAAAAAAAAAAAAAAGACGGGTTTACATACATTTGACCTCTCTGTCTAAGCGGCAGTGGAAGCGTTACCAAAGCATGGAAAAAGACAGAGATAAGACATAGAAGACCATATCATCTTATCTTGAGCCCTGTGAGCTTACTAAGCCTCACCGCTCTGGACCTGTTAATATCACACATATACTTATAGTGCTGTTGACAGCTTTTAAAACACAGCTATATATTTTTATTCAAAGTGACATTATGTGCGCTAAATTGAATTTGTACTACGTTTTCCAGGTATGCCTGTAAAATGACGCTTGCTGTTTTCCAGCATCAGAGTCTCTGACTGTGAATATTTTTTTTTTTTCAGGTTGGCAGATTCAGTGGAGCTTTTTTTCCCAGAAACACCGTTGGACAACCATCTGCTCCAAGGCCGTATTCAGAGAGGTAAAAACATTACATTACATTAAAAACAATTATTTTCACCTTTTTCCCTCCCGTCACCCACTTCGCCACCCTCTTTCTAGAAACTGTATCCCCCTCCGACAAAGAACAGAGCCAGAGGCCACATCCCTTTACACCTCTTCAAATTCTCCAATATAAGGCTTCAAGCAGGAAGAGCACACCCAATAATAAATCTTTGAACCTCACTGAGCTGTCATTGAGCTCGCCGCATCTTGTGTGATAAATGAAACTTCTTCTCACCTTTGTTGTCAAAATGTTACAAAACCACAGCGTGAAACGCCTTGAAACAAACAAACAAGAAGTGAGAAGGAAGAAGAAGAGACAGACACTGAAAGAGAGAAAACAGCCTTAATGGTGACAGAGAGCTGGAATGTCTGAAGGGAGGAGGAAAGAGGGGGATAAGGGAGAAGCCAGCACATTTCCCTTAATAAAATGAAATTGGAGTCAAGTGACCATCAGCTGGTCAGAGTATGTTTGATCAATATGGTCATGAGGCTTCAGGTATGCAGAGCTCGACTTGCAACCACAGAGAAAAAGAAAGGAAAGAGAGAGATCAGCCATGCTGTCCTCCCTCTTCCCATTCCTACTCTCTCCTCTCTTCTCCTGCCGTCACCTGTATGTAGGTCATATTTTATTAAGATTGGGTCAGTGCTCCCATTATGTGTCAGGCTAAGTGTTGGAGCCGGCATGGCGGTGGCCGCTGCCTGTCGTGCCTCAGGGCTAATGGGAAAGAATGGCAGGAATCTGCAACTGATAATGCCATGCTTGGAGATGTTCGTCAGCAGATAATCTCCCATATCCTTCCCCTCCCTCGGGCTCCTCTTCTTCTTCTCCTGCTTGAACTAATCTATTGGTTTTCGCTATCACCGCGTTCTCTCTTCTCCCCTGCCCTTATGTCATAATAACAGAGCTTCTCTTCTCTTCTTCCCTTCTCTGTTTCTTCAGATGGACTCAGCCGTGTCTACAGAAGTCTTTTACGAAGTCTTCCCGCCCAGGTGTTACCAAACCAGCCGGCCTTCACGGTTCACGGCTCTCTGGCTGCTGTCAGTTGCTCAGTAGGCAGTGTAGATCCTGTGTAGCAATCAGCAGCTACATCTGGCTACTGGGTCTCCGACGGCTCTGCCTACTTCCCAGTTGGGCACGCCATAACTCGCCCATTGGCTGGTGGCACATTCCAATCCTCTGATTGGCTGCCATGTCAGGGGGGCTCCATCCTGTGACCCCACAGACAGGATGTTCTCTGTGTCACAACTCCACAAGGGGCCCTTGTCAAGGCTTTTTGTGTTGTTTGGTGTTTTTTTTTCACTCCTTCCTCTTCCGCCATTCTTCTTTTAATTCTTCCTGTTTCTGCCCCTTTCTCTGTCTCTCTGCCTCATGCTTTGTAAGGTCCTCTTTGTATCAAATGTCCTTGGTTAGAGCTACTGTATTAAAGATAAATTAGAACCGTGTTGTGACTGAATTTTCAAAGAATTTCACAGAAAGGAAACACATTAAATGTGTGCTTCGAAAAGCTTTTGAAAAGAAGAGATGTACCTTTGCTTTGTCCTGAACCTGGCATACAATGTAGATTTCTGTGTGGTTCAATTCTACAGCTACATTGTCTGCTGGGTTTCTGGCTAGCAATATACGCAACTGTAATATAGTATAACACTCCAGTGCTGCAGAAGGTAAGTAAACATCTATTATATCAATGTGTCTCAAATGTCTGACCCTGACAATTCAATAAAAAGAAAATATTGCACATTAATTCTACTGAGTGACTCGTGCTGTCATTTGTCGAACTGAATATCACTTTTAAGAGGAGAAGAAAATCTCAGCAGAATCTGGAATCTGCTCAATCTAATTTGATTCAATGTTGCTTGTGCGTCCCAGGAGTTAACCCCCGAGCAAGAGATGCCAGGAATATTCTAGTAACTCAGCACAAAGCCGGGCCGTTGTCTCTCAGGGGGGATGTCAGACTGCTGTCTGACTGGCTCCTTATTAGTGGGACAGCACTGTCTTTCCTGCAACCAACACACACACACACACACTACCACACACACCTGGGATTATACCCAACCTTCACACAAACCAGCAATGTTTTTCGATTCGACATTGTGCATCCCTACCTGTGTGAGCAGCTGTGAAAGTCACACACTTTCTGACACTTAACTCAAAAGCTCATGGACTCCAAAAGCAACTTTTACATCCACCAAGTTCACTTCACAAAATATTTTAAGGCAAACTCTGAATCCCATGTTTCTGCAGATGCACATAATTAAACTGTACACAACACAACATGCATGTCTGATTGTTTCTGATGGTAGCCTCAGGGAGTCTTTTTTCCCCAAACACATCATGTAAAGAAGACATATATATGTATGAATCAAGCTGAAACTTTTGCAACCGCCTACGTAAACATGTATGAAGGCTCTGAGCCATATAGGAAACTGAAAAAGGGCATGATTCTGCACCAAAATGTGAAGTAAATTACCGTGTATTCAGCAGGGATTCAGCAGTGCTGCCTGTGTTCTGTCACAGCCCTGCAGCAGGGCTCAGGCAATGGAGGTGAAAACATCATTTTCACAGCTCAGAATAGAAAGTAAACTAAGGTAAAGCTGCAGCAAGTCTTGGGAATAACGGAGGTCAAAATAAAGACAAACCATCAGTTTATTAAAGGATAACTTCACCTTTTACAAGACAGTATTTCCTATACACTTCAATCTAGACACGGCCTTTGTGACGGAGTTGCACCACCCCAACAATCAGAGTGAGCGTTGTCAGTGTTCAATTTTTATTGTTTTTTTTATTTGTCTTTGATGAATCATTATTACACTCTATATAATTTATACATAAAAAAATAAACAATGGAAAATGATAATATAACTTACTGTATTTTGTATTCAATGTAAATGTTCAAGAAAAATCTGTTCTTAAATTAGTATTCATTTTTCAACAAGCTCATAATGCGCTCCTCCAAATGGTTGAGAAGACCGATGATGGGTTAAAAACAAAAATACCCACAGACTGCACAAATGCTTACATGCACTGAATGGTGCGTGTCTTTCGCATGTCCACTCAAGCTCAAAGGCTTGCATGAAGGGTTTGCACATAAAAGGCTTTCAACAGTGAATGTGAATGATGCAGCCTGGTGATGGAACATTTTATGTATAATGTAACTGCAGGTTTCGGTAATGAAAGCATAGAGAGACAATACTTCATATTAATTAGAACCTGTTCTAAATGTTGGTTCAAATACAGTAACTCCACAAAGAGATGCCCACATAGCACCTTTGATACAGCAGCTATGACCTCATGAATGAAGCTTTAGAGGATAAAAAACACACATCTGTAGCATTTCTGGTTATAATTATATTGAATTTCCATTCATTTTTGAATTAGCTTTATATCTCCTGCATTGAATCACACGCATCATCAATACAGGTCTTGTCTCTGTCTCACTACTGAAGCTCTCAAGTTCTCCTCTTTTTGTGACAATATTACACGAGCTGATCCGATCCATAGGGGCCAACTGTGAGAATCCTAACAATGTGAGTGGTTGCTAATGGCTCGTAATGGTGAGGGGTGTGTGGGCGGTTTATTATTGCTTTGATAAACCGTTGGTGACGTCCGTGGTATGAGGATTGCATGCATAGTGAGAATACAAAACAACAGAATGCTAAGGGAAAAAGCGGTGTGACGACAGGGAAGAAGAAGAAAAAAAAAAAACGAAACAGAGATAAGGCCACCTGTCTTCCTCTATCACACACATAAACGCTTTCAAGGAGGATAGGGTAGAAGGTGAAGGTGCTGTCGTTTGAAGGTGGCATCAGTGATGTCATCAGTTTCACCCCGGTACTACAAACACGCACTCCCTGTCTTGTCTGCGTCACTGCTGTAATAAGTCATTTGACTGTCACACAATGACCTCCACAGCAGGGCTTTCCCCAGCAGCAAGCTTACACACGCAGAAAAAGCCCTACACTGTCATTTGCATGCAGTTAGTCTCCGTGATTTACAGTGTTCACCAGAAGAAAGTTATCACTTCCCATCCCTGACCTGGAGATGGAAAACGTTATCCACAACCATGAAGTGTTGTTAATTGAACTTTTGTGTTTTTACTTAGTTAAAAATTCAATGCTTTCCACAGCTGGAAGTGTTGCATTTGACAAAGATTCAGCTCGCTCTGTACTATCAAAATGTATGACCATGAACCAGAATCATGATGAGATTGCAAGACAGAGAGGAGGAGAACTACTTCCTCCGAGGTTGCGATATGAACTCACAACCTCTTACACTTCACTGTCAAAGCACAGTCCTTGAAGTGAGGTTGCGTCACATCCCTCAAGGTCCACGAGTCATATTGAACAGAGAGCTGTATAGAAGTGGAGGCAGGAATAATAGCTCCAGAAACTTTTTTTTTGTTCAAGTATATTTTAGAGGTCAATTTCCTTTATATATTCAGGATTTTCTTTGTTCTGGGATAATAAAACTAGTGTAAACACATTTCACTGTGATGAAATTAGGCTCCGCTTGAGCTGAAAGACTTCATTTCTCTAAAAGTTACAGTCTTGGTTGATGTATGGCTTCTTTTGCAACTTTTTGCAACTCTCACACTGATCTAGACATGAGGCTCTGTTTCCTGGGTCCGGTTCAGATCACATATACAGTGTGCTCTGTTCAGAGGCAGAGGTCATGCACTCTAGTTTTTCATAATTTCTATGAATTAATGGAGACCATATTCACCTATTTACACTGTATTATTTACACATTTTATTTCCACAAAACGGATTCAGAAAACAAACCGATTATTCTACAGGTCTGTTATTTCCTAGGTCATCATTTAAAAGAACACAAACACTATTTCTGTGTATCCTATACTATCAGATTACATAGTTATTTTTTTCTGATTATTATGACATTTTAATAACTCATTGCTTTGTAAAAAATAAAGATTGTATTGGTCAATCAATATATGAATTAATCAATCATTTAATGTATAATGTACTCATTGTGAGTATTTTTGGTTGTCATGAATGTGATGAATGTGTGGATTCAGTGGGGCTAAACATGCAGGTAATTCTCTTATTGTTTGTTTTGGGTGTCCAGCACCAGCAGTCACATAGAGACTGATCGCTATAACGAAGCAAACAGGGAAACATTATGAAAGAAAAGGAAAAGAAATCAGAGAGGTGGGGGTTGAGGTGCCGTGTATGACTGTGATATGTGGCTCTAAATTACAAACAGGTGGGATTTTGAACTTGAAATGATCATTTTAATATTAAGCCAGCTCCTCAGCAGGAAACTGCAGGAATGGTCCGTCTGATCAGCGTACTCCATCACTGTCCAAACTCAAAGTATCAAAATGATGACACAGCAGAAGAAGAAGAAGAAGAAGAAAAAAAACAAAAAACATTTGGTGGTAAAAACATGGTTGACCACTTCCCTGTCTAAATAACTATGTTGCATACACATAGACAGCTGTTACAAGGATTTGTCTATGGGAGCGTGAGTGCATTTTATTCATGACACACTCTGACTCATGACAGTTATGTAAAACCTCAGGTTGAAACCTGTGACTCAACATCACTTTGAAGATGATATTTCAGATAATGGATTGGAGAGAATAGCACTTACTGCAGTGAAAGGCAGGCTTTACATACTTTGGTTTGATCGCATTTCACCAGAAATTAAAACTGTTGGTGAGTGAGACAAATCGCAGCACGTTCACCACACCATTATCTCATACCAAACCTGGTGAGTCACCAGACAGAGGTGGAACCGACCACAGAGTTTGGTGTGAAGCCTTCCCAACAGCCTGACCCAACCTGACTGGGAGGCAATGGACAAGACTTGTTCACAAGATCGCACACAACACCTCACAAGGTGCCAGAAGATTTTTTTTTAACACTCTGTTACTTTGTAAAGCACATTTCTAGTTCTAGATTTTCATTCTGGGACACTACTGGAATATCTTTGCATGATTTACAGTTCAAAAAAACTTTTTTATTATTTATCTTATACTAACCCTGTATACAGCCACTCAGTTCAGCCTGTGAAACAAGTCGTTTTTAGCTACTGTCTCTTTAAGGCCCCCCCTCCTGATCTGATTGGCTAGCTCCCAGAAGGTGCCTTTATGCAGACGTTTCTGGAGGCTGCGTAACATTTGAGGAGGAAGTAGAGGTGAAGTTTGCAAAAAAAAAAAAAAAAAAAAAAAAGCGACCAGAGCAGGATGAAGCCCTGGCTTTTGACTTGAAGGCAGCATTATTACATACATTCACTACAGTGGTGTGGGACTTTGACTATGTTTAACTATGTTTAACATAGACCAGATGAATATATATATATATATATATATATATATATATATATATATATATATATATATATATATAAACATTATAACAGTATATAAATGACAGGAAATCACAATTCAGTGTTGTATGTATGTTCTATATAGAGTCCTGAAAAACATGTCAGTAAATCATTCAACGCTACACCTTTTCACTAATATGTAAATTACAATGATTGTACCTGACTGTACCTGTCAGTGATGACTAATGATGATGATGTTTCATCAGTGTCTAAAGTCTAAAGTTTAATGTTCATTATAGAGCGAACTGTTGTGTTGTTTATTAAGCGAGAAACAGTAAATGAGTGAATAAGAGAGTCGGACACATCCAGGGTTTTCCAGAGCATGTTTGGCAAGACTAAATGTGTGTAATGTAAAACAAAAGGCATTCATTAAAATATGTTAAAAAGCTCTGTAGAACTGCAGAGCTGAGTGATGATTCTCTGTGAACAAGTCTAATTCTGGGTTTACGTTTTACAATTATGTGAAGGTTTGTAAGAACATTCTTTGTTTGCTCCGAGGACGCATTAGCAGGACAGATGACAAAGGAGCTTGTGGATGCTGGCCATGACTCAAGGACTGTTCAAACCACAATTTCCACATTTCATAAATGTTATGTCTTGTTCACTAGCAGTGTTGAACATCGCTGTGTGAAGGGGTTTAGCCTCTTAAATCCCTCTGACATGCTGCTGGTCAGTCAACACAAACTCATGCTGTGGAGCCAAAAACATTGTTCAATGTGTTTAAAATGATGCGCGGGACCTTAAGAATATTTGCCTTTGATGGGACGGTGCATAAAAAAGCAGAATACAGAATATTGTACTGTCAAAATAAAAGACAACCTTAACCTTGAGAGAAAAATAAAAAGAGAAAACTGATTTCAAATGGTTAACAGGCACTTCACTTCACACATGCTCCACCGACCGAGAGGGTGTGACTGTGTTGAAAGGGTGTAAATGTGTATCAGTGTTTGGGTCTAAGAACGGTTGTGTTTTGAATGTATGGATGCTGAATGTAAAACTCCGCCTGCACTTTTTGTGCAAACCTCCAGTTGTTTAAATAAGCGTGGCCTCTGGAAATACTTGTTTCTGATTGGCTGACAGGTGTACATTACACTTATATAACAGAACACCTCAGACATAGTTCTGATAACCGCACCATTCTGCTAAATCATGTGATTAGGGAGCCGTATGGGCTACAGTTGCTATTTGCAAATAGTTCAGGTAACTCACACTGGTTTAAATGAACACAATCATTTAAACAATATATGTATATAATCGACTATAAGAGACACAAGACCAGAACAGAGAGGGAATGAAAACATGTCTTCAGATGGGGTAAAAATGACTTTACTGTTAGTCCTACTGATGCAGTGTCGCCAGATTTCTGATCATTTATGGTTATTTGTAGCACACCCACGTCAATAACATCCACCGTCATATAATCACGTAGTTCAGTGTAAGTGCAGTTGGATTCTGCAGTTTTGCTGATGGATTCTCATTTACATCTTTCCTTTGTGACATTTTTCATCGAGGTCAAGGAAAAGTGGTTAGAAAAAAACCAGGTAAGATGGTCTTACATCTACATGGTTCCATCCCAGGATGTCAAGTCATTATGACACATCTAGTGTTTTATATCTATAACTAGAGCGGCCAGAACGGAAGTCCGTGCATTATTTTATTTTTTTTCCTCAGAAATCTTTTGTGATCATGAGAAAGAATATAGTTGGGGTTTTTTTAAAACATCTTTTAAAAGCTTTAAAACACAAATCCCAATCCACAAACCACGAGTAGAGTTCAATAATAAACCTTGCACACTGACTGAGAACAATGGTTAAACTATTGCCCAGAACTATGTTTGAGGTGCTTCTGTCAAACAATTTCAACATATGCCTGCCAACCAATTAGAAATAAGCATTATTTTTTTTTTGTGGTTATATGTCAGACCAAAATAGACGGATATGATCTCTAACATTTGTTTAGAAAAAAAAGCAATACATTTTTAGGTTTTTCAGATTTCTTAATTTGCATAAATGTTGTTTCAAGTTGAACAATTGAAGTTACGGACACAAACACAGCCTTCTCTACCTCTGCAGCATGAATGGAATAAGTCACGCGTGCTAAATGACTGCCTCAACCTTGGTTCACTGATACCGCCCTAAATATAGTAGCCTCTTCATTGGCCTTCATCGCGCAGGTGACACACAAGGAGACATACGGCCGCACCAGGTGACCCCCGGATATTTCTGTTGTGACGAGGTCAGAGGTGAAGTGTCACCCAGCAGCATTCTGCGGCAAGGCTTTATATCTGCCCTCACATCATCCCCCTATGTTTAGCTCGCCATGCACACAGGAGGAGTGAGAGAAACACTGACACAAGCATGAGGTCGGCATTCTGGTTAAATTCCATCCCAATGAAGCCTATCTACGGGAAACCCTGACGATGCAAAAAACAAACAAAAACAAAACAAAAAAAAACAGCACATCGACTGTCATGTCCGGCAGATGGACGGACAAGTAGCTAACCTCATGCCACCACAGCATGTGACATGATGGGCTAGAAGGCCAGCTAGTGTCACGGATAGACCCAGTCAAGGGGGACAGCATTGTGAAATGAGAGAGAGAGAGAGAGAGAGATGAAGCAGCTGAGAGGATACAGGGACAAAAAAAAGGGCGGGGGGGGGGGGGTGTGAGTGGACCAGCACAGAATAGCAGAGATGGCATGATGGAAATGAAGAGCACATGACAGAAGGAAGTGTCTCTCTGCTCCATTTGTTCAGTGTGCGTTCATGTGGGTGTGCATACTTGCGTGCTGAAGAATGTTGAGGCACCCATTTATCTTGGCAATGACATTAGAAGCGCCTGACTGCCACTGTGATTGACACATATGAGCAGACTTTACTTCCAGGAGGTGGAGAGGGTCTCTGAGGCAGCTAAATGTTTTTCTGTCTAATGCCTATCACACCCTGCATGTTTTTTTCTTCCTTTTATTTCACCCAAATAGTTTCAGCAAACTATCACCGTTTCATTTTCCAGGAATCCTCTGCTGACTCAGCAGACAGTCATGGTCCTCAGAGGATAAAACTTACTGACTTTGGTGATCCTCTGATATTGCCTCTTGTGCCAATGGCAGGTTAAACCTTTTGGGGTTTTTTTATGTCTCAAGAACTATTGGATTTGGTACAAACATTCATGTTATTACAGGATGAATAATTACTTCTAGCATCATCATCATCATGAAGTCAAAATCAGCCAATGTTTGCATCCTAACACACAAAAATGAAAAGTTGAACGTTATACCTGTTGAATATGACATCTTATGAGCATCTCAGCATGCTGATATTAACATTTAGCTACAAGCATGGCTGCAGACTCTTAACTGCAATCACTGCGCTGTTTCATTCACTTTTTTATGATTTGTGGGCTTTTTTTTCGACTTGACACGCATTTTTTGCGTTTTCTTCTCAATCACATGTAATCATATCTGTATGTAAATCACTTAAAATCCCTATACCTACACACAGTAATCTAACGTAAAGCAATCATTTGCTTTAGATTTGATTTTAAGGCGTAGCTTCCAAAAAAAAAAAAAACTGATTACAAATGTATTTTTTCTGTATGAACCTAAAAGTCTTTTTCTCATATCCCTCATTTGAAACAGCAACATTTCACAAAGGTGAGGAGGAGTGCGGAGAACAGCCATTTTGCTGTGCGAACAGTTGAATGTTGGATGTGTATCGTTATTCACTCTAATGCTTTTTCAGGCACAGAGTCGACGTCAAACCAAGAGACTGATGAGTCTGTGGACTTGTTCCTGCTGAGAGTGAAAGCTTTGCTGCGTGGGAGAGTAGCTTTCTTGTCTCTTACAGCCCCTTCCTCATCCTCGTCCCTCCTCTCCCCTCTCCTTCACTCTCTCCTTTTCTCTCCCAATGTACCGGCTTAGAAATGAGGAGTAAGTCCCTCTGTTTCAAGAGGTTTGGAATTAGTTTGTCTCCTAGCAACAGCCCGTACAATACAACATGGTTTTGTGTGAGACAGAGACGCAGTGTGAGAGTGATGTGTGTATAAGAAGTGTGAGAGACTTTGGGAATGGGTTGATCCTTGTCTGTGTGTGTGTGTGTGTGTGTGTGTGTGTGTGTGTGTGTGTGTGTGTGTGCCCATGCACTAATCAGCTGAACACACTTTTTCCACTTGTACATGTTTGGTAGGTTTACTCTCATGTGGAAACCTGTTCCACTCCACGCACCGTCTCGCTCCTCTCTCTCCTCTGTCCTCCAACACACACACACACACACACACACACGGATACATTCTTCATTCATAGAGGACAGTACTTCCTCCCTGGGTTGACGTTACATAAGAGCTAAGAAGCTGAATGGAAACTGGTGATAAGCTGGTGTTTTATCACGAGGACAGCGGCAGTGACCATGAGAGTCTGGGTGGGACAGACTGTCCGTGGGTGTATAAATGGGGGAGGACATCCTCTAAAGAACTACTCTGACTCCGCCGCCACCACCCACATGGCCACCATGATGTCACCAACCCCAGCTTTTAACCAAAATGTAGGTCACAACCTGGAAAACCTACACTACTGACACCAAAATGCAAATTTTTTTTTTTTTGCAGATAATGTAGATTGATGTTGTCATGACAATATTTAAGCAAAACTTCTGCATCTTATTTCTGGGCCAGACCTCACTGTAATCACTTCCTCTGAGTGTTAGTGTCTTAGCGCTCTCGGGTGCAGCTGTAACTGAAGGCTGTTTTCACCGGGAAGGAAAGGGTTAATAAGTTGCCATAGCTGGAACTGTGAAATCTGAGAACTGACGGGAGAGAGGGAGAGAAGGAAGGGGAGATTTCTGGGGACCAAAAGAAAAAGAGGAAGACCCAGAGCGCTCCCCTTTGCCCTCCTACTCTCTGACAGCTCTTTGCCTCTCTCCCGGCGGCACAGGCTGTCTTCTCCTTTCTCTTTTCTCAGCTTTTTGAGTGACAGCCACCTCTTTCTGGGGTTAATGGAGCTTTTCTGAGCTTATAAGCAGCATGTGAGTTGTTTTCATTCACGACTTTATACTCGAGAACCTGTGACAACATGTGTTTGTACTGCTGCTTTTTTTTTTTTTTTTGCTGGGGGACTCTTTTCACAGTTACACCACTCCAGACAAGGTTCTTTCCCCCCTGGTGTTAAAGCTCAGCAGTAAGCGTTTCCGACTTCCTGTGCAGCGCTGATTCAGCCTTCAAGAATGTACGAGCACTAACTTACACTTCCTCCTGGATATGACAGAGCTTCCTCTCCTCGGCCAACTGATTTAGCCTTTCTCTTCTCCCTCCCTCCCTCCACCCATCTTCTTTTCACTCCCCCAACCGCTACCCCCAACTTCCTTCCTCTAACAGTTGAAGGTTTGAGAGGAATAAGTGACTCCCAGTTTGGTATATGTATGTATATTTGCCAAAAGGCAGACCAACTGAAGCAGAGCAATAAGGATGGATAAGTCACTCGTCTCAGTCATCAAGCTGAGTCATTTGAATTTAATTTGTCCTGCCTATATTTAGATGCCTTAGTCTGGCCTTATGATCATTCATAAGAGCAGAACAGATGGGTCTCTGTTGCATCGCTCAAGCTAACAACAGGTCCACCATTAAGGTCTCCTGGGCAGGTGAAGCGCAGTGCAGCGCTTATTAAAACACTTAACTGAAACGAGCGATGAAATATGAAGAATCGCCACCAATCAACCCTCAAAAGCAGTGCTATAAAGTCATGCAGATATACTGTAGTTTGGGTTTAAGATATCCATCTCTGAGATCTCTACACTAATACACTGGAGCTGAATGAATGGTGTCCACAGCAGTAAAAAAAACGTCAACAGTTTTCAGAGGAACGATTACTATCAGGTAACATGAACCTGTGCAACTTAGTGATTTTCTGCAGGGTATTGATCAGAGGTGCGTGTGTGCAGATGGACAGAGGGATTTACTATATACCTTACCAAAGTGTAAACTGTATCGGTGCAAATCTTACATCTGCAAGCAAGTTACAATATTTCATGTAATCTGTGAGCCTAGGAGACCTCTGTCCCCTTACTTTAGCCTTTTAGTTTAGTGCCTCGTACCTTCCGGTCTTTATGCTAAGCTAACTTAACCAACTGCAGACTGTGGCTTCATGTTAATGTGCATTACAATGGTATCAATTTCCCAAAATGCTGAAGAAGAAACATTTACTGAAAAGAAGCACATGACGGAGTCTGCTGAAAGCCAACTCTTATACTATAAGTGTAGATATGTATTTCCAACCATACAGTATATGCAGAGGGGATATACATACAATAGGACCTTGACACCCCTTTCTGCAACCCATTACCTCCCATCCGTCCCATCGGTAAAAGTAGGCCATTCCCCGACTACTCAAGTGTGAAACGGAGGTCTTTTTCTCTGAGCACAGTGGAAAGTTTACCTTGTGACCAAGGTGTGCTGCTGTGCTGATTATGCAAACATCCCACAGCCAACAGGAGCCTGTACACACACACACACACACACACACACGCACACACGCACGCACACGCATGTATGCATGCATTCACCTGACTCATATGTGACGTCACGTGCGACAGGTGCCTCCGTGGAGACAGCAGGACCTGAGGCAGTGAAGGTGCATGTGTGTGTAAGTGTGCGTGCGGGCGTGTGTGTGTGTGTGTGTGTGTGTGTGTGTATATGCATGCTTGTTTGCAGTATTTACACATAACAGTGCAATCATTAGTGAGTGTATCACGCGTCAGGGGAACTGGGAAACAGTGAGCACTAAGAGGAGCTGGTGATGTCACACAGTCATAACCAAGGAAAATATTGTGCAATACCTGCGTCATTCTGCATTAGGACAACAGCAGGTTGAAGCTGGGAGCCGAATGGGAGCCGGCTGGTCAACTACTCTAAACAACATCTGTCATGGAGCCTGCGGTCAGCTCGGAGGCAGTGGTGTAGTGTTGCTGGTTAGTCAAGGGCCAGTGACTTATACTGCATTAGTAGGTGGAAAGCACCGTACTATCCAGCAAAGTCGGATAATCTGATGACAGCTGAAGTCACTTCAGATCACCAAACATCGTGGTATGTTTTTAAAGGAAGTGACATGTTGCTTTTCCTCTGCTTGTTATAAACACACAGACACAGACACACACACACACACACACGTCCCACTTAGAAAGTGACATTGATCAATTTAGTCAATATGACTAACTGATTCATTTTTCTCTTCTGTGGATCTCCTCGTGGTAAATCAGACCAGGTCTGTAGTGGGTGATCCAGAAACGATGCGCCCTACAGCGCAAGTAGGAAGTGCGAGCATCCTGATATCCCAGACTCTCAACCACAACTACACATCTTGGTTCTGGACAGGTGAGATGTCCAAATAGTACACAGAGTCTATGAAAACAGCTCTTCACATCCGTTGGAGTGGTGGAGTCACCCCCCCACCCCACCCCCCACCCCCCTTTATGCTTTATGACTTGAACAAACAAACAATTTTTCTCACTGCCTGCTATTTTTTTTTTATATATATATTTTAGAATCTGTTAGTCAGTCCGGTCATCATTACTCATCATGTTTATCCATCACATTGAGAGCACTGACTTTTCACCTAGTTTATTTTGTCTGAGGTTTTCCATATAATCGAAGGCACCAGGATGTGACAAACGGCGTCACCGTGGGTTAATTTGACCACTGTTTCAAATTAGTCGCATGAACCATCAAATGGCTGCTGAAGACCGATCTCCGTGCTGATTGATGATCTTCACAAGAGTCACAGTGACTCACATATAACATGGGAAATAAATTGAAGATAGATTTGGATAATTGCCCAGTATGCTGGTGTGGATGCCATCGGCAATTTACCAAGGGTTCAAATTCCGCCTTTTCACGGCACACAGACACTTACGGGCAGGGGGGCTGTAACCTTGTGTGTGTGTGTGTGGGGTGGGGGGGTGTTGCCAGCAGGCTGACAGTATTTGTGAACACTGCCACCATGTGGCTCAGCTCCAGCCTGAGATCACAAGCAGCGGTGAGCAGCAGAGTAAGGTGACAGCATCACTCAGGTGCGTTACGATCAGACGAAAGTTAAACATCAGCAGTTGGTGAGAATCGAATATGTGATAATAAATAAAACAAAACAAAAAGTGCTTAAAATCAATAAGTTCATTTTAATTCAATGATATGCAGAGCTGTAACAGGGGCAGCACATGTTAAAATGGCTGTAAGAGAATGTTTATTTATACATAAACAGTGTTTAGGAACAGTAATGAACAGTAATGAGTCTTATTAGCTAATTTGAACATTTCTGGGCATCAATCTTCAGTCTAATTGCTGGATCGTTATTATTTAGAACATTTTACTTTCTCTCCATTCCAGTTCTGCAAAGGTAAGATCATCATATGCAAATGATATTAATATTAAGGCGGTATAAATGACTTGGTACTAACTGAGGGCCTCTTACTCAGAAAACCACCACCACACTAGAGTGAGCAGTTAAATAATTTCCCCTTGTACATTTTTAAACTATGAATCAGTGTTGAGCTGCACACCCACTGAATCAACTTCATTCTGACGGTTAATAATTTATAATAAGGGGGGAGAAAAAAAAGTTTAAAAAATGTACAATGGAGTTTTCCAGTAGCTTGATAAGGGACAATAGTGATGTCATGTCTGGCACATGCCAGAATGATAAATCCTCCTCATTTCCTGTGAGATAGATGTACAGGTTTGTCTGCCAGAAATATCTTGCTGGTAATTAATGATGAGCTTCATGGAAGTGAAGGGACAGGATTGGGTTAATGTGTTAAAACAGCAAAGATGTCAAAGGGGATCAAGCTGTCTTTGTGTGCCTGTGGGCTTCAAGTAGTCCAACAATGTTGGGAGTAGAGGAGATAAGATGAATTCAGGTTTCAACAAGAGATGGCACAGTATCAGCCGACCATAGCGTGATTAGCAGAGCAGTCCCAGGTTCGTATCTGCAACTTTAAACTTAAAACCAGCTCCACCCTCACTGTGCTGCTCAGGGTTTTATTATTATTATTATATTATTTTTTTCAAATGATTAGCAGACTACCGATGGAGTCCATCAAGTCTTCAGGTGCTACTTTATTCCCATATTGTACAGAAATGAATGGAAGTCAATGGATTTCTAAAAACATTTTACGTATGGCTTACAAAAAAAAAAAAACCAAAAAAATTTTATGTAACAAATACATTATGTAGTAAATAGGCTAAATGTTTTTTTAAAAAGATATATATTCTGGACATTTTTTGCCTTTAATGTACAGCTGAGCTGAGCGGCAGACTGGACACAGACTTAAGTGCTTTAAGATAAAAACACATTTTATTTGCAACATGTGACTTACACTAATTAGGAGGCTAATTATAATAATGCTGTTTACAGCTTTATGAAGCCGTTAGAATTCGAGTTGTTAAGTTGTTTGATTGAGACGTGATCTAGAAGTCATAAAGGTGGATTGTTTTATAAAAAAAAAGAACCATGTTTACAATGATATTTAGTGAAGGAGCATATTTTTATTTCTTATTATTTTCTTTTGTTTTGCAGTGAAGCAAGAACAAGTATGAATGGCTGAACACACGTTAGCAGACTAATGAATAGGTTATTCTACATTACACGCGTTGTTTCTTTACATGTTGCAGTAGTGCAGTTGAATAAGTCTACTCCACTTAGTTTATGAGGAAAATATTGTTGTTTTTTTCTGCTACATTTTTATTAATCTGTTTATATGAAAATAAATGGCGTAACTCACCTGGACCAGATAAAATACTGCTCTCAACATCAAGACACTCTGAAAGGCGCTTGTTCTTTATAATGGTTGCTTTTACTTCACACACACA
Organism: Pampus argenteus; assembly: GCA_036937835.1. Lineage (NCBI taxonomy): Eukaryota > Metazoa > Chordata > Actinopteri > Scombriformes > Stromateidae > Pampus > Pampus argenteus. The sequence continues at coordinate 16,325,530 of CM072872.1, read as the reverse complement.
CACACACATATACACACCTCAATGAGTGAGTCTATATGTGTATGTGTGTGTGTGTGTGTGATGCTTCCTGTGACTCACAGAAAAGACTCATCCAAGAGGAATCTGGGGGACTTTTACCACATGAAGGCCTTGTTGTTGCCTTGGCACGGGGAAAACGGGTGATTTCTGAAAACACCATAGTAAATTAGTGCGCCGAATGTTGTTGTTCTCTTGGCACATAAGACAGCCGAGCTTCCTCTTTCCTCTACACTGATACAGGAGAAGTGTGATATGTGTTGTGCATGTAGTACACCTGTTTGTTTAGATGGATATCACACTGTCTGCAGACCATGTGTGCCTCTTGTATTGCTCATATATTCTCTGAAAGCGTGGTATTGGGGGGGGAGGGAAAGCTATTCATTGCAAATGTTGGGCTTTTCTTGGTTTGGTTGTGTCTCTTAGTCATTTTCTGCTGATGAGGGAAACATAAATACGATACTGTGGTTTATAGCTAATAATGGACAGCAGATGATATAAAGCAGAAATATTAATTACATCAAATAGTTCATGAGGGAAACATGAAATGTCCTTTATTTATTTACATTTATGTGACTGAATTTGGAAAATAATAATAATAATATTGGACTTCACTATTTGATCTGAAAGCTGTGGTTACAGCACAATGCCTACTTTGCACAATATTCATATATGCAATATGGCTGCATGTTAGATAAAAATCTTCAAAATGTTCTTTTTTTTTTTTTTTTTACACACACACAAACACACACACTCCTTTCAGCTCAGTGAAATATTGTAAGAAATGTTTTTTTTTTTAAACTTGTTTAAGTTAAATTAAAGCAGATCTTTCTTATTGGATTATTTAATTAGGTTTCTGGGTATTAATATGACATCAATAACTGCTCCATACTTTAGTCCAAACAGCTTTAACGCACTGCTTCGCCTACTTGCGTTTGGTTAATGTAATATTTTCCATTGTGGACACTTTAAATTCTTCCTTCACCATTATCACATAACTACATAACCTCCAACGGAAATTATTAATCAGAATATTAATTATGTATGCGGCTTTTTCACACGCATCGACGGACTTCATTCATCTATTCGGTTTTGGTTTAGTTTTTTTTGCCAATATTATGTTTACACATTTACAGTTTCTCGTTGCTTTTAGACGTTTCATGAGTAAATGTTTGCGGTATTTTATTCATGCCAACAATAAACTTCAAGCCACCACCGCGACGGCGCTGAGTCCTGTCTGACTCACCGGAAGCGCCTCCTATTTCCAGCCCGTATATAAGCAGCCGAGCTCCGCTTCACCTCCGAGTCTCACAAGGTCCTCTTCATCCATCCATAAAAAACAGTCGGTCAGTGGATATAATTAATATAATAATAATAATATAATTAACAATTATTTTATTAGAAAAGAGTTGTTAGGTAAAGCATACTACATTAATACTACATTAATAATATTAAAGAACATTTAGAGAAAGCTAAAGAGTTGAGATTGTGTTATTATTTCCATCTGTCAGCTGGTCCTACTGTATGGAGCTACAAGAGGGTAGTTACATTATTATGAGATTTATGAGATGTGTTTGTAAAATATGTATTTATTAGTTTAATGGGAAGAGCTGCTTTTAAACAAAAAAGAAATGCGTGCAAGTACTAATAAAGCAAAGTAATATATATATATATAATAAAATATATATAACTCCTTAGCTCTGTGTCACAGCAAGTCATATTAGCGCCCTTTCTTTTTCTTTTTTCTTTTTGGTTGATAAAAGTTGTGACATGACTGACTAACTTTTCCCATATTAGGTGAATCATGATGACTGTACGGGACAATAATTACATGGGGAAGTTGTAAATTGATGTAAACTGGCGGCCTGTTTTATTTAAAAGAATAAATAAGACAGACTAGTCTGAAAACCCGAGGCCGTTCCAAACTGTCTGGTGGCATTCGCTGTCAGAAAGCATCGTTACCAGTCTGTCATCACCCTGTCAGCCTTCACATATTTGGCTTTCTGCATTAATGGTAGTCTGCGCTCCTTTCAGGCACATTCCTGTCAAACCCAACACTTCCACAAATTACTATGATTTCCTCTTGGCTTCTGAAAGCACTTGATTCATACAGTCCGAGGAATAGAACTTTTGCCCTCCTGTACATCCATTTCCTGCTCTAAAATACTTACATGTGTCTTCTCTGTCAACTCAAGTGTGAGTCACTTGGTTCAAGAGCGAAAACAAATACGAACGGAACAAATACATAGCTGACTCACATGGGTGACTAACACACTTGGAATACACCTTTGGGATTTAGAAACAGCTTTGATTGTCTATTAGTGTGTGTGTGTGTGTGTGTGTGTGTGTGTGTGTGACACACACATAAATGATTATGCATTTCTTTCATAACTACAGTGACATCTGCTGGCTCTGGGTTACAATGCTGCTCTAGTTTCTGTTTCTGTGAATTAATGTAACTCCAACATGATGAAACGAAACTATGAAAATGTTTTGTTTGTCATTGGACATCTGTTCAACTGGCTGAAGAAGAGTGTTATTTTGAAACCCCTCAAGCTTTTTTTGTTTGTTTGTTTGTTTTGCATGCATGATGCTGTACATCCACCTGTCCCACTGCAGGGAATCATCCTCTCCATCATCCCTACTCGATCCCTCATCTGAACCTATACTTCTCTTCTTTCTGCTAGAGAGGATGTTGACAGAAATGTTCAAACATTTACAGATTAAACTTCCCGCCAACTGTCTCACTGCGCAGATAGAAGCACGCCTCTACTCATCAACAAAAGTGTATTGTGGTAGAAAGTAGTTACAATAGAAAGAAAAATAGTTCCTACATGAAACTTCTCACAACAAGGGTTCGTGGAATATCTTGATGCCGGCTGACATTTTCAAAACTTGGCAACTCGCACCAAAAAGATCTAAAGGGATAAATAGCACTACAAGTAAAAGGTGAAAATATGTTTTGTTTTGTTTTTTTGGGGTGAACTGCCCCTTTAAAATATTGTGAATGCATCTGTCACATAATCACACTAACAACAAGCATCTAACTTGATTAGAGTCTGTAGAGTGCGTAGGTCTAAAAGCTCAACCGATGTCCTCCGCGTCAGCACATATTCATGTATCCACCTTTAAAGAAAAGTTACATTTCACGATACTCTCATCCAGACATTTAAACACATCACATTTTTAAGTTTGGAGATTTTTGAGTAGCAGGTGGTGTGTATGTTTCAGACCAGACAAGGCAGACTGACAGGACATGCAGGTAAAGGTGGATACAAGATAGACGTATTCAAATATGCGACAGACGTATTTAAATGTACAAATGCACCCGGATATGAAGCCCATACATCCATATGCAAAAAAAAAAAAAAAGAAAAAGAAAAATGATGCAACGCCATGCTTAAGCTTCCATCTTTGATATTTTCTAAAATGTCAACGTCCTCCCCCTTCTCACTTTTGAAGGTAAATGGAAAGTAAAAAGCACAGACTGCCAGCACTAATGTTTTTTTTTTAATGGAAATTTAAAAGGGACCATGAATAAATTAAGGGCATTTCAGCAGAAGTTGTCAGTCCATCGGAACAATGCAGCCACCTGTGGTTGTGATAATGAAATAACTGTCAAGCACAGGGCCTGGTGCAGATCAATGATCCCACACTTATGACTCATTCTGTCACAAGACCACAATGAATGTCATCTAGCGGACACAATGTACAAATCACACATTTTTCTAAAGTTTTAAAGAAAAATTAAAAAATTAAAAAAAAAATTCAGGTAAAGAATGTATTGTTTGAATGTTTTCTGGCACCATGAAGGATTATAAACTATTATAAACTTATTATTAATGCATTTCACACCTCTGCTGACCGAGTGTTCATGTAAAAGGTCGCCACACTAACACAATCCACACACGCGTCGGTCAGAGTGTGGTGTCGACCACTCAGAGGCTGAATCCAAACCAGTCAAATTCATGGCAGCGTTACAATTACTGGGAACTGGAGTGTCCAAAATAACAAACTAAATTAATACAAGGTTATAGAATAATAAAATTAATCTGCCTGTGACCACCTTTGCTAGAAAAAAACCCCCAAAAAACCGACCTGAATCTTGCCAGCAGTGTGTTTGATGTTGACCAGCAATAAAACACTTTTCTCCCACTGGGTTCTGTGATTGTTCAGATGCATTAGTAGCTATAATGGCAAACAGCCTTCTCACAGGTGGCGCTACATAACAACAATAATAATAATAATTTAAAGTAAATACTATACTTAAGGTGATCAATAAAACAATTACGATGAGGGGAGGGTGAAATTGAGTTTGAGCAAAGATTTAGAAGAGGGAATCACATGACGCAGGAAGCAGCTTGAAGACTGAAAGACGACGGCGGAGAACATCAATGAGGAAAAGGCTCAAAAGCTTGAAACGTTTCATACACTGAAGAACATATGAGTTGAGAATATTTGATCTTAGACTTATTGGAAGTGTGTACTGGAACTTGGAGGTCTTTGCCTATTATTGTTTTAATTTTAGCCTTTAATATTTCAAAGTAACAAATAGATCAAACTTACCACAAACAAAAGACATTTGCAGCTAAAAAGTATTCAACCAACAGCATTCATATCTAACAGTACAGGAAGCATCATATTATAAAGATCATGTGATCAGGTGATCACTCCTACTGGAGCATGTGTACCAGATGACAGGTTTGAATCAAATATCACACCAAGGTGAAGTAGCTGTGAAACACGATTAACGTTCACAGGATTCATAATCATCTTTTGAGAAGTGAATTTGTTGTGAATGAGGCTTCGATATGTGTGCCAGCAGTGTGTCGCAGTCACTGTGCTGCGGCCTGTCGAGCAGCAGAGAACAATCAATGGAGTTGAAGGTTTCTAACGTCCTCGCAGCTGTTAGTAGCTGCTGCAGGACTGACGTCACTGACGCCGACATTTGTTTCACTGGAGGTGTATGGCAGAAAAACAATAAACAGAAGCAGCTTTAGAAAACTATGGAGCAAAGACATTTTACAACACAGACTCTTTATTCTGTTTTCTCTTTTTCTTTGCTTAGAATCATCGGTTGATTGTCTACAATGTAAAATAAATACATAAAAAAAGATTTATTATATATGATATGTAAACTTTTTATCATTATAAATAGATACACTACACTACCAAACAAGGAAATTAACTAAGTAGATTTTTTTAAAGCACAATTTGAGGTGCATTACTTAAACATTTTCATTTTGTGACTATATATTTGTTTTTTTACTGTTATTTTTTTTTTAGAGGAAAATGAAAAAAAAATGATATTATGCATTGTGTCTGATGATGATTTTTAAATATTGCTGTTTACACATTAGCGCATCAATAAACTTTGAAATGGGAACTCAACTCTTCAGAATCAGATGATTATTTTTGATACTCGAGAATATTTTGCAGCTAATACTTAATATTATTAATATCTCATATTATTCTCAAGTCAAATTGTAAATGCAGTACCTGAAGAGGTTTTTTAGTATTGTAGGCATTTATTATAATGTAATTGTTCTGGCATATCATATTTTTGTTGTATACACTTATTTCATGAATACTTTGTGGTTATATTCCTGGTATGATGAGTTATACTGTTACATAAAAGTAGGTTACATAAGGACGACATTAAACAGTATTAAGCGTATAAAGAATGGTGAAATGTAGGAAACCACAGGGTACTGACTGGTCTGTTTTAAAATAACTTGTGTTCTTTAGAAAGGGAAAAAAAGGCATGAATAGCATGCTGGCAGCTCACAATGCTATTGTGTGCAGCAAACAGGTTTCTGTTTCAGTCGGGCTGAAATCCAACCAAACACCGTCTCTCAGTCACTTATCTGACACATGAAAAAGATGCAAAGGACAAAAGACATTTGTCTCCTGCAAAATAACTTTTAATTTAGTTTTCCTTAAAACTACTGTTGATGATCATCATGATAAATGCTAGTATACATGTTTTTTATGGTGAGAACACGGCGTCTAAACTAAATCGAGCTTGGTAGAAAACATGCCGCACTAATAATTTAATCAAATTAAATTCATATTCAGGTATGTTGTGCATGAGTTTTATCCATTGGCTACCATGGCAGGAGAAAACACTTTCTGTTCCTCTTTCACAAACAGTCAGTTGTCCAAGTTCCTCTTTTCATCTCCTGTAAATCATGGCATCATCAGCTCGTTTTTTGGGGGGGGAGGCTGTAAAGTAAATCATGTGCAGCAGAACAACTTCTAAAATAAAAAATAGTAAAAAAAAAAAGAAAAAAATAGAGCAGCATGCCGTTATCATCACCACAGATGATAACCTACTGAGGGAAAGATTGAGAGAAAAAAGATCAAACCTTTGTATTGATTACAGACAGAGACATCAGAAAAGCAGTCATTATTTTCTCCACAAGAACATTTTTCCCCATACCACACTATATATATATATATATATATATAAACAAACAGGTCAACTGGATGCACCATGGGGACATTTAATGAGGCACAGGGTCTTTATTATGGTGCAGGGATCTGACTGTGTGCAGTGTTTCAAGGAACAATTTGCAAAGAAAAACGGACACCCCCTGAAAGCTGGGCACAAAAGCAGCGAGCACCAAACGAGACGTCAGCTGTGTCGGATAAAAAGACGAGAAATCAGTCTGTAGCTCTTTGAATCACACGGTGGCTGTCTGTATGTGAAGCTTAACCATCCAATGTAACACCCGACATCTGTTGCAACTATATATTAGAAGCGTTAAAAGTTAGTTGTTTTTTTTTTAATATCAAGTGACAATTAAGCATGTACGGCCGCTTAGATGAGGAATCTTTCATCTGCGTTCTGCCATCTGTATTGTTCTCACTTGTTCCGTAGCCCAGAACTGTTCCTTCATTTGCTTTTGGTTCACGTCCAATAAAGCAATTCCTTCATTTTCTTCAAACATGCAGCGTTTACGCCCGTTTCAGTGTGTGTGCGCGGTCACTCACTCACTCATAAACAGTGAATGAGTGAGCTGCAATCTAAATCATTTCACCCTTGTTCTCAACGTGACAGATTTTTTTTTTTTCTTTTAATACAGCACTGTACTTTCTTTAATGGTCCTCCTGGTGATCCACTGGGCACAGCTACATTTTATCTGGCAGCCTGCTGTGGTCGAGAAGACCAACTGAGGGACAAATAGCAGGCAATGCCAGTGCTTCTCGTGTTCTCCACAAAGAATAAAAGCTTTTTTTTTTTTCTTTTTTCTCTCCCCCAACTCCAAATCTAATTTTGAACACCGTTTCCAACCATGTTTTAATGGTGCATATTGTAAAGAAAACCAATTTTATGAACCGGATAAAAAGCTGAAGTCCACAGTTCGTGTCCCGAGACGGTTATGGTGAAAATGGTACGAGTTGGCAGAATTCATCCTGTGGGGAACATGGACACCAAATGCACCGGCAGTCCTTACAATATACCACTAAAAATGTTTCATAGATTGACTTTTCAGAAGCTTATCGGTTTTATCATTTTTTTCTTGCTGCTTTGGATAAGAATGAATCTCTCTTGATACAGCTCACAGATAATTCTGAAATACATATCCACAGTATATGTTCTATCATTTATAAGAGGACATTTCTATCGCATCTGTGAAGTTCTAGTGAAATCTTTTGTTTTAGCCATTTCAACAGAAAGCAAAGCTGTGTGAGAATATCATGGTCATGTCTGAGTGTACCTTTATGTTTTCATGTTATAACATTTACCATGTTTAATTGGAGGAGTAAACAATTCAATATAGCCCTGGATCTAATGGTAAATAGTGAAAACACATTTTAAATCCAGACTGGGTGCTTAAAGAACAATGAGCTGATGTTTTGGGAATAAACGAGGAGCTCAGTGATAGTGTGACCGTCTGATCGTCTGACCAGCAGATGTTCAAACCTGCACCCACTAACCTCTCAGTTCTTCTTTTCAGTTTTGTGTTCAGTGCAGCAGCAGCAGCAGCAGCAGATATTTTCTACCTGTTGATAGATCGAAAAAGGCAATAAGCTGAACAAATCGGGTTCTAGTACAAACACTAGATGCATCTGCTATACTGTATAGTGTTCTTGAACAACTTGCATTACATAATGCTCATTAAATAAGTCTCTTGTTTAGACTATAGACCTTTTTGACTGGATGTAGTGCATTCATATTACCGGTAGACTCATTTCATCTTTCTGTTCATTTAATTTTATGCTTTTTTTTTCTCACCACAGATGAAGGAAGTCTGTATTTGAATTTCCTTCCCTGAATCTCTTCTGCTTTTTTTCCCCCCTTGAGATGTAAACTCGACTTACCAGCAGTGTGTTTGACTTTGTGTTGTGATCCTGCCGACAGTCTGAAAGCTGGATAACTGTCAGGGCAAAAGATAATGAACCAATGAGACAAGGAGCAGTGTTTCAGTTTCATCAATATATATAATAAGAAAATGTAAAAAATAATAATAATAATACTGAATAAGTACAAAAAGCAGCAGAGGTAAATAAAGACAGTTTGTGTTTATTGACGCATAAAACATCCTTCAAACAATAAACCCATTTCAGGGTCTCTGTACAATGCTTACTAAGCAGTTTTATTTATATAGAAAACATATGAGGGGCCGTGCTCAAAATCACAAGGCTCCTTCAAATTTAATGGCAGGTACTCTGGAAAAAAAAAAAATTACAGCATTCCGTCAAAACAAATATTTTCAAGCAATAAATATGCATTTATAAATAGTGTAAATTTACATGAAAATTTAAAAAAAACAAAAACACAAATTAAAGTTCACTCTTGTCTGTGTGCAACCCTTTTTTTCTGTGACTTGGCTGTTTGTCTACAAATGATTTCCTCTCCCCCCGCCCCAAGTAACCAAAGACTCGTCCAAGTTCCAGCAAAATTAAGATCTAAAAGGAAAAAAAAACTAAACAAAACAAAGAAAACCCCCACAAACAAACAAAAACAGGGGAATTGTTGCAAATAATGTGTCACTCAACTTTTCACATTGCAAAACAGTTTTTAATCTTGTTTTCCTGACCAAGGAGGTGTCTACCTAACAAAAACAGAGCAGCTATGCTAATTACTCAACTCATGGAGGGGAGGAAACAAAAGCTTTTGTATCGAACCCACAAACAATACAAAAAATATGGAAAAACAAAAAGAAAGAAAGAAAACCATGAATCAGTAGTCTTTGTGTGACGATGTTGCCAGTTCAAACATAATATGTACAAAACCCTATTTCACCATTTTATGTGGGATCGTGTTTGTTTTCTAAAGAAGTCCAGCTGAGCCAGCAGTAGAACAGTCTGGTCATGGTGACAGGAGGAGCTGCCGTCGCCCTCCAGTCCACTGGGGGGAGGCACACCACTCTGGGCAGGTTGCATAGACACACACAGCTTTCACGCAGCTGCCTTATGGGATAGCTACAGAGCGCAGTTGGATGACTGCCGGCTTACTTCCTGAATATCAGAAAAAAAAACAAAAAAAAAGAAGGTTTCCGGAGAGTTTCCGATAAAGTCCATTGTGGTTCAAACTGTCCTCGGAGCAACAGAATGTTACCATCAAGAGGAGGAAGGCAAGGGACTCGCCTGCGGAGAGAAAACACACACTGAATCCTGCAGACAAGACTCATAAAACGTGAATAATGAACTTTGTGTCTGATACTTACAAGTGTGAACTGGTCATAAACCTGCATGAGGTCGTCTATCTTGTACTGTTCTAGCACCACAAAGTTGTCCAGGTTAGCGTTCCCCCTTCGGGCGCAGTCCTGGCAGTGCACCACATATGTTTTTCTGCTGTTGCTCTCGCTGGTTACGAACAGCAAATCAAACACCTCCACCTGAGCACAAGAAGCACACAGAAAAGTGTGAACAAAGTAGAAAAGAGCCAGTCGTGCAGCAGGAAGGATCTGCGTGAGGATCGAGTGTACGAGTGCGTACTTCACAGATACTGCAGTAGTGTGCCGGTTCATTCTGGGTCCTCCCGTGCCACACCAGTTCCTTCCCAGCAGCTAATAGCAGCTCCCGTTGCATCTGACATTGCTTCAGAGTCCGCAAGAGACAATACCTAACACACAAACACACACAAACACACAGTATCAAATAATCTATAGAAAAGCTCAGTATGCAAGCTAAAATGTCTTGTGTTATCCCGTCCAACATGTCCAACAGAATTTTCAAAACTATTCGTCAGTCATCAAAATTGTTTATTCATTCTCTGTTGATCAACTCATCAATTAATCCACTTTTACAGAAACGGTGAGTTCTTACTTGATCATCTCAAATAGCTTGTGATCTGACACTTTGATGTTCCTGGCCATGTTCCAGGAGAGGTGGATCATGGGAACGATGGATTTGACGCTCTGCAGTTTGTTCCATTCGTAGCGCTCCACTGCCAGCTTGTACTGATGGGCTGAGGGCAGAAACAGAGAAGAACTTCAACCTTCATTCATAAGCGTTTGTTCCATTTACATAGCATACAGGCAGCACATGCATCCTGCTTGGACCGTCGGACCATCATGTAAGGCTATGCAAAGTCTCTCGTCTCGGTCTCATTCTCACCTGTGAGGGGTCCGACATTCCACGCGATATTGTTGCACCAGCCGATGGCCTGAACCCAGTGGATTGTGCCTGTGTTGAGCCACACCAGGTCTCCAGGACGCTGGATGAAGCGATAAACAGGCACGTTGGTCTCATACAGGTCCTCCAGGTTGGGCCACCAGGAACCCATCAGGAAGTTAATGTTGTTCCTGTTAAAACAAACAAACAAACAAATCAGTGCCAGTGTCGACTCTGGGGGGATACAACGCTGTACGTGTATAAATGAGCTGCGAAGAATCTTTCACGTCTGTTGTCGTACTTTTCACAGAAGTCGTTGATGACACCCCAGTACGGTTCGGGAACAGCAAACCACTCACAGTCGCCAGGACCAATGTTGATGTTGACTGAACAGAAGTTATTGTTCTCTTGGTGACCTACAAAGAAAAATGATATAATTTAGTAACAGAGTGACAAAAATGACAAATGTCGTCACAGTGATATTCATTCTGTCCATGAGTACCTGGTGTTCTGCTCCCTGGCACCTTCATGTAGAGCTGGACGGTGTTCATGCCCAGAATGGTGTGCCCTACATGGCTGAGCAGGTTACCGGCTGAAACCACCCGGGAAAAGGCTGGCAGCTTACCCAACTCCTGAAGCTGCTGTTTCCACCTGCAAGAGTTACACGCAGACAAATCATGTCCTCTTCCACTGCACGATCAAACGTGACAACATTTGTTCTGATGTATATTAAACAGTTCACTTACTTCTTATCATCAGAGAGGTCGATGTTGGTGCCAAACTTGATGTGTTTGAAAGGACCTTTCCTTCGCCGCATTAGACTGACATGAGAGGACATCTTTGTTAGCACCAGGAAAAGAAAACTTTGACACAATCTGGGAAATGAAGACAACTCACCTGTCTGAGGAACCTGCTTCTGCTTCCACCTCCTTCTTCTTCTCGTTCTCCTCCTACGACATGATTTAAAATCACAAACACAACTTGTTGAAAATATTGTCGACTAAAAGTCCGTCATATCAGATGAAAGTTATTTATTAGGTCTTTACAGTCTGCCCTTTACTGGAACTTAAAAACTACAATATTCTCATTGTACTAAATAACTGTTCAAATACAATCTGTATTGATCATATATTTAGCAACACCTCTGTACATGAAAAAAGTGGATAATAAATGGCAACAACAACACTTCAACTCCATGTTGCATGTAGACGTTTTCCAGCCTGGTGCACTTCCTGGTATTAATCTGTGTGTAAAAGTGTGTAATCTCCCACTGACCCGCAGAGACTCCTGGAAGGAGGAGGCCTGGTACTGGGCGTATTTGATGATGGTGGTGTGGGAGCGGCTGCTCTCGCAGCGCCACATCTTTCTGCTGCCACTGGGGTCCCAGTTTTCATCAGTGGGCTGAGCCAACTGGGTCCGAACTTCCACCAGATGGTCTGGGTTTGCCTCCACCAGCGTCTTGGTAGAGAACAGGCCTAAATCTGTACATGTATGAGGAGAAGGAAGAGGGAAGGCAGGGAACGAAAGCAGTTAGTTAAAAGTACTGTGTTTAAAATAACATTTACCTCAAGTGGGAAAAGGTTTTGCCGTATATTGCATCATAAAGTGATCCTATGACTGACTGAGAACAGGGTGGGATTTGCCAACCTCACCAACAGTCAGTAAAAAAGGAGCAGGGCAGGTAGTTGAAGGCTGTGTGGGTGGGGTACTATGGCTACACAACTTCTTAAAAATCAACAATGAACAAGCTGTCAGATCAGAGTATTACATAATTGTAAAAGAGGAGCCAGATGTTAGTTTGCTCTAACATGTGCAGTAACATTTTCCACTTGCAGGTGGTGCTGTTGCCATACATGTCAAATTCATCCACAGAACACACTCTCTCACATGATTACAGAGACACACCCACAAAGCCACGTGAAACTGCAGAAAACAGAAACATCACCCATGCACACAACTGCTGCTACTACCATGTGTACAAATCATTAAATTTAAAACAGACTTCGGAAATATGAAAAAAATAAAATCAGTCTGTAACATTTCAGCAAAGAGGAGCGCTTGTTCTGGGCATGTGTGGCACAAACTCTTACCTAGTTTGAGAGCTCCGGCCAGTCCTCTGATGACAGTGACTGGGTTGGCAGAGTTGGTGCAGAACTGATGGAGGGGAGGGAAGAAGGCATCCCTCTTGTTTTCAAGCTGTGTATTAGAGAAAAGACACAGAAGCAGTCAGAGGAAGGTGGACTGACACCAGACTTCCTGAGAGAAAAAAAACATGGTCAAAGGAGGAGCTAACTAAGAGTGTTTGTATGTGTTACTGTAGCCATGATACTGCTGCATAACACACATCATCATCATGAGTACTTCTACTATGGTGTTGGCTATACGCACATAAATGCTGGGCGTTGGGGGATTGAGTTTATCCTTTGGCAGTGGAGGGGAGGGCGGGCGAGGGGGTCGTGGCGGGGGACACTTGTCCAGGATGATGCTGCTAGTCGACAGGCCGTTTTTCCCCAGGTTTCTGTAGGAGAAGAAGGAGGAGTCAGTTTATCAGCTTAAATAAAAGCAACCATCGATGCCTGACATTATGTAGTATGCAGAACAGGCTACTCGACAAAAAAAAAGAAAAAGGAGCAAAACTACAGTTCACATTTTGATCTCTGCAGCTTTACCACAGAACACAAAACATTTGCAATCATGCCTGACTTTTGGACTTTTGGGATTTTTTTTTTACTTTACATACATTGAGTACATTGAGAAAGCTTTAAGTTTTTTTAAACCAAGCTGTAATAGTGAAGCAATATGTGTAGCAAGGACATATCATGAGTCGAACAAGCCTTTATTCTCCTACATCGGTTAGTACTACTGATGCCTGATAATCCACGTTCAGTCCTATGTTTGTTATCAACTACTGCACAATGCCAACAGGGAGCAGAGAAGACATTTATTATGTTCATGGCTGTCACTCCTTTAACTAGTCAGGTATCTGTATCTGTATCTGACTGCAGTTCTGACTAATGAATGAAAAGGAGGCAGAACTCCCACATTTTGCAAACTATAATTTGTCTAATGTTACATTCGAGCAATTGTTGTTGGAACTTGTGAGTGTTACCCCCACTAGACATTTACACAGTGTAAATGAGCTACTTTTGTTGTGGATCATTTGCAGTTTGTCAAAAAGTGAAACCAGATACAAAAAAAAACCCCAAAAAACTTAACACCTTTAAATTAGACAAACTGATTGTGTAAGTGTCAATATTGGATTTCTTTCGCAGACATTTCTTCAGCGGTTTGCTAACAGACATTAGCACAGCCCTCATAAAGCTACAGTGAAAAAAAAAAAACACTTCTTATTTAGACTCAAAGACACAAAGTGACGATGATGAATACAACTGGCACACGGTGCAGGGTCAACATGTTGTAATATTTTCCAAAAGCAGCCAAGAATCAACACATTACTCACTTTTACGCATGATTTCACATCTGAACGTCTGCTGCTGTGTAGCTGCCACAGTCACTCAGTGTCATGTGGTATCCTTTTTTTTCAATCAACAATGAGCTGGTGGATACACTAAGCAGTGTTTTGCACACAACTCGCTCAATAACACAACACAGCTCCCCATTAGTTAACTGACACAATTACATTATTAGCCGTTTTCCACCAATACATTACAACCAGAGGTTCTCCAGCATACATCATGATCACTTCCCATCGGTCTCAAACTACAGGAACTACACTTTTTAAGATACTTGCTACAACATTTTATACCTGGATACCTGAAAAATGATCAAAAGAGTCCCACCGTGCAGCAGTGCATTACTGCTTCACAGTGTATCCATTCTTACAGTTCTCTCTCTCACACTCACACACACACACTTTTGTGCAGTCATAGCTTGACTATAGATAACTGAGGCCTGTGCGCTTCTTACCTGCATGCTTTGAGTACTTCACTGGAGCTGGGGTAGATGGAAACCGAGGACCAGGGTGCCAGACCAGCAGGAACTGTGCGTCTATGGGCTCCTGCAGAAGGCTCTACCTTCAGTGGGCTCTGGGAGTCCTCTAGCCCCTTCCCGTTGACTGTGGGCCCTTGACTGTTGGTGTTGGATGGGCTATTAAGGCAGGAGAGGCTGTTGGTGGCATGTGGGTCTGCTGAGCGGGGAGAGGGTGTAGCAGTTACTGAAAGTGGTGAGGATGCCATTGAGTGCTCTGACATTGGTTTGGCAGTACTGTTGAGACCCGGGTGGACGTTGTTGATTTTCTCTGAGGAAGGCCCTCCGTGGTTACTACAGTTATTGTTATCATCATTACTAGTAGTATTGGCTTTTCCCTTTAGCAAGGCTGAGAGCTGAGGATTGTCTGAACTGAGCACGGCGGGGGCAGGAGAGCCAGGCTGAGACAGGCTAGCAGAACTGTCCGTCACCCGCGGCTGGACGTGATTAGTCAATCCCTGCGCGGGGGTAGTGCTGGGACTTAGGGGTGTCCCTGCAGAATGCCTGACGGCAGCCTCCGGACCTGATGGCAAAGTGGCGGCAGCAGCACCACTGCTGCCGTTGTTGCCCCCTGAAGGCGTGGTGTCTTTGGTGTGGACCCCTGAGGTAGTAGCGGAGTGGGGAGGCGAGGACAAGTGGTTGGGTGTGGTCTGGGGAGATGTGGGGGATAAAGAGGAGGCTGAGGAGGAGGCAGTGCAGGGCCCAGAGGAATGTCCAACCTGATTCAGAATGCCAGAGGAAGAAAAAGAAGTCTGAGGGGAGGAGGAGGAAGAGAAAGGGGGTTCTCCATTGGGACCTGCCGAATGTGAACCTGGACCTTTTTGAAGCCCCTGGACAGAGAGAAAGACAAGAAAATACAATCTGAAATATACATAATACATTAAACAAGCAAAAAAAAAGAACCATATATAATATTATCTATTATATATATAATAACAAAAAAGAGAATACAAGAAAATATGGCACACCTGAGAGCAAAAAGAAGCAAATATAAGGTTGTTTCGATTAGGAAAAAAATATGTAAGCATTAGAGGAGCCACTTGAATACCTGAGTGGTAGTGTTGCGTTGTTGGCTCCTCCATGTCTCGTCTGCATGACTGGGACTACTGGTAGTGCTGCTGGTGCTGGGGTGACTGGCGGCTGTGCAGTTTTGAGGTAGAGAGTTCTGCTGCGGGTAAGGCACGTTTCCGTTGCTCGTGCCGCCACCTCCCAGACCCAGCGTGTGATTTTTGCCCAGAGAGCCCGTGTCCAGGTGTCCCTGGGGTCCCGAGGAAGGACTCGAAGAACAGGATCCATTGGCTGTGGGCTGGGTGACACACGGGGGTCGGATGGCTGTGTGATTCAGGGGGGAGATGCGGGAGAGGCCTGCGTGGTGGGGAGAGGACTCAGCCGAAGGACCATTGGGAAGGCCGGGTCGTGGCTGGCCACCCGCTGCTGCCTGCTGCCTCATCTGACACAGGGGAAAGAAGCAAGCATTAAGATCTATTAGGAACAACTCTACAACACGTCACATAACCAAACATAACAGTATTATATTATATCCCATATCTTGTGGGAGATCTGCACACTGGGCAACAAAATACCTGCTGTGTAGCAGTGGTTCTCATCACCAAACAGGACAATAGTAATCTCTCAATAACTCATTGTTGTTACATCAGTACAAATGAACTCATCAGATGCAACATTTAAGTATATGTTTAGTTCTGTATAATCAAAGTTGCATGTGTGTACCTGCTGCTGATGTTGTTGCATGAGGGAGAACTGGTTCTCCAGCTGCTCCAGCATCTGCACCTGGAGGGGCTTGAGGTTAGCTTGGTTGGTCCGCAAGTGATCCAGGAGCTGTACATTTCATAACATGTTTGCATTATTTCAGAAGCTTAAACAAATCCTACATATGTTTGCAAAGAAAAGTTTTTATTTTTTTTTTATTTTATTCCTGACAGTGAATTTCTGCACACCTGACTCAGTGTATAAGCTTTCTTTGAGTTTTTCATATGATGGATTAAATAAAGTCTAAACAAAAATGTTCAATTTAGCATACAAGATATGAAACGCCTCCTACCTGTAGCTTTTGTGGCGTTAGATACCAGCTGGGGATCTGCTGTTGATTGGGGCTGTTTGCCCATGAATCTGCAGGACCCTGTACATTAGACAAAAAGAAAAAGAAAAGCTGTATCCCAGCTCGCCCTGTCCATTGTCCAGCAGAATAGTAATGTTAAAGTTCTCAGCAGTACCTTAGCTGGGCTGGCAGTGCGTTTCCTTTTGGCAGGACTGGCCTGTGGGTCTGTGTGATTGCTGGCGGACTGGCTTCCCTCTCCCTTACAGGCCTAGAAATCCAGCACAGAAATATTAACTTGTGGGGACAAGTTCTCTGCTTCAACAACAACTACAATTCACAACGAGCACTAATCTAATGAAAAACAAACACTCATAAATCCAAACTCTGCTGCACTATGACATCGGAAACAATGACTACATTTACATGCACAACAATTTGATGGCAATACAAATTGTATGGCAATACTCAGATTAAATTATGGTTTGTGTTAACACCTTAATCTAATTGACAGTTGCTGATTAAGGTCATAATCAGAGTATTCATGCTGTGATTGTGGGATAATGCAACTAATGTTGCATTAGTTATTTAGACATGCAGACCACATATTCTGGTCACTCCAGAGTTTTCACTGGTTACTCTGCGATGGGTCGCATCATAAATAATCTTTACACATAACAGTTGATCCCTCAGATCTCAAACTATAATACTGGAGCAAGCAGAAAATATGATGGCCCAAAATCTGTTTTTCTTATAAGCACCTTTATTAAAACCCTCAAATTAAAGCAAGTGCTAATGATGAAAATGATATTATTCCAAAACAGGATGATGTTAGTGTTGAAGATTGCAAAACTGCATGAAGATAGATTAGATGTGTAAAAAAAATAAACAGTGTTGATGGGGGTGTGTGTGCGCGTGTTTGTGTGTGTGTTGGGGGGGGGGTGTCAGTCTGTATACCTAATGTCTAATTTCCATAGAGATGTGACAAGTAAGAGACAGCTGCTCCAGTTTAAACCAAGTGTTAAAAAAAGAGAGAACTACTAAGATGTAAGTGTCAAATACATGACACAGAAATACATGCATTTCGATCACCTAATATACTGTATCCACTTAACATGCAGCATTTTCAGTCTTGCAGTTTGCCAAATTCATTGCAATGACATCTCTGCATCAAGGACAAACGTTGTGGGACATAGTGAGTTTCTTACTCGTTTTTGCAATTGTCATGTGACCCAGAGAGGGTCAACTACTCTAGTAATTAGATTACTGCAATACAAACCTCGCTCCAATTCCTTCAGACTGTGTCCCATGTAATCTTTTCATGGCAAACCCATATTGACTATATAAAGAGTACAAACTAGAATTTTACAAATTGTCTTTTGTGGTTAAAACAGTTTAAGAGCAAGACCTTAGCTTTAATATTCCTCATGAATTTATTGTTCACGTAGTTTCCAAGAGGCTGGAGTCTCTTATGTAAGCTGGATCTCACCTGCTGTGCCTGTGCAGTGTTCAAGGCCCCCTGCCTGGACGTGAGCTCAGCAGGAATGGGTAGGCTCCATGCCTCCTCAATACTAGGAAGCATTTTACTCTTATTCTGCAGACTACCTGGCTGTAGGTTACACAATTGAGCCTAGGAGAAATTGTGTAAGACACATACTTTAGTGCTTAACTTGATTCCAACAAGAAAGGTACTACACAGACTACTCGGTCACCTAAAGATGGCGTTTCAGGTAAGCGTATACAGAATATAACAAAATGTTCAATGCCATGAAGGTATGCTTTACAATTACAAGTGAGGAAAAAAATGTGTTTAAACACACCAATATGAATTATTATTCATATTTCAGTGGTCAGAAATCAAAATGACAGAGCACAATCTGCATTTTTTTTTAAATAAAAATAAAAAAGCAGATTGCTTTGGCAAAGCTTAGCAATAAACACAGCACTTCAATACAAACACGCACCAAAATACTCCACAACATCTAACAAACGGGATTGCTTGATGGTATCATGTAAATGCCAGACTTACCTGCAGCAGTTTGATGCGTTGTGTGAGTGCAGCAGTGTTGAGGCAGGTCTTGCTGCGTGTAGCATTGATGTAGCATTTGATAGCATCGTGCGGCTGGCCGCAGGATTCGTAGAGGGTGCCCAGGTCCATCCAGGCGGCGGAGTGGTTGTGGTCCAACTGAACAGCGCAGATGTAGGCCTGCAGTGCGTCCATAGGTTGGTTCTGCTGCTGGTAGAGCACCCTGGAGGCAAAGGCAACAAGGGGAGATGATTCTCAATCTAACCTCCAGGATTTAGGCCCTTATCTTTCTGAGCCATCCCAACTCTCTGTCACTCCCAGAGGACCCCCTTCATACAACCATCTAAAAAGACCCTCTCTCACTCTCATCTGGCTGTGTGATCCGCCTCTCCCTTCATGTCTGTCGCATTACAGTTGCTGTATTTCCATGAAGCATTTTTATGCCACACTTGAACTATCTCTCCCTCTCAGAAACTAATATCACCTTTATCAAGCAAGACACAGTATGTATGCCTCTCAGTATAACAATGTCTGTTCTTACCCTATAGAGCACCAGGTGTCAGCACTGGCCTCTGACTTATCGATGGACTGACGATAGGAGATAAAGGCATCCTGCACCTTCCCAATACTGGAGTAGCACCTGGAAAAAAGGAGATAGACAAAAAAAAAAAAATATTAAAAATGCAGCCATGTCAACAGGATTCAGGTTTTTTTTCTTTAGTTTAGGCACTGTTATCAGTGATGGATGTTTTCCTCAATATGTAGTGGAGATCAGATTATGTGCTGCATGTGTGAGCTGCACACACACCATCCAGATCTCTCAATATTAAGATGAGGTATCTACAGGTACAAGGATCACTGGACGGGGTCAATTCTGTTACATTAACATGTTGAGGGTTGAGTGCACCAGCGCCACACATCAATTTATTATATAAAACACTGGCAGTCTAATCAGTACTAGAGGTGAGAGGCTAGCCCTGAAGAATACACAAACACCCACACCCTTGTTTGTATTACCTGCCGAGAAAGTACCAGGACTGGCCAGAGTTCGGGTCTGCTTCTAAAGACTTCTGCAGACACTGGATGGCATAGCTGTCCTTGGTGCCTTTATCCCCCAGCTGCTCCACCGTGTGATGCATCCAGCCTGGAAGAGCAGCAAAAAAAAAAACTTCAGGGCTGAGTATGCAAGATTCAGCTCAAACAACACTGGCAAAACTACCTGGCTTTAAATGTTTAACTATTATAAATATTATGTGCACTAGTAGATTGATAGAGTAGTGTGGAGTTAAATTATGAGGTGAACAGGTAAACTCATTTAGATGAACCCTCAGACACTGTCCACTGTCTGATGTGAAGATAGTTTCAAACAAAACATCTCGTCTTTGCAAAGCTCTCAATGAAAGAGGAAGGGAGGAAAGAAGCAAATAAAGAGGGGGAGGGGGTCTTCCTCTCACACACAAAGCCAACCACACACACACACACACTTCAAGGTCTTGAACAGGGCTTTACAAACAACTCCCACCTACGCACACACACCCAAAGCACACAAGGTAGAAATGAGCAATTTACAGCAAATAAACAGTCTTTCAGGAAGACAGTCGCAACGCTATCACAGAGCTCCCCGGTTCATCTCCTACACACCTGTGACAAGCTCCACAGGTCACCATGACAACATCACCAGCCTTAGACGGGGAGTGGTTTTTACAACTGGGTGAGCGGGTGGGGGTGGCTGTCTACACGATGCAAAGAAAATGGAAATCTCTCCGCTTTTGCTTGGGTAAATGTCTTGAAATGTGTGTACATCTAACATTCTGACTGAAGCTACACTTTAATGGCTAGAAACCTACACATAAAGGTAAAGCTTTATTAATAAACTGCCATGAAAAGAAACTCACCAAACAATCAACCCCACCAAATGCAGGTACATTTTAAAATTTAGAGACATATTCACAACATTTGAAAGATGGTAACAATCTAAGTTGTATGCAGTTCCAGCTGTACGCCATGTAAATACTGAAGGCTACACACTCTTGACTTGACTGATCTTCTACATATTCGACCCGTTTAATACTTCTTCTGCAAGAGATGTCGTATAATGATTCTGTCATGTAGACTCTGATGGAAACTCAAAGACGCTTAAAGTATTCTATATAAAGCCAGCAGGATACAGAAAGAAATTACAGTAATTGAAGAGAGAAGAAGAGACTGAAACCATCATTACTGCCTCCTGTAGTCTTGAGGCACATCATCAAACCTAAACGTATGTATCCAACTCCTAATAGGTAGCGCTAACATTAGGGATGGGATTGTATTTTAAGATTTTAGTGACACTGATGTCATTATTGATTCTGCTTATCAGAATGATTCTTTATTGATTTCTGTAATGAGTTTGTACAGCATTCATTTTCATTAAGGTTTTCTTAGCTAAAGGAAAAATCTACTAAGCCTGCCTGCGAGGTGCTAAAGTTATTCTAACAAAAGGACATTTACCCTCGGTAACGGACGTGCTGCTCGGGTGCGAAGCAGTGGCACTCGTGTCAAATACAAATATATGGCATTCCTGGACTTTAAGCCCATGTTGCATAGAAAAATGTTTCATCATATCTGGTGTTTCCAACCTTATTTGTAATTATACTTTTACAGACATTACAACTAGCACTGTTGCCATCTATCTTGGTGGAATGAAACCACGCTTTGGACCATTTCTTCCTCTCCACCATGACTCCTCATTGAAAGTTTCCAGCAGCGTAAGGACGAGTTTGAACCCACCATTTTGCAATAATAATAATTTTGCTGATAAGCTTGGAAGCATGAATGGATCAGACAATCTGGAACCAGTTCCCATCTCTATCTAACACAAGCTAACACAAATAAAAACATAGCGGATTGGTCTGAATTCAAAAACAATACTTTCCTCCAGAATTAAGACGGTCTGAAAAAAAGCAGGAAAGAATCATTTTGACTACTTCTGAAAGATGGAGTTGTGTAGTTCGTAACTGATAAACATGCTACATACATGAGGAATTTACATTCTACTTTAATGTTTAATTTTCAGTTGTTATGACTACATGCCATAGCACATTTGCCTTAACTTGAACATTTATCACATTTTTCTTAGCACTTCTTTTCACTTGTCAATGTGTTTCACTGTAATTAGCATTTTCTCAGGTTGCAAACCGTCTCTAGAAATAGCTTTGATCAGAAAACACAATGATCGACCAGATGAGTTTACAGGCTTGAAGCTTACTGGAAACCTTAATAAACCAAGATCCAACGAACCTGATGTAAATCATTGTGTTGTAGACTCCAGCAAACAAATTGTTTCAGTTTTGTTTTGTTGGATGATCTAATTTAAATATTCCATCCACACAGTATTTCATGCAGTTTTGCTACTTATTCAACATCACAGTAAAACCTTACTGATTAACTGTTATCATCATTAAAAATCTCAAATTCTCTCCAATCATACAGGTGTGTGTATACAGTTAAATGTATGGTTCTACATAGTGAGACTTGATTGCAACATGATATTCATAGGCAAAATAGTTTTCTAAGCTCTTCTTAAAGTGCAACTACAACATTATTTTGCCTGTGTGTCTGTACACCCTCTGTGGGGGGAAGGGAACAAAAGAAAACAATGCACTGTTGCAACAGACACGTGGCTACGATCACTTTGAAAAAAAATAGAAAGCTGGTTTAGAAACAAATTCCACTGAACCAATTGATAGCACATAGCATGACGCACTCCCATTACCATCATTACCATACCAAGTAGTATATACAAGATAAAGCATGCAAAAACTTTCACCAAGTTACATAGAAGGGGGAGTATAAGAGTATTCCATGACCAAGCGACACTCACCTAGTTGTTGCAGTGTGGTCGCCTTCACCTGTGCAGGAAGATTTTCTGTCTGCAGCAGACTTTCATACGCTTCTTTCGCCGCTCTGTACTTCTTCTGCAGGCAGAATGAGTGGAAGAGGAAAACGAAGAGAGAGGGACAGACAGACGGAGAGGTTGTTTAAGCCAGACAGGAGGGTCAGTGTGTTTTATGGTTCTATGTGGACAGACACAAAGACCTCCTCACACTTGTAATGACCAGCCAGACAGACACACACACACAGACACACACACACACACGGGGGAGGGTCAGTGAGGACTACGACAGGCCAGACTCAATACGTCTGGCAGCTTTTAACTCTGTGTGTGTGTGTGTGTGTGTGTGTGTCCGCTGTAGTCCATGCGTTGTATTTTGGAGAAATCTGAACCGTCTGCCCTGAGGTGAGCCCATTGTTTGTTTTAACTTGTTGACCTTATTGACTTTGGGTCTGAAACGATACGTAAAATGTGTGTGTGCAGAGGCTGAACTGAATATAGGAAGCAACCCCCCCCCCCCCCCTCCCACTATCCAACCAACCCAAAACCTCCAAATGTCCAGGAGTGTGTGTGAGGGTATATGCATGTCTGGTCCTGGACTCTTCCTGTCTGTGCACCATAAAGACACCTCAGGGTAAACACTGACACTTGGGGCACATAAATGAGAGAGACTCTCAGTGGTTCCTTCCTGCTTGGACTAATTATTGTCATCAAGCCAGGCCTGGTCCAGACAACATAAAACACAAAATCAAAAATCTCAATTTTGGGTATTTGACTCCCAAAAACAACTCAAAGCACCCAGCTAAAGATGTATTAAAACAAAAACCCAAGTAGAGCTAAAATACTAATAGCTAAAAAAAAACACTGCAATTATATAGTTTACAATGTGCAAAAGTCAAAATGGTTTATAGCTGTGAATGAAACGCTTTTTTTAGAACGTAACTACGTCGATTAGCGAGGGACCACTGTACAGCAAGGCGGTGTGAGTGAGTTGTCTAATGCTTTTTTTTCTCAGCTATTTTCACAGTTACTGGTTGTCAGTTTCTCCTCGTTACCGAGTAGATTCAGCTAAGTGTCGAGTTCATGTCATTTCTAACTGTGAGAAAGAAGCACTGGCTCTGTGTTGAGCCGCTGGAATAACTCTTATCCTGTTAATAATAAAGTTGGTAAAGTAATGGCGGACGTCAAGATTGTCACTGTTTACTACAGTATTGTTACTATAGTTACCAACACAGGCTGTACACTATGTCTTGCAGTACAACTGTTTGAACTGTGGACCAGAGCTACATTGAAATGTGCCAATAACGGACACCTGCCAGCCAATTAAAATCCTTTCACCTTTGTTGGTCATAATTTATAACCATATACGTACATGACCGGATTTGTTACGACTGGGTGACCTCATTCATCTGGATGAGTGTCAATGATAGTGCTGCAGTTTACACTGTGTATTTTTATAGTCATGCAGAGGTAGGCAAAACCTAACAGGGAAGTGACGTTCATATCAATCAAGGCAAAACTGAAAATAATAATTGTCAATGAGAAGCAGTTGAACCCTGTTAACAAAAGCTGTGTTGTCTATCAGACAAAGTTCACCAACTGCTTACAGAAAGAAACTACGCTAATAAAACCAAACAATGTTTAATGTGCACAATCTGTTTGGGAGGCCCGCTCAACATTTGCTCCTTTTACGCACGCACACACACATGCGCACACACACGCACACTTTCTTCCTGTGTCAAAAGTTACATGCAAATGCAGCTAAAAATATAGATTGGTTGAAGTCTGCAACAGTCACAGAAATAAAAATTGGAGCATGATCAATATATGGTAACCTAATTCTGTGACTTCAGTCAACAGAATGAACCGACTACCCTGTGTGAGAGAGTTTGTGTGTGTGGGGGGGGGGCAAGATAAATGATCACTTACTAATCTCTGCTCCACTACAAAAGATAAATTATTATTAACTAATTTCCTTTTACATTTAACCACAGGACCTCGATAATTTTAAAGATATGATAGGAGCTAAAAAGCTAAAAGAATAACAAAAAGCAATAATAGCTTGTGCATATATATATATATATATATATATATATATATACATATACACACACACACAAAAAGGGGAACACTTTTACAATACAACATAAACTACTGTTAATATTTGACAGAAATAGAAATAAACAGCTTACCTGGATCTCATACAAATGAGCAATGTGAAACTGAACTGTGGGAAAAAAACAGAAAATGAATTATAGTTAATGTGTTAAGAAAATAAAGCATATTACATATTTAGCCCACGAACCTCAGTGGGTACAGATTGCAAACAGTATGGAGCACAGATTGGAGGGGGAGTAGGACAGTTTCCCCAGAGTGTGCCTGTAATCTGAAATCACAGTGTGTATGTGCAATGTGCTTGCAAGCACTTCCAGCTCTCTCCTTCTGCTGTCTCCAAGGCAACCCAAGTCTTGGGCAGAGTCAGCAGGGAAACGGCAGCAGAGAGGAAAATTTGCTTTGTAGAAATTATCCTGTGCCCTTTCAACATGTAATACCTACAACTGACAGGCTGGTGCATCTACTCTTATATTACATTACACAGTAGTGTATGGCTGGTGACCATGTGGCCTCTGGTTATAACAGAATGACTACTTACTTTCAGCTTTGGACAAAGTGCAGAGGTTGGAGTCGATCAAAGCCAGCTGAAAATGCTGCAGAGAAGAAGAAAAAAAAATGCATAAACTGTGTTGGACATACAAAAACAGGATAAAAAAAATAAACATCACCTAATTTCAACTGGTATTGATAGATCTCAGAACATGCACTGGACGGTTATGGAAACCAGGGAGCTTTTTTTTTTTATTCTCCCAACAGATGCACAACAACCATGAATGAACCATGTCCATAACAAGACACTGATGGGTCAAGTAACTGAACCATCAATCAGGGTTGGAAATCAGCATCAGCCACATGCTGGTAAAATATGCGTCTCTGGTAGATTTGTTTTACGCACCAGTCAAAGAAATAGTGGTCATCTGTTGAGTGGCTGGTAGATTTTGGAATCTATATGACAAAAAAAAGTTCATTTCCAACCCTTCCCTCCATCCTCCTGTCCAACTAGAAGACACAGTCCTCATAATGAGACACTTATATCCAGTAGTTATAATAGTCCTTTATCCCATCGTGTAAGGCAGGTGTCAGAGGCTTAGCGTGGCTGCCAAGGCGTGGCACACCACTTGCCACTAGTCCACATCCGGGGTCATTGAAAAGATTGGCCCACAGGTATATCACACAGCTACACAGACAACCATCTGGGTTTCTCTCGACTCCATGCAACTCTGTCACATCCCTTATATGTTGACATGCAGGTCAACCACCATGATTTTGAGCTTGTGTTTCATTAAAGTAGTGTGTACTGTAGTGCTTCGGGGCATCAGCCATCAGCAGAAAGACACCTGAGCTGATACTGTGAAAACTATTAAATTACACCAGTTACAAAACGTCTGATCCTGTAATCCTGTAAAAAGGGAACCCTCGGGCACCAATAGGTGGCTTCAAGGTTGCACCATGGCCCAATGCAGTCACACACATGCATTTAAAAAGGCGCCACTGGTGTCTCTTATCTGGGTCAGTATAGACTCACAGCTTTTGAGAACCTCCTGAAACCAGGAACTGCCCGCATGAAACCAGCACAGAGAACAGACTGTACTGCTGGTGTTGCTGTAATCCACTGGTCAACTGTAATGGATTTCTTTGAAGAAAAAAGGTGTGCTGTAACCTTAAAGGCTAATATCAATATAACCATCGAGGCTGGGGCAAAAGATAGCTAAACACACACACACACACTTAAAAAGGAGAAGCCTGTAGCGTTGCAGCAGCAGCTACACAGACGGTCAATGTCAGACAGATAAAAATCAAGCACCCTCCGGCTGCATCTTTCTTTGCACGCTTCACCCAGGGCCAGTGATGCTTCACACTCTTGCACGTGCGCACTCACAGAGACACACCGGACCTTGGTCAGAATAAACTCCTTTTTAAGCAGAGCTGTGAGGCACGAAAC
Source organism: Pampus argenteus (assembly GCA_036937835.1). Classification (NCBI taxonomy): domain Eukaryota; kingdom Metazoa; phylum Chordata; class Actinopteri; order Scombriformes; family Stromateidae; genus Pampus; species Pampus argenteus. The sequence continues at coordinate 16,298,949 of CM072872.1, read as the reverse complement.
ACCAGACACTCTCATCACAGCCGGATGCCTTAATGTCAGAGAATACACACAAACACGTACACAAATGTGTTACCTAGATGGCCGTCACATCACACTGGAACCCCACTGCATCCTCCTGTAGATCTCTCTGTCCGTCTCCTCTAGCCTTCCCTTCCCTCTCTTTCACACTTGCTCTAGCACCAGGGAGATAATGCAGCAGGATTGTCAGCTTGGCATTCCACCTCCCTCCCCATGTCTCGCCTTCCTCTCTCTCTCTCCCTCTCTGTGCTATCTTTCTTTTTCTCTCTCTCTCTCTCTCTCCCCCTCCCTCCCCTTCTTCTATCCTGGTGTCAGTGATTACTATTCAGCAGACAGCTGCAGTGGAGAGTGCAGAGAGATGACACACAATACCTCAAAGCTGGAACAGGCAGGCACACACCACCTCAGTCTCCCCCTCCCCTCCCCTCCCTCTATCTTACCTTTTTCCTCAGCTCGAAGCTCTTCTCTATGGCTACACGGCTCTGTGGAGGCAGCCAACTCATCACCTCACCAACATACAGTGTACAAGCCGGCTCTTGTCATCTCATTTCCTCCCTTTTCTCATTGGCTAAATTAGCAGACACTAATGGAATGGAGTCAGTGTGAGTGTCTATGCACGTTCAGAGGAGCGTGGGTTAAAAATATAAGTTTAGTGAAATCATTCAAAACTGCAGCAGCTGGCTCCTAATTAGGTTATAATGTATTCTCAGAAACTGCAGGCGTCTCTTCATCATCAAGATGAATGAAACTGAACATACATCTGTCTCTATAGCCCCTTCCTCCACAAACTCATCATCTGCACTCTTTTCTAACAATTTCCTGTTATCTTCTTTCTTTTCTCTCCTACTTTTACTCAATCTCTGCTGGTCTAAACAGACACTCATTCCTCCCCGTAGATAACTGGGCCAGTCGTGTGTGCGTGAGAGATTGTGTCAGTAGGTGTGTGTGTGATGATGGCAATAAGCCAAGAATCAGAGGGAGGGGTACATCTACAGCAGAGTGAGGACGTGTGGCACGTGCAGCCTATTTAGCTCAATACTGAAGCACCAAACTATCAACACGCATACATACACAATATTGATTTAATAGTAAAGAGGTGGACGAAATATCTGACAGGTGTAAAATGCAATTCAATGAAAGAGACCTGCGATGATTATTAGCAAATGATAATACTCTAGTATGTCTGTAGCAATAATAATAGAACTTAGTCTGTGAGTACACAACGCTCTGCATGGCAAAAAGTCTTGTGACAGAATGTCTGGAGCGGGACAAAGCCCACGATCAGATGGCAGCCCGTCCCTAAAAGGAACCAGGACTCTCAGACAACAATAGATCCATAGGCTCCAGTCAGAGAGCTCCTCATTACTGTCTGGACGTCTATGGCTCACAGGTGTCAGGAGATAGTCATAGACAGAGCTTAGCTCAGACAGATGGGACAAATGATCCACAAGCCTTTGTTAATCTGAGGACTAGTGAGGTCAAGTCTATTTAGGCAGGAAGGAGACTTCTCTGGCTACACCTCAGGCGTACAATGCAGAATATGAAAATTATTCCACTGTTAGTGTTAAAAAACACAGATGAATGGACAAAACAATATGGATCATATTGCTATATATAAAAAATATAGAATCTGTTCACAGTTGTTCTTCCTGTTTGGTAATATTCAACGTTTCCATCTTAAGTGAATATTCAAATAAAAAAATAAATGATGTATTCTACTTTTACTGTGGAAACTAAAAAAATGTGTGTGACATATTGCTGCAACATAATAAGTTTCCATAACACTCTGCAGAAATGGCCCTGGTGAGAGTTAAGAAGCATTTTAGAAAAATATTACTTATCTTTTCCTATTATCTTTTTCAAGAATCCCATTTGATTTCATGCATTTCATTCTTACATACTTGGCAGATCATTCTTAATGCTACAGCAATTCAAACAAATTATTTAGTAGCTCAACTGAGTTGAATTATAATAATTTATAATAAACATGTCAATGTAAAGAATGAAGCATTGCACCATTATGATTGGCTAGATGCCATCTTTTATGTGTTGCCAGGCGAAATAAAAACACAGCGACACCTCATGTTTTGAGTCGCTCCAACAGACAATTTTTAAAATTTTCTGACCATTTGGTTTACCTTTAAGCTTGACTCGTAGTCTGTGTTAACTTTAAACATGAGTCCCAGTCTGAGATGAATCTCTTTAGCTCTTGAGAAACTGGGGTCAATGTAAAGCACCTCCTGGAACGCCTTGATTGCCCTGGAAAAGCATAAAGAAACATGATGTTATTACAAAGTTATCCAAATATTTAGGCTAACGCTAACAGCAAATCTAAAAAATAATAATAAATTCTACTTCCACAAGATGAGCCGATATTTACACCCCGTTAAGATATTGCAACACAGTCTGTACTATCTGAAACTTTCATCTGAAAATTATTCAGTTCTCGGGTTCATCGGTGACGTGTAGGGACTACACAGCTGACCCGAGTCTCTGCTAACAGCGAGAAGCAGGGCGACAGCTGTCTCACGTATGCGTTAACACATGCGTTGAGTATACACACGCGTCATACACACGTCATACCAGCATCTGCTGTCTGAAAGTGGAATCAGTGGTGTTTTCACAGACAATTCCCACCACCAACATTGACAAACTCAAATATTACAATATGACTCAATACTGTTGATAATATAGTGACAACTAAGGTATTATGACTAGCTAACATATAAAAAGTGTGTTTTTTTTATAAAATAAAAAATTAAATTGCTGTAATGAAATTGACAGCACCTAATGACGCTGAGCTAATGCTATCACAGTGATTAAACTACTGTACTAGTAAGTAGGGTTGGGTAATGTGTATCTACAGAAGGAAAAAAATATTACCTTTCCACAGCAAAAAAACAAACAAACTATAATGCATTATACAATGTTGTTGCGTTTCCTAAATTCATCAGGGATGGACTACAGGCGATTTGTTTTTAAAGGCCTATATATTGCCAATACTGATAGGTGGGCTGTTTTTGCTGATGCTTGACAATTAGGCTACACAACCTCCAAGTGATGTAGCTACCACTACTGCTGCATTTAGGCTTTAAGGATTACATTGTCTTGACTCGGACAATGAACAGGTGTCTACACATGTTAAACTAATTGGAAAAGATGATGTCAATGTAGGCCATGCCCTTGGAATTATACAAGCCTAACCACAGCCTAATGTAATACACCTGATGTTTTCACTACAGGTCTGATGCTACATTAAAATGGTATGGGAAATACAAGAGAGATGGATACTGCTGAATATGAACACAACTGCTGGGAGGGTACACACAAATAATGAAAAAAAACAGCATCAGTTGATAGGTTTTTTACCGAAGTAGAGCAGAGAGGATTATTAAACAAATAAGGATATACATTTGAGATATGAACAAGCTCTCTCTCCATCTGTTTTTTTTACCTACACATTTCTTTCTCCATTTCCCTATCTGTCCCAGAGTAGCAAATGAGATGCCTTTAACAATGAAGTTGGCAGTACGTTAGTTTAACTGCTTTCTTAAGCACACAAATGTAGAAGGACAACACACCACTAGCTACGAGAGACGTTAATGTCATTATCATAACAAGATTAGCGTTATACATGAAGAATTGCATTGCATCATGGTTGAAAGACAGGTGGTGCTTAGTTTTCTTCCAGGCAGCGGGCTCCTCATTCACCCTTTGTGTGCTGCTACTACCGTAATTACAGCTCGTTCGAGTTTGCCTTTAGGCTACTCTAACATTACTGTTGTAACAGCACAATTGAATTTAAAAGGAAAACAGCGGCTTGCCTATCTGCAGTCTACATTCAATTCCCACATTTAGATAAAAAAAGTAAATGTAGCAAAGTAAAAAGTAGATTACTGGCTCAAAATTATACATTTATTGTACAGTTTTTTTATAAAAGAAAAAAAAGGAACATGAAGGAAAAAAAATTAATGAATAGATAAATACTTTTTTACTCGTGAGTTTTTTGTAACTTTTTACTACCCATCTCTGCTTTCCAGTCAAATTAATAGGCGTTTTGAGTGTTATTTTTACATACAGGTCATAAGAGGAATAATGAATATACACATAATGACCCTAGGTGTACAGATGAAGGTCTGTTATTCTTTGATATGAGCTCTAAAAGCTCTGCAAGAGGGTTTTATTTTTGCGGTGCACACAGTATGTGTCTATGTCTCTCCCTTTCTGTCATTATTGGCTAACTGACTTGTTGGTTATACAGATTTATCTCTGTTCTTTTCCACTTACTGGAAATGTTACAGTGTCCATCCTCATTGTATTTATACATCTGAAAATTAAATTCTAAACATTTTCAGACCTTAAAATACCAAAAAATGTTAAACCCTTTAGACCCTTTTTTTTATTTAATCAAACACTTCCTTTTATAGTTGCACATATATGTTGGGGCGGCTGTAGCTTGGGTGGTGGAGCAGTCGTTCACTAATCGGAAGATCGGCGAGCTCCTTCAATACAAGTGTTGAAGTGTCCTTGATCAAGATACTGAAAACCAAATTGCCATCTGTGTGTGTGCGTGTGTGCGTGCGTGCGTGCGTGCGTGCGTGCGTGCGTGCGTGCGGATCTCCTGATGAGCACGCTCCTTGCGCGGCATAGTAGGTCCAAACTGCGGTGAGTATTGGTGTGGAGCAGCGCTTTTAAAGTACAATGTTACAGTAGTAGAGGGCTTATTGAGCGATGACTGTCAGCCAAGGCATCATCCATCCTAACCCTACATCAAAGCCCCGAATCCTGTAGGTCTCGATTCAGAGCTTTTGAGGTGAGAAGCTTATAACATTTCTATGATGTGCTGACGGTTTAATTGGAAGATTCCACATTCTGTTTCTATCCACCATCTGTGAGTCATTAACACCCTGAGACTAATGAGCTAACTACTAAATGCTTGTCTTAAAACTGAGGCATCAGCTTCAGGCTTTATTTAGAGAGAGGAAATAAAAAGCCCAGTCTGGGTGTGTTTCTTTTCAAATTAAAACCACCTGTCATTTATAACAGCCCTTGAAGAAATTATTAATAATTTGACATTTTCCATTTCAGTTTTTTTATTTTGAAATCCGATTTGTGTCAACCCGGGGAAATTTGTGTCATTTAGTGAGGAAAAGCTTCCGGGGAGAGTTTGAGCAATTTTAGATTTTGTCCTTCAGTTGTTGTAAACACTGATCCGGTGTCCGCTGGCATCACCAAGGTAGCGTGTGGTAGGCAGGAACTGAAATGGTGGATGACTGCTTTCATGCTAGCAATCGACCTTCTCTTTTTTTAAACAACATGAAAATAAACTAGATTAGAGCACATTAAAACAAAAACAAACACTTGAACCCACTCACTGTGTAGCTATGACAACAATAGCAATTGCATGTCAGCATGAAGCTCTTCTCCTGTATGAAACGGCAGAGCACTGAGCTCACTGCTGACTGGGTTACACACACACACACTGAACTCATTGCCCCCTTTCCCTCCGCCCCATCTCCCTCCCGTTCTTCGTTTATCTGGTCCCTCCCCCTCTCCCTCCCTCCTTCCTCTCTCCCAGCCTGGCAGCAGAGAGTACAGCTCTTCCACAGAATCGCTGGTGACACAGACAGACTGCAACCAAAGGATGAACTAAGGACTACTTTCTTCATTAGGAAAGGTCACCAGCAACCTCAAGAGATGGCACAGAAACAGGCCGGACAAATATCACAGTTTTGGTTACATTAAATGGATGCAATTTTTTTGACATATTATAGCATAAGCAGAAAATAAAACTTGCTCTGGATTAAAATTTACATAATATTCACGACAAAAAAATTTAGCGAAGCTATAAAAACTGACCATAAACACAGTCATTCATTTATAATACTCGCCGTCTCTCCTGGTTACCAACGTTTCAGCTAAGATTACATCAACTATTTGGGTTTTTCCATGCGTCCAGGTCAGTCGGCTTAGCCTTGATGAAATGCGTTTTCATTACAGCCTCTCAACAGAGAATAGCCATGGCGACCCAGGCTGCTGTAGTCCAACCACAGCCCACCAGTGACGACCCCCAGCAAAGCTCTGCTGCACACGGTTCCTCATCGTTCTTTTGGGTCTTAGCTCAGTGTAATCCGCCCTAGAGGGCCCAACATGACACCATTCCTTCAATCCCAAATACATTACCCAGGCCTGCGAGATGAGGACATACAAACTTGGCAGGGCAACAATACCAGAGGTCTTCAAGGCCACTGACGAGGTAGAGGGCCAGCGAAAGGCAACACAGAGCGCAGAGGCCACCGTGAGCCAACAGAGAGGAAGGAAGCTGTCAGCACGTGGAGGTAACGGCTTTGTTCAAAACAAGTGGCGCCTTAGTAGGTCCACACTGCTTGGAAATTGTCAGCAAAATGAACTAGTCAGAGTTGCCCAATAGCTTTCAAACTATGACCAAGCTTTAATTTCCAAAAAGCAATCATCAGCTCCTATTCAGACAGCTGATAGTATACACACAAAGCCACAAAATGACAACACGGGCTGCGTGGGGAAAGCAGCATGTTAGAGCAGCAGCTTTAGTCCATCTGCATCTACACCGGATGCATTCAGACACAGTATTATCATCCATGTTTTGGCAGCACTCAGAGTTATAGCTCGACATATCAGGACGCTGTCTCTTCTATCCCACAAGCACATTCCTACAGCTGTATGAATGGGGTTCATTTGAGGACACTTCAGTGAGTGAAACGGTTGCCATACAAATCAATCAGAGCATGACTATTGTCACATAAAACTTATCTTACTGGTGCTTGTTAGCTGGTTTTCCAACCAGTTCGCATACCATGGATGCCTCTCACCAGGTTCCTGCTCCAGAAAGCAGGTTTAACAAACTCTGAGCCTAACTGTGGACTTTGAGTTGAGTAACCCCGAGATGGGAAACGGTTCCAGAACAGCTGATCGGTCAATCACCTCCGAGTACGTTGGCTTGGAGTTGAGCGTGTACATGATGAATGAAAAAGGCCATCGTCAGTGGAATTCCCATACCAATATTTACAATGGCAACAGGTAAATAAAAAGGGCATATCCTCTATTCTAGAAATATTAATGTGGGTTAGGGTTACCATCCCACTCCATGGTGAACTAAGTAAATTCTCAACAAGAAGTAAACATGGAATAACATTGACAAGGCATTTCAATCAATCGTGCTCATGAACCATTCTGAAAAAATGTGCAATTGAGATTATTTTGACTGGTATTGCAATAGGATCTGCAAGGGGAGAATGACTGGATTTTACATTATTATTCTCATCTTCATTAAAAACATTTAAAATGATTATTTTGCAGGGATCTGTACCAAACCAAAATGTTTTCTTAGGCATGAAGACTATGTGCAGGCCAGCACATCTCTTCAACATGACAGTGTTTCATTTCAATTGTTATTTTGATATTGCGCCTCTTGCGATTTGAAAATTGCAGTAGGCAACTGCAGTAGGCTGCCGTCACAGATACTGGTAGAGCAGATGGGTTATGAAGCCATAATTCATTTTTATTCATTTTACCTGTAATTTTGCTGCAATGATGAGTCAAAATGTTTAATTACCTGCAATAAAGTCCTATTAATTCAGACCAGTGAAGTTAATGAGAGCCAGAACATGATGATGAGAGCTCCTCTTTAACTAAGCTCATCATTCTGGACAATATTTTATCTGGTTCAAAATTTCATCAGGAAGGTCGTAATAAACAAATTCCATGCCTACCATCCTGCACATCAAATCTGTATGAGTCTTATCTGTTTTTGGTCTTCATAAGGGCTGTTCAATCAATACATCTAAGAGTCAAACCGCTGCACCTGGTAGAGCCGCACCGTGTGGATAGTTTCAGAGGAAGACAAATGCAGACAAAATGTGAACTCATCAGTTATCTTATCGCTATTGGCCATGAGAAGCAGGTAATTATTTGTTTCTGCTATCAAAAAAAAAAGCAAACCCAAATATTAATATTCTAATGTAAATACTGTTAAGAAAGCAAAGTAGCAGAGTTTAGTCATAAAATCTGAATATTTCTTTATGAAACCTTTGTGTATACGCCCACACAGGTGTTTTCACTTATCCTGTCTGAGACTTTGACAGTTGAAACTGGGCGGAGCTATGCTAGAGTCATAAATAAGACTGACAGATTTAACAGATGCATCACAACTAACAGGAAGGTCAGACAGATGTCAAACAGTCTGCACATGCCCAGAGCACACACTGTCCTCAGAAGAGTTTGTGACCTTTAACCACAAAATGATTAACAATCAACAGGAAAAAAAAAAATCCTTATGAAACTGACCAACACCATGCAAAGGAAAAGGAAAAGATTAGTACTTACCACTGAAATGCGTTGTAATGGAAGTAAACCATGCCGAGCCCATATAAAAAGGCAGGATTCTGACAGGGAAAAAGGAAAAAAAGATCTTTAGTACATTGTAGTGTATTACAATTCACATGTTGCAAGAAGCCACATTATTTTACATGTCAGTTGATGTCACACACAGTCAACACTTCACTGTGGAGTTTTGTAATCCCGAGGAACCCAGAGCTGTCAGGTCTGATCAATCGATCTCCTGGCACCTCTGTTTAATGGGTATTCCACACAGAGCAACCACAAAACAAACACACAGAGACCACAGAAATAGGCTGGACATCATCATATCACAGCTGATTGGACAATTTAACTCCAGGCCATGAGCACGAACTGTAGGCAATACAAACCGAGGCAAGCATTTAAAAATAATAAGAATGGATAGGTGTCAGGGCCAAACAAGGCCGCCTTTATCCATTAAAGAAAGACTATGAAGTCAGTTACAATGTCTTTTTGCCTGTTTTTTTTTTCTCACCAAAAGTCTACATTGACCATCAGTGGATGTGTCAAGCGTGATCTATACTTCTGGGTTGAATGTATGTATGACGCAGCCACGTTTCTTACACCGTAGTCTGTTGTGCACCTCCACAGAAGTGTAACTATATATTGTGGCAACGCAGTCTGCAACAACTTTGACTGGTCCACTCAGATCGTTCTACATTGCATAAACAAACATACCATCTATTTATACAAATAAATAAATTCATTAATAATGTAGGGCAGGGGTTAGCAACCTTTGTGAAACCGAGTGTGCCAGTGTAATGTTAAAATGACACAAAATACAAGAACATTTCCAACATACCTGGAATTTTATTATACATAGGCCACATTAAATTACATTTTAAATATATTCCCATTACAGTATTCACAAGAGGGGCCTGGATCTGATGTCAAATTACTGCTTTTAGAACCTTCTTTAATACATATTGCAGTGTTATGCAGCAACTCATAAAAAAAAGCCTTCAATCAGCGTACATCAGAACGAATACAGGCAAACATATTTAGACCCAACTAAAAATAAGTGTGGACTGAGGCTAAAACAAATACATACATGCCCACCAGTCAGTGTGGTCTCTGGCCCTGCTTTGAGCTCTGTTATCTGGGGTTAACTTTTAGTTGTAAACAGTGGTCTGTCGTCAAAGGTATGTTGAGCCAAAGACGGACCAGTGCAATGTTTTTGAGTTAGCTGAACCTCGCTGGTGCAGATTTCCAACGTGTGAGGATGCAGGCTCCGTGTTGGTGCACAGGTGTGGTTTCTAACTGTTCTCGGAGCTCTGCAAACTTGGTCACCTACAGTGACGAGCTCTTCAGTTCTATCAGCTGCATCTCAATGTCCAGTACATCCATTCAGACCACCAGAGCTGCATCCAAATCATGTCCATCAAAGCTGTCAGGCTTGATCAAGAGAGATAACACTGGTCCGTACCTTTTAAAATCCCCAAAGCGGGTTGTGAACTCCAGCTCACGCATGTATGACTAACCCTCTAACCATATCTCAGCAGTGCTGACGTTACGCTGCGTAGACACCTCCCTCAAGTGTAGCCTATATATTTACACATCTGACGCATGGGTCAGCGCTATGGGGAATGTGGGCGGGAGGTGTCAGCGTCTCTCACTGGCCGGTTCAATGGCGGCACAGATCATCATCTCCGACATCTCGCTTTTCATTATACAAGATAATCATGAATCCATGTGTGAGTTATTCAAGCCACACACCGGGGAAATACACTCTTTCTTACAGGGGAAAAAAAAAACAAAAAAAAACACACCCAAGTCACGCCGACAACCACTGGGGAAATACAGTCGCCATTGTTCAGAGGACACAATGAAAGTTGACTAACACAGTGGCGTTTTGACGGTGCAAGTGCAGAGCAATGCAAACACACCAAGTATAAATGCTCACAACAACACAGGCCACTGCACAGGCTCTGCATGCATGCATGCATTCAACTCAGAAGTACAAATCAGCTACCATTTTGGATTAGTACAGTATTGGGCCATCACGGGAGCCAGAACAGCTTCAGTGCACCTTGACATTGATTCTACAAGTCTCTGCACTCTACTGGAGGGATGAACTCTAGTCTTCTAAAATATATTCTCTTATTTAGCGTTTTGATGAAGGTGGTGGACAGTGCTGTACAACACATCGGTCCAAAATCTCCCATCTGTGTTCATTGGTGGGTTGAGATCTGGTGACTGTGAAGGCCATAGCTTATGTGTCACATACATTTCATACTCAAGTCATTCAGTGACCCCTTGTGCCTCTATGCTTGGGGCACCGTCACCCTGGAAGAGACCACTCCCATCAGGATATAAAATGTTTCATCAATAAAGGTGATCACTCAGAACAACTTTGGATTGATTTGCAGTGACTTGTCCCTCTAATTGGACAAGTAGACTCAAACCATGTCAGCAAAATGCCACCCAGTGCATGACAGAGCCACTGGACCTCCTCACTGTAGGAGATCAAGCAATCAAGTGTTTCCACACACACACACACACACACACACGTAAGTAAGTAACAGTAACAACTGATTAAGGAATCCTAGTAATTGGTAATGATCGACCCTAAGCTTTATAAGTCTTATACTATACGTGCTGTATACTTTATTTCCTTTCGTAAGCACATATGTGGGTGTCATCAACTGGCCATTTGCTTCAGTCATTGCCGTGTATTAAAGTGCAACTTTTATGCCAAACGTAGTATGGCCATATAATATATCTGAACAACTTACAGTACCCTGTAAATTAAAAACCATGTTGCAACAGGCTAACAACTGGTTCAACCTTGTTGTGTGAAGCACTCTCTGTTCCCAATAAACACATTTTAACACCTTAAAGTGTAGTCCACTTGGTCTGTACTCAAGTATTTGGACAGTGATACATTGAATTTGAAATTAAATGACTATGCAGGTTACAGTCCTGACTGACATTCAGTGTTAAGGGTGTTTGTACGTGTTCTCAACACATGAGCATTGCATAAAAAGCAGCAGAGTGATGTTCCTAATCATGCTGACAAGGCAACCAAGTAGTTTTTATGACATATTCTTGATTCAATGACATGATTGCAATCCACTGAGTATGTGTTTCACTCACTACAGACATGTCTTAAAAACAAAAAGACCACAAGCAAGAAGTGAAGACGACTGCAGAGCGGCCTGGCAGAGGATCTCTAGCAAATAGCACGATGAGGAGCTTACGTGGACAATCTCAAATAAATCTGATACCATACAGCACGATTTTGTAGCAGAAAAACTAATAAATCACATTCCTTACAGGAGTGCCCGACAGTGGAGATCTCATCTGCCAACCTAATGATTGTCATCCTTTTAGCATGCTCCATACAACAATATATTATAAAGCCTAATTTGTTCCTCAATTTTGTGGCATAATTTACCAAATAAGTTTTTATACGCACACATTTAATAAAACACTGCAAATGACTTACAGCTATTGATTGTTAAGCATTTGCACTCAATTATTAAATATGATGAGATTATTTGGCGGACTATGTATAAAAAGAAAATTTGTCATTGTAGTATGTTCTGTGTTTGATGGGACAAACAACAGTTTACATGACCTGACACAATATTCCCAGCAAAGCAAGCATGTTTAATGCTGGATATTTTACACTTGCATGTAATGTTGTCCAAACTCACCTTCCAGTAGTCCGACTGTAAACTGAAGTACCTCTGGTATGCAGATAATGCTGAGAATGGTCAGACGAATAAAAATGTGATACAGAAAGGGGGAGAAACACAAAAGAGAACATTTAGTGAAAATGTTACAGACTTCAGATATTCAATTCAGCTGCTCTGTAACATTTCCCAGCATGGGAGTTTTTAAGACAAGCACAAAACAACAGATAATTCTCAATCAGCAGGTTTTAGCAGTAAGTATAGAAACTCAAAGAAATAACAGTGCACATTAAATCTCCTGAGAAGCTCACCTTTTGGATAGTCCTCCAACAAGAGGTTGAAGTGGCCCAGCTGGCAGAAAATGTCAGGGTCCACTTTCCCTTCTGCTTTCAGGATGAGAGCATCATAGCAGCTAACAGCCTAGATGAAAGAGTGATTGCAGTGTAGAGTTAGAGTGGCGATACAACGATGCAATGAATAATAAGGTTAAATCACATGCATATTACACAAAAAACATCACGTTATAAATTGCAAATATGGCAAGCCAGTTTTGATCAAAACTTAATTCTTAGGCCTATAGCTTCATAGACTAGGAACTAAGCAAATCTGCCGAGCTCATGTTTTATTTGCTCTGGCAGATGCGTCTGGCCCCTCTCCCGTACAGACAGATTTCCACCCGACCTTCCCCGAGTCCGGCCAAACACAACCTTATCTAATATTGGGCGGGTTTGATATGACGACTGACAGCCCGGGGGTTGTCTGTTATTTGAGTTTGATTATTGTCAATAAAGTTCAACGGGAAAAAGTAACGTCTAAAACTAATTCACAAATGCGTATTAGTCTGGCAATACCAGGCTAATAGTTTAGGTTTAGTAGACGTGATGATCAGACATAGCTGTCTGAAGTGTGAAGAGGTGTGTGTATTTACTTTGTTGTAGCATGGTGTTATGGTGTCATGTTATAGTAATCACAGTCCTTTTGCGTGCTCTATAAAAACATACTATAAAGCCTCATAAACAATGCAGCATAATTGGCACAGTATTTTTTATATGCACACGTTTAATGATCGAGCATATCTGTGTATAAACAGTGTATTTCTAATTGACAAGATGGACCTCAGTTGAGGGTCTAATAAAAACACTCACACATCACTTTTCAGCGTTTAAAGAATTAATAATCCACAATCATTTCTCACACCTAGATGTCATAAAAATAATAATAATAAAAAAAACTGATATTGCTGGTATTGGCATAATACCAAGTGGTTCCACTCCCCTTCTCTACTTTTGAACAATTTATGCAATGGAGGTTGGTCAAGGCCAGACACCCTGCAGAGACGTGTGATGTGGTGTGATTCAGCAAACAAAACAACACACTCACACATGCATCCTCCAATTATGAAATCTATGGGACCATGCTAAAATAAATGTATTTCATACCTTCCCCCACATTTGAACATGGTACTATATCCAGATATGTATTCCACCAAAGACATACAAGATGAATAAGTCTTTGATACAAGCCGTATACATGTGATGTTATGAAGAATAAACCCAAACAGTCAGATAATTATTAAAGTTTAATGTTATTATGTCAAAAGGCCTGGCTGGCAGGCCAGATATCCAGCAGTGACTGTGAATGACGAAAACAAACACAGAAATGGTAATAACTGAGTGCATGGCTGGGCCTAACCTGTAAGTACACCCTAACAAAACAATGTCACACGCTGACCCTCCAACAAGAGATCCAGAAACCACATGTTGAAGACGCAGATGAAGCACAGGCACCGTGGCGTACTGTTAACATGGACTGCATGAACACATTGCTATGTGTGCACAAAGCACCGTACAGTTACAAGTGGGTACCCCCTGTCTTCCGCTTTAACCAAATCATCTTTGTTACAAAACACCCAACGCCTTTATCGGGATACGTTTTTTTAGCGAATGGTGAGATTAGCTTAGCCACAGCTGCTAACGTAAGTTAGCTAAGTATTTTTCTTCCTATCTCCGCCATCTTGGGCCAAGTCAAGCAGCCATTATTTTTGCAACCCTTAAACTACCACTGTGTTTGTTTCTACTTCGATAATCTCAGCTAAGTGGTGTTGTAGTGGCTATATGGAGAAAACGAAGAAGGGAGAAACCCCGCTGCACAGGTAGCCAGTTAGCCGTTACATGCTAACGTTACCCAAACTATAGGTGCAGTTTGTGGGCATGAGAGGAGTCGTTTAGTGGACACACTTCTCTCAACTTACTGTATGTTACATTATATTATATCGTTATGTCTCTCATACCGATATATGTCGAGGAAGTGTGCTTTTGCTCCCGAGGTTCATCGTAATAAGTTAACGTTACTCTTTGCAAGTCACATATAAGCAGCAAGGTAGATGTGTTCATCCACCTTGAGTCCCATCGTTTACAACGTTGTGTTCAATCATATAAATACAAATGCATCAAGCAAAATAACGCGTTTGCTTCACACGTGTATGCCCCTTATTGTGTTGATAATAGCAAGATCTATGCTATGACAAACATGTTTGTAACAGTGGATACAATGCTATCACGTAGCATGTAAACCTTTTATCTCAGCCACCATCGCTTTTAGCATGGTGGAGATTCGTTATCGTCCTCCAACACGGTTGTTTGGGCCTGATATTGATAAGCGTTACATAAATGTAGTAGAGTTGTTTTATTATATGCTCGGCAGTGCAGATGTTGCTTAGTATATGCTATAATCACGTCCCTGTTTTACAGTCAGTCGCTGGTTCAGCTTCACGGTTGTGCAAATTCCAGCTTGTGTATGTCGCTGCTGACCATAAGGGGTCTGTAGCACTTATTTCAGGTAGGATAAGCACTCATCAGAGGAAATAACGGACAGTGGTCCTACTCTCATACCTTTAACAGCAAGGCCTTCGTTCTGGCGCCATCTTCTTGAAGCCTATGAAATCCAAACAGTGAACTGCAAGTAAAGGACAGACAACACAGGCGGTTCCTTATTACTTGGGGGCAGTGATATTTGTTGTTTGAAACTGTGCGCAGAAAAAATATTAAATTAGGAAATAAGCGGATGAGACTTGTTCACACAACGGATAATCTGACCTGTCAATTCCGACCAGGCTGTCTTTCTCTTGCGCTGTTAGCTTCGGAAAGTCCTCTTCGATTTCGGTCGCTTTTCCCGACGCCATTTTCTCCTCGTCATTACCAGCAACGCCGAGACTCCGAGCAGCAGCAGAGGCAGCGGCGGTGAGCGACACTCCGCACGATTTCATGGGAAAGAAGTGGGGAGAATAAACTGGACCGAGCAACTCCGGCGAAATGCAATAACAACGAAAGTGCCGCACACCTTATCCAGGACTAAAACGGGGCGTAGCGTAATTCTTGCCAAATCCTCAAGGAAATGATCCCGTCAAGTTACCTTCCACCCTCCTCATTGTACATCAAAACACAGCGTATATTCCAGCGCCAATTTATGCATGAAGTTGATGTAATGTTGGGTTTTTACGACTGAGTGCAATTTGATAATATCGCAAACTTCCCCAACCATCGGCTCAAAGTTGTTGTAATTGTGTCACATAGGCAAAAGCACGCCGCCGCCGTCGTCACGCCCTCTATTCTGTTTGGCCAATGAACGGCTTTCGTATGCCGTCACGTGACTGGCTTCAGTTGGTGTGTTGCGAACGCGCGCACGAACGCGCGCACGCACACATCAAACAGTCGACCAAAGACCCACCTTCGAGTCCTGTGATTGGCTCGTCATGCTCTATTATGATTACGTAACTGCGTTTTAAAGCAACCCATTGGTGAAAACACCTGTCATGTTTGTATATGGAGGGCTGTCAAATGTGCTTGTTGCAACGTTGCACATATACAGTACTTTTAGATGGATACTTGAAAGATTTAAGATTAATACAGATTATACCTGTGTTTTTTGCAATTCAGATAGATATAAAAATATTTGTTTCACTGTAATAATTTGAATTTATTTTGGACAGATATGCAAAACTGTATACACAAAAAATTTGGGCATCAGTGTATAGATTAATGTATTTGATGTGATGTTATATTTTGTGTTCAGAGAGTTCTGAGCATTCTAAGTAAAATCCACATCCGCAAATCAAAATTCAAAAGTCTGTCTCCAAACCCTGCTTTTATCAGTTTGAATACAGCACTTAAAATTAAAATGTCAATGTTTTTACTGTTTTTGTATGAAAAAAAATGTTAATTGTTATTATTATACCTCTTTATTGTAACAAACATACACAAAATAACAACACAAGATATAAATCAAAATCTATAAATAATGAACAATAAACTAGAATCACATTAAGTCTGAGAATAGAGACTGAACTAACAAACGGATATTTTAATATGTACTGAATGTACAATGACTGTACCACAGTAATACACCTTAGGCTACATTTGTTGTATTGTCAGCTCAGGTCCAGATCTCTGTGACTCAACAGTATCTCTTGAGGTTTCTTCTGCTTTGTTGCAATGTTTTTGTTTTGTATTTTATTGGGCCACCAATCCAAAAAAAAAGAAGCAATGAAACTGAATTCTTATAAAACAATTTCTGCACACTGTCTAACATGGGAGACCATGTAATGATTTAAGTATTACTCTAACATTAGAACTGTATTCAAGACGACCCAGACATAATAGAAGAGGATCAAGTATCAGTTTTTTAAGGTCCAAAGATTTATTTTCAAATGTGATTAATTTGCAATTTTCTCACACTTAAAATGTTTTAGATCAAACAAATTTAAACATAAGACAAAGGTAAGAGACAGCAATTTCTAAATTAAGGTTGTTATTATTAAAGGGAAAACAAAATCCAAACCTACATGGCCCTGTTGAAAAAGTGAATGTCCCCTAAACCTCATAACTGGTTAGGCCACCCGTGGCAGCAACAACCGCAGTTTTCGTTTGCAATAACTTGCAGTGAGTCTTTTTCAGCTCTGTGGAGGAATTTCGGTCCACTCATCTTTGCAGAATTGTTGTAATTTAGCCACATTGGAGGGTTTACGCATGAACCGTCTTTTTAAGCTCATGCTACAGCATCTCAATAGGATTCAGGTCGGGAGCCACTCCAAAGTCTTCATTTTGTTTTTCTTCAGCCAATCAGAGGTGGACTTGCTGGTGTGTTTTGGATCATTGTAGTCCTGCTGAATCCAGGTTGTCTTCAGTTTGAGGTCATCAACAGGTGGCCGAACGGTCTCCTTCAGGATTTTTTGTTAGACAGCAGAATTCATGGTTGTCTTGATGTGTTTTCTGCCAAAAATGAGACAAGCCTTAATGTTTTTGATCAGCAGTGGTTTCGTCAGCAGGCCATTTTTGTCCAGTCTCTTTCTTATGGTGGAGTCATGAACACTGACCTGAACAAGTGAGGCATGCAGTTCTTTGGATGTTATTGAAGTGTCTTTTGTGACCTCTTGAAAGAGTCTTTGCTGCGCCCTTGGGGTAATTTTAAATTTTAGTCGTCCGGCCTCTTGGGAAGGTTCACCACTGTTCCATGTTTTTGCTATTTGTGGATAATGGCTCTCATTGTTGTTCACTAAAGTCCCAAAGCTTTAAAAAAATAACCTGATAGATCTCAATTACTTTCTTATTTGTTCCTGAATTTCTTTGGATCTTGGCATGTTTAGTAACTAAATGATTTCTGGATTGAGAACAGGTGTGGCATTAATCGGGCCAAGCCTGGCTGGAGAAATTAAACCAAAGTTATGTTTTAACAGAGACGTGTAGGTTGTTTTTTTTTACCTGCAGAGCTTTCCAAGACCTGTAAATAGACATTGAGTATAAAATTGGTGGAGTTCTCCTTTAAGTTTTCTTATTCCACTAACATCTTTAATCTGAAAGTGCATAAATTATTGTCGTTGTTACTACTTAATGGTGTCCTTACTGCGTGTAAATTAGGATATTATTTCATAGTTAGACCTGCCTCTGCCTTGGTTTCTCTTCTTCTTTGACCATCCAAATTATGCAAATGACGCTGGACGTGCAGACAGCGAGGACGGACCAGCCGTATCCAAAATGGCGAACAGCAACAAGGGTAAGGAGGCCTATAAACTAATGACATTTAACTCTAGTTCGGGACAACGGCTATAGTCTACGCATTAAACTAACGAGCAGTATGTAGTTTATATTTCACCTTACGTGTGTATCCATTAAACTTTACGTTTCAAACACAGCCCGTATCGTATATATGACTAGTATCGCGTTTATACGTAACGTCGCTGCAGCTGCTGTTGTGTGATCATGCTAACCAATCGTTGGCTCAAAAACTTTTATCAAGTTGCCAATGTATCTAACGATGAAGTTAGCATTGCCTCTGTTACGTTGAAAACCATGTAATGTTAACAATTGAAATGATACAGTGTGTTACAAGCGTTTCACGATGTTAACGGTTGTGGTACAGACAGAGTAATTTTAAATAGCTAAATTAGTGTTTCCTTGTTTAGCCATTCGTCCCCGCAGGGCAACCCGTGCTCGATAACTGTGTAACGGTGCAGACTGTTGTTCTTTTTCTTTATAGACCTGGAGGAGGAGATTTACGACAAGGTCGTAGACCTGACAGAATATGCTAAACGCCAGCGATGGTGGAACCGTGTTTTTGGAAAAAACTCTGGCCCGGTAGCAGCGAAATACTCCGTGGCCACACAGATAGCCATCGGAGGAGCGAGTGGGTGGTAAGTATTGTCATTGGAAACTCATTGTGTTGCCTTCACGTTATGCTCGTTAACCCTGCCTCAAGTCTCTATGAATAAATAACATACATGACAAAAAAAATCATCAAAATACCTACCATAACTACAAATAATACACATGTATCTTCAAATACAAACTGTGCAAAATATTTCACTCTACTACTGTATATTTGAACTGGCTTTATATACTGTACACAACCACCTACTATATCTATATAAAGTAACATGTCATTTATTATTTTTTATATAATAAATTACATTATATTTATTATATTTAATTAAACTTATCTGTATTATCTGTATCCTGTTTACTGTTCACTTCCTTGTGTAAATTTCTAAAAATTGTTGGTTTTTTTAATTTTCTGTGAGTACACTGAAAGCCACACATGGTCCCTCTGCCCTAGGATTATGGGTTGTCCCATGTATCTCCTTCTGTACTTCTGAATGGAGAATATCATGTATATACTTAAGATGCTTTAATGAAACTTGGAAAGACCATTTTCTCTTTTCACTTTTGAAAACCAATACAACAATCTCTGAACTTAAATGTGAAAACTGTGCATTAGGGGTATCATACCAAGTATGTTTGTGTATACCTGTCTCTGATTTTTAGGTGTGCAGGATATCTCTTCCAGAAGGTTGGAAAGCTCGCTGCTACAGCTGTAGGGGGAGGTCTTCTGTTGCTGCAGGTATTCTTTTATTACTAGGCATAAACATGCATGCACCAAGCCTTTCAACAGACCAGAAACATTCTGACCAATCTACTTTTATTTATCTTTTTCTCCAGATAGCGAACAACAGTGGCTATATCCAAGTGGACTGGAAGAGAGTAGAGAAGGATGTTAACAAAGCTAAGAAGCAATTAAAGAAGGGCACCCAACAAGCAGGTCCAGAGCTAAACACATTTGTTGAGAAGGTGAGGCTTCAGCATTTTTGTGCATCTCTTTATTTTGATTGCCTAATACACAAAGACCAAGAAATGGGGGTCGTATACTAAACTGATAAAAAAATTTAAAAACATAATAATAAATGTACTATTCACTTTATATACTATTGTAACATATAACGCATCATAAGCATAGACTCATTTGCAATGAGGAAGGATACTGCACATTCAGTCATCCTGTACTATCTTTGAGCTATCTGTTTCAACGTGGCAAAGGAATTAAACTACAGTTGCTGTGAAACCACACTTTCTACAAGATATAAAATACATTGCACGTATTCACTTCATGAGAGCCCTGCTCTAGAAGTGTTGTAGGATTTTTATACACTTTTGAATGTGAGTCATATGTCTATCACCAAGTTTAACTACTATATATATACTTAAACACAGCGTCTGTCTTTTTCAGTCCACAGAGTTTGTGAAGAAAAACATTGTCGTCACAAGTGGTTTCGTTGGAGGTTTCCTTCTTGGCCTGGCGTCCTAGGTTCTGCCAAATGACGACGAGTCTGTATTACTTTGATGTCATGAAAAACTATAGGGAAAAGTGATAAATTATTGCTCGGTGGTCGTTAAATGTGTTGACAGCAAGCTACCAATTTCCCATTAGCTTGTAGCTATGTGTTTCTAATTAAGATGCACACCCTTTTTGTCTACTTTAATGCTGGACCTTCACATAAAAAGCACTGTCGGTATGGATGCGGGGCTTCCTGGTTAGACCAGAAACCCCCCCACCCGAAACTATCTTAAAATACTTTCCAGGCCAAGTAATTGAACATATCATGCAAAAAAAAAAAAAACCAGACATCAGAATGTTGCAATTTTGTATTTATTTATTTTTACTATACTAGCACTACCACTATGAAAAGTTATGCACTGTTATTGATTTCCTTTGTTGTGCATTAGGCCAAGCAGCTAAGTGCATGAAGATTTAAATTCAACTTCACATGGCTGGTGGTGTTCAAAGGATCCTGTCGATGCCTGTGTTTATTTTTTTCAATTTCAGGCATCCTAATCAATCAATCAATCAATCAATCATCTTCAAAGGTAAAACTTGAATTTCATGCTTAAGTGCTCAGAGATATGGGATTGTTATGCCTTTTTTAAGAGGTTCTACATGTCCGACGGGTTATGTCAGCCTCCCCTACCATCTGTTGTTTTTTTTTTAAATGTATTTTGTTAAGCAATAAATTGAAGCTTGAGGTACTGAATTGAGGTGGTTTATCTATTAAACAACAACATTATTTATTTTATATTTTATGTACAATACAAATTATGACTTTTTACCTGAGCTTTGGTTGATTTTTAGACATGTACCATGTTAATTTGAAATGTATGCCCATAAGTAAACAGTGAAATAAAATATACATGCTTTGCAGTTAGATATGTTTGAGATATAAAAATTGGCTATTTTTTTAATGTTAAAAATAAGTCTGTTTCTAGGGAAAAATAACAGATAAAATACATTTTGGATTCACATTTTGAGATATGCTGAAGTACTTGTTTTTACCAGTATGTGTTTTTGAGACAGTTGTTTTTTTGTGGTAGGATTTTAATTACATTTTGTCAACATTGGTGTGTAGCTAATATTTTTACTCGTTACTTTTTACGAACGTTGCTAAGAGACGCCCACAAATAAAATGCTTCCATGGTTACCAACAACAGACTTTTAAAAATTCACGCCAGCTGAGTCGAAAGAAGACAAAATAATCAACTTGTTTTACATATTACCGCCATGGCTTTACCATTTCTACCTGGTAGTTCTCCCAACAACCGCGTAAGTTTGATACATTCATCTTATTTCATACAAATTGAAATTTGGTTCGTCTTGAAGGTCATTAGAGCAGTTAGCAAAATACAGCTGTGTAGCGTTATTTAGCATTTTAACTCGCCGTGCTTGCTCTTTGAACTAGGAGACGTGTTTTAGATAACTGAAAAGTCACATTCTCACAGAACGTAAGTAGACCGTTGAGAAGAGCTGGTTTCCCTTCTTTGCTACAGCTGGGGAAGGAGAGGTTCCACAAATCCCAACATTTTGACTATTCAAACGGAGTCCCTATGCTGGTGGGGTCTGAGAAGCCAGGCATTGGAGGAGAGCTGTTAATCGGCCAGAAGATTAAACCAAAGTATTCTGTGTACCCCAAAGGAGAAGGCGGTGATTTACCATCATGGGTGGCCTTTGACAAACAGGTGAACTGTCTTTTCACTCCCTGATACAAGAAGCAGCACTGGTTGGACGCATTGACATTGTGTCTAATTTAAACCAATATAACAATATATTCGTATGTATGTATATAAATAAAGGTTTTGTTTCATTCAGCTAATACAGTTAACTATGTTATTTAGTTTACATCATCCAAAAAAATCTTGAAAAAAACAATAATTAGTTAAATGTAGGTGTTTATATCATGTATTCCAGCCATAATTTAAGCAATCTAATTTACAAAAGTCCACTCTGTTCCTCCAGGTTCTGTGTTTTGAAGGTTATTTTCAGGAGGTTGTGCCTGGAGCTCAGAACGAGACATACAGAATCAGAAAGTGTAAGATCTACTTCTATCTGGAGGATGATACCATACAGGTGGTGGAGCCGGAGTACAAGAACAGTGGCATCCCACAAGGTAGAAAAAGAATGGTTACCTGTCTTACTGTGGAAAACTCTTGTGACTGTAGCACAAGCAAATTTTTAATATATATATAATTTTATTTGAACATGATTTTAAAGCTTGGCCGTGAAAATCACTTTTCTATGTTAAATATTTCAGCCAACGAAATGATCATTTAGCCAAAGTAAAGACCTATTACACTTCACTGAGACATGACCAGCAGTTTAATAATTATTTTATATCTATGCTGTGATGACGTTCTCTATGGCAGGGACACTTATCCGTCGTCAACGTATCCCACTGCCTCCCCCAAACGATGACCAGTTCTACAGCATTTTCCATTTCAACATTAACCAACAGATGGTGCTGTACTCTCACACATTCACTGTGACCAACTGTGACCCCTTTACAAAGAACTTTCTCACAAAACTTGGGGTGCGCCTAAATGACCCTACCACTGTACCTGATGATCCCTATAGTAACCTCCGGGAACAGGTAGGTTTCTGGGTTAGATCCTTTTTTTTCTCCTTTAGGCATTATTATTAAAATAGCAGTAACAGAATCAAGTATTACATATAACATAAATTATGCATGTTCGATGGTATCAGTTCTTCTAGTTTCACATGTTCCCTTGTCCAGATTGAGAAAAGTATGAAGCCACTTCGGCCGTATGAGAGACATGACACTCTGAAGCAGTTTTTGGACCATGACCGCAAAGTCCTGCGCTTCTTCTGCTTCTGGGAGGACACAGAGACTGTGTTTGGGGACCCACGGGAGCTCATACTGCACTACTTCTTGGCTGATGACACCGTAGAGATCCATGAGGTCATCCCCCCAAACTCTGGGAGAGACACTGTGCCTAAATTCCTCCGCCGCAGCAAACTGCCCAAGGTGAGACATCACAAAAGGAACTGTTAAAAAAGGGTGTCCCCTGGGATATTGGGGAAGGGAGGGGAGGGGAGCGGAGGGGTAATAAATATTAGAAAAAGCCTGAGATCATACTGGTTACGGAAATTCATGAATAGTTCAGGAATTAGAGAAAAAAATCCCACACAGGAAAAGTCTGTGATAAAGAATAAGGAATGTAAGGAAAATGTAGGTGGTTCCATAAATTGTAACACATTCAGCTTTACCCATTAGCATTTTTATTATTACTATTTATATTTTTGAATTTATCAGTGGTTATTCCAAACCTAGAGGCTTGCAGTGCCTCTATTTCTGGTTGGATGACTTCTTTTCATCTCTCTCTCCACCATCCCTCCCTTCACTAAGACCTCATTCACTCTGACAGGACTGCTGTAGCATCCAGTCCCCCGCAAGCATTTTGGCTTTCTCGTCCAGTTACTGACTGAAGTCTAATTCATCTTGAAAGACAGCCAGGCCTCAATCGTGTGTGTGTGTGTGTGTGTGTGTGTGTGTGTGTGTGTGTGTGTTCAGTTCAGTAATTTTGTTTATTCTGATTCCTTTCATTAAATGTCAGCCCTAAAGGTTGACCAGAATCCACTATCCAATGGGAAATTATCATGTCCATAATGACAGATCACTTCTTTATTCTATCAGTCTGCCTCACCTCTCTTTCTTTTATTTTTTTTCAATCCCCATTCCTTCTCCCATTTCACTTTCTCCCAGTAAATTTAAGGTGTTTGCTTCTGTGTTTGCATGCAGAAAGGACAGTGATGATTGTATAACATGTGTTATGTAATAAGTTTCTGACTTTTTCTGCCGTTCATTGTTATTTCTCTACAGCATACTCGAACACAAATTAAGCAGCCTGGAGTGCTTACCAACCGCACAGTGCTCAATGTGTTTGCCTCCAAGAATCAGGGAGAACGCTACA
Source organism: Pampus argenteus (assembly GCA_036937835.1). Taxonomy (NCBI): domain Eukaryota; kingdom Metazoa; phylum Chordata; class Actinopteri; order Scombriformes; family Stromateidae; genus Pampus; species Pampus argenteus. The sequence goes on along the minus strand of CM072872.1, from coordinate 16,274,813 downwards.
TACTGGACAACCTCAAAGTATGTCCTGTCTCAGCCACACTCACACTGAATATCATGCTGACATGAAAACAAGTTAAGGCAATTATAAATAAAATATGAAATGATGTTTGAGGGCAGTGAGAGAGGGTTAGGTTTGGGTAGGGTAGGCACTGACAGTAAGTATCAAATAAGCTACACTACATGATCAAAAGTATGTAGAGACCCCTGTCCAATATAGGGACACATCAGTTCCCATATTAATTTATTATGTTTATTTTATTGATATTTTATATACAGTATATCACACAATGATGTGTTTTTAAGTTTGTGGCAATATTAAGAGGAAGTCCCTTTCCTCTTTTAACATGACAATGCACCTGTGCATTGGGTCTGAGTTCTGACTGTGGTGATGAAAACTTTAATGACCTCAACCACATCACACAACTTTGGGATGAATTGGAGTGTTGTATACGAGCCAGGCTTTATCACCCAACATCAGTGGCCAATCTCACTAATGCTCTTTTGGCTGGATGAAGCAAATCCCTGTAGACAGGTTCCAAAGTCTTGTAAAAATGTGTCCCAGATGAGTGGCAACACTTAGTTTTGGATACTTTTGGACACATAATAAATTGGATGAGCTCAATGTCCTCTCTCTCTCTCTCCCTCTCTCTCTCTCTCTCTCTCCCCCTCCCCCCTCCCCCCTCTGTTTCCTGCAGACAGGAGCTGTCCATGAGGAGTTTTATAAGGACTGTGATCTAATGCTCGGTGGGGAGGTGAATGTGTGGGGCAGGAGAGTAATTATCTCTGACTGTGATAACTTCACCAAAGACTATTACCGCTTCAAATATGGCATAGGTAATCAATACTATCAGTGGTTTTTATTATTTTATTTAAAGAGTAGTTTCAAAAGTGTTTTCATCTGTACAAAAAAGTAAACCTGATGCGATATCCCTTCTTTTGACGTTTTAGTCCTCTGTTGCTCATGCCTGCAGTACATCAATTTGACCACTTGGAGGCAGTAAGATAAAGGATCATCTAGGACTAGTACCTTTCTGAATAACTGAATTTTCACTCATGAGAAATATTTGTTCATAATGTAGTTTTGACGGTATGTACTTTGACAACAACAGAATTTATGTTTTGTGCCACTTATCAGCCTGTATGTAATGTTCTAGTCCCCTTGGTCAGTTCTTGATTGATGGATATTCTACAGAGAAACAATAACAGAGTTCAGCACCACTTGTCTTACCGACATAAGATACTAGGGCCCTCCAGCGCTTTTATTTCTCACTGCCTCTACAGTCGAAGACATTGGGGACCTCAAGAGGCACACTGCGCCCCAGCAGGAGTAACCCAAGCTGGGCTGGGATGTGTCTGCCACCCTGGGCAGATTTTAGGGCTCGCTACATTAGTCACAGTAGTAAACCAGAAGGAGCCCAGTGACAGGCCAGTGTGATGGAAGGTCGTGTCTGACACTCAGCAGTCAGAGGTCAGCTCAGAGTCACCGTCAGCCCAGGCTGCTGTGCTCCTGCATAGATGGATTACCTGCCGCCCTCTGATCATTTCAGCTCTCCTCCTGGATTTCTCTCTTCTTTTAAGTGTTTTGCCTTTTGTTTCTCTTTCCTCCCCTCAGAGGATTTCACCCCAGTGCAGTACAAGGCTGCGCCACTCCCTAAGCCCTCGAGACCTATGCCCCCCTACAACGGCTTTGGCTCAGAGGAGGACTCGCTAAGCTCCTGCCAGGGCCTACTGCTGAAACCTCCACAGAAAGATTTACGGAAATTTATGGAGAAAGACAGGTTGGATGAGTTGTAGTCACAGCCACAATCAAATTACACACTGGCTGAATACTTGTGTCTGTGTGTGAGTGCATATCTGTGTGTCAGTGGTGGCCTCCATCTCTAGTGTGTATATATATGACCCCCTAGATCAGGCCTAAACAGTAATGTGCTGAATTTCCGCGCCAAGATGGTGACCACTGATCAAGTTGACAGAGACAGGGTGTTCATCATCTCCTTCTACCTCTGTGATGACTCCATCAGTGTGTTTGAACGACCACAGAAGAACTCAGGTAGGAACGTTTGGACTATAGGCAGTACTGCTCCCAGAAGATTCGATACAAAGCTATGACTCTCATGCTCACGAGCGTTTGGTTTGTCAGATTCAGTTTCCATTTCCAGAATCTTTTCAAAACATTTAGCTCACAGACCTACTTTTTCAAGGATGGAAATACCCCCATCAGTGTAAATCAATATGTGACAGTATTTACTTACGGTGTGCGAGAAATAGTATGTCATGATTTCAGCGACTTTTCAGCATGGCTCCAAAAATGATATATGCACCCAATGATGTAAAATAAAATGATATGAGAAGGAAACTTAAATTCAATTTGAATTGAATCTCTAGGTTAGAACATATTGCCAAAATGATATTAAAATGAATGCTTGTGCTTTCAAAAAAAGTTATTTATATTCATTTTCATTCAAGATGAAAGAACAAATAATGTTTCTTCAGAATCAGTAAAATGAAAAACTGCTCACACTTCCTTCTTTCTTCCTCTCTCTCTCACACGTTGTGTACTAGGTGTGCTCGGGGGTAAATTTCTTGAGCGTGGTCGTGTAAAAAAGCCAGGTCAGGAGTTGTTTAAGAGCCAGCTGTCTGAGTACTTTGCAGCTCAGGATCTGTACGTCGGCGCTACCGTCTGCCTCAACAACAGACACTTTCAGCTTCTGAATGCAGATGAATACACTTTCAACTACATGGAGCAACATGCTGAGGAGGTGAGGTGGGAACTGGATGAGGAGGGTGTCTTTGTTCAGCCTCCAAACCATCACCTTAGTATTAGTATCAGTCAATTCTCTTTTCCTTTAGTTTACTTAATTCTATGTTTTTGACAATTGAATGTTTGTGTGTAACTGTCTAAAGTTCCCCAAAGCCAATGTGGGTACCATCCTCAGTAAACTGCGTTCAGTTCCGGAGGAGAAACAGAGCGAGATCAGGAAGTTTCTGTCTCTCAGTGACCCCGGCAACACTGGCTTCATCCTCTATGAATCACTCAGGTACAGTAGCACAGCAAAATAATATATATATAAGATCTGATGACCCAAAAACTCAACCAGACAACCTGTGTTATTGATGATAAGGTGGAATTATACATTAATACAACTGGGAATAATGGGAGTTGTCAGAGAAACCTTGGATAGGGACATAGAGATACAAATGATAACAGTGAATTCAAAAAATGAAAATATTATAAGTGGAGGTGATTTGCTTGGTAATTTGCTCTTTGCAGGAGGACAAATGAAAATTCTCCACATGGAGTTAGTGTGGCTATTTTGTGTCTTGTGAGTTTATGTGTGTGTGATTACATACATCGCAGGGGCCTGCTAATGGGTCTGGAGTGCGGACTGTCGGAGCATGAGGTGCTGGTGCTGTGCCGATGTTTCTCAGAGAGCGATAAGTCTGAGGTGGACGTAGGCCTGATGCTGGCTGTGGCCCAGGATTACCTCAGAAAGAAACACTTTGAAGAGCTCCCTGAGATGGCCAGAGTCTTCACACACCACGATCGACACAAGTAGGCGGTTGCACATAGACAACGCACACACACAAAGAAAACACACAGATGTTTGATTAAGACAAAATACTGTTGCAACAGGAACACGCACACAAACACACACAGGCAGATAGCGTCACAACAAGACATCAATTGTGCAGCCACTGGCCCCATACCTCAGAGCAACGATTAGTTCCAGCAGTGCAAGAGTGGAGCATTGGAACCAGATGGACCCTAAAGACCTATATGGCATGTAGCTTTGCAGGCAGGAAAAGGACGGACACACACTTAGTTTTTCTGTCTTTCTCCCATCTGTCGCCTTGCTTTATGTGCAAAAAAGAAACTTTTTTTATTTATTTTTTTTTTTTTTTACAATTGGTTACATGCATTACTCAATATTAAGTTCACTTTTTCAAAACTCTTCTCTCTCTCCCTTTCAGAACAGTAATTAGTGTACACAATATATCCAGTCCTCCTGTCCATATGCAGGAGACCTGTAACAAGGGTTGGATTATCTGAAGCAAATGAATGGTCAACGCTGTCACAAGATCAAGCCGCTGTGTCTGTTTATGTGGCTGCGTTGACACCCTCACTTAGTGTCAGATTGTTCATCGTCATCCCTGTAATGAAGATGGCATGACAAGAATGTCTGGCATCACTGCGGAAAACAACTGTGGCCGAAGAGGCACAAGCATCCTCTGTGTCACACACACACACATCATCCTCATACACATTCAGTTTAGGACATTTTCTATAAATAATATATTGATATATTATAAATGGTAGCTTTTTGTAATTTCAACAAAGGCTAGCTCATGTTGCTGCCCTGATAGCACTGGCTAATGATGACATCCCGCTCAGCTGTTCTTATGAAGTTATCAAAATGTCCAATGTGGAAATGTGGATTATTTCCAGTTTAGAGTAGATTCTAGCCTCTAAGGATCTTATGTATTTTCTCTGAGTATTATTCAAATATCCCACTACAAACAGGCAAGAAGCTTGATGTGGGTCCAAATCCTTACAACAGTTTAACAACTGGGGCCTCTTGGCTTTTTTCTTATGTTTCCAGAACCGGCCGTCTCTCCACCAAAGAGACAAGGACCATCTGTAAGGCCTTCCAGCTTCCCCTGCCTGAGAACTTGCTCAGAGGTCTGCTTAGCAAGTAAGAGCCCGCTAACCACAGCCCAGTTTAAGGTCCCACAGCATTTTAGAATGATTTTGAATAATTTATGTTCAGTGATTATAAAATATAGACCAGTTCTTTGCCCAGAAAGTTTTCTTGGCACACTTGAAAATTTGTCATCTAGAGGTTTCTAAGTAGTGCGTATATCCAGTTTGAATGTGGATGCATGTCTGTTGTAGGTTTGCAGATAGTGACGAGGTTGACTACCATGCCTTCCTGGCTGGCATTAACTGGCTAGAGCACCCTGCTCCCCCAGTAATGCCCGAAGACATCTTAAAGGTAAGATAGAGGAACATCAGTAATGCATATAAGATATAAAAAAACAGCAGAAAAGTGGGCAGCGATGAGAGTGAATCAGCAAAAGCACAGTGAGTGATTTCACAGTGTGTGCAGAGATTTTTAAATAGTTGTAATTGAAAATCAATCTACGTCTTAGCTCTACCTGTGATGACTCAGTAGCTAAGTGAGCCAAAAGCAGAATTGAGTAAGTGGAAAGAAATGGTAAAAAGGACACAAGAACAATTTATTGTGCATGGAAAATGACTTGAGAGACACACACACACAGGCACACAAAGGTGGTCGAAAAAAGAAGGATGTAGCTCCTTTGTTGTTCATTCTTGCATTTGTATCCTTCCTACGTAATATTTATTTTGCATGATTTGCTACAGCTAAATCAAAGCCAAACAGGAGACAGAATGAGAATGTAGTGAATCTGTGTCTGTGTGTGTGTGTGTGTGTGTGTGTGTGTGTGTGTCTGTGTCTGTGTCTGTGTCTGTGTCTGTGTCTGTGTCTGTGTCCGTGTGTGTGTGTGTGTGTGCGTGTGCGTGCTGACCCAGTGCTTACTTAATTCTAAATTTTCCTCCGTCGCTGGTTTCCAGCTGCTCTTTGCCTCAAAGCCCAAACGAGTCATTCAGTCTCTGCTCAGCTGCTCTGCCTTTCTCAAAATGATCCAAAGTAAAGCCTGTCATGTTAATTGGCCCAGGTTGACTTCCTGGGTACCTTTTTGGTCTTTGCTGTAATCCTTGTGCTTGTGCACTAGTCTTAAAGTTTTCTGGGTATGAAGTTGAACCACTATATGTATATGTAATGGAAGTTAATGACAACTCTTTAAACAAGTCAGTGTTTTTTTACACAGCACATTAGATAAACACTAATGACAGTTGAATGTGCTTTACAAGTTGTATAAAGTACATGAAACAAATAATGAGATAATAAACCAAAGTAGACAAAAAGATAAATTATTGGCAACAAGTATTTGAATGTTGTTTAGTGAGCTGTGTGTTCCCTATCGTCTCCAGTTTGATCTGAACTGGAGGTCTGAGGACGGTGAGCCTACGGTGAAAAACGTCAACTACTCCGCTCTGCTGCATGACGTATTCATCAATGTCTCCAACGACGGTGCCCCAACAGCCACCACCTCAGCATAGACACACAGAAGGAGGTGAAACGATTGTGCTTCACTAACACATGCACATACTACTCGCTCCTCAATTAAAGAACATGATGGTATATTAGTTAACCAGCGTCTGTGTTTTCATTATGTTTTATAATGGAGACGTGTAAAACTATTGGAGGGAGGGGGGGTTCTTGAATATGAATAATTTATCAGTTATAGTTTGGTTTCTGTTTTAAAGCTAACAAAATCCAGTTAAGTGGAAAATTGACGCTTGAGGGGGGAAAAGTTCTGAGAACACAAATGCTTTTTGATGTGCTTGTTTACATGAGTTGGTGTGAATCCCTTTAAGACACAGTAAAAGACAGAAGGCATTAAAGCAGAACCATATTTCAGCTTTGGGCAGCGAGCACTCACATACATTATAATTATAGCGTATTAAGCTGTATCCTCCAGCACTGTGCTAAGTTGATAAGGAAGAAAATGGCCCTTCGAATGAATGATGTGTGCTATATATGCTGACTGTACGCTGGCTAAAATCTCCAGCAAGACAGAAGCCATTCATACTGTCAGCGCACAGCTGTAGAGACCAGATATAACTCTACAGAATGTGTATCCAGGCCACAGAGTCTACATATCTTTATCATCAGAGCTAAATCTCATGTGATGAAAATTAGAATAGTTGTTTTATTTCCTTTCTGTTTTCTTTTTTCAGTATTAGATAGATAGATAGATAGATAGATAGATAGATAGATAGATAGATAGATAGATAGATAGATAGATAGATAGATAGATAGATAGATAGATAGATATACTTTATTAATCCCAAAAACTGGGAAATTAAAGATTATGGATGTTTAGCTATATTAAACAGAGATAAAATATACAGGGGGATATTAATAAAGGTTGAAGTCCCACTTTAGAAGGAACTATATACCCTTACACCCTTATTAGTGTGTGTGTGTGTGTGTGTGTGTGTGTGTGTGTGTGTGTGTGTGTGTGTGTGTGTGTGTGTGTGTGTGTGTGTGTGTGTGTGTAAAACACACAGGTTGGTCGGGTTGAGGCGCCACTGTAATCAGAGCTTGCCCTGCAAATTCAAGTAAGGGATGAATCAAACATTAGGTAATCAACCATCCAATCCCCTCCATATAACTACACACACATCAAACACACATCCCTCCTGACTCACCCCCTTCACACTCCAGTACAGAAACAGTGCATTACATCACTCAGGGCATTATCAGGACCCCAGCGTCTGCTTTCACCCACTACCCAAAACATAAAAGATGACATCGTTGTGGTCAGTGGTGGCAGGGAGAGTGTGTCCATGTGAAACACAGTGTGAGAGGGAGAGAGGACAAACACCCACCCCTACCCCCCACTCCCCGCCCATCCCTGTCCGTCTCTGTCTCTTCGCCTCAGTCACCCACACAGTTTTCTGCTCTGTCATGCTCTGTGGCACAGCAACAGTAAATTGTGTGACTTGCATCCTTATCATTGGTCTTTGCAATCCAGTTTTCTAAATATCCTACCCTACACCAAGCCCACTGATTCCTACTACAGACGTATGTTTAAAAACAGGTCATAAATGTATAGTTTTTAAGTTTTTTTAAAGGCTAATCTAAAACAGCTGGGCAGCAAATGTTACTCAAACAGGATACATTCATTTCTGCATCAGCCTTTGGATAAACACTTGTTACTAAATATATAAAAGAAAATATACCAAAAACAGTCTATACAAAAAAAAAAAGGCAGGGGACGCTACATGTTTCTAATGCAACATTATGATCTGGTTTCACATAAATGATTGTTTCACTCCTAATATCTTTTTAATGGAGAGTATTGTTTTTATCAGTATCAGCCTTTAAGAAATCATTTTGTCCAGCTGAAACCACCACGTTGCCTGACATGAGAGTCAACGCTTTACAAGGAATAAAACTAGCATGAATCACACACCCTGACGGTGTCTCCTCTCAGCATGCCATTTCTCGTTGATGGGGTTTGAGCAACTACTTTCTCTTCTTTGTTTCTGCTCAGCAGAAAAAGAACATTTGTTGTAAAGAGTCTGGTTCTCTTGTTTTGTCCCTGTTCCACTTTACTGCTGTTCTGCACAGGACCACTTGCACTGTAAAAACTGATATACAGGAAGGTCAGAAATGTCTCTGGGGTTAAGAGGCTCTGAGTGTTTTGGTGCTCTTGCAAGTATGTGTGTGTGTGTGTGCTCGCACGCGCATGCATGCGGATGTGCGTGATGGGTTTAATGCAAGTCCGATGGAATCATGGCTAATCTATGAAGTCTAAACAGATATTTGAGAACAAGAGGGGGAAAGTTTCTGTTTACTGGCTGCGTGCCTCTCTTTTCTCATGGCAAAAACTCCTAAACCTGGAAACACACAGACACACACACACATACATCACAGAGCACCTGCGTTCAGATGTTGTTTTTCTCAGAACTGGTCCCCCAGAGCAGCAATGTTGACCCTACGGTTCACTCTGAATAAGCTTCTAGTAATTGATATCATGTCGTATATCAAGTCTCATTTTAATTTGGCTGCATGATTGTTGATTGTTACACGGTTTAAAAATCAAATTCGGGTTCGTTTTCGAGCAAGTGAATTTGACATATTTTTCTACATTTAATATTGATTTACAATTTTTGTTGGCCTGTTTTTCAGAAATTTCTGGCAACATTTAATAGCATGACAAAACACTTGGATTTAGTTATTCAGTGTTTGCCCAATAAATGACATTTGGGTTACCGATTGTTCCTTTAGCATGAAAAAAACATATTACAAAAAACATATTAATGAGAAAATAACCTTTCAAATAATACAGTTTGTGTAGACACAAATCTAAGCACACTCTCTTGGCAAAAACATGTGTCTACCTACCTATTGGCAGGAAGAAATCAGTTAGTGCTGGAGCTTGTCACTGTCCCAGGAGGCCTGTATAGAAAGATGGAGCAGCCCGCTAAGTGTTTGCTGTCTGGGCCAGACTGGAGACCCTCTATAACAGCACTTCTACAGAGATGAAGAGAGTTAAGCAGGCTGTTTCTGGCCGCTCTCCTTCATTCCAGTGATTCCTCAGTGCCTATGGGCATTGGCACAGAGAGAGGGGGTAGAGGGGGAGAGGGTTAAGGCTTAAACCCTGCTTTACAGGGTCAGCCACTGCCCCAGGTGCACATGGGGAAACACTTAGTCGCTCTTTCATTGTTCCATATCTCCCTCTATCTGTGTCTCAGAATTTTTCATTTTTTCTCTTTCATCCCTCTCGTTTTCTTTCTTTCTTTCTCCCCCCCCCCCCACCCGTGGCTGCTCTTCTCGTTCCGCACGCAGTATCATGCACTACAATACATATGCGTATGTGTACACGAGTGTTAAGATCATCAGCTACACTGTGGTCTGCACTCAATGCATCCTCGTCGCCGTCTGAGGAGTGCAGCTTCTCTTTGATACCGGTGTTTTATTCCTGTACCAGACATTATCCCTCAATTCTGAACTCTTGTACTGTGCATTCAAAAACCAGACCTGGTACACTCATCAAACATTGGTTGTCTTTGGCAACTGTTGTCACGGTACTTTTACCTGGTCAAGAAAAGACAAAGTTATTCTACGCAGACTGTACATTACAATTATGGCACTATTTTTGTTATATTTTTGGTTCCCAACGGAGGCTATTTTAGATGTATCTTAAAATAGGGATGGAAATCAATCTTCCAAATGAAGACGGAATATGTCTGTGCTTCATCAGTCAGTCCGCGGCTTTTTGCTTTTCACAGATGATACAAACCAGCTTGAAATAAGGTTTCCTGCACTTAAGGAAAAGACCAGAGAGCTTTAGCTAAAAACAGACAAAGGGGAGATATTCAATTCTTAAGCTAGGCCACCAAGAATTTGATTCTATTGCAGTAACAGTCAAAGGGTGGACACATCCTCCCATTCACTTGGATGAGAAAGTGTGTCCAAACTTTCAACTGGCACTGTATATCAGCCCAAATTCTTCTACAAAGGGAACAAAGGTAAAGGCGGCTGGCCATGCCCACAGGCCAGTGAGTGTGTGATTGAGCTGTGACGTGACCCTGCCCGGTTAATCCCGTTCTGATGAAGAGATGACTCATGTCACGTCAGGTCCAGTCACATCAGTGTTCCCCGGTGCTCATGGGGACAGCGTGGTCGGGTTGCCTACAGCAAAGGTGGGACGTGATCGAGACGAGAACAACTGCCACATCGCACTCTTTAATAGTCATTGGCTTATATGCTGATGTAACAAGCCCGTAACTTGACCTCAACAGGCACGGGGTACGGCCAAAAACACTGCGACACGTCACTAAAGATGGGTTTTTATGTAGATTGAAATACTTTGGATGGAGTAAAAGATTTCCAGGCACATGAAAAGAGTTTATCATCATCTTAAAAAGCAAGTTACCTGTCAACAGCTGTCACACAGGAACAGCAGTACTTAGATTGTTATTATTATACCATTTAGAGGTATATTTAACTGAAGGAAATGAAAGCGTTTGTTACAAGTTGTCAGAAAGCTGCTTTTAAGGTGGTATGTCATCTTATTGAACCCCCTCCCCGTCACCCCCTTTTGCTCAATCTATCTTCTGTCGTCTAGGCTTTTTCCTGCGCTCCCTGCCTCTCACCCCCCCTCCCCTCTTCTTCCCCTCCGCATATGGGATTTACATTTGGCTTTCGCTGAACATTCTCTTAATGTGATATTATGATACATGATCTGAAGCCATTTCACTCGCTGTCACCACCTCTCACGTGGACACAAGCCGAGCGAGCCGAGGAGAAGCGGTCAGATTCTGTCCAGGTGAGTTATGACCATTTCGTTTGACACTCTTCGCAGCAGTGATCATTTACAGTACAATGCCTGAATGTGTAATCAAAATACAAACTGTGGGTCTGCCTCCATCTCTCTGTGTCTCCTTCTCTCCAGGAGCCTGTTGGTGGTTTTCACCCTCTCCTGCTGCCGGCTGTAAATCGCCTCTGTCAAAGGTGTGTGTGTGTGTGTGTGTGTGTGTGAGAGAGAGAGAGAGCGTGAGTGTGCATGCATATTTGAGGGAACAGAAGGTGAGAAATTTGGGGGTCAGTCGAGGTCTTTCAGGTAATTGTGCTTCTTAAACTTTTGACCCACTAAGCCCTACTTAGTGTGGTGCAGCTTGCTCCCCTTATTTCCCCCGAGAGTTTAGACTCTGCATACCAGGACATGTGTGTGTTTGTGTGTGTGTGTGTGTGTGTAGTACAATGAGTATCTGAACATATGCTGTGAGCCTCACATTTCTCATGTTTTTATTTTTTACTTTTTTTTTCATTTTTTTTTTTTATTATACTCATTATTATTATTATTAGACTATTTGACACAGTAATCAGGCTATGAAAAGTCCATTTACCCAAACCTCTTGTCTGTGTGAAACATGCTGAAAGAATGCATCCTCATTTCACAGGCTTTAAATGTTGTTACTTATTTATCTGGCTGCATCTTCCTCTGGAGTCCTTCCACACAGCAATTAGTGGATTGTGCCTTCGGCCTCAGTGTCATATTTTGATAATGTACTAACAAACATTCCAGCAATGCGGAGAGAAAAGCCACCGATGTAATGTATCGCAATTATTTGGCAGCATTTGTGTGCAAAGCCTCAGAGAAGATATGGCCGCTCCTTTTTATGTGAGTGATGTCTGAACTATTAGCTTTCCATTCATCATAGTTTATCTTTTTTTTTTTATATATATCTTTAGGGTGTTCTGTCTTCATATCGAGCCAGGTGAGAATGACGGATGAGGTCATTACACTTTGGATCCGCTCTGTGCTGGGCCCTGTTGCTGTTGTTTTCATTTTTTCCAAACATGCAGACACAGCACTATCATGTAATTGTTTACAGATGAAGACAAATAATCCACAGAGTCACTTAACAATTGACCCACTGGGTACTGTAGTTTTTAAAACTGTGCTGGATGCGTTAAAAGAAAATAATCTCCAACTCTTATACAGTGAAATGAGGTCTTATGTTGCGTATAATTTGCTTTTATGAGGAGTGAATTCGAGCATGCGGTGTGCCATATATTATTTTTCTAATGTTGACATATTATATTATTTCGCCTGCAGGTAGACGATATCTCAGCATCCTAATTCCAACTGCATGAACTGTACTTACAACATAGAGGTTCCCATCAAGAGAAGATTGCTGAGGTATGTAACCTTCCGCTTAACTCCTCTTCTTTTCCTCCCTTCCTCCCCCCCCTCACCCGCCCCCACCTGCACACCCCCACTCCTCATGTCATGGTAGGAGAAAGCGCGTGAAGAGGAACACTACAGGGGCCAGTTGTTTTTAAATAAACTAAATCTGCTAACAGTTTTATAACCCTGACCTCGTAAAACTGGCTGCAGCTTTTGGTCAGCTCTCTCCTGATGGGGCCAGCAGAGCCTTCCAGGACTGGAATTCCCATTTGCCGCTGTGGAGCGTGTCGGTGCGTCAGCTGGTGTGTGTGTGTGTGTGTGTGTGTGAGAGAGAGAGAGAGAGAGAGAGAGAGAGTGAGAAAGGGCGTATGATATACGATTGCTGTGTCACGATCCACATGTGACGAGCGTCCTCACAGGCAGAGCATCCAGGCTGCTCCCTCTTTCTGGTGATTTCCCTGTTAAAGAAAAAAAGTGAGCGAGTGTGACTGTGGGGCAGGAATAAGACAGACAGAGAGGGAGAGAGAGAGAGAGAGAGAGAGAGAGAGAGAGAGGAGGTGAGAGAGACAGTGAGATAGAGGGAGGAGAGAGTAGCGTTCAGACAATCAGTGTGTGTGAGAGAGGTAGAAACAGGAGGAGAGAGGAGCTGGCTGGGAAACAATAGTTAAAACAAATCCAGGGTTGCGTGTCAGATCTGTGTGTCTCTGGATACCTCTGCTGCCTCTCTGCTGCCGAGCACCGAAGGTAAGATCCACACCTCAGTATCAGCACACCTGCAGCTCCACAAGGATCTTCCACCCTTTAAAATTCTGCCGTCTTCCTGTTTTTTTGGGTTGTTTTTTTTTAACCCAACAGACTGAAAATATATTTTTTTCAAACCCTGTAGTTACTTTTTAACTGGCTGTAGATGATGTACTGCGTTGTATGTTGATACAGTGCAGTGCATCATCATCATCACTGTTGTACATCTGTGCATTTTTACATTTGTACATATATCCTATATGGCCCTACTGACAGTTTGTTTGGGTTCCAACTTCTCGCTTTCGCTCAGTTGCACATCCTTACACTCAGGTGTGCATTCCTCTTTTATTGCAGGTATTTTTTTTGCCCCGCATGTGTTCAGAAACTGCAGGTGGTTGTGATTATGGATGGAGTGTGACATGATGGGTAATAGGAGAAAACATGTTTGTTTTGGCTCTGGTGGATTCACTAATCAGGCACTGACAGCAAGGCTGAACGGATAGTGGAACTCGCAGAGCTCTCAAGGAGTGTGTGTGTGTGCGCGCACACATTGGGGTGTGAGGTTAATAGTGGTGTGAATTACTTTGGATATGTACGGATATGTGTTTTACAGGTGTATGCGTTTATGTCCGTGATTGTTTGATTGACTTGGCCTGTTCTGTTGGACCCTGAGGCTGCTGGCTTATGGCAGAAGGAGATGATGACAGATATAATAGACTCTGTGGTAGGTAGGAGGAGAAGGAGACAAGCTACCACTTCCATCGAGCAACTGAGGAGGAGAAGCGTGTTAGAAAAAAAGAGAGAGAGAGAAGGTGTTTAAATGTAAAATGAAGTGACTGCAAAAGACTGCAGTTATAGTGGCGGCGGGGGGACATCTGAGAAAGAGACAGGAACAGTGAACCCGTCAGAGGACAGGCAGTGCCAGAGAAGGACGCAATTAATAGGAGAAACAGAATGAAACTGAGATGTGTGAGAGGAGGAGAGGGAAAAAGAGACTGAAACGTCCCTCCACACTTCCAGTGACACCAGATGAAAAAAACAGTTTGTACAGTGAGATTTCTTTATTAATTTATTTTTTTTGTCCGTACACAAATCAAGTCAACATCCGTGCTCCAAAACTAAAAAAAAAAAAAAAAATCAATTTATTGAACTGTTTGGAGAAGAGAAAGACGAGGAAGAAGAGTAGGAGGTGAGTTTGAAACATCACACATTCGGCCAGGTGCAGAAAGACAGCAATGCTCTGGCAGAGCCGCGGATGGTGTCTGTGCTCTCATGTTTCATATTCACGCACACGCAAACACACACACACACACACACACACACACACACACAGGGGCCTATTGTCAGTGTATTTATTTGGACGGTGTCGAAGCTCCGATAGGCAGTTTACAATGTTTCACCGCCGCAGGAATGTGCTTCTGACAAATGGATGCTCTGCACGAACCGCCGGCCTCCGAAGAAGATCCTTAACAACGTCCTGCCAGACAAGCATGTGACAGACCTCTGCTGCCCAGAAACCCGGTCCAATGTGACTCCTTTGCTCGCTCTTTTGATAGTTTCATATACTGGTGTGTGCCTGCAGTTTATTCCGTTCTCCGTGATTCTTTCTCTCTGGTGAGGAGGGAAAGAACAGAGGATGGTGGATTTAGGATTTGAGGTGCTTGGGTGTTGACCTATCAATGTTAACACCACACTCGGAGCAGCTTCTGCGCTATGATACGCTGAGCAGTGGCCACAAAGAAATAGAAATGTGAGAATATTCATACCCTTTCTGTCTCTGTGTGTCTCTGTCCACTGTTTCTGAGAAGCCCAAATTGTAAAGCTAACACAAGCTTAGCTCCAGCTCACATAGCTGCCAGTCACTGGCTACACACTGCTCTCAAATCCACACTGTTTGTCTTATCTTTACTGGGGGGGATATATTTAGTGAGGAGCTTAGCTTTTAGGAGATTGGCGCTTGCGGAGGCTGTGTGTGTGTGTGTGTGTGTGTGTGTGCGTGTGTGTGTTAGCAAGTGAGAGAGCGAGAGAGAAAGAATACATTTGTGTGTGTGTTTCGGGAGCTGGCGTCAGTGGACAGTCGAAGAGCTTGGCACTCTGCATGCCAAACTGTGTGTGTGTGTGCGTGTATACATGCACGTGTGTGTGTGTTGCTGGAGGACAGGTCTGTGGGTCTGTACACCCCCCCCCCCTTCCAGTCAGGAATCTGCCCTTTAGTTTATTAAAAGCTGGTGAAACAATGGAGGGAGATGAGGTTGAGGAGGGGGGTGAGGGTGGTGGGGGAAATAGAAAATTATGACGTAAACTTTGGTCACACTGCCGCAGGGGAGCGAATCAGTGTTTATGATGGCCCAAAAAATAACACCTTCACCACTTTAGCTGTCATTTCTTCCTTATTCCCCTTCCTCTGGCCTCCTTTCATGCACCTTTTTCGTGTATTTTTTTCTTTTGTTTTTGCACGTGGCCCGTTGCCAGCGCAGACAACCTGGACGAACAACTGTGTACTCAGCTGCCGACTGGCCTGGGTGATAAAGCAGTGGATGCCCTCTGAAGATCTGGCTCCTCAGCCCGACCCATGTGCCTATCACATCAGCATCCCAGCAATGTTTAGAGCCCCCTAGAGCAACAGCACAATGACCATGAGATCACCACACCACACAGCCAGGGTGAGAACGTGTGTGTGTGTGTGTGTGAGAACAAAAACCCATAAGTGAGGTGGGCAGGGGATATTTATACATGCACCCCACTGTTAGGAACAAAACGTGGCAGGACTGAGAAAATTCTGTTCTACACAACATATGGCTGGAACAGTTGGGACGCGTCATGGTGTCACTTTTCATAACAGATTTTGAGACAACGTCATTGTTTCACTTTTACCTCTTGAACAAAAGTCTTAATTATGACTTATTTTATACTTCATGTCTTTTGGACGTCAGTGAATTTTCAACTACCAAATTATTTACATGAGTGAATAATCCGCTGATTATTTTATTAACCTATTAATCATGTCTGAAATGAATGAAAAAAGCCTGTTGTAACTGTACAGAGCCCACGGTGCAGTCTCTAAATTGTTTGTATTGTAATTTCCCAGTTTTGGGATTAATAAAGTATATCTATATATCTATCTATCAACCAACGGTTCAAAACCAAAACAATATTTCATTCACAAGCAATTCATTGAATCTGAGAATCTGGTGAATGTTAGGAAAATGTTGATCAATTATTTCAGCACAAAAAGCCAGAATTATTTATTTGACTTTCACTGTGATGATCTTTCCTTTCTAGAATTTGGACCTTAGATGAAATTAGGAATGTCACACCATAAAACTTTGTCTTTGTGTTTGTTCACTCTGAGCTTGAGTTTGCAGAGTGATTCATGAGTGATGCTGAGTTCGTCTGCTTGAGGTCCGCTAACTTACACACGAGTGTGACGTGGAAACTTGAAGCCTCCAGTAGATTTTTCAATGAGGGAGAAGATTTCAGTAGAATAACTATGTCATTGTTGTATTATTATCATAGCTTTTTAATGTAAAATTTTATTCTGCAAATTAACTTGTATCTATAGCTCTAAAGTAATTCTAATGGAGGAAAAAAAGAACGTTTTACCTCTAAAATGTAGCGAGGAAAAAAGTAGTACAAAAATGGAAATACTCAAGCGAAATACAAGAATCTTAGAGTTGAATAAAAGCATTTTGTTACATCGCATCATCAGGTCAGTCCGTGTGTGTGTGTGTGTGGCATCTTTCCCACTGTAGCCTCTAAGAGAGACATCATAATATCTGCACTCCTTAAACTTGGAAACATCATCTCATAACTCCTAAAGCCTCAGACCTGAGGGACTGTGGTATGTGAGGAGGGATTGTTGTGGTTATGTGGTTTGTCTCTCCTAATATTCTTAACCTGGAATGGATCGTTTTACAGATATTGGGCACTTCTTAAATCATCGTCCCCTTGACAACGTTGCTAAAGCTTGTGTCTACAAAAATGAAGTGGAATGTACAAAATTTGATTTGCTCCGTGACATATGATACGTCTGTTAATAAGCAGTGTGTTCAGATCCTGAGATAAGTCTTAATATGTGCGTAGTTACATATAATGCATGCTGTTTAATAATTTCATCTGCCTGTGGGCCTCCATCCTGGAAGACCAGTCAGGGTGGATTTCTAGGTATAGCTAGAGTCTACAACTGTAACTGTTTAAATGTTTAAACCTGTTCGTTTAACGGTGGCCCGCCCCCAAACAGCAGTTGTCCAATCATAGCTTAGCAACCGTAATTAGCCACAGCAGGCCTGTAAAGCTTAGATTTCTTGTGTGCAGGAAGCTGTATATACAGTGATACTCATCTAACGTAAAAGACGTGTGTGTCTGACTAACTTTCGAATACTTCCCCCAAAATCCTTTCTAAATTCATTTTAATAATACCAGTACAGTATACAGTATATATATGTATATATATATATATATATATATCATTGACATTGTTTTCGACTGCAGAAAGGAGTGGCTACATATGATTTTAGCATGACATCATGTATGTAGTCATTAAGTGCATATTTAAGAACATTTTAAAAGGAGTCAGATGGAAACATAAAGTCTGTCAGAGCCAGTGATTTCAACCAACTCATTTAGCTAATTTTACCTTAATTAGTTTTATATCTGCAGTTGATGTTAAAAAAAATAAAAATAAAAAATGCCTGATTTTGTCCACCTATGTCTGAAATCAAGATCTCATTGTTTTAGGAATTAGTGCAGATTTTGTGTGGTAAATCTGCCTCCGTTATCATAAACTGTAAATGAGCTCAAACTAATTGTTAGTTAGTCTGTTACTTCAGACACATTTTTTTATGGCATTTCCAGACAAAAACTTCCCGCCCCATCCCTTCCCTCTGATAATAAGGTCACCACTCCAGACCACTTCTGTTGGACGCACTACAAACACAGGAAGTTTGTGATAGGTCATTTCTGGACGTCTCCCCACTTCCACCAGCCTTCTGCACGATAGAGCCCTCTCCCCTCCTTTCTCATGATCAAATATCTCTTTACTCACTTGAAGCAGGAACAGTGAACCCACTGTTCTACTGTTACACATGCACAGTTTTCACTGCACTCCACTGATCTCTGAACGTGGTCCGAGGCCTGACGATGACGAGGCTGAGAACCTGGACACGTTCCATACAAACTTGATGTACCTAAAACGTTAACCATGACCTCACTCACTGTATTGTCCCTGACTGCAGGCTGTTGATCAAATGTATCTGAATGCATTTCAAGAAAGATAAGGTATTCCAAAAAAAATAAAAAATCTAACCTTGTCAAATGGAAAACTTGACTTTCCTGGTGGGGGTTTACTAGATGACGCCTGGCCTTGCAGCGGATTTTTTTTTTTTTTCGTTATCAAGTGAAGTTGTTTACTTTAATCGAGCTGAGATTTCATGTTGTATTCTGTGGAGCTCTGCTGCCAACATAGCTGCTTATGTAATGAAAACAGTACAGATTCAAGGTAATATAGCTAGTTTTGATCCAAAGCTCCTCCCCAAACATAATCAACCCAAAAGCACAATTCTGGGCTCAAAATCAACAGTACAACTGATAGGTACACATGTTCAGAGTTGATCTGTCTCTGATATAAAGGAGGAAGTGATGAAAGTGGGGAAAATGAAGGGACGTGTTTGGGGAGGATATCAGTAGAGGAAGAAGGGTGTACTTTAAGGTGGAACACAATAGGTCGATTCCAAATGATAGATCCAGGAAAAATACAGACCGTAACGGTTTTGGGTTCGCCGCTCATTATAACTTGGACGAGATGGGGGGTTGGGGGGTTGGAAAGGAGGATTCAGCTGCTGTTTGTGAACATCCAGGGCTCTATAAATCTGAGTTCTGGGCAGGTGTGGGTGAGCTGGGGGATAGGCTCTTATTCTGCCCCAAACCGCCTGTTTACTTCTGCTTCAACCTACAGTACAGGCAGGCAGGAAGCTGCCAGGCGTGATCACGCACAAGCACTCCGTACATGCACGCCACCGTAATGAACTCCCTCACTCAGATACTATCTCCATATATTCTCCTAAAAGCCCCCATTATCTGAGCCAGCTGCCATTCGTAGCTTTATGTCAACGTCACCAGCTTTCAAAGCGTAAGCGTGAGTCACCAAGAGAGAAAGTAATTATGATGTGTTGTCACCTTGCGTCGCAATACAGTACAGAGCAGGGCTGCCTTCAGCTGGCCGCATAACAGGCAGATGACAATCAATAGCAAATCATCTCTTTGCTGCACATAAATAAGCTAATATGGTGGAAACGTCTGGCTCGCTCAGCTAATTATTAATCAGAATGGACAGGACTGGCAGGGGACCAAAATGACAACATTCGGGGTAGATTACAGTTTATTTGGCTTGTTCCGCTGTTTACCAGGTGGATCACTCTCTGTCATTATCTTTGTTTGCTTTGCTTCTCGGTAGGAACGTGTTGTCTGTTTATAAAAATAAAAAACTCATACTCTGGAGGGCAGTTAGTGATTAACGAGGAAATACTGAGGATGTTTTTTTTCTTGTTTTTCTTTTTGGATTTATGGGATGCTACAGTCGCATATATCGTCTGCTCCTCCACGCAACGCTAGATTACCGACTGAAGACCTACAGGGGCCCCAAAAATTCCAAAATTCACTGCATGTAATTGGTTTTAGTACATTAATTAGTTGCCGATTTAATAGAGAATTTGTGGGGGGTATTTTGCTTATATTGGGCCCACATGCTGCATATTCCTAAATAAAGTTGTGTTAAATCAAATTACAGCGGACTAAACTGATATGTAGAAAACCCGGGGCGAGTGGGTATTATTCCCCTATAGGAGTGCTGTTTGGTTTCAAGGTTTCTGGACATATAACGAAGCTGCCATGTGTAATTTGCTGTCTGCAGTGTACTTAAGGGTAACTTGGAGGCCACAAGGTAAATACATGTTGTTGTCAATATCTTCTGAAAAACTACATCCCATATCTGCGCGAGTCTCATATTTATCTGTATAGCATTTGTCCTGCTTCATTGCGTCTTGTATGACAAACATATTCAATTTCTTCTGGTGCATTACGGCGGCTCTGAGAACGTAAATGATCCTACACACTAAACAAGCCACACTAATGATGCTAACAGTGATACCAGCAGGGATTGGGATAACAGGGATCGCTGTAACGCTCGGCCAGGTACAGCTGGCAGCGATGGAGGCGCTGATGGATGCTGGCTGTGTAAAACGCAGCCTTCTGCCCTGAGAAGACTGGGCCGTCTGCTATTTAAACCCCGCAGCACATGTTCAACAGGCCAAAGAAACATCTCGGGGAGTATTTATTTTAACAGGCTAAATGATACTTCTATTTTTCTCAAGAGGAATGCTCAGGTTAAATGATTCCCCTTAGAAAGAAAAACATTGGGGTTGAAGTGTGTGTGTGTGCGTGCATGTGTGTGTGTATGTGTGTGTGTGTGGGGGGGAGGGGGCTTATTAGAGTTTCGGTGAACTTAATGCAAGTTCAGTTCAAATAAGGAAATCAATGTCGTCGTGCAGCAGTGAAGATGGATGCCAAAGAGCGAGCTTTGATAAAAAGCTGAATTTTCCTCCTTTTTTTTTATTTTCTTTGTGTTCTGCTTTTTATATGCTTGAGAATGAAATCACCGCCGCAGTGATTCAGAGCACAAGGCCGTTGACTGTTAATAACACCATAATTATGTTCATGTACAGGGTCTCACATGACACATAAAGAGGAGAAGCTGGATGCAGTCTCTTCCTAAGTTCAAATTTTGCCAAGTCATAACGTAAGTGTCTACAAAGTGGAGAGTTGTAAAAGCATGATCATTCACGATGCATCGATCTTAAATTATAAATGATGAGTCGCATCACATAAACCAGTTCAGTAGCCACTAAATATTTACACCCGGTAACTGCAAGGTGCAGAAATATGTGTTTGCACAAAGCAAAGTAATACATTTATACATTTTTCCTTGCCCGCATCTCAACATAACACATATTTCTATACAGACCAGGTTAACAGTAATATGTTGGGTTTTTTTCAATTCTTGAACCTTAAACCTGAGTCATTATGCACCTTTTTACGTTCCATGACCCCGCATGTACACACACTTCTGCCTAATTCACAACACATTGCCTATTAGCAAACCTGCTTCAGCCAGCACCGTGCTCCCTCTTAACAGGAACACTATTGTCCGGAGGACAATAAAACTATGAAGTTTAAAAGAGGAAAAAGAAGAAGAAAAAAAAACAACAAAAACAACATAAATACTTGTGAAAATATGCTGCGGGACTGGCAGAGGGTTTACAGTCATGAGAGGGCTTGTTGGGAGAGCGATTTGCTTTAATGAAAAAATCATTCCTGGGGAGAGGAAAGTGCCTGGCTGCAGGCTGTTTGTGCATGGCTTAAGTTTCTCCTCTGTAATAAAAGCACCAGGACTTGTGTGTCTACATGTGTGTTCAGTGTGTGGGTGTACAGGAGACCGTGGAATAAAGGAGACAAAG
This sequence comes from Pampus argenteus, assembly GCA_036937835.1. Lineage (NCBI taxonomy): Eukaryota > Metazoa > Chordata > Actinopteri > Scombriformes > Stromateidae > Pampus > Pampus argenteus. Next base: position 16,253,272 of record CM072872.1, on the reverse strand, counting down.
TAGGCAGCCAGGTTTCACTATATGTTTCACACACCCACAAAGTCCTGGATAGTCTACAGACTATCACACACACACATCAAACAGTCAATCACCCAAAACTGGGAAAACATATCTATGAGTGTCTGGGGGTATCTTCATCCACTATGAACATACAAAAAGGGGAGCGTGTGATCTTTTCTGCAACATTAATAGTGGTCCCAGTGGATGTACAAATGACTGATAGACATAACATACACAGCCGACACACAATATTGTGTCTTTTCTTGCTTTTATCTGTTCATGTTTCCAGTGATGCCCTGCTGTGTGTCTTCTTCTTCCAGACTGTGGTAGATCCAGACGGTGGGGGATGGAGCGGCCCTACAAAGCAACTCTACGTCTACTTTTCTCCCTACAGCTCGCTGACCTTGAACATCCAGTGCACTAACAGGCAACAGCGAGAGAGAGACGAGAGAGAGAGAGAGACACAGACGTCGCCCTGAAATTACAACTTGGATGAGAGACGGAAAGAACTTGGAGAAGGATCGTGAGAAAGAAAAGGAAACGGAGAAAGAAGGTGAAAGAGTTGGACATCCTGAGAGGATCAAGAGCATCAGGGTGGGCCCCATCATGAAACCCTCAATCTCCGTGGGCTCCCCTTCTGGCCTGTTGCTGGTCCTGATGTGCTGCCCCCTGCTGGGTTTGGTTCACTCTGCCAGCAGCAACAAGGCCAACGATAACGGACACCCACATCTGGGAGACATTGATCCAGAGCGCTGCATGAGGCACCACTTTGTAGAGACCATCACCCACCCGATTTATAAGTGCAACTCCAAGGTAAGACACAAAATATGCGCTGTAAGTCAATCTGCTCCACTGTGGTCGCTCACTCATTTTTTTGAAAAGTTGTTTAAGGTTATAGGGTCAGACCACCTGACAAATGAACGACATTGTTACAAATATCAAGGAAATAGTGTGTTCCAAACCAAGCTTAAGAGACGTAAGGAAAACACCCAGAGCAAAAAAATCCTCCAACACTAGAGTCATTTATCTCACTTACATCTTTCTTTCTACTAGTATTACTCTCGTTGCCCCTCGAAAGCCTCCTCCATTTGGTCAGTCCAGTGTCTTCTTTTCTCATTCGCTCTCTTTATCTCCCTCTCGCTGTCATTTAGACGACTCACACCTCGTTTCTCAGGAAGTGTGTCTGTGTCTGTGTGTGTGTGTGTGTATGTGTGGCTGGACATGGGCCACGCTGCAGACATATTCTGCACCTCAGCTGAGACTCAGTTTTGGCTTAAGTGGACGTCTGCCTGTCAGAGAGATTTTGGGGGGAAGAAAAGTGGATAGAAACCTAATGATATGGATACGTGATTCTGTTTCTTTCTCTGCATTGTCACACAGCTGAGTGCATTTGTAGAAAAAGGCTTTCTTTCCTTTTTTTTTTTTTTTTTTAACCGGTTTAGTTGTTCTTCTTGCATGAGTGATCAGTTCTTTGGTCTTTATTTAATATTCTGACTCTGAGTGCACAGAGCAGGTGGCCAAACCACAGCTCAGCTCAGCTCAGGCGAGGCAGGGCTGAACACACTCACAGCGTGAGTTGGGATTTCTATTACAGTACACAGCGAACTGCCTGGAAGCCCGGCAACTGTTTTACACCTCAGTATTTACAGTTCACAGAATCCACCTGCACAACGACTTGCTCATCGACTGTGTATGTATGTATGTAAGTGTGTGTGTGTGTTTGTTTGGCTTGTGTGTAGGGGGAATAGGTGGGATTAACGTGTGTGTGTGTGTGTTCATCTGCAGCTAACACTAGATTTATGTCTGAGTCTGCTGTTAAATATTTTTGTTCATGTGAAAGATTAATGGCTCAGCTCCCGCATGTAGTCGACACACTCAATAAATTAATTGAATAGCGATGTTTTAGTATATTTGTTGGAGACAATTGAGCCCATATATGTAATACCTAAAACAGATAACAGAGACAAAGCACAAACACACACACACACACACACACACACAGGTCAAAACATAGCCATTCAATTAATTTCTTATAGTCTGCCTACTAAATATTTCCACAGCTTTGCTTTTGGACCGGAAACTCCCTCTTGCTGGTTTAGATACATGAAGAGATGAATGACCGTGCACAGGATCTCCTTTCTTTATCAGCTGGTCATGAATGAAAGGAGGAACAGCAAAGGTGCCGACAGAGAGGAGCTGAAGAGGGGAGGGGAGGTATTGTGGCTGTTTGACAGTCTGATCCTCAGCTAGGACAAAGACAAATGGTCTTAAAGTGGCGACAACACTCCTGTTGTGTGTGAGTGTGTGTGTGTGTGTGTGTGTGTGTGTGTGTGTGTGTGTGTGTGTGTGTGTGTGTGTGTGTGTGTGCGTCACCCTGCCATGGCCCCAGACAGGCTTTTGTCAAAGTGGGTACATGGGTGGCGACACACAGCAGCTGACAGAAGGACATGACACAGGAGTCTGTTTAGGGAGGCGACAGGAATGTAGTGACCCACAGTGGAATGCCGGCCTGACGGTCACAACACTAATCAGGCTTCGTATGTACATACATGTGGCTGTATGTATGTGCGCGTGTGGATCGACAGGTCAGACTTGTGAAAAGCTTGATGGTAGTGGTTTTATTCCCTCTGCAAGTGTCAGCACAGCGTAGCTGGCTACGTACATGACTCTGGATGCAGGAAAAAAATGACAAGATATGAGCACGTGACCCTGAGCTTTGAGCTGCAGAAGGTGTAGGAGTGAACGACTGCTGTCTGCTGCTATCTCTCAGTCTGCAGGTGCAAGACCGAGGCTGAGAGACTTTTTTTTTAGTCCAGACTCAAACACTGCCTCATTGTACCCAGAGAACCTTTTTCTCATCCCTGACAAAGGTCTGAAGGTCATGAAGAACCTCGGTGAATGACTTGTCTGTACTTTCTTAACGCTGCCTTTTTTTTTTTTTGCTATGCTATGTTCCAGATGGTGCTGCTGGCGCGCTGCGAGGGTCACTGCAGCCATACCACCCGCTCCGATCCCCTCATCTCCTTCAGCTCGGTGCTCAAGCAGCCCTTCAAAAGCACCTGCTCCTGCTGCCGGCCTCACACCTCCAAACTGAAGGCAGTGAGGCTGCGCTGCGCCGGCGGGACTCGCATTACAGCCACTTACAGATACATCCTAGCCTGCAACTGTGAGGAGTGCAGCTGAGCAGGGAACAGCACCCTCCCAAACCCTCAAGACTCTCTAAACCCGGCATTGTTATTGGCCTTGAGCCTCATTGTAAAGCTATCCAGAGCATTTTGGTTGATTATTGGATCAAAATATTGCCTCAGAGGACAGCCGCTCAAGATGCTTTGTTGCGATCTAGGGAGTGATCATTTGGACCATACGTACCACCCTCATGTAGGCCCTAAAATCGACGAGCCCTTGGGATTCAGACAGAACAGAATATACCCTCTCCATTGTGTTCATTTCAATCAGTGCAAATCATACAAAGCATATTTCTGTAGCACACAATGCCAGACACCACAAACTGCTGCTCCCACAGGCCAGTTGGAGACCCTCCTCGCTGCAGAGACAAACTGCACTCATTACAGGCCTCTGTAATTCATAGCACACACACACACTCACGAAACCGCAGTATGAGAGTTCATTACAAATGTCTGTAACAGCCTTCTGCCAGCTCCATAAAAAAAAACCCACCGTGCATTTGACAACAAAACAACATGCCTCATTAAAAAGCAGCATGGGAAAAGATGAGGCTCGATGAGAATGAACGGGTCCACAAAAGTTCAGACATGTGGTGGATCTATAGAGGGGCACCTGCGCTGTGCTTATTCACCCAATAACATTTTACACGCTCCCTGCAGACTTTCATCTAGCTGTGTAAAACATGACCAATGCTGAAAGGAGTGCTCATCATGCGAACAATAAAAAAACACATAGTGGCAGACAGTGTAAAGCTCTGAGGATGAAAGAAGACCGAGGATTGGCCAGCCTCTGGGTGGTGGTACGGACTGTCAATAGACTGCCAAGGCTATCAGTGTTAAATGTTATATGTAATCTATTCTATTTTGTGATGTTCTTGTCAACATTATTGAAACTGTAGCTACTATCATGCCAGATTTATAAAACTGCTGCTTTTTGCCTGTCCCGTATTGTTACTAATGACATGTCCAATGTTTTCACTTGGAGGAAACCCCTTTCGTCATCTGCATACGTCTGTAAATCCTGCGCACTTAAACCTTCTGGTCCATTGTGATAAAAACACAACTTCAGATTTCACTCTGTATGTTTGCCAGGCTGTAATGCTCTAATCATAATCCTTGGACATCAGAAGTTCACCATAAAAATTAACAACCTCAGTCTCATTTTTCCAGCTGCGGTTTCTTCTGCCATTAAAAGACCAGTTTCTCAAACCACAAAGAAATAATAAGGGCCGGGGGGGTGGAGGGTGGAGGGTGGAGGGTGGAGGGCAGCTGAACATCCAGGCATACAACGATAGTCAATTGAGCCTGAAAGGATTAATCAGGTTACATACTGTCAGTCACATAATCCCAGAAAGAAAAACATTTGCTACCTGACGTGGAGACCTCACGCGCTGGAGTTTTCAGAAATTTAAAAAGACATAGATGTGAATCCAAACCATATAAATATATAGTATGTATATTCAAAATAAAATATTACAATGCAATTAGTGGTATCTGCAGCAACAGCATGCCGGACAAACAATATATATATATATATATATATATATATATATATATATAGTATGTGGCTAGTGCTGAAAAAAATACAGAACAGAAATAATAAAGATAGATGGGGATTCATTTCAGTAGTAGTAGTGGTTAAATTTCAGAATTAGGCATAAAAAATGTCAAATTAATATGGTCTTTCATTGCTTCTATACAGTTTTACATCTTAATATCAGCCAGAAATGTAAATATGAAGCTATGAAGTCTCTTTGATGATAAAAAAAAAAAAAAGTAGTTCAGCAGCTTGTAACCTTTACTGCAAAACACCTGGTGTCCCATTTTCCACCAACCCGTCACTACCCAGCATGTGGTAAAATAACGCAGGACAGCTATGAAAAACACTATTTGTGGTTGGCATGGTGGTTTAATGGTCAGGGAGATAGAGAGAGAGAGAGAGAGAGAGAGAGAGAGAGAGGGAGAGGGAGGGAGAGAGAGAGAGAGAGAGTCCCTCCACCGATCATTGAGCGAGACTCTGTGTCTTGATTTTCCTGAGAGAGAATTAAAAAACTGAATATCTCTGTGTGAATTAATATCCTCCTTAAAAAAATTCAAGATCGCAGAGCTCCACGACTAATCTGTGCTCCAGTGTCTTACCCTCCTATATGATCCTAACTGTTTTCATACACACACACACACACACACATGCAACCCTTGTAAAGATGTCTTTGTTGTGTTCAGAGCTGAAAACTCTCCCCTGTGAAACACGTTTCAATCCCGACTCTAACTGACAGCATGGCCGGCTGCTTCACACGTGAACCTAATAAAATGGTTTTCCCTTCTGAACCCTGGAGATTAATCTGCCTTTCTTTGCTGTCTCCTCTCACTGTGTCGCTCCTTCATCAACACACACACACACAAATGCACGCACACGTTAGTGGAGAGGAGGCATTTTGTGACGACGAGGCAGGAGGTATAATTATTCGGGGGAACCAGTGACAGAATGACAGAGGGGCATGATAATGGCTGTCTCGCTTATGTTAACTGTGCTCGTTCATATGTCTTAGCAGAGGAACATGAAAGAGATGGTTGGCAAGCTGCAGGCTTTCTAATTAAAGAAGCCAAAATTGTCATTCGTCAAATATGTTTTTTTTTCATCTCAGCCTGTTTCCAGGTGTGAGGCAGGCAGGCAGGCAGGCAGGCACATGTGGTCTTTTATACTGTAACCCTTCACATCAGCAGAAATAGACATCACACACACACATATTCATCCTTGATCCTAATCATAACCATGCAAGCATTTTAGGAAAAATCACGAAGAAAGACGCGTTTTTATTAGACTATTAAAGAGATTGATTGTTAAAGAGAAATTCACATCTGTGTGTTTAGCATTCCATTAAAATGCCAGACGTGAAACATGGACAACAGCCATGTGCCGAACGGCCCACAATATGACCATTCACTGACTCGTTGAGGGCTGAGGTTCGTGATTGACCTGTCAGCACATACTTACCCTAAGAAAATATGAACACAATAACCTCAATTGTGCTAAAACACTTATATATATAGTCTGAACGCGTCCACTGATAGAAACACGCGAGCTAATTAGGAAAGAACATGTTGGTGCCTTATGTAATAGCTAAGCGTTTTTTGGGGGTTTTCTTTTTTTTGATTGGCAATTGGATGGCAGTGAAAGGAGGTGAGAGGATTGGCAGGTCTCAGACAGATGTCTAGACAGTAGCAAAAGATGGATAAACCATCTTGAAACTGTGGTTTCTGTGGCAACAATTCTCAACATCCACAGACGTATGACAAACGAGGACAACATGGCTCCATTTGTGGTTGACTAATAGTGTAGTGGAGCTTATCTTTATCTTCATCTGCTTTTAATAATAATAACAATCAGATGTCTTTGTGAATCTTACAATCCTCCAAACAGCAAATAAGCAGAGCTGGACATGGTTTAAAACGAGTCCAAAATGTATTAAATTAGTTATAAGAAGAATTTAACACACCATTTGACTGTGCGTTAGAGAGTGAAGATGACACATTTTGTCACCCATCTCTACACTAAAAATCTTTGTTTCCGTGACAACAATGAATGACACCTGCTGACAAGTGACAAAAACAACAAACTATGACACCTCAGTTTGTTGCTGGCTAAAGAAAATGCACCAACATGCCGTTCTATCACACTGAGCCTGATAGCATCCTGCTACACAACACAATAATCACAGACTCTGAACAACAACCTACATTAGCATTCATTTACTTACACCTTAGCTTTAGACTGTCACAATAGTATCCATCAAACCATCAAACATGCATACCACTCCATCCCCCCGCGTACCCCCGACACTCAGATCACATAATGCATAATACAGATGGTCCCGACTCCCAAAATAAAGACAACTACTAAAGAGGGCTAAATCATCCGGCGAGGAGATGGAGACATGCTTCAGGTCTGTCTGGGTGTCCCTGAGCACAACAACAACTTATGTGCTGACGCTGTATGCTCATATATCAGCGTCTGTGAGCAGATCTGCCTCCTGAAACCAAAATCATCATAAGGTACAATAACCACAAGCCCCGGTTCTCCCAACAGAACCACAAAGAACAGGACTACAGGGGAAGTAATATGGACACATTCAGGCGAGACAGAACCTCACGAAGGCCGTCAAATCTGCTGAGGAGGAGTACAAAGCCAAGCTGGAGCCTGATTCAAGCACCACATTCACATATTACAATAACTATATATATATATATATATATATATATATATATATATATATATATATATGTGTGTTACAATGACAAGAATAGAAATAAAGAATATGAATGAAAGGCTGCAAGAAAATAGGAATAAGAATGAACAGAAATGGAGTGGATTTGAAGTTTAGGTAGTGGTAGTATATACTAATATGATGAGTCAGTGTCCAATGTTAATTGTCAGTGGCATAAATGATGGCTCATGAACTGTGTTTTTCCTGAAAAAATGGTTGATGAGCAATCAGTTCTGTGGAAAACAGACCTCTTGGTAATATTTATCCTTCACCACTGCGTTACTCATTTCACCATAAAAATCTCCTTTTAATTTGAATTTTTCCACAGGCACATATTTTGTGTTTGAGTGAACGTGAACATTTTCAGGCCACGTTCTCTTTTTTTTAAGAGTCTTAATTTATCAGACGTTAAACACTGCCGGAGGATCTGGCTGAAGTCATTTCAGGCTACTTCTGCCCTCTGCTGACAGGCCACACTATACACACACGTAGCTGGATTCAAACATTATCTCCACATAATAATAATAATAATATTACAGACACTTTCTGCAGAAAAAACCCAGCACCAAAGAGTATAATGTGTTCTCATGTTGCTCTGCAGCTATTATAGACCCCATTTCCAAACTTCACCTCCCACACACACATCGTCATGGCAACGTATACACCCTGTCCTTATGTCTGCATGTTATATATTTCCTCTGACCCAGCAGTCCTTCATCTGTCCACCACCTTCCCTCCGTGACAGAGATGATAAGAAACGCATATGATAACATGTCTGACAAATGTTCATTTAGGTTTTATATGCATCAAGTTAGCTAACAGGACATCACGACAACGACGTTGAGCTCAAATCTCACAAAAGATTGTTGCACTAATTTCAGTGTAATTTGGTGGCGTGGTATAATTTCTCTTTGTTTATGTTTTTTGTTTTTTTTATTCCTCTAGAAAAGGACAACTGGTCACCATCTTTACCGTTTCTCCATTAATGCTTTCATGTCTTACGATTCCCCCAAAACAGGAATACTTTAATGAAACAATGGCCTCAAAAAACAATGTCAAACTTTTTCGGAATAACCTTTAATCACAACTACAGTCTCGGAAAATGAAAATGGCTTCCTTAGAACCAACACAGAGAACAAGATCATGATCATGAGGTCATCAGGTTTCAGCCGCATAAAGACTCTTCACCACTTGACTTACTTGATATTTGACATCAGGAGCTCCTTTCAGATGTGCACTCTTTTGCATATGCACATTTTTTTATTTATTTTTTTATAGTAATGGCTGAGACACATCATCATTGAGCCTTCAGTACATTAACCACAACTACAGTTATCATCCAACTCACAGTATGCTACACAGTCCTGTTTATAAGAGCGTTGAAGCTGCTTCTGTTTAAGACTTGCTGAGGCTGCAGCCAGCGATGTGTTAAATTAAGTGAAGCCTTAACAATGGCTGTAGGCTTAAATTAACGCTTCCTGAACAGTACAAGATTACAATAGAGGTTTTACTGTAACTTGCATTGATTTACATTAGATTGTACAGGTGTGCATACTAACTAACTAACTAACTAACTAAATGCATGTACTCACCTTCTACTAATTACCTCCCCCTTTCTTACCCAGTCTCTCCCACACTGCTCTAGTCTAGTCCCCGTAAAGACGAGGATGTGCTAGCGTGGGACTTTAGTATCTTATGCCATAAATAAAATCAAATAGGGATTAGGATTAAACACAATCATGGTCAGATTAACCCACCGTAGTTTACTATGAACCCACTTGAAAATGAACACATAAACACATAAATCAACCACATCCTGGAAGCAGCTCAAAATGTTGTAAAATGTGGAGCCTCATTGTTAGGAAGATGGGATCACAATATATCCATAACCGAGCTTTACAATAAGATCGTTGTAATGTATCATTACTTTGCAGAAATGTTCATATTAGCCTGGTAACAGCACAGCATCATGTGTAAAATAAATTAAAAATAATAATAAAAAATAAAAATAAAAAATCAGCTCCTGTCCAGATGTAACCAAACAACCACAAGAGGGCAACAGCAGCTAAAGGATATGAAAGAAATGTGAAGCAGGTCTTTTCCCAGGAGGATATTATATTATGAGAAAACATGACAAGTGCAAAAACTGTGTTATCATGCACAGACTCAGGACTTGATGTCCAGATGAAGCAGGAAGGACTGCATGCATTCAGCTTGGAGGTGTTATTAGATGGCAAAGTTTATTAAAGCACATACTGTTCAACTACAGTATGTGCTTATTTTGGTTGAAGCGGTTTTTGCTCCATTGCTTTGGCATGAATGGACGCTTCAAAGCCTTTATGTGTTAAGCATTTAATTTATGATAATGTGAATAAAATCATTAAAATAATTCCAGCACCTTTGATAGGCTCATAAATCTTCACTGATAAAGACAGGACCTTGGGTCAGACTATCCGTGGAGCGAAGTCCGTGTCCTCAACGCTTTACTGCTGCGATTAAAAAGGGGGTAAAAAGTGATGAGTCGGTTCAGGTGAACGACTCTTCTCTAACGATCCTCCCTACTATCGGTGGGCGGAGTCTGGGGGGAGTTTTAATACAGATGCGCCCCTCGGTGCGTCCTGCGTTCAGCGACACCAGCAGAACAGGGAAGGACAGCGCGGACGGCACCATGACTGCACCCAGCAACACCTACGATGTTATAGTCATCGGCGGAGGCATATCGGGTAGGTACAACATCAGAAAAGTTAAAAATAAATAAATAAAATACTCAATAGGATGCGCGATTAGATGCAGAGAAAGCATGTAGATAGACCGACTGTGTCCAAACCCTCCGCCTGCAGCGGACTGATGCGCTTTGTTTAACAAGAACAGACAACTGTTGCACACAAGGCGCACGGATATTGTTGCCAAGTAGTGATACAACGCCCGTCTAGGGCTGATCCTCTCGGCTCATGATTTTATTGACTTTTATTCGGCGTGGTGCGGGTTTATTTTTTTTCTTTCTTTCTCGCGGTGTATCCCTCCACTTTCTCTGCTCGCACGTCTCTTCCGTGAGTCTCCCTCCTCTCCGCGTCCACCGCTGGATCACCGGCAGCGCCTGTTAAGTAACAGCTAATCAGCCAGAGCACACTTTGTATTACATAAGAGGAGGAAGAGGGGGGAGGAAGAGGGGGGAGGGTGGTCTCATAAATTATTATTGGTTGCATCTGTGAGGCTGATACAAGACTTGATTTGTTTAATTTCTAATATCTTGTCATAAAAAAGGCGCCTACTTGCTTTTTTGTTTTGTCTGTGAGCCAATTAGAGGTGAGATATGATGCTGAAGATGAGAACTACATCATGTCCTTCTTTTGCATGGTTGTATGTTCATTACAGGCTGGTTACTAGGGTGGCTGCAGCAATAATAGTCTTGTATTGGAGGAAAGAGTAAGTCCCTGCTGACTGCTGCTGTCTGAAGGTTCTGCAGCTATTTCCTGGAGAGAAGGGATAGTGTAGTTCCTAGAGTGGGAATATTTTTCCCAAAAGGGATGGTGTGTTTTTTCCCCTTTGGTGGTTAATGTTGTTCTTTCTGCAGGCCTGCATTGCAGAGAGTGTCTTAGCACTGCCAATAATGCAAAGCTTTGCATACAGAAACAGAGATTGGAGATGTAGACTGAAATATCGCTGAGTTGCAGAGCGGTGTGTCACACACGGGCTAATCTGAATCACTGTGGCTCCTGGCTGCTCTCCGCGTTTCTGCAGATGAGCAGTCGGGTGCTTTTTTAGTTCCCCCCTACCTGACTGCTGTCCTCTTTCTGTTGACCGACTGACAGTTCAATCAGCTGGCTGCCCGCCTGCCTACAACATCCATCTGTCTGTCAGACAGTGAAGAATTTAGGTCAGCCTCAGTTCAAATACCCGTCTAACAGGCTACAAGAAGTTACAGAAAGAAGTGACTTTAATAATACAGGCAAATATATCCACTATCCCTTTTCCCCTGTGACACATTAGGGTCTTGTAATTAAACCATTTGTTTATACCCCTGACCTTTACTGCCATGCAATGAGGTCCACACATAACAATCACTGTCCAATCAAAGGACAGATGAAACAAGGGGGGGGGATGTGGCTCGCTCGCTGCGTCTCTGACACCCTCTCTCCTGAGATGTGTGTTTCTCCTCTTGTCTGCAAATGCAATTGTCATTTTCCTGCCTGCCAGCCACCCAACAGCAGAAGCTGTGGCCCTTAAGGGGCAGCCAGCACTTTCTGATAAAACATTAATCACTTGTGACAGCCAGTTATCAAACCAGCAGCAGAGAGGATGCCAAGGAAGGAGGAGGAGGAGGAGGAAGGATGGGAGGGGGGGTGATAAAGGGGAAGTGAAGGAAGCTGCCACTTCCACTTGTTTTGTCTCACCATCTGCAAACATGAGAAACAGAGACAGAAGGAAGGAGTCAAATGTCTGAGAACTGTGAGGAAATGTGGAAGAGAAAAGGAGGAAATGAGCCGTTGCAAGAGTGAAGTCGGGAATTAATGGGGAACTTGAGGTGGTTGTGGGAGAAGTAAGAAAGTAGGAACAGGTTGACTCAAATTTACCCTTCAAACCTAGTACAGTTATCCCCAATGAACTGTGCAGTAGATGATTTACAGGACTCAGCTGCGCCTGCTGTGCTGTGGGCCCATAAACTCTCTCTTTCACAAACCTTTACCCAGAGAGGTTGGCAGTAAAGTTAAATGACTATAAAATTGCAGCATGCTCAATAGAAAATACACGTCAGTTCTCTTTCCACGTCTGCTTTGCCAAATTACTGCTAGTGTTTAGCAGAGAGTACATTTTGGAGCAAACGTATTAGTTATTGTTGTTTGCCTACTTTCGGGAGTTTAGATGCACCTGTAATTGCATACGGTCGTCGCGGGCACGTTCTGGCATTTACTGTCATTTTTGGCTTTTATTTGTGGAGCTTTGCTGTGCAGAGTGATGCACGTATGCACAGTTTGTTTTCACAGTTTGTACTTATGTGAATGATTAGGGACATCACAACCAGCGGTCCCATATGAAACATGACACAGTGTGGTGTGGAAACCTGAAGCCTCCAGTGCACATACACTGAGAACTTCACTCCCCCCGTCGTGTGCTCGGTCTTTTAAGGACACTCGGGTACACCTGTTGAGTCTGCACAATATACTACTGGTCTTTCACCCGGTTAAGCTGAAGCCACACCTTATCTAACGGCTCCTAAAGCAGGATAACCCTTACCTTCTGTGATAGCCGGTCTAATTACCATCATTATAGCTGCAATCCTAGAACACCACTTTCTCTGTCCAGCTGTGCAAACAAAGGAACGCGTTGGCTGAGCTGCCAGATATAATCATTAGATGGACAGATCGTGTGTGTTTTCCATATGTCGCCTCTGCGTGCCTGTGCCTCTGTGTTTGCCTTGTGTGTGTGTGTGTGTGTGTGTGGTGGGAAAAGCCATGAGAAATGTGCAGGCGTAATCTCAGCTGTGTTCATTTTTTTTTATCATTGATGGCAAGTGATTGTGTAAAATAGCGCATGTAGCTGATGGATATTTGCACAACTGAAATTAAAAAGTCCTTTATTTTTAGGTGGTGCAGGTGTTCGGTTCCCACTGTCCTTTTCCATTCAGTGTTTGTCTGGTTAAATTATTTTATAGCCGTTGTCAGAGCGATGTCAAATGATTCTAAATCACTTCCTTGTTCCATGACGACTCGCATTTGTTTCTCATATTCCTCTTCCTGTCTGCTCCCTCTCACACCTGTCTGTCTGAATTTCAAGCCATTGCTTGTCAATATTGCTCCTCAGCTTGTTGCCTGTAAACAGCCAATCAGTGTCTCCGCGCTGAGAACATGAGAAGGGGAAAATGTGATTGCCGCAGGTCTTGTAAATGTCTCCAACTCTGGATCAATAAGAGCCTTTTTATGGCCCTGATCCGAGTTGCTCACTTGTCACTCTGCTGGTATTGGATTTTTGGTTTGTGTTCTCGTAGAAAGAACATTTTACTGATGTGCAGACACACACACACACACAGAAATCCCAGTACGTTTTCAAAGGAAAATAAGATGTCAAACTTTGACAGTTTGTTTTTTAGCTTGGCAGCATCCTGTGGGAAAACAGAACAGTTGGTTGATACGTTTCTTTGTTTTCGTTAAACATTTTCGTGGGAAGAATAATGCGAGTCCTTCCCAGGAGAACATGTTCACAAAAAACACGTTTCCTGTTTGTTTGTTTTTTTTCATTTGCATTTTCAGCTGTCAATAAGCAGTAAACATCGAATAATACGCTTAAACTCCTCGTGATTAACCTCATCGCAACTTCGGCAGACTGTACGGAAGATCAGACTCGACAAACTGCAACTGTGTTGCTCCCAGATGATGTTGGATAGTAAACAAGTGTGTGCTGCCTGGAACAGTAACAGTGTTGTTTTTGTTTTATTTCCAAAGGAAAAAGAGATTTGTTTGAGGAACTACTTTTTTTTTTTTTTTTTTGGCCCCATTTTTTTAAAAAACATCAAGCTAAAATAATCTTATGTCCCAGTGTAAGTCTAACACATCTTAGCCTTAAAATGCTTATGGGGGAAACAAGTGTGTTTTTAAGGCTGATGCATCTTTAAGCCCCTGAAAACGGGTTTTGAAATAATAAACCATGATACGTTTAATCAGAGAAAGAAGAAACACTTCAACAGTTACACATATCTTGTCTGACACATGTTTACAACCAGGCTGCAGCTGTAAACACTGATGACATGGCTTATTCTGTTCGAGGGTTGCAGATGGCTGGAGCCTAGCCCACATCCCAGCATGCACTGGACAAAGAGGTGCTATATATCCTGATGCCAGATGCACGACATCTGGTCTCACTCATGAGCTCACGAAGCGCGAAATATTCATGCGTATTCTTTTTGTCAGATTTATGAAGCCGTGATTGTACACGAGGTTCTGTTTCATGAAACCCTGTCATTTGGGAACTAGAAGATACACCTTTAACCAGCTGTTGTCATGCTTCATCCAATCCATATTTAAATAAAATATAAATCATTTTACAGTTATTTGTATGGATTATTTGTCAGTGTGAGTGTATGTCTGTTTGGTGCTGTGGGCGACGTAGTTGCTGATTGCTCATGTGTCTCATTTGTTTCGGTTCTACAGGAATGCTCAAAGTTTTGTGTGTGTGTGTGTGGGTGTGGGCAGAGGGGTGGGGTCAGTAGGTGAGAAATGTAGTCAAAGAGTCCAGAAAGGGTGAGAGATTTTTTTTAACACTCTCACACACACACACACACACACTCCTTTTCATCCTCTGCACTCTGTGCTGGAAAAAGAGATCGGGGCAGACACGGTTTCCTTGACAACAGTAATTGTTAAGATGGAGCCACTTGGCAGGAACAAACAGCATTTGTATACTGTGTGTGTGTGTGTGTGTGTGTGTGCGCGCGTGTGTGTGTATGCACTTGTGCTTACACAAGCTTTCACTGCACATTTCATCTGCCAAAAACTCATTCCTGACTATCCAGTTTCATCAGGTCAAACATAGAAATCACAAATTACAAATACACAATGCCAGTTTACTTCTTTCTGAGAAAGACCAGACAATTAGGTCAACCGGAGCCTTAAGGTGCTGTGGTGGAGAGGAGCACCGGTTGGGAGCCGGGAGAGAGGGGGGGGGGGGAGAAAGCAATAGGAAGAAAATAGCAGCAGAGAGATGGAGAGAGATGAATACGCCAGAAGAATCAGAGAGTCAGACGTACAGTTTTTCTAGTTAAAAAAAAAAAAAGAGTGGTAATGCTGAATTAGAAATACACAATATTTCAAAGCACTTCCAAATATTACAACTACACTGAAAAAACAAAAAGATTTGTCTGTTTTATTATTTACTAATAATATTTTTCACTTGCCAAAAGGTTTGTGAAATTAATGCATTAACAATTATTAACGCGCACAGACTCACAAAAGGTTCATCGTTAGCAGCTCAGTGAACTTTGTGTTTTAATATGCAATAAAGTCTTTATCTGCTCGGGGCCATTAAATGATCAGCTGCCGTGTTCATTTAGTCTTGCTTCACATCCTCTTACTCCTCCTCCTTTCTGCCTTCTGTGTCATCGATCAACCTTACTTATCATATCATATGAATAAATACGCACGAAAAGGAGGAGACGCACTTCTGAATGCACACCAGCTGCGCCTCGGATGACAGGGGAGAACTGCACTTCGAGGCTGTCGTGTCTGTTTGAT
Organism: Pampus argenteus; assembly: GCA_036937835.1. Classification (NCBI taxonomy): domain Eukaryota; kingdom Metazoa; phylum Chordata; class Actinopteri; order Scombriformes; family Stromateidae; genus Pampus; species Pampus argenteus. The sequence goes on along the minus strand of CM072872.1, from coordinate 16,237,597 downwards.
AAATATCAAGCATGTCTTTAGGTGCAGGAAGCCGCTGAAATGAGGCGCTTAACAGCATAGAGAATGTGCCACAGAGGAGAGGAGGAGACATTCGTTCATTCTCCACGGTTTCCACCAAAGACTGGCTGACCTTTTTCCTCCATTTGCAGTTGTTTCAGGCACAGTTTTCATGACTAGGGGCAGGATGGAAAAAACTTATTTGAAACAACACTCTTTCCTTCCTTCCTTCCTTCCTTCCTTCCCCCTTCCCGGCTCCCTGCTGCTGAATGAGCTGAATTTTAATCTGCCTCTCCTCTCAGCAGTAGTTCAGTTCAGGATCCGTTGTAGCATGTTGATATTTATACCCGTCATGGTTGGGGGGTTGGCGCGGGGGGGGGGGGGGGGGGGTGATGCTTCAATTAAAGCAAACAAGCTTTCCGATCAAAGCAGTATCCCCAACAGGAAGCTACTTTTTTTTTTTTTTTTTTTTTTGCAGTGATAGCTGTAGGCATAAACAAGAGATGCAGACACATGCTCTTTGTTTTCAAAGACAGAGGCTGACCTTTTGAGCTGAGCGCAGGTAATAGCATCAATTTAACAGGGAAGATTTGTGAGCCTGGTCTGGTAGCGACTAATGCTTTCTGCAAAGACTGCCGGGGTGGGTTTGTTTGTACAACGAAAGGAAGGCTGAAGTTGGATCACACAGGACAAACTATGTTTACACTACTATAAACCTTCCTACTCAAACAGGGCTGAGCAGGATTTGGAAGGAGAGAGTAAGGGCTGGAGTTAAGAGAGGAATTCAGGGTGAAGGACGGGAAAACATTTGTACAGCTGTAGAGACCCGCCGAGAGTTTAGCTCTGAGCCGAGGTTACTTTCGATTTGGCTTTAGTTCCAATTAAAGAACTTTATCCGACTTTGTGGCAGCAGTTTACCTCCACCCTAGCACCCTGGTACAAGGGAGGTAGAAGTCCCACATATTTTCTCTGCAAGACAGTTTAAGGTTGTCCGGCTCAGATGGACGAGTCTAATCATCAGAAGCCGTCAGGAGCTTTAAGAAACTATAACAGGTATTTTGTCACTATTGTCTGACATTTAATGGGCGAAACGGTTACAGTTAGATGCATAGAAAAACAATTATTAGTCGGAGCCCTAGAATTCATATTTTAGGTCCATTTTGTTCAGGAAATCAGCAACTTTGTGTTTTTTAGTGCAACAAGTACAAACAAGGAAGCGTTTTGAATCTGCTGCTGATCTGCGCCTGCCTTCTTCTCCGTAGCAACAGTAGCAGAGGCTTATATCCAGCGTACGAAACAGACAGAACGCTATTTCTCAGAAACAAATGATTGAAACACGATTAAAACATAAACCTGTCATGATTCGTCAGTTTGGCTCTTTGTCCAGATGCCCTGAGACGTTTTTCTCCCTGTTTATTGAACTGTGGGAGAGGAAAGTGGGTGAAGAGACGTTGCAGATCGTATTTAGGGATTATTTAAGATCTATACGGTCTTTGTTTGATGTTTTGCTCTGTTGCTCTCGCTCTGCACTACTAGTTTTGCCAGTTTTGCTCCACCTGTCCATTTGTGACATAAAGAATTGTTTTCTTCAGTTCATGCTGCCCACCTGCTCTTCTCTGCACATGGGTCCAACTTGCCTGCCAAACAGTAATAATAGCTTTGCAGCTGTAACATTATCTGGGAGAGTCCCGTGTTTCTTTGTACAAAGTTGACGATTGTGTGTTAAAGGTTCGAAATGGGATCTCAGAGTAGTTTGACCGTCTGCCACTCTGACATTGTCCAGTCGCTGATCGGCGTGTGTGCCCAAATGCATTTATGTTATGTCTTATTGAGTTAGGATAAGGACTGCCTGAGGTTAGCATGTGACATGTTTCAATATATATTTAAGTCATGCTCTACTCTTTGCTTTCCCTCGGCCTCCAGCTAATCATTAATCAGGTCATTGAAAAGCCAAATATTAGTCAGCTAATCCTTCATTTAATCCTCTTTTAAAGGTGACCTGTGTACGGAGGGGGGGGGGGAAGGCTCACGATATCGAAACATAGATAAACTCAAACACAGTTATAGACTCATCAAAGCACAGGATAGAAGACGAGGCATCCATCTCCTCCACCTCTATACGCCTTTACTGTACACACCGTTATGTAACAGTCATATACCTGCAGTAATGCAATCATCGTGGGGTCATCGTGCCAATGTGCAGTGCGCTAAGTGTATTTTACATGTCCTTAACTCACCGGTGTTGTTTCTCGTGTCTGTCCGCAGGGTTGAGTGCGGCGAAGCTGTTAAAAGCCAGCGGATTGAGCCCCGTCGTCCTGGAGGCCAGGGATCGAGTTGGTGGTCGTACCTTCACTGCACGGGTGAGTAGAGCCAACACTACTGTAGACACTGTTATTAAAGGAGACTACAGCATTGGTCAGAATATAAAACCAATCTGACTATCAGCTGAACTCCTTCCCCACCTGTTTTTGGAAAGAGAGTTAATTTAAGAGACTTAACATACACTCACACTCAACTGTGTTCTGGCAGTTTGAGTTCAATATTTCAGCAGCAAAGACGTCAGGAGACACATCATCAGGAATTTATTCAGCGTTAAAATCCATCAAAAACATTCGTAGGGCTGATTAACTCTTAAAGATACACTAGAAACTACAATTAGTCGATTGATTGATTGACAGAAATGAATCGCAACTGTTGTTAAAACGGTAAAATTTACTGGTTCATTTACAACTTGATGTGATTATTTCATGCATTTCTTCGTCATACATGATGGCAAACGTAATGTTGCTCGGTTTTGGACTGTTGGTCGGATAGAACAAGACATGGAGACGTCCTCTTTGACTCTGATTAATTATAATTGGCATTTTTTTTATTTTATGAACAGTTCATTGAATAATTGAGAAAAGAATCTGCAGATTAATTGATAATGAAAATAATCGTTAATTGCAGCTAGTTAGTTAGTATAAATGGTATTAACTGTTCTTCCTTTTTCACGTTTTTAACGTACGTGCTGTTGTTTTTTCCCTCTCTGCCTTCAGAATAAGGAGATAAAGTGGGTTGATCTGGGTGGGGCTTACGTTGGTCCGACTCAGAACCGCATCTTGCGATTGGCCAAAGAGTACGGCATAAAGACCTACAAAGTCAATGAGCAGGAGAGCCTGGTGCATTATGTCAAGGTGAGTGTCCCACCCTTTACGCCATCTTCTTGGCTGGTGATATATCTTCGGAGGCCCATACATGTTTCATTATTACGTCTACAGTCACGTTGATGACAGACATCCTGAGTTTGACTCGGTATCCATCAGAATCCTTTACATACTTTACATACTCAAAACTGGAAAGTCTGTATTTAAATAATGACCCAATCTCCATAACAGCATATCTTTCATGTATTTATTAAATTCCTGTTATAGTAGCATTATCTAAAATAATAACAAAATAATAATGACAAATGTTTGTCACATACGTTTCCAAATTTTAAAAAAAATTAAACTTTACCTCAATATATAACTAGTGACTTTTGTAGAAATATCTTTGGTGAGGCACCGCATATTGACTGACTGGATTCGTTGTCCCCCATCATCTTAACCTCCATGATAATGCAACTTCAAATACAGCTTTGCTTCTGACAAATGGATGATTTTTTTTTTATTGTCTACCGTATGTTTGCATTGATTACTCCAACACTGAATTCTAGCCGTAGCTGCAACACTACAGACCATTAGGCTCAACTTAAACAACTCTCCATTAAAACTGTGTACCACAACATTATCCTCTCAGACTCTTTCCTGAGGTATTTTTTTAAAAAAGATAACCAAATGCTGCGTCCTTCCTGTGATGTCCTACGTGTCTGCTGAGCAGCCAGCCACCCCTCCTCTTCAGCGTTAGTGACTGGAGATGCTAATCTTTGCCTGAGGGATTTCTGTAATGCAGTTTCTCTTTTCTTTGAGTGGTTGAAAGGACAGCAAAAGCACAAACAAGGAAGGAAAGGAAGGAAGAGATACAGAGGCCATCTTATTTGCTTCTTGTTATCCTTTGCCTTATATCTCATTAGTGTGAGTGCACCACTGTCCTTAACACAGTTCCTCTACCTGATTTGATTTGCCATTGCCGCCATGTACCCTGGTCAAACTACCCTCTCTGTAAATCACCGGCCTGTGTGTGTGTGTGTGTGTGTGTGTGCGTGCGTGGATGGAGTTAGCGTAATCTTAATCATAATAATCATAACTTCAGACTGAAGAAGTTCAAGTTAAAGAAACGAAGATATATACATTTATCATAACATTACAATCATTTGGTGGAGCAGTTTTGACTTTAAAGTTTAAAAGTCGCATTGAATGTGCCTTTGAATTCAGTGCGATCGTTTTCGGGATAACGGATGGTCAGTCATTACACCAAAGTATTTTATGCATTTGCACTACATTATATATGGAAAGCTGTTTCTAATGTAAAATCTACCGCTTACAATCACTATGCAAAATCATTACTGTTATAATCCATAAGGTTCCCTTTGCATACAAACCATTACAGAGAAAGTTGAAGTGAGCATGCTCATATAAATTAATAGTGGTCCTGCATAACACAGATGAATTTAAGTTGAAATCTTCACTGAGCCCACAAAGACTAGTATGCTCTGGACAGGTCGAGGGAGTCATATTGCTCCGTTATGAAATGATAAATTTGATTAATAACACTGTATGCGTGATGTCATCCCACTGTTATGTTCTTTGCACTGATATACTGTTGACATGACCTATTTCAGCAGGGTTGTGAAATTTCATGTGCACGATGTTTGAAAATAAATCTGTGGTGTAGTCTTGACCGGACAGAACTGCTGCTGTGAAGCATTGTGGGAGCCTGAAATGTGAGTGTGTCTCCTTAGCTACTATCTCTGTAAGATCCACTCAAAGACGCAGACTCACACACGCACGTCGCTCGTAGCTTTCTGGCTGGTTTCCATGGCAGCGTGCTTCATCAAAAGCTACTCGCTCCTATCAGTGTCAGACAGTGTATATTTGTGTGTGTGTGTGTGTGCGCGTGCATTCATGGATTTCTGCATGCACATGTATGCAGGGTTAAGGGGAACTCTCAGCTGACTCTGCATAAAAAATAAAAAAAACAGTTGCAAAAACTCACTCGGAGACAACAGCAGATTTCATTTAAAGATTTATATATATATATATATATATATATATATATATATATTGCTGTCGTGAGTATCGCTACAGTGTTTTGATTGTAAGTAGCTTTGGATTAGCCAAGAAGCTATTCAGCTGAATAAGCTCTTAACACATACGGCTTGTTAAAGTTTCCCCTAAAGTTTCACAGCAAACGTCTGAAAATGGCAACAGAGAGAGACGCACACAGGCTAAAGTTTGCATTCACCCAACCTTTATGACACTGTCTACTTTATTCCGCATGATAGTGGCTGGAGTAAAAGCAAACCAGCATGCGTGCCAAGCCATTGTGTAATTAGGGTTAGCTTTCAAGCAAGCCTTGTAGCTAATCAGCTTTTCTCTTGAAGATTGTAATCCAAAAGGCCAGTGCTGATTTCCCTTATCAGCAAACTATAGTGCCTCCTCCCTAAGCTCTCAGCACTGGATTTATTGATGAGGTATCACTATCGGAGATGGGGAAACAGACTTTTTATTAAATACTGTCCCTGGTTATCAGAGATACTACTCTGCAGTACAGTGACCTGTGTCTTCATATCTTGAGTCGCTGCTCACCGATGCTGCCGTGCATCCTCTTCTCTCCTTATCCCCCCTCCCCTCCTGTACACTCCACCTTCTGTATTCCCTTAACCAGCGTCACCATGGTGACAGACCTGTTGTTCCACGGCGACGGACAGTTCTGAGCATGGCGGCACAGATCGTACTGTTGTCATCCATGAGTTGAGTTTTGTGTTACAGTGCAGCAGATATCAGACAATGGCCTCTGTCAAAAGGCCTTCACAGATATGAGTTGTTGTTTAGAGATTACACTAATATGTTTTTATGATCACAACTAGGTGTAGAATAGTGGTCTATATAAAAAAAACACTTTATGGGGGTCAATGTCCACTGATTTATATTATAAATAATTGCCAACAGTAAAACTTCTAACGCACATTTTAGTGTGTCAGGTGTATTTCAGGTAATGATGTGGCACCTTGTTGTTATATTGTAAACTCGATGGGTTAATTGATTATTAACTGACTCGTCCATAAACACGACTCTGATTAACATATCAAAGGTGACTGCAGAACTACTTTTAGACTTTTCAAACAAATAAAAGCAGTAGAGTAATGGAAGCAAAAATCTCTGTGTCATATTATTTGATAATAAGGTGTTGAATTATTGGAAACTGTAACTGAATGAGTTTGACAATAATATAGGCTGAAATAGGTGCAAATATCAAAGCAACATAAAACTTTACGGACTGTCAACATTGCTGTTTTTTAACTTTCTTAGCAATGTGCACAAACAACGTCCACCCATGACGAACTTAACCAGGAGCCTTTAAAGTGATGTGCGTGAAAAAAACGCGTACAAACGCATTTTTCATGCACATAGATAAACCAACAGGGAATTAAACCACTCATTTAACTGATACACTCTATCTTCATCATCTATTTTCTCTGCAGGACGAACTAGATTAACTAATTAGCTGCAGCAACTCAGCTGATGCGTGAGGAGAAGAACGGTGACCGTCATATGATCCAAACCTGACGTAACTTGTAGAGACTCTTGAACATGTGGCAAGTGAGCATGTTTCTAAGGCAAAGACACTGTATATGATAAAAGGCCACTATTGGCTAATAGATGAGCCCAGACAGCCTGTACTGTGGGCAGTAGAACAGTGATCCTCTGTGAGGCTGACGGCACACACACACACACACACACAATGGCATCTCTATATGTAGCCAGTCTTTGTTGCTTTCCGGGGAAGCTGGTGTGTAACAGCATTCGAAAACAAATTCACTTCTCAAGCTAAATGTCAATAATTTTACGCCAGAGAGACTATGCATGGTAACATCAACACACACACACGCATGAAGGGACAGATATTTGTTCCCCCCCACACAGATAAGAGACCAACAGAGTTTGTCGGAGAAGCCAAACACTCGCGTGATACAGAGCTTAACATATAATTTGGATGTCACTTGTACAACCTTGATCCCGTTGGAATCATTCTCCTGCTCTCCATGCATGTGTAAATCAATAGAGCAATAGTGCTGGCAAAACGCCGAGAACGATCACGCTCGGTGACTATAAATCCTTGAATCGGCTGTAAAATATTGCACAACTGGCAACAACTATTGAATGCTGCTCAGTCAGTATGACTAAGTGTTTCAGCAGTCGTCTAAAGGTTGTTTGCATTTTCGTATTTGCAAATACCACTACCAATAGTTTAAAACCGCCACTGTCAAAACCAGTATTTACTGGTTTCGAATATCGCTGTGACAGAAAAAAATTAAATAAAAATGTTTTGTCCCCAGCAACTGTCAACAACGGTTCACTAAACACCCAAAAGTGTTTCATATAAGTCACAAGCAGTCTGAATATCATGGGGTGGGGGTCGAGGGGTGATGGGTTCGAATAAGGGTTCTTTCCATATGAGATTTATTCATATATATATATATATATATATATAATATTCAGAGAGGTTATATCAAAAAGACATGGCCACATGCAGAGAACAACAGTCCCGACTCTGTAGCTGAGCTTTATTCTGTGTCCCTGTCAGCTGTGAGAAACGGCTGTCAGGACGAAACGTCTCCGACATGTCTGGCATATTGTACCTGGTTTGATTTATGACGGACAGCCAGACATCTGATCTCAAACATAGCCAGCTATAATATGACTTGTGATGTGATTCATGTTCATTTTTATTATTTGAAACTTTTGAGCATGCCACAGAGTCATCCATTCGTATGTTGGATAAGCAGCTATTTATTTATTTATGTATTACTTTGACATATTTTGGAGAGTGTATTGCATATGTGTTCTAAAGAGGGTCAAACAAAATATTAATAATTCAGGAGAGGGTCTTGCTTTTTATTAAATTAAATATACATTTGATGATGATGATGATGATGATAGTATTGATGATCATGATGTGTCCCATAGGGAAAGTCTTACCCGTTCAAAGGCTCCTTCCCTCCCATTTGGAACCCCATCGCCTTGTTGGACTTCAACAACTTCTTTAGGACGCTGGACGAGATGGGCAAACAGGTAAAGGAAGACTCGCCATTGTTGTCTCTGCTCTCTCACACACACACACACACACACACAGACACACACATTTCTTTTCTTCACTTTCAGGGCTCATTGTTTCCTGTTTATCCCTCCTGTATTTCAGATCCCCAGAGAGGCTCCATGGAGAGCTCCCCATGCAGAGGAATGGGACAAGATGACCATGCAACAGCTAATTGATAAAATCAGCTGGACCAGGTAGCACATAGCAAGAGATGGTTCAGATGTTGCATAGATGTTTTAAGGCTGTAAAACCCCTCACTATATACACTTTTTTCAGACAGGCATTAACATTTTATATATATATATATATTCATTCATAATATTTACACTCGTAGGTGTTTTGCGTATTTGAACATTGAGTCATTGAGTTCTAACTGATCCCTTTCATCTGTCTCCAAGTACTGTCCGCAACTTTGCCCAGCTGTTTGTCAACGTGAACGTGACCTCTGAACCCCACGAGGTGTCGGCTCTCTGGTTCCTCTGGTATATCAAACAGTGCGGGGGAACCATGAGGATCTTCTCCACCACTAACGGAGGACAGGTGGGTCTTCACCAGTGTCTGCACGCGGGTTTTCTTGTCTGTTCATCTGGCCATTTACAGAGGCTAAATCCAGTCCACGTCTGGTTTGGATTGTCTGTACTGAAGATTCATGGGAGGTATAGCTTTTTTAATAATTATTATTATATCTTAATCAATACCCACTGAGCTTGATACGTTGCAGTATCATGTTTCAGCTTCCCAGAAAATCTCAGCATAAAGCTCATAGAGGCACAGAAGCCAGTGCATAAAAGGTCAGTCAAGAATTGGTGTGGGACTTGAGTTCGCTGTAACCCACTGTGATGACTTCGTTTCCCACAGATCAGCCCAGCATAATTACTAGCCTGACAAAAGCTGTTTTCTTGGAGGGAGCACATTCTGCTGCCGTACTTTCTAAAGCCTGAGTGGCCCTGTTGCCATAGTCACGGAGAAATGGGATTTGTGTTTAGGTAAATAGATGATTGCTCAGCTCTGTTGTCATTTCCCATTTGCCAGACCTCCCCATATCAAGTATTGTTTATGGCTCAATGCATGGGTAGTGCACATGCAGGCACCTTCTGTGTTCTTCCGTTCCAGTGCAACTTTCCACTGAAACTAAATATAAAAAAAATAAAGTTGTCTTTAATCCAAAGGGACAAGCGCAGACTCACCTTGTTTCAGTGCCAGGATACATTTTAATTTAGCCAAATATATATATATAAAAATATAATATATCCAAATGCCACAGTGGAATGCACACAATGTGTTTCTGATCATGAGGAACAGAGAGGAGTTAACACTAAGCATATGGAAAAGGTCAGTGTCTATTTATTTTGTATATCAGGAGCACATCATCTCTCTCCTTTCAGCAGGTCTGAGCTTTGCAGCCACATTTTCCCTCAAAGATGTTGAAATTTGTAGCGAAGGAAATGGGTGTGTGTGTGTGGGGGGGTGACTGTATGTAACACCAGGATAAATAAACAGATTTTGTCAGCTCGCTCCTAAATCTTTGTTTTACTAGCCTGGAGTCTTACTCTGAGAACAATCACATCAGTTTTATCCAGCATAAACCGAGACTGCTTTACAAGTAGACCGTACAAAATCTAGATTAGACCCTTCCAGCACTGGTATTCTGTGGTTCAGCCAAAGCTCACATCACATTTCTGACCCCTGCTCTCTTCGTCCACCTCTACAGGAGAGGAAATTTGCAGGCGGCTCCAGTCAGATCAGTGAGTGCATGGCCAAGGAGCTGGACAACCGGGTGAAACTGACGTCCCCGGTCTACAGCATCGACCAGACCGGAGACATGGTTGTTGTGGAGACGTTGAACAAACAGATCTACACGGTAAACATGTCAAAGCCATATTGCAGCTGCATGCATGTTATTGGTATGTTGTATTAATAGCAAATATAAGCATAAGGTGCATAATGTGACATAGTGTAAACTGGATATAGTAAGACGTAATAGTAGGTAAGAAGTACTGTAGATTTGGAGGAATATAACTCAACACAGCAGCTGGTAATATTGTTCTGCGCTGCCATCTACTGGTTGCTCTGTCACCGTGTCACCACGTGATCCTGCTCACATTGTCCTCTGGACCTCTTTGCTGTGTGTGTGTGTCTTTGTCTCAGGCCAAGTACGTGATCGTGGCCACCCCACCGGGCCTGAATCTGAAGATGCACTTTAACCCCGAGCTTCCTCCGCTGAGGAACCAGCTGATCCACCGCGTCCCCATGGGCAGCGTCATCAAGTGCATGGTCTACTACAAAGAGAACTTCTGGAGGAAAAAGGGTACGCAGGGAGTGGAAAGAGAGAGATGGAGGGATCGTTTTTCTAAGATTATTAACTGAGGTTAATTGCTCGTAGTCTCTTAGTTGCTTGTGTTTGTTTGTTTTCGTTCCGTCTCCAGGTTACTGTGGCAGCATGGTGATCGAGGAGGAAGACGCTCCCATTGGTCTGACCCTGGATGACACAAAGCCTGATGGGACCGTACCTGCTATTATGGGGTGAATACTGAGCTGCAGCCAGTTCTCTGCAAAATACAAAGATAATATTATATTTTATATAACATACACTACATGGCGAAATGTATGTGGACAGAGAAAAATGAACCCCAAATGTGATGTGACTCACAACTCTATGGGCATTATGCTGATATAACAGCCCCAGCCATTTAATCTGTAACTGGAAATAACAGAGATTTAAAAAAAAAAAAAGTGTTTTCACTCTGAGGGGACTGCAGCCTTAATATTTCTCACCATTGTCACTTCACTCCTTTCAGATTCATCCTTGCCCGCAAGTGCAGAAAACTATCAGCGCTGACCAAAGAACAGAGGTAGCTGCACAGTGGAAACAACAGAGTATGCATGTACAGTATATAATGGAGTAATACACTGTCTCTCACAGTCGGTTGTGTGTCTCGTTGTGTTTAGGCTGAAGAAGATCTGTGAGATCTACTCCAGAGTGCTGGACTCAGAGGAGGCTCTGCATGTGAGTTTGGTTACCACAGACCCAAATACAAAATCACAAAGCTGCTGCTGCTGCTGTAGATGCGTTCTATGCTAACTTCACTATTCATTCGTACACTTGTGTCTGTCAGCCGGTGCACTATGAGGAGAAGAACTGGTGTGAAGAGGAGTACTCTGGGGGCTGCTACACGGCCTATTTCCCCCCAGGAATCCTTACCCAGTACGGCAAGTAAGTCACACACACACACATACTGTACATACAGTACGTACACAAATTTACAAAGATCAATTTAGACAGAACAGTATAATCATGCAGTAACCAAATCTTGATTCTTAGCGGCTGCTTTTATTCAGTAGCTGTGTTCAGGGGCAAACATCCGTAATACTGGAGTTAAGTTAAAACTCTCTAACTTCACATGCTCTCTCTCTCTCACACATTTTCTTCTCCCCAGGGTGCTGAGGGAGCCAGTCGGCAGGTTGTTCTTTGCGGGCACAGAGACGGCGACAGAATGGAGTGGCTACATGGAAGGGGCGGTTCAGGCTGGAGAGAGGGCAGCCAGAGAGGTCAGAGCACAGACGACCTTCCTTTGACCCTCGTCACACATACACATTTACCTCCCTAAACCTCCCCAGCATCCATCAGCATTAGAGTTTTGGTGTTGTGTCCGTCAGATGTGTCTGTGATTCACACAGCCAAAGCCAAATCTTTTTGTATCTCGATGTGAGTATCCTGACTAACAATGTGTTCTGCTGCAGGTCATGTTTGCGATGGGTAAAATCCACCAGAGTCAGATCTGGCAGGATGAGCCTCAGTCTGTGGTACGGAAAAATCTTTCTGAATATTTTTGTACTTAAATGCAACTCAAAAGTCAAATAAATGTAAACTCTCTCCTCTCTCTGTGCCTCAACAGGAGATCCCAGGGGTCCCCTTTGTCACCACCTTCTGGGAGAGAAACATGCCTTCAGTTGGTGGGCTCCTGAAGTTTATGGGAGTCTCCACCTTCCTGTCTCTTGCCACTGCAGCTGGTCTGGTGGCCTATAAGAAGGGCCTCCTCCCCCGCAGTTAAACTCCCCATACTTGTCACATGTCTCCTCTGCATCCTAAGGGGGCACATCTCAGCAGACGCTGTACTTGTGTACTTCTAGTGCACTACTTTATGGCTTATAACTATAAAGTAGTGAACTACATAGAGTATAGTATGCTGTTTGAGACTCGCCCAGCAGCAAGAGAGACTGCACAGCTAAAACTAAACACTAATGCACCATCACCCAGTGCATTGTTCGTGAGAGAGAGAAACAAATAAGTAACAGGCAAATACTGCAGTTAGAATAGTTTAAGATCCAGATTGTAAAAAATGAAAGAAAAAGATCAGAATCAATTCATATGAGGATATATAACTATTAATAATCCAATAGACCATATACATTGCCAATGACATTTACAACTTTGATTTCATGTGTTTCTTAACTGATCATTCTTACTGTGTATGTGTGAGCTTTGTTTGTATGCATGCTGTGTGTGTGTGCGCGCGCGTGTGTGTGCGTGTGTGTGTGTGTGTGTATCCACTGTGTCTAATTACCTCTGCTGATTTTAGGTGCTGATTTATTCTGGGCATCAGAATAGAATAGTTGTGCCATTGCCCATTAAAAAAAAATACAGAGGAAGTTAAAGGATAAGTCTGGTGATATTCCATGCTTTTTTTTATTGTCAACAAACCCCATGAAAAGGCTCAAATGAATGAACTAATCCTGCAACAAGTGTCACCTGTGTAGCCAAAGCCTGAAATAACTTCCTTTGTGCCATATGAAGATGTAAATCTTCATATCGAGTGACGATTTGTTCACTGCAGCAACAGCTACGAGCTACCAGGGTCGGGAAGTTGGGAAATTATTGACGCTAATTGTTAGTTTTCATGGGATTTGTTAAATAAGGCCAGCCTTATCCTTTAAGATAAAACCTGGAATTATGGGTAATGTAGTGCTACTAAGCTGCTCTGTATGGGTGTCTTTGGGTAAATGTAATGTAAAGCATTCGAATGTATTTTCTCCAGATGAGATAACACTAAACATCTGTTGCTGTTTTATTATAATCAGAATATCGCCTGATTAAATGATTAATTATTTAGATTAACATAAGGTTTAGTACTGTACCTAACAAGAAACATATAAAGGCCTAACCTACACACTTTTTTAAGGCCAAAACTGATAAACTGATTCATTGACCACAAGTGTGAAGTGGAAAGATCGGAAGACATCCATCTATTGACTTACCTTGTTGCACTTGCAGTAGAAGCTTTGTGTTATTTACTTATAGAATATAAAAGAAGATGTAGCTAATGTTTTAAATGAAACATTTTATTGGGGTTTTTTTATTATTGTTTTTCTTTGAGAAAAGAAAATTGCCCATTTTTGAGATAAACTTTAAAAAAAGGAATAAATGAAGGATTATACTTACAAAGGCTCCCGACATCACTGCAGCTCCAGAAATAAAATTTATTCTTCACCATTGAGAGGGGAAAAAAAAACCCCACACAGCTGACTATTTGCAGTAAATGTTCATTGTTGACCCGTGTTGCAAGCACCTCTACACTAATCCATGATGAGTTGCACTTTGATGTTAACAATCATTTGTCAGGGGAACGAGTCCTGTGGGGTTTTTTGATTTTTTTTGTAAAACAATTTAAATAAGATTCTGGGATGTGAAGAAAAACCAATGAATACATGACTGTTCTGTTTCTGTTTGTGCATCTGTTTTTCCCCACCGAGTCATGCTGTTCCTGTCCCAAAGACTGGTGTGTGTTGTGTGTGTGTAGTGATCTGTCGTGCCTTAATGGAAGTCGTAGTGTTTTTTTGTCATTTCTCTCAAGTGCCTGTGTGACTCTGACGCTCTCTACCCTTGCTCTCCTCCCCTTCCCTCCCCTTCCCTCCCCTCCCCTCCCACCTGCACTGGAGCTGAGAGGTCAGATGGACCAAATCATTGGTTTAAGGCATCTTCAGTAACCGCCGGTATACAGGGACCATCTCAATAACATCTTGTCCCTCTTAGTGTGTCCGAAACTCTTCATTTATCAACTTTCCCTGTATTACCTGAGTAATGTCCTCACTGTAAACTCAGGTAAATGCATTGCCAGCTGTGAATCATAGAGCTCAGGCTGTTGGGTTGAAACTGCTTATCTCCAGTGAAGCAAAGTTTGTGAGCGTTTTGTATCGTGATTGCAGTGCTTCACTGTCTGTCTCCCTTCGTGGCGCCTTGATGTACCCTCTCTGTAGCTGCTTAACTTCACCCTCTCTGCACTGGCCTTCAACCTTTCAAACCTCATTCCTGAGACCTACCCATTCACCCAAGCACACACACTGGTTTTTCACTATCATCAGACATAAAGGGGAGTCTGTTTGACACAGAGAAGGATTGGACAATCGTGTTGGTTGCTTCATATTTACAGTTATCTGACTTTAGTGAACTACAAAAGCCAGCACGCTCTGTCCAAACTTCCAAACCATCAGCAGACATAGCGTACAGTTATTCACTGATTGTTTCCTGGAGACCCGAGACTGTTCCGTCCCTCTTGTCCTTGTGTGTTATATGAGCCTCCTTAACATTTCCTGTAACCCATTAATTGGTGTGTTTAATTCCTCAAAAACTCAAAGCTGGTGATATTTAAAATAGGAAAAATGTGAAAATAAATCTTTTACGTCTTAAACTGTTTGTGTATCATTGTGTGTATTTCCGGGGTGGGGATAGAGAATAAGTCAGAGGAAAGAGACCGAATGTAATGGTGATCCATCTAAAGCCAGACCAGCAGGAGGTCAAGAGAAAGAGTGTGCCGCTTTGAAGCTTATCAATACTACTTCCACTCGTCAGAAATGCCAAACTCCACATATATAGCCTTTCTGATTTACCCAGATAGTTTCCTCTCTGAGGCAAAACGCACACAAGAGACTGCTTATCTATTTCAGACCAGTCTAGTCTGTGTGTGTGTGTGTGTTTGTGTGTGTGTGTGTCCCAGTGGTCCATCCTCTTTCATCACTTTAATTTAATCTCCCCTTTGAGCACCTCACCACATGGACATTCACATGAATTGTATTGTAAAATCAATATAAATCATGATTGTGATAATACCCTCATACAGTTTTTGTTTTTTTGTCAATCGATAAAATGTTATGAGCACGGCCACTGGAGGGCAGATGACCACCATAGCAGAAACAAACTCACTCCATGTTGCTATTGCATGTAACTAAACATTAACCCTGATCAGGGGTTCGTCATGTTTGTCCCTGCGCTGGTTTTGCTGGTGGACATATGTTGCTTTCATCACTCCTGTCTGAGCTGTGATAGCCAGACAGATTGACACACCAGTCTTAGTCACCTCAACCACTTTCTAAGACTGCGCTTTCAGGTCTCTGACAGTATCATGCTTCTCAGTCTGCAGAAACGTTGTGTAACCGCAGCACTGGAGCAGCTGTTCGTACAACTGGTGCTGGGGTCTCTGTTTTTCTTCATTTCATCCAGGTGTCAATAAATCTGCATTCAGATACACAAGAACGCGCGTGCACACACACACACACACACACACACACAACCTTTAGACACACTATCCTCTCTTTATTAGACTGCATCCCTGCTCATGGCCCCAGTGCAGCTTGCTGTGATATGAAATCTGACACTGTCAATTTGCCTCCCAATCCGTCAGACTGTGGATTGGTTTCAGAAGGCAGTGTTGTGGGGCCCGGGGACTTGGAGCAGTGGCCTTGGCAACCACTTACCACCATCCGCCCACAATCATACCCCCACAGGTTCCCTCAACAGTGAAATCATCTGCAATCTCCCGTTAAATGTACCCATTGCCAGACTCAGCGGTAGAATGTTTTTTTTTCAGGTACCGGGAGCGCTTAAAGTCTCTCCCCTGGTGCCGAGGTGAATTGCAGCAGCAAAGTTCACCAAAAATAACTGTTTCTGATTGAAGGCCGTTTCTGTCTTTGATTCCGGTAGTTCAAAGGCTCTGGGATTAGTCATAGTTGAAAATGACGCTAGGTGTGTGAGTGCAGGAGGAGTGTGCTAACTGGGGAACAGTCCGTATATTCTGCTATTATAAATGTTAATAACCTGTTAATAATGTCTTATTAGACACCATTGATGATGGATGATTTCAGTCACCGCAATCATCTTAAAAGACCCGTGAGCCTCTGCTGTCGTAGGCAGTCTATTACAGATAACAGAGCCATTGTCGCTTCTCATCCTACCGGACTGTAGCAGCAGGTCCTCTATGAACGGAGGATGGAGCAATCCCAGCATGCACTGAGCCTGAGGTGTTCAGTGCATTCCCATCTCATAGTGCTATAGGCTTTCTAACTTATTGTTCTGGGCTGGTGGGACCTCTGCAAGATTTACTGCTAGATCCTCAATTGATTACAGTATCTTGTCTTGTTAGACATTTCACTTTGGTCGGATGAGGAAAAATATGCTCTTCAATTGTTCCACCTTCATGATTTATGGAATCATGTTTGCAGCGACAGACGTGAACAAAGAAAAGCGACATAATGTTCCCGCCATGTCTGAGATCTTAAAGATGAATACATTTTGTGATGTAAAAGTTGAATATGAAAGAACAATATGATGTTCTGAATGTCTATTATATTGGTTATTTATAGACTGGTGTACCACAAAGATCCCGGTGTTGGAGTTGGACCATTAG
This sequence comes from Pampus argenteus, assembly GCA_036937835.1. NCBI lineage: Eukaryota > Metazoa > Chordata > Actinopteri > Scombriformes > Stromateidae > Pampus > Pampus argenteus. Next base: position 16,220,681 of record CM072872.1, on the reverse strand, counting down.
CTTCAGAATGGTTGCTCAGTGACACTGATGGAGCGCTGATACAGAGCCATCAGAGGCTAGTAATAATAAACATCAGTCACTCTGTCAAAACACACAGGCAAAAGAAAGGAATGAAAAGTTAGAGACGGCTAAGATCTTTGGGCAGGGAGGAGGGCAAAGGACGTTACGGTGCAGAAACATCGAGGGACTGAAGAGAAAGGCGAGAGGAAAAATATGGACACAAGGGGGGAAATGAGGTAATCCTGATAACAAAGACAGTCATCTGTCTCCTGATCCTAGGATTTAACTCCAGTCCAGGGGCCTGTTGGAGAGAGAGAGAGAGTAAATGACAGGTTCAGACTCAAACCACCACGTGGAGGGCTTCTCATCCCGCTGCAGGACGTCCATACAAACAGGATCTGCCTCTTAAGCAGGAATGACGCAGCCGCACAGAGAGGACGGGCTTTCTCTGATGGTGGATGAGAGAGTAATCAAATCAAATTACACAAGGGAGTTTTAATTCCACTTTGGCAGCATGTCGCTCTCTCTCTCTAGCCCTGCAGACCTCTCCATCACAGCTCTAAAGTGATAAATAACTGGGGTAAATAGTAAATCCACCCCAGGCTGCAGTGGGGAGGAGAAGCAGAGGGAGGGGGAGTCGGGGGAGGCTTTTTAAAGTCTTAATCCCTCGAGTGGAATGACTGCAGTACAAGTCAAGCCCTGGAACCCCAAATAGTCTCTCTCTATCTCTCTCATTTTCTGTCTGTGTACAATAAAGGCTGTATTCTCCCGCGTGCTGCCCATGTAGATAGGTAAATGGCCCATTAGAGCGAAAGCAGAGAAGTGCAGCACTTTTGGGAATCAGCTGCCACTGTCATATTCCCTGCTGGTTAAAATGTGTTCCATTTAAATGCATAATGCCTTAGAGGGTGGAAATAGCTAATCACGACTCATTCTAAATTAGTCTCCACAAATGGCGACCTGGCTTAATCATATTGGAAAGCTAACAGCGTGGAGTGTTATTTGATTATTCCACATCACTGCAGACCTGATATTAGAGCTCGCTTCTGGAGGCCAGTTTGATGTCACGTGTGCGTGCGTGTGTCAAAGTGTAAAGATATAAGTCATCGCCTGCTCGTCTGTTATGTCGCTGTGCAGTAGGTTTCACAGAAAGATCGGTAAGTTTTAGTCAAAAGTCCTGACTGCAGATTTGCTGTTACTAAATTGATATTACTCAATAGCCAGAAATTGTTGTTTTGTTAAAGTTTCTCGTCTGTGGATTTTGATTATAAGTTTTCACAGTTTTTCACTGGGCGAGAGGTCCTCCTCTTGACAAAAAAAAAAAAGGGTAAAATTAGTCGAGTGCTCCTTTAAAATGTCAACACAGTACTTTGGAGGATCTTTACACTAAGTAAAGTTATAATTTAATATTCTATGATAGATTACATACGTTGTAATACTTGCGTGTGCGTGTGTGCGTGCGTGCGCGTGTGTGTGTGTGTGTGTGTGCGCGTGTGTGTGTGTGTTTTGCATGTGTGGGCTCAATGAGTTTTGTTCACTAAACCCCATCAATCTCGATCAGACTGCATCTTAATAACCATTCACACACAAACCCTGACCAGCCACCACGTTGTCTTCACACGTGTTTACACCACAACACAACAACTCACTGCCCGCGCCAAACTGTCTCTTGTGTACGTGCGTCTGAGGCATGAGTGCAACCGACTGTGTGAGTGTGTGTGTGTGTCCATTCCTCTGTGATTACCATCCATTAGCATTTAACTTGATTCAGCAGTGAAATGATCCTGTGAGATTATGTGCTCTCATTTTCTCCGTACCATATGCAGAGACATTGTTTATCATGATTTGATGCCTCCCTGGAGCACTTTCAGGGCTCTGCCATCGCTTGCCACCAAAATTACTAATAAACCAAACCGAACAATGCACTATTTTTACCACACAATCTGGCTGATGATCTAACTAAGATATATAGTAGCAGGTTACTTAGAGTGATTGCAAGGCAGATTAAAAAAAAAAAAAAAAAACAGGGTGATATGATCTTACCAAAAGATGGTTCCTGCAGCACAGGCGGAGTATAACGTTCTATCTTTGGGCACGCATCGTGATAAAAACATGATGAGAAATCTCACTTTGACTGTTTCAGGCTCAGACTCATATAGCTTGACTTTTCTATTCATCAAATCAGAGCCATGGAGGCAAAGAAAGTAAACGGAAACTCAAAAACCAATAAAAAGCTATTCATTGAAATATTTTCTGCAAGTGGAAGAAGGAGCAATGATTTTCACGTATGCTTTTTTTCAGGCTCACTTATCCATAAGGAGAATAAGCAATAGGTTGTCATGAATAGTTTTGCATCATTGCTTGCTGTTGTTAATCTGTTTGTCAGTAACTCCCTAAAATGTTGTACAGTAACAAGAAAAATGTAGTAAAACTTGTTAAACTGCCACATTACCTAAATTCTAAATGTAGTTTCAAAAGCACAGAATTAATCCTCCGTGGACCTCTAGTTAAGAAATTAGACAAAGGAAGGAAGTGATTACATTGTAAAAATTACAATGATTTGTTCCAAATACACATTCGTGTTTCCATCTCTATTCACTTCCTGGAGACTCGTCCTAACTTTAAGGCCTAACCCTCACCCTAACTGTAACATAACCCTGAACTTACCTTAACTTTAAACCCTGAACTCAGTTTTATGACTGTGTAAACAGATTTATGTCCCCACAATTTGAGGGATACCTGGACCACACACACACACACATACACACACACATAGACCCCCCGGAGGTCTGTCCTAATACCCCCCGAGGCAGGCAGTTCCATTATAAACCCAATTGAATTTTTTAATTCAAAACCTGTGAGGAGAGCGCGGTTGCAACCATTACCCTGTTAATTGAATTCAAGTGGTGGAAAGCAATTCAGTGAATATATGAAATTCTCCTCTAGTTTATGGCTCGTCTCAGCCTGACACACCGATATAAGGCGTCTATTTATATACCAACTGAGGGGAGAGTTTTACTTTGGGAAATCATTGCAAGAATAAAAAAATATATATTGAACAGTCCATCTCATCTCGCACTGGCATTTAAAAAAAAATAAATAAATAAATAAACGCATATAAAAAGTCAGATAATGCAGAACATCCGAGCACTTATATTGCCCTTAGTTTATTAGTTTAGAGAAAGAGAAAAACGCTGCAGCCTCTATCTGACTGTCTCCCTCGGTTTGACCCCTTTAAGCATCTGAAGAGGGGACAAACAAACAGCGAGCGGCAGACTACATTAAAGGCCTTCAGACATCGCTAATGCAGAGGAGACAGCCTTGCCTATTCATGAATGGCAGCTTCAACTTTCCCTCCCCCGTCTTCCAGGCTTGACCCCATTCACACGCTCCACTGGCCACTTGCATTGTAGCTGAAACCCGGGCTGGAGAGTCTGACCTCACCTCTATCTCTGACGCACAGGTGGAGAAGCAAGAAAGCCGAGAGAGGGGAAAGGGACGGCTGGAGAGACAGAAGAAAAGTCTTTCTGACTGGATGCGGAGCAAATTTTTTGCAAACAAAAGGGAAGCAAAGGTAGATGCAAATTCCTTTGTGTCAAAACAAAACACACCTACGTGAGTTTAAACTGTTTCTTGAGCATAGGATTCATGCATATCCCAAGGCTGTATTTTATGAGTCCACTTTATAAGAGGACAAAGAGCAGCGGGGAGAAAAAAAAAGAGAACAGCAGGAACAGGAACCAGGAGCAGTCACAACGCCAGCCTCCAAACTTGTTCACCAGTTGCAGAGATGTTGAAAAAAAAAAATGTTTTCAATAGTGTAGAAGCAGTTTTTTAGCCGGAAGGGAAAGATAGAAAGCCTGATGCAGAGAGATTGATCAGATGGTGGAGGAAAGGCATAAAGCTGTCAGCATTAGTCTATAAATTGCTTATTTAAATCGTAAATATCACAAGCATGCACATCTTTCAAAGAGTTCAAAATATTCTGTGTAATCTCTGTTGAGATGTAGAAAGAAAAGAAAAGAAACAGGTGGAGGGATACGAGTGAGTATCAATAAATAAATAAATAAATGAGTGATCTTATATTATTGGGCTATGAATTCCTTCATTAATTAATAGAGACAAAGCGTTATTTTAATGAGTTTGTTGAGCCGTTGTTCCAGTTCTGCAGGATTTTCTCTGGATTAGTCCGGGTCGAGACAATAAATTCTCTCTCAGTAACATGTTTTTGGGCAGCATGATGGACGCAGGTATTTCTGTCCACCACTCAGGTTTAAATTTGATTCAAAGCACTGGTACCTGTTGGCTTAGCTATCCAGCAAACACAATGAGCCAGTTTGAAGCCAGTGGGAATGTTTTCATCCTTGTCGCTGCACTAGTGTCACACAGCAGACATTTGTTTAGTTTTAATGCCGGGTTCGTTTTCTGGTTTGTCTTAAGCATTTCTTGTGTGTATGTGTGTTTGTATCTGATTTGCCTGTGCCCACAGTTAATTGCAGATTGTCTACACCTTTGTGCTCTACGATTAAACCTTAATGAACCAATCCGTGCAGAGGCAGCGAGGCAGCGAGCCTATGAGGCGGCTGTTATCCCTCACACAGCACATGTGCTACACCGCCGCTCCTCTTACCCCGACCGCTGTCTACTGCCTACAGCCTCAGCCAACAACCAGCTGCTGTCCAAGCGCCCACATACAGCATTCGACAGTACGTCTCAGCTTCTGTCACACTGTAACAAGAAAACATTAAACTGTGCCTTAATGTCATTTTTGATGGAGCTGCACAAAAAAAAATATTTCAGGTTGTTAGATCCAAGTAACTACTTATTTCCTTCAGCTCGGCCAACTATAGTACGGAGCTGGACATGGAGCCTCCAGCCAACAAGGTCAGTTATTACTCTTTGCTAATAATCTAATAATAAATAACCTAACCTGTTAAACCAGGTTTTATATTTGTGAAATGTCCCCTAAACCCTAGAAAAAAATAAATAAATAAATATATATATATATATTTATGTGTGAAGCAAACTAACAAACAGGAAAACAGTTTTTTGGCTCATGCACCTGGCAAGCTATTTTTATGCAAATGAATGGGCATCATCTCAGAGTCCCGTATCCAGTTCTTTTAATACATCCATGAAGGAAAAACACTTTGGTGTGATACAGTTCACGTCATCGCATCGCTACAGACTGTGTAGTTACGTTCAGGTTGGGATGACACAGCCAGTCAAACGCTGTCATGACATCAATGTATTTATAATTCTAAATGTGTTCATATTCTATATACTGTATATTTGTTTTTTTGTCTGGCATTAGCTTACATTTCTATCATGACCTGTTCTGTTGTTTATGAGGATGTGTTGCATATTTCCTTTCGGCAGCACCCGCTGTTTGTTTGTGTGTGTGTGTGCATTTACTATATGTTGACCAACATTATGAGCAGCTGCTGTTGCCTCTGGTCACCTGCTCTTTTCTCCGTGTCTCCCTCCCTCCACCACCGTCTCTACCTTCCCCATCTATTTCTCACTCTACTCCATCTACCTTCTCTCCCTCTCTCCTTCCGCCCTCCTCTATCTCTCTCTCATTTCATTTTGCTCCTCCATCTGTCTCCCTTATGATTTCTCTCTGTGCCAGCTCAGACCTGACATTTGGTTTCACACTGCAAGCAGCGGGACAGATAGACAATAAGATAGAGGGAGGACCATGGAGCGCAGTGGGAAGAGGAAGAAGAGAGAAAGAGTGATTCAATTAAGGAGGCCTGGTAGAAAAGAGAGGTGATAATGAAGGTGAGAGGTGCTAATGAATAGACAACAAAGGGATGAATGGATTGAGGTAAAGATGTGGCGATGAGGTCTGGAGAGGAAGGAGACGGAACGAGAGAGGGAGGGAGGGAGGGGGGAAAAGTAGTTTCCATAGTAACCCATAGTTGTGCGAGTCTGGGATGAGGTAAGAGTGGTGAGGAAGGTGGAGGGAGAGGCAGAGATAGAGAGTTGGATCGTGATTTAATTGCTGCTCTCCAGCATAATCTCCCAGAAGGCTGTAGTGAATCTCTAACAGCTTCTTCTGTCCGTGAACAGAGTAGGAATCTCCCCAAAACGGTGTTCATGTGTGTGAGCTTCAGTCCGCAGAGAGAGAGAGAGAGAGAGAGATGTTTATAAAGCCTACGAGCTCCTAAGCTGACAGTGGTATTTTATCACCGGCCTGCTGACGGATCATGTACAGAAGAAGAACAAGATAAATGCCAACGCACAGGATGAGTGAAGTTAAGGGAACTGTTGGCAAAATCCTCTTAACCTTCTCCTCATAATTACCATTCCTCCACTTCCTTCCACAGAATTATAGACCTAACATATCGCACAATGTACAGAACCATTAACCGATTATACCTTCGGGCTATTGTGAGTACAGACATATTGTACACATTGTGAGGCACTGTACTCACCTACATGATGGGAATAATGACAGGCCGACGTATTCATGGCACCTTTTCTTCCTGCCTCTACATGCATTGAGCTTAATGGATGCGGGGTGGACGTGGACATGGAGACATGTTGAAAGGTCCTCGTGTTGAAAAACTTGTTTTAGGAAGTGGTGAGACAATAAAATACTAATCAGTTGCAGTTTGATTCTTGTGTCACATGGCAGACATTTATTGAGTTGAATATTGTGTCTTTTCAACTTTTTTTTACCAACAGCCTTGCGTCATATTTATTAAATGTCCTCAGAAGGGGGGGTTAGAGGAGGCAGTTGTAGAGATAAAGCACTCAGAGATGGTTTTACTGCAGCACACACCAACAACATCCAAATCCAATCCTTACTTACTGCCTTCCTCCTCTTTGAAGCTACAGCACAATCCGTTATCCATATTCCAAAGTGGGGAATCTCCTTAGCTGCTCTGTTTTCACTGCTGACCTGAATCCCTGCTTGTTTATGTTCTCGCACTGAGATTGACCAGTATGCAAAATGACAACCATTTGTGTGTGTTTGTGTGGGATTTTTATTTTATTTTTTTTATATATATATATAAACAGATTACAGCAAGTGTCCTGAGGGTGAGAAACACAAACCCAATTATGAGACGATCCAGATCACATTCGCTTCCTGTGATTAAAATAGTTCTAGTCAGGCCTGTGACTGAGAATTGAAACGGACCCGTACCGACATTTATCAGACGATATCCGACTAAACTCAGCTGGTTCTTCTGAATGTGAGACCCAAACCCAGCCTGAGACTGAAGACTAAACATTGTCTTTGTTTCAACCCCCCTGTTCACTGGGTGTTGCGTATCAACCTGCAACAAATGACAAATGAATAACCCGACCTGGTTTGGGTCAGAGAGCAGAACTCTTCCCTCTTGTATAGGTTCATGTCATGCCAGACAGCATCCTGGTTGTCCAGCAGTGATCCTCACCTCTCCCCCATCATTCCCCCAGTCGCTATCCCTCTGGTTTTACCTCCAAATTTAGTTTTGCCTGCTTTGGACACTGCAAACTTTTGTTTGCTCTTAACCTATCCCCCTCTGAGTAATGCCTTTGACAGCCCACACCCGAACACCCAGAACACAAGACTGTCCTCCCAAGAAAAATAAGAGCATGAGTCATTTTTAGCAAAACCTCCAAAGCGACATATGTGTAGGAAGTGAGTGGTATAGGGGAAGGAAACTCGAGGATCTTCAATCTTTATTAGTTTGACTTTTAATACGAGACACCTCAGTTCTTTAACCATATATTATGTATATTACACATACAATACAGATTCTCTCACTTCCGCTCCTTCTCTTTCTCTCTTCAATTTCTCCTTCTCCTTTTCGCTCAGTTTCCTCTTTCTCCTCTCCTCACATATCTCACTCTAAGGTGACTGTAAGCCTGTTTAAGTACAGCTGAGTTGGCTTTTATTCTTGTTGACAGTAACCACTGTGGGTGTAGGGGTGAAATAGGAGCAGGCGCCAGCTCCGAGGCTGTCTGAAGGACTAGACTCTAAATAACAGGAGCAACAATGAATTATCAGCCTCGTGTTTGCCTGCTATAACTGTTAACTATTAAATACCATCTGTAGATGTCCACTTCCCTCCCTGTGCAGGAGAGGGGGAGACAGCTGTGTGATCAATGCCCTCTCAAGGTGGCGTTAGGGCTCTAGGTGAGGTGTATAATCAAAGCGTCTTGATCAACAGATAATGACGTGCGTTTCATTCATATTCTCTCAGTTGTGAGCGTGTGATGCTAAACCTCAGTTACAGCCTATATTGTAGACTAAGTTTATAATGCAGAGTAAAGAGAAGGTGGAAGCCGCTGTAAGCAGGTGAAATATGATGAGCTCTGTAGATCCATAACTGCAACAACCCACGTCTGTTCTGTTTCTCAGTTGGTCCTACAGTCTGGTTTTGATGGGGAAAGTAAAACCCTGCTGCAGACACTGACAGATACGCTGTCATCTGCATATGACCAACGCATAGCCTGACTATTTGATCTTTTCAATAAATCTCACATGGTAAGAATAAAAATAAAATGTAAATCTGGAAAGAGAAAAGGGAGGGTAAAAAAAAGAAAGAAAAGAATTGTGAATGAAAGGAATTTTGATAGCGTGGGAAAGCAAAGGCGAAGTAGACTGGAGCAGGAAGAAACTGCAAGCGTTTTCAATAGAAAGAAAAAAGACCTTCCTTATCGTTCCTTCGTTACATGTCAAGCTGTTGTCTCCTTGTCTGTCTATTAAAACTACCTGTCCGTCTAATCTGGTCTCCTTTCGTTTGATGTGGGAAAAACTAACAATAGTTTAAAACAAAACAAAAAAAACAAAAAAAGTTTTAGTAAGGGTGCTGAGAAGACAGAGCAATTATATAGAGAGTGTGATGGGAAGCGGTGAGAATAAAGGAAAAGAGAGGGTGCAGAGCTGCAGGAAACACATCCTTGTGGCCTGAGGCTGAGATCATGGGGGATGAAAGTGATGAGCTCATCTAAAGCAGCCTCGTCTGAAGTCTGCGCTGTATGAGGAGTGTACTGCTAAGGCTGTTGAGCTCGAGGTTCCCACTGGGTTAAATGTGACATCTCCACATGGCGGTGCTGGGTTTATGGAGAAGTCAGCGCTAATGAGGATCCTCTTCAGTGTATATGCATGATGCACATATGTGTTCTCAAATGATGAAGTGGGTAAAACTGATCACGTCGTTTAGATCCATAGCAACCATCCCCCCCCAGCATTATACCCACCAACTATCAAAGAAGATATTAACCTGTGTGTACACCACACAGAGCATAATAATAATACACAGAAGAAGAAAAAGCTTCTCAGAAGAAGTCGTTCACTTAAAGGGAGAAGAGAGACGTGAGATGCTCAGCTCGGATGTGAAATTCACGTCATCTAATAGATTAAGGATTGCGTACAATAACCACAGCCTACACTTATAACAGTACACTAATACCTCTTCCACAATCCTGCAAAGCAAAATAAAAAAAAAAACAGATGAAAGGCTTCTGTAACCACAGCTCTTGTGTTGTGAGAGAATCTGTCTGCATTTAAAATTCATTTCACATTTATGGTTAGGTTTATGTAAAAAAAAAAACATTTGAAAAAATGTAAAAGCAAATGTATCATTTTCTCGCCAGTCTGACTGCGAGGCGGTTGCATCATTTAGGGACCCCTGGTGCATTGTTGCCAAGTGTTGCGCATTACTTTGGCTGTCTCGAAAAACAATCTGTTCATGAGAAAAACGAACAGATGTATAAAAGCCCACAAAAATGAAATAGATACGTCCATATCTATAAGCTACACACACACACACACACACACACACACACACAAATGTGTCATTAGTTTACATCTATTGACTGTGATCCCGGAGGCACATTACCATTTCACAAGCTCCCAAAGATGTAACAAGGACACATCTCAGTCTGCCGTCCTCCTCGCCTCTGCAAACTTCTATCCACGTCCTGTACTTTATCACCTACTGCACAAAAAGCATATTGTTTATGTTTCTCTTTTGTTGAACGCAGCTTATCTGTCGGTCCATGGTTGTCTGAGATCTCCACTCCGTCACATATTCTTAACTCTTGTTCCTCTAACTCGCCTGTTCATCTGTTTTAATGACGATTAACTTGCCATTAGCTTCTCTGCGTGACTCATTACACATTTGTGTGGCTTATGAATATCGGCATTAAACCGTTAATGTGAACCAACAATAATTCACACTTGCAGCACCAGATTCAGTGTGTCTACTTGTGAGTTCTTTTGATTTTTCTTGTCGTGTCTTTTAGTTGACATTCTTATGACAAAATACTGCAGCATATTAGTAGCTGTGTTTTCTACTGCTATCAATGCCAAGATGTGGCAGAAATTACACTAATGGTAAAACTACAACCATCATTAAATCTTAAGTAAATTTCAATTTCCGGTTTCATTGAGGAGTAGTCAACGTTCATTCCTGTATTTGATTGTGTTGTCTGCGTATTTCATTATGTTCCATATGTTTTGCTAATGTGCTTTTTCATTTGCCAATGTCTTATTTCTTTGCTGCATATTTTTAAATGCTCTTCAGTTCAATGTATTTTTTTTTTCTCGTTCCATCAGTTGGATGTTTGAGCTTCACTGTGCAGAATGAGGTATGTGCAGAGTTTGACACCGGAAGGTTATTTCTATCGTCCATCCGCTGAAAAGTTTCTCTGAGTTCATTGAAAATCCAACTTAAAGGGGCAGGCCTACGAGCAGGATTTGTGACATAGTTAGTAGTTTGGAGCCAATCCCGGTTCAATATTCAGCTTTACTCAAGTGTGATGTGGAAACATGAAGCGTTCTAGTGCACATACACTGAGAATAGACATCTTGTAGAACTTCAACAATATTTGCATATTCATAGAATTTTTTTGTGAGAAAAACTATATCAGACACAAATTATTAGTCAAAGTGGAGTATTTTATATGTATCTTAAAATATGTCTCGGGGGAAATCTTTAAGTTGCAGTGCATTAGGGTTAGCTCTCAGAGCCACAGTAAATTTTACTTGTAAAATGCATTCAGTACAACATTGAATACACAAAATTGGGCTGTTGTGTAATGTTGAAGGTCGAAAATAAGATTTTATGGTTTTAAATCCCAGAAAGAAGACATACACTGGAAATTAGTAGCTCAAGTTAAATAATTGGCTGTATTTTTTCTCCTTGCAGCTCTGCCACTGGGTTGTTCAAGGTACACTACCTCTACCAAGGTCGTCCACAGGCTGCATTTCAACTGCAGCGAGCATTTCTTTCAGTATGGCTGGCTACGATTTGTAGTGCGGCACAAGGAAATAGTATGTCACATGTCGGGGGTGATTTTTAGACTGCCTTAGACGTAGTCTTAAAAACAATGCCCTGCAGGTGTTGCCTCTGTTTCCTGTCAAGAGATAGAAATTTACTCTGCAGACCAGTGAAAAGCAGTGAGATAAGAAAAATGCTGCATCTTTAATATTGCGGAATCCTAATATTAGTGCTAGCATTGGTAATGAAGTGGTATTGATATTATGCATATGATTCTATAAAACGGTAAAACTGATAATAAGCCTGTTTTAAGATCCATTAACACAAAACACACTTTCCTGATCCAGATGTTTAATTCAATGGGTTTCTTCTGAAGACAATCTGTATGTTCAATTGTCTGAACTAGCGGGAGTATCTGGTCAGTGTCTCGAGATATGATATGATTCAAATGGTTTGTCTTGTTTATGACATCACCGTGACCTCTCCAAGGAAAGCCAAAGCCATATGTGGTCAATGTCAACAGTTTGACGAGATGGAAAACACATGCTAAAATTTCAACTAGCTTTATGGAACAGAAATTCTCAAACAAACAACCCACATTTATACATTAAGTAAATACAATATAATCAAAGTAATAAAAGTGATAACATATAATGACACAAGATGTTGCTTTATAGAAACAAACTGATAATGAAAATAACAGTCGATGCAGGACAACTGCAGAGCATATAATCAGTGCATATTAGCCTATCACTGCTTGATCATTGAGGCAGAGTGTAGCAGCTGACACAATATTGTGTCTGCACACTTAGTGAAGAAAAAGCTTTTGAATAGTCCAAGTGTGTCTCATGGCCAGAACGCCAGAGATTTTTATTTCACAGATCACAATCCTTATGAACCGTGTGAAGGCTATCAGCAAACCATGGGCAGATATACATATAGATATACATATAGATATATATATATATACATACATACATATATATATATATATATATATATATATATATATATATATATAGACATGTTCCCACCACCCAATATCAAGGTGTTGCTGGATTGTCCCTACCAATATTTTTACTGATCTCAAGCAATCTACATGCTGTAACTCCATGTAGCCTAATGATAATAAAGCGTTTAGTATTTAAGTTCACTAAACAAAACTAACTCATCTAATATTATCTTTAATTATGTTAATTCATTTGTGAATGTCGTTCAGACCTGCTGTTTTAATAAATAACTGCATTACTGTTGGTGAAAATTCCTCCCAAAAGCAAATTAAGACATCTGGTCATTTTCAAAGAAAAACAAGAAGAAGAAGTGTCAGCAACAGTTGATCTTATTTAATAGGAATCATTAATCATTTATTATCTAATCATTCATCTTTGAAATTGGTGGGAGAAATATTTACTATATTTCATGTTTACTATTTGCCATCTTTCACAGGAGCGGATCAAGAGTTATTACTGCATACAAAAGGTAAATCAGCCACAGTCTGATGTCACAGAGACACACGGACAGGTGAGTTGCAATTTACAAACAGACGTTTAAAAATAAAAAATAAAAAAAAGATTTTAAGCTAGGTTTGAGCAAACCTAGGTCCTTGCAGAACACTAAACATTCAGCAATAAATTTGGTTGGCAAATAGCCTGGAAGTGTTTTAATACATATTTAATGTATTTGGATAAAGTATATATTGTTCATTATAACTCACTGTGAAAAGCAAAGCAGTTCTGGCAGACTTTAAACACCCTTACCGTTATCATACATTGGTACATTTCAAGCACACTTGATAAATTAAGTCAATTAATGTATGCCGCTCCTCCCTGGAATTGCTGCAAATATTTAATATGATCCTTATTGAATAAATCATTATGAAAAGCAATGTGGTTCTTCTGGTCTCCAGGCTCGTATTGCATCTAAATTCAGTCACATACAGCTCTCTATAGTTTTCTTGGGAATCTAGTTTTGTAAATGGGACCCTTTTTATTCCTAATAAAGATAAGCTCTACTGTTTGAGTTACCATGGTGATGAAACCCACTTATCAGCAACTACTCTATTACTACTAATAACAATTACTATAACAACCTACTGTACAGTATCCTCTGGACCCTGAAATGTTGTTTGTCTGCTCTCCACAGATGCAACTCTTCATGTTTTCCTTCCCTTCCTCTCTGCAACACTCCATTAAAAATGTGTCCGTTACATTCCTTCGGCGTGTCGTTTAACTCATCTATCTGGGGACAAGGAACTGCAGGGCAGTTGAAATTGAGCAAACACCAAAAGGGTAATACCTCAGCAACACTCGAAACACACACACACACACACACACCATATTAACGTCCTTTTTTTTTTACCACTTAAAGAACACCGCCGAGGCCACAGCATTTCTCTTGTGGGAAAACTGTAAAAGAAATGACCTTCTCACCAAAACTAAACTACATATCACCCCACCCTAAGCTAATTGATTAGAAAGGTGCATCTCATTACTTTCAAATTACTTCATGGCTTCGGTCATCACTAGTCTTCAGTTTACCAGACCTACCAGACCAGAGTATTGTCATTGACCTTCCATTGATGTCATCTGAACTGAGTCACTTCCTAGGTCATAATTACTACGGCCACTAAATGGCGTCTGTCACTCAAATGTTAGTATAGGTCTTTTTTGGCCACTGAATTTATGACCTACAGTGTCGTTTTTTTCCTTGAGAGGACAGTCTCAACTATTTTTAATGTCGGTAATCTCTAAATCGAACGCGACTTAGTTATTTGTCTTTGAATATTTTCAAAGTTGCGTTCGATTTCATTTCCCTGAGATAACCGTGACCTGGATGAATGAGAATATCCACAGGCTTAATGTCGGCAATTAATTTTTTAAAGCAATGTGAGCATGCACAGCAGATCAAGTGCAATCAAATATAGATGTACAAGCATGCATTGCATACATACATGCCCAGATGCACAACATACAAAAAAAAAAAAAAAAAAAAATCTCTTTTACTCAGGTCACTCTGGTTCAGCAGGCAGTTTACGTCTCTTCCACTGGGCTTAAGTTTAGCTCACTGTCATCCCTATGAAGAAATGAGGGGCTTCAGGGAACATGCCAGTTAAAACCACTCCAAAGACACCCACTGATTGGTAGTAGAATATAAAGCAGCTGGGTAAAGATGGATGGCAGAAAGCAGGAGAAACATGCTGTAACTACAATCTTTAAGTACAATCTTATACTACTGTGTGACAATATTATCAGACATAACAAAGAATATGTTTTACTTATAGACTGCCGACACCACTAACATTATGCACAGTGTGACTGCATCTTTTTAACTCAGACACACCATTCACCATTCATCTCATACCTCCTCTTCTCGCTGTCTCCTCCTTTTCGCCCCCCTCTCTTCTCCTCCCCGCTGCTCACCATGTACCTGATAAACACTCTGCACATACCACCTCTGCTGCAGTCAGCGAGACAGATGAGCTTCCTCTTTCTCATACACACACACACACACACACACACATAAACACACACACACACACTCTTTGGCTTTCATTCATTGTGTCAGCCTCACCAGTAACCAAATTATTCATCTATCCTGTGGGCCGTGAAGTCCATTGATCCAGCCCATGTTAACCAGCATTGATTTGTGCTTTGTTAATAACATTAGAAGAACCACTAGTCAGTGTGGAGACAGGTCTCTTCTTTGCTAGTCCAGGCAGGCTTATAATGATCACTTTCTGTGTGTTTTTGATTTCCTCTGGGGACGAGATAGAACACAATTAGTCTACAGAGTACAGAGAGACAAAAAATTGACTTGCTCGGGACCATTGACGGGCTTCGGGCCAGTGCAAGAATAACACTTGTTGATTTGTCTGAGCACAGAGAGAGAGAGAAAAAAAAAGTCTTATAAATAAAGGATGTGGATGTTTTAAGAAGAGAGGAAAACAAATTCTGCAGCCATGTTATGCCTCAGCACCTATTTTAAGTTTAAATGAATTAAACAGCAGCAGAACTGAAGCTCTCCTCTTTGGCACACACCAGATTCACCCTGATATTTGATGACCATATAAGATATCTATGTAAAACCTCTTTCTACCATCTCTAAACTCTGTCCATCTCTCACTCTGTCAGATGCAGAGAAACCTGTCCGTGCCTTTATCACCTTGACACCAAACAATCAACACACACAGCCGAGTAGAATTTTTTTTTAAAACCGGGAATGGTGCACATATATAACACTGAGTGCAACATGTGGGAACTGAAGTATCAGATGGAGAGACTGTAGGGCAAAGTATTACAGGAAAGACACAAACAGTTCTTAAACGGATTCCTGCAGCAACAGGATGACACATTATACAAGCAATACGTTTCCTAAAGCTTCCTAGTGGGGAAGTTCAAGTTACTCTGCTCTTGACAAATGGAACAATCTTTGCTTCAGATTCAGCCAGGGGCAAGACTTACAGGTTCCCTCAGTTGCTTTGGCTCAATTCTCGACTGTTGAAGCTGTCAAACGACATGTAAAAATTCTTCGCAACGTTTTCTTACTTGTGCACAGCAGAAAGAGCATTTTCTCACTCTTTGTTACGATTTACGAACGTACATTTAGGCAAACGATTGTGTACAGTTGTCTACAAGTTTTATAATTTTTCTGCGCATATGAGCTGTTTCGTGCTGAGAACTTTAAAAAAAAATGTTTCAAGAAAAGTGCAAGGGCAATTGAGAAAAGCTGTAATACGGTAATACCAAAACCAGCAGAGGGTTATCATTAAACAACACTGTCACGATCGGCCTCTATGATGTGCACCAGTGTGAGGCTGGATACGATGAATCACACTCCCCCAGCGCTGGGCTGATGAAAGCCAAATGAAATAGTTACTAAAACTAAACATGCACATTCAATATGTATCATGTAAAAACCTCTGCGTTACAAACAATTGAACTCTATTTTATTTTTATTTTTTTCCCACATGAAATTCTACTTAAAGCTACACGAATTGATATTTTAAAGTCAGTACATACTGTACACACTTTTACTTGGTTACTTCCACTTTTCCATGCGAGCTTAAAGGAAACGCCTGCCAGCTTCCAGTATTTTTCTTATTACAAATCTCATGTCCAACAATGAATTGATCGGATTTACAAGTATTTACACTAAAGTTATTTACAATGTACAATGCAGTACATAGTCAAGAAGTTGAGATATGTAGCACAACAAGCTGGTGAAGCCCTATAAACAGAATGTGCCTTACATGGTACTGAAAACATGATCACTGTTATTAGTCTCTGGAGCCATTTCTAAACAAACTACCGTATCCGAACTCTTGGCGGGGGAATATGTCACGCAGTGCAGCGGCGTGGCTCATTGACATGTTTTTAATAGTTTTTGGACAGTAACAGAGCTCCACCGCACAGAGAAACAAGATATATCAGGCTGTGGATACACACAGTAAATTAATTCATTGCCGGTTTTGGCTCCGCGCACAAAAGAGATTTGTTGACAATGAGAAAAAATATAGAAAATCACTAGCCATATCCTTAACTTAGACTGACAAACGCAATAAGAGGAGAGAAAAGAGAACTGAATATAAGCTATATAATCCATAGGAAGGCTGAATGCTTGTGCACAGTCTATGATCATCCTGCTAGTACATCAAAAGAACCGCATCATCGCACACTGGAAAACACAGAAATCAAGAAGTCTGAGTCAAGCAAGCAAGATTGATTGATCCAAAAGCCTGTCAGTAGAATCGGCAGCACGCACGTCTCCGTATATCCCCCGCGGATGTTCGGTTATGTGTAGCCCACGAGAGGTATGGAGGAGGTTTGTAGAGCATGTGAAAATATTTTTGATTTTGAGCTTGTGACTTTTTAAGCTTTGACCTTGTGACATTTTCAACAAAAAGCCTGTGTTACAAGCTTGGGGAGCATGGAGTATGAAAGATGTGGGCATTTACCAGGCAGGAAAATCGCAATTTAGTTGCATTGTGGGAAACAAACCAATGCTGCAGGAACAAAAATTCAGGATATCTCCGCATAGAGAACCTCATGCGTGAATTTTGTCGCTGCATAATTGACAGAGAGTTAATCAAACTCTCTAGTACATCAGTTCAGTTCTGGTTGAGATTTCTGAGTAGGGATAAGAGCCTAAGAGCATAAACACAAACACACACACACACACACACCACAACCGGCACACCGGCTGAGTCTGAAATGGTGTGTTGGTAAGAGATAAGATTTCTCTGATGTCCTGATTTCTCTTATTCCTAATCCAAATGGCCTCCTACTCGTCACCTCACAAAATCCAAACCTGTGCGCACACAACCTCACATGATCAGCAAAGATTTGAAATGGCCCAAATAAAGATTTCTGTGCTACATAAGCAGCCATATATCAAGGGGAAAAAAAAGGAATACCTACAGTAGCTGCTGCGGGGCTTGTTTAATTACACCAAATCCTTTTGGTTCGAAAAACCATAAATAAAAGAACAAGCCCATCATCATGGGTTTACAAACTCTTAATTATTCACCATTAATTAGGCAATCGGCTGGCAACGTATTGAGCCCACCAAAGCCCATAAAATATGAATGAAAGACATCACTTGCCTGTATGTTGTGTCTACATGTCTACACTAGCTCCGTGTTGTGTGAAACACAATCAAAGAAAAGAGGCAATACACCTCCAAGAAACCTGTTATTTCACCTTTTGTGCTACACGAATTCACACATACTACTAAGCTGTTTTCATACCCTGCCGTTCACCCGTTCACGTATTGTAATGTGAAAGTGTAAAGGTTAAAAGGTTGCTGTGTAGCCCGCTGTTGCTGCTGTAGACTAGCACCTGCCTCCGTCTGTGAAACTGGCATTTGTGTGAAACATTTACACTATAGGAATGTCATTTGCCCCGTGTCAATAAGCAATATTATCTCAGCTGTCTGTGGTGGTGTCACAGCTGCGTGGTTTCATTTTGAAAACGTATCTAATGTTATTTTCACATATAACGTCTACATCCAACAACGGGAGGAACGCTCACATGACAGCCAGCTCAGCGATTCGATTGGCTTTAGTCTCCTGACACACCGAGTCACCAGTTAACCGTTGAGTGCCACGGGACTGTTGCTGAACGTCTGCAACCAACTATTGTATGTAGTTTATCTGTGATGTCCAATGTTGGCACTAGTTGTTCCCATTGAGAGAGAGAGAGAGAGAGAGAGAGAGAGAGATGCAGGACTGGCTGTTCCTCTTAGGCAATCAGTGATTACACCCATTTAATGCTGATTTTAAAATGAATAAAATCTAATCTCCTCCATTTCTTTTCTTTTTTCCACAAGTGGAAGACACCGAACTGCAAATACACAAAGCCAAATCATTTTTACAATATTAGTTTTTCATATTCATATTCTCATACCTGAGCATGTTCAAAAGGAAAGATTCACAATGGTGTGCGAATGGTTGTTTGTCTGCCAGAGAGGTTTTTTTTAGTTTACAAATGCAGACTATTGACTAGTCACCTTCTCTCACACAGGGAGATTATATACTGTATGTGCATGTCGGGGGTCAGGCCGGCAGCTTTTGTGGATTTTCTGTGGTGTGTTCGACCGAAGCCTATAACAGAGGATGTGGGATGACATAAGGTGATGTAATGCGATACAAAGAGTTTCAACTGGTCTTTGGTGGCGTCAGTTCTATGAAGTCATCCCCCCGTGGGATCCATGAAATTATGGGCTGTGATTGGCCAGCTAAGCTACATGTTAGTATATACATAAGAAAAAAAAAATAGTTTTTTTTAGATAAAGGCTCTGAAACTCATAATAGTAAATTGAAATGTTTTTTTTTTTTTTAGGTTAAAATGATTGTCTTAGGTCTTCTAGGAGGAGACAAGCAGCCAGTGAGAGAAAGGAACTGAAAAGCAGACTGTCAACAACTGTCAAAGTCTTACAGCTAACACAAGAGGTGAGGGCAGCACGTTTGCTTGTTTCTTTGTTAACTTTTTAGATTGTTGTCCCTAAATGTACTTTAATATTTAATACGTGTTATTAAAAAAGGATGTCACTGAATAGCATTTAAGGACACTGAGGTCACATGTTCAGTACTCTTCATTTGAACATTTTAGCAGCGTAAAGGCCAAGTTTACCGTGTAAATTCTGATATACTTTAAAGTTAATTATGTTAAGATGCACTGAAATAAATCCTAGTAATAATTTTTAGATTGTCATATAGGAAGATAATTATCGCTAAATATAATATAAAAATGTGTGTTTAAAAAATGTGAATCTACAAGGCTGATATACTTGTAGATTCAGGAAAAGGGAACATATACACACCTAGAATCACTCTTCCTTTCAATAAAATTAGTGGCGATTGTAAACACTTTTGGACATTCTTCGTTCACACCCACTTCTATGCACTGACAGTGTCCTGAGGAAACTACGGTTTTAGTAAAGCCTTTATGTCCGCCATATTGGCTCAAAGACTGTAGGCCTCAAAGGAGACCTCTGGGAAACAGCTTGGCGCCAAAATGGAGGATAGCGGAGCAGTTTCATAACCGCCTCATGTGGGAGGAGCTTGGTTTTCTGGAAGCGCCGTGAAGCCGAATCAACGTCCGGCCAAACGGGCGACAGTGATTGGAAAAAAAAAACCCGTAAACCAACGGCTGGGAAGTGTTGCCAAAAGAGCAGAGAGAGACGGCGAGTGCAGCTTCTGAATCCAACACTGAGGACTTGAACCCGCCCGACATTAAGTTACACGACAGTAGGACCGTGTGTGGTGCATCCCTGAAGAGTGTAACGTTAACACGGAGCTGTCCGGGATGTGAAGAGCACTGTAAACCCACCTGGATCGGTGCTGTAACCGGAACCTGATGCTACACCGTCCACCGGGTCGGTTCGGGCATTTCATCCTCTGTGAGCTCAACATTTAATAACCGGTGTAGCCGACGGGAGCAGATACACCGGCGGAATAGTTCAGCTACTATAATGTTTGTTTGACAACCACGTACGGGTTGCCTGTTGGAGACACCGGGAATCTGTGGGAAAGGCGGGGCCGAACCAGTGGACTCCCAAACTGGATTATTGAGCTCTCCCTGTGCCGATTCACCACACAGCGACGCAGCGCTTTTTATTTTTGTTGGGGGGAGCGGGGTGGTCGACGAAGGAGGCAACAACTGGGATTTAGAAACATTTCTTTGTAACTCTTCTCCCGACTACCCCGCTGCTGTTGCACACGAGTGGTGTTTGTCAGTTATTCCTGTCAAACGGTCACCTAGCCGTGGCCTTCTTCTTCTCCCCCCATTCAGGAGCATAACCAGGCTTTGGGACGCATATTTTTGGGGATATTTCCCCCCCTAGCCGGGGTCGGACTATGGCGGACGACGATATTCTCTTTGAAGATGTGTACGAGCTCTGCGAGGTCATTGGCAAGTAAGTGTTGCATTGCTCGTTTTTATCCATATGTTTTTTTTGTAACGGTTGACGTTGGTCACTGGGGCTTTTCAATTAGCTCCTCCTAATGTCCTGAAGGTATGGCACGCGCGCACATGCATGCATGCACGCACACGCACGAAAAAGCGTGGTAATATTTTGAGCTAATAGAATCCCCACGCTCATTATTATTGAATTGGAGTTCAGGTTGTCTTAAATATCCCTTTGTACCACTGTATTATTTTACATAGACTTAGTTTTGTGTGTGATGTCTGTATATTGGCTTATCCCATAATAATTGAATACTGGTTGGGGGGGTTTCTTCATTTTTTTATGAGTGCATAAACACATAAGACACAGAAACGCCATGGGCGTGATAACAGTTGTTGCATTCCCAGTTGTCTTGCTTTCTCCCAACATGCAGATGAGATCCGTTTCACTGTGGTGGTATTCATCACCCTCTTGCATGCTTTGTGTGTTTTATGGTTTTGTCCCAGACATACAGTACTTGACACGATTGCCTTGTGCTTTGACTAAGTTGCTGCAGAGATTAAAGGGCAGGGCACAGAGCATCATGAGTCATGCACGGCTCACATCTGGTCATCGTTAGTGGCTGAAGGTCCCATCCAGGCCACTTGGACTAGTGTTCACTGCCAGGGTAAGATGATAGCAGTGGACTGTATTTTCATTGAGAACTTCCACGATCTCAACCCAGGCTGTGTTCAGTCATGGCCATCCCCTGTGGAATAAGACCCTACATTGACCCTGTAATGCATTTTTTTTTTTGGAAAGAATAATCCAGACGTAACAGAAACCTAACAAGTGTGCATTACAGTCTACAGAATACTGTGTTGAGCCATAAGACCACTGTGAAGTCCCTTCAGCTACATAGTTTTCCGTTACAGAACAATATGATGAATTACACTGGTTGCTCGCTCCCTTACTGCTGCAGCTGCGATGACTAATAACCAAAACCAAAAGCTCCAGTGTTTATTTCTGATGAGCCATCTTTTCCAGACATTGGCCTTTTACACTTATCGCATTCAGCTTTGTTTTATCAAAATAGCTGCAGTACCTGCACCACACCTGGGGCTTTCCAAAAAATTTGAGTGCCTGATAAAGGAACTGAATAACGATAGAAGAGCAGCGGCGAATGTCGAGGGAGACAGACGCACTGTTTTGATATTCAGGCGAGACGGTTGAATGAGTGGAGAAAAAATCTGTTTGAGGTAAACTGTTTCTATTTTGACGGACGCGTGAATAAGTGAATGTGTCACCCAAACTGTTGGGTCTTGAATGAAACACTTCATTGGGCCCACAAACAGAAACTCAGAGTGAATCAGGTGCTTGGCAGGCCTGACAGACAGAGCCAGTCAGTCATAGCAGGCTGACTGGTTATGGGACTTCTGAAGTGTCGCAGGAGCTGGTTGACTGTTCGATATGGTGATAAGACCTGCAACTACAGTACATGCACAGGCAAGCCTGATCCCACACAGTCACAGTAAAATACAATGATTTTTGATTGTGTTCAGCCAAGGTTCTGAAGGGACAGGAAGAAAACTTTAAAAGCCAAATGCCGTTAATCAGCCACACACAAACACAAGTTTTCTGAATCACAGCCTTACTCATTGTACAAGACAGATTGTCTCTGATTTACAGTTTGCGGAAGGAGAGCGCGGCCTACACAGATTCTTTTTAAGACAGCACTGAAACAGCAATTGTGGGTTTGGATCCTGAAAGAGTCTGGATTAACTGAAGGGAAACCCAACCATATAACAACACCGCTGTGCTCGACTCACCCACATGGGCGTGACTGTGTGTGTAGGCTGTGTACATCTGTCTCACTGTTGTCAGGTTGATCCTGTATGTTTCTGTGTGCTTCTGTGTCCCGAGGCACAAAAACAAAGGATCAGATGAAGGCTGGAGACAGTAAATAGAGATTTTAAGTCCATGTGGACAACAGTGTAAATCTGGGATGAAGGAAGAGGGAGAGTGAGGTTACTTTGGGGATGGGAATGAGTGAGGGGTCAAGAGAGGTCAGGAGCACGGTAGAAGGAAACAGTCCATTAGTTTGACTCACACATTAAGAGACACCCTGTGTCTTCAGGCCATGCTCTTTTCTAGTCCATCCACAGAAAGAAAGTTGTGTGTCCACGCTTCCCACAGTAGGCGTTGTTACACAGCACTATGCATAACTCAAAGGTGTCCTTGCAGCCTAAAACTATTGCAGTTGGTG
Source organism: Pampus argenteus (assembly GCA_036937835.1). Lineage (NCBI taxonomy): Eukaryota > Metazoa > Chordata > Actinopteri > Scombriformes > Stromateidae > Pampus > Pampus argenteus. The sequence goes on along the minus strand of CM072872.1, from coordinate 16,197,806 downwards.
ACAACAGAAAATGCTAATTTCAGAAATCTGCAATAAAAAAAAACTAAAAAAAAACAAACAAAACGCACAGGATCCCAGATGAAACCTTTTTGTTTTTCGGTACCGGTTAACCTCGTGACATAATTTTTCTGTGCAATCTATACAGTGTTAACAATACTGATGCTTCAGTCGCAGTCCATTGAGACGGTATGCAGCAAAACATAGTGTTTGACTCTACGTACTGTCAGCTGCTCCGTTAATGGAGCCAAAAGTGGGAGTTAATATCACCCCGCTGAATAAGTCAATAGCCTCTCTGTTCTAAATATTTGGACTCGCTGTGGATTTAACAATGAATATTGTCCTATAACATACATTGTTGTGGAGCTGATCTGCTCCACTGTGAATGAAATGAATTACCCTCTATTTGCATACCTTATGGCCTAGGAGGAGACTGGGGGTGCTGTACAAAGCCTGAATGTCATTATAACTAGGCCCAAGGAGGCGTGTGTTAATGTGTCGCATGTGTTATGTTGTGTAATTGTGTGGTCTCGCATCCCTTTCTAAGTGGTGACAGTGAATACAAGCCTGAGGCTCAGTTCCATCTCCTGCGCTTGTGTCCCATTGACCTCATGGAGTGAACTGACATCACTCTGTTATCCACAGGGAATGAAATACCTCCTGGTTCACTCTTCCACTGCTGACTGTCTCAGCTTGGAAGAAATGACGGAAGTTCATAGGCATGTGTCCCTCTTTCTTCTTCTTTCTTTTTTTTTTTAAAGGTTTGTGTATTTAGTATATGAGCTCTGTCTCTGGCCCAGGGGCTTGGTTTGTTAATGGTAATAAGGCAGAGTAGCTTCTGCTGTATGCACTATGAGTAGCAGTCAGTCTCACTGTACATTGATAAATCGGTATTCTGATGGCTACCCAGGCCACAGCACCAGCAGGGCCTTGGGTTGTGGGTTAGTAGGTTAAACACTGTTGTTGTTGTTTACATTGTGAAGACCTGAGTGTGTTTTTTAAAGGGCAGCTGTGCCCAGCGCTGAGATGACTCCCTGGCAGGGATGGGCAGCAGACCCCTGCTATTCCTTCTCGACTAAAAGAAAAAAAAAATCTCTCTGGCTCCATCATAAATCAGTTTTAATTAGGAGTCTACAGTAGTTACTGAATAATATGCAATTAAGAGATTAAAACTCTTAAGTTGTACACTGCCCTCATTGTGTTAGTGGTTGTGACTGAATGAGGTCCTAGGCCTTCTGGGAATACACGTGTTGTTGCCTCCAGGGCATGTACTGTGTGTGTGTGTGTGTGTGTGTGCGCACAAGCAGCTCGTATTATATGATCTTAGCCACTCTGTCGGGGTTTGGAGGAGAAAAAGTGCTGAAAGGCTCTTTCTGGCACGCACAATTACACATAGTGTAAAAGATACAGCAGAGAGATCTCACACTCAGCCATTTAAAATATTTATCCATTCTCATCAAGCTGGAGAAAACATCCCTAGCAGACCCGAGCAGCTCTCTACGTGCACTGATAAGTCAGAAAAGCTACATTTGGTGTGTTGTTGAACCCTACAGATAGTCACACAGTAGCTACCTGCTGAAGCACGCTCTCACTATTTAGGATTTAATGTAGCTGTCGTATAAAATCACCTCTGAAGCAGCATCCCCTTTGTCTTCTCTACTTAAATATTTATTCTAAAACATCTGGTGCGTTTAGTTAACTTGAATAACTCTGTTGGTTTTGTGAACACTGCCAGTGGTTCTTTGGGTTCAGCTGTTTTTGTGGGGGTTTTTTTTGTTGTTTTTTTACCTTCTAAGGATGTTGTGTATGCAGGAAGAGCAGCGTGAACAGAGCAGCTATCCAGGGACCTCTTTTGCTTTCTTCATTTCCACTTCATGCTCACACAGAGGGAAGATAAAGAGTAATCTTATCACATTCTCCATATTATGAGAGGATCAGACCTGTTTGATGGGCGTTGTGTTTCAGTTATCTATGCAATAGCATCAAGGTCACTGACCTACAGAGCCTCATCTCGGATAACCCCATTGTGAAACTGCCCTCTTTGGCTTGACCGGGATCTGGTGTGAAAGTTTCTTCAAGTTCTGGACCACCTGAAAGCGCCACAAATGTCTGGAAATGGTCTTCATTAGGAAACTGAACACGCTGTCTGTCTGCTGCTACTTTTTTTTTTTTTTTTTATGCTGCAAAAGCTTGAGAGATCTTAATTATTATTTAGTCATTTCCTTAGAAAAGAGAAACGGGCTGTGTACATTTATAATCTCAGAGGCTCAATGGATCAATTTTATATATTTTTTTGCTGTTATTAAATAGAGTTTTGGTTAAAATCATTTTCTTGTTTTTGTGACAGTATCCTCTGATTGTTTCTAAGTGTCTGCTCTGGCTGCGATGAAGGCTCTGTGAGTCAGTAAGTGTTGCTGAAAGCTTGATAGAGCTGCTGCTGTCATCTAGTCACTGGATAGTATTTGTGATATCAACTATTAATCAATTATCTTCTCAATTTTAAAATAATCGTATTATTTCCTCAATTAATTGATTATCTTATTTAGTTTATAAAATGTTAGGTAACGGTAGAAAATGCCCCTCACAGTTTAACACGGTCCAGTCATAATTTTTTGTTTTGTTTATTGTCATATATTACTAAGAAAATGAGCACTTATGATTTTAGATTAGTGTTACAGAGCGGAGTATCTTCACAGGCTTGCAAAGAGACACAGACACGTTTTCTTTTTGGCCTGACATCAAATCACTCACAGAACTGACATTAATTAGTGACAGCTGATATGATCCCTGAACCCTTTTGTGCTCTGGACTTTGTTAATAAGGAAGAGAGCGGAAAGAAAGATTTGTTAGTATAAGTTTAGCAAATAAGTGTGTTTGCCAATTTGCTATCAGAATTCAGTCTTCCTCTGCGCCCGAAATAATTTTCACAGTCACACGAGCTATTTTTCAGCCGCGTATGTACAGCAAAACGCTCGCGCTGTAGGATTTGACGAAGAGAGCAGCGCTATAGCAGGTTAAGATTGGATGTTGATCGGGGTTATGTTTTTTTTGTATATGTGAGCACATGTGTGTCTAAGTCAGGATCGGAGTTAGCGGTCACAGCAGGTTTTCTGTGAGCTAACAAGGAGATGCTGCACATTTTTATTAATGCATTAGTAATGAATTATCTCCCCGCTGACCTCCCACAGAGAGATGTCATTTGTGTGTGTATAATAAGTGTTAACAGTAGGTTCATAACACACACACACACACACAGACATTTAGAGGACATGAAGATCTCTGTGAAATCATCCGCATCGTACACTCAAAACACAACACATTTATTTTCTTGTGGCTTCAGCTTTTATGGTTAAATACTAAATCTGCTGAGCAGCATCACCATACTTTGTAGCGACTGTTGGTTTTTGGCGTGTCCCAACCGAGTCGGGAAAAAAGTTGCCAAAAGTCAGCAAATGACATTTTAATGCTATTTTCTTTTTGACTCTCTTCCTTTTCTCTTGTTTCCAGTTTATTTTCTTTGTCTTACCGTCCTTCAATTGGGGCCTTTTCAGTCTTAACCAATTTCCATGCTGCATGCCAAAGCACACACACTGTCACCTGGGTTACGGCTGGGGCCTCCTGGAAAAACAACACCCACCACGCAACACACAGGGAAAAGACATTTCCCCTTTCTAACCCTTTTAACATCGCTGCTCAGAGGTTTTACACCAGTGGAACATCGTTCGTACAGTCAAGAGATACCAAGAGAGAAGGTTGGAGTGATAACATGGTTTGCAGATGTATGCTGATTTAATCTGTTTTAATTGCACTAAACCTTAATTGTATTTTGATGCATACATTGTATGAAAACCACAATTTTACAGTATGGCTAAAGGTCAGATTCATATTCAGCCCAGGTCAAGTTCAGGTGCAAAACGCCGTGCATGGAAGGTTATATGTTCTATGACTATAAGAAGATGTTTTTTGTTTTTATTATTATTATTATTAATTGTTTTATAAAATGGCATTCAGCAAACATGAAAACATTCAGTCTTTAAAAAATCTGATGGACAAGCTTGAAAATTCATAAGGCTGAAAAGGAATTTAGCACATCTGGTAGAATAAAGTAGAATATTAAAACTGAACACCGTCTGCTGATATGAACACTGAGTGACGTCGTGGAGAAGAGGAATTGGATCTAGAAATGTTTCTTGAGCCTCACCAGACAAGTCGCACATGTATGCACCAAAAGCACTAAATGCACACAGAGTTGTGCATGATGAATAGAAGTGGAGCGCTTTCCTCCCTCAAGGCCTCTTTCTCACAGTGGCAGTCCTATTGTCAATGGCAGCAGCCATGACAGCCTGCTGCTGTATTGCTGTAATAGATTATATTTTTATCACTCTATTCAGCTTGTTTTCTAAAGCTGTTTCTATAGAGCCCCATCTCAGCACACACCTAGAGTTCTCATTATCCATATTGATAAAAGATCATACATATTGCCGCAGCGAATAATAGATCAGGTGATCGGCAGCAATTATTTTGCTAATCAAATAGCAAAAATTCACTGGTTCCGGTTTTCCAAAAGGGAATATTATCTGGTTGTCATAGTCCTCCATGATAACAACATAGATAACATAGACCGTGGTTGGAAAAAAAACACAGGCTGTGGGAACTTGGGATGGACATTATTCAGAATTTACTGCCAGAAGTAATAAATAAAAAACAATCTGCAGATTAGTTCATAATGGAAATAATTGTTATTTGCAGCCCTAACCATAGGAAATAGGCACTTTCTTTGTCTTGCAGCCTTCTGCCTTCCACACTCTCTCTGAGGGCTGTGTGCAAAACACCTTTTTATTTAATTGACCTCTATTTAATGAGGCAGGGCAATTAAGGACTAATTTATATTTACAAAGTACGTGTGGCAAGACAGCTGGAGGTACAACACATGCTCTCGTGGTAAAATGCTGCGTGTGTCTGGTTGTGTCTTGGCCTTGGTGAGTGCGATTTGTGCTTTCTGTTGCATATCATATTCTCTTGTGCTGCTAATAAAGCACAGTGACTTAGTTTGACCTAACAATGGGAAGATCATTTTAATGCTAGTGTAGTCTCTCCGTTTCTACTACATTTGCGAGGAATTAAATTTCGTTGCCAAAAGACAGAATTCCTGAATTGTAAATAAAGGCAACATTTAGCTGCACGTTACAGTAGAGATGTCCTTTGGTGGTCTGTGGGATTGGGATTAGGTCCGATCCACATCTCACTGGCGAAATAGAGTCCTGTGTTCATGTAGACTCAATATGCACTGTGCATATGCGAGAAAGAACGCATAAAAACACACAAACCAAATATTGAATCGGACTTGAAATCACCAGATACTTCCCGGAGACCTATGAATATTATTGGATTATTATATGCTGTGTCTGTTAGTCTTCTAGTCTGCCTGTTATTTACTAACCTATAAAAACTTCCAGCCTCTAACAAGGTATTAGCCCATTAAAACATATTGGCTGTTAATTGGAGGGCATCACACTCTACTACCTCGCCTTGTTGTTATTGCTGCCACAGGCGTGTGTGTGGTCATTAAATGTTGATGTTTTAGGGTGTAAAAATAGCCGTTCCAGCTTCTGACTGTAATAACACAACGATGCACTGTGTTTGCACTGTGGCTCATTCGGGCCTGAATGCTTTTTGGATTACACACAACATTGCTAAAGGCTATGTTGATGTTGTGTATATGCAGCATGCCCACATGTGCCTGTACTCTTATGCTCCATGTGTGTGCGCATTCAGATGAGTCTGATGCATCGTGATGGTGGCCCCCAGTGAGAACTACAATAGATGCATTTCATTATTTTCATTCAGCGTCTCGTTATTGTTTTTTGTGTTAAACGTGATTTTTGTGAATTGTAATAATGGTGTAATCCTCAGAAGTAGCGGTGATAAACACTGATTATATTCTAGCCAGCCTGCCTCTCAAACAATAGCTCGCATTGATTAGAAGAACGCCTGTGTGTGCTGCGTAAGTTGATTTGTTAGAAATGCTAAGACTTGCACACGCGCACACACACACACGCACACACACATGCCTGTTCTCCTATTCAGACATCTGAGCATGAGAGCAGTTGTTTGTCCTTCTGTACTGGACCTTGATTCGTGTTCCTCATCTCATGATGATTCACATCTGTGCATGTGCAAAGCTATACAGATATACAGCAGGTCAAATATTCAAATAAAACAAGCACTCATGCGATTTGACGGACCTGGACCCATTCAGCTGTTTATTGCTGTACAAAGTCTGCGGCTGTGCTTTGGTTTACAGCTACATTTATCATTTATAGTGGCTGAAGTGGAGATGCAGTGTGTGGTGCAGAGCTATGTGCACATGTATGGCACGGGCCAGGAACAGTATCAGTAATTTTAATGGTGTGTGTTTGCTGTATGTCAGGAGGCTGTTTAGAAATCTGCTGCGGGATATAGAAAATGTAGAAAGAAGAGTGATTGGGGAAAAACAATGGATTTGAATGAGATGAAGGCAAAGTTAAGGCAAGGCAAGGCAAGGCAAGTTTATTTGTATAGCACAATTCGTACACAAGGCAATTCATAGTGCTTTACAGAGGCTAGGAAAAACATTTGACATTAAGACAAGAAATAGCAATAAAAAAAAATAAAAAAATAAAATTAAAGAGAGAAGAAAATTTAATTAAAAACATCAGAATGTCATTTAAAATTAATTAAATATTAAATAATTAAAATAGCAAATTTGAAAACAATGTAAAACAATAAACGAATCACTGGATTATGATTAAAAATTCTTAAGAAGTTGAAAATAGAAAAGTTTTTAACCTGGATTTAAAAGTGCTAAGAGTTGGGGCTGATTTCAGTCCTGCTGGTAGTTTGTTCCAGTTGTGAGCAGCATAACTGCTAAATGCTGCTTTACCGTGTCTGGTTTGAACTCTGTGCTCCACTATCTGACCTGAGTCAGTAGATCTCAGAGCCCTACTGGGTCTATATTCTACTAACATTTCATTTATGTATTTTGGGCCTAAACCATTCAGTGATTTGTAAACTAGTAGCAGAACTTTAAAATCTATTCTGTGGCTAACTGGGAGCCAGTGTAAAGACTTAAGAACTGGGGTGATGTGTTCTGATCTCTTTGTTCTGGTCAAAACTCGAGCTGCTGCGTTCTGAATGAGCTGCAGCTGTTTGATACTTTTTTGGGGGAGTCCAGTCAAAAGACCATTACAGTAGTCAAGTCTACTGGAGATGAAAGCATGGATCAGCTTCTCCTGATCTGTTTGGGACATAAAGCCCTTAACTCTGGATATGTTCTTAAGTTGGTAGAAGGCTGTTTTGGTGACTGATTTTATGTGACTGTTGAAGGTCAGATCTGAGTCTATCAATACGCCAAGGTTTCGGACTTGGTCTTTAGTTTTTAGAGACAGTAACTCAAGGTGTTTACTGACAGCAACCCTCTTCTCTTTATTGCCAAAAACAATTACATCAGTTTTTTCTTGATTTAACTGAAGAAAATTTTGGTTCATCCAATTTTTGACTTGCTCTAGACAGTTACACAATGACTCTATAGGACTGCAGTCATCTGGGGACAGCGCAATATATATCTGTGTGTCATCTGCATAACTATGATAGTTAAGACAGTGTAGAGATCGGGTTAGGAAGCACTGATGCGGAGGGCCTTAACGGGCCGCAGCCACATTTAGCAGGGGTATTATGGCTGTGTTGACATATTGTCTGACAGATGGGTGACACATGCTCTGTGTCTCAGCCCCATTGTAAGTGCAACTGGGGCTCGGTGACACAGGCACAGAGCAAGACGCGCTGTGGTGAGCTGGGTGGAAAACCACGTTGTCTTACTTCAAGCTGTCACAGTCTCACAGAACAATGCACAATTACTACTTCAATTCCCTCTCTATGTGTGCCAGGCCTGCTCAGAGGCCTGCTCAGACTCCGTGCTCTGCCTCGACTCTCGCCCCGCTCATCTGATCTATGACTGTGTAATGGAAACGAAAGGCAGATAACTGAGGAGAAATATCTGCTTATTATACTGAGTTTTATTTCGGCATTCTTGTCCAACTTGCCTTGTGTTAAGACCAATGCATCATTATTGCATTGAACTCTCGATAGCTGATACCTGTATTGGCCTCTTTTATTCAGTATCAGTCAGAAACTAAGGTTGAAACTCACTAATACCTAACAGTAAGTATCATGTTGGCATCAGAGTCAAAATAACACTCATGCCTTACTGTAGTTAAGTGGTTGAGTTGAGTCCTCAGCAACTCTTTGTTGGCAACAATGTTTAATGTCAGAAAATGGCGCTCCCCTCTCAACATGAACCATGTGGTATTTCCGTGTGTTTGCTGTCCCACACACATACACGCAAACAATCGACACTGACTCTTGCCTCTTTTGTGTCGCTCGCCCACTCATGTCTATGTACAAAGTCTCTGCTCACATTTGCTCCCTTTTTCTATCCGTCAGCCACTTAGACGGAGCTTCTAAACAAATGTTGAAGGCAATGCTTGTTCTTGTTAAAGGAGTTGTCTGAAGTCTCCCCAGCAGGAGAGAATGAATAGAGGAGCGGTGCCCTCCCTTGTGGAGCACTATGGGGAGCTGATGGCCTTGGACTTCACGTGTGTGTGTGTGTGTGTGTGTGTGTGTGTGTAATGAGAAAATGTGCTTGAAAATGTCTAAATCTGTCAACTCAACACACACACACACACACACACACACACACACACACGATTCCATGTGAAAAACACCCAGCTATCATGGACATTTCACCTTCTCCCACTCCAGTTTTCAGTTTATGAAGAGCTTATCGTTCCTGTTGTTAAATCACTGTATGTTTGCTCATTTTCTGTGATATGGATGTGTCTGTGCTTATATAGCGAATAGTCTGAGAAATAGAGATATGATAGAATGTGTGACTGGCTGGCTGTATTGACACACACACATACACACACACACACACACACTCTCACTCACAGTCACCCTGTCAAATATTTGCCCTCTTCTCTTCTAGTCCGTGGATACACCTCCCCAGCTTTTTGCTGCTGGGGCTGGATGAGAGGGAGTGATGAGAGGATGAGTTGAGATCAGGTGCACTCTGAAAGAATGAGTCATTGATGGAAGGAGGAGGAGGAGGAGCAGCAGGAGGGCTAGTAAGACATGATAACACAAGCTTGTGCTCTGGTGGGCTGTGGGTTAGTATGACAGAAGTGGTTTGTTTGGATCACCTGCTAGGTGCTGTGGGAATACATTAAGGGTGTTAACGAATATGAATCCTCAGACATGCATAAACTATGCACGCCCAACAGAAAGTATTCCAGGTAGTTGTCTGAACTGCTGGTAGACAAGGCTGCATGTCTTTTCATAAATCAGATGTGCCAGAATGTAAACAAATAGGCTTTAGGCGTTAAAAACACGTTTTCATTAGGTGTGCAGTGGAGGGTAAAGCTTGACTGATGTTCCACCGGCAGTAATTTAAGCTCATGATCGGATATTGAAGCCTGGCGCTGTGCAACACTTGATGGTAAAGGAAAACTGACGAGCTGAAGTTAGGGGCCGTCTCCAAAGCATATGCAAATGGATCAGTAGTGCTTTTCAGACAACAATAGCTTTCTCCTTTTGTAATCATTACAAAAAGAGAAATGTATGATTTATCTGTATGCAGTTTGATTCAGAAGATTTATTTTTCCTGGTCTGGGTAAAATTAGCCAGCATTGTGTAGCCATTAAATAGCTAAACTGCAACAAGGCATATTATGTTATCCATATCCCATATATTTCTGTAATAATAGTACAATAACACTAGTAGTTATATGGCTACCCCCAGAAAATAACCTATAAAATAGGCTGCATTTCAGGAAAATATGTCTCCAATAATCGTGATTAGTGCAAATCAATAAAGAATGAGGACATGTTTCAGCAGGTGAGTCTCTGCTGTTTATATAACCAGTGCAGTGAATGATTAAAGAGTTACACACCTGTGTGGTGAGCTGCCCACTCACAGCTTGAGCACACACAGCATGTGTGTAAAAAAAAAATGTGAAAAAGTGTTTTTAGCCATATTATAGAGAGACGGACACTTTTCAAGTCTGTTGGAGGTTAGTATTTGAAAATAATATTTTGGATGGTGTATTGCGTATGTGTTTCACTCTGCTGTAAGGAACAAATGTATGTCACAGCGTTGGTCTGCGTGTGTTGTGTTTTGAGGGCAATGCTGAAATTTAGGCTGAGGCGCGCTGAATAGAGACGAGTGTTGAAATGCACTGTAGTCAGTGGTGTTCTAGAACATTTACACACTGCTAATAACTGTACACACACACACACAGAGAGAAAGCAATAACGGCACCGCTCAGCAGCATTCACAGGCATTTTATGAAAGCTCTGAGCTCACCTCTGCCAAAGCGTCTGACCAAGCCAAGCTCCCAGCTCATTATTCAGTTACGTACATGGCACACTGCATGTGGGATTATTCTGTAAATCTAGTATAGCCCTGCTCTCTGTTGGGGTCAGGTAAGCATACACTGACTGTTTTTTTTTTTTAATTTACAAAGGCTGAGGTTATTTAAACAATTTTTTACGACTCTTCTGTTTGATAAACAAACAACACATTCCTGAGCTCACTATCACACACACACACCATGCTCACACAAAACCACATATGGTGGTCCAGACAGCGTTTCATTCAGCTCTCAGTGATGCCTTGCTGCCATGTGTGTCAGCTAAAGCACTCGAGGAGAAGGAAGTGTGTTTTCGTGTAGTCTATTTATATAGGATATTTGTTTTATACTGTACATAATGAGCCAACATAAGTAACTGTATCTAAATAGCATCCAGATATATTCTCATCCCTGTCGACGCCTCAGGCCTAAAACTTACGGTAAGGCCCACGCTCTTGTGTAGACTGCAACCTTCGTCTAATTATGCACATTTAAATACCATTCGGAAACACATTCTCACATTTTTACACATTTACACATTCGTACATAGTCACACTTAAGCTCGAGTGGTGTCACGGTCTTATGGAATACCAGGGTATTTAGGAATCCTGAAGGTATGATTTTCAATACATTAAAGAATACAGACTCAGACAGTATGCTTGGAGTTTACGAGGAGCACTTGAAGGCAGCATGTAATCCCCCCTCCGAGCACAGTGTGGGTTGCTGTGGCAGAGTGGTGCTGTCTGTGTTTCTTGACTCTGCAGGAAAAGAAGACTGCAGAAGCAGCAGATTCAAAGCTTATGACTAACACTGACACGTTTAGCCAAAGTAGAATATATTTGTGTCTCATTTGTGGTGAATGAAACTCTTTTCTTTGTTTGAACTGATATAGATCATCTGCTGGCCTTCGGTAAGTTTGTCTCCTCCGTGGTACCCAGATAGACAGTAAGAGACTGTGGAGATAGGAGATAGAGATAGAGATAGGACTGTGACCGTCTTAAAGATTTTGATTTCCTACAAAACACACCAAAATCAAGGATTAAACATGTGCATATAACCCACTCTACCTTTCAGATGTTTGAGGCCAGTAGTAGTGAAAGGATTTTGACTGAGTGACAGCCGTCATTTCAACCAGCAGTTTTCAAGCTGATGACCAGCCACACGGGGCATGACTGCCACGCACTGGTCTGATTGGCTGTCATATTCTTAAGAATATGATTGGTCTATGGTAGAGGAGCTGACTGCCATATGCTTCTGTGGGTTAGTGGGTGGTGCATAATGTTAACACCGCCACAGTGCTGGATTGATTCCCACTGGCACCATCAGAGGTAAAAATGTACATACTGTATGTGTTAATTTAAAGTGCTTTGGGTAAAATCTGCTTTCCATCATCTCTTATGTAGGTGAATAGTCATCTGTAGTACAGTTTACCTTCAGGCTAAGTGGAGTCAATTAGAGAAGTCTTCACCGAGCTCAGAGTGTGAGACAGCAGGATGGGATGTATGATTTGGATCAGTAATGGCTGTCACAACTGTGTGCCAATTACACTTAGCCATTTAATGGAGTTAAATAGAAATGAATTATCAATTAGTTCTCATTAAGGTTAGAAAGCGCAGTCCTTTAGATTCTGAAACGATGTCCACATTATGCTGACTACATCTGAAAACTGTGGTGTTTACGTTGCTCTTCTTTGTCCTCTTTTTGTCAGTAAATAACACAACTTCCATCCGGGTAGTAGTGGGGTGGATACAGTCTGGTAGCCTTGTTCCTCTGCTGAGTCTCAGCTACTTAAACCCCTGTTCTGTCCCTTCCACCTATACGTTATATCAGTATAGATGATCTCAGGCTGTGATCAGGTCAAACTAAGTCCTGTGTGTAAAAGCACAACCAATCAAATACATGCAAGCATACATTGCAGTAAATTACTTTTTAACATAATTGCTGTAATTCTATACATGAATAAATAATGTGAAAAATAAAATAATTGCTGCTGTATTCCAGACTTATAAAGTCCTCTCTATTATAGTGTAGAGAATTACAGACAATGTTTGTCATGAGATAAACCTTAAAACTCAAACTGGAGCGATTGGCTTTAACAATTAATCGATCATCAAAAATCATCAAAATTGTTGCATACTAATTTCCTGTCCATCTAACCCATTAACTGATTCTTTCAGCTTTAGCCGAACTCACTATACGGTTGTTGTCAATTCCGTTTTTCCTTCTCCCTGCTGTCAGACAACTAAATGAGCATGAATTAGCTCATCATAAATGCTACCTGTTAATCACAGACGTTGAACATGTTAGTGTTTTATGATGGAGTAAGATATGTGAATGTGGTAAAAGAGCAGCTGGAGCAGAGGCCAATGCAAAGCCAACATATCTTGCAGAAGACTTAAAGAGGACAATGTGCTTTCTATTTAAATCCTTCATATGGCTGTTGTGAGGTGTGTTTTCTGTGTGAGCATCCAAATGACTGCCCCGTCCCGCCCAGCCCCGCCCCGTCCCGCCGACTCAGTGTTGACACCGCGGGACGTCACCTACTCTCTTTCACTCAGTAGCAATGTAGCTAAAGAGAAGACAGTAAATGCTAGTGTTTGTGTGCATGTGTCCATGTGTAATCAAGTGTGTGTAAGTCGGTGTCACCCTGTTTATCCAGGGTGTATGTGATCTCTTAGTTTGTAATAGTGTGTGCATGGGGGGTGGGTGGGTGGGTGGGTGTGTGACCCATTGGTGTGTGTGGGCATATGTGGGCTAATCTTAGCTTTAGCACTGGCTACAGCCAACGCTGAGGATTAAGAAACATAAGCACATGACGAGTGCTACTGGACAGAGCTCAGTAGTAATAACAGACTACACATCAAAGTGGTAGGCTGCTATAAGATATGTCAAAAGTTGTGGAAAAACTAATTTAAGAGATTTCATTGTTATTGCTGTCCGTCTTAGCCAGGACACGATTGAGAATGTCAGAAAAATAAGTGGGAAAATAATGGTTAAATAAATGAAAACACATTTTTAATTTCAAGTTTCAATCAATATCGAGAGTTTCAGAAATACCCAGAAAGTCTGATTTTTTTTTTAAAAGTGGCCTGTAATTGTCACACTTATTTTACTCTTACTTTTATGTTTAGGCCTCTTGACAGTAATGCTGATGGTATACAATAGCAGCAGTGTAATTTTCACTATCCTTACGGTCATTAAACTTGTTTTCACGAGAGCAGTGCACTCTGAGCCTCACATCTGAATTTGTGATTAATGACAGAGTGGAAATAAAAGGGTTATCCGCAAAAATAAATGTCAGCCTCAAGCTGGAGAGATCAGTCTGGTAATGAAAACAAGAGACAAAGCAGCCGATAATCATTTGTTTCAAATGAGCACTGACAGATGAGGAATGACATTTAGGACAAAAAAAATAAAAAAAGACAGATGGCAGGTTCACACTTACCATCATACAATATGTGAAGCTTTTTCCAGAATTACAAAATACAAAGCGGACCATCCAAAGTAGAGAGAAATGCATTTACGCAAAAGGATGATGTCACTTCACAGTATGTCAATGTGTAAAGATTTAGCCTCAGGCTTCAAGGAAAACAATTTCAGAAAAAGGTTATTTTGAAAATCAAATTTATGGAATCCATGAATCAATCAAATATTCTTTGTATAGCACCTCTCATACAGGTTAAGGCAATTCAACGTGCTTCACATGCCTTCTCAGCCTCCTATAGACAGAGTAAGAGGCTGAGAAGGCTCTCTGCAGCGCATTGAGCATGCCGTGTTATCATTTCAACCTTGCCGTAGCTTCAGTGGGTGAGTGGGCTGAAGGCTGTACTGGAGCTTTCAGACACCCACAGATGCTGAAGAGAGAATGCATGGGGTAAAGGTCAGGGCTTTGTCTTCACTCCAAGGTCCTACTGAGACAGTTAGAGGCTCGTTCATAGTGCAAAGTGACTTGTTCACGCATATATATGGGGGCTGTAACCGCAGTGTGGCCTTTAAAAGAGCACAAGAACATATTGTGGGGCCAGAGAAGAAGCTTTGATCATCCTTCTGCTTAGTATTGAGTTCAGATCTCCTCTGACACATTTGTACACATGCAGTTTCTCTCAGGCTGTGCTCCCAGACAATTGACTATGTAGCATAGATGTGGTGTATTCTGTGTGGAGTGCTGATTGGGGCTTGGGCCCCGGAGAAGCTTCACTGGCATGTAGATCAATGCGGGCTCGCACACGAAATCCGATACACCGCTCTGCTGTGTGGCTTTGCCTTTGACTGTGAGAAGGAGATCAGTAATTGGCAGTGAACACATTGAATCCTGTAAGGTTAGGCTGTGTGGTGAACCCGAGCAATACAGGATTTTCAAGTCCGACACCAATTTCGAAATGTGAAGGCTTTTACAAAATCAGATAATATATCGACTGATTTTTTATTTTTTTTTATACAGTAACATTTTTGATACAGATCCCTTATATTTAGTTTTTGAAGAGTTCTAAGCAAGATGTATATACGAAGCAGGACATAATGCAGTTGAAAAATAATGTTTTATTGTCAAAAACAGCAACTACAACAGTAAAGATTCATCATTAATTATAACTGTAAGCAAGAGTTTTCCCTTACAGACAAAAGCTACTATTTCCAACCAGTCAACTCATACAGTGACAGTGAGAGAAAACGCTGCTGCAGAAGCAGGACAAAGATGAGGAGTTAGCATTCACTGTCGTCTACTTGTCTCAACATGCACGCATTCGTTTGCTTCTTTTTTATTGAAATGTTTTTTCTTGTGGGCCTAATAATCCCTCTGATAATACCAGTTATGGCCATTCCGGTTTGGAAATGTGATGATTTATTGCTGGTACTGGATCTACTGTACTGAAATGTGAGTCACAGATGTATTTACGATTATGTCAGTTATAAGAGTATAGGAGAATAACCACTCTCATCGCCCTACTGCCGCAACTGTCTCATCTAGAGATGGCGTTTGATAAGCATTTTACTTCAACCTGAAGATGAGATGAGCAGCATAATAAAATGAAACGTTAACTAAATGTATCTCACACATTTAATATCAACATTTCTGCTGTGCTTCAGGAGCTACTTACCCCAAACACTGAAGGTCCTGATTCAGAAGTGATCGGGTTAAAATGCAGATATGATATGAATCGAAGTTGAGAGTTTAAATCGTTTCTCTAGAGAAGAGTTCACACAATCCAGTGGTTGTGCAGTGGTGTATCGTTACAGAACTAGCATTAATTAGCAACGACTGATCAGGCAACTGCAAACATCTGCTGCCTACAAGAAAAAAAAAACGAAAAAGGTTTGATGAGAGATCCGCTAGCGTTGGAGCTTAATGAATCCTGGTACCAGGACGGCTGGGAGCCGGTTATCAGAACACATCCACCTGCAAGGCTGGTTGAGAACTGCTGTTGCAGTGGGTGTTTTCCACACAACAACCACTAGGGGTTACAACGAGCCCCTTTCTCACTCGAGAACAAACATCAACTCGCGGCACGTGCGTCGGCCGAGCTCATGTCGTGTGTCAGGATACAGATTCACCAGAGAGCTGACGGTGTAAGATTAGTGAGCAAGAAAAGGACCGGTGTGAAAGGAGGGAAGTAGCGACAAAGAGAAGACGGTAAACGAGGCCTGTCAGTATGTCGTCGTCTTCTACGGTGGAGCCATGTGTGCACACAGACAAGACACCAGGACTTCGCTGCCCTTCTTTTTGTCCTCTTGCAGGGAAGAACAAGACTAAGACAGAGGTGGGAGGCAAGAATTTACAGATAAAAACAGTGTTTTTTCACGTCTCCACAAGTTTAGCCTGCTTTAGTTCCAGCAATCCTCAAAATATATTCTCTCCTTTACTTTCACTCTCTATCCCTTTCTTTCTCCCGCTGTCACTTCTTTTTCTGTCCTTTCTGAAAGCCGCTACACTTCCTCTCTTTGGGAGAATGGCAGCTCACTTCCTTTTTAAAGCCATTGTGAGAACTTGAAACTGGCATCTTGCTCTTTGGCATTGCTGCAGAGTCCTGGAGAATTGGCAGAAAGCTGGTCCCAGGAAAGGCCGTTGCTGTTCTTAGTATAATGATGATACGGATGAGTCAAACTGGTACTGAAAATGTAGCCAGAGCTTTAATTTTCATTATATACTGAAGTTATTGTTTAGGTAGTGATGCTCTTTTCACACACTGTATTCCTGACTAGCACAGTGGTAACGTTTCCATGGACAAAAATGATTTTGAATGTGAATAAACAAATAGCTCTGGTTTAATTGCAGCATTTATGTGGTCCAGAGTAATTTGAACATCCTGGGAAATGGGGTCATCACAGATCTGTCGGATAGTCAGGTCGGGTTGCTCAGAGAAGCACGCAGTCTGCAGCCAACTTGATCAGGCGGCAAATGTTCAACCATTTTGCCAGATGTTTTTGTGGTTTGTTGTTTTCACATACCCAGAATTCTTCATTTAGTGCTCATAAGGCTTAGTATTGGCTGATTTGAGCTCACCACAGATGTGTCGGTTGATCCAGTACAGAAATGATGAGTTAGAGGTCATTTAGAGATAATTTATCCATCTAACCAAATTGAGGGACTACTTTGTATTATTATCAGATTTGATCAAGATGTTGATATTGGCCACAAAACTCCAGTATCAGTCAAACAAATGGCTAAAAGTTAAAAAGCAAGAAACAAATCTAAATCTGTTCAACAGATAGTGACGGAACCTACTGTAAGCACTAGTCATTTGTAAAGCTGTAACCAATGATGGCCTCTTAATAAACTCCATCAAATGGTTATTCAGTAATATTACTAAACAAATCAATTAATAATCTCAGTCCATTAACACAGCTAACCAGTGGTGACTTGTTTGTGTGATTTGGGAACATATTTACTGTAAGAATGTTTCTGAATGGATTTACCCATCCAGTAAGGGCTACAGTAGATAGTTGTGCATATGTGTACGTGTTCTGCGTATGCATAGTCTTTTATGTCCCCAAGGCCACCGTCACCCTGTAGAGATGTCTTACATTGGCACAGCCCTTCAGTGAAATAGTAGAGAGAGACACTGGGAGGAAGATGTACGCTATAAAAGAGGGATTAACATAAAACAGGAGGGGAGCTAATGAAGATAGATTAGAGAAAATGCTTTGTAGTGCATGTATCCATGTGCAGAGCAATAAAAAAAAGCCACCTTGTGACAGTTTCTTCCTCCGCTTCTTCGTCTTTGTATTTTGTTTACATGCAAACAGGCCAAATCACATCAATGTCATACAGTAATGTGACATCTGTTTGCAATGCTCTTCTTTTTTTTCTCCCTCTCCCAGAGAGAGCTATTCACCACACAGAACGACAAGATCCATTTTCTCCAATTTAATGCATCTCTCCAGTATGTCTGTATTTGTGTCTCTCAGGGCTGTCATCAAAAAGCGCGAGTATGACAGCGTGCAGAGCAAGGCCATCATTTCCAATAGAGAACGCGTTGACCCTTAATACGACAGCCACCACAGCACACTTTAAGGCAGAAGTTATGTTTGTGACAATTTAGTGCCCCACTCAACTGATTTGCCTCTTCATTCTAAGCGCTTCCTTGCTCAAACTATTCTCTCTTGCGCGTCTGAAGTTCATCTGGTCATTTTTGGAGTTTATACACGGCTATGAAAATCTCTGTGTTGGATCATGAGATATGTTCATGTTCCCACTTTCCCTAAAACATGATACTTTACTAAATTATTCCCACAGATTGTGAGACATTATCATCATAATGTGGATTATTAAATAATGGCTTTACAAATACAATGTTAATGCAGATGCTTGTCAAACAGTTTAATTTAGGAGAAACATGTAGAGGCTGATATTTCACATTCTCTCTCGTCATCTTGGAGAACATCAGTACACCGATGCTCTGGCACTGCTTACTGTGTGCCCTTATTATTATTTGAACAGCACATTATCTTTACAAGTTAGAAACTCCAAGGCATCAAAAGACACTAAAGAGCTGTTAACACCTGACAGCTGATCCTGCTGTGCTGCCATCACATAACACTGCTTCATGCCTGAGAGGAAAGGATGTCTCATTCCATTAAAACAGTTTCCTCGATTCCTCTTTCATTACATCTTTCCTTAAATCTCTACTGCACGTCTTACGTGGGGCTGAAATGCAAGGATAAGACACAAGCGAGGGACACAATGAGACATTTGAGAAGAAATGAGAAGCTCCCATTGTGATCAACACCCTAATGTCTTTCCTGTCCTGTCCTCCCTCATTCATCCTCATCACTGCACTTTTCCTCCTCTCCTCTCCTCTCCTCTCCTCTCCTCTCCTCTCCTCTCCTCTCCTCTCCTCTCCTCTCCTCTCCTCTCCTCTCCTAACAAACTAATAGTAGTTCAAAACACTAAGGAAACTTAATGAGCCAGAGTAATGGGTATTATTAATGTAAGGGAAATAAATATTATAACATAGTTCTGCATGGGGGGGGGGGTCTATCCATCCATCCATTCTTACTCATTATGTCCTTTTCATGTTTCTCTTTTGGGCAGTGCAGAGAATTAGAAGTTCAGGACAGCGGCTATTGCTTAAAACAATGATTACTGACCAGTGAAATGATCCTCATGGCTCAATGAATCACACACACACACATACACACACACACACACATACACACAAATCTCTGGCAGAGCAGCGTCCGTTTGGGAGCAGTGTTATGTAAGGAGGCTTACAATTGAAGTGGGTGTGAAATTTGAGGAGACAGGGAGGAAACCTCCTACCCCCAACTCATGTGAACCTTAAAAGGCTGAACTTTAAGGCATTTTGAAGCGCGTGTTTACATGTGGGAGGAGGATTAATGATACATGCACATTTACTCTTTTACATGTCTGTGCATTCGTATAAACATTCTGATGCATGTAGGTGTATTTTCATGCGCCAGATCTCAGCTCAGTGAGCTCATTAGCTTTTAGACTGACTGCAGCTTAAGCTAGGAGGACATAGCCAGGCCAATATGCTGACCACTGTGCACATTCACGCTGCAGAGGAGACAAAGTGCACATGAACACACCGTTTTCATCCTTGCGCTCTCCGCCCCGTCTGTCTCGATCCAGGACATGATTAATTGTCCTCCGAGAAACCAGATTGGACTCTTCATCAGCGAAAAGACAAATTCATGGTTCTTTTCTTTGGTCGGAATCCAGCAGCTCTTCTGTTGCACTTACCTCCCCCTTTCATCATTTAAATGCACTGCAGTGTTAATCAAAAGTTCGATTGATTTCATCGATCTCTCCGTGCCGAAGCCCTGCAGTGTGAGCTTATGCTTTGGAGCTGTGTTTAGTACAGGAAGGATGCCAGGGTTTTAGTGTCAAAGTTTCCACTCCTTATTTCTAAGGATCATGACGGTTTGTGGTCAGTTAAGTGCATCTTAGTGGTAGAGGCTGATGGCTGCAGTCGTATTCCCAGTAGGGAAGCTACTGGCTTTCAGGAGGTCTGTGTCGGTTTAATAATCCTTTCGAGAGGCATATTTGTACTGACCGCTTTTCTGTGGCTGTTTGAATATAGACCGGTCTAACACAGGATGCAGTGTTCAGTACTGTCCTAAATTTGAACCCACAACATGAGCTTCCCCCTGCTTTACAGATGACCTCATGCAGCAGTGACCACACACAACTCATTTAGAAACCTGTGTTTTTTTGCCCTGTATCACTGAAAGCAAAGATGGCATGGGTTTTAGTTATTTATTTATGTAGCAACTAAATCATTGTGATTCGGACCGTGATGACAGCTTTATGGCCCTCTTGAGCTGTTTATTATTGGCATCATTTATTATTTCCCTCCTCTTCGCTTTTGATGCAAAACTATTCTGCACCGGGAGTCAAGCCTGAGAGCTCCCAAATTAGGCCAAAGGAAAAACGCAAAAGCAGATAATCAGGCCCTCTGTTTTTAATTTCACAGCTCTTCATTAATGAGAAAATCCTACATTGCATCAGCACAGTTGATTAAATAAATAATGGGATCATTTTAATTCTTTAAAAAAAAGTCTACCAATTTAAAACCTCATCATATTACTTACTGATTAGTTTTAATTGGTATGATTACCTTAAACAAATGAGAACATGGTAAAGCCAACACTTATTGGTGCTGTGTTTATCTCATGCCTGTGGTTTTGTTTGGGCTAGTCTTATTAAGCTTAAGACCATGTTTCCAAAAAATTCCCTGTGTTTCCTGTAATTAAGATGCGAAGGGTTTTCCATTTTGCTCCACTAAAGAGGGCAAATATTTTAGAAATTATATAATCGGCTTTTTTTTGTTTTTGTTTCACAATCTGCTGTACAGAAAGTATCTGAAAGCTTTAGCTTTGTTTGCACCGGGGGAGCAGTGAATAAATCTGTTTTGTAACAGAGAGGTTCACTTGTTTCTGTTTAAGTAATTCCCATGTGTATTTTAAATGTGTTATTTTATCACTGTAATTGTTCCAACGCTTGGTTAAACACAATAACACAGTCTTCAGCTCCTCAATGTGATTTGCAGCTTCTTTCAGTTCTTTTTATTTTTTATTATTTGGGCGTAGGACTGTTGGTCACTCAGACCAAGTCAGATTGAGCTCTGGAAAACTGTGATAGGCATCTTGAACATATGTTTAACATATGTTAAACATAATCAGAGTTCCAAAACTTGAGATGAACATATGTAAAATGCTCCTCCGGTAAAAGCCCACGCCCCTGGTCTGAACATTTTGTTTGCGTGTGTTGCTCACAGGTCCCGATTTATTTGAGAAGTACAGAAAGTCTGCCATCATTATAAGATAAATAAGTTAATAAGATACGTAAAACCATGCAAAGATGTTCCAGTACAGTCCCCTTTAATTTAATAGATTTAACAGACAATACAGTGAATTAATTATGGATACTTCACATACAGTAGAACACTTCTTTTGTGAAACAGTAAAGCAAAAAAAAAACCAACTATTTACTATTACTATATACTATTTTCATCATTCCTCTGTGTGATTTTTGTACGCAACTGTTTCGTTCTTTATCGCCGACTCTTCACCCCTGACATGTCACATTTGTCACCGTAGCTCGATGCCGTGTTTCCATTGATTGATTGGCAGGCCGAGGCAGCTCCCTGATTCTGTATCTGTGATTGAACTAAATCCTGCCTCCGGGGTTACATCATGTTATGTTGTCCTGTAAATACCTGATCCAGCGCTCTTTTTTTTTTGAGGCTGTAATCCATCACCTAAGAGCAGGAAGCTCACTGCCATATTGTACTTGTGTAATTTTAGTGGACTGTATGCGAGAAATGGTTATATTGATGAATTGTGGTTTTGCTACATCTTCATACATTATAAAGGAGGGAAGTTCAGCCTCTACTGCACTATACATGCACACTACACATGCACATCCATATGCTAGATCATAGTCGGCTGCAGGCCGCTACCATAAACATGTTGTCTTCTCATGGGGGGAATGCCCTTAAATGCTTTCTTAATGGGCCACCTCTGATCCAGCAATGGCCCTACAGCTTATGAATGATTTAGCAGTGGGATGATGGCACGGACCTAATGGTCCTTCCATCCCATTAATGTTGCGGCAGATTACAGATACACACATACGCAGTAGGATCATCACATCAGGCCGCATTTAGGGTTTTTAGTGTAATAATTGTGTCAATCATTTGTAATTTGTACCTCATGTAAAATTCGACTTCAGTTTTTTTAGCTCTTACATTGTAAAGCAAAGCCGTTTATGATGTCTTTCTGAGGGTTACACGCTCTGAAAGTGCTAAAAAGATCTGGATATGGAAAGCTCATCTAAATTCTGTGACTCTTAATGGACGTCAGTGGACAAAAGTTGTTTCTTAAATTTGAGGAATCTCGCATTAATTACTTTACACTGTAAAGAGAAGGCATTTCTCACTTTACTAATTGGGTACTTTCTCAAAGTTAGGCAACAAATCAGCCAGTTAATCTGGAGAGTGCCTCCTCTCTGTCTGCAGGAACAGCATCCGGCAGCAAATCTCACACTTGGATCATGACCCAAAACACTCAGGGGGATTAGACAGGAAGATTTTCTTTCCTCTGGCTTTTCTTGCTTGACTCTGTGTTTTTTTTTCTCCCTCCCCATTTTCGAGCCATCTCCCTTTTTCTTGGCATCCTCTCATTTTTCTGGCCTGCTGTTAACTCTCTTGCTCCCCTGACATGCGTTTTCCTGAGGCTTTGTTAAGACTTTTTAGCATTCAATTAAACATCTAACTTCTGTGCACAGAGGAGTCCACAAACTATATATTTCTGGAGCTTCATCAGTGTTTGCTGAAAGCTATACCTGGCCTTGCTATCGTCATAACAAAGCTAAGCCTCAATTTAGATGGAAGTGGATAAAATACGGTTGTCACTGGGAATTTCAAATAATGAATACATGACAATAAGCATACAATAAATAGGGATTATATATACACAGTAATTTCAACAATCACAAATGAATATTTGTTTAAAAATGTACAGAAAGGTATGAATACAAGGTGTAGCAGCAAATTCTGCATGAATAGGCTGAATTCAAATTGCATAGTCTTTTTTTTTTCTTTTTTCAAATGGGGTCTACCGGGGACCACATGCTCGGATCACTTAAAATTATACAGGTTTACTCAGATAAGTCGGGCTTAATGAATCTGGGTTAATTGACTCAGCCTTCACAATATTCCTGCCATTCGTCTTTTTAATTGTGTCAGTTAACATCAGAGCGTGAGGCCAGAGCTCAGGGGAAGGTGATGAGGGCCAGAGATGAGAGACGTGAGCTCCCTTCCATCTATTATGTCATTATGTGGAGATGAATCCCTTACGAGCGAGGTATTTTTCAGTTTAAAAACGCCGTCAGCTCTCAGCTATAAGTGGAGATGTTCATTCATGAATGTGCTTTTTATATTCTTCATATATATCTAATTGCTGTCTGATACGTGTAATTAGTCTTCACCCTGAATGTTATATGCTCATCTTTCTGTCCCTACGTTGATAATTACTTGGATATAGAGCTTCTTATCCAAGTTGATGTATGTATGGGTTCCCTTGCGGGTGGCCCGAGTGCTTCGCCCCTCACCTGAGACTAGCTGTGAGAACAAAGGGCTGCAACGGGAGGTTGAAAGGAAGGATAAGGAGGAATCTGTGATCAGAGACTGCAGTGGGACTTTCTGTCACAACTAATCATTCTCAACCACCTCCCCCTCGTCCTCTCTCGTCCTCTCTCTGTCTCTGTGGTCCTCTGTTCCTGTCCACCTTCTATCTGGCCTCCCCGTTTGCTCTTCTCTGAGTCAGGGAGCATGAAATATGTGCACGTTTGACTGTGTGTGTTTGTCTGCAAACTCACTTATAGCATAGTTGTTTTTGACAGAGCACCCAGTATGTGGTCTTGTCTCTTCCTAATTGTGTGCATTTGTTGCTGTCTTGGCACCATTCCACGGGCCAGAAACCAGGCCTGATTAAGACATGCTGGGCCAACAAGGCCTTGGTTCTCAATCATAAGAAAGAGTCAGTATTGCAGATATTTTTCCGCAGTAGCTCCTGCACCAGTGTTGGACTGGATATGTGGGAGGCAGGGTGGAGTTTGACCACTTGACCGAACCACCATCTTGTACACACCGTAGGATAAAAACTGTGAGTACAGACATGTATGAATGCAGAAGAGCAGATGCACTGCGAGCTCCTATATTCTGCATGTCTGTGTTTACTCAGACAAAATTCAAATGTTTACATCCTCTCCCCCTTTTCCTTCATTTATCTGCTATTCTCTGTGACTCCATATTAACACGCCAGAACTGAACGATTTTATTTTAGAAAATGTAATACAACGTCCTTATTAGTAGCCAAAAAAAATCCCGTCGTATCAGGGTTGTTGTCAAGGGAATAATGACGATGAATTTGATTGCCAGTGAGTTAGAACAATGACTTCATTGGTTTAGAGGGTGCTCTAACAATATGCTGATTTAGAGTATAGTCCCTGGAGGGAGTGCAACTCCAATTTAGCTGTTCTGAGCTCAGCCGTGAAAACTACTGTACAGGACTGTGACAGGGTATTTGCTGTCATGCATACTTCACTTGAACAGCCTTCCTCACAGTCTCAGAAAGCCAACTTATTGAAAGAAACAAACAACTGAGAACACACTCAAACCTGATCACTTACCTACGAAAACACTGCCGCGTCTTACATTTCTAAAGCGACCGAATAATATTTGAATAGACCCTCCTCACACAGCAATCTGACGGCTCATAACCTGCGGCCAAAACTGCACGGTGATTTAGATACATGAAATGATTTCTCAGTTAAAGAGTGGAATCCATTATATAATGATGAAAATGAGTTTTAAGTCATTGTTGACGTCCTCAGTTTGTGCCTCACAGGAAACCGAGCTGGGATGACGGTAAATTTGCACTGCTGTGTAACATTTACACAACACCAGCAACTTGATTAATTAAACCAGACCAAAAATGACAACAACAAAAAAATGGCTGAAATATTAAAGCAGTCTTTGATCATAATGCTCGGACTGATGTATGTGGCTCGGCCTCTTGTCTCAAACACAGTTGATCTGTCTAAGCCTGGTGGCCTAGTAACTGCTCCCACTGCATGAGTACATCAAAGTACATCTTACACCCTGACTTGCTTCTCCGCGAGAGGGGTTTTAGGTAAAGCCTGTCAACTCTACTGCAATGCCGTCTGTGTGTGTGCATGCGTGTGTGCGTGCGTGCGTGCGTGTGTGTGTCAGTGAGCACTGCAGGTGCTGGCATGTCCAGGCTTCTGCCTAATCCCCATGGGAGCGTAAAAAGGCTGCCTAGCTCTGCCTCCTTACGTAACCACTCTGCCAGAGAGAGGAGGGAGAGATGACGGCATGGACACAGAGACATTAGGAGGTAGAATAGGCAACTGATGCATAAATAAGGGGGGGAAAGAAGCTGTAGAAGAATATAGGAATAAAAGGTAGAAGTATACTGTTAATAAAGGACAGTGTGGATATATGTTTGTTTATCGTTTGTTTTCCTGTTTGGTGTTACTGGTGAAAACAATGAATTTCCTGTCTTTCACAAGCTTTCCTCTGACTAACGTTTGGTATTGAAGTTTTTCATTTTCCATTTTGCTTACACTTTCTCCCAAACGCTCCCAATTGTTCTTTCGCCACATTTTCTGCTCGCCTCGTGTGTCTCGTGAAGCCCCTCAGCCGACGCTGGGAAATGTGAGGCATTTAATTGAATTTGTGGCACTGCTGGAACCACTTAAAGTGATCATTGGCAGCATGCAACACTACACACTTCACAACACACACCTAAAGGTCTGCACTTGTTGAGTTATTGGTAGTTGCTCCCACATCATCACAAAAGCAACCCCTGCCATTATCTGAAACTGGTTTTTGTGTGTGTGTGTGTGTGTGTGTGTGTGTGTGTGTGTGTGTGTGTGTGTGTGTGAGGAGGGGCAGCCCCGCCTTTTCTTAACCACAGATAGCAGAGGAAAGTAATAGAGAGTAGTGTGACCATAAATGACAGCAAAACACAGCAGAGACTATGTTTATTGATGTTATTTACCTACTTCATGTGTACTTGTTTCATTTCAGCTCAATGTGAGAATGTCTGCTGCGTTTTGCTGTCATTTACGGGTCGTGTTAGTTTCTCGTCTCGTCTTCTCCGCTCTCTGTTTCAGCGCAGTCTCAGGCAGCAGAGACAGACACGAGTTGAGAGTTGACAACAACCACACTGGTTACGTTGCTGTAAGTGCAATAAAAGCGTTGCAAATAAAAAGCCAACAAGAGTAATTTACTATTTGCTTTTTCCATCAAAAATAACCGGTCAGGTAAACGGGCGTCGGCCTGTCAAAAACACAATTAACCGAGTCTGATGTGCCTCATTTTAAATGATTGATTTATGAGCAAAAGTAGCAATAATATTAATATAATGTTCACAATGTCCAGTTCTAATTAACACACACACACATACGTTTTCTCAAGCCAAGGAAGGGGACTGATTATAAAAGACTTTATGTTGTTATTGTCATGTTATGACCCTTTAAATGGTGAAAGCCGTGGCCTGTGTTCAGCAATACAAAGTCAAAAGCCAAATCTGTTTTTGTTTTTTTTGTTGTTTCTTTTGTCTGAGGTTCTTTTATATCACAATAATCCAACCTTCCATCCAATACATACAGTATTATTCATATTATGTATTAAACAAATGAGGGAGAATGTTCAGGACGACCTGGTCCCTAGCAGTCTATGATGAATCATTACCTTTCTCATTGCTCAGTTGGTCTCCTTTAAACACAAGAGCTTTTCTTATTTTTATTTTTTCTCTTTCTGTATTTCTGTATTCTGTCATTAGTTTTATCTCTACATTATTTCTTATTTTTGTGTCTTCTTCACGTGGGTGGCGGGTAGTACCATGTATTTTTCTTTCTGCACTATCTCTGCTTTATTCACCTCATAAACTGCAGACTCATGAGTTGTCAGTGTAATTTTCACTACAGCCTGTGTTCTCTGTATCTATTTCTCTAACATACTAGGCTTTGTACAACATTTTCGCCCTTTTTTTTATGCCATTTTATTGGAGAATCAAAAGGTAGTACTGCAGCAGAGTGAAGGGTGATTGAAGCTTTACTGTCAGCAGCCGAATCAATGTGTGAGTGAATGTTGACACGGGGGATTTTCCGAGGCAATATCAGTTAGTCGGTTGGTCAGTCTCTTATCCACTGTTGTCCAGAACAAGAGCAAGATATCTTGAGACTTGCTGGCCAGTTTGCCAGCTGTGTACTATGAATATTCATTGTCCTCAGAAGATTATTATTGATTTTGACTCTCTGAACATTTGTTCCATCACAATCTCTTGTTTCAGTCAAATGTTTCTCTTTAATTCATAAAAAAAAGTCTTTCAAAAAAAAAAAAAAAAAAAGTCCAACCTTGCATTGGATATTCATGAATTATAATATCTTTGTTGACCTATTGGCACTACCGGACATACATCCATATATCCTCATGTACACATCCTCATTCACAGGATACATTCACACCCAATAGAGAGGATGAAACTTTCACATTTTGAGTTTTGAGCTTTCATCTAGCACCACGCACAAAAAAAATTGGACACATCCTCGTTATTTTGCTGACAGATGTTATGTTGCATTTTCACATCTATCAAAGTCAAAACAAACTCTGTGTACATGCTACAGACACTATATTTTTGCATCTGTAGTGGAAAACTTTACACTTAGAATTCAAATAGTTTAATAAATTAGCAGAAAGTAAATATAGTGCACTGGGTAGCGAATAGCGAGTGATCTCTCTCTCTCTCCCTCCCTCCCTCCCTCCCTCCCTCCCTCCCTCCCTCCTCGGGCTCCCCAGGAGGTGTAAACATGTTAATGATATTCATTTAGTGTCGATTCTTTCTCTTCTGTTACAGTCCTGAGCTTTTCACTTGCATCGTACTGGTCTGATTGTGTTCTGCTTTCACTGATGAGAGTTTTGGTGTGATTATTTCTCTATTTTATCTCTGTACATTCCACAGAATGCATTGAATGTCATCTTGCTTTGAAGATAGCATTGTTAAAGTGTTTTGTATTGTTCGAATCGACTCACTTAACTGCAACACGAACTGACACAGTAGAAGTGGCAGTCTAATCTAATAAGTGAGAAAATGTGACTGTGATATACATGCTGTTGACTCAGTTGATTAGACTGGCCTGGTGTGAGGCAGCTTAGTGCAACTTTCTCTTCTGTGTTACCTGACTGACCGTGTGTGTGTGTGTGTGTGTGTGTGTGTGTGTGTGCGCACAAGTAGATCTGTCCTCACCACAGGTTTGCACATCAGGGATATTCTGAGCGTGAGTGATGCTACGAACTTGTGTGCGTGTCGTAAAGCCGGTGACATTTACGGAATGAGACACGGGGTGATTGATGCACAAAGGAGTTGGGAAGGAGTGTAGCCTGCAAATCACCTTTTTACTACAGCAATACACACACAAAGATGCAGATAGATGACATGCAATACCGGGCACCCTATCTTTTTGATGCTGTTGTAAATTCCCAGTGGTTACCCTGACATGAAATGCAGCTAATGCTCTTCTCTCTGCCAAACCTTTCACTGCCTTTCCCTCACATGTTATCGTATCAACAAATGAAGGGCCCACGTTACAGCTACTCCACCTACCTGTGAGGTCAGCTGAAGTGCAGAGAGTAAAAGTCGGGAGCTGTGAAGTGGCCATTAAACGCTGTTTGCTGTGAACTGAGAGAAACTTTTCACCCTTCTCAACTCTCTTGGCTTACCCACTTATCTAGTTAACACATTTTCACACACTCAACTCAACTCAGTGCTGCTGCATTCCACATGATCTACACACAAACGTACACATCAGATGGATCCTGGTAGCTAATGCACGTCATAAAACTATGGACTACTTGTTCCCCGCTTTCTCCTCTCACTGCAGTAGATTCTCTGCCCGGAACAGTGGAAGAAACGAGGCAAGGATTAGTAGATGAAGAGAAACGATGAGAAATGGCATAAACGCCTTGTTGCTGAACACGTGGCCACATCAGTAATCTGAAATGCATCCATCATGGCTCGTACATACATGTTGTGATTTCATCATTTCAACCAATGTTTCTCAAATAATCAAGTCTGCTAACCATACGTTGTCTCCCATATGTAATGAGCATTTAAAACGCAGTAATCCATTAGTGACCTTGAGAAACCCATTTTGTGTAATTACTAGATGATAATTGGATAATAAATCATTATCCCAAGGAAAAAATTGGATCTAAATCAAAATCTTGATATAATTAGTGATATAATTATTATATGATATAATCAACACATTTTTGAGTAACCTTCGTCAATCGGACGCCTGGTTACTGGTATTAATCAAGGCACTGGGGCACATGTACATGTACACATGTAGGGATATTCTCCAAAATGCTAAGATCTGTGTAAGGAAGGAATAGACGAATGGGACTCACCCCGCTTCTCTTCTCTCACTTTTTTCTTCTCTTCCTGACCATGTTTCTCCTTTTCTTTCTGTCTCCCCTCCATTTCTTTTTTTTCTCTCACCCTCTTCCTGTTATTTTAGCGAGGGTGGCTAAAGTGCAGGAATCATCAGGACAGCCTATGTGCAGCTGACTTTTATTCAGAGCTGTAATGGCTGACACTGTGTGCAGCTGAGCCCCATTCAAAGCCAGAAATGCTCCTCCATGTACAGTTGATTTCTGCCAAGACGCCCAGTTCCGCCACTTGAGCCGTCTGCGGTTCAAAGCAGGTTTTTTTTTCCCCCTCATCATTCTCTCCATTCGTCTGCTTTCCTTTACCTCCTCTCTACTGACACATTTCTAAAGTTAATCTTTTACTTTGCAGTGTGGTCAGACTGATGTGTATGTGGGAGATTGTGCCCCTCTTTGTTAGTGCTTTCTCCAGCTGCTGTGTACGAGCAGTACATCTCCTCCAGAGCATCTTTGTACACACACACACACACACACACACACACACACACACACACACAAACATTTCACACATTTACATGTTTTATTGCACTTACTTACAGTAACGAGTAGTTGTCTTCAGCTCAAGAGTACAACATTATCTTCACTTGTCTCTTCACTGTCTCCACCTCTCTGCTCCGCTGTGTGTGTGCGTGTGTGTGTGTGTGTGTGAGAGAGCAGATAAGAGGGTTCTGCATGATAATAAATTACAACAAAATGTTCATACAGTAACATTGGAGCTTATCAATACTACAGCCTTTAATCATTTCTGTTTATCATTTTCCTGATGGTAATTTTCCTTTGGCTAAAACCTCCGAAATGTCTAAATGCAGCAAAAAAAGTGGCCATCTTGCTTGCCTCTTCTGCTTCCTCTGTTTGTTCCAGCTCCTCCTGAGCCTCTTGTTCGTCGTTGTATAGAGTGCAGCTTTGAGCAAGACATGACATTTGCTGCGGTGCGAAGGGGGGCAGAGGTGAAGCGACTGGACTGTAGCGTGGAGCAAGATAACAGAGGAGAGGAGGACTCGACTGCATTACTAATGAGAGCCCTTTGACCCAACGTACCTACTCCAAAGTTTAACTTGAGACTGATTCCTCCTGGAGTTTGAGTTTAATGTCAGTTAAACTTTTTGCTTGGCTGTAAGCGCTGACTTTCTGAAATTTGACAAATTCATTGTTTGCACATTGGTGTTATTTTTCAGTTGGAAAGGTAGATTTCCCCATGGAGTCTGGTCCAAAAAAATAAGAAAGCTGAAAGAAAGCTATGACTTTTGTCACGGTTTCGTTTTGTGTGTACAGAAAGAAAATTAGAACAATGTACAAGTCACCAGCTCACAGAGGGACGCATATAACGGGGGGGTTTGCCTATTTACAGCATATAATCATGTTCTCTGTGGTATGTTGCTTCATTCCGTTGAGCGTGAGGTGGACGGATAAGTGAACGTACTGATGGATGTGCCAGGTTAACGTGGAATTTACTGTCTCACTGAGTAACTTGGTTAATTACACTCAGAAGCAGCTTGAAAAGCTAAAATGCCTGTCATGTGATGATGATTCAGGGAAACCGAGGAATGTTTCTGCTGACTAAACTGGTGACCTAATAGCGCCTTCGTGTTTGTGTGTCGGAGAGCTGAAGAGCATAGAAAAACTGTAACTGCAACATTGCTCAGTGTTTGTTTCAGTCTAGGTTTGATCTGTGTTTAAACTGTGTCTGTGTGTGTGTGTGTGTGTGTGTGTCTCCTGCATGATTGGGCATGGTGCCGTCCTACCTCACCCTTCTGACGCTAAGCAGCTTTAGCTTGATCACCATCTGTTCAACCAGTCTGTGTTTGTGCACAAAGAATGCTTCACACTCCTCACCCACACAGACACATGCACGCACGCTAGAGCATCACTGCTTCTGTTCACACCCCAGCCAGGCAGTATGTGCTGCAGCCAGGGGTGGTGGTGTTGTTTTTGTGAAATGAGTGCTTTCTCATTACCGCGGAGGTTGTGCCGAGTGTAATTTGCTGTGGGATGGGTAATTCACAGAAGGCTGCAGGTAGTGTCTGTGGTGTGTGTGTGAGTGTGTGTGTGGGTTGTTGTGTCTCCCTCCACTAGTTAAAAGCTGATCAGCTGGTGAACCCAGCTAACTGCTGTGTTTCCTAGTTCACCCACAGGACAAGGACGGAGTGTGAAAAAGATGAAAAGCCCCAGAAACACAGGGAGGCAAGAGAGCAACACACTCTCATTAAACATAATTGTTTGTATACACTGTGATTCACATGCCTAGTGAAACTATCACCACGGTCTTTGAATCTGTACTTGATTATGTCTAGACTGCAGCATTGTAACCAAGGTAACAGACAGCAGCTCTGAACCTTTTGTCTTGTACGTCTGTCTCTAACATTACCAAAAAAACTGTCAAGCACCATAAGCTTAGATTAAACGTCTGGTCAGATCCATAACATTCATTATTCATTATTCTTGGTTGTTTCAGATTGAAATCTTTTGGGTCCGTTATGTTTTCGACCGTACTTGAGATTTTTCGCCCTGCTAGAATCGTAGTGTAGAGTTACATAACTCCAGCAGGTCAGAGGCGCACAGAATCAACTCGTCCTGCATTCTTCACTGATATGAAATTGATGCATTTATAACTTTCCTCCGTTCATTACCAGGATGCATTTTGCTTGCACCTGCATGAAAAATCTGTGTAGTGCATGTTATCTTTATGGCTTGTGTACTGTCAAACATTCGTATTTGGTGTAAAATCTCAGTAAAGTATTAATTAAATGAATTAATTAAAATATATGCCTGCCGACCTGTACAGGGTGTTTCTTGCCTTTCAGTCAGTGCTTGCTGGGAAAGGTTCCAGGAATAAACCGGTGCCGAAAAGAAACTGAGGAGATTATATGTCTACCTCTGCCAAAGTGTTTGCATGCATGTCTATTCTTATACTGGACCCATTGCTTCGTTTATCTGCATCTGCACCAGCTCCACTGCCTCCTCCTCATCCTCCCATCACAGATTCACTCCCTTATACACATTATTCCACAGTGTGTACAGGTCAGTTCAAGCCCATTACCGCGGCGTTGTGAGTTCAGTTGTAGCCAGGAGCTGTATTAAGGTGGCATCTTCTTGCTGTATTGCACTGACCTGCTGGCTTGTTAATTCTAACCCCACAGCCGCTGAGTGGTAGACCTCTGTTTATCCCATCGACTGAACGGGATGATACACTCTCTCCACAGGAGGGATGATTCAGTGTGTGAACCTCAGCATTGGCAATGAGCTTCTCCGCACTGATATGCTGCTACACACAGTGATGTGCAGGAAACAAGCATAACCCACAGCTCAGCCTCCTCATACTGTGTGTTTTTATGCCTCTTGTTGTACATAACTTTAGTAGGGGTAGTAGTACAGCACTTTGAGTTACGTTCAGACAGTGATGTGCAACAATTAAACATTTAATATGTAGCGGCCAAAACCCACAATACTTTTGTTTTTGCTTTCTGAAGACTTCAGTGTGATACAACTTCCAGATAACTGCTTTGAACACCAGTGATTATTTTATGTGATTTTTTTTCATACATTTGCCGTATTTGTTATGTATCAACATTTGAAAATGTCATTAATCAATAATTAATTTCCCAGTTTTTGGGATTAATAAAGTATATCTATCTATCTATCTATCTATTGATATTATGGTAGTATTATTGCCTATGGCCAGTTTTGTCCTTCATTCCCACTTAAGATAGTTAACAGGACTTGTGTTTGTCTCATTTTTTTTTTTACTTTTGTCTTGTGCAGGGGTCCCTTTAGTGTGGTGAGGAGATGCATCAACAGAGAGACGGGGCAGCAGTTTGCTGTCAAAATCGTGGATGTGGCCCAGTTCACCTCCAGTCCTGGACTCAGCACAGAGGGTAAGAGTTTACACTTCCTCCCAATGTTGTCCCTCTGCCTGAGCAACAGTAGGGTCGTATGCTTGTCTTTCTTTATGCGAGTGTATTAAAGTTTATTTCCAATTAACATTCACCTGCTGGAGACGGACAGATTCTCTGGGCTCACTGAAAATCTCAATGAAAGGGCTGAGCCTATGAGCTGTGAGAACACAACCAGTTTGTAAGCCAATCCTGGTCCAATATTCAACTTGACGTCTTAAGTGCTCATACACTGAACATGGACTTTACAGCAGTTAAATTTCAGGAATTTTTAATGAGGTAGAAGAAGTAGATATAATTTTAAGGATTTTGAAGGGGAGCTTTAAACAGGTCCACTGTGCCCTTTTCTACACTCTACTACTTCACATTTACATGGTTGCTCACAATCACACCGGTTGTTTCCCAGAGTTTTATCAGCCTTCTGCTGTTGGTTTTGGGCTGTGTACATTAAAGCTGTTGCTGACGACACTTTTGAGAGTAATTGTCTGTGGAGGTTTGAAATTTACACTGCACACAGATATGCTTTTTATTTCTCTTTGTAGTGAAAAGATCCACCAAACATCATGCACTGTTCAATACTTCACTGAAGTTGAGAAGCCTCCTGTTAAAACGAATTAGAGTAGCAATTATAAATCACACATTATAGGTGACGCCCAGATGACAGCGTGTTGACTATTTGAACTTTTTTTTTTTTTTTTGTCCCTGTGACAAAACGGCGACGAAAAAGTGAAGATAAGAAATGTAGGTGAATAAACATTTAACATAGAAGCAATTTGCAAAAATGTGTGGCATCCTAAGAGCTTATAGCAAAACAACACTCATAATTAACACATATTAGGCTACAAATATGTGATTTTGAGTTTTCTGTACCTTAAATTATACAGTCGCTTGTGTCACTAAGCCAGAGAAAGGCTGCCGAGTATTGTCTAGACGAATCAGGCAAAGCTCTTATCAGATATCCCGCTCTGGCATAAGGAGAGAACAGAGGAGAGATTGAATTAAAGATATTTGGCGAGCGGGGTGGAGGCTGATAAGACGGAAACTATTAGATGAACTGAGAAGGATAAAGACTAATTCAAGGGGAATGCGAAGAGAACTTCACCATTTTGCCAATCACTTACCTTTTTTGAAGATGACCTACAAGGTAACTAACGTGTGTGTGTGTGTGTTTTGGTGGAGCCATAATCCATAACTTTATCAACTAACATTATTACAAAAAGAAGATGTATGGGCAAAAATAGTAAGTTATTCTCATTCTGTTCACTCCTTTTCTTCAGTCTACAGAAGTTTTCAGCGAGTGCGGAAGCAGAAGAATCTTGATTAAATGTTTGTTGTTGTTTTTTTTCTCTGTATTTTATTTTCTCTCTCCTCTCATAAAAAAAAAAAAAAAAAGTAGCAATGAAAAGTTGGCAGCAAACTCCCAAATGAAAGTTTTTCATTGTAGCTTGTCTAATACTATAGTGGTACCATTTCTCTTCATTGCCGGTGCTTATGTTCACATGTGCACTCGTCCGTGCGTGTGCATGCACACACTGCGCAGTACATGGTCATTACCCTCCCTAGTCATTTGTGTTCAATCACATTCACTTCTCTGTAGCACTCAGGAATCCATCAAGCCATGCTTTCCCTCCAGACGCCAGACGACTCTTCTCATTGTTGTTGTGTTTTTTTTTTTGTTTATTTGTTTTTTTTCCCCCCCTTCCTATTTTTTGTTGCCTGTAGAGAGCAGAGCAGTTTCACTTGAGTGGGCAGCTGTAACGCAGCACCGCAGTAATCAAACAGGCGCACACACACACACACACAAACACACACACACAAACACACTGCGTAGAGCTCAGACCAAGGGAAGTAGGTCAAATGGCTCGTGTCTTGGCAATGGATTGGCCAGCAGGGACCTGACACACACACTCACACCAGTTTGTTTCTATGCAGCCTGTCCGGAGGTCTGTCTGACGAATAGGTCATCCCTCTGAGGGGATAAGAGAGAAAAGCGAGCCAAAGAATGAGCAAAATTCATCATGTGCCATCACCTACTCACATCCCTCCACCCTCTTCTTTTCCCCTCTCTATTTCTCTGTCTTTCTCCATATGGCTCTGCTTTTCACTCCCCTCTCACCCGCGTCTTCTTACCTTCCTCATCTTTCACTCCTGTCTTCCCCCAGTGTTTGCGTGGTCTATGACTGTTCCGAGTGGATTATTTTGACATCTTACCCCAACAGTCTCACACTCGCACGTCTCTCTGTGATGAAGCTGTGGTAGCAAGGCCTCCTTCTGCTGCAGGCTTTGACTCCCAGCAGGAGGAACAGGGATCGCTGTAGAGATTGCATCTGTTGAAAACCTCCTCCTTCTCCACGGCTGTATCTCCCTCTCTTTTTACTTTTTATCTCTCATTTGCCTTTTTTTTCTTCTTTTTTTGCCCCCCTTTCTCCAATCTTTAATCTTTTTCTAAAGGTCTGTGGATGTGAGGAGTTTTCTTATTGTTTATAAAAGAAAAACTATGAACTGAACAAAGTGGAGAACAAAACCGACTTTATTCTCTACTGTACTTTTTAGCGTTATTTGAGAAGAATCTTAAATTCATGTTGCAGGTATGATTACAATTGAGGATGGGATGGTTTATAACATACTATAATGTAGTTGTTAGCCGATATTATTGTTTATTAATTAATTATTACTTGTTAACAACTATAAAGTAACTCCTCTTTGGACACCCATGAGTAGGGGGTGGTGTATGAAGATATAAAGCTAATGAATGACAATATGGTAGAATAAAAAGTGGATAGATAACCATGAGTGAATGTCTGAGTAATTCCATTAGGGATGTCGTGTAAATGGACAAAAATAAACATTTGTGTATTTGATTCATTCTAGCGCTCACAGCTGTGGAGGCCACATGATGGTATAAATAAATATGGATTGTACTGTACTGACATTTTAATGGAAGATGAAAAGCCTTTAAACCTACACCCACGTGGTGTTGCTTTGATTTCTGAAGCTTTAACAACCTGTGACAATTTCATCAAGTCGACATCCATACGTGCGCACATATATGAAATACTATATAATAATATACTATACTTTGCTTTGCAACGTTTTGTCACAGCAAGTCAAAAACTCAAAGATATTCAATTCACAATCATATAAAACAGAGAAAAACGGTCATTCCTACCAGAAACTGGAAATAATGGTGTATTTGCTTCAGTAATTACTTAAAGAGTTACTTAATTCTAAATCCACCTTTTTGAGTTGATAAATTGTTTGTCTTTAATTAATTACACTATTAATTGACCCTGGTCAGATACTATTTTCCTTTTTCCAGTAAAAATACAATACTTCTGTCCTCAAGACCCCAGAAAGTCTGCATAAAAATCTATGAATTTACCTGGTAAATCACACTCCCCACCACCACCAGGCTAAAAACAGGGTGTTAATTTGCTCTTTTAATTAATAATGTAATCAAAATAGTTGTTTATTTATTTATTGTCCACTGTGTCCATTGTGGTCGTATGTAGCAGCAGAAGATGGGGAAAGGTCTGACTGACCATACTGTTAGCTGGATTATCATCCGTACGTGCATGCACACACAGGACATTGAAAGTGCCTTCCCCGCAGCACTTTTTCCTTAGTGCAATATAATTGGTGTGGTGATTTGCCT
Organism: Pampus argenteus; assembly: GCA_036937835.1. Classification (NCBI taxonomy): domain Eukaryota; kingdom Metazoa; phylum Chordata; class Actinopteri; order Scombriformes; family Stromateidae; genus Pampus; species Pampus argenteus. The sequence goes on along the minus strand of CM072872.1, from coordinate 16,160,816 downwards.
CTCGTGTGATGAAGTATCTTCCGTAATCTCCAGCAGCAGTAACGGTGACGGACGTAAGCAGCCAGCTCACCAGATAACATTAAATGTGGCAGGCTGCAATGCCCTTAAGGTAGCCACTTATCCTGGCTATAGCAGCATTAGCATCATGTTAGAGCTAGCCTACGCCTTGTGATTGTCCTCCAAGGATTAGCTTAATGTTAGCACAGAGACTCACAGTGGCACAAGTGGCTTCAACACAGAGCCTAATTGAATGTCACTGCATACATAGCAGAACAATGCAGTGTCATTACTCCGTGCGTGTGTGCGTGCGTGCGTGCGTGCGTGTGTGTGTGCGTGTGCGTTGCCCTATCACATTTTTGCAGAAAGATCCACATATAGTCCCATCTTTTTCCCATTCAGCATTCTCATCCATAAATCACCTCCAGCAGCAGCGGCAGCCAGAGGGAATACCTCATTGGGAATATGGAATATTCAGCTGCTATATGTATTGAACATGTCTATTGTGACAGAGCAGGATATTAAGTTAAGCTAAATTTACATTTGGATCATTTTCAGCAAATTAGTGTGTAAAAAAAATAAAAAAGCAGACAGGTTATGTGTATAAATTTATATGTCTCTGGTTGCCTTTAACAGCTGCCAGGAGGACAAGGAGCAAAGAACCACTTGGTGGAAAGTTTTAATGAATGGATCAAAGGATTGAGAGTTCGGATGGTAGAATGAAAGCAAGACACATTGGGTTGGTCATGTCGAGACGTTCAGACTGCAGGCAAATGCTGTTTGTTTATCAAATCCGGTCTTTAAAGTCACAGTGAAGCAGAAGATAGAGCGTCTTTAGGTTGTGAACAGAATATGTGTGCAGTGTTCAATTACGAGAGGGATTTAAACAGAAGTTGTTTCCGCGTTATGTGTCACAACAGACATAAAAGAATTGTTTTTCAAGCGTTCTTTTTGCTATTCAAAAAAAAACAAAAAAAACTTATAATCTAATAAAGGCTACCAATTTGAATATAGAAAGAGCCATTCTGGAGGAAAGGAATAGCTTATTGTTATAAGTTGTGGAAATAGTCATGATGATGGGGGGGAGGCTGCATAAAGGAGAGGTTTTATATATGTGCACACGTACGGATGTCGACTTGTTGAAATTGTCACAGGTTGTTAAAGCTTCAGAAATCGAAGCAACGCCACGTGGGTGTAGGTTTAAAGGCTTTTCATCTTTCATATAGTCCATAAAATAATTCTATATTTATACACGTTGGCCTTGAATTGTTCTATACGTGTTCACATCTTCTTTTAATCTTTTACACAAGTATTCAGAAACAAACAAGCCATACTCATATTTATTATTAATTAGTTAATGTTTGTAAAGCATTTAGTCACAATCTCCACCCATGAATTGTGTTTTCTGAATACATTTGCTTCGCCTTAAAAATGTCAGCAAACTGTGCCGAATTCCCATCGCCGTTTCCCAAATCCCACGGTGACGTCTTCAAATGGATCGTTTTCTCCAACCATCAGTCTGAAGATTTCCACTTTATGATTATGTAAACATGAGAGATGCAGCAGATTCTCACCTGTGAGAGGCAGGGAACAGCAAATATTTGACATTATTACCTGAAAGATGAAACGGTTTCCAGTATTTTTTTATTTTTTATTTTTTTTGGTCAATCGGCTTTAATGTAAAGGTTTCGTGATCCTGTGGGATGCTGCAGTTTTCACCAAATCACTCAACCCTCCCAGCCATCCATCCTGTTTCACATGACAGAACAATTTTCCATTTGCATCAGAGAGACTGTGTCAGAATATTGATTGTCCAAGCTCTTTTTTTTGTTCTTGTCCCTGTACACATCACTCTTGTCTGCACTCTGGTTCCTTCAAATGATGCGTAGTTATCGTTTTTCTGTTTTACTTTATAAAAACAGAAACTGAAATGTACACTTTCTTACTGCCATTTATTTGATGCAGTGTGGTGTATGTTTTTTTTCTCTCCGTATTGTGGCTAGTTGTCTGTCATCTCTCTCCAGCGATTCCTCTAAACAACCACCCCGCATTGTTCTTTTCAGCTTCAGTGACCCTTTCTATTACCCTTCCCCTTAATTAGCAACCAATTAAAGTGGTAGATGCTTATTTCCAGGCAGCAGTAAGAGGGCCTAAAATAATGGAATAGATGCAACCAAACATCACTTGAACCAAAGGAGAGTGGAGACTAGTTGCCAGTTTGCATACGAGACACTCCTGCAGATGAGTCATCGTCACAGTTTGTCAGGAGTGCGACCCTTGTGCTTTTTCCCGTCTTCTCCTCCGCTAACAGTGGGGGCTAAGCAGTGTTGAGTCTTAAGGTAGGTAGGATCATGTGAAGAGCCGAGGCGTAGAGCTGGGAAAGCTGCAGCCTCAAGGTTTCTTTTAATATGGAGTACATTGGCAGTGATACCCGAGTTAATGTTTGCTAAATAAAGAAGGATAATCCTTCCCAGTTTTGTGACATGAAGATGAAAGGGCAGTTAAAAGGTGGAGCCTTTATTAATGTAACATTTTAGGTGGACAAATATTTGCTATAAAAGGAAACAATCAAAATACCAAAAAAAATTATTATTATTTATAAGTAAATAGATGATATATAATGCTTTCTCTTTCTTATGCGATGGTAAACTGAACATGTTGGAGTGTTGGTGTCATGTTCTGCGCATACATGAGTTTGCTTTGGTTTCCTCTCTCAGTCCTGCAGGCTTACGCTGCTACATACTCATCCCCCTTTCTCTCTGTCTCTCTTTCTCTGTGTTTTCAGATCTGAAGAGGGAGGCCAGCATCTGCCACATGCTGAAGCACCCCCACATTGTGGAGCTGCTCGAGACGTACAGCTCAGATGGGATGCTCTACATGGTTTTCGAGTTGTAAGTCTTAAGGCATAAGGATCCCAGTCAACACCAGAGAGCATACAACACAGACGGCGCCAAGAGCAGAAAAAGATCATGACTGTAGGAGACAGTTACTGGATGTCACAGCAGCTTGTATCTTGCAGGAGAGTTTGAGGATGGGTTGGTATTGGGGAAAGGGGACGTGATAGGCAAATAGTGGCCCGTAGGCCAAATCCGGCCTCCAGCAAAAATATTTGCCCCCTGATGAAAGTTGAACTTTCGACTTTCATATTTAATAATTAATTAAACATAATTAACCTCTTGGAGTATAACAGATTTGTTCATCACAAACACAAATAGGCTAAAAACATATATTTTGCAAATCAGTAATTTTTTTAATCTCACTTAAGTCAATAAACTTTAATCAGTAAACTCACTTTAATACTCAATAAATGAGTATTAACATAAGCCGTCATTTACTAATAAGAAACATGACCTCAGATAAAATCCTAAACAGTGTTTTATATATATATATATATATATATATCAATTCTATTCTAAAATGAAATAAAAGAAACAAACAACACATAGGCCTGCGGGTCTACTGCGTCAGTTAACGCCTCCCCAATGGAAATTCCTGACAAAGATGGCTCATGGTTGAACCTTATTGCCGAATCCTGCAGTAGGGCACGAGAAAGCAGGAAGACGGAGAACAGGAATGACGGCGTGAGGAGGGAGGGTGCGGCAATATCAGGGCAGAGAAAGCGAACCCTGCGGTGGTTTTATATAATCAGTGCTGATAGGAGAAAGCTTGTTAGCTGAGGATGGGGGTAGAGTAAGAAAAAAAAGGAACAGGGAGACGGTGTGCAGAGAGTGAGTGCAGCACGATATACTGTATATGAAGGGTAAGAGATGAGATTAAGATTTCACACTTGCTGCTACTTCAGGCTTTTCTCAAAGCTGCACCTTCCCCAGGCTCCTCCCTGCCTGCTCCGGATCTTCATCTTTCCTCCTCATCCAGCACTAAGTCCTTTCTCATTTAATTCTGTTATCGCTGACTGCCGGAGTTCATATAATAGGGATAAAAACTTTCAAGGGTTGTTTTTAAGGTTTTGGTGCTCATTTATGCACGTGCTTGTTGTTTATATGTACAAGCGCAGTGACGTAGACAGTCTACGAGCAGATAACGGAGTAAACATGAAAGATAAATGCAGACAACTTCAAATGTCTGTCTATCCTCCAGGTGTTCCTCTTGGCTAGTCACAGGCTAAAATATGAGATTAGTTGGGTGAAGAAAATATGGATACACTGCAGCCATCTTCTACATAACAACCTTGTTATATTGGTGCAGACGCTTAGTGACAATAAAACGGTGAATTTTAGTAATTGGTGGAAGAATAAGAATACAGCAAATATGAGAGGCCGAATCAGTTGTGGCTAAATAGCTATAGGTCACAATAGAGTGCAGGTGTGTGTGCGAGTGTCCGGGGGTGTGCTTGTCACTCAGTACACTAATATATGTGTGTTTGTGTAAGAAAAGAGCCAGCTAAACAGGATTGAAGCAGTGTGCAAGGGCCTAATGGCCATATCACAAGCAGCTTATTGATTTTAGAGCTTTTCTGTGCATTAAGACAAGCCGTCCCCTCTGGTTAGCACCTGGTTTTAACTGGGCTGAGAAGCTGTCATTGTTAAAGCCATATATTTACTGTAAATTACTACTGATGCGTTTCAAAAACATCCCACTATTACAGCATCTCTGTTCCCTGCTGAAGACTCGGTGGATGTGATGAAGCCGCGTGTCTCTCTGAAAGTGTTCATATGTCACACATACATCTCCTGGGTTTATAAAAAGATTCACTGATTTTATTTAGTAATTCATAAAATCGGAGAGATTCATTTTTTTGACACTATTTTCCTTCCGTTAATTTAAAGACAAATCGTCAAAGAAGAAACACAATCTGACACAGTGCAAAAGATTTGACTCAGAGGACAGAGTTCAGAGGACGCCACCTAACCGTTTGTTTAGTGTGGATATGAAAAGGAATTGAAGTTCACATTTGCTTCAAATATTCACAGAATACAAAAATCATACTTTTCTGGTGCTACTTTCAAATATAGCAGTAACGACATAAGCTCCCTCTAGTGGAGTTTCAGTGGAAATACTCAAATGACATCCTTTAATAAAAAATAAAAAAAAGACCTGACATGGCCTCTCTTCATCTGTGTATCCTGCTCATTGGACAGGTTTTTTTTTCCAGGTAATTATGTTCTGGAAACATCAAAATCTCCATCTGAAGTTTATTTGAAAAATACAAACAAACATTACATTACATTTTAAAGTGTTTTGATTTCCTTAACCTGACGTTGTTCTTAAAGAATAACTCTCATTAAGTTTAAATCTCCGGGCCTTGTGGAGACAGGTTTACAGGAACACTGTCAGCGTCACACCTGCTGCAGTCTTGGCAGCTGTGGTGTGGTCTACCTCAACCCACAGAGACCAGACATAATTACATCGTCTCCTCTACTGACCTATGTCTCCCATTTCACCTCCACAACCAATCACACAGAAGCACAGTGTTGAAGTTTTAATAAGTGACCTTTCGTTCGTACCCAGATTTCTGCTCTGACCTTTATGCCACACTGATCCTCTGTGTGTGTGTGTGTGTGTCTCACTCGCCTTCAACCTCTGTCTCTGTCTTTATTAGTATGGATGGAGCAGACCTCTGTTTTGAGATTGTGAAGAGGGCAGATGCTGGCTTTGTCTACAGCGAAGCAGTGGCCAGGTGAGATTTCTTAAGAGGATCTATCATGCAGTTTAGTTTTTTTTGCGCTTGATATTGATTTGTTACATAAAATCAAGCACTGCAGTATTTGGAGTATTATTTGTTGTTGCTTGATGCTCATTTCATAGTAATACAACAGTAACCATACAATGTTTTTTTTTTTTTCTTAGTCACTACATGAGACAGATCCTCGAGGCACTACGCTATTGCCACGACAACAATGTCATCCATCGAGATGTCAAGGTATTTATGACTCTTAACTAATTTGCAAAAGCACGCGATACCCAGGACAACCAAATTCATCAGTTCCAACCTGCACTTCCAGTCAAAAGTAACAGGACACTAACACATGCTGACTAATTAACGCTCGCACAACAAGCAGACAGATGTGTTACACATGCTTGCTGGTTATTTTTTGATTTTAAGCATTTCAAACCTGCAAAAATATAATTTTTGGATAATGTTTCTTTTCTTTTTCTTTTCTTTTTTTAATACTGGGAATAGAGCAAAGAGCTCCATCGTGTTTCCATCAGGCTGCAGACTGTTACTTTGAGGTTGTAACCACATTTAACTTCTGAGTGTTTTTGAACTTATCAGTTAACACATGGACTCATTACAGCAAGTTTTAGGGAGTTTACAGCCACATGCTGAACTTATTTCTATTTAGTGTGACACAATACTGATTCATTTGTATTCCATTATTATTCTTAGAAATCTTAGCAGATGGTGCAAGTATGAAGCATAAAATCTTAAAAGGGGGATGTGGCTGCAACTCCATTACAGCTATTACCGTACATTCTTTGCTCATAGGTCATGACGTCATCATGTCTACATCTGTAGGTTTAAACTGCTGCTGCTGCTACTTTCCTAGAGGTGGCACCAGTTTGCATGTGTATAAATGACAGTGACTGCACAGAATCTGCAGCATGCCAGACATGAATAAGAGAGTCCAGCTACAGGAGTGTTGCATCTGAAAATACTCTCTGCCAGATTCCAGCATGCTTTGGTCTTATGCTTGACATTTTTTTACATTTTCCTAAAAATCAATTAACTTTCGACTGAGCTGTTTATACTATTCTTTCACTCCATGTGAGGGTTTGAAAATATTTAGTTGCCAGTAGTGTTTGTGGTTCAACCTGCCTTGACATCACATAGTTGAAATACTCTCCTTGTGTCATTGTTGGAAGAAGCAAGTGAGAGATGTCATCAGCAACGCATAATGGTGCCAACAAATTACTTTCAGTGTTTTCAATGGAACTATGGTTTGCAGCCTGCTTTGATGTAGATGATGGAAAAAAAAGCCTGACAGCTAGTCATCCAAATTTCAAACAGCCAGTTTTAACCAAGTCTTTTAATGAGTGAAGCCAGCCTGATTTCAGAAAATAACCCACCTCAGATCAGGCTTTGCATTCAAAGTAGCATTTCTTGTCTCCTCCGTCACACTCTCTGCATTCACAAACAAGCAGTGCAAAACACAATTCCAGCCCCGGCAGTTGCGAGTGTTTTTTATGTGATATTCAATACTTCTTTTATATGCATTTTATTGCCTTTTCCGAGAGACTCATAACACACATATATGGCTTGTGGATTACTATCAGTCTCTTCAACATTGTCCTGAGGTATTAGTCATTGCAGCATATACAGTTCTATCTCTCTGTCTTTAGCCGGCTGCTCTCCCATACTGGATCTCTACTGAATCACTGGCTTACGCTGATCTTTCTCACGTCTCAGCGAGTAGAGGAGCATTTACTGGAACTGAGAATATGGAACTAAGAGCTTCTGTTAAGGTTAAAAAAAAAAACAGAAGTATAGATCTGCAACAGTCATTCGACTTGCTATTTGGTTATAAAACGGTTAATCGTCGTTTTTGATCAGTTTTTGACCTGTTTCATTGACTCTCATTTTCTTTGTCTTATGTAACAGTAAAGTGAATATTGTTTAGCAGTAAACTAATCTAATGAAAATACTAGTATGTAATAGTTAGCCCTAAACAAGGCTGTTTTTATCACAAGAACCTCTATGAAAGCATTGCCCCAGATAGTGATGGAATAACCAAAATAAAGGAGCATACATACAGTACCAGTAAATTCACTGTGTGTCCAAACATTTGACTGGAGCTGTATATGATGAATAGAACATTGATATTTGTGAAAGGTGTCTGTTTGATTAGTGAGGTACAAATGCAGCTTTGACATTGACCCAGGTTGTTGTTCACTTCTATTATCACTATTTAACAGTGACTCTGTGAACTCTTGTCTCAGGCTTATCAGATGTACTGCCGTGGATTTATGCCCTTTACAGGGACACACACTACCTACACATACACACACATGCAGTGCATTGACAACAAAGCTGTCCTTGTTGAATATGGATCACCTTGATTGTGCCGCATCTTTCCATGCATGAAAGTCACTGAATTCATTTAAATCCCGTTGTCCATAAATCACCACGATATCTCAGTATTTATCTTTCTCTACGCATTTCACCACAGACCTCCACCAGTGACAACAGCACCGGTTCGGTTGTGTGTCTGTTTTTATGGATTGGTGTGTTTGCCTTTGGCCTTCTCTGCAAACTGATGGAATTGGTTTGTCTGGCTCAGTTTTGAACAGACAAGTCTGAGAGCTGAAAGCCAGCACCTTCACCTTCAGTCTGAAGGTGAACTTTTTCTTTTCTTCGCAATAGCATACTTTTTTTTGAAGTTAAAGTGGCGCTGAAGGTTTGATCTGTAAAGTACAGATCCTGACGTGCTGAGCAACCAGAGGAATTCATTAACACGGCAAAACTTTTGATGCAAACATAAATGAATAGAAAGTCATGCTGGTGCAGACCTATACCTTACAGTTTGCCTCGAACAGACCCTGGTGTTTCTGCAGGAAACAAACTCAGCATTCATGTCCACATCTGTGGTTAAATTGCTGTTGCAGTGTTAAGCTTTAGAAGGTGACAGTCATACACTGTATAATAACTCCTCTGTTTACGGCCTCACACTTGTTTCAAAGTGTATGTCTTTGTGTAAACTCATCTGAGCGACATCAATGTAACTCGGTTGTTTTTGTGTTTTAGTCTTCTTTTTATTTATTTTTATATTATAACAATGTCAATGCTTTATCTGGCCTGGCTGCAAAAACAAATGCCACATTCTACATATGAATAGGTACAAGTGAGATACATGCAGAGAAGACTCTTTTTTTCCCCCTGCTGAATACTTGAATGTCAGCTGTTTCTACGAGGTCCACTCGGACCTCCTTGTGATACAAGCACAGGTCAATCAGCAGCATTGTTAGTTCTGTTTGTGTGACGGTTGATGTCTGTATGGCAGCGTTAAAGGGCCAGTGCACTCAGAATTGCAGTCGTATGTTGTAATATTGTAAAATCACTTTGATCAAGCATGAACAGGTCTTGTTTTGTTTTGTTTTGTTTTTTTAAATGGCAACCGTTATATCCTGACATTTAGATATCAATCTCTCTCTCACACACGCACACACATGCACACACACACAAATGCACACGCACACACACACACACACACACACACACAAATGCACATAGACACTCACAAATATAGATGTCACACTGAAGGTGTGACATCTATATATATCTGCATATAGTACATCTAACACTGCTGGGTTTAAATGCCTTCTGGTTGTCTAGGATTGATGGCAAACTTACACATTTGTGTACCACACCGCTTGTCAAAATCATGTCCATTTTGTTATGTATTTGCAACAGTTTTATAAATGATGTCCCTCTGCAGTTTTGTGTGAAAGTCTTAAGGAACAGGCAACCATGGGAAAGAATAGCACGGGACAAACGATGTCTGAAGAACATTTAATTTATTTACTTTTAAGCAGCCTTGCATCTCCTGAGATGATATTTTTCCTGAACAAACAAAAGCAGTAATCAGTCACCGTGGACAACCACTGGAACTAATGCCATCTCTGGGGAGATTCTTTCTATCTCACGCAAACAAATGAATGCAAGAATGCACACAGACACTTTGTCATATATACATGTCCCAAACAAACAGAGGTTTATGTATGGGCCATATCATCTGTAATGAAGCTGAACAATTGAGAAAATGATGTGAATAACAGTAGCAATCATTCAGTAAGGAAATGGTTACAGCAAATGAGCGAAAATGCCTTTAATTAAGCTACCGCAGGTTACATTAATTGGGGTAAGCAAGTGTGACTTAGTTAATGTTCTTCTTGCCCATCCTGCCGATACAGAACTGCATAACAAATGTGCATGTAAATATATTATCGTTTTCAGGTCTGTATCCATGAATCTAAATGTAATTATTAATAGGAATAATTCATTGTCAATACAGAAATCAACATTTGTAAATAGCTTGTTAGTTTATCTAGTCATTAGTCAATGTGTAGACACAAGTCTTCTCGTAGAAGTTTCCCTCGTGTTTAACACCAAATCAGAGACCTTGTTAGTAATTGTATATCGCAGGCAGGCAGGGAGCAAAAGGCTCAAACAGCAACCCTCTTCCATTCCCCCCACACAATGAATTATTTTTTCCTGTCTCCATTTCTTTAGTTGCACTGTGATTTACTTGTCTGCTTCAGTTTGAAAAGCCCCTCAGGAGACACACATCTGCCGGGGCCACACTTCACAGAACATTGTCTTCTTGAAAACTCCTCACACACACACACACACACGCACCTTGTGCACAAACACCAGTTTATACTACCTGCTCAATAATTTATACACAATTACTGAACAAGTTTTATGACACTTGGATATCAAATATTTATTGCCTAGGATTGCACATAAGGGGGATGCGCTACATACATTTCCATGTATACTCAAAAATGACATTACTTTACATCGAAAGTCTTTTAAGATACTTTTTTGACATGGTGAAAGAGAGAAGAATGATGTGCAACAAAAGTCCCCACTTATCAAACATCCATTTTCTTACAGGAGAAAAGTGTTCTGGCTACAAAACACTTTCATGGCTTGAATTCACAGTAGTAGTCGTCATCACATTTTCTTTCCCCAACTGTTCAGCCTGCTGATTGGTACTTCCCGTAACTGGCAAACATATTTGTCCGCTTTCAGGCTTGTTCCGGTTGCACCTTAAAAGCATGAAGGTTTCATAGTGAAAGGTCTTGTCTAGCAGGAAGTACATCACAGGGTCAGTTGAACCTCTCAGTGCAGCCAGAAGAAGCAGGCAGTTCTTCAGCTAGAGGAAGAGAAGAAGAAGAAAAACATTGTCTTTTATTATTTTATTTTATGATGTACTAGTCTGGACACAATAGCAACGGATGGCAAAAAAAAATTTTGCAACAATTTAACTCATGGGTCTAAAGGTGAAAAGGTGAAATGTCGTCACCTCGATGAGGGTGGAGAGTTGATGACAGTGGTCGCTGATGTTAGGGCCAGGTGAATGTGTCGGGAGACCACGAGCCAGAGAAATGAAGATGGGTTTGAAGATGTGGTACGGCAGCAGGCACACTGAAAGAACAACCTGGATGGAGTTGTAAAAGATTCTTTAAGTCCTGGTTATCATTAGAAAAAACCAAAGAAAAATATAGATGAATTTAGTTATATGATTAGGGTTTATGTTTGCCTCAAGAGCTGGGTTATTAATTCTGTTTGCCAATGCAATAAACATATACATATTATATATTATAACTTATAGTCACCTGGATGATCACAATTTTTCGGAGCACCTTACCCAGCAGGCACTGGGAGCTTGTGACGTTTGTGCTGTGGCGTGAGCGTCTGATATGTCTCAACACTGACATGTAGGACAGTAGCACCACCAGGTAACACATAAAGAACACGGTTATGACAGCCACAGCAAAAGATGCAGACACACTGCCTCCTATCTCCACCGCAGGGCTGTAACACACCTCTGCACGTCCTCCTGGGTCAGGTTTCCCATCTTGTGCCACAACATGGCTGCCCATAGCTTCACTTACTGAGTAGAAAACTGTCACTGGCACAATGCAGGCTATTGTCACCGCCCACACTATGGCACATACCCTGCTGGCAAAGGAGACCCTTGTGAGAAAGGTGAAGAAACCCTGTGGGAGCAGGATTGTGCAGGTACTCGGCCTGGATGCGTGGGTGTTCTGGATGAGGGACGCAAAGCGGCTCAGGGCCACCCACGTGAGAATCATGAGGCTTATGTAGATGTTAATGTGGAGCACCGGGGTGATACCATGCAGGACTAGCTGGCACAGGATGCCACTCTTTGTCCACACTGAGCCCCAGGCGTAGTAGGCTGCAAGGAAAGGTGCAGTAAGGGACAGTATCAGGTTGGAGATACTCAGGTGGGACAGATAAATGTGGGTGGAGGATACGGTGGCGATGCACCGGCAGAACACCCACAAAGACAGTGCATTGCCCAGGAGAGCGGTGAGGAAGAGGAGTGCATAACCAAAGGGGAGGAAGAAAAGTGTGGCAGAAGTGGTGCAGAGGGACGGCGGTGGAGACGTGTGAGGTGTATACTCCATTTGATCTGTAAGAGCACAGAGCGGGAGGTCAAAGGTTAGAGAGAGAGAGAGAGAGAGAGAGAGAGGAGCAACTCTGCCATCGACAATCTACAACACAGAAGACAATTATTCAGGAAAATGAGATTATTATTGTTCTTTCCACCTTGTTTCTTATTATTTAGGTTCTTGCTTAATATTAATAATTCCCACTGCATACAAGAGTTATTTTTGGTGGATTATTAGAATTGTGTGAGTTATTAGTTTATTTTCATAATAATTTAAATTTCAGAATTGGCTCAGTTCCAGACTCCTACTAATCATAGGTCAAAGTCTCGTTGAGCAAGACACAAAACCCCAAATTTCTATATATGTAGAAAGAGAAAAAAACAAGTCTAGCAAGTCTATGTAGTGTAAAATATTTGAACACCTAATTTTCATCTAAGTCAGTGTTAAAGATTAGACACAATAAAATGTTCTTATTTCAGTGATATGACAAGTAGAAAAATGAATAGATAAATGTGCTTTATACATACCACTGACAGCTCTGACAAGATTATCCAAAAAATGCACAGAAATCAACAACAGCAATGCAATAATTCAAGGTAAATTAATTTAAAATAAGTCACACTCTGTGTGACTCCTTATGTGACTTCCTGCTTTCAATTGAAAATGAAGTTCACAGTAAGACTTTAAGAGCCTCTATAGCTTGTGAGGGTGGTTTTCTGTGTATTGTTTGTTTCACTTCCTTATACAGATGTTGCCTTCAGGGTCAAATGAATGTATATTGAGTAGTGGTGGTCAGTTAACGCGCTGCGATAATGTGAGACTCTTATCGAGCGATATAAAAAATACCGCCGTTAATCTATTATCAAAAATCGGGTTTGGAGCTGGGTCCTATAATAAGCAAACTGATGACTTTCAACGTGATGTTTTAACGCGGATGTATAAATAGCCGAATTGCACTGTAGGGGGCGAGAACTAGTTTTTGAACCTCTACGCGCCTGTGAATTACCGAACTACCACACCAAACGTTTTAGCCTGTCATGGATGCAGCCACGAAGCCGCAAGAATGTTGTGGCAATGATCTTCAACTGCTGGTTAAGCTTCTGGTTTTTATTTTCTCACTTCAACTTAATACAAAGAATATAGCATAAAATATGACCACCGTAAGAGTGTGTGCCTCATTACGGGTCCAAACTGAAAACATTGGCTAGATAGCGCTATGTGACCATCTCTCTGACTGACTGCAGTAGCACGGACATTAAGCTTTTCAAAATAAAAGTTCCTCTTACCACGGTGCATAGAAAGACATATAGGTCCTCTGTACATAAACAAAACTGACTGCTAGTAGAAAGATATGAATGCAGTATCAAAAAATAGAAATTACCTTGCATATTAATAACGTAATTCACCTAAAATAATGGACCTTTTATGGGGTCATTTACACTAAGGTTGTGTGCACCTTATGTAATGCAGAATTGGTTTACTGTAGGAGGTCTTCCAGTCTTAAATACCACCTGAACGCAAAGCATCTCTTTGCTATAAGCAGTCAGTGATGCATTTTGGCTCCTGTTCTAATGCATCCCCTGGCTTAAGAAACACGTTCTCAAAGACTTACTTTTGGTCAGTACTGAGGTATTTCGCATTCTGAACGAGCCATTTTAATCTAGATTAATTTCAAGATTTCAGTGAGAAATCTATGCCCACCACTAATATTGAGTATTGCTGATCAGTGATTCTTCCCAGCTCCCCAATCAGTCCTTTGTCTTTCCCTGTAGTCTTATCTACACAGTAGTGATATACAGTATAGTAGTGAAATTGTTGATCAGTTGAACTTTTTTAACACTGTCTGTATTTATTCTGCCTCGGGGTGGCGCTGCTGTTCTAGTTATAGTTAAGCAGCAAAGAGAGTTGTCATTTCACTCTTTTTGGTATCATACTATGGTGTCTGTATTCATTGACACACACCTATTTAAATTGGTGTTAAAATACTGTTAAAACCTCATCCTTTTGGAAGAACACATTTTGATGTATTCTGCAAAGTTGTCATTTTCTGTCCTTCACAGAATGGCTCACATTGTGCTTTCTTAGTGAGTTATGGCACACTTGGCCCATTGTTTGTTGGTTGTTGTTGTTGTTGTTGTTGTTTTTTTTTTTTCTAAAAAAGACAGAGAGAAATACCAGTTTGCTGCTTTACGTGTTATTCGGTTCATCACTGTGGTTATACCTGATAATACAGTATGAATAGACTATTTTAATTAATCAATTAGTTGATCAAGAGAAAAAATGAACTGTCAACAATTCTGATAATGCATTAATAGTTTAAGTCATGCAAAAACACTAGACTTTCATGTAATGTGACATCACCTTGAGCTTTGGATAGTTGAAATAAACATTTTTAGCCATGTTAGCAGCAAGGATGGCAATGTTGATCTCTCAGTCTGTCTGACAGTTGGTCCATCACTTTGGTCCGAGTGTCTCAACAACCATTGGATGGATTGCCATGACATTTGGTACAGGCAGACAACGTTCCCTTCAGGACTAAATCACTTTGATGATAACTCTTCATCTCATACTATCAGGTCAAAATTTCAATATGTGTTCAATACTTTTATGCTTTATGACCAAATACCCAACAAATTCCCACCAACATCAGCTGTACTTTGTGTTTAGCATGTATTAGAATAAAATGCTAGCATGATGAAATATCAACATTATACCTGTAAAATATTTCATTGAAAGTATTAACTGATTCATCAAAAAACTAATTGATAATGAAAATACCTATGACGGTTTTTATTTGTGTGTGAAATCTCAACATCAGTCCATACAGAGAGCGATGTTGTTCAATATGGTAAAACAAAATGAATCCATAACACTTTATTGATTACAATGTTGGCTGGTACATGTATACATTATTATCAGCACAATACTGTATTATTAGGTTGTGCTTAAAAGGGCGTCACACTTTATCTATTCATCTGAGCCTTTGTTGTCCAGTTCAGAAACGCTGTATGGTGCTATTCCAGAGTCTACCACAGGTTTCTGTTTATATCGTGTCCAGTTGTTATGTTGCTGCAGGTTGCTACTATTCGCCTGCTCTAATCTCACCACAATAGCTACACAAGAGTGGGGTTTTATCTAAAAAATAGAGGTAATGGTTAGCAGTATGACACAATTAATATAGAAAGTGTTAGCCGAGTGACACAATTGGTGTACAAGTTTAGCTAATAAACATAAGCATAAAGCATAAACAATGTTTACTGGCCCAGACCGGATAATCAAGCTTTGAAGCTGTTGACGCTGCTGTTGCAAAAAGTTTGTTTACTGCTGTTGCAAGAAGTTTCATTTTCAGCCATCGTGGGTGCATCGGAAACTAGTCAGAAGATAGCTGGCAGTGATGGCCATCATATTAACACTGAAAATGGTGGTGGTAATGCAAAGTGCTTGCTACTGCTGTTTGCCAGTTAGGTAGGATTCATTAGCTGTCTTCTCCTTCGAATCGTTGATGAGGCTGTCGCTTGTCTGTCCTTTGTCAGTCCTCCCAGTCCTACCTTCCATCTCAACAGTGGAACTGCTCCCGCTGACTCCAGCAACATCTCGCAAACAAAACACTTTGCTCACCAAGTGCAGCAACTCCTTCCTCACTGAAGAGGACAACAAGAAGTACATAACAGGATCCAGACAGCTATTGAAAGCAGAAAAAAGCAAAGTCACCTCATTGGCTTTGTCAGCCACACCCCTCCAGAAACAGGAAATGTCTGTGATCTGTGTATATATGTAGAACACCCTGACCATGTGATAGGGCACAAAACAGACAGTGAAGAGAAAGAGGATGAAGAAGGATTTCTTGGCAGTCCGGGTGTAGCGCAGAGCGTTGGGCAGGTCTGGTTTATCTTGTGATGCTCTCAGAAGCTTGAGGGCGATCTTCCCATAGGACACCACCATAGAGATGAAAACGAGCCAAAAGACCACCAGTAAACAGATGTTTACGTATGCTCTCCACTTTTCTTCACAGAGTTGCTTGTAGTGGAAACACCTGAAAACACCAAACAAGTAATATCAACTCATGCTGCTCATTTCACACATGCTCGGACATTTGACCGAAACATAAAAACTACATATAAATAGGTGAGAAAGTTTGATTAAAGCTGTCACCAACCTGTCCATCTGGGAGTGACTCTTTGCTATCAGAAATATCAAGATCACGGTAAAAGCTACGATCCAAATGACAGCAGAGATGATATAGCTCCACCTTGTGGACAGGAGTCTGTGCTGCATCCTTGTTCCACGATGGAGCTTCAGGTAGCGATCCACGCTGATCAACCCTAGCAGCGTGATACTGATATACATGTTCATGTAGAAGAGGTTACCCACTACTTTACATAAGGTGGGACCCCATTTCCAAACGTCACCTTGGCTGTGATAGAGTATCCTGAATGGCAGACATACCACCAACAGCAAGTCTGCAAAAGCTGTGTTGATAAGGAACACCGTCACAGAGTTCTTCTTAGAGTGAACGCAGAAGAAAACACAGAGTGCCACCAGGTTTCCAACTAGTCCCAGGACAAAGATTACAGAGTAGGAGACCACCAACAGGCTCTGCAGTGAGAAATAATCCACACAAGTGTGCTGTGGGGTTATGGTCGTTGTCAGGTTCATCTCGCGGCTCTTTGTGGTGACGAAAAAAGAGAAAAGCGTCTGGAAGGCAGTTGTGGCGGAGGTGTTGTTTGGTGGTGATCCTCTTTCTTTGATCTAATCTGATAGAAAGGAATTAGCGACAAATAATTTGTTGTATTTTTTTTTACAAACCACCGACCAGCTATACAACCATAGGTACAACTCTCTCAGACGGTATGAAAACCAGTAACTGAACAGTAGTAAAAGTCACAGAAGCTTGCTTTGCTCACAGCATACGACCCTTATCAGTGTAACAAACTAAAATATATTGCTAATATTTCAAAGAGGAACTTACTCACCTGGTCATTAAAGTCCATAAAAAATCATTCTTCAGTTTGGTTTCTTTGTGTGTGTTGCAGAAAAGGGTAAACCCCCCCACCAACATACACACACTCCGTTCTGGAAACTAATGGCGCACTTGTGGTTTTTCTACTCTTTTTCTATTTCACTCTAGTCACTCCAGCATATTCTCTTTAAATTGAATCTGTAGTAAAGACTATACTGCTGTCACACAAACGCATGTAGTTCAGGATTCTTTCCTTCTCATTTTAGATTCAACCTTCCGCTGCCTCTCAGCTTTCAGTGGTTAAATATTACAAATTCAAATGTAAACGCACACGTAGAGCTTCAGCTTCTTTCTTTTGTTTCCTCTCTGTGCATTATCTCCGCAGTTATGAAAAGCTTGCCCTCCTCAGCTTCTCTGTTGAAAGCAGAGAAATGTTGAAGTGCAAACATGTGGTGATGTTATACAGAAAAAAAACTGTGGTCAACACCCCCCACCCCCCCTTTCTTGCAACTGCTCTGCAGAACTCAGCTAAGATAGAGAGAAAGTCTGGGCTGGGCAGTGCAGACCTTCTGATTACACACACGAGGACAGGCTGTGGGATCACAAATCATGCTCAATACGTATATACAATATGCTTTCCACTTTAGGTTCTAATTATAATATGGCTGTATCTGCTGAGTGTAGCCAACTGTGAATGAAAAAGGCTCCCAAAATACCACTGTATGTCCTCACAATAATGAAAAGCAGTGCCCTCAGAGTGAAACGTTGTATTAGTAGACATGAGTCAGGGGAGTCATGTCATGTACCTGCTCTTGAAAATAAATCATGCCACATTGTGACAGCTTGTGTCAGAGCAGAGGTATTATTAAATACTGTGCGTCGCCATTGGCAGGACCTGATTTAAACATAGAGTTAATTCAGTCCATAACTTAAATCTTCTAAAATGTTTCAAAACTGTTAAAAGTATTATTTCGTGTGTTCTCCTGTGATCTTCCTACACTGTCGGTTATTTGTGTGTGGCCCTTGGGGGGTCGTGGTTCTCCAAGACACACCCAAACCGCATATTTATAGGAGGGTGTCACTCTTTAATTATCAAAATGGGACCATCAGATCACGAGTCTCTTCTTTTCTGTCTCTCTCAGCCTCACTGTGTGCTGCTGGCATCCAAAGAGAACTCTGCTCCAGTGAAGTTAGGGGGGTTCGGAGTAGCCATTCAGCTCGGAGAGTCGGGACTGGTGGCAGGAGGTACAGTAAACACCACTGTAAACACTCTCATCCCAGTGTCTGGGAACCGGACCTGAGATTTAAATTCTCCTTACTTCAGCTATTGTGCACTTTAAATTATTTAAAAGAGGATAAAGCTGTTTTTGGACATATTTGTGGAGGGAAAATGTCAAAGCTTCACTTCTCTGGGTGGGCTTTTACCACGGTAACGCCTGACTGACACCTGAAGGCTACAGTTACTAGAAAAGCACTGTCAGCTTTTGTGGTGCGCTGTTGGCTGAGAACGACATATTTTATATCCTACAAAGTTGAAATTTTTATTCTTGGTTTTTCAACAAGACCACATACCACTAGCTAACAGCCGTTAGTGATTTAAAAAGTTTTTGGGAGGATCTAAAGTGTGGTTAAGTTTGTATTTCACTTGGAAAGAGGAAGCTACTTATCCTAACTTCAACACTGATTTCTACCAGGAGTTTCTTTTTCTCTACACACTCACCGAGTTTATCACACATTAGACAAAGTTACATCTAGTTACAGTCGACCAAATTGTCGAACCCCACAGCAGCAGCAAGTAGTCCTGTTACTACAGCCCTGCATATGTCACACTGTCACACGTAATGCACACCTGGAGAATTTCC
This sequence comes from Pampus argenteus, assembly GCA_036937835.1. Classification (NCBI taxonomy): domain Eukaryota; kingdom Metazoa; phylum Chordata; class Actinopteri; order Scombriformes; family Stromateidae; genus Pampus; species Pampus argenteus. The sequence goes on along the minus strand of CM072872.1, from coordinate 16,141,895 downwards.
TCAAAAACGAATCATAGTTTCAGTTTGACCTTAATGTGAGTATTATAAAAACTGAAAACCAGTATTTCTGCAGGTCCCATATGGGAAGACAAAATCTAAGAAAGTTCTCAAAAAAGCAAATTAATAAGGAATAAGCAAGTTTAATTAAGAATAATTGCATGTGTATTTTGCATTTCCACCACACTGTTCACCACACTGTTTTTGTAACTTCAGGTCGAGTAGGAACTCCTCACTTCATGGCCCCAGAAGTGGTGAAGCGAGAGCCGTACGGTAAGCCTGTAGACGTGTGGGGCTGTGGAGTCATCCTCTTCATCCTCCTCTCAGGATGTCTGCCTTTCTATGGCACCAAAGAGCGTCTGTTTGAAGCCATCTGCAAGGGCAAATACAAGGTTAGGAATGTATTTAAAGACAAGACTACCCACTCTAAGCGTCACTCAACATCGTTTTCACGTTATCTCTATAATATTGTACAGGTCAGTTTTTAATTTGAATTAGACTCTTGTAAAGATGAACAGCAGACACAAAGACTGAAGTGATGATGTAATTCAGAGGCAAAATGCTGGAGCTGCCCTACAGACATGAATCACTGCCAGCAGTCATGGTGGTTTTCTGTGATACAACTGTAAGCCCTTCATTCAAACAAAAGCTAATACGGAGGGAAGAAAGAAAACAAGAGCTCTTTAAGTCTACACATTCAGTGACTAATTCACAATGAATGGCCCACCTCCAAAGTGTTTGTATAACCTAATGGCACTATGATTGGTTGTTTTATTTCCAGCTTAGTGAGACTGTGTTTTAGAAAGTAACCTGTCTAATAACTTGTAATTAGAGAAGTTTAGATTCTGTTTCACAGTGCCTCATATAATCAGCGGGGGAAAAAGACACTTCAGCCAATCACATTTTTAAGTTTTCTCAAAATAATCCAGTGATTGTTGTCAGTATATTCATGGATATGTTGCAGACCAGAACTCTTTAGCCTTTCCTCACTGTCACTATACAGTTGTGGTAATTCATTTTTTTATTTACAGACTATTTAATTAATGCAGTTAATATTCTCTATAGTTAACATTTTTATATATGTTATAAAGTATGTACAGCTAAAAAAGCAGCGCTGATGTACACATGAATGATAAAAGTAGTACTTCTATTTGGGCCTCGGTCTCAGAAACCTGGTGCATTCCTGTCTGTGTATTTTTAACTCATTTGCTGTGTGTGTAGATGAATCCACGCCAGTGGAGCCAAATTTCAGAGAGTGCAAAGGATCTGGTGAGGCGCATGCTGATGCTGGACCCTGCTGAGAGGATCACCGTCTATGAGGCACTCAACCACCCTTGGCTCAAGGTACAGCAGAGGAGAAATGTCATAGACACTCTTCATTTTCTAAAAAAAAAAAGACTCCGGGGTTTTAGTACAACCATCTGAATGCACCATCACCAAAGTAGTAACTGAATTTCAGCTTCATTACCACTGAAACAAAACAGAAAAAACATGCCATTTACCATGTCGGGTTACTGACTGTTTACAAAACAGCAAAAATACACTCTACACATGTATTTCCTGCTTTGGAAAGTGGTAAGTATAGCTGTGTTTATGATGTGCATCCAAAGTTTTGACTTCTGTGAAACGTTAAGACTGTTGTTAAGACAAGACTAGAATAGTAAAACCATAGAGCCGCCATGTAATGATCAGTCAACTGCTTACACAGGAAACCACATGACATTAAGTGCTCGCACAGCAATGCTTGTGATGTTAGCAGAAGCCTTTATCAGGGGCCGAGCAGCTCTGTATGAAAGAATTTACACAAAGCTTTGCACATAGGTCTAATCCCACAAAATACAAATATTTTCCAGATTTTTTTGACACTAGTTGGTTATAGTGTGAAACCACTTCAAATTTTTCCAGTTCTTACATCCAATACTTACCCAGGCTGTGTGCTATGTGTAGACACGTGACTTCAAGGTTCAACTTTTGGTCCAGAGAGTTCTGCTTATGCACTCTCTGTATATTCTCATTTGTCCTGCTGTTCTTCCTCTTCCTATAATTGTGTTTTATACTTCTGTGGACAGTGATGGAGGGGTACTAAAACATAACTTGTCAATTCATCTGAGAGTCTGACAATTCAAGCTGTCTGATGCAACATGCAAAGCATCGACTTTTAAAAGGCACCTCTGGTTACAATCCCACATATTAGTCCCTTATTAATCTTACAACTATTTCTTGCTTCTGATTGTATACCACTAAGTGCAGCGCCACAGGAACTACAGTATGCACGCTTATAGCATCACAAAAACCCTTGCACTAATCTATTTGTGGTAATGCTTCTTGCAACATTGCCATGTCGCAATCTGACACACTGGAGCAGCATGCAGATAGTTTTACTGTTTATATTGAAACAATGTCTAATACGGTTTAGTGATAGATTTTTTTTATTTTTATTTCTACTGGTCTGTGTAATCTAAACATCAGTGTTGGTCAGTGTATTTGATTGTTCTGATCAAAAACTATATGTTAATGTCATTTAGATATAACTCTTAGGTTTAGCATATAAATCATGGTGTATTGAGCTGTGATTTCAAATAAACGCACGCAAGCCATCGGCCTGGACAGCTTTCATGTTTGTTTAGGGGTTTACCACTGGAAGCCACTTAATTCCCAAGTACATATCAGCGTAAAGAGTACAGATGTATCAGAAAACACCCAGTGATGCAAAGCTGTGTTAGTGCTCTGGTATTACACCACAATGAAGTTTAGTTTCCTTGTTATTAAGAGCGTTTTGTTTTTTGGTATTCCAAGGAGAGAGACCGCTATGCCTACAAAATCCACCTGCCAGAGACTGTTGAACAGCTGAGAAAGTTCAACGCAAGGAGGAAGCTCAAGGTTTGCATCTCAGTTTTGCAACATACACCATCGTTGTGTTGAGGAATATTAATGTTCTGCTCCTCTGCTGCTGCCGTCGTGTTTCAGGGAGCTGTGCTGGCTGCAGTGTCCAGTCACAAATTTAACTCCTTCTATGGAGACCCGCCTGAGGAACTCCACGACTTCTCCGATGACCCCACCTCCTCAGGTACACACAAATTCACACGCAGACAAACTTCCTTCTTCAAGTTCTGTTTTCTCTAACTGTTATAACTATTTTCTAGCTGTTCGTAAGTTTAAAGGTTTTAAGGAAATACAGCCCCATGTTCACCTCTTCAATTTTATATTTGATCTCATTATGCAGGTCAATAGATGCACAACCGCAATGATTTAAGATGCATTTATTCTTTGTGTGGAGATTTTGCATGACAGAGTCCAGTAATATGTGTACTGTTAAGTAACCTATCCACTTGTAATACAGTCGTTTTTTTTAACTGCTTTTAACATTGCTATTAACAACTATGTTCATTTGCAAAGTGTCAATCTGTTTATTTGTTTGTCTGTTTCTATGAATGCTTCCTACCTGCTAGGACTACTAGCAGCAGAACGTAGGTATCTGTTAGTCCTTTGTGTGTTGTGATGAAAGATACTTTACTCTTATGTAGCTATTAAGTCAGTTTGCAACATATGCACATTGACAGTTAAAAAATGATTCCCAGCATGTGAACTGCATGTTCATCACAAAGGCATCCAGCGAGCTTGAGGTGACTGATGGACTCATGGTGTGTGTGTGTGTGTGTGTTGCAGGGGCGGTGTCTCAGGTGTTGGACAGTTTAGAAGAGATCCATGCTTTGACAGACTGCAGTGAAAAGGATCTAGATTTCCTCCACAGTGTTTTCCAGGACCAACATCTACACACACTGCTCGATGTAAGAAAAAAAAAAAAACACTGTTTAAACAATGTATACAGACACTACTCACTCAAAATGCTCTTCACTCATCCCTTTGGTGTTTTTGTGATTATTAAATTAGAGGTTTTCTTGTTGATATGCTATTAAACGTTATCTGAAAAAAAATGAAAATCTTCTGCATGAGGTGCTTGAGGTATGTTGTTTTTTCCGTGGCTGGCAAGGTTATATTAAGCCAGTGTCACTTCTGTTTTTCACCAGGGTTTTTGTATACTGAGCTTTACAGAGATGTGAAAGCGGATGCTCTGTTCACCCCGTCTTTCCTTCCAGATCAGGCCACCATAGAGTGAACATGTTGGTTATAAACCACAGAGGATAAATGAAACATACACAGAATATTGTCACCTCTTGTGTTTGATCTCTAAGCAACCGAATAGCACTCCAGGAACCAGATGTATAATCACACTAAAATCATTGATTGATGTGGTGTTTATTAAATGGATGACGTTATGATGTAGCGTGGGAACATGGGAGTTGTTGTCTTCATTGTTAAACAACCATCATTGCCGTACGGTAATGATGTGCAAAGCATCACTAGAATCACTAGAATCACTAGAATCAGTTCATTAGCTTACAGTCTGTTACTCTTGGATTTGCTGGGCCTGATTCCAGCAGTCTGAGCCGCTGACAGCAGCAGCTAACAGCTAGCCTCCACTCTAGAAACGTCTTCCTAAACCTATATTGTATGATGTTGTATTTTGTCAAGCACCTTGTAACTCTGGTTTGAAAGGCGACACACACACACACACACACATCATCATCATAGCGCTTTTCGAAACGGTTATGTTATGTGTATGTACAGTCCCCTCCAAAAGTAATGGAACTGCAAGGTCAATTCCTTTGGGGGGTTTTTTATACACTGAAGACATTTGGGTTTAAGTTTAAAAGATGGATATGAGACAAAAGAATTCCAGCTTTTATTTCATGGTATTTACACCTGTGTTAAACAACTCAGGACAGAGCACCTTTTCTTTGAACCCACACACTTTTCAAGTTGTTTCAATTCCCCCACTGTCCTGTTTAGAGCTGGTTATGTGATTTTTTTTATTTTATTTTTTTTAAACTCATGATCTTGCAAAAAATAAAGTTATCCCGCTATTGATAAGCTACAGCAAGACTGGGGCTTGAATCACAAGCCGGTCGCCTTGTCAAAAATCAATTTTTCTACAACTAGGGAGCTACTTGTACATGAGTAGTAGTGAGGGAAAGGGGTTATTATAGAGAGATGTCTGCGTGTGTTGTGTTAAAAACTCTTTCCATTGCTGGAGGCCAAATAGGTTAAAGTAGGTTAAGTGTTTGTTTGCAGCAGTGTCAGTGGGAGCCTGGGGCTGCAGATGTCTCCCTTTCAGCCTCAGTTTCACACCCCAGCTCTGCTCTGCTCTTAGCGGAGGGGGAGGCAGAAAAGAACAGAGGAGCGTAGCCCAGCCTCACACCGTGAAGAAACAAGGGCTTCTATTGTAAATCCATAGTGCCATTCATAACAAGCACAGCCTCCATCAATATCTGTGCAGCTGAAAGTCGCTTGCACTCCGCTGAAATGCACAGAGCCCGAAGGGAAACTAGAAATCCAGTAGACACTGAAAGGATGGAGCCGCCTGGCTACGATATCTTGTATAACGTTTGCACTCTCTTGGCTGCGTTTGTCTAACAAACCACTTAACTTCTTCAGGGTGAGTGTTTTCGTCCTGTTTTTTTTCCTTCTGTGTTTGCAGGAAGAGTGTTTTTGTCAAGAGATGCTTCAGGCCAATCTGAAGTCAGCCAGAGAACCCCTTGTGTGTTGTAGCTGCTATTTGACAAGTGTATGAGGTGTTCAAGACAAGTGAATTAGTTTTTTCTAGTTTCTGAAACTCCTTCGATTTCATAGTCAGGGGAGGTGATGTCTGCAGTTACTTGTCATAAATGGAAATTAAGATGTATCTCATGGTTCTTGTGGTGGTTGGCACATGAGACCACAAAGGCATGATGTCATTAAATTGTAATCATGCACACGACACGGGTCATTGTTCTTACCCACTTCTCAGCATGAGGTACATATTTCCTTACTGCAAAGTCTGCTCAGTTGCGGGCTGCAGAGTCTTTGTACGTGTGAGATTACATGTTCACTCTTAAATGCAAAACCCTTAGAGGTCATCTCAGGTTTGTTCTGCACTCAATATAGACAAACAACATGTCAACAACTTTCCCCTTGAAAACGCCATCCAACGGTGTCAGAAACCGCCTTTCCAGGCTGTGTCCGACAGCATTTGTAGCTTTTCTGAATCTGACGAATACCACAATCACACCCACATTTCACCGTGATTGGCCAGGTGTGTGCACTGCAAAACAACAGGAGAGGAAGACTGTGTGTCTCCATTTATACAATTTATCACATCTTTTCACTCCTCCCAAACACTTATGAACATTTTAATCTTCAGACGTGGTCTATTAACACATCATAGAAGCTAAAGAACCTATAGAAACTTAAGTTGAAGGAAATGATCTTTTGTTGTTAAATATAACACTCACAGTAGGTTAAATAAAAAGTACACCAGACAACTTGCTCATCAAACATCACGTTTGTTTTTTTAATAACTACGCATGTCTGTCTTGTTAGACAAAAAAAAGCCAACCTCTGCTCTGAATTGAGCATACAGCTGCTGTCTTTGTTTGCCTGTGTTTCACAGCTAAACATAAAAACACCCACATTCGTCTCTGACTAGGCCCATACAAGCCGGTCTCGTCGGTGCAGCTAATTAGTCAGCTGGGACTTTCATAAACAGAGCTCTTGTGTCTGTCGTCCTTCAGTCAAAGATGAGAAAACGGTTCCCTTTTTGTTATCACATAGATGTCGAGGGAAAAAAGAACTCAACAGAAAATGTGGTATTTACAGTCTAGAGCCAAACTAAACCAAATAAAGAAGGACAAATAACTAGTCACCAATGGAAGCAATTAAAGAAAACAAGCTGCTGATTATCCTCCAGAGTCCCGTTAGGTAAAGACAACGAGTTTAACGAGTGTTTGCCCCGTAGACGTTTTATCATCATATTGTAAATAATATTTTTATAATAATCCAAAAAACATGAATAACTTTGTAGATTTAGTTTTATATATATATATATATATATATATATATATATACAGAATGTACCTTTTGTAGAAGTGAATTGATAGACTTGCTTTATGTTTGGGTTTGAGTTTGTTATGTTATTATTTTTTTGGCCTCATAAAGTTGCAGTGCAGTTCTTTTTAAAAAAAAGAATAGATTATGCATCTGTGTTGCTTTGTTTTAGACTGTCATTTTAATAAGATTTTTTTTTTTTTTTTTTTTACAGCAGTTTGCGTAAAAGCTGTCATGTAATACCCCTCGTTGCATCTTACAGAGGCTTTAATAAAGCAACATTCATAATAAATGTCATTTATGTTGTTGTGCTGATTAACTGATTTGTATCTGTTGTTGCAGCTCTACGATAAGATCAACACCAAGTCATCCCCGCAGATCAGAAATCCCCCGAGTGATGCCGTGCAGAGAGCCAAAGAGGTTAATAAACACACACACACACACACACACACACACACACACACACACACAACAATTCTCTTTCCTCCACATCCACACTAATACTCTACGCACTCATACAGCCAAAAAGACACACAGCTGCATTAACATAAGCACATAACCCACTCCTCGTCTGTCCTGTCCGTCTTCATGTGATCTGTGTGGCGATAATGAATTTAATATGCTGTAAAGATGACAGGCTCAGTAGCTGCTGGCTCTTCTCTTGAACACTTTAACCTCACAGTTCTGTCGGTGCTTCGGCTTTATTAATCCTTCTGGTGTCTTGCTCACTAAAGCTCTAACTGATCGCTGCTGTGAATCATTCTGCTCTCCTGCTCGTTTTAAAGAACAAAGCACAACCGGAAGTCCTTGAAGCGTGTCTAAGGTGGCCTCAACAAAATGAGAAATACGTCCACCATAATTCATATTAGTGAGAAAATATTTAGAAAGTGATTGTAATAATCCAAAATGTTCTTCATCAAATGTTAGGGGCTGCCGTAGAGTCTTTGGCATAATATTTGTATTTAAGCGTCTGTTTCTTTAAAAAATTAAACTGCCTAAACAACAAAGAAAGAGACTGGATAATCTAGTGATATATCTTCAGTTATCGCGTCCTCTGTGGGCTTCCTCTTAAACTTCAGTGACCTCATGAGGTTAATTTGTTCTTGATCCAACTCCCTGTGACTCATCGTCAGAGCGGCTGTACCAGAGCCCAGAGAGCTGTTTTAATAAAGATCTCCAGCTCCTCAGCTTGACCCTCCTCATTACAGACATGCAGATACACACACACACACACACCAACAGTGTATTTGTGGGCTACTAGTATGGCTTTGTTTTCTTACAGAGAGTTGCATTATGGTCTCCAAGGTTTCACCCTGATTACGCTGAATTCAAATGGGTTCGTGTGTTTAGCTCTCAGTGCACTCAAACACTCAAGCAGGCTGCAGAGTGGAATTGGTGTTTAACAAGGAGTGTGTAAGAAGGGGGAGTGTGTGAGCGGGGGGGGGGGGGGGGGGGGGGGACATGGATCAGTGGTGAGCATTGAGTGTATTTGCATGCGCTTGTGCATGCCGGCGGGTACACAAAATGTTGCTGTGTTTACGTTATGTGCTTTGTTGAGGGAGCAATTAAAACGTCTGAACTGTGAGGGAGTGGGCGAGGGCTGGCGTCTTAAATCCCAGCACTGGTAAGACAGGGAAAGCCATTTAGGGGAGCCAAGCTCTGTTTTATGTGGCTTTGGTTGATGTCAAAGAGACCTGGTTAATTAACACGGCTCTGGTACGCTATGTCCGAGAAACTGAAGTCTACTTACAGTGCAAAAAGAAGTCTGGTTCACATTTTCCTACTTAAATCAGTCTAGATGGATCAAGAGATGGAGCCACTACAGATGTCTGTGGGTGTGAAATAGCATTTTAGTCCTTTAGTCTTTTATTACATTTATTGGTGTCTTTAGAGAGAACCAAACCTCACAGACACTTCATTATAAACACACTAAACTCTGTTTTTAGCCAGATTAACTGTAGAGGCCTTACTGTATTTCTCAAGCATCTCAGAAGAGAAAGTTTGTCCAAATTCTTAAAGCGAACGCAGGAGTAGAAACGGTCAAACAGTAAAGAAACTAATTACACTTTTCAGAGTGTAAGAGAGCTCAGTTCCCAGCAGATGGAAAACACCGAGAGATGAGGGAATTATTGATTAGACTGACTGACGCAAATAATTAATGTCCATATATCAGTGTCATTACAGCACTGTATCAGCGTAATTACTGAGAAAACAAACTAAAGTTATCATTTGACTATTGCTTAAGAGTGCAGGAGGCTTCCACTCTTGGGGTATACAGTAAATATTTTACTATCTATCTATTTTAACAAACGGAACTGATCTTGAAGCGCTGATCACTGACCGTGTCATACGCTGCTTATTTCTTATTTTGAGTCCTTTTAGCATGACCGATTCTGAGAATTATTTGCCTCGAACTACTTCAGTACAGTTTCACCTCAGAGGAACTCATTTAATCTTCGTTGTGCCTTTAGAGATTAACCCCCCACCCGCCCCAGGCCCTTTCCTTCCTCTTCCTCTTTACCTCTGTCTCTACTGATTCAACTGAAATGCTTTGAAGCAGTCAGGCTGCGGCTGCCAGCGGACAGAGCGGTGATAAGGTGCTTCAAACTTCAACAAAGCTTTGTTCTGACTGCACTCACATATCAGTTGAAAGAGTTCTGTTAGTGTTGTGTTAGAGCTAATCTTTCTTGAATGAGTGAAGCTACCTGCTTTGGCTATAGATACTAATCTCACGCCCCAATTCACAGCCCATTTCCAATTGACTGGCATTGATTAAAGGCAGAGTTTTACTCTCCCCTCTGTCATCACTGACTCTCTCTAGTAAACACAGTCAACATCTTGTATAACCCGTCTTCCTGTGTCTTCCTTCACAAGAGTTCCTCCCAGGACGAAGCAAGTGGCGCTTTGACACATCTGGAATATGTAAGCTGCAAGACCTCATCACACTACCGCCATGTTCACAAGACTAATGAGTATAGCTGGCATGGCCTTTAACCCGTTTTATTAGAGCTGGGTTGGACTGAGGAGGAGTAAAACTCCCATAGATGCATAAACCCCATGAGTGCACTAATGCTTCCTTTTCCTGTTTGATCAAACATAGTGTATCTACTACTACTATCAAAGAAGTTTGTGCGTGCGTGCGTGTGTGTGTGTGTGTGTGTGTGTCAGCTGCAGACACATTGTAACATGCCAGTGGCTCTTGAGTAAGTAAATGTAATTATTATTAACGTTACAATGCAGGTTTCAGGCCTGTATTCACACACATAACACACACACACACACACACACACCACTCCCTCCATGCAGACCTCACCTCTACAATGACACATTCACCAGTCAGGCGCAACATAACTGAAGCTGACATCAAAGGAGGAGGAGGAGGAGGAGGAGGGGCAAAGCCTTGACCAGGTTCCTTGACTTGTTGAGTGGTGACCAAAGTTGGTCTCAGGTTGGAAGTGATGATGATGTGGGAGGCGGTGTCAGTGAAACTTTGAGAGGGTCTGTGAGGTTGTTAGGTCGGTCGCCATACGCTGAGGTACAGCAGGTAGGGTCGCGAGTGTTTTAGAGTATTTTAGAGATTTGGGCAGAAGGACAACTGTGGCTTAAACCAACTGTTATCTTTTCTCTCTCTGCCTCCGCAGGTGCTGGAAGAGATCTCCTGCTACCCAGAGAACCACGAAGCTAAAGAGCTCAGACGGATACTGACCCAGCCACATTTCATGGTGAGTCAAAAAAACAAAAGCCACACGCATACACTCACCCACAACTAGGGCCCTCATGTCTGTCACAGCTCTCAGACGGTTGCAGGAGTCCCCTTAACAAACATTCAGGACTGCTGATGATGCTGCTAGATGTAGCACAGGCAGACACTGAAGGCCTGAGCAATTCTAATAGGAAGTGTTGTACATAAACCTCTGCTTTAACTCTAATTGCCTCTGCCTTCACCCGATATGAGAGACTTGCAGCGTCATTTTCTAATGTATGGTGTCATTTAGGGAAAATGTATCTTCTTTCTTTTTACCGAACAACACACTAATGTGGTGACCAGATATACGAGGTCAGTGTTTTTTGTAGTTTTGTTTTTAGCTTGACATTTGAATGTATACTTTGAAGTGCATCTGAACGCATTTGGAACATCATATAAACTGGGTCTAAGGATCTGAGCAGCAGGAGTTAATCTATTTAATGGGAAGTCATTCGACTGTCAGCAGCCTCCTTTGCTAATCCTATCAAATGAATGCGTGATTTCCGTCTCTGATCAATTACCTGCTACATATCAGGTAGACAGCCCAACAGAGAAAGGGAGGGAGGGAGTGTGATGCAGGGGAGAGGAGACATAAAAAAGGAAGAGGACAAAACGAATGATAAGCAGGGTAAAGATGGAAGGGGAGGGTCCAGATTGAGAAGTAAGGAAGGAGGGGAGGTTCGAATGGAGGTCAGTAAGGCGTATCTGATGCGATGTGCTGTGTCGGGTCAGAGGCCGGGCTCCCTCATAGCGCTTAGAGGAGCGTAAACTGACAGAGGGAAAGAGAAGAGAGAGGCACCTTCATGTTTCACATTCCAACGGGTTCAAGCGCGAGCGAAGTTTAGACAAAACCAGTCGAGCTATTTGAGGATTTTGTGTTTTGTTTATAAATGTCATAGAAACAGTACAGTATGTAGTTTAGGATTTTCTTCAGCCCCTGCTTAAGGATTAGAAATGGAGCTTTTTAGTCTGGCAGTATTACATTTTTCAATACAGTCAACAAATCCTTTGAATAGACCTAAACCAACAACACGTGAGTCTGTCTCCAACACTTTCTGACTTCCCCACTCTGTCTGTGACACTGGTTCCGACTGAAGATGTAAATCTTTACAAGCAGGTGACAATTATACAGTTTCATTCATTACAAAAGGTAACAACATTTAAACAGGACTAACAATATGTTGTAATAAGTATTTAAATTTATCTAAATAAATTTATTTAGATGTCAGGGCTCACTGATGTGGTGGTTGCTAATAGTTAGAATAGTTAGTTTTTTGTTTTGTTTTTTTTAATTTTGTGACAATAAAAAAAAATCTGCAACATTATCCTTGAAGATAATAGTTGAGGTTAGGATAACAAAGTTATTGGTTACTGGGTTTAACTTATGCTCTTAAAGGACAACTATGGTTTATTACTTGTGTTTTGTTGTAGTATTTTGTCCATCAGGTCTGTGAGTTATGGTAACATTTTACTCACTGAAGTAGCTGCTGAGATCTTACCGGTTGTAGTTGATGGTCTAAGAAATGACTTTAGTGAGTACACAGTCATAATCAAAGGGTAGTAAATGTGTAGTTATTGTAATAAAGTGGGGTTTTTTAAGGAACTGAAATTCCAGCAGCAGGTGATGATATTATTTCATTTGAATATGTCTCATGGCTCAGACATCCGCTGCTTGTCTCTGAAATTCAGCACAGACATCAGTTCATCTTAAAGTTATCTGCTGCTTTGCCATCTCACATACACTCACACTGCATAGAATCCTGTCCCCATCATGGCACAGTCTAGCTCTCTCTCTTTCTCTCTCTCTCTCCATTTCATGCACACACACACACTTCTTTGATTCACACCAGTAGATACACAATGTTGGAACAAACAGGAAAAGAAAGGTGCTACACATCAGTGACCTCATGGGTCCTATCTGTATTTTTTTTTTTCTAAACCAGCTTCGCTAAAAATTTGGAACATTAAATTTCTTTTGTGTGTGATGTAGTTTGACACATGGCATTGCCTTCATGTCTCCCCCTCTCTGATCTGTTCTCCTTCCTCGTGTGTGTGTGTCTGTGTGTGTCTGTGTGTGTCTGTGTCTGTGTGTGTGTGTGTGTGTGTGTGTGTGTGTGTGTGTGTGTGTGTGTGTGTGTGTGTGTGTGTGTGTGTGTGTGTGTCTGTGTGTGTCGCTGTGGGAAGTCAGTGACGGGTTTCTACTTTGTTGAGGTTTCATTGCTGTCTTTTTAAGTTCAGACTGGTTTGTTAAAGTGCCACTCAAAGGCTTCTGTGGCTGCCAGAAGAGTATTCGCACACTCTGTGGGTGTGAAGCACCAGCAGGCTCTGCAGCAACATGAAACTCGCTGCTTCAACTCAAACAGGCAGAGGGGCTACAGACTGAAGGCTCCTGTGGAAAAGGAGGAATAATACCTTTAATTAAGGCAGAGTAGAGGTTTAGATAAAGTCCAGTCCAGCAGGAATGGTTCTTGCTCAAATGGGCACAAAATGCAGCATCTGCAGGACAAAACAAATAGGTTCACCCACTTTAAGGAAAATTGGAAAACCAAATGGTATAAAATACTGTCTTTGAAAGGCACTCCACAAGCTGGTCAGGCAGGATTCAGATAAACAAAAAGCAGGACAGCAGGATGGGCAGAACTTTAAGCATAAACTGCAGAATGTAGCAGTGAGTGTTATTGGTATTACCCTTAATGAATATACCTGCACTCACTGCAGCCTGCTGCTTACTGTATTTTGTCATTGAGTTACATAGACAAAGATATTAAGAGAATTGTCTAAATGCAAGGTAGTTTTTTTTAGATGATTTGTCGGTGTATATATATATATATATATATATATATATATATATATGCTGTCAGTGACCCTGGCTTGGCTTCATTCTGTCGATCCTGAACTGCACACAGACACTGTTGTGGTCACAATCTGTCTTTGTTTTCAGTCTAACTCTGTGTTTCTATGTGTTGACCACAGGCCTTGTTGCAGGCCCACGACGTGGTGGCCCACGAGGTTTACAGCGACGAGGCTCTGAGGGTGACACCTCCACCCACCTCGCCCTACCTGAACGGGGACTCCCCTGAGAGCACTAACGGAGACATGGACCTGGAGAACGTCACTAGAGTCCGCCTGGTGCAGTTCCAGAAGAACACGGACGAGCCCATGGTACACAGTGTCGCACGTTTACCGTACGTCTTCGTTAAGAACTGTACTGACTCCAGATGTGTCTATGTGTTCATGGTTGTAGGGGATCACGCTGAAGATGAATGACTCGAACCACTGCATCGTAGCGAGGATTATGCACGGCGGAATGATCCACAGACAAGGTACACTTTTTGTCTCTCACAGCTGACATTTATTGCATGCTCTATATTTATTCTGTTTTGATAAAGGGCACTGTAATAATTGTAGCTATAGAAAAATATATTTAAAATAGTCACTGCAGTTCTCCACAGTAGAAGAAAGGGTTTAGTAGTATTTATTAAAACACAGCTTCAGTTTATTTCCTGTATACTGATCCACCACTTGCGTCTAACTGGGTCAATAGTTAATTTAAATAAAAATTTAAATATTTATTTAGATAAATATAACATTATTATTATTATTATTACTGTAAATCTATGGGAAGGAGACACAGGACTAATCATTACTAGTCTTCTAAGTGGACAGTCAGGATAAACAAAACAACGTCCTCCATCTTTACTTAAACAGGAAACACAACAGGGTGATGAGCCTGTGCTTATGCATCCATTTTTCCAGACATCTCAACTGGTGATTTGTCCCTGGCGTTGTGGTTGGTGGTAGCACTCGTTTTTTTATTGTGACTGTAGTATAATTAATCCCCGGTTGATTCATCATGTGGTTATTGGAGAGTCACCACAATTAGAAATATTCCCTGTGCTGTGTTTTCTAAGCAGAAAAGAACAACAGAGGCTAATAAAATACACCGCTGCTCTGTAATGAGCAGGAAAGTTTGATTACTTCTCACTTCTCCCTTCTTTTTCTCTTCTTTCCCATCAGGAACGTTGCATGTAGGAGATGAGATCAGGGAGATCAACGGCATCAGTGTGGCCAACCAGACTGTTGAGCAGCTGCAAAAGATGCTGGTGAGCGTGTGTGCGTGCACGCGTGTGTTTCAGTGTATTTCAACATCACTGTGTTAATCAGCAGTAAAAAAAATCACGAGCTAAACTGAAAATAATAATATAAGATGACATTTCCTTGTTTCTCTGCAGAGGGAGATGCGAGGCAGCATCACCTTTAAAATAGTGCCAAGTTACCGAACACAGGGCTCCTCGTGTGAGGTAACACTCCTTCCTCTTCCTCTTTGTTTCCTCTTTACTGCTGATCATATTTACTAACTGCTCGCCTGTTCACTGAGCGTGTGTATGCGTGTAACCTAAGTATGTTGCGTGTCCGGCTGTGTTCTGCTGGGGCTGGGTCAGATATT
Source organism: Pampus argenteus (assembly GCA_036937835.1). Taxonomy (NCBI): domain Eukaryota; kingdom Metazoa; phylum Chordata; class Actinopteri; order Scombriformes; family Stromateidae; genus Pampus; species Pampus argenteus. Next base: position 16,126,782 of record CM072872.1, on the reverse strand, counting down.
CAGCACACCAATTTCACAACCAAGATACCGGAACTCCTCCTCTCCCCTCTCTCTGGTCCAGGAATGAGCAACAGCTCTGTGTGATCCTACCTACACGTAGACACACTCACACACTATAGGTGTGGACAGAATAACAGAAACACTTTTCCAATTTAATGGCTCTGCAGCCTGTAGCAAAGCTCATGATGTTTGGCTCAATATATAAAGAAAGAAAGTCTTGGAAATCCTGAAAGACACAACAACAACTACAGCTTCAGCGATTACCATGAAGTTAAATCTACACTCAGCAATATTTATATAATGTTTAAATTATATTTCTCTTAATACTGGATAACATGACGGTCACCCAACTCTGCAGCTTTCCTCAGCTTCAGGGGACATTTAAACCAACATCGGCTCTGCATGTAAAAACTTAGATTTCCCATCAATTTGAATTGGAGTGCTTTGACGCAGTACAGTGACAAAATAACGTGGTGGTCTTCCAGTAAAAACAAAGTTGAACCTTCAACCTTTTTTTAGTCTTTCAACTCATCATTGTGGTTGATGATTAGTTTTGGAACAAAGCTAAGCTAAAGCTGGCAAATGGACAAATATTTTCCTCAAGAGTCAGTGGATACAAACGGCTAAAAACAGAGTGATTATTGTGCTGATTATTATTTGTCAGGTGGCCAGAGACTCCAAATGAACGTTAATGTTGCTCCATATCTGCCGGATGTGTAAGTAGGCAACCACGTTCATTCAATAAGGTGAAGTGTCAATGTTGTGTTTATTGCTCATGCAGGCCAAAAAAAATCAATTAGTACTGCTTTATATCAACATCTAATTCTTGACACAAAAAAAACAAACATTATGAGCCTCACCAAATAAATAAATATTTACTGCAGAGCTGGTTTTGTACAGCAGCTCTGTTATGTTGTCCATCTCTGCTGATATGACTTCATTTCCTAACACAGACTTGCTAACATATCACAGAAACTCTCTGATGCCTTCTGCCCCCAAACATGGACCAAAAGACTTGAAATGAATGTGATCATGAGCTGGCACGCACATTAAATGACTGACAGGAGGGCCAGCTGTCCTTATTCACATGCTGCATGTAGTTTGAAAAAGAAAATGGGAAGACTGAGAAAAAAAAGGCCCTTGGGAGAACAAAGATGAGTAAGTGTGTGTATTCAGTGAGTCAATAATTGATCACACAAAAATCTGTTGATGAAGAGGAGATAATAGACTTTAATGAATGGAAATGTTCGTTTTCCTTCCTGTTTCTCCAATTAAAATTTGGTGAAACATGTGTGTAATAGTCATTTTCAGAGAAAGAGCTCTGTTGTGTCCTTCTACTTCTGAGATAACAAAAATCTATAATGATTAACAGTTCATCGCGTGTCAGTGTGTGTGTATCTGTGTGTCTGTGTGTGTGTGTGTGTGTATCTGTGTGTGCGTGTGTGTGTACCCATGCAGCAGAGAGTTTTCCAGGGTGTATATAGTGTGTGTGTATATATATATATAAGTACCGCAGCATACAAGTAAAAAGCAGTAATTCGGACACTAAGACAATAGTGGCAGGAGTTTCAGCCACGACAACGTTTCTGTAAAATGCTTTTCGAGCCAGTATGAAGTTAAAGCGCCCTGGCTATGTAAAGGCTTGTATGTAATTAGATTTTAAAATGGATTCAAAAAGACACTGGACACCACTGCACACTAAAGTTAGGGCGACGTGGTCATTGTGGTCGTCTTTGTTTAGGTTAAAACTCCCTAAATGACAGCTAGCTGCTGTTAGATTTTTAAAATAATACACACAAACCACAGCCCAGTTTTGATTTTTGCATTTTTCTCATCAGATAAAGAAATGCCAACCAAATATAACTCAGTTATTCACAAACTTCAACTCTTCAAATTAATATTGAATAATCATTTTATACACATTTCAAGTTTGTATTCATATTTTGTTTAGAGGCTCAATATTACTCTTATAGGTTTATATTATTATATTTATATAGTGCACGTATAATCTACAGTATGTAGAAATTATGTATTTCAGTTATCTACATTTAGCACATGCTGCTTTGTAATTTCATCTCTTTTGGTCCTCCAGCACATAGAGAGATCTTTATTCCTGGTCTGTGTTCGTGATGCTCAGATGAGTGTCTCATGTTAGTCTAGCGCCCCCCTGTGGTGATGTCCGGCCAAGCAGGCTAGAGGGCTGCTGATGACGTTGTCTCCCCATGTCTTGATGACGCATTTCATTACGTCAACACTGTGTTCTGAAAATGTACCCTCTCTCCATCGTCTACGGTCACTGCTCAGAAATGTGTGGGTGTGTGTTAAAGTGTGTGTATATGAGTTTGCTTGCACACACCTGGCCACCTGAGCTCAGGAATGTTTGTTAGGTGTGTGTGTGTGTGTGTGTGTGTGTGTGTGTGTGTACGCTGCTGACCTGTGTGTCTTATTTCAGAAAGAGTCCCCCAACACCTCCAGGCAGTCCCCTGCCAATGGCCACTCCAGCATTAACAGTTCTATCTTGGTAAGGACCCCCCTCCCCCAGAAAAACAGACAGAACCACAACCCCACCCCCCCACCCCCCTTCGGTGCGTCTCATCTATCATGCTGATTTGTCATGGTACTTTATACATGTTCGTGTCACTTGAACCGTTTGTGCGTCTAGATGTCCATTTATCATGGGTTGTGTTTTATTTCAGTTTATTTTTGAGTCATGTATTGTGGTAGAAGTAGAAACAGCAGTAGGCGGGTTGTACTGCAGACCTCCCGCGTCAATCCCGTGTCATTCTCCCTGTTCATCTGTTTGAGCCAAAGGCCCCTGTGTCCGATATCTCAGTTAACAAATTGGTGTGCCTCATAAAGCCTGCTGCGTGCTGTGCCTCGTTGCTGACACAACACACTCGGCCTCCTGTGGTCAGAAAGGTGCAGGGGACAGACTCTGTGCTCCGCTGTGCCCACACTAAACCTACCGAGGCTCCAGACAGACACTGTGGTCGTGCTGATGCTGCACCTGCTTTTGCTTGCTCTGTGCTTGCTTGGTTCCTCCACAGCCAGATCTGCTTCAACAGAAGAGAATTACTCGGTTCTCCTGAATTGTTCTCCTTTCCTCTCTTGTCCTCTTGCAAGAGCAGTAGCTAGGTTGCAGTTGAATGTGCATGCAAGGTTTACGTGTCACATGTTCTTAACAGGATATATCAATGCTTTATTTGTTTGTTAACCTCACTGAACCATGTCTCTCTGTCATCAATGGCTTATTTTCACAGGACCTGCCATCCACCATTCAGCCCAAGGGTCGACAGGTGAATAAAAGCACTCGTAATCACTAGCTTCTTACACAACGCTTTGCATCCTTCCCCTGATTGAGAAGTGTATGTGTCTCAACTTCCTCCCGCTCCCTTTTGTTTTGCTTCAACAAGTGGACATCAGCGCCTCAGTATAATTTAGATTAATTTACAAGATGGCTGTTTTTGTTTGCTAACCGATCCCCAAGTTGTCACTCATGATGTGAGTGGCTGAGGTCTGAATTCATTTAAGAAAAGAAATATTTGGATTTTGGACCCAAACCAAAATTCATTACACATTACATTACATATATTACAAAACAGGCTGCAGCTGGGAAATTATAACAGAAAACAAAACAGAAATTATAAATCACTGCAGTGGTCACTTTGTGCTGGACATCTACAGAGTGAATGATGACGTTCAGCACCAACACACTGATTACACTGCTGCAGCTAATTTGTACGTGGAAGTCTTCACAAGTCTAAAAATACTGACTCCAATCCAAAAGTGTATAATAGTAAAATAATAATAAATACCACAAAAAGTCAAGATAAATAAAGCCAAGGATAATCACACCCCAAAAAGTCTATAACATTTGGTTTGGTCTATAAAATATCAGAAAACTATAAGTTTCCAGATCCAAAGATAATAGTTTCTAATAGTTTTGTCCTCCCCAAATATATTTAATTTACTTTTTACAGTTTCTATTCATTAAAAAATAACACGAAACAGAAAATCCTCCTCATATTTAACAATGATTAATTTAAACAATTATTTCATTCATCAGCATATAGTATGCTGAGTCAGGTCCTGGTTACTAGAAACTATAGGACTCGTGAAGACTTCTACCTGGTTGCTCTTCTAGTAATGTTAAACTAACACTCTGTAGACTGAATCAATATAAGTGACAGTGTAGTATAACTACTCTCACTAAAACTGTACGTATGGTACTAATGGCACAGGCATTGTTAAACCCTGCAGAGCCTACAGATCACCCTGTCGTCAGACATGCATTCATGGCTGCTGCGGTGAGAACAGTAACCTCACCGGTCTTCCCTAACAGTCATCTCATCCTGTCACAACATTGTAGGATTTATTTTCTCGTCATGTTTGCGCTCCTTGCAAACACCACTCGGAGAAGACACAGCCTCAGCCTTTTAATGTTTTAGAAATGAGCTGCCAACAAAGGACAAGTAGCATATACATATCTTGTGATTATATTAACAACAGATCCAACCAGCAGAGGGCAGCAAAGTCCACAATATACTATCTCACAACAGCTTGGCAGCCTGAAGTGTCTCATAGTCCGTTATGTTGCCAGAACGTTAATATTTAAATGAAGTGTAAGCACACTTCCTGTCTGTCTATAAGCGGAGTGCTACCTCACCCCCATCACCCCCTTCCACCCCCCCACCTACCCTCCACCAAGCTTAGTAAGCATACTGCTGTTAAGACATTGCATAGCCGTTTTGCTGCATGATGTGTGTGATGCTTTCAAATTCTAGATTGTATCCAGACCTCCAATCAAGGACAAAATGTCTGTTAAGGTAAGAGACAGCCTCTCCCACCCCAAAAAGAAATAAAAGCACAGTAACTGCGTCTTATCTACCGACTGACTTTCACATAGTGCTAGATAGAAAAACAGCAAAAACATGGCTGTATGGTTAAAAACGGACAAAAAGCAGGATAATTGCTGTTCTTTTCAACTAATGGACACAATGCCTGTGCCGTAATTACCAATGTGTTGAGAGACTTAATAATAGCCCAGCAGTGTCTGGATTCGTCTCACAGGAGAAAGTCCTTCCTTGGAAACCAGTTTCCAACCTGGTAACCACAACACCTCTGTGCCCTCACCCTCCTGAGAGTCTACTGTTCATACCTCTCTCTGTACTTTCTTTACTCCACTCACTGTTCCAAACACACCACGTCCGTTTTCGGAAGAATCCCCCCACATCCACCCCTACCCATCCCTCACCCAGCTCACCCCAGGGACCGCTGTGCTTTTCCCCACAGATCTACGTGAGAGCTCAGTTTGAGTACGACCCTTCCAAAGACGAGCTCATTCCCTGCAAGGAGGCCGGCATTCGCTTCTGCGTGGGTGACATCATCCAGATCATCTCCAAAGATGACCACAACTGGTGGCAGGGCAAGCTGGAAAACACAAAAAATGGCACGGCAGGCCTCATCCCGTCTCCAGAGCTGCAGGAGTGGTGAGAAAAATGGAAAAACACCCACATGGAAAGACACATTTATCACACATAAAACTCCAACAAAACACAGTTCCCCCATAACTACAACAGCCCAACACTTGAGCCAAATCAACCACTTAGTTCAACAATGTTGTGTGTTTGTCTGTCTGTGTGTGTATGTGTGCGCATCAGGCGTGTGGCATGTATAGCCATGGAGAAGACCAAGCAGGAGCAACAGGCCAGCTGTACCTGGTTTGGCAAGAAGAAGAAGCAGTACAAAGACAAGTATTTGGCAAAGCACAATGCAGGTACACCATGCACTCACACACACATTCATCATTAAATGCACGTGCACACAAACAACAATGCTGCATCACGCTCCCCTGCCTGCATGTACTTTTCATCTACATGAGTGTGAGCATGTGAGCTTGTAAATGTCTGTGTGTCTATTTGTTGGTGGAACTTGTGTGTAACAGGATCCTGGAGCATTCATCTCCTGAAGCAAAGTCACAGCCAGGAACGACAGGAAAAGCCGTCCGTGTGACAGAAACCTTATATGAGCACAGGGGGCAATTTAGGGAAATGTGGGTGGCTCATTGATACCGCGTTCAAGCCAGCAAATCTCTGCATTTTTAGAGATAGTTTTGAATAACATGCTTGTGTGTAGCAAAGTATCTCAGCGGGGCCCAGGAGTAGCGTTAGGAGAAGATATGTTTCGTGCCGTCTGGACATACAGTAGATGCAGCACACTACTCAAATATCACCGCCGTGTGTGTCTGGCTGTGTGACTGTTGTGGGGTAAAACTCATCACGTGTGTCTGCCACCAGAGCTGTGACTGTTCACACAGGAGACGGGGGAGATCAGTGTGTGTGTGTGTGTGTGTGTGTGTGTGTGTGTGTGTGTGAGTGTGAGTGAGTTCAGTGTCGGGACAGAGGGAGCTGGTAGGAAAGGTTTTATGTTTGCTCGTTAGTTTTGACACCAGAAAGATGTTTATTTTAACTTAAGAACAGTAAGCTGTGGCTTTAACCTACACCTTTTTGATTTGTAGCGTCTTTTATGTAGTGTTGTATTGTTTTCTCTTTTGTTGCCTTTTTACTGGTTGCTATAATTATTTGTGTAACTGCTCGTAGACATATATCAGTTAATCAATACAGTATATCAAACAGTAGGTGTGAGGCAGCTCATAAAAGAAACCGCTGGAATAAGGTTTTAGGGGGATAGACTTATGGGGCAAAGGATGAAGGCTGGAGATGAAACATACAGACAGACTTTAGGTGTCAGGTATCTGTAGCTGTACACCTCCAGTACAGTATATGTGCACCATGCACACATGTGTATGTTTGTCCCTACGTGTGAACCTGGCAGCATACATTAAGTCTGTATCAAGAGTCAACAAAGTCTATATGCTATCAGCAGAGGTGATTACACACACATTGCAGTTGTGTGTTTAGTAGTTTATAAACAGCTTAGCACCAAGCAGTCTGTACCGCTGAACATGCTAAGACTAAGACATTATAGGCTTTTACACAGAAGTCACATCTGTACATGCAGTTGTTCTCACAGCATTATGAGATGAAACACTGACACTATATACGTCCATGTGCATGTGTTTACATGTGTTTACATGTGTACAGTATGTTTGGGTGTGTGTGCATCTAATAATCAGGTTGTCTATCCAGCTGTGTACCCTGACAGCCCAGTTATAGGAGCATGAATGCATGTGATACAGACAGTCATCTGCATTCAGTCATCCAGTATGTCAACAGAATGACTTCATCATCGTTTCACTTACGTGTATTGTTATTATATTCATAAAGTCATTAAGTTTATCTCATTGACTCACATTAGTATCAAGGGTTGAATGTGGTGTATGGAGATCCTGTTTATTGTCCAGGGACTCTTATTAAAATGTCCTTCCTTCCTTTTTCGAAAAAATACCTGCAGGAATTCAGGATTTTTATCACGTGTGTTTGAACAAACGGAAATAGTTGTTAACAAAAACTTTGCATGCTGTTGGACATGTGACTGAATCAGACATGCAGGCCTCCATCTTTTCAACAGGTGGAGCATGATTAACATTTATTTTTCTGCTGCAACAATAGTATACGTTTAAGCGGAGTTACACAGTGACTATAGATGCTAGCAGCTGGCGTCAGCAGCAGCAACAACAGTAAACAGTGTGTCTCCATCTCCATTGTTGGCACTGCGCGGTGCTTCACAGCTGCTCGGCTGTTGTATCTTGCTGTTTTGTGTGTAACGTTTTGTATTTCTGCTGTTGTAACCGAACCATGTTATGACCCCTCCTGTTCATCTCTCTCGCTTTCTCCTACTGAACGGCCTCTCTGCATGTAAGTAACAACAGTGACAGCGCTCAGCTCCTCTTTCCTCTTACTACTCGTTTTATCTAACCCCTGTAGATTAAATCAGCTGTCACTGCCAGTGTTTCAGTTTCGTTTCTGTTGATAATGTCTAAAGCAACAGAAGGCTGAGGCAAAATTGAAACCGTGTAGCTGTGTGTGTTTGTTTCAGACATTGTGTGCTGTGATGTTCATCCTAACCCACATTTGGTCTAGTGGTCTCTTTAGCAGAGACAGTAAACTAAATAGCAGCCAAACACTCAGGTCTCTGGTATTTACTGTCATATTCAGTCTTCACTCTGCAGTCCGTAACCTCAAACGTTCACCGCCAGTCTGAGCAGCAGCTGGTCTGCAACCGTCGCTGCACAAGAGAACCCAGTGACTTGTGGGTATTGTATTTCGCCCGTCAGCATAGAGGCTCGTGTTGCAGAGGCCAAGAACACATAGTGCAGTAAACGCTCTGCGCCACAGACACAACCTGCAATTTACCTTATTTGTTCTTGTGTGTTCAGTCACACAGAAAAATATTTGGAAAGTCCTACTCAGCATTGATTTAAGTCTGTTTAAACAGACGACGTCACACTAAAGCTGGCATGTTTTGTGCTGCTGCTAAAGTTGGGACACAACATAAATCGCACAACGTTACTTGAGACAATAAGTTCCAAAGTTAGCTTGGAGTTTATTTAGAATTCAACAATCACACAAACGTAAATTAAATCATGTCATCCTTAATAAATCTTTTATTTAACTATTTTCTCTAGGACACTTAATGAAGCGTAATGTTTCTTTAAATCTCCTGTGGTTGTGGACTCATTACACAGTATCTGTAATGATTGATCAACACCCCGCGTTTTGCGATGACCTTTCCAGTTTCACTATAGGTGTAATAAAATCAATTAAAACAACACTTTTCTTTGTTTATACTGGTTATGAAGCCTTGAAACTGTTTTTTATCAACTAAATGTCTGATATGAGTCCAGAGAAGCTGCTGGTCCTCTCAGCTGCTCAGTAAAAAAACTAAAAGAAAACCTAAAACTATTATTAATTATTCTTGCAAATTATTTTTCTCAATCAATCGTTTGTGTTAAAAAAATGTCTGAATAGTAAGAAGTGCTCATCATAGTTTCCCAAAGCCCAAATTAAAATAGTTTGTTTAGTCTGATCTACAGTCCAAAATACTAATAATTTATAAAGACACTTTGCTGTTAAAAATAAAACTCTGTCACCTGCAAAATCAAAAGCGTTCATTTATTTTCTGTCAACTTGATCAATTATTCAACTGTTTCAGAATGACTTTAAACTGGATAATACTTTAATTTCTATATTCGTTCTACAGCCCAGGTGTCTTCCTCTCATTTCAGTTTGACTCATTTGTCTCACAGTTTTCACAGAACAGTTTTAATAACTAAAACTATTAACACACTAACAATAATGTCGGTGAACTGCAAGGAAGGACTGGATTAATCTAAGCAGCACATGAGCCTGTATTTAGTTGTTAATCTCATCTCACTGGATGAATTAGTGTTTGGTCAGAGTCATTTTAAAGGAAATTTAGTCTCTTAGTTGTCATCATCATCTCAGCTCTCTGGTTCTCATTTCCAGTAACTGTTTTGGTCTGTTGCTACTGAGATTTTTTTTTTTAATCTGCTTTGATTGGACAAGTGACCCCACTTCCTCTTCTCTTCACCACATATTGTAGTTACCAAATGTGTTTCAGACTCCTCAGTACACCCTGTTCCTCTCACACTCTGTAGAGACTGTTGTTTGTTCACACACTCTTTTCTACATCCTCTTACTTTTTTTTTCTCTCACTTTCAGTGTTTGACCAACTAGATCTTGTCACATATGAAGAAGTTGTGAAGCTTCCTGCTTTCAAGAGGAAAACACTAGTTTTGTTAGGTGAGTACAGCAGCACAAATGTAGACATCTGTAACTGACCTCATTGACTGACTGTGTGTGCGTCTGTCAGGTGCTCATGGAGTAGGCAGAAGACACATCAAGAACACACTCATAACCAAACACCCCGACAGATTCGCCTACCCGATCCCACGTAAGACGCACCAAAACTCAAATGTCTTCCTCACAATCACACTGACTGTTTTGTAGGAAATGTAATTTCTCTTTCCTCTCTCTCTCTCTCTCTCCCTCTCTCCCTCTCTCCCTCTCTCCCTCTCTCCCTCTCCCTCTCTCCCTCGCTCTGTGTCCCACAGACACAACCAGACCTCCCAAGAAGGATGAGGAGAACGGGAAGAACTATTACTTTGTTTCCCACGACCAGATGATGCAGGACATCAGCAACAACGAGTACCTGGAGTACGGCAGCCATGAGGACGCCATGTACGGGACACGGCTGGAGACCATTCGGAAGATCCACCAACAGGGACTTATAGCTATACTGGATGTGGAACCTCAGGTGTGTGTGTGTGTGTGTGTGTGTGTGTGTATGTATATATATATATGTGTGTGTGTGTGTGTGTGTGTTTGCTTGCACACACATTTATGGAACATGTTGACCACTAACAGCTGTTCTCCATCAGGCCCTGAAAGTCCTGAGGACAGCAGAATTTGCCCCGTACGTCGTCTTCATTGCTGCTCCAACGATCACACCAGCCATCAATGAGGTAGCAATAAACCAAATATGCATGAACACTACATACATCTGAAAGGATAACACTACAATATTCTACACTATAATATAATATATATAAATATATATACTAATACTATAAATAATATTATTATTAGTCAATATTCTACAATATATTTTTATATATAGTGTCCAAAAATCCCATAAAAAGACCACTGCTGTACTTTTTAGGTCATACAGTACTAACTAGGACACATAATAGTCCCCAAGAAATGGACTATTTCCTCCTGTGAATGTGTAAAAACTACAGAGACCAGCTGCTGCCTTTTTAAAGTATGAAACTATACATTTTTCCATCTTCAGAAAGAACAAATGGTCTTGGAGCTGATTGCCACAGGGGGGACAGAGTAGGGACGTTATAAAGTATTGTGACAGAATATGAGCCTGTTGGTGTTTCGTCACAGCAACAGTGTTTCTTTGAGAGTTGCAAAAACACCATAAAACCTGCTAATGTAATATTACTTAACAGGATAATGATAATGAATTACCACTATATATAATACCATCACTATAAATGTTAATGACTTGCAAAGTCATTATGTGAAGCACATCATCACTAAGCATACATGTGGCCCGGCAGCCTCCCTCTCTCTCTCTCTCTCCCTCCCTCTCTCTCTCTCTCTCTCTCTCTCTCTCTGTCTCTCTCTCTCGCTCTCTCTCTATTTTTCTCTTTCTCTTTTCTGTGTTCGCCTCTCTCATTCCTCTGCACTCGTTTATTTTTGCACGCTGCATGCATTTGTTTCTTTGGCACTCCCCTCAGATGCCCAGGTGGTGTCGAACGCTGCCAGTAAGTACAACCTGTCAGGATAGTGACTATGTAGTGTTATTTTTAATGACGTGTGTGTGTGTGTGTGTGTGTGTGTGTGTGTGTGTGTGTGTGTGTGTGTGTGTCATCATATGTTTAACGCAGCATTTCTATCCATAGTTTCTGTGGTTCTAGTGGTTAGTGCCGCCTTTTCTCTTTATTCGTAAGCTTCTTCTACAGAGTAAAGGTCCTTACACACTGTGATATAACTGCTAACTTGCAGGTGCATTGCATGGCATACAGATGATGGGTCTACGACATCTATGTAGTAAAAATAAAAAATCCATCTCCTGCTTTGAAAATGAGACAAAATCATGACTGTAGAACAAAATTTGGTCACAGGACCGGCTCACCTTTGTTTCTACTTCATTCAGCATTGTGGCCTCCATGTTCAACAATTAGTTGATTGACAGAATATTAATCTGCAACTATTTTCTCTATAAAAGTCAGAAAAATGAGATATGTAAGTAAGATATGTTTGTACAGGTTTTCAAGATCCATAGGTGCTTCTCCGACCAACCATCCAAAACCCCAAAGTATTTATATATATATATATATATATATATTGTTACAGCGTGTAGGGGCCTTAGGAGTTTCTTCCATCCCTCCGTCTCTCTGCTTTCATCAGTGTGTAATAGCCTCCGTTACTCCTCCTCCTGCAGGACGAGTCTCTCCAGCGGCTGCAGAAGGAGTCAGAGATCCTGCAGAAGACCTACGCCCACTACTTCGACCAGACCATCATCAACAATGAGATTGATGAGACCATCAGGCACCTGGAGGAGGCCATTGATCTGGTGTGCACCACCAGCCAGTGGGTGCCTGTGTCCTGGGTCTACTGACCTGTATCCCTAAACTACACCTCCTCCTTCCTTTCCTCCTTCACCTCCATTACTCTCTCTCTCTCTCTCTCTCTCTCTCTCTCTCTCTCTCTCTCTATCTCTCTATCTGCTCCTCCTTCTCCCTCCCCAGCAACAACATCTCAGCCAAACTCCCATCATTCCCTCTTCGAAATAACGAAGAAACAAAAAAACAATGAAAAAAAACCCGATGGGGAACCTCTCTCTCACTGCACTTGATGGAAACACCCTCAGCGTACTACGAAAGCGACCACAACATTCAACTGAAATCCTCCTGAACACCTGCAGCGGCCAATCAGACTCTTGCCCCTTTACAGACAACCTAGTCATAGTGTTGTATAAAAACAGAGTAAAAATGAATATTGTCATGTCTGTACTAGCTAGGAGGCAACATTTTTGTAGATGTTTGTTTTAAAGAGACAGTACTATGTCCCGTCCTCCCATGTCGTTGCACTGCTAGCTTCCCACGTCTCCACCACCATCCTGACATTGCATTGTAGTCCTGTTGGGTGTTGTACTAAACCATCTGTAGAAAGACACTGTCAGTGGGCATTCTGTCTATCCGCAGACTGAAGTAAAAGCACACAAACACACTGCTATGTCTTCTAATCATGTCATTGGTCCTCATTATTTATTCATTCCTGTTCTTTTTCTCTATCCTGTTGTTAACCCCCGGTGCTGTAACAGTAACGCCATGCGCACACATGCACCTTTCTACCTACCAGGTACTGTCTCTTCCAAATAAATCCATAAATGTTTTAGAGATTTGAATGAGGTTATCATGCATGTGGACATTTTTGCAAGCTTCCATGCTGTCAGTCAGTCAGTGTTCCTCGTGTCCCTCTGTAAACCTCTGAGAAAGAAAAGTAAAAACAAAAAAAAATATATATATATCTAAAAAACATTCCAGCTGTTTGGAAGACTGAACTTAGCCGTGGAAAGCAAGAGGGGCCAAGAAAAAACAAAAACAAAAAAAAACAGCAGCGACGGAGCCGGATATTGACTTGACACCTATGCACATCCCTTGCATTTCGGGTGACATTTCTAAACCACAGATTTATAAAAGATCAACCATGTAGTGAGATGTGTTTGTAAAAAAAAATCAAATAAAAGTCTCGATTTTTCTCTTTTTGATTTGTCATACTGTACACAAAAAAGGAAAAAAAAAACTTATTCCTCTATTGCCATTTCAGAAATGTGATGTCCAAGACTATTGGTGTTTCAATCAAGTTTAAAAATTGACAAGAGATGAAGTGCTGATTTTTATTCTGCAACTGTGTAACTGTATGCAAAGGATGTGTACACCATCTACTTTGCTAGGGGAAGAGGAGCAGTGTGTGCATCTGAATAATAACCATGTATATGAATATGACAGACTGACATACAACTGCCCTGTAAATGACTCTGCAATGATAAAAGTTCTTCGGTATGAACAATTTTTTAAATATATTTCCTTTTATGTGTTGGAAAAATTAACTTTGGAGTGGCTTTTTTTCTCAACTGCATATTTGCATCCAAACTGACACGAACAACCTAAAACCTGGTTCACCTGTCCGGCTACAATATGAAGCAGGCTACAATATGAAGCGGGCGACAGAATGAAGCAGGCTACAGTATGAAGCAGGGTACAGTATGAAGCAGGCTACAATATGAAGCAGGGTACAGTATGAAGCAGGGTACAGAATGAAGCAGGCGACAATATGAAGCAGGGTACAGTATAAAGCATGCTTTCATGTCTTGTGATGAACAAAAATGAAAAAGCAGTGGTGGAATGTAAATTTGGGCTGGAACCATTATAATGATTATTTTCAGTGTCAATTAGTGTGTTGATTATTTTCTAAATTAAAGGTTTAGTCTATAAAAAAAAAGCCAACTGAAATTTCACAAAGCCAATTTTGACTCATTTGAATTGCTTGATTTCTTCCACGATACCTATTACAATTATTATATTATTATTATTCATAAGATAAAAAAAGAATACTCACAAAGTGGCCTCATGTTATCCTGCAAGGAGGGAATAAGTGTAAAATGTACATCTACATTATTACATCACTATTCATTACTGTTAGTGTGGTAGCCTGTTTCTGTTTGTTCCTCCTGTTTCTGACAAAAAAAGTAGTTTTTTTCATATTTCCAATGATTAATCTGCCAATTATTTACTTAATTTAACTAAGTTTAATTAATTGTTTGGTTTGAAAAATGTTAGAGGTCAAGTTGCAAATTGCTTGTTTTCTTTTGAGTAAAAAACTGAAGTTATCTAAATAACTGATAAATGTTGATTAATTTATCATCTCAAAATTTAAGCAAATTAATTCTGATCATCTACAAAAAATGTTGTTGAGTAGCCATGCAGCATCAGTTACGATGCTTAACATCTTAAAATGATCAGAAAAAGTAGTTTATAAGGAAAATTCACACGCACACACACACACACAAACACACACATAGCGAGGGCATGGAGGGACATGGTGACAACAGGCAGGGCAAACGGAGTGGAAACATGCGCATGGATTATTCAGGACTAACAGGGTCATTAACTGAATCATGAACAACACATCCTCGCCAAAAAGAGACAAAACATCACAACACAACAACCTACAAACAAACAAACAAACAAACGTGGGATCAGCGAAAGCAGATCATAATGTAACTGAACAGCAAAGACTTTCACTTATTATAATATGCAGTCTGTGCTGCAACAGAAGGTTTAGGAGCAGAAAAGTGAAGCAGAAAACATAAGATGATTAATCTGAGAAAAATAACAAAAATTAAATAAAACATTTGTAAAAACACACAATTCTTCGGTTCCATCCACTGACCTGAACATTGACCTGAACATTTCCACGATGGTTTCTGTGGTTGGACAATATAATGTCACTCTGAACATTTTATAGCCTAGATTGCAGCCCTAAAACAATTAGAAAAATGGAGTCACACGTTCTGTCCTGGGAATCAAAGGTTCAGGTGAGCGTTCGCATGACCTCCGTTGACTGCTGCATTCTGTGATTTCAATCAATCCAAGTGAGTGATTAGAATAAAACCAGAGCCTGAGCGCAGAGTTTTACTGTTGCGTAATCTCATAGCATTAACAGCTGAAAAAAGAGACACTGTTGACTCAGGACAGCTGTGTTTTGTTTTGCTTTTATATCCTGTATGGATTTTAAATCTCAGCATGAAAGTGGATACAGCACCTCAGCAGGAGCTAATGGAGCTGTTACTGTCAAGTCCAGAGGTCGTTTAGATGTGCATCTGGGTAGTTTCATTATTGTCTGACATTTTATTGTCTGTGAAGTACTGTTTGGAGGAGGACGGGGGGAAAAAATTAGAAAGATTTAAAGATACAGGCCTGAGTAATTGGATATTGTGACATTTAAAAGTCCACATAGTCAGCTTCCAGATTGTACAATGTGATTATTTTCTGGTTTTCTTTCGTCCTCTATGACAGTAAACTGTCAACATTTTCATTTTATAGACCAAACGATTAATTTAGAAAACAATCAGATTATTCGAAAATATCGAAGAAAAAAAACTTCTGCAGCCCTAATGTGAAGACTCACTTTACCGTTAAATATTTCCCCTGTTCAGATGGAAACTTATATTTATGATAATTTATACTTTCAAGCATCAAGCATGTTGACCTACATCATTTTCTGGCCCCCTGACAACAGCTCAGAACAGACATACAGTATTAGGAACAGCCTGAATATCCTTTACGAGCTGTGAATATTCATTCATTCATTCATTCATCTTCTTCCGCTTATCCGTTTGTCGGGTCGCGGGGGCAGCAGCTTCAGCAGGGAACCGGGGGTCAGAGCGCCAGGGTCCCCGCCTCCGACTGCCGCCCATCTCTCTTTGCACCGTTAGACCTCTCCCATGGGTGGTGGGCCCATGGGAAGCTGTGAATATTTGCCTCGTATTTCTGAATGAACATTCATATATTCATATCATAAAAGCTTGTTGTCACTGACCATCCATAATGGTAATTAATTTGGGATAAAAATCATAACTATAAATTATTATTATAAATAATTTCTTCTGTAAATTCTTAGGACGGTACCCTAAAAAAGCGATATAATGTAATTTGGTGTTCAACGTAGAGAGTTTCCAATAATAAGTGAACGCTTACTTGGATTTTCCAGTCATTTCTTCTGGAAATGATCAACTGCTTATAAACTCAGAACTACTAACTAAACTCAGACAGTCTCTGAGACTTGTTCTATTTTCCCTGTAATTGGTGCCAAATTACATTTTGGGCTTTTCATGGAAACTCTGCAGATTAACTGGTGTTCACTGCTGAAAGGGGTCACCACGCAGACACATCAAAGTTCAACACCATTTTGGTTTTTTTTTATGTTGTTTTTTTGTTGTTTTTTTATTTAGAAAAATAAATCATGTGACAGACTTTTATGTCAAATAAAATAATGAACTGGATCACTGGCGTCAGACCAAACTACGAACATTCACCAGGGTATAAAGCAGTGGTTGCTGTTAGAACATATCATTTTATATTCATTCGACACATCGGTGTGTGCTGTATATGATCTCTGCAGTACACAGAATATATTACAAATAAATAACGTGCAGCATATGGTGCCCGAAAGCTTTTCTTATCCCAAACTGACACACTTCCTCCATCCACAACCTGACATATGGCAATCACACCCACCACACCCCTTGTAGACAGATCATGTCCATAAAAAGTCCATCTATAGGAGGTGAAAGCAATGAGAAAGTCCCTCCATTATGTTGTAGCGCAAGCAGCGACAACACGGAGCCGCATGTGATAAGAAGATTAATGCATTTATGGAAAAGCTGCAGAACCTACATTTGAATGGAAAAAAAGGACATCTGTTTCAGAGATAACTACAGGAGATCTTAACTTCTATAATTTTACACATAAATGTGAATGGAAATACGAAAAAACAAACAAAAAAAACACTTGTAACAGACTATGTAATGATATGAATATTACATAATGTGAATTAAAATCGAGTATTATGCAATAAAAAGGTGGACGTTCACATACACGTTTTCATCACTTTGCCACATTAATCTGCAGTTTGAAATCAATACCCGCCTCCATAACTGTGGAAATTAATCCTGCCGCCGTACAGCTAGTCATTGCTGTTCATGAACCAAAATGACATCTATCCAACAAGTAGGCTCTGATTTCTCTTTTATAAATAGTTCATCTATAAATATGATAGATTATTATATATATATACACAGCTCATGTGAAAATAACCATGTCAACGTCAGTCTTTCTCCTGAAGATAGCTGGAAATATTAAACTTCCATTTCAATCCCCACATCATACCCCCTCGTTTTGGCCCGGGCAGACTCCACACATGCGAGCATGAGTAATCATCAGCTCTAATCTAAATAAAAACTTATTTTATCTCATCTGCAATTAAGAAAAGCTACGCTTTATTGTGCCTGTGGGTCAGGAAGCAAAACCCAATTTACATTATTCTCATGTGTAAGAAAGACTGACGTTCATTTCTGATTGGCCAATCAAACCAAAGATGAGCCACGCAAGAAGGAAGCAGAGAAGTGATTGGCTCGCCTGGGCCTGTTGCCCTCTGACCCCTGCAGAGAGCTGCCCGTCCTCCAGCTCCAGCAGAGTCCCGTTGCGGAGGCTCTCGGTACCGTTCCCTATCTCCTCTCTGAGCTCCTGTTGGAGCAGCTTTGAAATGAGACTGTTGAAGCGGTTCTCCGTGGTGGAGACGACCTCTGAGGAGGCCGTGGTCAGGTTCAGCTCTGCGGGATCCACACACGTGTCGTTCAGCTTGCCAAAGACCACCTCGCTGAGATCCAGCCCGGCAACGGAGGAAGGTGAAGCGCAGGGGATGTCCCGCACCAGCTTGTAGTTTTCCATCCACTCCTTCAGCCACTTGAGGGAGCAGTCACACTCCCAGGGGTTTCTGAAGAGGTAAAGGCGGCCCAGGAAGTAGATGGGCTGGAAAACGGGAAAGGGAAGGGTGGTGAGGTTGTTGCTGTTCAGGTGGAGCGTGATCAGGCTGGTCAGGTTCTCAAAAGTTCCCTCCTCGATGTATAGCAGCTGGTTCCTGTCCAGGTACAGGACTTCCAGCTCCACCAGGTCACTGAACCAGGTCTTGGACACGTTGGTCAAATGGTTCCCCCCAAGGTTGAGCATCTTGAGGCGGCTGAGTCCCTTGAAGGCGAGCCGGGGCAGATGAGACAGCAGATTGTCATTGAGGTAGAAGTTCTCCAGCCGCACAAGATCCTGAAAGGCCTGGTCATGGATCACATTGATGCGGTTCTCTTGGAGGTTCAGGTACCTGAGATAAAGAAAAGGACTTTTAGAGTGATTTCTTGCCTTCTTAGAGTCACTGAACAAGACACAAAAGCAAAACCACAAACATTTTTAAAAAACGGTGTCCAAATCCCAACATGCTGCGTAGCAAAGCACATACAAAAGGGAAAAGCAAAACCATAAAAACAAATGAGCTCCAAATCAAAAATATATTTTCCAACATCACTCCAAAGTAGACATTTTTAACAAGAAAATGATTGTGGGGGTTGGGAATGAGCGAGCAGTGGATGTGACTATTTAATGGATAAACCTGGTGTTATTCTTCTTATGGTCAACAAATCATAAGAAGAAGAAAAACAACAGTGTTTGACTCTGTCGCTCAGTTCTTTCCAACCGCAAGCTCATTTGTTCCTAAAAAAGAAGCAAAGTGAATGTGCAGTTTGTGTTTTTTAAATCTAAAACAGCTGGGAATTGTAGTTTTTAGTAAACGCTATTCAAGCAGGAGTAAATAGAGCACTTGTTGGTGCTGTCCTCATTGGATTAGTTGACACAAATGTAGAATATCTTAAGCCTAAAAGGTAACAGACTGTAATTGAATTCCTACTAGTGGCTACATCAGCCGGTGTCTTACTTGAGGCTGCCCAGGCCCAGCAGGGAGTTGTAGGCCACCGCCTCTATCTTGTTCCTCTCCAGGTAGATGTGAGTCAGGTTCTCCATGCCCCTGATGGCTCCGGGGATCCTGCGGAAGTTGTTTTGGAAGCAGATCAACTCTTTCAGCACCGTTTGCTCTATGAAGATGCGGTCTGGGATGTTGAAGAGGTTACAGTCTGACAAATCCAGGCGGACCAGCTTCTTCAGCCCGGTGAAGGCTCGTGTATGAAGGTAGCTGATGTAGTCGTTGTGCGCCATTCTCAAATCTACCAAGTTGGAGAGGCCCTGCAGAACAAATATGCAGCTTTCACAAAACAAACTGGTTTTCAGTCACAACTACCTGCAGCGGGAACTGTTTTATTTTATGTTTGCAGTACCAGCTACTTGTTTGTAAAACAGGTTGTGAGAAATGTAGTGGAATTGATGTAGGTTATGGGCAAAGGAACAAGAGAGGAACTGAATATCCTGACAGTTTATGGTGGTATGATATATAAAAAAAAACATGGATGAAAAAGGACAAAATAATTTCTGTACTGGAGGGAAAAAGGTGAGGCAGACCTTGAAGGCTCCAGGGGTGATGAAGGAGATGTTGTTGTGGTCCAGGGAGAGAGTCTTGAGGGAGGGCAGGGTACCGAAGGCCCGTTCTGACAGGAACTTGAGTCTGTTCTTGTCCAGGTTGATGGCGGAGGCCTCGCAGGGAAACTCTTTGGGCAGCTCAGCTAAGGCAGAGCGGTCGCACAGCACACTGCAGCTCTTCTCCTGAGTGCAGGAGCAGGACGTCGGACAGGCCCGAACACACGCCCACCGCGCCAGCACCGCCTGAGGCAGCAGGCACAGCACAGAGACTGAAAGGACGAGAGAGAGGTGGCACGGATATCAAAGCCTCGAAGTGAAAGCAACACTGCAGTACTTTACTGCAAAGAGAAGCCTTTACTCCACATGCAGTGATCAGGTGTTTGCACACTGCACCAGTGGTGGAAGAAGTACGCAGATCCTTTACTAAAGTAAAAGCACCAAATACAGAAATGTAAAAATACTCCCTTACAAGTAAAAGTCCTGCATGAAAACTCCTATTGAGATGATTAATGGAGGAAAGTTATATCATATATAGTTATAGTATATATAGTTAATTATATATAGTATATATAGTTATATCATATATAGTTATATCATATATAGTTAATTATATATAGTATTTATAGTTATATCATATATAGTTATATCATATAGTTATATCATATATAGTTAGATTATATATAGTTAGATTATATAGTTATATCATATATAGTTATATTATATATAGTTAGATTATATAGTTATATCATATATAGTTATAGTATATATAGTTATATCATATATAGTTATATTATATATAGTTATATCATATATAGTTAGATTATATATAGTTAGATTATATATAGTTATAGATAGTTCTGTTCAGATCCTGTTGGCCCTGGTGAAATATTTATTGTTGGCCCCCTATTGACCTCCACTATACTAGTATTACTATACTAGTATTACTACACTATACTAGTATTACTATACTAGTACTACTACACTATACTACTACTACTACTGCACTATACTAATAGTACTATACTTGTATTACTACACTATACTAGTATTACTATACTAGTACTACTACACTATACTACTACTACTACTACTGCACTATACTAGTCCTACTACACTATACTACTACTACTACTACTGCACTATACTAGTCCTACTACACTATACTAGTATTACTACACTATACTACTACTACTACTACTACTACTACTGCACTATACTAGTACTACTACACTATACTAGTATTACTACACTATACTACTACTACTGCAATATACTAGTACTACTACACTATACTAGTATTACTATACTAGGATTACTACACTATACTACTACTACTACTACTGCACTATACTAGTACTACTACACTATACTAGTATTACTATACTAGTATCACTACACTATACTGGTATTACTATACGAGTACTACTACACTATACTAGTATTACTATACTAGTACTACTACACTATACTAGTATTACTACACTATACTAGTACTACTACACTATACTAGTATTACTACACTATACTACTACTACTACTACTACTACTGCACTATACTACTACTACTACTACTACTACTACTACTGCACTATACTAGTACTACTACACTATACTAGTATAACTATACGATTACTACTACACTATACTGGTATTACTATACTAGTACTACTACACTATACTAGTATTACTACACTATACTAGTATTACTATACGAGTACTACTACACTATACTAGTATTAATATACAAGTACTACTACACTATACTGGTATTACTATACTAGTACTACTACACTATACTAGTACTACTACACTATACTAGTATTACTATACGAGTACTACTACACTATACTACTACTACTACTGCACTATACTACTACTACTACACTATAATACTACTACTACTACTACTACTACTACTACTACTGCACTATACTAGTATTACTACACTATACTAGTATTACTATACGAGTACTACTACACTATACAAGTACTACTACACTATACTGGTATTACTATACTAGTACTACTACACTATACTGGTATTACTATACTAGTACTACTACACTATACTAGTATTACTACACTATACTGGTATTACTATACTAGTACTACTACACTATACTAGTATTACTATACAAGTACTACTACACTATACTAGTATTACTACACTAAACTAGTATTACTATACAAGTACTACTACACTATACTAGTATTACTATACGAGTACTACTACACTATACTACTACTACTACTGCACTATACTAGTACTACTACACTATACTAGTACTACTACTACTACTGCACTATACTACTACTACTACTACACTATAATACTACTACTACTACTACTACTACTACTGCACTATACTAGTATTACTACACTATACTAGTATTACTATACAAGTACTACTACACTATACTAGTACTACTACACTATACTGGTATTACTATACAAGTACTACTACACTATACTAGTATTACTATACAAGTACTACTACACTATACTGGTATTACTATACTACATTTCTTAATGTTAGTTTTCACAGTTTTCTATGATGGTGATTTAACATATTTGGGTTTTTTATTTCAGTGAATAATGACCAGCATTGTGCACTATTCAATTATTTTATACACTAAACAATCGGTTGATTATTAAATATAATAACTCAGCTGTACAGTACTCCAAAATGTTACATTTTACTGCTCAAAACAAACTAAAACAACTAATGACTAGATTTTGACACAGAGTCCTCACATAGTTGATGCTTTTATTTGTGCATAGTCCAGCCTTGGTTTGAGGAATAGTTTGACATTTTGGGAAATGTTCATATACACTTTCTGAGCTGAGCTGCAGCTGGTTAGCTTTGCTCAGCACAAAAAGACTAGAAACAAGGAAGAAACAGCTAGCCTAGCTCTGTGTGAAGGTAACCACCTATCAGCACCTGAGAAACACATCCTGCCTTGTTTATTTAATTCAGACCAAATCTCTAAAACATATTAACATTAGTAAACATAATCATAAAAAAATTGACCCTCCTCCCAAGATTAAATGCTTGCATTGATGTTTGCAGCGACACAAGGACACTGACGGAGTAATGATTTGATGTTTGAGTCACGTTGACCGGCAGGTTGAGCGCTAAACTGTCTCTTTGCCAGCTGCTGGTGAAATGATGATGTGATTAAGATAGAACGGCTTACACCAGAGATTAGCCCCACAACAATAGGCATTGTCTGTGCCTGGGATTTCACCCTCTACAGTTCACATTAGCTCAAGTTTGGGCCTTGCCCTCTTAGTTTAATCACTCATTCTCTATAGATGAAGGTTTTCCATCATTCTTCTTTCAATGAACAAAAGTATTTATGTGTTGGAACAAACACATCTGATCTGTGACATTAATGACAGGATTTACAGCTTTCAGCAAGCTGTCATAGGACACGAGAACATTTTTACAGCTGAGGTGGAGAAAAAAAAAAAAAGAGATTGAGTGAAGAGATTGAAACTGACCAGTAAAAGTGATGACAGTCATTACTGTAGTCTCTCATCTGGGACATGCCAGGATTAACGGAGGTCTGAAATGGCACAAAAAGAGCACAGTTGGACTTATGATGAACTGGTATGAATTATATAAATATATGAGAGTTGTTGGAGGTCTACAAGTGGTCTGGTTTTGAGTCACATAGTTTTAGCTGAGTGTGATTTTTAAGCGGTTCAACGAGGTGAGTTACAATGTGAGAACTTTGCGGTTGCTCATTTACACCACAATCGTTAACCTGGCAAACAGACATAGAGAAATGAAACGTGACATACCTGGAGATCATTCCTGACAGTAGCATCCATGTGTGTTAAAAGTCACAGTCCAAGTATCCGTGCGTGCGTCCATCCTGTCCGTCCCACATCAGTCTGCACAGTGCACCTTCAACAGCATAACTGAGCCAGTCGAACACAACGTCTCCGCCTGACTCAGTTGTCCAGTGGAAGTGTGTGCGCTTGTGTTTCTACACTTCATCCTCCCCCCTTCACTGTGTTTCTGCATGTCCCATCATAAGCACACACACACACACAGACATCAAAAAGCCATCTCTTAATGGCAGTCAAATCCCCTGGATGGTGTGATGGAGAGAGGGCTGGATGGATGGAGATGGAGATGGGCGGTTGGGGGGATTACAGAAGTAAAGCAAAGCTTTCACATCAAACAGTCGAGGCAGAGGGGTAACTTAGAGACACACAGCACTCAGATTACACCCAACACACACACACCACACACAGAGCATGGAGACGGACATGGAACTTATCAGAAATGCAGATGTTGAAATGGATTAGGGGATGAGCAGGTCATCAGTGGTGTGATCTGATGAGAGAGCTGATCAATATAATTTATTACATGTACTGTACGTGTTCACCAGACTTGAATGTCTTTTCAAAATGACACAGAAATTATACAACAGGGCTTTAATGGGTGTCACTGCCTTTGTGGTTATAAAACCTACTCAGCACATTAGGTGACCATGTGACCTTTCAAGAGTAACACGAAAAACCTTTCAAAATCGGGGTAAACACGGTTTTCATGCAGGATGAGAGATATGTAACCACTGATTCGTCTTTTCGCTGCCTAAAAAGCTGACACAACTGGACAAAGTAGAAACTATTTGTAGAGACACAAAATACAGGTCATATAGTTTAGAATTTTACCCTCGTCAGTCTTTTGACTTGACAAGAAAAAAGGTTTAAAATTCAACACAGGGTTGCCATGTCCTCAGCACATCTGCTTGGCATGCATAATACCAGGGTGCTGAAACTGAAGCAGCTAAATGGAATCAATAACCATCAATAACTTTATAACCACTATGCTTTGTCACATCAGTGCAAAAGATAACATGCAAATGTGTTTAGTGGCCTGCTAATTTATATTTACTTTAACATCTCAGATTTCATCAGTGTGCTGTGTTTTACAACATCCCAATACATTGTTATGTAATGTATTTTATATCTGCTTAAGCATACATATCTATAAAGATATTTACCCATTTATACTCATTGCTCTATTTATATTTGCACTGTTAATGGGATGTCCCATGGGTGTAAAGACTGTCTTTCAGATCATACGTGGACTCGTCTGTGATCTTCGTTGAGGCGGGTCGTAGCAGCGCATACACTGAACGGATAGAAGTGTTTGTATAATGCAGGTTAGGACAACTCGCTGGGTTCAAGAAACATGTTGAACGTGGGAAAATAACACAAGTGACACAGTTGAATTTACAAATGAAATCTTTATATATCTTTTTCAAAAGAAATTAAGCCCATCCAATCTATATCAATTTGAGTTTTGCCACCCACTTGCCTTGTATCCACACAAGGCAACAGGCCGCTTGCTACAGGTCTTCTCTGCACAACTAGAGTAAACAATTCTTCAGGAAACATGCTGGATTCTTCCAGATTATTTTGCATTCAAAACATTTTATTTTGGTAAAATCATACAATTGCACAGCTGAGTAATTCCCCATGCAGTGCAGTAGCCTATAAGCTAATACAGAAAGCAAAGTCTACATCTAAATAGCTCTAGGGTTCTCTGGTGGACGTGGAACAAGTCTCACGTTCTGCCTGCACCAACGTGCGAAGAACAATGTTCATCCTAAACATCTGCAGACGTGCTCCACATTCAAGGAGAACTCGAGAGTTGTAATATATGCAAATACAACAATGAGAATAAACCACATGTTTGTTTCTTTAAGGATTGCCATGTGCCAGACATTCACTGGAGAAAAATAATTATCAGGTCAAATTAGAGTAAAGAATCAATAATGCACACAATTGGAGAATCTGAACGCTTCTGCACTGATATGCTTAGGAAATTTATTTGCTCTTTTGACAGCTTCATTCCAAACCTTGGCATGTTTGTTCAATTTCATTTCAAATTTTGTTGACCAATCGGTATAATCTAGTAGAGATGACTGGCCCTGAGGAGGCCCTGAAACAGCTGTGGATATTATTTACCGAGTCCAATGTATCTTAAACATTAAAAAGCTCACACTACCCCGAAATATATAAATTTCACGCATACAGGTGACATTCAACATTCAAGTGCCAGTGTTTTTTGTACTGTCTTTTGGTCAAGTTTCTGAAACTTTCAAAGAATCACTTTGAGGCTTACAAAAATAAATATTTGTCAAAAATGCTTAATAAATTACACAAAACTAGCAGCAAAAGTAGAATCTAGAAATCTGTGCAAATGGCTAAATTCCCCCGACTGCTAAATCCCCTGGTCCCAAATAAATCCTGGTTTAAACGTTGAGAACCCTTCCCCTTTGTAAACAAGCTGCGTTTTTTCACAATCTCCTCACACACAATATTTGGAAGCTTAAGGACACATATCATCCAAGACATCTATATAAAACTCTAGATGTGCAATAAAATAACTTTTGTAAAACTTGATGGGCACGACATACAAGGGTCTACACACTTAAATCAAGTAGCACCATTCAATCTCAAGTTCTCAACACTGTCAGTGCATCCGCTTTTAGTTCAATTTCTTTTAAAAAAAGTTTTCAAGGCACAACACACCCGATGAGAAAACTGGAGCGATCTCTCCTCCTCTCAATGGCTGCTCCTCTTTGAGAGGAAAAGCCTGCTCTGGCTTCACAAAGCCGCTGATTTTTTTTTTATACATGACAGAGCAGATGAACTCCCAGAGGACCTGACAGTACTTTAATGTTCCATAAGAAAGTGGACGCTCCCTCGTCTTTGGCCGCCTCCACAGTTACACTACGCAGCAATGGAAACCAAAGCCTCTGACAACAGCGGTGCACTGAAATCTGCGCCCCATGCCTACCCGATTCCCTAACCCCAGTGGTTGGAGTGCTGCTCCATTCCTGTTTAATTGATAAACCTCAGTGATCATTCTCCTGCCTGTCTCTTAAAGATGAACCATGCCTCCAACGCAGCTTGAAAAGAGAAAACGTTTGTAATTAAGTTAAGCCTGCGACTCAGTTCACGTGTCCTTTCTCCTTGACCAAAAAACAAAACACTTGCAAGCGTAGAATACCATGTGGGCCTCGCGGTGGTCAGTCGATTCAGTAAACACTAACACCACACTATGCCCTCCCGATGCTGTGGTCCTTTATGCAGCCACTTTGAACTTCACTTTCAAGATGGCAGGCATTTTTTGTCTTGATACATAGTTGTAGAGAAACAATGCCCCTCCCGCCCCGCCCACCCCCCCAAAAAGACAAAAATCAAAAAACTGACTCAGTTTTTCAATTTTGCACACACCTGCACCAAAAAGGTCTCAAGTAAAAATAAACAAAAAACACCGCCCACTTTATGTAGCTAGCACTTGGTAACATACTAGCTGCCATAACACTGTCAAGTCAATTGAAAAATGTGGAGTAACAAGTTCCAGCATCGATTACTCGTTTAAACCTCAGTGATTGTTGGCACTGAGCTTAATGACTTCTGTGTTTCTTAAGATTACAATAGGAATGGCTATTTCAAAGACTACCATATCCATAAAAAGGAGCCTGTCCAGGATAGAGTGAGCAAAAAAGAACTAACAAATGTAACGTTGTCCCTTAGGATTAAAATATGGTTGCTTCACAGAGTGGCCCAGTTTTTATTTGACATAGTATTGGCTCCATTAGCTGTTTGTAGAAAAGGCTACATGATGTTTCTGCAATAAATTTGAAGTTCAAATGGAATCATGACTCTTGAAGGCCACAATATCCCAGTATTTGCCAAGGTTTGATTAAGTCTAAGCTTTTTTTTTTTAACCTTTCTAATATTTTTCACCAAACAAAATACTAAAAAATTTAGAGCTCTTGGCCATGTTCATCTGGTGAAATGAAAACACAGATTTTCCTGTTTAAATTCAAAAGGCACAGTACATTAACATACAAATGATC
Organism: Pampus argenteus; assembly: GCA_036937835.1. Lineage (NCBI taxonomy): Eukaryota > Metazoa > Chordata > Actinopteri > Scombriformes > Stromateidae > Pampus > Pampus argenteus. The sequence goes on along the minus strand of CM072872.1, from coordinate 16,099,247 downwards.
CTCAGGTTATTCAATTGGGGTTTTTCCACAAAAAGAACAAAAATACTTCAAACAATGAAAATCCGAGGTTGCTATCGGACAATGCATGTCAGCATCCATGCTCACTGAGGTGTGCGAATCTCTGCGGTCTCCGGTGCATTGCACGTGCTGGTGACTTTCCTTTGCATCGTGCTGCACTTCATTTTGAGAGAAGCGAATGGCAGAGAACCAGGGTTGGTAATGTACTGTGTGTCAGTGAAGCTACACAGGGAGGGTTGTTATGGTCTGGCTTAAGTTAACATGTGGTTTCCATTGGGTTGGCATGGCAACCTACTCCTAACGTGATTAGTTGCCCCACCAATCCACACTACCAGAGTGGCTGTAGCCATCATTACCATAGAAGTTGCCACCAAATCCACCTGTGAAACAAGATTAGGAGTCAGTTAGCCAAACAGTATGTAAAATGTAAAATACACTTAAATTTGCCTCTTAGAGTCAAATTTTTGCAACAAAGACCTTGTAACTTGTAAGCTGCGATTTTTACCAAGTTGCAAATTTTTAACATGCAGCAAGTGTTGATGGTTCAAACAACAAAATAAACCACAGTTTAAAAGTGTGGAAACGCATGGCTGTTGCCTTACCTCCACCAAAGCCACGGTTCCCTCCATGGCCTCCAGTGTTGCGTCCTCCACGGGTACTACTGAAGTTTCCAGCGCCTCCAGGAGTCTGACGGTAATCTCTGGCTCCAAAACCACCAGAGAACCTTAACAAGACAAGAACGTTGGTTTGTTAAAAATACAGTTTAGATCTTCTGAGATGGTATGAGCTCAAGACCAGTAGTCATATTAGAGAGTTCATCCAAATAAAAAGAACTTGAATTTTAAATGGACTATCTCCTGTTATTGACATTGATGTGCAGATTCCAGCCACAGAATCACATACATGTCGTAAACGTGCATTATATTTCGTAGAGCTTCAATTTGGTAAAACTATGAGCCACAATACTTTGTTATCTAGAGAGCACACAGTTTAAAATGTAACTGACAACATTTTGGGTGCATTTGCCTTTTTACAAGGACATACATGATAAGATAAGTTTGTTTACAAGATCCCACTGATGTTGTAAAGATGTGCAGAAGCACAGAAGGAGATGTGCATCATCCTTGACCTGACAAGGTGCGTTAGTGTATATGTGACAGTTACCTCTTGGAGCGTCCACGGTTGCTGCTCTTGTGCTGGTGCTCGTAGGCCAGGCTCTCAAGCCAGGAGGGAACCTCCTGCTTGGCCTCCACCAGAATGTCCAGCAAATCTTTGGTTATGTTGCTGTTTTTGTCGTTAAAGAACGACGTGGCCAGACCTGCACAAAACAGAGCGCAAGGGTCAGATTATACCATGCTATAAGTAATTTAAATATTTATGTACATAACTGCAGAGTTTTCTTTTTACCAAGGTTGCCCACACGTCCCGTACGGCCAATACGGTGAACGTATTCCTCAATGTCACTGGGCAAATCGAAGTTAATAACGTGCTTCACATTGCTAATGTCCAGACCTCTAGCAGCCACCTGGTAAAGGAAGGAGAGAGTAATGGTTTGGTAATCTTTAATTAAAAAGACATGACTGAAGAATTTAATTTAATCCACTGACCTAGATAATTGGGGAATTGTGGTTTAAACCTGATTGCATTGAAAAGTTCATGCAAAGAAATGACATGGATCTCAATCAAACCAGATCCAATTCTGGATTAAAGTCCCTAATGTAGACCCATCAGGTAACCAAAGTACTTTGATCTCATAACATTGTTAGCATTGACTTTATGATAAGAAGCCTGATTCAAAGATACAAATATGTAACAATAATCTAAAGACTATTTTTTATGGTAGACATAACATTAGGGTGCATTTTCAGTGGTGTAGTAAATGCACATTGTTCAAGGATGCCAAAAAGGTAAAAGAATGTAAAAAAGCCAACTTGTTTGCATGATTACATACAGCTGTAGCCACCAAGATGGGGGAGCGCCCAGAGCGGAACTGATGCAGAGCTTCCTCTCTGTCTCTCTGGGATCGATCTCCATGGATGCTGGTGCAGGCATAACCCTCGTGGTAAAGGAAGTCTTCCAGAGCATCGGCTCCTTTCTTGGTTTCCACGAACACCAGAGTCAATGAATCTTTGCCTGTGCAGCAGAAAATGAGGACGAAGCAAAAGAGAGGAGAGCAGGGGGAAAAAAGAGCATGACAGAAGAAGTTATTTAAGGATTACTGATCTAAAGGAGATGGAGCAGGAACTTAAAACTGTCTTATTATGAGGTCAACAACTGCAAGATCATGAAGTAAAAAGAAAATAAATCAACAACTTAGAAATGACAGGGGTTGCACAAAAAGCTTTAAATTTACTGACAACCATTAACTGACTAGCTTAACGTCACTTTACTGTACTGTACACAGCATGGAAGATGACAGCTAAATAACTATTGTTTATGTTCAAACAATCATTGAATTGTTAGAAGTTAGGTCACAATCCAGATATTTGGCATTAATGGCTATCAGAAAAATAAGCTTGAGGTAATAAATTATGGGGGTGATGGTGTAGGACATGACATTTTCAAGTTGCATCATTCACAACTAACCCTGCAACTGTAGTGCCAATATAAAATAAATCCTCCATTAAACCTTCACCCTCTATTATTCCTTAAGCCTGCAAGTACTTTTAAATCTTCCTCAATCAGCCTGGCTAAATTGTTAAGATGGTAACAGCATTCAGGAGACCCAGCTCTCCATTTTCCACACACCTGACCTCTCACCAAGCCTCTTTAACTTGGTTGATAAGGGCCATCTTAGCCAGGCTGTCCATGACATAAATTTGCTTTTTATAGTGGCAGCTGCTCTGGTTACCATGGAAACAGCACTTTTCTTTTAAGTTACAAAACACAGGACTGCTAATGCCAATAAGTCAGCTAATGGGCTCAATACATTAAGAGGAATATTAATATAGTGCTACTCATTATACAACAGCAGTTGAGGACGACACTAGATCCAGACGGTTGTATTGTGTCCACTGAACTAACAGGCTGCTGCCATTAAATCTGTCGCAGCCATCTGACTCATGGAAACTAAGAGCTCTTTCTATAACAACCAGCCAGCATGATCATGTTGACCGTAGTGCTGATGCTGAAAACACCAACAAGACTAAAAGAGGGACTCATTAGTGGAGATTGTACTATGAACCTGATCTCTGAAATTTCACTTAGCCATGTATGGTGCAAGACAAATGTTATTGTTGGACCTACAAGTTTTTATTGGAAATGAAATGGGGGGGGGGGGACAGAGGCAGTACGTCAGCCGGGGAGCAAAGGACAGGATGAGCTGTGGGATGTGATGTTTCTGGCTTGGGGGTCAGAGTGAATGTTATGGTATGTTTACACTTACCGGGCTTCTCTGGGGCATCTGTCACATTTTCCTGAACCTCACTGGGAATAACTAAGATAAAACCAAACCGGCCAAAAAATGTAAGCCTCCGCAGTACACAACTTTAAATAATTGTGCTTACAAAGACCACATCAGAAGCAAACACCTTAACACAGCATGTTTTCAGTGCCTGACCATCCCTGGACAATTTTGTTTTGATATTGTATTATTCACTGCAGGTATTTACTATAATGAAGATTTGTTAGCAGAGATGTAGCATAGTCAATATTAGCTTGGTATGCGGCAGACTGAAACACAGGATGATGGGTTAGAGTCTAATAGGTGGGAAAATACACAGTCACATTTCCTTCTTACCCGTGGCATTGAGCAGGTCAAGGAGGAAGGACCTCTTGTCGGTCTCCTCTACCCAGACCACCTTCTGGGTAATGTTTTCTGAGGTGGAACCTACACGGCCAACAGCCAGGAAAATGTAGTCCTCCAGAAAGTCACGAGCGAGAATCTACACAACAGAAAATCAAACTGATTAGTAAGCAAATCATCTTCTCCCCAACGATTCATTTGGGTCTATATACACTCGCCAACTGCCCAAAAATACCTGGATCTCTTTGGGGAAGGTGGCACTGAACATCATGGTCTGACGGATGCCTTTAGGCGGCATTGTATCTTGCTCCACAATGCGCCTGATCTGTGGCTCAAAACCCATGTCCAACATACGGTCAGCCTCGTCCAGGACCAAGTAGCTACAGAGAAACATTTCATATACATTAACGTATTTCTATACATTTATATTGAAGTCAACTGTTTCAACTATAAGTTACCAGCCTTAGTGGATCCTTGTGCTATACTCACTTGCAGTAGTCCAGACCAATCTTGGCCCTTTCCATCATGTCGACCAGGCGACCAGGCGTGGCAACCAGCAGGTGACAGCCTCTCTCCAATTCCCTGATCTGCTGGCCAATGTCAGCACCGCCATACACCACGCAGGGACGCACACGTGAGCGATAGGCAACCTAGCGCAGGAGGAAAACAACCACACTTAAAGCTACATATTCAACATTTAGACAAACAGTGCAGTATGTTCTATGATGGCGTCAGATGCGGTGCAACGTTGGGCGCTCACCTTCCTCGCCTCGTCATAGATCTGCAGGGCCAGCTCTCTGGTGGGAGCCAGGATAAGGGAGATTGGGTACTGCTTACGACGTCCATACCTTCCATTGTCCTGTGAATGAATCAAATGTTTAATAAAAGTCATACAGTCAGTCAAGCCGGATATTATCTATTACTGCGTTTTCTGTCGCCCCATCATTACTTGTCCACTGTTCTTCATGGCCTGCAGAGCATCTCCTGGCCCGTCAGAGAAGATCTGACTCAGCACTGGCAGCAAGAAGGCAGCAGTCTTACCAGAACCTGAAACACAACAGGGATCATGATACAGTTGCACTGACTACCTGCTAAAATATAATTCATATAAAAACAAAGCCAAGTGAACACTGGATGGTCCATCAACTCCTTTTCTTTCTAGAAATTAAAGACTATTTAACCAGGAACAGGCAGGTAAATTGACACAGAATATATATTGAAGCACTCACCAGTCTGGGCACAAGCCATCAGGTCCCTCTTAGACTTGATGATGGGGATAGCGTGCTTCTGCACTGGAGTGGGACGAGTGTAGCGACTCAGGTTGATGTTACCCATGATAATCTCACCCATGTCTACATCGTGGAACTAGAGCACAATTAAAAAAAATAAATAAATCAGACACTGTCAGTATATTGGAGAAAGTGAAGCCAACCATTTTAATTACACCAATAAGGCTGTGCAAGAACTGCTGAGTGCACACTTACACTTTCAATGTGGGGTGGGCAGTTGCTTCCAGTGGCCTCCACAGGAATATCATCATATTTCTCAAAGTTTATGCCAGTGTTGCTTGCAGAGAACAGCTCACTAGAAAATAAGGTTTGCAAATGTTTAGGTCAAATGTTGATGCAATAGTATTTATTTATTTATTTATTATTTCTGATCAGGCTTACTGTTCCAGGCGCTCATTGGGAGCAGTAGGTTTAGACCAATCTTCATCTCTGGACTCCTCTGTCCAGCGGCTGTTTCCACCACCAGCAAAGCCACCACGCTCATACCTGTACACACGCACAGTGTTTTTAAGCTTGGAGAAATACAACAGTACCTTTTATTTATTCATCTACATAGACAAACCACACTGGGCAGTATGTATTGGTAACTGTAATAAGGAAAGTATTAAATGTAACAGTTTCACTCACCTTCCCCTTGAGCCTGCCCCACGATCATTAAAGAAGGCAGACTTTGACCTATCAGAACGCCCTCCAAAGCTGTTGAAGGCAGCATCCCTTGGAGGTCCTCCCCAGTTGCCATCTTTGTTGTCATAATTGCCAAACCCTGTAAAAGAACAAAGAGCGCTCGTCAGTAACAAGTAGATTTTGCTGTAATCTAGTAGTAGATTTTGCTGTAAATCTGCTGTCAGACGTCAGAGGACTCTGCATTCTTACCAATAGCAGAACATTTTCTTTCCCTTAAACCAGAATGCCAACGATCATTTAAGTTATTTAGTCTCAATTTGAGATCATAGTTAATGCTAATTACAAGTGCAACTTTTATGTGCACTTGTAATAAGTTCCAAGAGTGTAACAACTATATAAACAAGGGTGGGGGATGGTAGACTTTTACGTCTTAAACTATACTGTCATCACTCTAAAACTATAGCTATAGTGAGACATTGTAAGGCATGATAGGATTTCCCCACCTGCATTTTGTAATGGTTGATTAAACGAGCCTCCACCCCTGTTACCACGGTAGGCGCCACGCCCACCTCTATCATTGCGAGGGGTTCCACGCCCTCCAAAGCCCCCATTGGTGCGGTTGTCATGGTAACCATTCACAAATCCATTGCTGCGTCCACCATCCCATCCGGATGAATCTTCATGTGGAGGGAAAACAAGAGGCTTGTGAGGAAGAGCATAGTGATGCACATATTACCAATTTTTTGGCAAAGGGCTGTACTCAGTGCTTGCTAACTATGAGTCTATTCCAGTGATGAACTTTTCTTAAGTGTAATTTACTGATTGAAGCAGCTCCATATAAACATGAACTGAAAGATTGGAAATTATCAGAAAAATGTTGATACAGATCCATACAGCAGTAGGGAAGAAAATGCAAAGCAAGTTCTGCATCAAGAACAAAAGAATAAGAGGTTTTAAGTAAACTAATTCTTTTTGACTTTTTAGAAACAATAACCAAGAAACTGGCTTAGTTGTTTAGGTAGGATGACTCGTCTGCCCCAACATTGCCTGTGGGGGACTTCTAGCACCACGATTTGTCCAGCTTTGGACATTGGCTGTGTCATCGTTCACCATCATAGGCCACACTCATCAGTGGTGTGCATGAGGCTGGTGGGGGGAGGGGGGTTGTGGACAGTTGGTGCTGCCATAGTAAAGTATGCTAAATAACAGAAGCAATGCCACAATAGCATCGAGGCGCAGAGCAACTGCACAGATCTAGATGTAGGTTGGAGTCGCTATGAAAGAGTTTTGATCAGCCAATGAAGCTGACAAGATTTATAGCGAGAATGATTTAACTTGAACCAGTGGGCCAGCAGATAAATGTCTCCATCGCGGTGCCCCCTTCAAATAAGCACAAGGAAAAGGCCTTGCAATGCTTCTCACAGGCACACACTATGTATTATAGATCAGTCTATACTGTACTGATCTAAGTAATTAAATTCATAGTAATGGTGAGACCATTGTGTTGGTATATTATTTATCTTCTCTTTAAAAAAAAATATCCTTCCAAGATTTACCTAGTGCAGTGTGGCAAATTAATTTTAAGAGTTTAGCAGCTCAGAATGGTATCGGACAAAAATGTTGATGTACACTCATGTGCAGAACACACCGTGCAGCAGCGCAAGAGCCTGACTTTGAGACAGCAGTGCAAATTACATCACAAAACCAGTTTACCAAGATTAGCACCATGTAGGCTTAGCCAAACCACACCACTAAAACCGTGTTTACAGATGAGTCATGACACTGACACTGGGGATGCCTCTGTGAGCAAGTGTTCCCACAGGTTAAACTTATGACAACTCCTGTGTTACCTGTTACACCAGACACTTTACAACATGAAATATTCGTTGATGACGTTCAAGATCTGTAGAGTGGTTTGATATTTAACGCCCTTTTGCTTTTCGCTTCTTCAACAAAGTTCTCCACCCGCTTCTTACTCTCGTCACATGTCACTTTCAGTGTAAAACTGTAGGTCTGAAATATTAATAACACGCTTGATAGTTTACAAATGTTGTATGATCATACAAAACTCAAGACTCAGCGACCAGACATTTCTCTATTCTCTCACTAAAATAAAATAGCTGGTCCACCTATAGCACAAACCTTTTCATATACTTAAGTCATGCTGATGGGAGGAGCAAGCCAAACAACCTTAATGTCAAAGACAATATGTTGCAAGATTCCTAAAAATGGATATGTATACTAGCAAGCAAAACCGTGTTGAACAGATAATCACAGCACTGAAAGTCCATAAACAGCAAAATTGCCAACAAAGTTAAGGCTGTTTGCCAAATTAACGTAGAAAGCAGCTCCACAACAACAAATCTGAAGACTTGTCAGCTAGTTTACCACAGATGAGAGGCATCAAACGAGTCAAACTCTCCAACCTTGTCTGAAAAATGTATATAATTGCAATTATATGACACCACGCCAGACACACTGAAATGACCTGGTAGTTTGAACAAAAGCCAGCATACACTCAGCATACTGTTCAATAATCCCACGAAATACTTTCAATGGTAAACTTCAAGCAGACTTAAGATCATTGGTGTGATGTCATGACTATAACTGATGTTTGAATGCCAATGCCAATGTTTGAACAATAAAAAAAAGATATGACTTAGGTCACTCTTACTCAGCAGATACTGTCTAATTATTAGTATAAACAGCCACACTAGTGATGCAGCACAAAATCTTTTTAAAAAAGAAAGAAAAAGACACCATCAGCATGCATCAAACTTCACTTGCAAGCTTTGACAACGCTGTGTTAGGCCCAGATTTGCTGTTTCCAAGTGACAATGACAACACAAGGGCACATTGATGGAGCTCCATTGTTTTGCTATATACACTATATAGTGCCAAGTAGATGGCATGGCATGCAGGTAGAGGTCAAGGTATACCACATCTGCTTCGCCAACCCCCACTGTAGGCATGGTAAAGGGCAAGCTCTTGAGAAGCCAGTCTTGGGTAACCTGAGCAAAGGTAGGGAAGCAGGCTATAAAAAGACTCTCCCATAATTACTGGCTCATGTAGTCTTGAGTGTTGGGTTTGACTTTAGACCAATAGTTACCGATCATATAGTCATCCCATCCTGAAGTATAGTTATTTCTGTACCCGTGTGGACACACTGCCTGCCACGGCTGTGGACACTGCTTAAAAGAAACTTGGGGGGGCATTTCAGGTGAAATATGGGCTTGAATATACAGTGGGGGTTTTTATGCATATATATAACATACATCAATCAATTACGATATCAGGATAATCTGCTCGCTATAGTAAATTAACTTGTACTTACATCAGATTGCCCGTTATAATCAATATTATATTTTGACAGCAAGCATCCCAGCAGAGAAGCACAAAAATTAATAATGAGCCCATCATAACCTTTTACTGTAAAGTGCATGGGTCTAACCTAACCCTCTCCCCACTCACACTGGCTTTGCTGGTGTGTAAATAGCTATTTCATGCATCTGGAAATGCAGGTTGCCCTCAGCGAAAGCAGACAGAAGGGACTTACAGAGATTTACGGGTGCCACTGAATAACCGCACTGTCTACCAGCGAAATAAGCATTTCCTGCGGTGGAATAAGAAAACAGCAAAATGTCAAGTGTGCAATTACACAGTACCAAGATTCCAATATTTATTAAAAATGTAGATGTATTTTAGTATGTCAGGCACTGCACATGTCTTGATTTAAAGCCTTTAAGAGGCTAAAGAAATATAAAAAATTATTTAAGACTGTTGTGCACTCATGACCCTCATCCTGGCTTCAAACACATTGTCAAAAGTCTAAAGATGTCAACACTGATACAAGCACCAACCCACCCTCCACATTTCCCTTAAATCAGAGCAGTTAGCAGCTAGCACTCCAAAACAAAATAGACTTGATTGTTAACCGAGTTTGGAAATTTGCCCCATTCTGTCTTATAAGCAGTCTGGGATGAGAAACTGAGGCTTCATCCATTTTTAGAAAACCACTTACCATTTTATTAGCACCAAATGAGCTATTGTGCACAGACACAGAAACCTATTTGACATGTTTCATTCTGTGCACTAGTAAAAATGAGACGCATGTCTACATGGTGCAGTGCAGCACAAGTACTGCAGAACCACCATCTTTATCTTGACAGGTAAAAACTATTTGTCAAGAAACAAGTATTGTCTGATTAATGCCTCACTGTTTTTCTCAATTGTGCTTGCTTTTACCATGCTCTGATGGACTTTTGACATCAAGAACACCACAAGTCAAACCTGTGTTGGTCTGACTGGCTTACTATGTGGTTTTAAATTAAACTCACCATTTTTGGAAGCATCTTTGTTCCTCAAGTGAGGTGGAATGTAACGCCCTAGGAGGAGGGAAAAAACACGTCATTTAGTACATGCAGTTTAACACCCTCATTAACTGAAACTGGTATTGTTTACAAGCTGGAGCTAAAACATGGGGACTGTGCATATTATCAGATGAAGACAGTTTGGTAAAAATAAATAAATAAATAAATAAACACATTTGTTGGAGAAGACAAGTGGTTTATATTGGTAAACCAAACATAATCAAAAATAGCCACGTGTCAGATTATAAAAACAAGAGACACAGACTGGGGGTAACATATCATTTACACTGACATGTTAAAATAAAATTACTTCATTACTTACTGCCAGTTCCTCCGCCTTGTCCCTCAGCAGAGTTCAAGTCTAGGGCAGCAAGCTAAACACAAAAAAGGACATGCACGGATTTAGGTGGGTAATTTATGTCAAAATCAAGTAGTTAAACAACCAAAAGTATTAATGCATTTTAAACGAACAATGACACATATTTCCCCCGACTTAAAGTAGTTGCCTTTTAACTACTTAAATTGTTTCAGATGTTACCCCTGCTCCCCGACTCTTGTCTTTACATGATAAAGTCATAAAACACAAACTCAAAGAATCCTATATATGATTTTAATAACCGGCATGGCACCATCACCCAGTTAGTCGCTAACAATTCAGCAGAAAAATGCGACAAATTACCAAAAAAACAAACACGACAAAAGAGGGAAGTGATGTGAGCATTAATACTCAGCGTTATTTGGCATTTCTATGTTTAAAACTACCTGAGCGACTTAAATTGACAGCATAACTGACTGGGTCGCTGAAAACCGTCTGCCAACAATTTTTCCTGCGCCACGTTTCAGGTCGAGAAGGCCCGACACCAGCCGGGCTAACTCGCGGATACCGGCCGGGTAGTGAATGTAAAGACAACCGTGTAATTTGATGTTAGTTAGAATAAAACGTCAGGAGATATAATTAACGTGTAATTGGTAGGCGAGTTTAAGAGTAATGTATGCCACCTTAAAGAAAAATTGTGTATTTTAAAGGCGTTATTTCACTTTTCTGGCACAACGTAGCGGCGAGCTCCGCCATCACAACCTTCTCTACAGCGACATCATCACCTCCATTTTAACAGCCGCAGCGTTAGCTTAGCTGCAGGCTAACGAGGCGCCTTCTTTCTCTGTCGAGAACTACATGTGCTTAACGGCAAATCTCAACCATTTTTAAACAAAAGACAAAACAATTAAAGTATCTTAATGTAAAGTACTCACCTGCTGATCTAGACCGTGTGGATTATCAACGACCACATGACTCATAACTAAAAGAGAGTAGTGGGGGATTATTTCTGAAGAGAAAGGATTTTCTTTGTTAGCACGACCCCGGGCTAATAACTGTAACGTTAATTTAGCTTTTCGTTTTCTGTACAAATTACGACCTTGAGCCAACGGTTGCCTGTTACGTTTGCTAAATAATTACGTTTACTTAAAATAAATAAAACAGTGGTGTTTGTTATAAATATAAATTCCGTTCAAGTTTCCAAATGAAATGGTTGCTGCGGCGCTGTTGAATATATAAACCCCCTCCCGGCGGCTTGACCGTGGCTGAATGAGGCACCAATCGCTCAGGTAACGCGAGATATCGTCTCTGCCAGCGCGCTGTTCAAGAAACATCGCGAGATTCCATAGAATCGCTCATTCTGGGTTGGTCGTGTTCCTCTGACGCGTAATTTACGTATGATTCACAATGTGCCTATAAAAGCAAAACCGCAGAATCGAAACGTAAAAATATTTGTACAATTACACAATGTCATCATACATGGACTGAGTATCTGAGGAAGCCTGAGTGTGAGTGACTGGTTTAAGAGGTATAAGGTTTCATTTCTTTAAAGTTTTCCAGGCTAATAAACTATTGGACTGCTAAATAATTATATATATATATATCACTGTCTGTGTTCGTTGGAAAATATATAATGTTTTTCAACTCAGTAGGCTACCCCAAAATTTCCCTCAAAGGGCTTTACAATCAGTAGAGACACCTTGTAGACCCTAGTTATGGTGTCCCCCCTGCCCCCAGAGTAGCACAGAAGTAGACAGAATTTGATAAACAGAATGATAATATTTAAATTACATAAACTGTTTACATGTGACATCTGGGGTGGCTGATTGTGGCTGATATGGTTTCAAATGTCTTCCCCCTTCCCCCAGCCTCCCTCTTCTCATCCACTCACAACCCCCCTCTTGTCTTTTCTGTAGTGGTGTGTCTTCTGTTGTCCATACAGGCTGCGAGGCCTGTTCACAGTTATTTATCCCCTGCATTACGCTGTACCAGCAGAGAGAGACACACACAGACAGAGAGAGAGAGAGAGAGAGAGCTGATGAGACCATATGTTGAGGGGATAAGGTACAACAGAGGTAATTAGCTACTAGGAGAAAGGTCAACTGGTGAGAGATTTCCAAAATGAAAGACGATAAATGAGACTGATGCTGACAAAATCCCCCCTTACTCCATCTCTAAGAAATCATGTAATCATGTTAATCAATATTGTGTCACCCAAGTACACGCCTGAGATAAACCAAAGTCTGAGACAACAGGCAGATCATGAGAAATTGCCCTCTCACCTTAGTGCGTCACCTTGATGAGTCATTATCCAATAGTCATTAATAACACACTGATTTGAATAACACAGAGAGCACCAAGGTGCACCTACCTACACAAAAATGTTGCTTAACTTGTTGATATAAAAGAGGGAGAGAGGGTGTAAAGTGAGGATCAAAATAAACCTGTCACACTCAATATGTGTTATATTTAGACTTAATAAAGGGGTGATATGATTATAAAAATGTATCCTCTCTTATTTATGGGAACACACTTTATGTTTTTGCTATCACCTCAAAATATTTACAACACAAAAAGTATCTATGGAGTCTATGGTTAGTACTCCACATACCTGAAGTTCATGCGGCAGGACTTGTGGCCCCATCTGCTGGGCAATAGTAATATTCAACCGTAGTCTCTATTTCCAGGTTTTACTGTCATGTCATTCATAATTGCGCACATTTTTTGCAATCTCATATTCATCAACTAATGGTTAAAATATTTGCAATGCTTTGAACAATTGTGTTCCCTGTGGATAAAGTCCAGAAATGCATACTTTTATTATATTGCACACTTTTCCCAATCAGACAAAAAACAGTCAATGTTCACCATAAGTACAAATATCAACAACTGAATAAGCTCCACTGGGTATTACAACCATGTCGTGTTGATTAATTTATGTTATGTGGAAATATAATAAACATATATTGTGGGTATAAATTGTGCATTTGTAACAGTATATCTTGACTTTCTAAAACTGATTTGATAATAAGCCATTAGTTAATCTTTGATTTATCATTTTCCCGTACAAAGATAGCTCGATCGATAAACACATAGGTAAGTATACATATTGTACATCTGCCTCCAATTCCCATCACCCCCTTCGGTGATTTCTCCGGAAGAAAACCTCCGCTTCTCCCTTTGCACTTCCTCTTTCCGTCTACGGAGTTTAGGTAGGACAGCTTCGGTCTTATTCCCTTAACAAAATCTGCTTCAAATCACGATTTTATGAGGCCATCCACTTTAAAACAATATTTGTAAATGTGTAGAAAGTGTACAAGAATACGTCCTACTGAGTATTTTAACGGCAGACGTTAATATTGAAGCATTTTTGTATTATTGTACAGCTCGTTGGTGACACGGCGTTTGTAACAGCAGTGTGAAGCGGCTAAAAGGCCTCACACGGGATATGTGTGTTTAATGTGAATCACTGACAGAAACTAGAAAGAGTTAAACTTATACTTAACTGTCAAATCTGACAGCAGGTTCATCTGTGGCTTTGACAAAGTGCCGAAACATTTGCTAACTTTGCTAAACGCTGTTACCGGCGGCTAGCATGCTAACTAGCGCTAGCTGACACATTGTTGTGAACTTTCTGCGGCTCAAGTCTTTTGAGTCTGTTACACGGGGCAGCTTTAAGTAAAGACAGAGAACAATACGCCAGTCAAGCACTCGGTATCGGTTGTAGTACTTAAAGTCAGCATACACATGTCTACGTGGTAAGTAATGTGAGAAACTGTGCTGTGTTTCAGTTCACGATGGGACGTGTGATCAGGGGACAGAGAAAAGGTGCGGGCTCCGTGTTCAAAGCCCACGTCAAGCACAGGAAAGGTGCTGCTAAACTCCGTCACATTGACTTCGCTGAACGCCATGGTTACATCAAGGGGATTGTGAAGGTAAGGACATGTTTCTGGTTGTGTGTGTGTGAGGGTACATTATGAGGCCGGAGTCTTCTGGAGGTTTAACTTGCTCCCTTCTCTCAGGATATCATCCATGACCCCGGCCGTGGTGCCCCCCTGGCCAAAGTAGCTTTCCGTGACCCCTACCGCTTCAAGAAGAGGACAGAGCTCTTCATCGCAGCTGAGGGCATCCACACTGGACAGTTCATCTACTGCGGCAAGAAGGGTAAGAGGCTGAGAGTAGCCTGTTAAAGAGTCAAGATTTCTCAACACGTCCAGCGACCAAAAACAGTGCAACGATCTTGACTACTAAAAATACATGTATATTAGCCAGATACTTTAAGAACGTTTCAAATACACTTAACTGTAAAGCAATACTAGAAATACAAGTTTTTAAAAAGAGCAGCAGATGTAAACATTAAGTAGTGCACTGAGTTTGCAGCAAGGCATCTTATTGTTGTGAAAGTGACAGATACAGTGATCAGGTTTCTTGTTTGTTTTTTTTTATCATTTACCTCGCAAACATTATTAGCTTCATCACTATGTGGAATTAACATCTTCTGCTCGTCCAAATGTACATCTGTTATACACACGTTCAAAAACCGACAGATTACGTGGTAAGAACATTAGATGTCACACACTAATTGGCACTTAGTGTGAGGTAGCTGTGGTGATGCTGGTGAACAGTGGAATGAGTTGGAAAGTAATATCAGTTGATATATGTGGCTCCAGTGTGAGAAATCGGGGTCACATCTGTTCATCTGAGCTGTTGTAATGATTGTAATTCAACACAATTAGTGTTTAAGGTGTCACATTTTTAGATGCTGCATCTAAAATTAAGAAGTTTTGAGCTTGATTGGACGCATCTCTTCTTCATTCTGCAGCAAAGCCTTCTTGCATCTTTCTGTTCATTTACCTCGTATGCATGGAGGTGTTTCCTTACGCCAGCAGCTAACCATTTTTCCCATCTTGTCTCCTACAGCTCAGCTTAACATTGGCAATGTCCTGCCTGTTGGCACAATGCCTGAGGGAACCATCATCTGCTGCCTGGAGGAGAAGCCCGGTGACAGAGGCAAGCTGGCCCGCGCTTCAGGAAACTACGCCACAGTCATCTCCCACAACCCCGAGACCAAGAAGTCCAGAGTCAAGCTGCCCTCAGGCTCCAAGAAAGTGATCGCCTCTGCCAACAGAGCCGTCATTGGTAAGGACCCTTACTGCACTTCAGAGCTGACGTTTCCTCATCGACGCTGTGAAATGTGTTGTGTAGCGATTGCTCAGTTAACTTGACGTGTGTGAGTTGATGGCATTTTTGACCCAACTCTGTCCCGTTTGTTAAAGGTGTGGTTGCTGGAGGTGGTCGTATTGACAAGCCCATCCTGAAGGCTGGTCGTGCCTACCACAAGTACAAGGCCAAGAGGAACTGCTGGCCACGTGTCCGTGGTGTGGCTATGAACGTAAGTGAACACCAAAGACTGTTGTCTACGATGTGAGCCGAGTAAAACTGACATTCACCAATAATCAGTTAGTGAGTACTAAAAGAGGCCTGAGGTAGCGGTCAACATACGGTGGGGAATATTCAACTCTAGTGAAAGATGAGTCTGAGGACAGAAAGTAAGTCAGGTTTACTATGAGCATGTATGATTGCAGTAGATCTGGGTAACAGTGTTAAATATCGATTCTGTTAAATTGTGAATAGCTTTATGTGCTATTTGGTTTCTGTCATCTGTAGCTCCCATCCAACAGTCTTATTTATAGGTCATGTCTTGCAGTGCTTGATTTAATTATGAGAGACTTAAATAATTAACTGTCTAATAAAAGATGAGGGACGTGTGTTAATGAGCTGAGAAAGTAGGAGCCTCAGTGGTGAGAACCTAAAGGAGAAAGATGAATGAAGAGTTATTTTTGCTGTGCAGGTGAAGAAGCTTTTGCAACCTCTTTAGTTTCTGCCTGGTTGTTCACAAGTTCTCAGCATTAACGTGTGTTAATGTATCTAACACAAGCTATAGGAGTGTTTCAGTAAAGCTGAGATTATCTGATGATGCACTTTGTTGTAACCATCATGTCGTATTTTTTAAATATACAATCTTAACAGCTTTTTGAAGATGGATTGTTTATAATGTCTTGGAAAGTGTTTACATGAAAAGCCTTCTGCTGTATCGGTTCAATGTTTTTCTTGAATCTTGTTTTGGAGCTAATCTTTGCACGCTGGAAATGAAGCAAATTATTCAACAGAGCTTGAACAAGTTCCTCAAACTAACGTGGTTTTTTTGTCCCTCCTCTCCCCGCAGCCTGTTGAGCATCCCTTCGGTGGTGGTAACCATCAGCATATTGGCAAACCCTCAACAATCAGGAGGGATGCACCTGCTGGTCGCAAGGTCGGTCTTATTGCTGCCCGTCGTACAGGCAGACTGCGCGGAACAAAGACCGTACAGGAGAAGGAGAACTAAATATGACTGTGTTGATAATAAAAACCTGTTCCAAAAGAATCTGTTTGCTTCATTTGTGGGTTCACAGTTCAAATGTTTAAACTTGATGTACTGGTAAAATAATGTAGATAATGAATGACAGCAAAAGTCCTTCATGGAAGACATCTTAACATGTCACAGTTGAAAGAACCCAGGGGTGAATATTGATGGTAGCTTCAGTTTCAGCATGCTGGCTCCATCATGGTTACTGGGACATCTCACTTTTAATATGAAAATTGAGTTTTTACAAAACATATTATGCTACTTGTTAAAGTCTAGCAGGTAATTACTTGCACTCTGAGCTAAATGTAACAAATGAAAACTTCATATCATCCTGAAACTAAACCTTTTTCAATAACTGTCCTAAACTGATGACTCAGTGGTGTGTTACTGACATTTCCCAATAAAATGGAGAAAAGTCATCACTCTACCTCACTACATTACTTTGCCTACATAAAACATCTGCAGCAAAATACAGTTAAACACCACAAACTAGAGACTCCAAAAATGACAATTTCAATCATCACCTCTGAAACAGTAACACTGAACATAAAAACCTTCAAGAAAGTCACATCTATTGCAGGCCTGTTGTGTCCGTGTACCTAATAAATTAGCAATTGAGTGTGTAGACACTAGAGGGAGCCCCTGTTTCAGCAAAAGGTTTGGTCAATTCATCCCTGTGCAGCTGCATTCATTCACACAAACATCTGTGCAGCAGGTGATTCATTAGTGCAGTAGTTCAACCAGAGCGATTTTCCTCCCAAACAGCAAAGTCAGGGTAAAACCTTCTTTTCTTTTTTTCTTGGGAGCCCATAAAGAGGTTTAACTTGCCCCCTCCTTAGGAGCCCATAAAGAACGAGCCCCAACGTGGAAATCACTGGAAAATATAATTCAAGCATTTGAAAATAAGCTCAAAATAGTCACATGATGAAAGTTCCTGACAGCGATTCATCTCCAGAAACAAATGCTGTGCTTGTGTTATTTACTGTATCGCAACATACATGTACATACATACATACAACACTTAAACATCAGCTGATACAAAATGCTAATGCAATGTATGAATTGGCTACTTTCTGAATGTAAATCAGTGATGCTTAGCAGATGTTTACAGTGTATATTCATAAGTAAAAATGAGACACAGACAAGATTCCATGTTCTTTATTTGCTAAGGGCGCAATGCTTTTTTTGTTATATTTCTGTGCACAAAAAAACCTCACAAAGTGAAAGTCCACATCGCGACTGTAGCTCCAGAATTCAACTTCACACCATGGCCAAAACAAAAGTCGGCAAAAAACAGGGCGCAGAACTCTGTACAGTCAATATCTTCTTTAAAAATAACACAAGGACAAAAATGTTCCTCTTAAATCAAATTCTATTTTTAGTGAAATACAACAAAATAAATTCTATAAAATAAGAGCAAAATATTTAAATATAATACGGTGGGCAGAATATTTTCATTTGCAGGAGTATTTGGTATGTTTTTGACAAAAAAAAAAAAAGAAAAAAAAAAGAAATTCAAAAATACACGCATTCAAGTTACCAATTAAATACAGTATTTACTGATGTTTACCTTTTACTCCTACAGAATTACAAGTTAGCTCAAGTTGCAACATGACTAACCAGCTGCTATTCTTACAACCTGCTGTGGATCCTGTCCTCCATGGAGCTTGGCGAGAGATCGGTGATCGCCTTTCTGCTGCTGAGGATGTGACTACATCCCGAGCAACAATAACCCTCACTGGGCTCCAAGGTAGAAAGGAAGCCGTCCGGCAACAAGTCTGTCTAAGACTAGGCTCTACTGAAGAGACAGAAGCAAACCACACAGTCTATTATACACCAGATAGCCCAGTGCAGCGATTCTGTTGCATATGTTTCATTTTTCAGAATTCCTATAGATGAAAAGCTAAGCTGTCTATCCCACCAAAACTGACTGCCGAATGTGAAGTTGGAGGATTATATGTGCAATTGAAAAGCCACTTATTCATACATTGGTTCAAAATATTGCCCTCATTGTAGATAGGGTAGATGAGTAGAAAAAAAATAACAAAAACTAATAAAACCAAAACAAAAAAACAAAAAAAAAACCTTAGGGGTAACACCCCTCTGGAGATGTGGATTAAGAACAGCTTCAGGTTGTTATGATCACAAGTCTTCCCTTGGGCTACACTATTCTGGTGAGAAGCCATGCTAAATGTTACAGCATATTAACTAGAGCTTCAAAAAAGATTGAATTAATTACCAGAACAAAAGAAAAAAGAAAGAAAGGCAATGAGTTTCAGAACAATGTTGCATCACTGCTTTTTCACATCAACCAAACACCGAAAAGTCCACCCAGTCATTCCATATCTCACACTAAAACCAACCACAGCTCGTGAGTTGATCTGGCATGGGTCATAAGGTTGCCAAGGAGCTTAAGAATAATAATATAATTATGATAATAACAATGTGTCCTTCTACAGTTGAATGACCAGTAACCGTCCGATGGTAGAACAAACTTTACTGCTGAGCATGGGTGATAAAACAAAGAGGAGTTGTTGTCTTCTTAGTTTTTTTTGGGCGTTTTTCTTATTTATAATATCCATTTTTCATAATATCTGCAACATCTCCCAACAGCAAACCACAGAGTTATGCTACTGGGGGGATTTGAACAGTCAAAAACATTAACATACTATATTTACACCTTTTCGTCATGTAGACAAGCGCATCAGCATCGTCAGCTCTGGGTACATTTGTTTTTCTTTATTAGAACTCATATCCACTCCCTCGCATCTGCAGCCGCCAGCAGGCCCCCCGTCACGTGGTCAGGCAGCCCCAGGCCAGGGAAGAGCACCTCCCCTCAGGCTGACGGGAAAGAGAAGTGGCCTGGAGAGGGGATGGGAGGCCTGGCTCTGCCCTGCCCTGGGGACAGATAGAGAGAGAGAACCCAAAACGAGGAGCTCTGTTGACCGAAGGATGAGAGGAGGGAGAGCGGGACGATGGAGGCTCGAGGCACAGCAGAGGGGGAGGGGATGTTACTCCTTAGGCGGGGCAGGCGCTGGGGTAGAGGTGGGGGCAGGGGCGACCTCCTCGGTGCTCTCCCAGTTCTCTTGTGCTCGCGGGCCTGGGCCAGGAGTAGGACCAGGGGCTGGGGTGGGGGCCGGGGTCTGGGTCTGGGTCGGGCCTGGAGTCGGGGCAGAGGCAGGACCAGGACGCTGGGGGTTGTTCATGTGCTGAGCAGCAGGCCCGGTGTACGGCTGCCCATGGGGGTGGTTGTTCTGTTTGGAAGGAGATGGTGGTTAAAAATCAGACTGAAAGCTTTTAAAACCCTATCAACTATACAGTTAAAGGGTAAGTCTGGTGACATTTTGCATTTATCTTATTGTCAATAAATCCTATGAAAAGACCAAAACCAACAATAAATTGATCCTATTATTAAGCATTGCTTGTGTAATCAAAACCTGATATTCCTCTGTCACAGAGCTACAAAGTGGATTTTTTTAAGACCTAGCAACTATATTTATTTATTTATTTTCAAAACTGTAAAAGTCTATTAGTTCATGTAATGCAACGGGTATTCTCCTTTATCCTATTTTCTTAGCTTTCTTGTTGTTGCATTTTTGGGGTTGCATAGACATTTCTTTATGTTTAAATGTATGATGACATATTAGAGAAAGGTTTGGCCGAGACGGTACCTGCTGGAACTGGGTGCTTCCAGGAGAATGTGGGTACAGAGAGGTATCCTCAGGTGGGGAAGAGTCTTGATCATCAGGTGCTTCCTGTTCATCTGGCTCCTAGTATGCATCAGATAAATGTCATTTGTCACAAATGAAATCAAGAATTTCAAATTTAATTAGAATTATTTAGACAATATAAACATGTATATGGTAGAATTTGCTTGTGTATTTGAAGAAAACAGTGGGTACAATTCTGATCTTTAGCAATACAGTGTGAGACAGTAAGTTGGTTGCATGGAAAAAGTCAAAACTCCAGCTGTGTTACATTATGAAGTAAATGAGGTTTAGATGAGATTTCATAATGTGTGTGTGGGTGGATTCAACACCTGAGAGCATCCTCTCAGCATGAGAGCTGCATGTGAACTTCTCTACTGCAAAGGTTATAACACTGACTACAATTTAGATTTTTGGTTGAATGTAAATAATTTTTTAAAGGAAGTACTAAAGCCAGCCTCATCATTGTATCTGTGTGACAAAGTTAAGTGCACAGGATATTCTGTGTAACGTATACAGATCAGTCTCATTCTAGCCATTATCGATTATTTATCTACAAAATATCTGAACTTGTTTTTAACCATTATTGATTTGATGCAACTGGAAAAATGAAAAGATTGATAATATTTGTTAGAGGCTGTTTTGTCAAATGCTTTAATTAAAAACAAAAAAAAAGGAAAAGTTCTCCCAACTAACAGGTGAGAACATTTAAGTTTTAAATTTATATTTGCATATACTTAATTTCAAATGTATACATGTCGCTAACAAATCTATGAAAGCAGTGTATTAGCTGCAATGGCAAAAAGGAGAACAAAGATCTGCTTTATTGAAGTCTCACAGCTCAGATACTGTAACTCCTGCTAAATACTCGAGTATAGCTGTGGCTAAGAGTTTTCAATCAAGATGCAGGTGGCTGTTTGAGTTGGGGAGGAAGCAAAAATTGGCATGGGTTGTTGAAAGAGCGCTCGACTGAGATGGAAGACTGGCTATGTCAGTGCTGTTGCTTTGACTGGGCAACAGGACAGGACGAGAACAAAGATAACAAAGATCTGTTCACTGTGTGCAGCTGCATAACATGATTTCTCATGCCAGTTACACTATAGAGCGTCTCACACGTCATTCACTGGTAGCCAGTCTACCTTTCATATCACTACACTAGTGGACAACAGGACGGAGGATTACTATTTTACTTACTATACTTGCATACACAGCATTAGCTTGTATAGTGAGAGTTAACATACTTTTTAATGTAGTCAAAATATTATTTACATCTCATGTGGTGACAATGCAAAAGTCCTAATAGTGCTCACTTTAGTGAATCATTGACTATAAAATCATTCTGTCAGTTTATGTAAGGATAGCCTAATTCTATCCTTCTGCACTTAACTGTTCATATAACATCTGTGTCACAAATATATACCAAGAGTTCAAAAAGGAAAATAGAGCAGAAATAGACAGATTGGGATTAATTATGTAAATTCAACAAGACAGTGTTTCTAGCCTTGGCCACTGATGACTATGCAAGCTACAGATGGTGCAGTTGTAGTTCAATAAGTGTTGATTGTGTTGGAGGCCTTGCCGACTGTTCATTGCTTCTCTGCTGATTCTTTAATTCAGTTATTTTATTTCCTTCCTTTATGTCGTGGTGCCTGGAATACTGACCTTCCCTGGGCTTCCCTGAGTACACTTGAGCTGTGTATGAAATATTACAGGAGAAGTGTGTCATTTGACTGGATTTTTCAACATAAACAAATACAAGTAACTTATTTTTTTTAGTGAGAACACAAAATTACATATGCATACATCGCACACTGCAGCCACGAATCAATACAAAGCCAATTCACCTTTGTAAACAAAACTTTATACGGGACATTTTGTGGAAATTGGCAACAGGTTATCCAAATGATTAGAAAACTGACACTGCTAGCATATGATCATGTTAAATTAATCAAACATTACAATTAATCGCTTCTTGGTAACACAGAAATAACTGGTCCATGTCCTTTCCCTCTGGCTTAAATAATGTGTGATTATATTTGTCTGTAAAATGACAGTCATCGTTTTAAACTAAGTTGTTGTACTGGTTATGTTATGCCATTCAGTGGTTGAAGCTCCTCTGAATCAGTCTTATAGCACGTCTGTGTGATTTTTCTGTTACCTTCACCACTGTACACCATTTTTAATGCAAAGCCTTAGCAAACATGGCCATCGACATATGTTTTGTGTGAGGTGCTTTGGTGAATTTCAATATTTACGTGGCCTTCATGATTCTATTTGTATATAACAGAAGCACGCAACCATCCAGTGGCTTGACTTAAATTCAGAAAACCAGACAATTTAGACAGAACTGTTCTGATGAGTGTTACTGCACATTCAGATATCTAAACTATATATGTACACATACATATATAGTTTATGGTGTGGCTACTTGAGCACCAAGACTTTAAGAACATGTTTAAATGAAATTAGGCAAAAGTGTGTGTTTGTGTGTGAAAAGTAAAACGTCAATGTCATTACCTCCTCAGGACAAAGTTCACAGGCTTTGGCGAGTGTCATACGTGCGCTGTGTGAACGCTCAAGGAAATAGCCGTTGGAGGTCTCGTTGCTCTGAACTGGAGGAGACCAGTTGTTGTAGGTGTACTGAGGGTTTCCTGTATACGGCCTCCTCTCCAGCTCATCCCCGAGCCACTCCACTGCCCACGTCCACTTTCGTTTCAGATCACCATTACTCTGTGTGCACACAAAGAACATATGGCGCCACTTGATGAATTTGTGAATGCGGAAGGTATGGTTTATTAGCACTTAGCTAGCTAGTGTTTGGTTTAATCTGCACCCATGGGAGAGACAGAAACTATACAAATAAAGTTAACTTTATTGAAGAAGATAAATGCTCTTTGCCAGGGAAAAGTAACTGGGTCAGGCAACAGGAGAACTGCATCTAGCATGTACATTGTTTCAAGTGGTTCTTTGTCAGATCGTGATGTGTAATGCATAAGACAACAGGAGAGAGAGAGAAAGAGAGAAAGAGAGCGAGAGCGAGAGATAGATTCATCTGTGTATATGCATACCTGTAGGATCTGGTAGGCCACAGAGCAGTTGCTGAAGAGGGCCACCATGCACTTAATGCACTGGTAAGCCCGTTTCTGGTAGTGGTTCTTGGAGCGCTGGATGGTGTCAAAAAGCCCATCTCTGTCATCGGGAATGCCCTTTAGTACATTGTGGATCCTACACAACAAAGGAAAGCAGAAATTTAAATGATGTTTATAACACAATGCAACACCCATGATTTATTTACACACTGATCCATCAGTCTGACCTGTGTGTCTGCCAGGAGTCCTCGATGAGCAGGATCTGTAGCAGCAAGTCCAGGTAAGGCCTCAGCTCGTAGGTGTACGAGTACGCCACCTTCACATAGACAAATATATCCAAACATCTTATAGACACATACAAGTACGAAACGCACAGATATTTAGATGTCCTGGTGATGACGCTCATTTACCTGCCAGAGCAGCTCGCTGAGAACAGTGGAGGAGAACTGGGGGTTCTCCCAGCAGCTGAAGCGAAGCAGCTTTACGGTTTCTTCGGAGTTGCTGCAGTCCTCGATGATCTTCTTCACGTAGCTGGTCCTCACAAACAGGATCTCTGCTACCAGCTGCTGCACAGGCATCACAGGGGCTGTCAGGTTGGTGTCACCATAGGGGTTAGGTAGAGGAGGGTTACCTGTAGGGGGTAGAGAAGAAGGGCGATAAATGTGGAGTAAACGTAATATGAGATCCACATAGTTATTTGGTGAAAATGTATACATTTTCTTTGCACAGTGTGTTTCATTCTTCATCTATGAAAGCCCTCAGCTCCGAGCTATGCCTGCACGGCACAAAGGCTCAGAGTGGCTGCATAGTCAGTCACCAGATCCTGAGCAAGGATGAAAATCCTCATTGGGCATTTCAGAGGGCTTAAAGAGTTATTACTGCCTTGTAGCAGCTGAGTTCATATCATAATTTGTGTGGGTGAAGTGTGACACACTCACCATTGATGGAGGACTGCATGCGTGAGGAGACGTCACAACAGCGCACCAGCTGGGAGACAACAGTGTAGAGCTTTCCCAGCTCAGCATACTGGTACTTGATGGGAGGGCCGGGACCCTCATCCAAAGCGACCAACATGAACGTGGCAGGAACATTCTGCTTCAACAGCTGAGTCTTTTCTGCCAGGCCTGTGTTGGGAAGTGAGGCGAAAAAGATAAAGAATAAAACATGTAAGAAATCACACCAATTTTTTATTTTATATAAACATTGCCTGTTCAATCTTCCCTCAAACAGAGAGAGCACATGCACATGACAGGTGGGTGATGCTGTATGGTCCTTACCCAGATTGGCATACATGACAAAGAGGTTGAAGTACTGCTGCAGGTGACGGCCGTGTTCAGAAACCTCTCTTCTGAGCAGGTGGAGTACAGCTCTCAACAGGTGGTCACTTAGACTGAGGTTATCACAGCCCTGATACGCAAAGAAAGAAAACAGAATGAGAAATCTCTCTGTGAACTGTTTAGAGTCCTATAAAGCTAATTTTCCCCAGAGCCTAGCTTTAGACTGGCACCAACCTGAGTAGAGGGTCCAGGCGAGGCAGTGGGAGAGGGGCAGGGGCCGTCTTGCAGGGAGAAGTGAGCAATGAAGACGATGAGCTTGGCGAACGCACCACGAACCTCAGCACTCGGGCACTCAAGCAGGTACTCAGAGAACCGGTTAGGGTAAGCGAACAGAACGTTGTGTGCAAACCAATAGCGTACATTCTTACTGTGTCTCAGCAGGATGCAGAGGGCGTCATACCTACACGAGAAGAGAATATATACATATATAGAATAAAACAGAGACTAGGAGAAAAGTGGAAGAAAACCAAAACCAGTGTGGCAGATAGAGCTTACCAGTCACTGGCAGGACCCCGTACTACTTTCTTGGTGTGAAAACCTGTGCTGAAGAGGAACCGAGCAGCCAGCTGAGCACTTATCATAGCAATCTCCTCTGCCTCTGGCAGAAGATGGTCTTGTCCTGATAAAAAGAGAAAAACAATTAGCAATTTCCTTCCAGGCAATGTCCATGGGGTTTACCTTTAAAAATACATCCAGGCTATGTTTTGCCCTATAATTTGGGGACTATTAAATAAAAAAGGTCAACGATTCCTCAACAAACATCCTCAAATTAAAGATGTAAGTTGTGGTAATGGAAGAACATCTTTTACACAGTACTTTTATTATATCATATGAAGTGAAGTGAGGGAAAAATATACTAAGTCAGACAAATTGCAAATGATAACTTAACAGGGAAATTGTTGGCGCCGAATGAAAGACAGCAGTGTTAAGGCTAAGAGCTTTTTTTAAATCTCTCTCAGCTGATGAAAAAGATTCTGACAGCAATAAATTGCAATTGCAGCTTGATACAAGGTACCGAGTAGAAAATAAAACACACTCTATACCCTTTTTACATTGATTACTGCCCTTGAACATTTATTTCCTGTGAAACATTACAGCGCTCTGGCTGCATTAATAATGCAATGCAGAGGCAGTGCAGTTCTCGGCAGCCTGCGCTTAAAGCTACTGTCCACCAATTCTTTCCATGGGGATGCAGGGTATTAGAATCACTTTGAAATGTAATTTCTTTTTAGACAACAAAGTCTGAGGTCGGTGATAAAATTCTAATGGCAGCTTATATCAGTCAGAGAGATATCCACAGCAGAGATAGGAGGAATTTATCACTGTGTAAATGATCAGAGAGGCCCTTTGGGGTATTGGATAGCACAGTCATAAGTGGAGGAGTGACGTGGCTCTGTGTATCTATAGCAGATCACATGCATCACATTTTGTCACACACAATTGTACACACACAAGGTGTATGTGGATGTGTCAACCATTCATTATCAGGTATGTTGTCAATGTATTTACCCGTGTTGTGCAACAAAAAGACCTAAACATAATGGCTACATTAGTTTGCGCCATCTGTTGCAAGTGTTCAGGGCTTCTAAAAACACCCCATCCAATATCAGTCAATGTTAAATGGCTAACCTACCATTTATTATTTTCCATCTATATTACACAATAAGTAACACAGTAATTTAGTATCAGACAAGCTAATACATACCTGGAGGGGGGTTTAAATAGACACTGTTACAGGTCAGAAGTTTCTTAATGAACTGGAAATATTCCAGGCTGTATTGCATTCGGTTGTGCATGAATTGGACGTTCTGCTTGCGGACGCTGCACTCGATGACACCAGGCATCTTGACCTGATGCGGCTTGGTGGAGGAGAGCGTTAACTCAGAGATGTATTTGACAAGCTCGCTGTCCTTGTCTAGTGAGTCCATACGCTCGTAGAACAGGATGTAGGCGTTCCACCAGCGCTTCTGCCTCCGGTACGACATCCGTTTCATCATATGATCAAACACCTCGCCCATGTATTCCCCACCAAAGCACTGGTTCTTCATCTCCTCCTCATCGTCCATCTTGCACTCAGTCACATCACCATCATCAAACTTATACCAGCGGTTCTTCTCGCCATCACCCCCGTTCCTTTGGATTATGTAGGAGTAGTAGTGTCCACCACTTGCCTGGCCTGAGTGGACAAGCACCCCCACCAGACGGTACTTGGAGCTGCCTGGAGGCGTGGGTTCCGAAGGCTCGTTCTGTTCAATCATCTGGTTCTCCGGGTTGACGTCGTCCCCTTCAAGCTTGGCCACCCCTGCTACCGTGTACGGCTCCATGTCCAGCTCCCTGGGGAACTCAAAGTAGTCATTGAACTTGATGGCACACTCCCTCTCCCAGTCATAGTCGAAGCGCTTCAGCTGGATGGCCAGGACAGGGGGCAGCTTCTTAATCAGCAGGCGCTTCACTGTGTCCACCTAAGGAGAGAAATCACCACAGATGAACTCTTTGACCTGTTAAATAAATCTTCAAGAAGTTAATAAGAAAGAGAAAGGAGGGAGATACTTTTTTATTAAACCATGGGAAACTTCATGAGTTATCACACTAGTGTAACACTGGCAGACAACACGGCAGGTGCTCCATTCTCACCTTCTTATTACACTTCTCACAGTGGTAGGCGTTGGCTCCCTCCAGCAGATCTCCTTTAACATACTGCTCCATGGAGTCCAACAGGTTCTGGTGGTTTCTGATGTCTACATTGAGTGTTGTGAATGACTCCTCACATTCATACCTGAAAATACAAACATTATTTGGTAAAAAGAACCCAAGGCAATCTAAAGTTTGACTTTCTGAAATGTGTTAAATATTTCCAGGAATTACACAAAAGAAAAGGGCTGTGCCCACCTGTGGGGGCATCCTTGACAGATCTTCTGGTCAGCAAAAGAGCCTCCCAGCACCTTGCTGAGCATGGCGGGGTGGCCAAGGGCTTTCAGAGCTTCATCCAAACTGTCCACCAAAGAGTTGAAAAACTCCAGAGCATCATGCTGCTCCCTCAAGTTCACTGGCTCACCCCATAACCTAAAAAAGTTCATAACAGATGGAAAACAGCAGACAATTAGACATTGATTTTTTGAACAGACAAAGCGCAGAGACGATACAAATGAGACTCTGAAATACCTGAACTGTTTCCAGAATCCCCTCGGGACATAGTACTGCAGCCTGGAAGCAGCCAGATGGCCAAAGATGACCTGTAGATGACGTAGTACACCAATGTTGTACTCTTTCCTGTCCTCTGACTTACTGGAGGGCTTATCATCAAACTGGTGGTGATAACTGAACACCTCATCACGTGGATCCACATTACTCTGTAGAGACAAAACAATTAGAGGAAAAAACAAACAAACAAACAAACAAATAACCACATGACTATTTACTGTTCATTACTTTGTGATGATCATATGATAAATATATGATAAATCAAGCTCCAAGATCAGCCTACATGGCCTGCAAACCTGGAGTTGGCCATTTTGTCAGCTGCTGTATGCTGAGAAAGAATCAAAATCTTCATCAGGCAAAAGCTTTATCGCAACACAAACTCTCACAGTACCTCATTCTCCTGCTTCTCATCCCCTGACATGTCATCATCCACGTCAGTGCCTGTGCCCTCGATAGCCAGGATGCCATTGCGGATTGGAGGGATCATGTACAGCTGCTGAATAACAGAGTTCATATAACAGGTGGCCCCAGCGTTCTTCAGACCTACAAAGCCTTTGTTGGGCCGTGGGCCCACTGGAGGCAAGTACTCCCACTCCGTCAGTGTTTCACAACCTGGAAGGAGAAAGAAGGACCAACACCCTCATGCATGCTGAAACTTACAAATTGTCAAGTAGGAAGCATCTGTAAAATTCTGTCTCCCTACCCAAGTAGTACATGTCGGTCAAAGTGTCGACTATTTGTTTAAGGTTGCGGACACATCCGACAGCCAGTGCCACCAGGAGCTCAAAGCCAGCATTGATGGAAGCAGGGGTGCTGCACACTGGTATGGCCTGCTCTGTAGGGAACTCTCCACTCTTCATGTACTGCAGGTAAACATTAGATGCAGGGAAGATAAAGTCGTCGATCAGCTCCTAATGAGAGAGGGAAAAGACAACACAGATGAGATGATAAGAAGGTGCAGAAGTAATATGTCTGTCCTGAACTGTTGTCTACCGATTGTACCTTAATGAGGTTAGCGCCTCCTTTCTCACAGCCGATGTAATACTTCTTCTCTGGTGTCTGGAAGGCAAGAAGCTCCTTAGTGACCCCAAGGTGGCCCTCCAGGATGGTCTCCTCCACACCAGTCTCCCCTGTCCTCTTAACCTCATCCTAGAAAACAAATATATCATCATCAACTCTTGCCCACACTCAACTGTGTGGGGCCAAATAACAGTTGAGAAACTGGGGACATAATACAACATATCGTCTAAAAAACAATTTGGGTACCGAAAAAAAAAAAAAAGACTGCAGTTAACAGACTGTTTTACCCTTATCCGTTTCAGCCAGTCGATCTCATTGTTAAGCAGCACCTCAGCATTTGGCAGGTTGATGTTGCTGTTATAAGCATAATTCAGAAGATGCCTGAGCAAAGTGAAATAGTCCCCAGCATGTTTGGCTCGCTCCTTCGCTGTACTCTGGACGTAGAGATAGCAATAAAAAATTAGGATCTATCAGCAGTTTTAAAAGTTATTTCATTTACAGCACTGTGGTGATACATTTTACAAATCGAGCAGACATGAGGCATAGCTACTCACCCCCAGCACCGTGAAGAGGAGGGTGATAAAGAAGAGAAGGGGTCGATGCCCCATACAGCACCTGGTTGCCATCAGGAAAAACTGTTCCTGGGCCATCTGACGTACAGATCTGTTAAAGACAGGTTCAACATCAGTAACATGATATTCTTAAGTTAGATTCAGGTGGTTGGAACATATGCTGGTATACTTACTTGCTGTGGCAGTGTAGCAGCAAGTCTATGATGAAGGTCTGCCAAGCCTTCTCTTTACTGAGTGTGTCCAGAGCCGTGGGCATGAGGGCAAAACACAACGTCATCACTTCCAGGGCTTCGCAGCACACCTGCTCATCTTCTCCATCTGGCTCTTTTGCTGCGTTTGTCTAACAAGAAGGAGAAAGACAAAAAATGCTAAATATATTGGGCTTTTTTTACTTTTAAACTGCCAAAACCTAAGACATCTGGACACTGAGCTTTTGCTGCCCTGTCTCTCTCTCATGCATGACCATCACTGTAATGTGCTCCTGCTTTCTATTCAAGTTATTACATTTGTAATGTTCTAAAATAGGAACCATACAGGCAACAAAACAACAAGTACTGATAAATAACTGAAAAAACTGAATTATTTACCTTTTCATATATCTTGCTGATTTCTTCATTGGAACTGAAGACGAGCTGTACTGTACCACACCCTGATGCCCACACTATTTTTTGTACCGCTCGGATCACACAAATGTCAGGGATGTACTTAGATGCCTGGAAGAAATTCTGGTAAAAACATTGTCCCATAAAAGCCATTATTACAAACACTACCACTACAAACAGATTTTCTAAAACAAATGCTACAAAGCTTTAGTCCTCTTTATATGCAAGCATTGACAAAAAACATTTTCAAGTGTAGGTATTTACTTTTGTTACCAGTTTTCTATTTTTACAGATATATAGTGACTATAAAAAGTATTAATTAAAATCCACTATCATTACTCAGTTCAGAGTGTACTAATGTTTAAAAAACCCTGCAAACCATATTCCATAAAATTTTCCCAGTTACCTCATCAGATATCTGCTGGGCCAGGCGGATAGCTACGTTGCGCAGCATGCATTCTGAGGCAGGGTTGGGGATGTTTTGCAGGGCACTCTGAAGGACCAGGGCCTGGTCGTGAGTGGCCTGATTAATCTGTATACAATGTGGAACAGGTGATGGGGTTGTGGAGAAAGAGGAAGGCTCGTCAGTAAAAATATGGCAATCAACTAATGAGGAACCAGTTTTTAAAATATGTCCTTGTGTGAGGTCTGAGTGTGGCCTAACCGGTGAAACGGGTATATTCCCCTCAGCGTTGGGCTGACAGGCCTCAGCCACAGCCTTAACATGTCCAAAGCCTACAGCAGTAAGGAGGAGTTTGGCAATCTTCAGCGCATTGAGGTAAGCTCCACGCCGGGTCTCCATGTCCGCTGATGGCAGGAAGTTGTTCCTAGTGAGCATGCTCAACACCAAGGGCAGCCCGCCGCTCTTCAGAAAGTTGTACTGGAAGTCACTGGCGTCCTCACCCAGAGTGGCACTGGCTGGCATCAGCAAAGCATACACAACCTGGAAAATGGGCAAGAATAATAAACCATCTTACTAATGAGCAGAAACCATTGGCCTGTCTTGCAAAGCAGGATTACTGGGTTACCTCCATATCTTTGCTACGTTAAAGCTAAAACACCCGAAATTGTGAAAATTGGCTTGCAAAATTTACTGTAGTTATTCAACCAACTTAGAAATCTGACTTTATGTGAAAGGTCATGCGTCTTTGTTCATTATTGTACGTGTTATTAAGAGTAGCATTGATGTCATCACACACAAATCAACACCAAGGAATCCAACAGTGTTTGATAGCACAGGAGGTCTTTCACTACCATAACAGATGTATACGTTTTAAAAAAAAAGCAACAACCGTGATGGAATAGAGCAGTGGAGCCGTTTCACACAGCAAATGATATTTAATTGTGTGTGTGGCTATAGTTTAGGCAGGCAACTTTTTAACTGAACTGATCTTGAGATACATCTGATCTCAAGAAACTGGGTGTATAACCACTTCATTCCTGCAGGAAACGCTGAACACATAACAGAATACTAAATCACAGGTTGGTCAGGCTAGTGGTACGAACATGTGGTAAACAGGGCACAGAAAGAACAACAACTTATGATGAAAAGGCACCACTGAGACCCACCTCAATAAGGTAGAGCACTTGTGAGGGTGAGGGGCCGAAGAAGCGCGAGTCCAGTGAAGGACTGAGGCTATTCTCACCAAGTTTGGCATGGTCCAGACACACAGCTCGCAAATTCTCCACTGTAGTGTTATCTGAGCAGACACAAACGTGACAGTGGTTTAACATTGCCCGTGTGTGTTTGTGTACATTTCCATCCAGTGAAACTGTTGAATAATATTGAAGACACGGGTCCGTGTGTACCTGGAGGCATGAGTTTCATGAGAACTCTGGCTCCATCTCTAAGCAGAGGCATGTTAAGGTTGCAGCCCAGGTCAGCCACCTGCCACAGGAAGGAGATGTAGCGCAGATGCAGCGACATAATCTGTGAAATTGGACAGAGGGTGTTATGATGCTACCGTTCACACACACACACATCATACAATGACACACCACTGTTACTACTGTTAGAAATTCAGTGCTTAGATCACAAACCGACTGGGGATGTCAGCATTTCACATTGGAAATTTGACAAAATTTTGTAATTTATGATGTAAGGGTCCCTCATTTATACAGTGTCTGTGCTATAAACTCACCACGCCAGGAAGACAGCTTTCCACCTCAGGGTTGGGCCCGTCGCTATAGTGGTTGCCATGGTTGCCAGGAGAGCCAGTGGATGAGTCAGAGGAGCTGTCTGGGCTTGAGGGCATATTGGCACTCACCTGGGTCAGCTTGGCGGTGATCAACTACACAAAAGATGACAGCGAGTTAATACTGAAACTGAGAAAAGCACTACAAGTCAGTTCTCTTGTGATCAGAATTATGATGATTCGGATGTGGACATAGTGGACAGACTCCATAAATAAATAAAAGTTCTTATAATTTGTATGTACATACAAAAGCACAACAGAGCACAGCACCTTTAATGAAGAGATTTGTTTAAAATGACCACCACTGGTCCCACATTCTCACCGTTTTGTCCTTCAGATTGAGCTGTCCAATCAGTTTCCTGTCATCAGCTGGGTCAACAACCTCCCCACCAATAAAGAGCTCTATCTTAGTATGTGCAGCATTTGCTTTGATTCGGTTCAGGATGCCACGCCGAACTGAGCCAATTGTGTCATTGGTGTGTGACCAGATATCCAGGTCATCCACCTGACGCCCCTGGTTGGGGAAACGTACGATCAATGTGATATGTTTCCCCCGGAAAGCTCTGTAAGAAATAGAAGAAAAAGATTTAGGTGAAACAGTTAAGACATGCAAGTCTAAGCAGTGCAGTGTAAGACATTTTTGATTCCTTGCTATTTCGTGTTAATTTGTGTCTCAACCAGTTGATCTGAATCATGACAATGAAGCACTGTAGCATTATACCTTGACATCGGCAGTATAGTCCTCTCCTCATGGTAGTCACTGTCACACTCATTGATGTATTCCTTGAGCACAGTAAGAACTCGCACCATGCGTATAGCCTCCTGGCGGGCACAGTTGATGCTGTCTTTGTCTCCATCCAACACACACAAGGTGTCATAGGATGCTTTCAGACGGTCAAAACATGATTGGATGAAATCTTCATGAATTTCCACCTACAGGGTGAGGATATAGTTAAGTACCTTGTCATTATAGCAGATTTAGATCGTTTGCATTGACCTTGGTGTACTTGGACAGACAGGAATAAGAAAAAAGAAGAAATAGACAAGCAGATTAAACTGCTGCTCTTAGACAGGACTGTTCTTTTACCTGATTGACTTGCAGTTTTGGTCCGAGATTAGTGTAGATCTCTTTCAGCAGGTCTATGGCTCGGCTGGCGATGTCATCGCTTCCTTGAATTACCACCTGGGACAGAGGGGAAAATTAATGCTTTTCATGTATACATATCTGTGCAGGTCCTATGCATTCACGTACAGTGGAGCTTCATTATTAACCACCCAGGACACAAGAGGGGGCAAGACACTGTGTGCCAACAGGACTGTGTACTATTTTTTTGTATATTTATCCCTTGCACAACAGTGGTAAACAAAACAAGGAGACAGAAGAAGACCACACACAAATAAAGTTCACTGGTTGCAGGTTTACAAGTATGGTAGTAATTCTCATCCTCTTTACAGTCATAATTAATTAGTTGCAAAGTAAAACAGGATCTCAAAAACATCTCCATGGAAAAACTCCTGTGTTGCTGACGCAATTCCTATCTTAAGGATGTAAGTGTATAATACCGACTAACTGCAAGATGCTGCTGTGGAAAGAGTGAGTGTGAGCCTAACCAATTACTGGGAAGAGGGCCAGTGTAACTGGTCATACAGTCAGAGATACAGCCTACACATTTTACAAACATGTTTGCCAACAATGTGTACAGCTCATCCTGTCTGCAAAACACTTATTTAAAACAAAGTCTAACCAGAGATTTTCAGAATATATGGAGATCTCTTTTTCCGTCTTCAAGATATTAGATGTTTGTTTCTTAACCCTATTTTTTAAAGTGTATTGCATAAAGTGGAAACCAAAATAGTTGAAACATGTCTCCATCCCAAATGAACAAAAACATCTGTTTATGTGCGCTTGTTGCAACTAATCCCCTCACCCTCCAGAGGTAGTCCAGGCCTATTAGTTCCAGGTCATCCATCATGTACGCCCTACGCTTTGCTACCAGTTTGCCCTCCCTGCAGTTGACAGCCTTGAAGAACCTCTCAAAGCACTTCATGCCATTCTCTGTCAGCAGCGATGGGTCCAACTGCAGAACATTGTTCTCAAAGAAGTCCTTGTTGATGTCTGGGTCCAGGTCAGGCTCATCACCCATCAGTTTGGAGTACCTGTATCACAAAATTTAGAATGGACGTGTTGCTAGTTACCAAATGTAAGAGACTTTATTCAAGCCAAAGGAAAGAAGATATCTAATTAAACATTACCATTTGAAGCAGGCTTCACGGTCACAGAGAAACACTGCATTCTCAGCCAGACACTTCCAGATCTGCTTGGCCTGAGGGGCACACAGCCAGAGCTGCCCATCTTTTAGCAGGAACCTGGCAAAAAACAAAGAAAAAAGTATACAGTCATTTCTGTAACTTCAGACAGATGATCCGACATTCACATAAACTTCACATTGTGATTGATCATGTGTGTGGAAGTGAAAAATGAGGTTTGAACTTCTCTTAAAAGTCTCCTTTTCACATGAAACGATAAGTGAAACAAAATGAATGCTTTCCCAGGGAGAGTTACTGTCTAAATATGTGCCCAGTAATTCTTAATGCATTTTAAAAACATCACGTCTGCCCTTTCTGTAAGACTTATGGCCTTTCACACCAGTATAGACGTTCAAACCAACTTTAAATACTCTGACAATACCTTGTCCAAAATGGTTCTAATCAAGCATAACTCAACCATTAGAGGTCAACAGACATGACGTAAAATGTAAAATCAGAACAGAACACCGCCAACTGTTGCGCGAATACAACAGTTTAATTTTTTTAAACCAATGAATAAACCAATAAATCTACTATAACATTATGAATGGGCATGATAGTGATTGGGTGTAGTAGTAGCAATGCACTGACCATTAATTAGAGACTAAAGTACAGAAATGTATGAAAGGCAGACTACGCTTGATAATAAAGATTTTCTCCTTTATGTTTTGCTCTATTCCAAGCTATGGTCTCATCTTTTAGGGAACTGTAACATACTTGATTGCATTTCAGTGTGAGAAAGTTAAGATAATATTGTACCTCAGGAAGTTGAGTCGTTCCTGTACTTCCTGGACATGGCTGTAGCGGCTTCCTGGCCTGACCGTCTGAGGGTCAAACTCAGCCTGTTCTTCTATAAAAAGTACACGTATAACCGATCAGACTGTAGACAGTGCATGTTCCTGATTCAACAGCTATAAGTGTCTGGCCCTGACAATGTACCTTTGGAGAACTGCCTCATTGTCTCCATGTAGGCAGAGAGGTTCTCAGCCACCAGGGTGACCAGAGCATGGTTATGTTGCAGCTGGTTGATCAGGTCATGGCGGTAAAACACATGAGGACTTCTCTGGGTTTGACTGAAGAGAGAAAAGCAGGAAGAGTGGACGACGTAAGGGGGACAAAAACAGTTAAGTGAGGAAGCAAGCAAGACTGAAAAACAAAGTGAGAGTGAAGCTGACATTGCTTACTTTTAGTAACAAAATTTCTGATTACAGAATACATTGCATGACTGATTTCTCATTTGTTTCTATCAGGGACATAAAGAAAGCAGCTTTTGGTGCATTTGAGTGTGTATGTGTGTGTATGTATATCAGAATAACCAGCAGAAGACGCCATATCAATAAAGGCCATTTCCTGCCTTGCTTCCACATAAAATATTTTTGACTTGAAAAATCAAACTCAAGATCCAAATAATCCATAATTTAGTTTTGATAGATACTTTTGATAGATAGCAAGAGCCACATGGCGATGTGCAACATACTAAAATCATTTCAAGTTAACAATCGCACTGCTGGATATATATATGGATCAGTTCACTGATTAGCAGTGGCTAGATTATGCTCATCTGCAATTATATTTAAAAAAACAAAACAAAAAAAAACAAAACACTTTCTTGCGTCAATAAGTATATTTCCCAAGAAGGAAACATTTACATGCATATTAAATGAATACTAACTGTTGTTGAATGATATAAGTATACATTTGGATAAGTGGATTCAAGGCATGAAATACCCCTGATATTTTGCATTGAATCATTTGAGCTGAAAGGAGCTGGCATCAGGAAGAATGGGGCTCCATCTCAAAGGACCTTTCAATTAGTTGTGTAACTGTCTAGATTAAAAGGACTATTCCGTATATGGACTGTGGATTGTGTTTAGTACTGAGAAACTGCACAGAAACTCACACCAAGCGCACCTGCTGAAATTGAGCACCCAAAGATGTCTGCTCTTCAAAATAAT
Organism: Pampus argenteus; assembly: GCA_036937835.1. Lineage (NCBI taxonomy): Eukaryota > Metazoa > Chordata > Actinopteri > Scombriformes > Stromateidae > Pampus > Pampus argenteus. The sequence continues at coordinate 16,062,494 of CM072872.1, read as the reverse complement.
GACCACGCCTTACACATTGTTTTGGATTTTGCTTTGATTTAGAGTCACAGCTTAATTTTATCTAACCTGAAACTGCATTCAGCATGGTTAGTTAGTTTATTGGATCCCTGTTAGCTGACCAGTGCAACAGCTGGTCATCCCAGGAGCTGTATTATATATTATGATTGTAAATGTAGCTTTCAGTCCTATCTATGGTCTCCTTAAGCCCATTTTTAATGTCTTAAAGCTAAAATCAAAGCTCCTACAAAGAATGTGATTTGAAACCTTGGCAACCCAGAACGCAGGAGCAAGGAAAGTATAATTTAATGTTTCCCTGGAGCCCCCAAATTAGAGTGACATGGTGATAGAAGTATTTTGTCTCTTAACTGACTGAACTACAGTTAATCAAAGTCTGAGACCACTTTGCCATAATGGGAAAGTGGTCTCAGACTTTTGAACTACTGCACTATTTTGAACAGGGGCTTGAATGAGGAATCAGTCATTTGAGATGAAACCCAAGAAAGGATTGCTTAAAGCAGATTCATGATAGAGATTTACATTATATAGTACATGTTATAAACATGTCAAAGAGAAAGTTAGACTTGACGTAACACAGAAATAGGTAGAACCCTGGAATTAGCACTCAACTTACCCCACTAAGTTCGTTTGTATGTTAATTGGCATTTTCTTTCTGAAAAACAACAGGCATGTATACTACATATTTTCTATAGGGACTAGGAAAAAAACAAAACACTATTTCATAATACGTAATGATTAATGCCGAACAATATGAGCGCAAATCAATCTTACAATAATTTCACAAAATCACTATGGTAACATTGAATCAATGCTTGTGTTATTTAGGGCTGTAGAGCCTGGTTCATTTTTTTTAACCACTACAGCTCCCTGACAACTTCCATATAATACAATTCAATGACAGAACAAGTTTTAAATGATGCTAAACCTACACACCTTCTAAGCATGTTTAGGAAATAGGGCTTTTTCATAGAAGACATTTTGACACGTCACAGGAGGAAATGCACAGGTGTAAATAATTACGATTTATGATGGCTTAACTCCGTTTAACTGCTCGGGCTACAGGGTCCTGGTAATGTGCATGCTAGCTCTGTCACGGCTTACTTCAATGTAATTAAGCTGTTTTTTATTAATGTCCTCACTAACATCTGTGCTCTTCCTACAACAAGTCAAAATGCCTGCAGTGAAAAGGGCCTATCGAAAAAAAAAAAAAATCATGTAAACGAACAGTAACTTCAATATTTAGTGACAGTTGACTTAATAAAATAGCTACCAGATTAAAGATCTTACTAGCTGTATAAATAGTGTCCCTTATGAAAGGTTGGATGTGAATGTCTAGTTGAGTTTATGTAAGAGTTGGAAGTGGTTCAGGGCCTGAATCTATCAACATAACCCAGCTCCATCTTTCAACAGCAGTTACATAGTTTACTTTAAGTGTAACAAAGCAAACAAAGTTAGGCCCAATTTCAAAATATCCTGAAAAAATCCAGATGCCATTTAATACAATTTCTTGTACACTTGGCCACATACGTGTCTCCACTGGGCAGATCATAGACCTGATTGCAATCGTTTTACTAGAAGACATGTAAATTAGCATAAGCACCATGCCAAATATGTGCATGACTCCCTTGGAAGGACTGAGAACGAGTCAAAAATGATATCATCACAAACGCTCCCTCACCCATACAGATCATTCAGTGACTGAACTTATCAGGGATCAGACCAGTGTTACAACAGCAAGGTGTGCTTTCAGTATGACTGCATGTGTTCAAACTGCCAAAGTGCTTTTTTTTCTTGTTTTAATGAGACGGGAGAACGACAAATTTTTGATCTGATCCAGAAAAGACACAAAGTGGCTAAACGCACCTTTCAACTCTTTCAACTAAAAAAAATAAAAAATTTGTAATGCCCAATTTAAAAAGGACTCATGATATGTTTTCTGAACATACAAAACAGTTTAAATCAGGTAGTTGATAGCAAAATTAGGTTCAGTGAAACATTTTTAACATTAGTAAAAAAAAAAAAAGAAAAGAAAAGAAAAAGAAAATATTGGGAGTATGGGAGTATTGCCGAATCCTGTCAGTTAGCACTAATGGTTCATTAGTGGACACGTTAAGGATTGGATTTTTTTTTTTTAATCTTGTAGTGGTGGTATGAAGCTAAACTGCAGGGCCATTTACTGTGGTAGACACTAAGCATGCAATTAAAATGTCAGGAATGTCAAATATGTGACAAATTAAACTTTAAGTCGTGTTGCTTTACTATGAGTGTTCATGCATTATGTGTACAAGTAAACACTTCATGCTTTGCCAAAATTAGCATTTGCCAGCATGTGCTCCTAAAAAATAAAATTGATTTCTGCCATGGCCTTACCTGAGGTTCTGAGGAGCTTCTCCAAAGAGGCTACAGATTTCTCTGATTTGCTTCAGGGCTGGGATTACCCATTTGTCATTGGTTCGTAGCTCCTCTATGAAGCGATCTATCCACTGAATCTTCTGTGTGTCTCTGTCCTATGGGTGAAAAGGAACAAACACTATTAGTATATGTAGAGATCAATAAGGCATCCATGTGCCATTTTGCATGCCAATCCCCTCTAAACATTATGTCAGCAACTACTCAAAATGTACCTGTGAGCAACTGTAATCCAATATTTTGATGTGAGCACTAAGAGCCTGGTCCATGATGTCTACAGGCACGTCATCGCTGTGGGCTAGGTTCCACAGCAGGTTAAGGACCTTGTGGGCCATCACCCCATCCTTGTCATCTTCAGCAAGGCGCCGGATAAGTTCCAGCAGTTTTTCACGCTGCTTCTTGCTGGCATTGGTCCAGCTTGCCTGCACAAGAGTAGCAACCAAATCCAGAGGTTAGGATAGTGGACACAACAATAAGATGCAATGTTAACACTTAAACTGTCCTGTGATTAAGCCAGCACTGAAAGAAACTGAATATTGTGCCAAAACCCTTATAATCTGACTGCCTCATTATTGCAACTTTTACCCACCTTGAAACAGTCAAAAAGGTGATCAAGTTGCTCAGGTGAGAAATCCCACGCCAACTTGGCCAAGAGGTCATGGACATTCTTCACAATGGCCTCGTGCTTACCAGCCTGCAGATGTACAGACAAAACATCCAACTGGGTTAATATCTTTTACATAACAAGATCCCATCAACAGCAAACAGTGTTTGCAGTATTTATTGATGTTGCGTTAGCGTTAGAGGAAAGTGAACCATAATTTGTACCATGTACTGACTGAATATTACTTTTAGACACATTTCACCAATTTACATTTTCAATCTATAGATATTAATCTATACCTAACCAAAACATAATATTGAACAAAGCCAGTAGCTTAAAGCCATTTTCATCTTAAATATTTAAGTCATGTTACATTTTATAATAATAATAATAATAATAATAATACAATTTACTGAAGTAGCAGTTCTGAAGTTTTATTCTAAAGATGACGGCATCAACACAATATTACTAAATATTTGTAGTTGCAGTGCACCTGTGCAGCCCAGATATTGTCCAAATCCTGCATTGTAAGAGCTTTCTCTTTGATAACGAAGCGAAGGATCTTCTCCAGTTTCTCGACATACTGTGGCTGGTGCAAACTGTCCCTCAGGACAATGGACAGGATGTGGTTCTGCTGGATCCACTCCTGAGGTAGTCAAAAAGAGAGACGCAATGAAGACGAGTCAATGTTAGATACAGAGAACTCTTTGATATAAAGTAGAAAAGGAAAGAACCAGACAGTTAAGCTCACCGCCATGCGCTCTGCTGTCAGCCATTCCTCCTCTTCAGGGTTATGTCGATGAGTGTAGTAGGACACACTGGAGATCACCTTGTTAACTTCATTTAGTGCATTCATTTTGCCGTTAAAAGAAGAAATTTGCAATAACCTGGCGATAAAAACACAGTATATTTAGTTTACAAGAAATAATATTATACTGTATGTGTCTAAAATGTGTTTTTCTTCTTGGCCCATCACTTTCACGGTACAGTATGATGTATGTGCAGAGTTTGATACTAGAAGGCTCCCATTCATCTGCTGGAGGCGGAAAGTTTCTGTGTTCACCTTAAATCTGTGCTAAAGGTGTATATGTGCAAGCATGATTTGTGACATCACAACTACTGAAACCAATCGTGGTGGAGTATGTAATTTACACAAGTGTGATGTGGAAACTTGAAGCCTCCAGTGCACATACACTGAAAAGGACTTTACGGTGAAATAGGAGACATCTTGTGTCCAGCAATTACATTCCTAAATTAATATTTACATAGTAATAGATTCTGGATTTTTTTTAATGATGGAGAAGGGGAAGATGTAATTTTAATTCATTTTAATGAGCTAATTGAACTTCAGACACAAATAATTGTTCCAAATGTATTTCTAGTATTTTTAAATATTTTGAAAAATGTCTGGAGGGGATCTTTACCAAAATTTTTATTTTCATGAGGAATAACTTAATTAGGACATGATCTTTTCATACTCACCTAAGAATCATTTTTAACCTAAAAATCTCTAAATTCTTCACGGTCTCCTCCTGTCCTGGTACACGAGAAGCCAGATTCTTCAGAGACTTGATTATCATTGACAGTGCGTCGTTTTTGGCTTCATTCTTGGCCTCTTTCTTAAGCTCCTCATCTGTAAGGTTCTCTAGGAACTGGGGAACCATTTCGATGACTGGAAGGAAGTACTTCTTTACAGTGTGCAATGTGAGGAACTCGTAACACTGGCCAAAAGGCCTGTAATGAAGAGAACACAAAATCAGCTTTTACAAAGTAGCAAGTACATTGTTCATCCATGAAGTTTTAAAATGTTGACAGTGAAATGTTGAAAGCCCCTTGACATGGTGTTTAATATCGTGCAACTTCATCAACACCAGGCTTTACTTTATAAGTGCAGCGATGATCTGGACGTTCAGTGCTTGGCCACTCATGAAGCGATCGTGCAACATTTGAAACCCGTTTAACGTGCCAAATTTGTTTATTAAGTCCACCAGCCAGCCCTGTAAATAGAAAATAAAGAGAGAAAAATACGTTAAAGACTGTAATCTTTAATTTGCTAATTGAGATCTGGTTTCACAGATTAATTGTCTTAAAATTCTATAAGAGATTTTAAGCAGCGCTGTAACGGGCCCTTCCTCTGAAAATCTAACAATTTTATTTAAGCTAATAAACAATCTTAAGCTAATAAAAAGTTTACTTTGTGGTTGAATATCTATGAATGACTGATTTAACCCTAAAAACAAAATGATAAAATAAAAATCTGACTTGATTGCACAGTGGAGCCCTAAGTAGACCTGGGCCCCCTGCCAACAGAGTCAGAAAGGCGAGAAGTGTTGTTCTTACTGACCCATGCACACACTGTATTCATCACTCTTCTCTGGTGTATCCACCTTCTCTTTTACCCAATCTGCTTTCAGACACAAGGGCTAAGAGTCTTATTGACTTTCAGTTCTATATTTTTCATTATCAGGCTACTCTAGAGACAAATTCTTTTTTTTTTCACAGGACTAAATGCCACTAGTCTAGGAGGGGAAAAAAGTAGAGAAAACAACTTCTGAAGAGGAAAACAACCTCTTTTCTGCATAGCCACTACTGACAAGAATACACTGCTGCTTATACACACACACTGTATATTATATTTAAAAGCAATTAATCAGGAATATAATGAACAAATCCAGACTATTAAGGGTGTATTTTTGACATTTATATGATCACATAATGTAGAAGAGAAAAGCAAGTTTTAAGAAAAAGTGGCCAAGTAAAAGAATACAAATCAGATAAAGTCCATGATCAACCTCAAAAACTTGAAGTAATTCAAGGGAACAATTTTCATGTTCTGTTGCAGTGGTTATTCACCTTAGGTGAGCGTGGGTCTGGTGGTCGGGCGGAGAGCTCATCGTCAGCCAGCTGCGCTCCAGCAGGGACGGTCTCAGAGGGCCGTGTGCCATTGTAGATGTGGAACTTGCAGTGAGGGTTGGTGGCCATGGCCAGCAGCTCCAGTAGAGGGAACCAGTCCTGAGAGAGCTTGGCCACACACAGCTCCACCAACCGGTGTGTGTTATTGATGATACACCTCTGTGAAAAAGGATATGTGAGGAAAAGAGCAATACATTAAACTACAAGAGACACAGTAAGAAGCAAAAGAGGATGATAAAGATAATTTGAATTCAAACTGATTTTTAAGGCAAACTGGAACATGTCCTTTCTCAAGAATGCTGTGATCCTCATCTGGTTTAGCAACTTTCCATTCTGACGTGCAAAAGAGCATTTTCCACACATAGGCTATGTTTGGGTGGCCCAAGTACATTTGGACTTATTGCAATGCAAAGGCTCACAAATACAGTTTAACATCATCCAATTTGCACCAACACCCCACACTCATTTCACAGAACAGTGAACATACACAATACATCACCTGCTCCACTTGTCAATTCAAACACTAAAATTTTTAGCTACATTAAGTTGCCTAGTGTTAAAATCCCCAAACTGCTAGTATCAAATCTTGACCAAAAATATGCATTGTGTAAAAAATACAAGTTAGTAAGATCATTAACACGACTCAGTGTACAAACAAGCAGCACTTCAGCAGGTTGACTAGACAATGTTAGCACAGCAATGTCCACTGTAGCTGCAGCTAACCAGACAACGAGTCTGGTTCTCTGGTCCTGCTGTGTCTGTTTGACTAGTTTACTTTTGGTTTATCAAAATAAAATTGATAATAAAAACAACAGAGCTGTGCTGTGTTCACGTTGCTCAGTGAAAAGGACAATCATAGTAGTAGGGGTAATTGAAAGGCTAGATGGTGTTGTTACCATGGCATATAATGTGTATCATGTTATACAGGCACATCTCTACTTTTGACTGGTTCACAGATCTGAAGAACCAGATATGAGTAATAAATATGGGACTCATCTCAGCATTCCAAGACAGCTTTTAGATAATTTAGTCATGTAGTGCACAAGTATCTGGTTTGCTCAGATGTTTTTGAGTGACTAGAAGAAATGATCAGAGCAGCTGCAGATCAAAAACAAACGTATATCTGTAATAGACAATCTATTGTAATGTCCTAAAATAAGTAGATTTAAAAAACAAAAACAAAAAAAATGGTCAACGTTAATTAAAGTAAGGTTGACAAGGGAAACAAAGACATTGCGTCCTTGTGTATCCTTCTCTGCCCCATGTGTTTATTGTGAAAAGGTTCCTGAGATCAATCTCCTCAATACAACACAACAGCCAACCTCAGCTACTTCCAACAAAAAGTGCATTGATTACTGCTGGTGTTGCCTCTGTTCTAGCTCTAGAAAAAACAAACAGAAAACACAATTTGTAGGCAAGACCCAGGTCTGAACACTGCATACTTCCAATAAGATAAAGTCAAACATGTCAAAGAATAAATAAAGCTTAGCTGATTATACTTAATTATGCTATCTGTCAATAACACCTTTGATCCATTTCATTTAAACTAGTAAAGAGCAGTTGTTGTAACCTGCAGGAATTGGAAGTAGAGTCAAATTTCAAAAACTGTATCAGGACTATCGTCACCTTTACAATTTAGCATGAAGACATGCTAAATATACCAGCAAATTCAGCAAATTCGATTCCAGCCAATTTTCCAAGTATTAAAATGTAAAGCAAAAATTCAGACTCACATGAATCTCAAACTTCCAGCCACTGACCGCCTCATCTGTCAGTATCTTTGTGAAGGAGATGGTCAGACCATCTCTGAAAAACCTCTGACATGCCTCACACTTCACATCCAGTCCTGCAAAGAAAAACATTACTCATTACATTACCTTACTATTCATATAAAATGCAGGGGTGCCTACTGCTGTCAAAATGTTAAATTACCGTATTTTCCGGGCCATAAGGCGCATCGGATTATAAGGCGCATATGATTATAAGGCGCAATAAACGAAAACAAAACGTGTGTTGGATAAGTTGAACTTTATTCAACTAATTTACAATAACTGTGATGGAGGCTTAACAGCTTAAAGCACCTGCTCTGTCTTACAGCCTTCAGAACAATAACTCTTAGTTGTAAGTTAACACAAAAATATAAGTTTAAGTGGGTGATTTCCGCATCAAACATGCCCGGATCCATCTCAATATTGTTCGGTTTTAACACAAAACCATTGTTCAGAGTTTAACAGTTGGGTGATTTTAGGATCCAACATGCCCGGATCCCTCTCGTCATTATCCGAGTCAGTCTCATTGCTGTCACCGGGCTGTTCAGTAATGATTCCGGCCTCTGTGAGGCTCCTGACTCGCGGAGTAATACGTTATTAGCCGTAATGTGTAAAACATAAAATCAGTTCGAGGTTAGTAAACACAACCAAAGGTCATACATAAGGCACACTGGATTAAATAACACACTGTTGATTTTTGAGAAAATTTAATGATTTTAGATGCGCCTTATAGTCCGAAAAAAACAGTATTTTACTATTGTTACTCAAAGATGAGTTTATTCTGATGTGGCTTTAAAGTAGAGCAGGCTGAAGTACAAACGCATGTTGAACAGTTAGCTGGACAAAAATGGTATTTGAAGACAACACACTGGGCTCCAGGAACTTGTGATGGGCTATCACGCACCATTTTCTGATATTCAATAGTCTAATAATTCATTTAATAATAATAGAAGAAAAATCATCTGACAGATTCAAATAAAACAATTATTCATTACCTCACTATTCTGTATGAACTTTAAATTTAATTTGTGATGATTAATCATTTGTGCTACATGATGATTCTGCACATTCCTACCTTTTTTACTCAGGTCTATAGCAGCTTCCAAGAGGACTTCTAACTCTCCTTTTGGCAAAACTGGAACGACCCAACGAGGCCTAAGAGGAAGAAACCCACATGAAGCAATAGAAAAAAAAAAACTACACATGGCAAAGGCAACTCTTATGGTATGTTCTTAAAGTGAAATAAAAAGATGTATCCACCCATTTTTTTAACTGTACAAAAATGTAGCAATGCACTTTGTAAATATACAAAGAGAGAGAGCAGCTGGGGCATGAGCCAAACTAAAAAAATAAATAAAATTTAGCCTAAAAATGTCTGTCATTCTATATTGTTCTTATTATTGTGCTGATGTTTGTACTGTGCAGACTCTGGCTCCAAATGACATCACACAAGCAGCTCCGGGAAGTGAAGCCAAAAAATATTTTGGCTTCACTTTTGCATCGCAGTAGGAAGTGGAGTCTTCATATATTAATTTTAAAAATTAAAATAAATAAATAAATAAATTAAAAGCAAAGTGAAATTCACTAAAAAGGGTTTGCATATTGTTTGTATGTCATGTGCTGAATTAAGGGTGACTGAGGATGCATATGAGTAAATACCTGTTGATCATGTCATCTAGCTTGGCTAGGTCAGTGTGGGGGAAGGCGGGCTCCTCCTCCTCCAGCTGAGGGGGCCCATCCCCCTGGCCCTGTTCATCTGGTGGGCTCACTGGAGAGTTCTCATTAGATGAGTTTGGAGATGATGTCTGGGGGGGTGGGGGGAATCACAACACAATCAAAATCAAAAAGTATCTCAACAACAAATACAACAATGTAATCAACCATAATGTCACACAGTTGACAATAGAGCCAATGCTTCTGAATTCATACACATCAATAAAAAAAATTACTTTTGGACATCATGTACATGGTACATTCACACCTGTAGGTTGGCTCATTTGGTCCAGACCGGGGGGAATGCATTTTAGTTCTGCTCTGGTTTGTGTTCACACTGACTTTTTACAAACAAACTAAGAGGAGTTACCATGGCGTTATACAGACTAACAGGTAACTCATTAATTAGGCAGTTTTGGCAGTTGTCATCCAGCATCATCAGGAGGACCCATGTGGGGAAATCAAATTCTAGTGACTGACAGAATTCATGCAGGACTTTAATGTTTCTGATGTATATATTCATGCTCTTTGGTGTTACAAAGTAACAACGGATTATAAGCATTATTATTATCGTTGTTATTGTTATTATTATTAATAGACTACAAGAATAATAACTAACAGGGAGAGACAGAATGTAAGGAGGTGTCTTGTACAGTAATGATTTAGGGCTTATTACTGTGGGATCGCTGTCACACACATTTTAATGGACTTAATGAACTGACAAAGTACACGGAGTAGGATACGAGCGCAGCAGTTTTAACAGCTTTTGCCCTATTAATCAGGGAATATACCCATGCTGACGTGCATATGCATTACCATGGCTACTAGATAATTTGTTTAAATATTAAATACATGACCTATAGCAGATCAAAGATCACTTCCTGAACAGTTTTCATGTCCAGCAAATGAATGTATTAGTTGTTTAACTTTGAAAATCACTCTAAAATCACATATCTGCCATCATGAAATCCTGTGGTTGGTTCATTTGTTTTCACCAGACTCAGCTTGACAGCAGGCCAAGACCGCTTGTTTGGTCCACACCAGGGTTCAGTTGACTGTTTTCACACCAGCCCAAAATGAACCAGGCACATGGGTCTGAGTTTGTTTTAACTAAATGAAACAACAGGAAGCGGAGTGGTGGTGCACAGTGTAAAGGAAACAGAAGAAATCCAACAGACAAACTGACTATACAACCAGTCCTGAAAATACCCCTTACAAAGCAGCTTCATCACATTCAACATAAATGAAAAGTTTGTTGTTTGTTTTGAGCTGAACACTGAGAATCAACAAACGTGAGTATGAATACATACATATCGACTCAACAACCCCAAAAAACAGTCAAACAAGTTTCACATTGCATTTGTGTGAGCGAGAAAGACGATTTATTGACAAACTACACGTGCACCCTAATAACTAACAGTGAAATCTGTTTAGGTAACAAAAACATATTCTGGGCATTTCACTATTAATTGGTAGATAAAGTTTTATTAAAGTCGGGAAATCACCTCCTGTCCACACTCGTTAGAGTAATGACAAATTACAGACAACGCCCAGGTGATGTTCCCTTTTTGTCCTTGTAATAAAACAGAGCCACGACGGTATATGTGGTGCTCATGTGACGTTAGAGTTACTGTAATTACGTTTTTAGATTTGTAAATGGTGTTCACATCAACCTCCAAGTTGTAATCACGATGGAGAAGCTGAGATTCTTCTGAAAGCTCTGATATGTCTGACTTGGCACTTTATTGAAAACCAAAGAAACATGGATGCCTCACTTCGGCCAGAGTCTGTTATTTAATATAACTGAAGTAGTAAAGTAATATAAACAGTATTTAGTAAACCCTCATACAACAACTTAGTTATCATCCAAACTTCCTGAGTTATCAGATGACGTGAGCCTTAACATGGGAATCTTTTTCTCTGCGTGAAAAAAAAAAATATACATCACAACTCACTCGTGCATTTACAACAGGGGTAGCTTAAACACATAATTTTGAAAGGGTGTAAAGAAATGCTGAAATAGCAGCAAACAACCACTTTGTAAGAAGCAGCAGCAGCCGCTTTGCCTGTTAGCTCGCTGACATTCACTGTTGTATCATTAACTGAAACTGTATGCTGCTAAACAAGGCAGTGCAAGTCTGTGTTTTAATGACGCATAGGCATTTTCGATCACTAGTGTAACCCGGAACAAACAAACAATCAAGAAGAAGAAAGAAGAAACAGGTCACGATTTATGTAGCCACATTTAAAAAATATAGATCTCAGTGCTGCAGAGTGACTCGTGACATCCCTACATGAATGCTTTTAAGTTGACAAATAGCCATCTTTTCCAGGATAAATAAATCCAAAGCAGGTATAAGAACAGGTAAAAGAACATCAAACCTCAACAAATCATTAAAAAAAGGTGTGTGACAGTGAGTCAGAAAAAACTACCTGCAGAAGTTCACTTTTGCTCTTACGAAAATATATCAGACATATGCTGTAAACAACCACAATCTTTTTAATGAATGTTTTCTCCCAGTCGCACATTTTTTCAAACATCCTGGAAATCTGATTCATATTGGTCTACCGAGCAAAAGTGACTCTTAAATTGCCGTTATATGCACCTGTTTCTATAGTGACTTGAGCCAGTGGAAAGACAAAAGCCCTCTTCTTATATGGGGGTAGGGTTTCTATTGTTCTGGTCACCAAGTGCATATGTTTGCAGGTAGGCAGGTGTTGCACCTTGAAAGACCTCTAAACAAAAGCCATCCAAGTCCCTATACATTCATCCATATCTTCCTGAAGGAAACAAAGTGCAGACCAACATGGCTGTATTAGAGTTATAAATGTGTTAGTATGTGGGTGTGTCTCTGTAACAGCACTACTAAATAGGAAATTTGAAGGAACAGAGTTAGAGGAACAAGGGTCACGACTTTACAATGTGCATATGTGCATTTAGGCACCGATGTGACCACTCCTATTAATGCATTTCCTCATCTGATGAGTGTGCATGAAGTGGTGGTGTGAACAGCTGTGGATGAGAGAGTGATACACAAAGAACTGAGAGATGCTGAGAAAAATGAAATGTGGGGGTGTGTGGCGAACGCTCCTTCTGCTTGGCTGACCTACATAGGCAGCTTGCCTCTCACGTCTCACCACCGCTCATCTCTAACCAACACAGGCCTGCACATGCACAAAGACACACACACACACACACACACACACATCCTTTATCCATCACTCAGGAGGCTCTGTTCATTGATGCTTCGCCTTCACTCTCTTTCTCCCTCTTTTCCGCTCCCTCCTCCCTCCCTTTTCAGCCCCTTGGGCATCTGTGTGTGATTAGGTACGAGCAATATCTGTTAAAAAACTATGCTGCAGTGTCTGGACCAACAAAGAGACATCAAAACACACACTGTCCTTTCCCCTTTCACAGATTTATTAAATAACAGGTGTCTACTGTCCGTGAGTGTTGCGCACAGGCGTTTAAAACACATATGAGAAAAGGAAATTGGATGAAAGTGGCAGCCAACAGGAAAAAAATATCAGAAGTATACTGTAATAAGGACAAAATATGGTGGGTGTATTCAAAGACAGTATGGGAAGGTCTAATGTTGAAGCTTTAGCTGTAAGATGATGCTGACCTGGTTCTGTGGCAGTGGGGGTTGGCTCTGAGCATCAGGTGCCTGGCCCTGGCCCTGGCTGTCATTGCCTCCCACCGGAGAGCCACGCGTGGTGGCCGTCATGCTCGCCACAGGGCAGATCTTGGCAATCTTGGCCTCTTAGGGAGCGCTGGCCAGGAGGGAAATCACAGCCACCTCAGCTGTAGAGCAGTGGGAAGAGAGCCCGAACACACGAGAGAGGGACACAAGCACCTGGAGATCTGGATGTGCCGCTGAGACCATTGCATAACCTGGAGCAGGGAAGAGGAATAAAGGTCAGAATTATTAACAGGCTAATTTTAATTACTATAATACACAAAACAGGTTAACAGATGGTTATAATCTTGAACTGTAGAAATTAACATTTTAATGAGCTGAGCTGTGCTTGGTAGTTCACTTCACTTTGTAAGCTACCTGACAAAAGTTCTGAGCACAGTGACCAAGTAGATGCGTTGTAAATAGGGTTTGCTCTAGCCATTCTTTGAACAGACCATTTAAATGTCATTGGACTCAGAATATCTATTACCAATCAAAGATTAGTTCATGGATCATTACATCTTAATTACACCTGACAAAGTCACCAAATAGTCTCCTGCACGCTGTTGAAAATAACCACAGAGAAGCTTCATAAGGTTAAATGCTTCTACTAACAGTAAATTCACATTTCTTTCAAATACCAAGTAAATATGCTAACCAGGAGACAACAGTGCTGTGGCCTACCAGCCCATCCAGCCTTCCACTAATAATGCAGCCCAAACTTGTTGCATCTCATGCACTACTACATTTTTTTTGCTGCAGCAGCTGTGAATAACAGAGAAGATGCCTTGGAGGAAGAAGTACCTCAAAAACACTTCAGCCAACCCTCAACACATATCAAATTCTGATAAACCCAAAAGGTAAAGTTCCAAAAGCCAATTGTCATTTGAACTTTGAAATTTTGTTGCATCATGTTAACACAGGCAACCAACAGGTGCTATGAACTAGCAGTGGGAAGATACTGCCATCTATGCGACATCATTGCAATCTGTCCATCCTGGGAGAGGGATCCCTCCTCTGTGGCTCTTCCTGAGGTTTCTTCCACCTTTTTCCCTGTTAAAAGGTTTTTTTGTGGGCAAGTTTTTCCTCACTTGAATCGAGGGTCTAAGGACAGAGGGTGTTACTCCCTGTACAAATTTGTAAAGCCCTCTGAGACAAATGTATTTTGTGATTTTGGGCTATATAAATAAAATTTGATCTCAAGTGCCATCACATATAACAGCACACCCTCAAGTTGTGTGAGGCCAGGCATGAACATAGAGCTTTGTGTGTATGGGGTGCACGGGGGCAATAGGCCAGCCATTGTGGACTGAAGTGAAAACACATTTTCGTGCTGAAATACTATTAAGTCACTAGTAATGCATGTTACCCAATTATGATCAGTGTCTAATCAATTGATGCATGACAATGACATTTTATTGCAACCTTCTTCTTATGTTTCGGACATTATTTTTATCAATTAGAATAAAATTGTGCTCACCAACGTAAGATGTAGGAACATGGGGATATTGCTACACTGAACCCCAAAAGGGGTAAGAAGAACCCTGAGAGGTCAGATCAACCAAGCCAGCAGTTTGGACATTGACAGATTATCTAAACCACTTTATTTGGAGGTAAAACCTGTAATATCAGCAATATTCCCTCACTGCACAGGAAAACTACATGAATGTGCAATTTTGGTAAGTAGGGTAGGTCAAAGTTGAGCCAGGAAATTGGTCTGTAAACAAAGGGTGATGTCTGTTGGTCAAAGGGTCAAACCTGTGGTTATCAACATTGTTTTTTCTATTTTGTTTTCCAATCATATAAAGACATCACTTAAGTTGTGTAACAGCCTGAAACCTTCACAATATAAACTCTGGCCCTCTTTAAAACAAAGCTCCAGAGGACAGGAGTCCATGAATCATTTTGATCTACATTTCTCATTCTTTCTAAATGCATCTCCACTGAGTCTTTTGCCCTCATACACTGATAAGTTTTCCCAGAACAAATGACTGGAACAGAAAAACACAATTTAAGTAGAGTGTCAACAAATCAGACAACTTCAATTTGAGAATATAAACATCACTGAGAACTGGTTGCTAAGTCTATAACCAGTCTTAGAACAACTCAACAGGAGTGTACTGTCTTGGGATGATTTAACGTTTGGTGACCATAAATCTATTTATAGGCACAAACGGTTAAAACGTATGGTTAGTTGACCTAATGTACTGTCTCTTCTTAGTTTAAGGGTAGTGAAACTGCATTATTTTCTTATTTTGCAGGTTATCGATGACATCTGCTTTAACATGGCAGATATCCTAGGCAATATCTTGCCTTCGCGTTTTGTTTTTGTTTTTTTTCCCGGGGTACGAAATGTCACATCATTCATCTGAGACTCAGTGTATCATTCGCGATCTATCTATCTATCTATCTATCTATCTATCTACTAACAGGGGAAGAGGGTTCATTATGGTTATGACGCACAGAAACAATGCTATGGTTTATCGAAAGAATAGTGTCAAAAAACTGACACATTGTTTAAAAAAAACAAACAAACAAAAAACAACACTATGACAATCGGGAGGTGCAAATGCGGCCTTTTTAGATTGAACCTGCCGTACAATGTTAAGTGTTATTTAAACATTCTTGTGAACGAAGAAATCGCTCATGTAACAATGTATTACCTTGAAATATAATCAAAAATTGGGCTGCAAATATGGGTGCATATGAATTACACGGGGACATCACAAACTAGCATTAACAGCTGGTGTTTTTTGGGTAAGTTAACGCCTGCCGTTAGCTAGCTGCGGCAACTAAAACCCAGACGGATGAGAAGGGAAGGCCTCGTCGTCAAAAACCAGGCCTCATCATTCGGTGGGGCCTGACTTTATATGTGCCCAGGAAATCTTTGCTAGATAACTGACACGCTTAAGCATACATAGAGTTTGGTTAAAACCTAAAGTCATTAACAATCTTACATCGTTATTATTGATTAACGATGTCCCCGAGTCACCATTTACAATGAGCGTCGGCCGAGCTAACATGCTAACGAGCAGTAATCTATCAGTTACTGTTAGCAGTTAGCTTACGTATGAGTAAACACCCGAAGGTGCATTTAGCTAACGTTTCTATTTTGACAAGCGGCTTGCCGATATGACTCAACAATTAATATCCCCCATCTATATAATATACATTCTATGACTACCTTTAATAAAACCCTTCAACAATTGTCAGCGTTCAGATTAAGTTAACCTAGCTAGCTTCTCGGATAACGTAAAATGTTAACTTAAGTGACAGGGGACTCGTCTATTTCCTGAAATTTACCAGAGTTCTATCCTGTATCATGTAACGCTAACTTATAAGTTACCTAAAACAAACTGAAAATGAAAGCGTGAAAAGCCCAACTGATACAAAAATGTTGACAAAAATGTGGTTTAATAATACCATTACTAATAAACTGAAAAAACTGTGGGTTGAAGATACCTAAATTTCAGTAACTTGTAAACATGCAACGTTTAAAAGGAAAATGTCCCTTTTCTCAGTGTGTAGACAGTGCCCGAAGACCATTTGCGGGCAGCTAAGCGCTAGCTTGGCTTCAGTGGGCTAAAACAGACTGCACATTAATTGCAGTTTAATCGCATTGACATTGTCACTGGTTCACCAAGCAGCATCTTAAAGGACAAGAAATACCAGCAACTGGATAACACAAGTAACACAAATGCAGCACTGTTACCTTGCATCCACCAGCAGCTGACGCTAATACTAGCAGGAGCTAACAATCTCCTCTAGCGAGCTAGTCGGCTAGCAACTCACCAGGAATTTGATATGACTTCCCTCCTCTATTCTCGGACTATGTCCAGCCTTCAACGATGGTGTCGTCGTATATTACATAAACGTGGCCTATATCGGTGACAGTTTCGCAGGGACCCAAACCTGTTACTAGAAAGATCTAATTCCTACGTATTTTCTTCTTCCTCAGCTTCTGGGTGTTTTTCCTGCGTCACCGGCGCGGTAACAGCCCCCTGCTTGCGCTTATCTAGTCCGATGTCTGGGGCTTGTCACCTCGGTCCCAGCACTCAGTCACAACTTGAATCAGTTCAACATGGCGGAAACGCAGTCAGATACAAATGCTGCTCAGTAAAAAAAAAAAGAAATGGGCCAGACTGTGTGTGAACTCCCAACAATCAGCGCTGTCTATGAGCTAGTTAGCGCCGCAACCGACAGCAGCTCTCAGCAAACACAACATCAGCTGAATGGAAAAGGACATAAAAAAAACCCTCTCTCAATTCTGCTAAGTGACTCCGGCTCCAGCAAAGGATATCCAATTCCGTAGTTTGATCAAAGCCATGCAAAAGAAAGCTGGGAGACCTGGCAAAGTTGGATATATCGCCCCCTTACCATAGGGGGTGGTCATACATGAATAAGCCTGCAATGTTTTCATAAAAATTAAAAATATCACAACGCAAGCAAACTTAAACGTATAAAGTCAAACTGACATTTAAAGAGAGTCCAGAGAGTGTATACTTGAAACACGATATCGAGAGGGACAAACTTTGTAAAACTTCATGGCCAATAAGATCCCTAAAGTTGAACTATATAAACATTATGTTCATAAAATGTGATGTCTTTATGGTTAAGATAAGGAAAACTAAAACACTAAGTACAGTGAAATATTGTGGTTACGGTAACATCCAGATTCACCTGTTCCACAAAGCAAAAGGATTTAACCTCCCTGTTCCTGTGTATTGTATACATTACTCCTAAAAATATGACATAGCCTGCAGTTAACTGTGTGGCCATTAAAATAAACACAAATAAACCTCTCACCAGGCACAACATTTTTTGTGAAAAAAAACCAAACACAAAGTACCCAAATAAGATTACTGTTCTTTAATCCTTTTTGATTACAGTCATAATCCTGGTCTCATTCAAAAGGTAAATCTTTAAATTTCACAACCAAAACGTCAGGATGAGTACAAGTGATCCTATAAAAAAGCGCCACTAAGGCTAAAGTGTCCCACAGGTGGGAGAGTGTCGCTTAACATGCTAAGTTTGACACAGATACTCAAGATCAGATAGCAGAAAGCAGGACCCACCTTATAGCCCTTAACATGTCAGTCGATATGGCACTTTAGTAGTGTATTTTCCTACATTCTCAAGCAGTTACAATAATTGCATTACCACAACAAACCAGTTGCCACACAGGGAATGTCGAGCCAGGGCAGTTGACCGCTTTGCATCACATGTTCAATGAGTCCAATGTTCAAGTATTTCTACACGGTAGTTATACCTTCCAGTTTCTGTGACCACTTGTAATTAACCTATCACACCACACAAGTTTGATTCCTGACTACTCCAGTGGGCCTTGACTTGACATTTTAACACCAGTTTCTTGTAGCCAGATGAATATGTTGTTATAGTGTTTGTCAGCCTTTTCTGCTACAACCCATGTGCCTTTATGCACTTCATACTCAGACCTTGGATGCTCCTAAAGGAGTGGGTGCTTATGGGAACAGCGGGAACTGAAATTAGTCCCTTTTAGGCACAAATGTGTACCATTGCTGGATGTACTGTAGGTATCTGTTGATACATTTCACTTTACTTTTAAATATCTTGACCAATTACATTACTAGAGAAGTGTCATATTCACAGAATGAAAGCACAGGAAGTCTGAAAATGAGACCATAGAAAATACATATTAAATCATGGCCTGACTCACTGTATATATATGTGAAATTGGTGTGTTCCCCATCTTTTCATCTGCTCCCCTGATGAAGCAGCATAAAACAAGTCCAACAGCAACCACAGACTAATCCAGTGAATGTGTCACTTAGACCGTTTCCCTGGTTTGCCCCCTGGCTTTGTTAATTACACATTTGTTTCACAAAGAGGTCATAGGAAGATAGGTTTATTATAGCTGCCCATGGGTGCGGAAATGTAGCGGTAAATATAAATGCACAAACTATATCTATATATTTAGGTCTTGTTATTTTGTTTAGGCTATGTGTTCACGTGTTGCACTGGCAACGTGTACGTTAACGGGTTAACGTTAACTTCTCTGGCATTGTAACCTGACATTAAACTAATTTTTAAACAGATTGTTTGGTACCGCATTTAGTTAAACCCGCCTTGGAGTCAGTAGCCAAGCGTATAGCACAGTACGTTCATTTTATGACTCACTCCTCAAGGCTCCTGTCTGGGTTTTCTCTCCTACCGCCGGTTCAACGGTAATTATTCCCGACAGCAAAGATGGCGGCTGAGCGGCACTGAGTGTTCACCGTAATGGGTTACCAAATTTGGTGTATTTGTTGAGTTTTCTGCTGAACAAGGAAAGCAAGTCAATGCAGAGAAATTTGTCTCGAGACAGAAATGTTGTGAGGTTGCGAAAAAATATCTTCACAAGGAGTTAAGCCACTACAACTCACTCGATAAGTCTTCCGTTGTAGCCCTGGGTGTGCATTGCCGTACTAGCTAACTGACGCTAGTCCGTATCGTCATTGTAAAATGGCTCCGGTGCAGATCGGGTCAGATGGGCAGCTCGTCCCACTCGGAGGTCCGGTTGTCTCTGGTCCTCAGCCACCGCCACCCGGGGCCCCGGCCACACAAGGGGTACGACTGAGTCTGCTCATTGAGTTTCTTCTCCAGAGGACCTACCATGAAATTACCCTGCTGGCGGAACTGTAAGTAACATTGTAGCTCTGTAGGCCTCAAAGCTAACTAGGATAACCGGTGGGCTAATCGGCTAACGTTAGTAAACTCAAGAGGATGCTCCTCTTCCAGTCCCTACAATAAACGCTAAATGGATTCTTCAGCAGTTGGCTGTTGGCACTAAGCAAGAAGTTAGGATATTATTTTTCATTTGACCCCTGCGAAAAGCTGTGTTTTAGAGTGTGACAAATCAGAAAGCACAGTTAACTACACCGATGCGAGGGGGCGTACCAGTAAACAACACACAATCTTTATTCTTAAAACCTTACCGTTAAAGTCTTTCCCCCCCTCGCATTGGTCTCTTGTCTCTCAACTGCCAGCTGAGGACATCAGCAGTGTGATTTGCTAACGTCAAAGCGAGACTCAAACCAGGGATGCGCAGATTTTAAGGAGTTGTACAGCTGTTGCTGTCCTTTAATGATGAGGGAAATGGAAGTAATAAATGATTTTAATGTTCTCATTTCAGACTTCCCAGAAAAACGGACATGGAGAGGTAGGTTTTTTTTTTCTCTATGGACATCTTTATCCGTTCACACATTCTGGTAAACTGTTGTTGTTTTTTAAATTAGTAGCCAATTTATAATTCATGTTCCCTTTTCAGGAAAATTGAGATTGTCCAGTTTGCCAGTCGTACCAGGCAGCTATTTGTGCGTCTCCTAGCCCTGGTGAAGTGGGCAAGCAATGCAGGGAAAGTTGAAAAGTGTGCGGTACGTATGTTTAAAGAGTATAATCGCAGAATGTAAACACTCTGTAAAAGTCAATTTTAATAATACACAGCACATGACCCTGCTCTGAACTGCTCTCGCGTGGTGTCTCTGATGACAGATGATTTCCAGCTTCTTGGATCAGCAGACCATCTTGTTTGTGGATACAGCTGATCGGCTTGCGTCACTGGCCAGAGATGCCCTGGTACATGCACGTTTGCCCAGCTTTGCCATCCCATTCGCCATCGATGTACTTACAACAGGGTCGTACCCACGTCTGCCCACCTGTATACGAGTAAGTCATTATTAAACTTTCTTCCCTGCTTGCTATGACTGTTAGTCTACAATCTAGCGTGAAAGGATGATGGGAGATCAAACTTGTGGCTTTTGAAAAGTTTCCCTCTAGTATGTCAGAACATTGTCCTACGTTCGTCCATTTGTGTAGGATAAAATCATTCCTCCAGACCCAATCACTAAGTCTGAGAAGCAGACCACCCTGAACCAGCTTAATCAGATTCTACGACACCGCCTTGTCACCACAGACCTGCCTCCTCAGTTAGCCAATCTCACAGTTGGTAAGCAGCATGTGTAAACACACAATGGTTTATTTTAACAGTTTGCCATTCTCACAACTTCAGTACTCTGTTTTCAGCTGTGTTGGTAATGAGAAGATTCTATGTGTATGTGTAGCTAATGGTCGTGTAAAGTTTCGTGTGGAAGGCGAGTTTGAGGCCACTTTGACGGTGATGGGAGATGATCCGGATATTCCCTGGAGGTTGTTGAAGTTGGAGATTCTGGTAGAGGACAAAGAAACTGGAGGTAAGACGTGTACCCATCCAGGTCTGTTGCACACCACAAGTGGCACCATTGACAATTGATTGACAGTATACTGTATTGCAAATGATTTTCCTTGAACTAGGTTTTATTTATTTATTTATTTTTAAACTTCATCTTGGCTCACTATCATCTGGCCTTTTGTTTGTCTATTTCAACATTCCAATCATTCTTCCCTCCCCTAATTCTGACAGATGGCAGAGCCTTGGTTCACAGTTTGCAGGTGAACTTCATCCACGAGTTGGTCCAGGCACGTCTGTGTGCGGATGAAAAACCTCTACAGGACATGTACAACTGCTTGCGTATCCTTTCTTTGTTTGTCTGTCCATACACATTTGCAGGTATTTTGTGTACGTCTTGCCTGAAACCACTCAGCTTTTCTCCCAGTAGACTGTGAACCACTGCAGGAGGGCAGGAGTGTGTGTCAGAGCATATAGAGTATTGACTGGTCAAGCAGGCAAGTGCAGCATTCCAATGAGAAACACAGCTGCAGAATTGCGTCCTTCTTAGACCCCTCCTCCTTCATGCATTCTCAAACAACACAACTACCCTTTGTTAATGACGAGGAAAGGGCTGCAGTGGTTTAATTAATACTTGTCACTCTGCTGGGTTGTGTGGCATATGATTATTCCTGATCTGTTGATACCGTACTTGGAAAGTAATCCCATCAGGGATCGGCCATAAAATGGCAGAACACTTATTTAGAAAAATCAATCATTCAATATAAAGTTGAGAATTTGTTCGCTCATGTTGACAGTTATCAGTATGTGGTTATAACCATCACGCACAAGTAACACAACACCAGCCTGTTAGCATTCATGCTAACATCAAATCTCTAATTCTAATCAAGCATGCGAGCTGAGCACGTCTGTGCTAATCACAATGCTAATCAGTACATCTCTGCTCTGCTTTTCCCCACCATCACTAGCAGTGCAGCTTACCATGTCAAAGAGCAGTCTGTGTTGGGCACAAATGCCCCTTTTACTAACAAAGTGTAAAAGGATATGTGTGTGTGTGTGTGTGCGCTTTGAATGCTAATGGAGAGATGTGTATGATACTTTATGTCTATTCACCTGGACTCAGTATTTCCCACGCTGTCTTCTTTAACTGTGTTGTTTCCAGACTCCTTCTGTCTGTCCCTGCAGCTAGAAGTGCTTCACTCTCAGACTTTGATGCTGATCAGAGAACGATGGGGAGACCTGGTGCAGGAAGAGAGATATGTGCCTGCAAAATACCTCACACTCACTGTCTGGAAGTAAGACTTTAAATCACATTTACAAGTATGGACATGTAGATGGATATGTTTATTGCTGTTTTTTCTTCACTATTTGCCCTGTAAACACAAACAGTGGACCTACATTGAATTACAAATATCAGAATTCATACAATTTCCATCCCTTTTGTTTCTCCAGCCAACAGGTGTTGGGTAGGAAAACTGGTACAGCGTCAGTACATAAAGTCACTATCAAGATTGACGAATCAGATGGATCTAAGCCACTGCAAATATCTCATGAACCTCCTCTCCCTGCATGTGACTCCAAATTAATGGAGAGAGCTATGAAGGTAAGTTGCGCATATGTTTTCCATTAATGGTTTCAGTGCTATATAACGTTTGAGGCAGTGTGACTCGCTGTTTAAATACCCTACCCATTAGTACCGCTTGTTTTCTCTCGCTAATTCTTTAGATTGACCATCTGTCAGTGGAGAAACTTTTGATTGACAGTGTTCATGCACGGTCACATCAGAAGCTACAGGAATTGAAGGCCATTCTGAAGACCAGTAATCCCAGTGACAACTGTATGTATTTATTCTAATGTCTCACTATTAAAACATTTCACACATGCTTAGGTTTATATTGAACATACCATCCTACTTTTCAGTATCGGTACAATACAATTTTTGATTAATAAGCTTTATGCCTCACTGTGTGGAAGAGACTGAGGTCATTCTTTTATGTGTAAGGCAAAATCAGGCTTAAACATTACATTCCTAACTAATTTCATCAAACAAAATGTAATAAACAAATATATAGATATAAATATACTGAATATTTGTATTTATTAATGGTATCCGATACTAGATCAACCCATTGTCACAGATCCCCCATCCAGCTATTTGAGTCAGTATCGGACTGATACCCAATATCACTATTGGTATCAGTGCATCTCTACATATAACGGTTACAAAGAGCTCCCTCTCCTTCAATCCATTAAATTTGTGTCATATTGCATACAATGCAATATTGAAAAGAAATACTTGAATGTGTTTCTGTTTATTTCAGCGTTCATTGAGACTGCTCTACCCACACTTGTTGTTCCAATACTTGAGCCATGTGGTCGCTCAGAGTGCCTACACATTTTTGTAGACCTGCATTCCGGCATGTTCCAGCCCATGCTGTATGGATTAGGTAAGGAGGAGTAAACATACATTTTCAACAATTAATAGCAATATACAAATATAATCAACCATTGGTGGTAGGGGTTAAACTTTCTTTCATATTTGTCCTTGTTGTGACCCTAGGTGAGGTTTCAATGCATGTTGTGCTTATGTGAGAGTAAGAGAATCAACAATTTGACTGGAATAATCTAATTTCAGACTTTGTTTCTCTGTAGTTTTACTTTGAAAACTTTGTATGTGAACCTAAAAGTCTTCTCTTACTCTAGATCAGGCCATGCTGGATGACATTGAAAAGACCATCAATGATGATATGAAGCGCATTATATCTTGGCTTCAACAACTGAAGTAAGTCAACCTCCTCAGTATTAAAGTTGGTATAGTTGGGGTCAAAAAGCAGACAAGAAGAGACATTCTGACGCCTTGTCAAAATTGACAGAAGCAGTCAGTAGCAGTAGCCGGCTGAGCCAGAGGCAAGACAGGTGTTGAGATGAATTGTCAGGCTGTGAGAGTCTTGCACTAGTCAACCGTGTGAATGCAGTGAGTAAACTTAGCTTTCATTTAGAGACCGATTCTTTCTTTTTCTATGGCCAGGTTCTGGTTGGGCGAGCAGCGCTGTCGACAGTCTGTCAAGCACCTTCCCACCGTGTGCAGTGATGTCCTTCACCTGTCCAACTCAACTTCTCACCCAGTTGGCAACTTGTCCAAACACAAACTCTTCATCAAGCTCACACGTCTTCCGCAGTACTACATTGTGAGTTCCTTGCCAATACTCTGCTGAAAAGAGCTAATCCAAAATTTCTGAGAAAATACTGCTTCCATTTTTACATATCCTTGTCGTCACACGTTATTTGTTCTTTATAGGTGGTGGAAATGCTTGAAGTACCAAGCAATCCTACGGCATTGCAGTACAAGTACTCCTTCCTGTCTGTATCTCAGTTGGATGGAGAGGACGGACCCATGTGTGCACAGCTCCTGCAGCATTTCAAACCCAACCTAGAACATCTTGTCCAGGACACTACAGGCAGAGGGACCCGACCTGGGACCAAGAGAAAGGCAGTCAGTGCTAGAGTACATACAGTATTTTATCACTAACAAATTGTCATATATTTATGTGTTTAAAGGGATGTGGGGCTAATCATACCATTGTCTTATAAGACCAGACATATAATGCAATGATAACTTTGTATAGTTTTAAAATTGTCTAATAGTTTATTAAACTAATAACCTCATATTTTATTAGTATAAATGCAGCTTTTGATCAGGCAATGCATTGCTAGAGAAAAAAACAACAAAAGTGCCCAGTCGGATAAAGCGTACATATTTAGTAGTTTATTCAATGTGCTGTGTAGATGCCTGGAGACCAGGGAGACCCAGAGCCAAAGAAGCCTAAACGGTCTGGAGAAATGTGTGCCTTCAACAAGGAGCTGGCACACCTAGTGGCAATGTGTGATACCAACATGCCTTTCATTGGCCTCAGAACAGAGGTAAATCACTGTACTTTGACAGTTTGGTTCATGCCATTCCTACATCTTTACGTCTTTATTAAACACATCAAGCTAATGTTTCATGTCTCCATGTCTGTCTTTGAGTAGCTGTCCAACATGGAGATTCCAAACCAGGGCGTCCAAGTGGAAGGAGACGGCAGCAGTCATGCCATACGTCTACTAAAGTAATAAAGTCACAAGCACATATACAATTATTTATACATTAATTTCTATTCAAAGTATTAAATAGTGTAATAAAAGCATTGTGACTCTAAAGCATGTATTGTTTTTGTTTCATCCTGCAGGATTCCTCCCTGTAAAGGTGTAGGAGAGGAGACCAGGAGAGCTTTAGAGCGTTCTCTTCTGGACTCCACCATCCGCCTGCAGGGCAGGAACAACCGAACATGGGTGGCTGAACTGGTGTTGGCCAACTGCCCGCTCAATAGCACACACAGCAAGGAGCAAGGTACATACCACATGTTCCCATCTCATCGTTCAAGTTCACATTTCTTTCTTGTACCTTAATTTTTCAATTTTAATCTCATTGATATAAAAGAAAGTTTAATCTTTAGAATGTGTGTAGAATAAACGCTCCCGTAGCAATTTCAGCAAATGGTGTCATTGTTTTTCATAGATGAGCTGTCAAAGAATGCGTTCATGTAAATGAGTAATAATTAAAATTGGTCCCTTCTCTCAGCCTCCACGCGACACGTTTATCTGACCTATGAAAACCCTCTGTCAGAGCCAGTGGGCGGGCGGAAAGTGGTAGAGATGTTCCTTAATGACTGGAATGCCATCAGTCAGCTGTACCAGTGTGTCCTCAACTTCTCTCGTGCACTGCCAGGTATGTGCAAACGCATCAAGATTCCACTTAAATTAATGAATGCATAGCTCTTAGAAGGTCAGTTAAGGTAAGTATATTTTTTGTTGCAGCTGTATAGAGTTGTAATGAAGGAGATACATGCATATAATTGCATACATTTGCAAACAGATGATGATGATAAAGTAAAATAAAACATGGGTTTTAATTGGCCTTGTTTTGTATTTGTGCTAAGAGTGATTCCTCGGTCAACCTTAGAATTACAATATGAATCTTCATATAACGTTTAAACACCCAGTGTAACACCCAGCTTCACTTTAGCAAGCAATCAGATATTCATGTTGATCTCTACACAATTTGCATGAACATAAGGCTTGCATTCATCAGTGTGTCTCTGTTGAATTGATGCTTGGCAAAAGAGGTATAACTACATCTAATACAGCTACACATTGTGACCGCCTCCCTCCAGAGATGCCATCTTTCCTGAGCCTGTTCTCAGAGGTGCGGCTGTATAACTACCGTAAGCTGGTGCTGTGCTACGGCACCACCAGAGGCAGCTCTGTCACCATCCAGTGGAACTCCAACAGCCAGCGTTTCCACCTCGCCCTGGGCACCGTGGGGCCAAACTCTGGCTGCTCCAATTGCCACAACATCATTCTCCACCAGCTACAGGAGATGTTCAACAAGAACCCAAATGTGATGCAACTGCTGCAGGTACACAGGGACACGGCTATAAAAATGCAGCCACAACATACATGTATGCATTTGCAAGAGACTTAACGTTTATCTAAATAAAAAGCTATTTCCAATTTCTTTCTGGTGCTCACTGTATTATACCATGGATCTCCTCATGTGGTCTTAAAATAGTAAAATGCGCTACGTTTTCTGTTTCTGTTCACTTTTACTTTGATCTGTCTGTGTGATTTCCTGGGTGACGTTCCTTCTTTGTTTCTCCAGGTACTTTCTGACACACAGGCCCCTCTGAATGCTATCAACAAGCTACCAACAGTTCCCATGCTGGGCCTGATTCAGCGCACCAACACTGCCTACCAGTGCTTCTCTATCCTACCCCAGTCACCCACACACATCCGCCTAGCTTTCCGAAACATGTACTGCATCGATATCTACTGCCGCAGCCGTGGTGTGGTGGCCATCAGAGATGGCGCATACAGTCTCTTTGACAATACTAAGATTGTGGAGGGCTTTTACCCTGCTCCAGGACTCAAGGTAAACCAAGCATAGAATGAATGTTACAAAATGAATGTTACAAGTATGCTAATGTGATCGATCTGAAAAAACAAACATTGTGTTGATAGTTAAAAACTGAATTTTAAATATTGGGATAGTCGATATGAGTATTTGTTTTGCCACTCTCCAGCACAATCTGGACAAGAGAGTAATTAAGTAATATTTGTTCCAGATTTTTCCATTAAATACTGTCTCTGTCTTTGCCTGTTCTAGACATTCCTGAACATGTTTGTAGACAGCAATCAGGATGCTCGCAGGCGTTCTGTCAATGAAGACGATAACCCACCATCGCCGGTGGGTGTGGATGTAATGGACAGTCTGATGAACCAGTTGCAAGCTCCACAGCAGCCGCAGACAATGCGAGGGGGTGCAGGAGGCGTATACCCGCCACTCACTTCACCACCACCAAATTACCACGCCAATGTAACTCCTTCACCATCCATGATGCCCACACAGTCACCAGGTAATAGGAAGCATGGTACTTTGGTGTCTGTCCAAGTACGTGTGAGTGAATATCATGTACTATTTGTGTCACCTGAGCTTGTCAGCCGGCCATTCAGCATTACGACCAACAGATCATTGTTTTTGAATATATCCCATTACTGCCATCAGCCTCCCTGCCTCCCTGTATGTTTGTTGCAAGAGCAAATTGTGTTCATGTCAGAGAGACCAAGGAATGATGTGTGCCCATTTGACTGCTGTGAAACCATGTGATCAGTCGTGTTTCTCATGCAACATGCACACACCTCACAGCCGGGAGGGACCAAAGCATGCATTTAGTCTTCGCTCCTTCCATTCTGCTCCATCTCAGCCCACCAGCCAGAGACTACAGCCCTTCCGCCCAGCTTTAGCATGTATGTACATGAGTGAGTGGGCGTGAGTGAGGAAAACCTCATTGTCTGACGAGATATGGTGTGTGTGTGTCTGTGCGCGTGTGTGTGTGTACAGGGAACATCCATGCCTCTGGCTCCCCTAGTGGAGCTCTGAGGGCACCTTCTCCTTTCGGGCCCACCCCATCTCCGTCTTCTCTGGGCATAGCCATGGGCCAGACCAGCTTTGCCAGTCCGCACGGTAAGCAGCACAGTGGTCGTAAATGCTGGCCTGGTGGTAATTCTGGTCTGCTGGGCAAGAGCTGGAAGGGGCTGAACTGAACATCTTTACTAGTCAAACGAGCAAGCATATGACCTGTAAAGAGTGGGCACACAGTGGTGTATTTATCTGAATCTGTTTTAGCTGTTAATTGTTGAGTATGTGTGTGAGTCTGATGGCTGTCTTTTACTCTAGGTGCTCTAGACCCCAGCTCTCCATATGCCATGGTGTCTCCCAGCCATAGGGGCCAGTGGCCAGGCTCCCCCCAGGTCTCAGGGCCTTCTCCTGGGGCAAGGATCCACGGCATGTCTCCTGGGAACCCTTCCCTGCATTCACCTATCCCTGACCCTCATTCTCCACGTGCTGGAACCAGTAAGTACTGCTCTTTCCATGTTGTTTCAGATAATTTGAAATCTCAACATCTCTTTGTATTTACCTTTTCTTTTGTACAACTCTCTCTATTTAGGTTCACAAGTCATGCCTACCAGTATGCCTCCACCCCGCAAGCTACCTCAGCGCCCCTGGGCTGCCTCCATTCCTACTATCCTCACCCACAATGCTTTGCATGTGCTTCTGCTGCCCTCCCCCACTCCCTGCCTGGTGCCAGGCCTGGCAGGAAGCTACCTCTGCTCACCGCTGGAGCGCTTCCTAGGTTCAGTCATCATGAGACGCCACCTGCAGAGGATCATTCAGCAGGAAGCCAATGTGAGCGTTGCACAAATCATCGTCTTTGGAGAAACAATTGTTTTTGGTATTTTGTTTTTCACATTATATATTGTCCATCTCTGTCACCTGATGTAGTTATCTATCGTGAACTCTAATGAGCCCGGGGTGATCATGTTCAAGACGGACGTGCTTAAGTGCCGCGTTGCTCTCAACCCAAAGAACTACCAGACGCTGCAGCTCAAAGTTACTCCAGAAAATACAGGTCCTTGGTCACCGGAGGAGCTTCAGGTGCTGGAGAAGTTCTTTGAGACGCGGGTAAGTATAGGCAGCATGCACTTAAAGCTCAATTCATAAATTATCCAAACACATAGTTTAAAAATATCAGCTGATCATAATTAAAGCATTAGACAGTAATTGTAACAAGATGAGTATTGATTTGATATAGATAAACTGGCTCCCATCTTGCATTTAGATTTTTTTTTTTTTTTTTATAGCGTTACCTTCCACGTATGTACATTTGTATCATGGATTTTGCCTTTAAGGCCACTCGCATAGAAAGACATGCCACACCCATGTTGTTATTCTATTGATCCATCTTCTTTTGTCCTCTTTCTAGGTTGCTGGCCCCCCCTTCAAATATAACACTTTGAATGCCTTCACAAAGCTGCTGGGGGCGCCCACCAACATCCTTAGGGACTGTGTACGCATCATGAAGCTTGAACTGGTGGGTTTTTTATTGTTCTTAATAAATATGTAAACTGAAGAGAACCTGCCTTTCTTTTGTTGTGCTAGCTGTCTTGTAACAACAACAAGTACGCAATATGCCCTGACAAAATCCTGTCTTTTGTCTGCGTGTATGAATGCATACACACATATTCTAGTTGTGTTGGGGGGAAAAAGTGTGATCACCCATATCCTCTGTCTTTATTTCTCTTTCTGCAGTTCCCTGACCAAGCTGCGCAGTTGAAGTGGAATGTCCAGTTCTGTCTCACCATCCCTCCCAGTGCTCCTCCCATTGCTCCTCCTGGAACCATCGCTGTGGTGCTTAAGTCCAAGATGCTTTTCTTTGTAAGTCTCAGCAGTGCGTCACCAGTAGCTTTCCACAACCAGGACACAAGAAAACCTGCCTGACCCTGCATTGTTTGGTCTACTTTGTCCCACAGTTGCAGCTCACCCAACGTATCCCAGTGCCACAGGAGCCAGTGAGCATTATTGTGCCTATCGTGTACGACATGGCCACCGGCCTCACTCAACAGGCTGACATCCCGAGACAGCACAGCTCCTCTGGGGCCGCAGCGCTCATGGTCTCTAATATACTTAAGAGATTCAATGAGCTGCACCCCACCAGACAGGGTGAGACTCTTAGCTGATGAACTCTGAATAATTTACTATACTGAAAAGCAAATATCAAATGTCCTATACAGAAACTAATATCAACTAAATACCTTTGTTACACATTTACTAACCTTGGATATTTTCTCTCTCTCAGGCGAGTGTACGATATTCGCTTCTGTTCACGAGCTGATGGCCAACCTCACTTTACCCCCTGGCACTCGTCAATAAAAACAACAAACTCAGAACCAGAACTGGAACTCAGCTGGAGTCCCTGTAAGACAGAGGATGCATCTATTACTGAACGGAGAAGAAAACTGAGAAAAACAGCTGTGGTTCCGAGGTGTCAAAATCCAGTGTGTGCCCTCTCTGCCTCAGCCACTGGACTTTTTGACTTTATGTATAGTTGTTGTTATGAAAGGGAGTAAAATGTGCCCAGATGTGGACCACAGTGTTTATTCTTGATACAGGCTTACAAACAAGATTTGCCAATGAGGTATATTTTGGACAAGGGACTCATTTAATGCAAAAGGATATAAATGTTATTTTTTTCCTCCAGGTGCACTTGTAAACAGGATTATCTATTGAAATTAAGGTTGTTTACGAAAATATGTACATTGTTGTATATTTGAGTATTGAAAAAGAATCAGGTGAGTTAGATTTTTGCTAGAAAATTATCTTCTTTTTTTTTTTTTTTTTTTTAATAACGCCATACTGATACCATTATAGTATCGGGAGATATATTACTTTAGCACACTATTTAAATGTCTTCTTGCCTTCATTTTGTCAACACCTCTGCATTTTATTTCAAACTTTCCCTTTGGATACTGTAAAACTGTGACAAACTTTATAAACCAGTTGTATTTTATTAAGACCCACTTTGAGTCCTGATTGAAGGATTCTGTCTGACTTTGCTATTTAATAAACCAAGCCCAGAGTTGGTTTGTGCCTTGAGGATCTTCCACTGGCAGTGCTAAAATAATCTGATTATTCACCTTATTTAAGTAAAAGCAGGATCACCACGCTGTAAAGTACTGTCCTGAATGACCCATTGCAGTGTTATTTTATTATACAGTATACCAATCAATCAATTATTGTTACACAACTGATATTTCAACTACTTTTATGTCTTACTCTTTAACTACTTTCAGTGCTTAAAGTTTAACTGGCTCAAATGCACGCAGATCCATCAAAACTGACACTTAAACCTAATTTCCTACCAACATTCAAAGTAATTGTATTTCAACTGCCACTTTATTCTGCTCAATTTCAACCATTTTCGTAAAATAATGGAGATTTATATTATTATCATGAAAGGTACTTGAATGTTGCAGTCGGTCTAACTTTAGTTGCTTTATATACTTTTGTGGACACGATTTTAAAAAAAAACCCAAAAACCTGCTGTTAGATTTGCTGCATCCTCCTCAGTGATGCTGTGATCCTCATCCTGAAAACATGACATCATTGTGAAAGGCTGGTCCTCAGGTTTGAGGAAGGGGGCCGTTGAGGGACATTCAACACTGCAAATGACACACTGCACGGCTGGTGTTGCACAGGCAGGGCGTGGGCTTTGCTGCATTTACAGTTTAACGGATCTAACGGGGTAAAAACATGCAGTCATCCTCTTACGGCTGCGTATGATCAACCTGCAGACGGATAAAGAAACACGGTATCGGCGTTTTGTTTAACCCACCTGAACGCTTGACACTCGAACGCACCCCTTGCGTTACTAGATAGTGGCGACCAGATGCAATCAAATAAACAGACAGAGCCTTGTCTATTTTTCCTATAGCCTCAACTAGCCTTTTGCTTTCATATGCTGCATATGGATGTTGTGTGGGTGACAACATTAGGAGAATAGTGTGTGAATCGCAGTCAGATATGGCAGTAAGCACAGCAGAAGCGCTCTGTCAGCCGTGCGTTTACCATGAAGCTTTTAAAGGTAAGTCTCAACACTAACCTTTTTTGTTTTGTTTTATTAAACTCGGGTTTTGTGTGTGTGTGTGTGTGTGTAAATGTCTGATGTTTAAATGAATCTGCATCCTCGGAGGAGTGCACCCTGCAGGTATATGCGGGCTACGTCTAATTTCAACACACTGACCACTCCCCTTCAGTCCCTCATCTCCATCCTACCTTTGGACCTGTAGATGTCATATGCACATATAGTGCAGCGGTGCCCACATATGTTTGTGTTAGTTAAAGAGGTGAAGGGGGGAAATGTGATGACAGACAGGCCTTCTGATTTGACTGCTGTGGTCAGTGGAGCTACAGGTGAAGAGACCTCTGATGCCGGTGCAGCTCAGTCCGGAGCAGGTGGGCCTGGAGATGCTGTGTCTTTGTGGGCAACTGGACCTCCTCATCAGAGCACAGATGCAGCAGGTAAGTCAGCCTAAATGCATTACTGCAACCGCTGTTGACATGTTTTACATCCATTTAATCTACTTTGCCATCAGTTTAATCAATCGCCATCTAGCTGTAAAGTGAAATTGAAAGTAAAAGTCACATCTCCCGTGTGCATCTCCATCAGCTCATCCAAAGCTAAGGTGGAAGTATAACGTCTGGACTAAGATGCGATTTGATGTATTTAACTAATCACATTTCATGTGTGAAGATGTGAGCGGACTGGAGGATTCAACAACTATTACTCATGTATAAACGGGACATTTGGATTCGTTGTGCAGTCGGTCCCACAGTTCATAAGCATTTTCTAACATTGTATTTAAGGTCTTTATTTGTTGTCATGTGTTTATATTACAGTTCCAGGAACAGTTGGGGCAAGGCTGCAGCCCGGAGGAATCAGACACTTTCCAGGCTCAAGGTCAGTGTGACAACGAACTACAGAGTTTATTTTGACCTTGGTAGCTCCTGTATATTGGACATTTTTTTCCCCTGTAATCTTAAAGGATCAGAGATTCTTGACCAGATGCTGCAGTGCCTTGAACATCTACCAAAGCCTATGCCACAGTTAGAGGTAATGCATCTACTGCAATAACTCAATCATTCACTCCACAATACCTCTTTAAATGCACGAGATGATAAGAATGTGACTGCAGGTGCTGAAACTGTGCAAAGAGTCAGTCGGTCTATGTGTTTCCAGGACTACCTGGACATGGTGGGTCTGTCCGTCATGTTTCCTCGTGTAGAGGTGTTCCTCATTCAAGGCAGCCCGGTAGACATGTTGGAGAGGCCACCGATGGACGGTGAGAGATCAAGTTACTTATTCACTCATTTACTCAAGTACTTAACTACTATTGTGAGGAATTTGTACTTTACTGAAGTGTTTTAATTAATTAACTTGGCATATTAAGATTTAAAATGCAAAACATAACATCAGCTCATAAAATGTCTATATTTTCAAAATGCTAAATAATAAAACTTGATTATCGACAGCATTAAAATGCTGCTTGCATATTAATGAATTAGTATTAATAATTGAACAATATACAGTATATGTATAATAAAACACCCAATGGGTGACATTCTTCTGCAGGGTAAAATTTTGAATGTAGGACTGAAACTTACATGAAATAGTATTTTTACACTGTGGAATTCCTACTTTTACTCAAGCAAAAGAAGCTGTATATAAATATAGAAATATATATATAAGAATTTTAATTTATAGAGAGGATGAAGAAGTATTTATTCAAGCAAACGTTAGCACTAAATTAATATTGCTATCGTTGGTTTGCTTGTTAACAGAGCACTTATAATGCACTATTAGTTTAGTGCTAATATAGCATAATGATATCTTACATAGTGCACCTTTTAATATATGTTCTGTATATGTGCTGTTATCATGTAAACATGGATGCCAGGTTATCACATTCATCAAATCACACCCCTGTGTTGTAAACCAATGTTTCTGTTGCAGAATACTTCTCCCACATTGCCAAACTGAACCAGCTCCTGGTGCTGAGTCAACAGCTAGAGGAGGACATCAGGCACCTAGGAAGTCATAAATACATCGCCCACCAGCTCTCGGTTATATATGTAAGTAACTACATGTATTCGCTTTTTACCAATACTATTATACTTATTTTCTATCATGCATATATGTTTTTTTTATTTTTTTTACTTTGCAGCAAGTCATTAGCTCCTTCAGAGGAATTCAGGTCTTCTCTGAAATAAAGAAAGATATTGAGGCCAACTTCAAACAGATGAAACAGTCTCTAGTGATAGAGGAAGGCTCCAGGCATGAGCCTCAGCTGGCTGTTCACTACATCAACTGGTGAGTGAAAAATCAAATGTTATGTTGGCAGAGATGTAATGAATGCAATCTAAAAAAAAACAACCCAACAACAACCATGTGGTATTCTCTATGTAGGATATTAGAAGTAACTCACAGCTTGACCTCAGTGGTGTTGTCACTACCGGAGGAGCTGACAGACGACCTCCACCAGGCCGTGACCTTCGTGTCACACTTCCTGTCCTGAGTCGGTCTCAAATGGAAAGCCTCTGTGGATCCTGAGCTTCTGATGCACCAGGTTTCTCCAGGAGATTCCTGCTTCTGTTTGGACTGATGTTGGTTATAGCTGTAACAAGGTGCTACACTATTGGACTCAACTGATTGATGGTGGGACTGTAGAGCCTACTTCATTTACAAATCATGTAGGTTTTTATATTATTCTTCTGAATATGATCTATAATAGTCTCCACGGTGAGTCAGCTGTTTGGAAATGAATGTAAGCGTGTTGAATCCCGCCTTGCACTACTGGTATAACTGTTGTTATATTTTATTTCTTTTCTTTCTTTTTCTTTTTTTTTTTTTTACCTCCAGTGGAATAATAAAGTTGAATGCAATAGGGAATTGTATTGTCCTCATTTTAGACATGTTTGATACATCAGGCAGATGTGAACATTGCCAAGACTTTTACAGCACACATTTTAACTTGTCATGTCAGTTAAAGCACAGGTGTAACTAATAAGAAACACTCAGCCCTCATTATGCATGTAGGTGCACAGATAAACACATGTCCAATGAAGGTTAAACACAAGGAGCTGGCTTTTGATGTTTTACTGTATTGGACAATTAATTCAGTGGCAATAGTTCACATATCGGAGTAATACAGTGTTACCACCACATCGTACTCAGACGGCACTCTAACGTCTAAGTGGTAGAAAGTAAGTACTGGAGTACAGTTTTGAGGTACTTGTACTTTACTTGAGTATTTCTATTCTTATGCTACTTTATACTTCCACTACATTTCAAAGGGAAATTGTGTACTTTCTACTTCACTTCACTTCACATATAATGATGTCATATATATTAATATATCAGTCAGAGGGGGCCAAACTACTACTTGTACCAAGTACCTTGTGTCATTAAATCTGTGAGTAAATGGCGCCCCCTGCTGTTCAGCCCCATGTACCTTCTTGTGTAAACGACTAGTTTACACTAGCTGGTTAATTAAATTTGTGAAATACAAACAGGGTAATTTAATAAACACCTAACTTACAGTAAGAACGATACGATACGGTGTATAGTTGTTTCTTGCTTTGTGTTACAGCAACGTACAGTCTCCTGGTCTGAGGTGTCTCTCCTGCAGATGTTGACAGTGCTGAGGTATGCAGAAAAAGCCAACAGGACGCTGTCTGTCTGTGACAGCCGCCAGGGGCGGGACTAACGTGTGAGTGACGTGTACGGAAACCCAATCACTTAAATGGTTTTGATTTTTCAACCAATCAGGGGACGTGTTAGGCTGTCCGACAACTTGACTATGAGAGCCGAGGCGAAGACAGAAGAAGAATAAGGATATTCGTGGAAACATTTCAATTACTTTAGTCTGACAGCTTTATTAATTAAAATAATACATCAATAAACACCACAGAAGCACGAACCAATGTAAAGAAGGTAAGTTTGAAAAGTTTAGGAGCGACTGAGCTGTTTGTTTTATCCAGTGTTCATCTTTGTTACATTGTACACAAGGCTCTAACTGTTACTTCATGAAACTGTTGATATTAAATGATATTTTAGCTTTTAGATAATTATTTGTTAGCTAATAGAGTGGCCGAATAGCAGACCGAGCTGTTTCCTTACCGTCTCAAACCCTCCTGGGGCCAAGCATCCACTCTGCTCTTGGGTAACCCTGTACCTGTGCTCCTCCCTGTGGAGTGGACATGTTAAAGATTCATTTCATGCATGAGTCAAGCCAGAATAACCACCAGCCCCCTGCAACTTCTTCACACCGGTCGATATGATATGAGTCAGGTAGTTGTGGTTGCACACACTCTGTCTCAATGTCTGCATGTTTTTTATTTTCTCAGATGTTTTCCCAGATGCAGAAACACACACCTGAGCTCTGTGTAAAGACCTGAGGAGGACATGATACCTGATCCTACAGCTACAGCTGCATCCAGGTCCTCAGAGCAGGAGTAAGAATCTCTCAGTGTGTCTTTAAATAGTTTTAAAAAAATATATATATATTCATGTAATCCATTAATTTAATGTTTTTTTTGGTTTTCCAGTAAGAGCTCTCGGGATGAGGCAAACTCCTCTAGAGCTGTCAATCATTCAGAGGATGAGTCCGGGAATGAGAACAAACGAAAGCGTGTGGTAGGTGCTACTGATAATGTTATGATGGGGAATAAAGGCTGTTGTTGATGCAGTTTCCTGTAGCCTGACAACAGCCTGATAACAAGTGTTAGTGTCAAATATTCTCTGGTTAGAGCTTCTCAAATGTCATATGTCTTTGTCTTTGTCATTTCTCTCAGTGACAGAGCTCAAACTTCCATTTAACAATTGATAATGAATGAAGATAGGATAATAACTTCTTGAAAGCTATTTCACCAAGTGCTGCTCAAATGTGATGAAAGTCATCACCCAGGTGGAGGAGTGAAGCGTCTAAGTGGCTCGCGTGAATTTGCACCTTTCTCAAGGGACAATGACACAAAAGAGTCTGCCATTCAGAAATACACTTGTACTTGGTCCGTTTAGGATGCAGTACACTGGTGAAAAAGTCATTCATACACTAGTGTGAATAAGTTCAAGTACTCGCAGTTTAGGTATTTATATCAATTTAAGTCGTGTTTTTCAAAACCTACAGAGAAGAAGGAAAAGAGCACAAAAGGGCTCTGAGAATGTCAAGCGCAAAACTACCAAACGCAGCCGCAGCAGTGTTGGCAGAGCAGGCGGCAGCCGCAGTAAACGGAGGCATGTGGAGGCTGTCACCCTGTTCGAAGTGGTCACCATGGGCAGAAGTGCCATGCAGGTAAGATTAGCTAAACTTTGTAATGGACACCCTGTTTTGATAAAGTAGTAATAGTAGTTCATATCCTATTTATAAAAACACCCGAATATACTAGCTTGGATAAACTGATATCAGGTGATGTCTCATTCTCAGAAAGTGAATAAAAACTCATTGACTCTGGTGTCTGAGCAGGCGGTGATTGATGATTGGATTGAGGAGTATGTGAGGGACAGAGACTCGTCTCTCCTGGATCTCATCAGCTTCTTCATCCAGTGCTCAGGGTGCAAAGGCAAGCAGTCATCACACACACACACATGCACATGCACATGCAGAATATACAGAATTGTGTCTATGTTTCCCTGCTCTCTTCTCTTCTCCAGGTGTGGTCACAGCAGAGATGTGTCAGAGCAAAGAGGGCAGTGATGTAATGAGTAAGATGGTGGAGGAGTTGGATGAGGTAGCTTCACTCCTTCAGTCTGCATTTTCTTCCTCCTTTGTGTCTGTTCCATCATTTGTTGCAAACTGAAGCTGTGTTACGTCGTGTGTTTCAGGTCGCTGGCCTGCAGTACAAGAAGTTTCTGGCTTTTCCGTGGATCCTGACAGTCACATGGCCCATGGACACGGTCAGTCATACCTCCCTTCTCACTGACTTTAACAGTCACATATAAAGTATTTCATGTATATGTGATCTTCCGGTTATTACAATATACAAGTTAAACAGGAAGTACATCACATCAGGGAAGATGTCATTTAATTTCATTTAGGTCATTGCCGACTTTTAAAGTATTTTTCCCTCCCTCTCCGATGCAGGACAATGTGGAGTATCCTCTCATACAGTCTGGACCGTACGGCCGCTGGTTTCACTCTGAGTTCTGCGACTTTGTGTCGGTGCTGGTGGCTCAGTGTCAGCACAGCGTCATCTTTGACAGTTACCTGATGAACAGCATCATCTCACTGCTCACCGAGCTTTCCGACTCGTACGTACGAGCCTTCAGACACACCTGCACACTGGCAGGTAAGCAATGGAAAACATACTCAGATACATAAACAATATTCAGTAAACTAATCTACGCTCTGGGTTTTAATGTGGACATCCCTGATGATGAAGCGGTGAAGCTGCTGAGCTCTCTGGTGAGTGTGGCTCAGAGCCTGAGCGTTGGCATTGAAAACAGTCAGAAACTCCTCGCGGTGCAGAAGACGACGAGGACCACGAGGCAGAAAGGTGCGCCTCAAGTGGAGAGAATACAGAAGAAGGCCACAGAGGTAAGACCCTTGTACACAGTACCTGTGTAGAAAGAGGTAAGTCACATCTTACTCACTTCTTCTGTGTGCCTTTCCTCGTGTTCTTCAAGCTGCAGGAGAAAAAGGCGGAGATAGAGGGTATGATGGACGTCATCTTCAAGGGGATTTTTCTTAAGAGATATCGGTACATGTACCTGTTTCTCTCATAGTGTTGGTTTCAGCATAGCTTGAAATCTAATTCAGTCTGAAGCTGATTTTGTGTTTGTGTGTGTGTGTGTCCATACAGTGACGTGCTTCCAGAAATTCGCTCTATTTGCATGGAGGAGTTGGGTGTGTGGATGAAGCTCTACAGCTCTGTATTTCTCAATGATAGTTACCTCAAATACATGGGCTGGATGATGCACGACAAGGTAAAGAGCAAAGCCAATAATTAATTTAATTTAATGAAATAATAATAACCAGTAATTAAGTAATCATTTTGATACTTTTGTGAATAATATTTTTCTGTTGTGAAACTGGTCACCACAACTAGAAATGTTTTATCTTTGGCCTTTCTTGTAAAATTGAAAACCAGCTAAAAACTCCATATACTTATTATATATTTTTATACTGACATGTATCATCTTCCAGATACCAGATGTGCGTCTTAAGTGTGTGTTAGGTCTGCAGGGTTTATATGGAGATCCTCTTCTCCTGCCTAAACTAGACCTTTTCACCAGCCGCTTCAAGGTAACTAATTCTCTTTAAAGCTGCATTAATGGATTTTTTTTTACCATTAGGGGCATTAGTTCATTTGGAGTCATGTTTCTGTCTACTTGGCAAATGAGAGTCTAATATTCATTTCCCTCTTTAGCTGCCTAACTTCTCTCAAGACTCTAACCTTTGACTTTTGCTGCTAGCAACAGTGTTAATGTTAGCAGTGTGACAACCAAACAATGACAATAGTTTGCAGGCCTAAAAGTCTCCATAGAGTTGATTCAGTATTAATGTTACTGAAAATAATAATTAATGCAGGTTTAAACATGTGCATGTTCATGTGTCACTGTTTGTGCTCCAGGACCGGATGATCTCCATGACTCTGGATAAGGACAATGAAGTGGCCGTGCAGACCATGAAACTGCTGGTACTCATCTCCAAGTGAGTTACCAGCCTGTTTGTTGTTATTATCCTTTTTCAGTAATCATTATAGTTTTCCCACCATTGTTCTTTGCATCAAATTCCTCAGAACATCTGATGATATACTCAGTCCGGAGGACTACAAGCAACTCCTCCGGTTTGTTTATTCCTCACAGCGCCCTCTTGCAGCCGCTGCAGGGGAGCTGCTCTTCTCAAGGTATGTAGGCTTTCACCATTTTAAAAAAACACACACAAACTGTTAATTATTGTTTACCTGGATATTGTCTGTCACTCTCAGGCTTCTCAACACCTCAGCTGCTGCATGTGATAATCAGGAAGGAATTAATGAGGAGGAGGATCATAAAGAACAAACATCTGCCAGACTGAAGGCTCTGCTGCAGTTCTACCAGGAGTCCGAGGTGAAATAAACTGGCTCTTACTTATACTTATAGAGGGACATTTAGGTCCCAACAGAATGTGTGTTTTGTGTATCATCATCTGGAACTAACATATATATGTGTGTGCCTGCAGCTGCACAAGCATGTGGTGTACCTAGTGGACAGTCTGTGGGACTGTGGTGGAAGACTGTTGAAAGACTGGCCCACACTCACGTCTATACTGATGCAGGACCCTTCCTCACAGAGCCCAGGTTAGAAAATGTGTGTGTGTGTGTGTGTTGGTGGTAAGGTAGGAGTTTGGCAGTCGATTCAGTTGAAATAGTTTCATCCCACAATATTGTAGATGCTGGTAAATCAAATATTTATTGAACATTTACGATTTTTCAGTAAGCAGAGTTCAGTTGGAAGAGTACAATAATACAATATACACTGAGGTTAGCAACAGACATGGGTGATGAGACTCCAATAAAGTATGTTGTATGTGTGTGTGTGTGTGTGTGTATATGTGTGTGTGGGCAGAACAAGTGGTGCTCGTGGAGATCCTGGTGGCGTCGGTGCGTCAGGCGTCAGAGGGGCCGGCACTGGCAGGGAGGAGTGGAGCAAAGAAGGTCAGTGGGAGATACGGTACCTTATGTTCCCATGCATGAAACTATAACTACCGTAAATAGAGTCACATGGATGTTTTTAGCCTCCTCCACAATGAGCACAATATGTGTCTTCACCAACAGGTAATGAGTGCCAGAGAAAAGAAAGTTCAGATCGATGACTGCTGTAAGCTCACTGAACATCTCCTCCCGGTGCTTCCAAAGTTACTGTCCAAGGTATTTTAGTCCACACACGAGTGTTATTGTAATATTTGTTTAATTTTGCATAGAGAGCATCCATACACATCCTCTGATGTTCTTTGATGTCGATGCAGTTTTCAGGTAGCTCAGACATTGTCGCCTCCCTGATGAAGATTCCTCAGTACTTCCTCCCGGAGTGTCTCAAAGCTGGAAGTGCGCAGGTCTACATCACAGTTTTTCAACTTACACAAATACTGTTGTAAAAAAACAAACTGAAAAATGTAAGTTGACACATCTTTAACTTTGTAGTGTTGGACCAAAGAATTGGAGCCATTAATCAAACTTAAGTGTAATGTTTTAGTTAAGAATGTATTACTGGGCCACTGTTATCAATATGAGTAGTTTGATTAAAAGATTAAAAATAAATGTATTATCAAAGTAAAGAAAGAAATGCTGAGAACATTGTGTGTGGCTCAAGGCTGCACTGGGCAGATTTTTAGTGGTGAAATTCAATTAATTTTAACTGAAGTCACAAAGTTGGACAGAGAAAGCATCATAACCTTTTAAGGCTGCTCGTGTCAATCAACTAATTGTTTTAGCTCTTTGATACTAGCAAATATATAATTAGTGGGTGTGTCTCATCCTCCTCCTCAGGTGGCATCCAGCCTGATGGCAGAGATGGGAGCAGCTTTGGACCTCCACTCAGGCCCTGCTGTCCTGGAGGCAGCAGCCCGCACGTACCTGAGTCTGTGTGGGGAGGAGACGGCCTGGTGCTCCACGGCTCGGCCTGCCAGAGACGCCCTGGTCCAGGGCTGGGTGGACCAACTGACAGCGCTGCTGGAGGACTCATTCAAGGTGAATTACACTATATGGCCAAATGTATGTGGAGAGTTTGTGTGTTTTTCATGGTTTGGGCTAGAAAAGTTTTAAACTGTGATTAGAGGTCACTAGTAGACATTACTTTACATTACTTTAAACTGCTGGTATAGAATTTGAACACTCAAGCATGCAAAGAATAAAGAGCTTGACTTGACAAGATGACTTGTTATTTCCTGTTCTTACCGCTGTTGCAGGACAACAATTTCTCTGCTAACGAGGAGAAAACAGGAGACATTTTAGTCACGTTGAGGAAACTCAGAGCGTTCCACAAGTACGATTTGACAGCTGTTCAAAAACAAAATGTGAAATGTAAGCGTATAATATTCTGCCAGTGGCGTGTATTTATTTCCTGTGTCTGTCACCATGTTGTTGTAGCTGTCATGACCTCTCCCAGTGGAATCTGTTTGAGCTGCTGTCCCCTCTCCTGTCAGCGGAGAGCAGCCAGGGAGCACCGCCGCCTCGGGTACCATCACGTTTAGCTCCCGATAATTTAACTTTTTTAATAAATCACGTCTTCTCATAGATCAAAAATGACCTCAACTTTTCATTGTCTTTTGATTTTAAGTCTC
The DNA here is from genome assembly GCA_036937835.1 of Pampus argenteus. Lineage (NCBI taxonomy): Eukaryota > Metazoa > Chordata > Actinopteri > Scombriformes > Stromateidae > Pampus > Pampus argenteus. Next base: position 16,019,951 of record CM072872.1, on the reverse strand, counting down.
TTTCTGTTTTGTCTGAAGGTGCTACTGGAAGTATTACCATGTCTGTGTTACTCCATGCTCTGGTCTCTCAACACCAGCGGTGAAACTCTAACGTCCAGAGTGAGTTACCTCTGATTTACCTTTCAGGCTTTTAGCTGAAGCGTTTAACTAGTGCAACTATGAACATTTAGCAATAGGTCTAATAAAAAGTTTGCAAAACTAGGAGATAAAAAAAAATGCCTAGAATATTGCTATCTGTGTACTGAACCATTATACTGTATGTATTCTACTGATAAATGTTCACCTCGTAGTTCACATCTTGTGATTTTAATTTTTGTTTGTAGCCATCAATTTCAGCCCCTGTTCTCTTCTAGAAAGCTTATGTATAAACCACATTTAATGCAAAATACAACACTGTTTGTAAGTCATCAGTTTTCCTTGCTCTAAAGCCCTCTGTGTGTGTGTGTGTGTGTGTATGTGTGTTTCAGGATAAGGCTGTGGCTCAGAGGCTTCAGCTGCGTCTGTTCAGTGAGAGGAGTCATCACTATCTCTCCCACTCTGACCACAGTGTGAGGCTGCAGGTCGGACAGGAAGTCTTGTTTATAAGCGTTGCTTGCACCATTTTCCTTTTCTTCTTGCCTTTCCTCACATCCTCTCATTCATTCTTCTGTCTTAGGCTTTTCTGGGTGTCTGTGACGTCCTGACGGCTCATTCCTACCAGCTACACGTGTGGGATCCCTCCTCCTGTGGTCCACTGCTCTACACACCCAGTCCTAAACTGCAGAAGGCGCTGTTGACCTTTGTATGCGTGCACGTTTTTGTTGGTGCAGACTGTGACAGCCAGAGCAGTGGTGAGACCTCTGCATGTTTACCTGAACAGTTTTTTTTCACTTATTTAACTTTTACATGTTTACACAGCTACTCTGTAGCGGTGTGTTTGACAAACATGTACCCAGGCAAGCATGTGAGACACCCAGGAGAAAACACGTTGCTGTATTGCACAGTAGATGGCACTCTCACTCTATCTTTTCTCAGTCCTTCTGTGCACTGAGGAAGCATCGATGCAGTGTAGCAGCTCACCGAGGTAAAAACATGCAGGCATTAAATGCGTGGCCACATATTTGGTTCAATAACTCACTGCAGAGCTGTCCGCTGACCGTAAATGTCTATAAACCTGTCCTGACAATTGACCCTCAATTACAAAGATCCTCAGACTGAAACAGGATGGTGTACTTTGTTATGAAAAGTGATGCAGCCTTTAAATTGATGACTCCAGTGTCTTCCAGTCTGTCCTAAAATGTAGAAAATGTTGGAAATACATAGGTGGCATTCTCCTGGTAAAAGTCCTGCAGGTAAACTTTATGAATTCATTCATGGCTGACTATATCTAAAACATTTTTATTATCTTTACAATAGCTTCGATTTTCAGAGACATATTGCATCCAAATATGGGATAGTCCAGAGAAGTCAATAACTGTCCTGGTGGGAATCTCTTAAATGTTCAACCAAATACAATATGGGATTATTGGTGTTTGAACATGTAATAAAAAGCTATTGTTTTATTGGATTTGTCTGGTAACGGTTTTGTTATATAGACAGTGTTTTCTATTAGCTGCTGGATCAGAGATCACTTAGAGGGCAAGGGCAGAGAGTTAAATCATAAAATCAGGGCAATCTCTTTCCGTGAGAAAATTCCATTAACTCTGGCTCACCTCGGAGCCTTTTATTAGCCTTGTGAAAGATTGAAGCCACATGTTGTCACAACCATAACTCTACTCTTATGTTATCTTTGATTTCCACCTGCTAAAGCCATTGTCCTGAAACTAACTAAAACACTCTAGCCCGCCTCTGCTTTGTTCTTTTTCTCTCGGCTATATGATTTCTCATGATTAATCGCTGTTTTTACTGTTCCCCTGTCCCCTTCTCTCGCTCTCAACCGCTTCACATCCAACCACACTCTTTCGACTGCATCTGGCTCCCTCAGTCGGTGCAAACTCTGAAGTGGAGAGGCTGGAGGACCTTCACAAACAGAGAAATCTGCTCGCGGCTTACTGCAAGCTGATAGTACACAGAGTGCTGGAGATGAGCATGGCAGCTGAGATCTTCATGTATTACATGAAGGTAAAAGTGAACTCCTTAAAGGAATAGTTTGACATTTTGGGAAATGCTTATTTGTTTTTCACCTAGAGTTAGGTGAGAAGATGGAAACCGCCCTCATATCAAAGTAACAGCCAGATGTTAGCTTAGCTTAGCGTAAAGACTGGAAACAGGTAACAAAATCTGATATCTTGTTGGCAGGGTTTCACAGCTTCCATCCAAGATGTAGTACCGCGCATAACCCTGTGCAAAACCACAACTTGTCATTTTTACATTTATGTTTTTGGACAGATTAAACAAAAGAGAAATAAATTGTTAGTCAGTGAGCTTTAGAAGTGCTGGTAAGCAGATTTAGTTACCTTCGGTCAGAGCCAGGTTAGCTCTTTCCCTGTTTCCTGGCTTTGTACTAATCTAAGATAATTTACATGGGATACACTCGGCATATCAACGGAAAAGCTCTTATTTCCAAAATGTGAACTTTATTGTTTGTATGTACTACAGATCTCTGGATGGAATATCTAATATTATTTTTTTTCCTCTTGTCCGCAGTACTTTAACGACTTTGGAGACATCATCAAGGAGATGATGTACAGGACCAGACAGATAGATAAGATAGAGAGTGCTCGTACGCTGGTGCTCTGCTTGCAGCAGGTACACTGAAATCTCTTCACACACATCCTAAAAAACACACTTCAGATACACAACAGCTGAGAGATGCTGATGTGTATTTGCCCTCGTTCCCCAGCTGTTTGTGCGTCTTAAACGGGAGCAGGAGAGCGGAGGCAGGCCTCAGCCGGGAGTCCAGACCTTCACCAGCATCAAGGAGCTGGCCAGACGCTTTGCCCTCACGTTCGGGGACCTTGTCAAGTTTCGTGAGTGTGTGGTCATGATCCACAGGTTAGCACGGGCTCACGTTTCTCTTGACATGAATATGTTTTGGTGGTTTTTTTTGTGCTTAATGTCTGAGTGTTACTGTGTGCAGGAACGGCATAGAATTTGTCTTCCAAGAGTTCAGCCAGACCCCAGAAACGCCCACACCACCGTACCTCTCCTACCTGACCATACTCGGAGAGTTCTCCAGCAAACTGCTCAAACCAGACAAGAAAACAGTGTGAGTGCTGCATGCAACATACAGTACGTGACTATAAACAAGCATTAAAACATCCTAAATATGATTTTCTGACATTTCGTAAAGTGTGTTTGTATCTGTGCAGGTTCTCCTACCTCCAGAAACACACTGCAGAGCACATTGTAAACCTCAGGGAGGAGTGCTGGCAGCCACTTATCTATTATCGAGCTTCCCTATTGGCTGTCGCTGACGGGGAGGACGCTGTGTCCTATGTTAGCTCTGATAGGAAGCCCCACCTTCCCAATCGCTCTCCCTTCTCCAAACAAAAACTAGAAGGTACTGCATTAAACAAGAAAGTCAAGCACAGGGTTATGTTGTTATTGCCAGCAGCTGCATCATGTGTGTATCTTTTGTCTTTTAGGAAGCAAGACTCCATGCCCGCTCAGCCCGATGGAGCCCAAAGTTAGTAAAGTTCACAGATCTGGTTTTAGTCCAAGGTGAGACTCAGGAATTATTCCTCAAATTCAGATTATTATAAAGTTCCAAAGTGTTCTTCGTTTTGCTCACATTAATTCCCGTACCCTCGTCTAACTCCTCAGCCATCAGGAGAAGACATCTGATATGGATCCATTTTCTGTCCCAGTGGAACCTCCCACAAAAAGGCCGACCGATGAGGGATCCGTCCTCAGCACCGGCAATGAGACAGATGATGACACTGTGGAAGTTGAAGTATGAGGAGGTTGAGGAGAATTGGTGCTCATGATTAGACCGGAAATCACATATTCTGCAAGAGATAGTTTCCTTTTTTTGCACCTTGTAGCTAGCGTCTTCTCTGTTCTGACACCCAGGCATCACAGTATTTAATATGTTTCTGTAATATATCTTGTGATATTCTATATTTTTATCATTGTAAAAAAAAAAATCCAAACCATTTCAAAAAATGTTATCAAGTATTACCTGTCACATACACCAACTAAACTGGCTGAAGCACCAAATGTGTATTAATTCGCAGGCGAAAATAGTTCCCATTAATTGCATTATTTACTCCTCGTTACATTTGCTAAAAAAAAACTACAGTACCCGGCTGTTTTAGGAAATTACTTAAAAAAGGTAGGTAAAAAGGTGCAATTATGAATTTGTGATCCTTTTTTAAAATATTGCTGACTTAAGTGATTTAAGGGACCCACTGGCTTGTGGCCGAGTGCCACAGACGGGGTGTGAGGTCGGGAAGCACTGAGGAAATACTGATGCGTTGCTGGTTTTAGTCTTTTCATGGGATTTGTTGACAATAAGAACAGAAAATAATGCCAGACATTTGACTAATGACATATATTCACGGCCACTTTATTTGGGGGCTGACTGTATCAGTATGTGTACCCCCCCCCGATATAATTTTATACTGTACTTGAATATTACAAGTATCTTTTTTTACTAGTTTTGCTTGGCCCTGTGATCTTACTCAGGTCCAAGATTTGCACAAGTGTTGCTTTATTGCCCTGCCTGCCACTTTATTGTTATTGCTTTTATCAGAAGTGATTACGTTTTGCCAAACACTGCGTATGTATTTAATGTGATTTAATTTAAATAAAAAAAATTTAAACACTCATGTCTCGCCAAACAGATTTTTTTTCTTTTTTTACATATTCATGTCTACAAATAATTTTACACCACTCAAAAGCATACAAACTTTGACAGATAATATTTAAAAAGCATTTCATTACCTTTGTAATATCTATATATTTGTCTGAGTACACCAGTCATGTAAATCACCAACAAACTAAAGTGCACACTTGATTTTTCATTAACTAAGTCTTTATTATTCATTTAAAGTGAAGCAAAACATTTTAAAATTGGTTCCTTTTGTTCTGTCAAAGTACATTTAAATTAAGTACTTCATTACATAGAAAAGAATTTGTCTAAAACACTCGTCCAAATCATTTACAACACAGCAAGCACAAATATTTACAGTTATTTATAAATTCATCTGTAATAATTTATAAACCCATCTCACACATACAGTAAGTCCATGTCATAATGAATACAGACCTGTACAGCATATACTGTGTGCTTGTTTGTTTGTGTGTGTGTGTGTGTGTGTGTGTGTGTGTGTATGTGTGTGTGTACAGCAGGCTCAACAGTGGCTTGTTTGGCATTTACAGTAACTTCTCATTTCATCAAATCATGTGACTGGATTTACGTTTTAAAGTAGCTTCAGTTATGATCACTGGAATGTAAAATTAGCCAATAACTTCAAATAATAATAATAATTAGTTGCAAACCGGATGAACCTGGTTCCTGGCAATTCAGGGAGTTCCAGTTTGTAATGAATGTGATTTAGCTCCAGTGAATGTGATTACTTAATACTGACGTTCGGACAACAACACTCCCTCCAAACATAATTGGCATGCAAATCACAACTTATCCTGTGTTAACGTGGGTATGGAGCAAAGGTCTAAATGTGCTGCTTGTGACATATCAAGTCCGCTGTGGTGACTTTAGAAGCGTGACAGGTGAGAAAATTAAAAGTGTGAAGAATAACCTTCTGTTCCGACTACGTCTTTAATAAGTGATTCACATTTCCTGTTAGTCGCGTGTGGTAACGTCTCAGATCTCACATCTGATCGCTCCACGTGTTCTGGCTGTCTTCTGGTTTTTTTTTTGGTTCACTTCCTGTTGAGCGAAGTGTGTGTCCTTTTCCGCAGGACAGGAACTGAGCTTGAACCTGTGAATGGTTTGGTGAGATTCAAACACTAAACTCTGCTGTCTGAGCTCTTTGTATCCACGAGCGCACAGTGCTCAGCAGGCTAGTGAGAAAATGCCTCAATTACAAGCATCATTCAAAGTCATCTTCATATTCGTATTCATCCAAGTCCAGGTTGCAGTGTGGACTGGGAATCTCAAAGAAGTGTCTCTTTGTCAGACCCAGCTCACTGGAGATGTGCTGCCCTAAAGGGCTCAAAGGATTATCATACCTAAACAAACACACGGAGAGGAAGATCAGCCATAAATCATTCAGAAATAGAGCTTGCTTTGAATATAAGTTGACAACAAAACAGATAAAAAGACAGAGTACCACCTAATCTGGTGAATGTGCTCGATGATAACAGTGTTTAAGCAACGGTTCAACAAGGAAATGTGCTTATTTGCAAGAAAGTGAATAACCACGTTTCCCAAAACTGAACTATCTATTTTACAGACAGGACATTTTCAACATCAAACTAGTTTGATTGGAAAGGACAAAGGAGCACCGCATGAAGGTATGGACAGATATGGTGCAGGAGGAGAGCTTTTCTTATTTTAGAAGTGGAAGGATCAAAACAGAAGCTGTCTGGTTCAAAAACAGACTCCCAGCTCTTCAACATGATACTGTGTCGGCCAACAAAACAACTATCTGCTGTCAGCAGTATGCTCAGATTGGCAGGTGTGGGTGGAAGCTAGGAGTGGGTTTAGGACTGGACTCGCCCAGAGAGGAGGAGGAGGAGGAGGAGAAAGGGGGAGGAGGAGGACTCTTAGTCCCTGCTGGTACCCTGAGTCTCTTACCTGCTCTGGTTAGCAGCCTGTCTTTAGAAGTCGGTGGTGTTCCTATAACGCCACACAACATACCTGTCAACATCCTCATCTACCACTGGCTCCCTCTCAGTGGGGCTCTGCTAGTGGACATAATCCTTAGTCTTAACTATATGTACTCTGTCCAGTTAGACAGAGAACTGCCTTCAGCTGATCTTACAACTACTACAACACTGTGTACACATTGTTATCTATGAGTACATGAACTTTGGACGAAATCTTCACTATCTTTAAAAAAAAGTTGATCAATGACACCTGTGATTTTCCTGCCAAAATTTCTACTGCAAAAATATCCTATTAAATGTATATAAGTATATTTTTTAAATTATGTTTCCACATTTCATTATAATACGATATTGTTCCTAAAGCAGTGATCATGAACAATATTTGTACTTACAATAGATTATACAATGATCAGGGCCTGTATTTATCAGGCTTTGAATTGCACTTACCATTAAAATGTGCTAAAGTGTCAAATAAGGAGTAAAAAAAAAAGTTGTTTACTAAAGACGCATTAATTAAGTGACCTCTTCCTGTTACATTGAAGTGTAGGAGTAACATGGCAAGTGGTCACATGATTGATCACATGTACGCTCAGACACAAGGATTTACCTTACATCTGCCATATTGTTAAAAAATCTGTTATTCTTTAAAAATAAATCATTTTATTTGTGTGAAATCTTTTTTATTTTATTTCCTCCCATTCATCATAATCAACAATATTTAGTAAAAATCACTCCAAAGCATATTGTTGTGTGCACACCGGTTTCTGTACTGCGGCCATCAAGCATTTAAAATCAAGCACTTAAGTCATAACAAAACTATGAGTAACAGTGAAGGTTTTTTTACTTTAACTTTTCACTCAAGTCCAAATTTGACATTTTAATAGTTTGATAAATTTGGGGTCCAGGGTTTTATTTGAAAAGTAAAGTCAGACTCACACATCATTGCAGTGATCGTTGGCAGCCTCTTCAGCCACCAAGATGTCGTACTCTTCTGCAGCATATTTCTCCCAGTCTGACACTTCCTGGCCGTCTTGCTCCACCTCCTTGAAAACACGATAAATTACATGATCCGCTCAACCCGCTATAACAGTAAAAACAAGTAATGATGCCGTCCTATCAGATTTCAACCTTACCCTTATAACAGAGAACGGGTCCTTCTGCTCGTGGTCCAGGTACTTCTCGATGTTGAAGAAAGTGTCGAAGAAGATGTGGGACAACTTGCACCTCTTAAGGTCCCGCAGAGTGATCTTACCTGGACGGCATAAAACAGGAACTTAAGAATCAGTGACAGAAGATTTATGACATGGCTATTATAAAACTATTTCAGAGGTCTTATTACAAGGTTTCTAGTCTGAATTTTTCATCTAGCCTAATTTATTAAACAATTTAGTCTCTAAAATGTCAAACCATAAGCTTGTAGCAAGTTAAGTTAACTTGTTATGAGATGCCTAAAATAGAGTCATGTGGTTCTTAGTAGTCAAAATCCTACTATCTGTATTTAAAGAGGAGACTTTTGATTGAAGAACAATCGTCCAACCTGCACATTAGGTCACGCACACTCAAATCTCCTCAAGTGTGTCACATTTAATGTGAAAGTTTTTACAATCATTTAAATCCGTTTAACTGATGAAAGCTGTGAAATACTACTAGTGAAGTGAAGTTGTTACATCTCATTTTACATGTTATATTACACAGCTTTACTCCGGCACCGCCCCACCAGGTCGACTAAGGGGCACATTCTAGCTGTAGCTATCAATACTAAACATGCATACCCTCACCATGGACTAGTGTCTTCTAAATGGCATAGTGGTGAAGCAAAGTGCCGGAGGGAATTTGTTGACAGTGTGGATGACACTAACAGCTGGCAGCAGGCAGTCCGTCATCTATAACTGCGCTCTCAGATAACGATCAATGGCCTGGCCTGGAAATGTGCATGTGTGTCCAACATGGTGCGTGAACTTCCGAGCGTGTATAAATGTAAAAAAAAAAAAAAAAGGGGGGGGGGGGGGGGGTCTGACCTTCGACCTCAGGCTTGACAAGGTCAAGCATTTGGCAGAGGCAGTCCTCAAAGGGAAGGGGCTCAATAGCCATGGTCTCCAGCTTCTGACACTGCTCCTCGTAGAAAAACTCCAGCTCGTACATGCTGAGCACACCGTCCCCATCCAGGTCCATACAGCGGAACCAGTACTCTAAACTGGACACAGATGAAGCATGTGAGAAAATACATAAATACGGCGAAGGCATAGGAGATATAATCAGTGTTGGCTGTGTGTCTAAATACCTGGTGTCAGTCTTCTTGTCCTCCTCAGAGATGAGGAACCAGACAAAATCAGCATAACTCAGCCGCCCCTCCTTATACACCCGCCTGTCCCTGATGAATTAACCACACAATCAGTGCTAAAACCAGCAGTCAGGATGAGTATGCTTTGAACTCAATGACATTTTTCACTTACCTCGTTACTGTTCCTGAGAATATTCTCTCAATCATCTTATGGGAGATGGCTGGAAAATATTGAAATAAAAAAAACTACTTACAACCCAGACTCTTGGACAACAGTTTTCTCAGTTAATGTACAACTTTTTCAACACATGTAATCCATTCTCACAGACTGTAAATCCAGTCTGGCTTAGTGTAGCTCTTTTTTATCTTGACAATGCTATAAATCCTCTGGTCATCATTTTGACCATATAGTGGTAGAAATTGTTCCAGACATGATGTCATTTGAGCAGAGTATATATGCTGCTGTCTTATTGATCTTGTGTCTCATTTCCCCTGCCTCACTCACAGACCATCAACCAAGAACATGTGGTCTGGAGTGTTTGGGGAGGAAGCGTCAAGTCCCCCCCCCCATCTACCCCACCGAGTATGTTTGTGTGTGAGCAGTAAACCTGGAACTTCTGCAGAGACTTTTTATTGTTACATGTACAGTAATTTCAGCCTGCTGATTGCCAGGAAAAGTTAACTTGGTTAACTTTCATCTCTATGTTCTGACAAGGTATCAGCACTCATCTTGCCTGATTTGCATTTATCTTTGAACCGTGCATACTGAAGTGACATCCAGAATGACATGCTACTGAAATGACTACAAATAAGCTAATAAACGGAGTTGTTTGAACTGAACTTAAGTCACTTCTCTTGAAGAGTGTTGGGATACCTTGGTCATTGTGCCGTGCCAGGTCCTTCTGGTCTATGTAGAGGTCGTGGTCAGTGTCCAGCTCCCAAAACTTGCAGTAGATAACGTAGAAATGTTCATAAGAGAAGAACTCTGTCAGCTGGTTCACGTCTTCTTCCTGCTCCAGTAACGCCACATTCTGGCACAGCAGAGAAAAAAATTACAGTCAAAACTCTGCGTGAAATGATTTGTTATTAATTATTAGTAAATATTACAACCTACTGCTGTACTCATACTTCTGTAAACATCTATAATAGTTTAACTTGGACATACTCTACTTGTTGTAGTTGTATGCACACTGTTTGCTGGTGCAGTGAGAAAGTGTACTAATATTATGGGTGCTTTTGATTTATGTTCAAGTACAGTGGTTTTATGAATTTAGCTAAATTTAAAACATAGAAAAAATGGCCTAATGAATTTTTAATAATAAAACTTAGATTAACAACATGTTTCATTAATGACTTTAACGACCTGTAGACACCCTGAGTAAAATAGTCAAAATGCATTTCAGTACAAATGGAGAAAGACATTCAAATAATCTGTAGATTTAGGGTCACATACCTGAAGAAAGTTACTTTTCCTGAGCTCAGAACAAGTTATCTTTCCAGTCCATGACCGGTTCACGTTGTAAAATATCCTCTGAACCACCTGTAAAACAGTCGATAATGTTAGCATGTACAACTAAATAATGTGAGAGTGAAACATAATAAATGCAGTTAATTAACTGTTCACTACTTGTGATTGGTCAGTAGCAATGTGCTGTCATTTGTGCTATTGCACTATACCGTGGTGATGTATCTTGAATGAAAGTCCGGTGCCTCCTTTAGAAAGGCCAGGCCTGCATGGGTGTTCACCACATCCTGAAAGCATAAATTAAAATCGGCTTACTTTGTCTGTACTGCACGTCTGCTTCATTTCCATACCGAACCCCACAACACTTACCAACACCAACATAAGAGAACAACTCAATCACATGCTGAGCCTACTAAAGTATCGAATACAAACGCTCACTAACATTTACTTTCAGATGGGAGTTAAATGGAAAACCACATCTGTCTTTCTTTTGCTACACAGAACATATGACATTTGGAGTAGGCATATGAATGCATACAGTACTTATTCAAACATCAGAAGTTGTCAGGGTCTATCTACGTAACTCCGTTTTGCCATATGCTTTATAAATTGGCTAAGTGAAGAAAAAGCTCCAGGCCTGGTTGGGAGGGGGCATAAAAATTTAAATGTTTCTTTGAAGTAAGGAAACACTGGGTCAACGGGTTTTGGGATGAGCTTTAGACAGCAACATGGTGGGATGGCCAGAGGAAAGATGTGGTGACTGCTTTTAACCTTCTCTCCTTCCTTGTGCCATAAAATCACAGGGGGTGTGTTGCATTTCAAACAAAATATAGTTATATTCTTCCCATGAAACTCACGCATGTCTTTTCTATATTCTACGCCCTTCCCTTCTGCTAGGGGGGAAAGAACTGTTGACATAAATGCGAAGATGGCAATGAAATTAAACAGCCTTATTTTCAGGGCAGCCGTTGCGTCTCTTTGACTCTTACTGTGAGAAATTAAATCATAGAGAAACACATAAATCACGCGGCACAAGAAACAGGCGGGGACAGTCAAATCTACTCCACTGCAATCCACCTTTCATTCATCAAAACAATCAAAAGCGATTTGCCGAACGGAACAATACAAATTAAACAGCGTGTGTCACAAGGCATCTCTGCTGGTATGCTAACGGGTGTTCAGCTCCGGCCAGCCGCTCCTGCCAGCATGAAAATGAATCAGGTGCAGGGCGGGGCAGGTGTGGCGGATGAACAGCTTGCATAAGAATACGAACAACAAGCACAGCAGGTATACATGGTAAGACCAACCAAAAAGTCAATTCTAATATTCTTCGGAAGCAATTTGATAAATCTGTGTGCATGTTTTCTGGTATAATTTCGGTGCTAGATACGTTTATTAAACATTTCCATTTCCCAACACTGGTGAAATCTCTCTCAGTATACTCCCCTCCACTCCATTACTGACTCACAGTAACATCCCTGAATTAGTCCTCCATCACATGAAAAAAAAAACACTGGGCAGTCCAAAAATTAAGTCCAGTTCGCACAACCCAAGCCAATGTAATTTTGCCATCCTAAGTTGCCAAATCCAGCCCTCTCCCTGGGTGTGCTGCAACTAGTACCTGCAGGAATGGAATAAAGTCGTCTTGTTCCAGGTAATTACAGCCAGGCTTGGCCAAGAGGTGCACAAATTTAGAAGCATCATCGTGACAGGTCTGCAGAGTTCTGGGGAAGAAAAGAGAGAACAGATGGTTGCAAGGTTACTCCCTCTGTCGCTCTTATGTTCATTCAACCGTTTTCATGATTCTTGTTTGAAATCGTTCCCCTCAAAAGTGAAAGTGCAAGTATAATGCATTCTGAAATTAGGATTCTGAATTGCTGCCGGGTAATTATAAGCGCAGAGTGTAGCGACGGAAATAATGCAAACGTCTGTTGTGGCCTTTCATCTAAGAATGGCTCAGTCAAGGCTCAGTCATGAGCTGGAGTCAAAGGCCAGGTCTGTCCAGTTCTCTGGAGGCTCACACATTAATACAAGAGCATGCCTATAGCGTACAACAGTATTCAGTCACAGTCGCTACTACAAAAGCCCTATGGTATTCCTTTCAATTTAACACAGAGAGACACTGAATGGATGTTTTCATTTAAACACTGTATATTCAAATACAGCAACCTTTTCCTTGCGGGTGTTTGTGAGGCTTTTGTGATCAACAAATTCTGTTTAGAAATCTAAAGGAAAATGTCATAATAACAGATAGCTGCTTGCAGTGTCTGTGATCTCCAGAGAGTGGTCATTATTGTTCAGCAGAGATTGTATAGGCCATCTGAGTGTGTGCACTAGTGGCCCACTGAAATTAAGAGAAGCCATTGTCTTACTTTCTCCACATAGCCACAAATTTGTGAACAGACACGAAGCCCGTCCTGTCGCCTCCAGCCGAGCAGAACAATGGCACTTTCCAGTAGAGAGAACACTCACAGGCCTGAGGAGACAAAGAGGCAGGACAAACAGAGCAATGTTTGGTTTACATGTAGAGAAGAAAAATAAATAAATAAGCACTCAAACTTCCCAGATATACATGCTGCTTAAACTATAGGAAAAAAAACAGCACAACGACACATGGCACTGTTGAAAAGCAGTGTTGCATCAATTAAGGACTTCCCTGAGGAAGTCTAGCTGTCATTTCTCTCTGCAACTTAGGTTTCTCCCTCTAGCCATTGCTTACATGCCTCAGGGAGATGGAGATAAACTTTTCCGTGGGGTTTAAAAATCAGCAAACATTCAGGATCTAAATAGTGCAAATGAAAATAATTTGTTGGGTGGCACCTCCATGCTACAAATCACATTCTCACCTTGGCAACCTGTCCCATGTCCTCAATGGTGGCCCTTTCATTTGGGAATTGGGAAAATATTTTCTCAACTTTGGAAATGAGGCTGTCGATGTTGAGGTTGGCTTGGGGCCGGCCCTGTGGGAAGTAGAACTTTGGAATGCTTTCACTTAGCGCTGTGGTGACGGGCTCCTCGGTCCTCACCTGCGCCTGAGACAAACACAGAAATAAACTGTTAGCCACTGATGCTAGCGGACGCTAATACATCTCAGCTCAAACATTCCAGCGTGAGCTTCGGCTTGCCATTGCAAACTCTGCATTACGAGCACTCATGTAACCGCAGTGCTCAGCAGCCTCCTGGCCCACCAGGGACGAACAATTCTAACTATTATCCATTTATCTGTAATAGATACCCCTGCTGTAATAGACATTCCCCTATAATTGACTGTCCCATTGTAACTGTAACAGATTTTAATTATGATGTGTAAATGGACATTAATATGCATACTCTGGATGAGACAATGTTGCAGAAAACCTAAATGACATTTTACATTCATTAAATTAAGTCTACATAAAATCAGGAATTTAAGAAGATAATAACATGACCATGCTGAATAAGGCTGAGGACATTCAGAAATAATATATACATGCTACATCTATTGACAGATGTACTACACTTTTATTTATATTACTATTATACCATTTAAATTTGTATATAATAGACATAAATAAATAAATAAATAATAGGGATGACCCATTTCAGTTAAGTCATCATGCAACAGTGTTTACGGATAAAATTTTATCTTTAACAACATAATCTGTGATCTAACAGTAATCAAAATAGCATCTCTAACCAACATGAGAGATATGGTAACAAAACAACCAACATCACATCTATTTGTGTTACTCATGTTTACCGATGCTGTTAAAGGTTTGTTTTGTTTGTTTGTCACAGATCACTTTCTTTTTTTATTTAAGTCAAACTCTTTATGTTATGATCCATGTTAAAATATCTATAAATTACAAGAAAAACTGACTGGATATTTTAACACATCCTTTTTAATTCATATGGAGAGGGACTATATTTCTTTTGGAAACATAACTACATGAATTGGCCTTTTTTGACATTTTGACTTATCTCTGTCCCGTTTAATTGTCCCAGTAAGCTGTCTTGTGAGCCAGTATACACAATAAGAGGAACTGACACCTCCGAAAGGAATAAGGTCATTATTAATGCTATTAATTACTTCCAGCTATGTCATGTCAAAAGGTATTTTAGTCAAAGAAGTTCTAGCGCTATTAGTCCAAGAGTGTTTTATTCAGTGGAGAACAGCCCTGATAAATGACTAGAGGATTGCAATGTTGTGATGTAAGAATGTGTGCCTCAAAGAAACAGAGCAGATAAAATGAGCAGAGCCACCGTGGCTAGGTTTAAACAGCATACCTGATTACAGAAAAACAGCAGTTGTCAATGACAGCCCTGAAGATAAGGAGGCCCACCATGTGCTACGTGTGTGTGTGTGTGTGTGTGTGTGTGTGTGTGTTGCTAATGTATGATTTACAGACAAGAAGTACAGTAGGGGTTTTGATTATTGGATGCAAGACTAGGCTACTACATAAATCCAACTCAGGTGCCACACTTCCCAGCCAGAGACATAGATGTCTACCTAGGACCTAAAAATGAAAGTGTGAGGTCTTTGCAGCATGTGTTATTAAACTCTTCAATCATGACAGTGGAAACTGGTTTATGCTTTCAGTTCTAACAATGACATGTCATCATGCAACAAGGTGCCCTGAACTAGTATGATTTATCACACAGCTGACAAAGTATGAGATCATTTTCACTGGTAAAAGGAAATTAGGATCTGAACATGTTGTTGTGTTGCACAAATCATCCAGTTACTAAAAACAGTGTGAGCAGCTTTGGTCTCAATCGTCATCTCATACCCAAAGACTATTTGCGTGACTCAAGAATTTGCCA
Organism: Pampus argenteus; assembly: GCA_036937835.1. Lineage (NCBI taxonomy): Eukaryota > Metazoa > Chordata > Actinopteri > Scombriformes > Stromateidae > Pampus > Pampus argenteus. The sequence continues at coordinate 16,004,685 of CM072872.1, read as the reverse complement.
ACTGGATCATTCTCCATGGCCTTTAATAATAACATGAACACACCCACACAGTCTTCCTGACGATATAAATACCATCTAGGTGATTGTGTGATTCCACCAAATCTATTCATTGTTTGCACCTCTGGTTGGATTTGACAGGGATTACGTGTAACGTCAAGTCTGCAACCATTTAACATTAATATGATCCAAAACTTAAAAAAACAAAACAACAACATTGTGGTGAATACAAATCTTGCCACATCCATTTCTACATGTATGTGTGTTATCATTGATTGTTTGGAAAAGTCTTTCTCTGTCAGTAGTATTCTGCTTAGTTTAACCTGATGAATGACAAATGCCGCTAATCCTCTGCTCTTCTCTGTCCTGTGTGTTGGTGTCAGCTATGGCTATAAAAGGACATAAACATCTTCTGTTGCCCTGCCCCGCACTGTCCCCTCTCACTCGCTTCATGCTAACCACTAGCAGAGCTCTTGAGCACAACTGCTAAGCCCCATGACATTTTACACATTCTCAATGATGTGATCTGAAAGAGGAAAGTAAAGTGGCTGAGCACAACATACCACACAAGATGAAACATCATCCAATAACTAGGGCTCATGTCTCATATCTCTCTGCACCCCCTCCCATGGCATAGTAATGTGTTGGAGTCTTGTTTAAAGTTCTGAATGTGTCTACAAACAGTGATGTAACTACTTATTTGTCCAGATAAAGGTGCAAATGGCCCCAACAATACTGTAGTTGGTAAGATTGAGGAATTAGTACAATTACTGTTGTTTAATAGTTGCCTGTAATACTACCGGTACTACAATGCAACGTAAATACCAAGACATTAGGCACACAAATTCTTGTCCACAATAACAGACCTGCCCATTGGCTGACAAGCCAGTAAAGCCTGTGTGGTGGACAGTACACTCATACAAACACCTGCCTGTCCTTGCTGGAAGGCTCTGAGCCTCTTCTTGAATCGAGAGGGCAGAACAAAGTCACAGCCGCGTGCAAGCAGAGCCAACTCCTTCCTCAGGTCAGGGTCCTGACGCAGAGACAGCTCCCTCATCCTCATCCTTGCACCAGCCACGACAGGGAAGACATATAAAAAGGACCCCACAATACTCAATCCAGCGTTATCCTCTTGACTGTACAATTCACCCGGTTGCTGTCAGCACGGCCAGCAGAAGGTAGCTGCGGCAGTAGAAGTGTCTGTGTCCCTGTGATTGTCCTCTGTCAGAGTGAGAGCCTCTTAATGCAAGAGAGCAGCTGCTACTGTGACTCCCTCTCCCATTCCAGATCTGGTCGCACAATCTCAACTCTGCCTGCTGCTCTGTCCCAGTCTCTACATAACATACATATACGCGTACACACACACTGTACAGGGTCAGGGAGCGCTTGCCTCAAAGCTGCTGGGGAGATAAGGAGTGACAGGGTGTATGTGTGTGGGACTCAGTTAGTGCATGTGTGGGAAGGGAGGGGTGTGTGCAATGGATCTGCCCTTTCCAGTTTACATTCCTCTCTACTCATGGAAGGTTATGTAAAGAGACAGACCTGTTGTTGCAGCTTGAAGCAGCCACAGAAACCAATTTAAGGATGCACCTTTAAACCGTGATGACACTACGCTCCTGACTTATTACCAAATGATTCAGAGAAATGTTGCTGTGCTATGAGCCCTGCAAACTGCACACGTCAGACACTCATGGGAAAATTCAAAATAAAACCCCTCAACTGACAGAATACAATAAAACTAGAGCTGTCAAAGTTAACGTGATAACATATTAAGGCAAATTCGTTTTAACACCACTCATTTTTTGACGGCATTATCGCAGGTCACATATAGTTTATCCCTCTAGCATTAGCATTAGCATGGACACACCTACAGGCAGCAAGCGTTCAATAGCTAAATTAGTGCTACAGCTTGTAGGCCAGGTAACATTGCGGAAGACACTGTATCAAAGATACAAAACCTATATGATTGAGCTTGAGTTTCCCACAAGTTATGATTTGAGCATATTTTTAAAAAGCTAAATGCTGTACCTGTGAGAGTTTCTGACAATCTTTGTCATTGTTTTGTGTTGTTAAATGATTCCCAACAATAAATAGAGATATTTGCATAAACCAAGCATCTATCTTGTCCACTCCCATGTTGATAATACTTGAAAAATGTCCCTTTACGGTAAATTTTGAACTGTGAACCATTACTTTTGCGATTAACTTTGGACAGTCGTGATTAGACGGGATTTAACATCCCTAAATAAAACCACTTAGCTAAATCTTTATAATTCACAGACAAAATATACTTTTTAAGACATGGGGAAATAAAGAAAGGTATAACTACTTAGTTTCCCTGAGAGTGTAGGTCAATTCAGAAGATGACACACATATACAACTATAAAAAACAAAACAAAAACAAAATACATATATTCAACTATTCTGCATCCTATCTTATGTTGGTCTTTGTTTTGCCTTCTCTTTGCAAGCTTGGGCTGCCGGCCATTCCACGTCTTATTATAGTTGATGGGCAACAGCAGGGAAGGGGGGGGGGGGCATGTCAAATTTAAAGAATGATGACTGAACTACTCTGCGCCTATTAAAAACACCAACAAGCACTGTTTCGGCAATCCACGAAACTAGATCTGGAGAAACAAGGGTGTATATGTTTAGTTCTCAAACAAACATCCGCTTCTGGTCACTGCTGTCCTGGAGTGATGGCAATTAGATCAATTCTCCATAAATTTGCTGATCTAACAGCTTTGGGGTTGCACTGCACTGACTATGCACAGGAAAAGCCCAACATCTGTATGCCAGCTGTTGTTAATGTTAATTAAAGATAAATAGTAGTAGAGGCATCCACATTATTAGACTACTCGATGTAAATAAACCAATATTTGTTTATGTTATTGTGCACAGAAGCACACCCACATTATTTTTAGATGACAGGATCACAAAGTCCACAATTTTCCACTGTTTTCTGCTCAAACCCAGTTCCTGTTATCCTCCACAAAGGACACTGCACATACTTGATAAGATGGCTTTTCACACTGGCTGCCTTTTGTTCACACTAATCATTTCAAACCAAATATGTATGACAAAGTATGACACCAAAGCCATAAAAACCAGGTAGACAACATGAAACTGTCAACTTGTGTGTTATACTGTTTGGTTTGTTATTTTGTTATTAACAAAATCTGAAGTCTGTTACATAGACAGAGGTATAACAAAGCAGCAGGGATAGTGATGTGTTGGTTTACATCAGTTCAGTGGGCTGAACGACACAAAAACAGACGCTATGCATGTAAGCTTCCTACAGAATTGTATGAAGCATGCTTTCTTTGAAAACGCTTAAATGGTCGAGCTCCTTGCAAGCATCATCACCAACCAAACCATTTTAGTATCTAAGTGAATTTCCCCCGTGTGGGATAAATAAAGTAATTGACTTGGAAAAAAAAAACAAAAAAAAAAACAAACAGAAAAACACGAGACCTCGGCCTGACCCCACAATATGTTCTCATGTAATCTGTAAACTTCTAAATCTTATCATAAATTACAGACATGTCCAGTTCACTTCATTACATAACAGATGATATTATAAAACACATAGTCTGGAGTTAGTGACTAGATGTAGCAGGTCTAGATACTAGAATATCCTGCAGTCAGATGACTATTTGCATGTTGTTGAGTTTGGTTTGACCTTTACTTGAGCCTGTGAATATTCTCATTCATCCAGGTCATGGTTATCTCAAGGAAATTAAATCGAACGCAACTGGACTTGGTTATTTGTCTTTGAAGACGTTTCACCTCTCATCCAAGAGGCTTCATCGGTTCATGTACTTGACTTTACTTGAGCATTCAACATTGTTGCTCTAAAACTGTAATATTCAACAAAACTTGCAGGGCAAACAGGAAACGCAGTAGGGAGAAATATATTACATGAGGTTGGGGCAAACATGATCAAAACTCCCCTGAGGGCTTCCTAATCTGTCAATACAACACATACATGTTGCCCCACAAAAAAAAAAAGTCGCACAGCAGTGCGGTATAGCCACAACTGGTTCACCGCATTGGGTCTAGAAACGGTGCTGAAAGAAATCCAGAAAGCTCCGGCTCAATCCACCACAATCTAGTGTCTGAGACAGGGATTTGAGATGCATATGAATGTGGGCCAAAAATAGGCCTGATTGACTGACAATATGGAGGGCTCAGGAAAAGCCAACAAGCAGAACATGACATGAGCAGGTCAGCTGCTTTGCATACGAGTTATAATACAATCACAGAAAGAACAATTATCATGGAGGCTTTGTGAAAAGTCTTTGTAGCCTCCGATGGAACCAGAAGTGGAGCAAAGAGTCAGAACAGTAAAGAAAGAAGCTGCAGATATGGAGTTACTGTAAACATGCCCACCGACACAACAGTCTTTCAGTAACTACTTTGTAAATATAGAAATCTTATAATTTAAGACAACAGCTTCTGATACCCATTTTTTGACTACTATCATTTTCCACATTTCATCATCAAAATTGCAAAGATGATACTGAGCACCATAATTTAACTCTATGGTAATTTTGCAATTTCCCCAAATATTATGTGTTAGTATAATCCCATGCATGACCAGGCTTGAAAACAATTGGTTTAAAGTTTGAAGATTTCTAAACGTTTATTCAATTCAGTTGTAGGTTTACACTTAAATGATGCTGCGCAAACGACAGACAGGTCAATTGAGAAAATAAATAAATAAATAAAAACAATTAAAAAAAAAATCTAGGCTGATATATATAATATGTATAACAGATATATGTAGAAACTGCAAGAGCATTTAAGACTCCAAATATTTCTTTGTTCCATCCTTCCAAGGCTTTGGTGAAACATAAGGACATAACACAAACGTCAACTGAATACTAGCTGAAACACAAAGTTTGTAATTGTACACTTAAGACTCACAAGTGACCAAGACACCAAAATCAAAGCACTCGCGGGACACAGTTTAACACCAGGTTCTCTCTGACATGTTGGGCAACTGATGACGTGACCCTAGACCCCTGCTTCAAATAGCTTCAATGTTGCTGAGTCCAACCAGGCATGATATAAAAAGACATCTTGTGAAATAACCTGTGATCCTAAACGCAGTAGCAGAGAACAGTTATTTTAACACTTATTTTTACTGCTTTATATTACTAAAAATATTGTGTTCATATGTACCAGCAGAACTAAAATCCAAGCCTTAATAGGCAACATATAACGTTCATAGTGTAAATCAAACATTCATGGCTACATATCCCGACAATGAGCAGCATCTAATAGAAGTAGTTTCAGAGTAAATTACACAGAGGATGAATGTGCTGCCACACCTCATCTCACTGGCAGAGTTCTGGGTATCTAATGCCAACACAAGGGAAGCCAGGGTATCTATATCAGTGTCTGATGTCAAAGTCAGACCAGCTGTTCCAGGCTGCATCAGCGTGACATAAATTGAATTTTTAGGTAATCCTTTCAAGAATGCATCTGTATGCAGGAATTTATTTTGTTGTCTTAAAATAGAAGTATTAGTTTATATAACTTCACAATCCCTTTAATATTGAGTGACACGGTGTGGCCACATGCCATGACACATCACAGCAGAATAAGGGAACTGTCCACCAGTTGCTTTATATCAATCTGGGGTGAGAGGGTGGCAACTGGGTCCTGTGCTCTCTATGGGGAAAAAAAGTAATGGTTGTGAAAATGGAAAAGGTTCACATCCATCTGACAAACTTCTTACTGATAAATCGTGAGATCTCAAGTTAATCACAAAGGCAGAAAGAGAGGAAGCTGCTGGTAAAGATGCAAAGTCAATTCATCACTCCTGTGAAAAAAACTTAATCTGAAACCCACAGAGGAGACCAGTGTGCTGCTGTTCTACGTCTTCTTCCGCCTGTGGTCAGGCTATTTTATCTATAATTCATTTCTCATCAGCTCACAAAAAAGCCTTGGTTAGTCTATATTTGTATCTTGGCCTTGACCTGAAATATTCTGTACATCAAAAACTGTTATGGATGTTTGATGTGTTTTAGTGTGCAACATTTGTCATTATAACCATATTTTCTGGTAGGTTAAAACTATATATCATAATAATTATATGATTATAATTTGATGAAATGCTTTATCAGTAATATATTAAATATATGAAATTCATTGAAGGCATGAAAGTGTGAAAAATCTCATTCTGTACATATTACAGTATGTAAACTAGTATTATTTAGTCTTGGACTCTTGGTAGTAATAGAAGTGTTTTAAAATGTATTCTTGATCTGGTTTAGATTCATTTGCTGTGACTTTTAAGTTTACGTCAGCTAGGAATATATATATATATATATATATAAATATATATATATATATATATATATATATAAATAACACAATAATAAGAAAACATTTTCAAGACACAAATGCCTTGCTCAATGCTAATGCCAATTCCAACTATAATTGAAACAACCATCCAACATCTTATTTACCTCTGGAGAGTCAAAGCATGACACGACCTGCAACACATAGACTGTACCAAAGTTACCAAAGTGCCAGGAGCAGGCTAGCTGCAGACACGCCCATCTCTCATACCACACTAATGCATGGGTGAGGCCTGAACATTTGGAAAGTATTTGACTAATAATCACTGCATATGCCTACAGACATGGAGGCTCCAATATGATAGTGCAGAGGAGAAAGACCTTCAATGCCTTTGATGCTGTAGGCTACTCAGCAGCCTCTTGTGGCCAGACTGGGAAGATAAAGATCCCAGACGACACAATAGGGCCACGTGTGATAAACTAGAAATCAGACAGGATATATTAAATAAACTGATTCAAATCAATTTCTTTTTTCAAAATTTCTTCTTGTGTGACACTGCAATAAATGGCAATGAGGTAAAATCAATAAATAAATATAAATAAAATCAGTAACTCAGTTAACATGAATTTCTAATTTATGCTATTTAGTTGGGTTGGTTCCAACTTTGTAACAATTTAAATCTATGTGGTACAAACACTGCAAAATAATGATATATCCCCCATCTGCACTTTTTACTATTTTACTATTAAATCCTGCTGTAAAACATACACTGAGAAATATGATTTTCCAACACACCTTTTAGTCATGGCTGCCTTCTCCTACCTGCTTCGGGACACACCTTGTTTTTGGAATTAGATGAAAGCTCTGTGGCATTTTAAGAAGCTCTAAATCTCATTATGAAACTCTTTCATAACATTTTGGCTAAGAGGTTCAAGAATGATGGGCTGCAAAAAATGTATATTCAATAGATCAATAGATAATTTACCTTTTTAGTACTGACAGACCTCCGTAGTATTCTGCCATTGGGTCCTGTCACTCTGGTACCGCAGCTACTACCAGACGGCAGCGTACTGGCAGAGGGCGGGCTGGAGGGAGTACTGAAGGGAGTGGGCTTCTTCTCTGCCAGGTTCCTTTGAGATGCCACATTGTTGTTCTCATTGAAGGTCAAAGACTGTTTCTCCTTTGAGCCCCCACTGCTCAAATCAATGTGCTGTCCACTTTTGATTAGGTCAAGATAATCTTTCAGTAGTGACTGGGTTGCAGGGTCACTTAACCAGTTGAGAAAGAGTTCGTCCACCTTCATTTTAAGAACCGGCTGGAGGACTTGTGGTGACGGCATTTTGCTGTATATCTGTTTACTTACTTGATTCTGTGACAAAAGTACCTGTGTAGAAATAAGACCAATGTTATCGTACCATCGTCCTCTATTTTCAGCACATTAATAACAGCAACAGGACTAAGCTGCTGTACACGCAGTGTCTGTTTGATTAGGCCCAGTTTATGCCTCTCGTTTATCAGCATACTATCAGATCACAGAGGTGAACTCGGTTACTCTTAAAGATAATTAACCTGCAATGAAAAACCCAGAATGTAGTTTAAAAACGCTTCATGCTTTTCTAATTCTGAATCTTATAACCATCAAAATGAAAAAAACTGTCCAATGTGGATGGGGTTATAGGACTTCAGATATGGTGGAGTTAAGGTAAGCTTGGGGTCAGGGCCTCAGAAGAGGACTGGTTTGGGTTAGGGATAAGGCTGGGTGCAGGTTAAGGTAAGTGGAAACACACTTCGACAGAACACCTGTTTGTTTTCATACAGAGAGGTGCAGCTTGTGAAACGGGTTAAACATCTTCTTATGGCCACACATTTTTAATCCAAATGTTTAGAAGAGACGTTGTTGATAACAGTAAGTGTTTTAAACGACCACCAGGGTTCTTCAAACATCGCATTAATTATCTTTAAGAGAAGCCAATGGCTACCTCTGTGATCTGAATGTATGCTGATACATGAAAAGCACAAACTGGAGCCACTGTTTGATAAACAATTGACTTTGCAATAGCGTGGTGTTAGCCGACCTTGGTTAGGACTACGCACCAAACAGAGTCACTAACATTATTGACTTTTAGCGCGAACCACCAAAGCCCTAAAGCCCACAGGCAACAGCAAACGTGAGCCCATATTGACCCCCCGGTAACGTTAGCTATTTTTAACTCCATTGTGAGAAATGCATTTGCTTAACCCCACTATCTACCTAGCTAAAGCCACTGAAAGCCGTTCGACCACATAGAAGAGTATCCCGGCTGGAAATATTTGGTAAAGTTGGTAATGATGGCTAAAAACTGCAGCAAGCAGCAACAGCAAGCTAACGTTAGCTGCCCAGCTAAGGTACCAACCTTTGTGTGAATGAATGGACGTTGATGCCAAACGCGTTGATTCGGCTCTACATTATTTCCCTCATTAGCGAAGCAGTTGAACGCCTGTCTATTTACATGTGTATTATATTAATAACGCTAATGCTATATCTCCTGTGTTCATTTTCGTTGAGCAAAGGCAGACACACAAGCGGAACTTTCCAAGATCGCGTTCCCCTGGTAACCACAGGTGTTAACGCGAGAGCTTCCGCAGTGTGAGAGTTCAATCCACCCGGTTCCTCTTTCCTCCAGGAGAAAGTGTGGTCACCAGCCATCTCTGAGGTGTGTGCTACACTATTACTTTTCTCATTATTGTTTTCATTATACGCCCCATTTTGGGAAAAGTATTGTTTACTTTAGTACAAGGTAGCAGTGCTGCAAAGTAAAAACCGTGTGAGTATTTTCACTTCATACTTACTCCACAAAATGTCAGAGAACAATATTGTTACTTAGCTGTTTGGTTTTATTTTAAGTCAACTACTAGCTTTATTTAAAAGCTATGCTACCCTGCAGTTTCAGATAATATACAACATAATGATACAATAAATATTGGGATATACAATAGCAGTCAAACGTTTGGACACACCTTCCCATTCACTTGAAAGTTGTCCAAACTTTTGACTGGTACTGTATATATAATAAATATGATTTATATATATATTTTTTTTTTAAATGAGACAGCTTGAATCTATAGAAGAAGTTGTGGCAAGTTCTCCAAGATACTTGGAACAGCCAACCTTTCAAGTACCTTGAAAAACTGTGTGCAGGTGTACCGAGGAAAATATTCATGGTATTGCTTTTGAAAGCAACCTGACTTTACTTTTAGATCCCAAAAACTTTGCATGGTACTGTATATATATATATTTAAAATTATCCAACAATATATGCGGTAGTAAAAATCTTCTTTTCCACCACATTTACAAGTTAAAGCACCAGTAAAAATAATATAGATAGATAGCAATACCACAGTATAAGAGGGGCTATTATGGGAACTTTTTTTGTTAATTTAAATAATCATGTATTTACACTGAGAAAATTTTACTGTCATAGAATTTTTTTTCCTAAAATAATGAATATTAGTAATTCATCGTTCAAAATGTTCCTCAAGTAAAAAATATTTTAATAAAAATAACAAAATATAGGCTACTTAATGTGTCAAGAAAAAAAAATACTGATGCAACAGAATAGGCCATGTGAATGTTAAATGACACTGATGCTTAAACATGTATGAAACATTTTAATGTTGTGCCTTCTTACAAACAATTTAATCTGTAACAATTCATGATATTTATAAGATAATTGTAAGATGTTAATCCTTAAAGTAAGTAGTAACTATAGATTCCAAATAAATGTTGTATAGTAAAAAGTAAAATATTATCCTCTGAAATGTGGAAAATGGAAAAAAGTAAAGTCCCTAAAATTTGTAACTATCAATGCTTAAATTAATGTAGCGATATTCAAGTTCTGCATGTAAGTCAACGTTGCATGAACACTGTCCGCACTGATATAATTTGAGCATTGCTGATTTTTTTCAGGCGAAGACACACAAGCATACATAATCTTCCATGTTTAATGCAAAGTTTATTCATATGTTGTATTACTCACTTTTATAAATGCCATCCATGTTCCTTTTTTAAATGTACAATTGGTCTGTTTAATGCAATATAAAATCCAAATATGAGCTGGTCATCACTTCAGGATTTATTTCCAGGAAAACAGTCCCGTGTTTTCAATTTAAACTCTTATGAACTGGATCGTGACTCACTTTGCATGACGAACAATGATACATCTGTGCCTGATTCCAATCTCTTTTCTCTCCTCTTTCCCTTACTTCTCAAAGGAACTGGGCTACGCACCTGGTGTGTGTATCGAGCTGGACATCCTTATTTATTACTGTAGGGAGGAGTGGTCCCAGACGTTGTGGCTCCCTCACTGCAGCATCCTTAGCATGGAAAGCAAGGAACACGAGGAAAGGTCAGTTTAAATAATGGGCACCATATTTGACACTTAGAGCAAAAAAATGAAGCAGACTGTTTTCAGCATGAAGGGACTTTCCAAGTCTGCATCTCATAGCAAGCAGGCTTTAACCCATAACAGAATTTAATGCACGGTTAAGAGAAGACACAAACACACACTTAGCTCGCACTTGAGTGGCTGACATGTAACGTATAAATGGATAAAACTGATTTCTTAATCACAGGGTTACCTTTAATGGTACAATAACAATTTCTCTAGGAATTATTTAGCATTGATACTAAAAACAACAACATAATAATCACTGTACGTCTCTGAATACATTGTTTCTGGGTAATTGTACTTGCAGGCAACGTTATATATAATACATAATAATGCAGGCAGCATAATATATTTTTGAAATGACAGGTGAGTCAATTCTCTTTCTGGCACTGAAAGAATCTAGCCCTAAACTAAATATTTTGCATATATAAGTATTTTTTTTGATAGATTATTATGCTATTATTTGTTGCTAATGCTTCTGTTTCATTTTACATTAGCATTATTACTGAGTTATGATATGAAGGATGATAATACAGGCATTTAGATTATTTTGAAACTGACGAAAAAAAAAAGAAAAAAGATTTTTGATAAAGACCATTACATAGTTGTATGTTGATTTGCCAATAATTACCTGACATGGACTTTATAGATATTATATTTCTCTGTATTAGGACTTTAGGGACACCTATTATCCCAAACATCTAACTCATCAATTACCACACTCATAGTGCCTGTAGCCTTTTTGTAAAGAGCAAATTAACGGTGCGTGGTTGTGAAAATTATTGACTGACTTCTCCTGATTGCTTCCCTTGATAACACCAGTAAATCCAATCTAAAACACGAGTTGTCTGAGGCGCAGCATGTAATGAGAAAGCTCTTTGTTCTTTAGAACAGCGAGCCTTACATGTGTTTAGAACCTAATCAATATCAGAAATGAGAAGAGAAAAAGTGAAGGTCTTGAAACTTTAAACTTTGCAACTTTTCCAAGTGTAATTACAGTGTACAAATAGGATTTTACCCAAAGCAGTGTGCATGTTGTTTTTTCGGGCCTTGAAGGACATTTCAAAGGTTTGGCCGAGGCTGAAACCACAGGGGGACAGCTGGTTAGCGTAGGAAAGTGTTAGTGAGGAGTTAATGTGTGTAGCTCTCCCTTACTGCTGTCAGCTATGCTATATGGGCGCTCTGTGAAGTAGGTGAAAAGCAATCTGCTCTAATAAGGAGAATGAATAAAGTTGAAAGTGTTGTGTTGTGTTGTAGCTATACGCTGTATAGAGTTATATGGACCTTACTATAGTCTGTGCACACAGTTGAAGAGGCAATATTTCATGGTTATTTTAAGGTTCCAGATTAGTTTATACAAAACTTTGTTCTCTTTGTTTCTTATAATATGTGACTTCTTGACTCAAATTTAGTTTTTATAATTTTAATTTACTCAAATGCAATATAAATGACACAAGCCTAATACATTTACATACAATACAAAGGAAGAACAAAAATACACCTAAATGACATTTAAACATAGACGGCTTAAATAGTACTTTGGCAGGTTTTGCCCTATTAGTCATTATGCTTACATTCTTTTTTTTCACATTTCTATTTAAAGCTCTTGTCTAAATTTGACTCAGCGACATATGTTTGAGCTCACTTTGCCATCTTTGTATGAACCGGTCTTTCATTCTGTTCAGTAGCTGGTTTCAACCAGCTGATGTTGTCATATTTCTGCATGAGCCAGAGTTAAGACGAACCACCAACAACACAAACATATATATTCCCTATGTGGTCAAAATATAAAATTTTTTTAGGAAAACAAATTAGTTTTTTTTAGGAAAACAAATTCTGCAAAATGGGAAGTTTTGGACATTTCAAAATGCTTGCAGAATGAAGACTGAAAACGGACAGAAGTGTTTGAACAACAGGGTTGTAACAAAAGGTTACATCATTTTAGCTTTTTTTTTCAGAAAAACTACTTGTGTTTGTATTACAGAGGGATTATCACTCTGTACATTGAAACATAAAGTATTGTTTTTAATACTGTTTATATTGAATCCTATAAAACATGGGCTGAAATTCAGCAGCACTTTTAACTGTGAATATACACTATTTACATGTAATATTAATGAATACAGTGTCTTATCTGTTGTTTTTAGCAGCTTGTGGTCAGTAGTGATCATTTAAGCCTACATGCATGTTTTCATCTTCTCCAGTCATTTCCTTTTCTTATCTTGTCTGTGCAGAAAAAATATGTCTGTAGCTCTAACCTTTTGGAGGAAAAACCATCAGCATTATGAAACACAACTACACAGGAATCTATTATTAGGGAATCTAGTACTAGTGTTTACTTTAAATGACCTGATACTGTTTCACCTGGAGATTATAATGACTTCATCCTCATTGCGCTTTATCAATAAAAACAATGCAACTTGTGGGTACAAATTTAATAACAAAATATACAAAAGCTAAAAGGGGACTAATATAATTAGAAATATTTATACCTTTTTCCGAATTGTTCACATACACCACGCTTTCCTTGTTTTCTAAAAGATAGAAATAGAAATTTGTTAAACAAGATTACACCTTATATATCATTATTTTTCAAACAGGATCTGTCAATTTTTAATTTACATTAGCCGCATAATAATCACAAAATGTCCCGAATATTTTTTTTTAATATTTTCTGGCTCCAAAGGGCATTCCCATTCCACTGTGTAAAAATGTAAAATGTACACTTTCCCAAGTCATATAAAGGTTATTAGGTGATGATAATGACTTCTAATGATAATGCATTAAAATAAGAAGGATTAGATGCTATTGGCTGATTTTAACTTTTTCATCAGATATCAGTTGTTACGTACCTGAGCCGGCAAGATGGTCCTGAAATGTCAGTTTTAGTTGTTTATTGTGTCACTGCCCATTGTGCAGAGCACACAGCACTACTTCAAGGTTAAGACGCAGGACAGATTTGTTGATATTTCTCTTATCTGGCTGGTTTCCAAAAATAGCCAGACATTGTTGAAATAACTGCTAGCATAAAGTAACAATTTTACAAGAATGTTGCTGGTCTTGCGATGTTTTTGACCAGGAATCGCTTTGATCTCGGTCTTAAACATTCTCCGTTTGATATGGCTTTCAAATGAACTGTGGTATGAACCTCACTTTCCGCCTCCCAAAATGGCATCGGGTAGTGATGAGCCTTCTCATAGCTCTTTCATTGCTACACTGTAAACACGCTACGCTGTTTTTATTCCTTAAGAAAATCACAGACAGAGAATCAAACCGTCTTCAGTCAACATTTAAATTCCTAATACGCTATGCGAAATGGAGCCGCAGAGGAGACTTCTTTCATTAGACACTTCACTAACGCTCTGAAGTTTGCTCCTTCCATCTGAGATGACTTTAAAAGAGAAACAATGCCTCTGTCTATTGAGGTCTTTAGAGATTTTTCCTCTCTCATCACATATTAATGAAAGAGGTGGCATGTATGAAGTTGGAGAGCTTAAGCAGGAAAACCTGGTTGTGAGCATGCCTCTATGGACACTGTATATATGACGTGTATATGCAGTTTCTCAAGAAATCCTAACTTTAAGCTTTTCAAAATTTGCACATTTTCCTCAAACTGCACTGATATACTGTGTAGTACATTCAGTTAATGTACACGTATGTAGATTATATAACAGCTGCCTGTAGAGGGCAGACTTTACCTGGTGTGTGTGTGTCAGGACTACACCTTTCCCAAACTGTCTTGTACGTGCGCACACACATTAACAATATGCACTCAGGCACAATCACCTAATATCAGACACACACAGATGGCATGAATTAGCGGTGAGTTCATGCCAGTTATTCTGATGAATGTACTGTACATCAGTTTTCCACACGTTGGCCTCCATTTCTCCTTTAATGAGACAGGCCCATCAAGAGGGAGCGGGAGCTTTTTGATATCCTCAGAGGGGCATGGCAGGCAGAAACATTTACGCTCATAATTCATTGCAAATCAAGAAAGGTTTTTGTTGGAACAGAGGATCACACCAATTACCAGTTGTTTATTGTTTGCTATTGTTGTGTTTACTGCAGTCTAATCATATTTGGAGGTCGGCCACAGCACTACATCAGCTCCGAGTGGAAAGGCTCTTTTGAAGCCTTTCATTTCGTTGTGCCATATTAGCTGCACTGAGCAGCCCTAGACAACGTGCTGCCTGTGCTTTCAAGATAAAAAGAAACAAGCATTACATCACTTTCTAAACAACTTCATGAGTTAAGGAAATTGCACGTAAATTGGTCACCTAAAACAACGACCAGCCCATTAAGAAAAATGTGTTTCATCTATTAGTTTGCCTCGAGATAATAATCGTTTACATAATGACTTGAACATGGGAACGAGAGTTTGTGTTCGATTCTGGCCTGATGCTGTTGGCTGCTAATGTTTGGCCAGACAAAACTCCCTCTTTCCCATCTTGCCCCTCCTATGCAATAGCAGATTTGTGGCATGAAAGTAAGAAAATCATGGAAATCAGCGAGGCCTTCATTATACCAAGGTCATTACTGCAGGCTTTTATCCTCCTCTGTACTTATAGGAGGTAAGGGAATCCTATTCTCCATCACCCAAGGCCTCACCTTTGAACACACACACAAGCTTACACCGGGGCCAGCATTTGCTCATACATCCACACTCACACACTCTCTCTTTCATTTGGCCTCCTTGAATTTCATCATTCATTTTTACATCACATTAGTGTGGTGTGTTAGTGGTCGGTGTGCCTGCATGTTGAGGGCCTCTGTTACTTCAGGAAAAGATTGAATAATGCACGGGAAAAGGCAGAAGAAGAAAGCTTGAAGAGAATCTGCACAGTTGATCATCTACTTACATCTACTTACATCTATATATATATATATATATATATATATATATTATGGAGCTTGGATTTTGAATTACCAGACACAAGGTAAACTCAAATGTAGGTGAACAGTTTTTATGGGTAACAGTTTGTTCATTGAGGTTTTGTTTGATATGGTAAAACACACTGGAAAGATCAAATAGAGTTTTCAGTGTTTTTGAATTTCTGTAGTCACATTTTGTCTCCTTATATCCACCACAAAACAGTTTGTAGATTAATAAAATAATATGAACAAAATGTGATTTAGCACATCAAATTCCTGGATAACATTAACATATTTGGTTTCAGAGTTGCACATGCATGAACAAAGCACTTAAAGTTACCAATTCAGATCTTACCAGAGATGGGTTACTATAATAACACATTAAGTTAGGCAATTACTTTCAAAGTAACCCAATCCCACAATTTAGAGCAAGAACTTTAACTTAATGTTTTTAATGAGCATCACAAGACAGTTAAGTCTAACTCAATGGCTCCATCAAAAAAAACAACAACAAAAAAACTGTGATCTTGAGGGGAAGGAAAGTGTTCTCTTTATGTGCGCCAAAGATGGTCTCTTCTATCTGTCTCAGCGGCTGTGTCTGATATGAAACTATCCATTGATCTGATACCACCAAGAACTGGCTTGCATATTAAACCAAAGCTGTGCCATAGCTCTTCGGACATGGATGAAGTGTGTGTGTATGTGTGCGTGTGTATGTTATTGTGTGCACTCTAGGTTCATGGCTGTAATCCAGGTTCAGGGTATTACAAAACAAACCCAAGAAAATGTATTCTGAGTTATGTTCTGTCCACTGATAGTCATACAAACTGTAATATCCTTCATAGGTTCCAACTCGGTGCCTGCCAACACACTTGGCCTTCACTTCTGATGCTGACATCATATAATCTTTAGGAGGAGCTTGGGGTTTCTGTCCCAAATCCTTGATCTGGTTCACCTTACAAGATGAGCCTTACTGTCTGTCCTCCAAAATAAACAAAGACTCGTTACTGTACTCTCCCTTGGCTAAACCACACAGACTCTCCTCTTGTCTTCAGGTAATGAAGCCTCTTTATGCCCCTGTCCACAACGCATTGAATTTATTTAAAGCTACATAATGAACACAAATGTCCTCATCTGGTCTGCTTGGGAACTGAAAACAGGCCAAGATATCCTGTTTCATGCAAGAACACGTGTGAGCCCATAAACACACGAGCAAATATTCCCCTCATAAGGTTTTCGATGGAACCTTTTCACAGGATATATGGAAACAAAACCTCTGCCGACTCGTTGTTTCTGTTTCTGTGTGTTTTATAACCACTTAAAAAGGACGCACAGTTCACAGATCAGGACTGGCAGAAGTGCTTGTGATACAGCATTGGAAAAGGATGAGCGTTAGGCACCTGATTGGACAGGATCAATGAAAAGCAATTAGATGATGGTGCTGTGGGAGCAGGCCTGCATGTGCACGACTGCAGGGGCCAAGACCTTTACAGCAGCGAGAGGACAGGGCCAGTAATGCAAAGAGAATGATAGGATGAACTGTAAAAATGTGTCTGATTTTTTTTTTTTTTTTTGCTATCTTAAACCAGAGACACACACACACACACATGAGGAGGAGTCTGTGCGGCTGTGATGATATGCATGGTGTACAGTATTTATGTGTGTGTTTGTCTGCTTGTGCTTCTGTCTCCTTGCGTGATTTGCGCGTGGCTTATGTGTTTTGCCTAACATCTATTGTCATAATGATGTGTGATTATTAAGGGAGCAGGGTTTTCACAGCAGGGAAAAAAGGGGCTGAGCCAACAACAGGTTGGGCCTCCCTTTGTGTCTTTGTTTGAACGCTCAGCAAATACATATTCATGCTCCCAATATGCACACAATAGCGCACATTTTGTTTAGAATCTTTGTTTATTTGGGTTGCATACATTAGCGAGAATGCTTTTTTTTTTTTTTAAAACATTTTTTTGAGGCTGTAATAAAATAGCGTTTCAACATAATAGCAAAGAAAGGATTCTTGTAAAAGAAGTGGCCGATGCCTTGTTATTTCAGTAGTATCCCTAGGAGAGGTTAAGCTCTCGCAGCGGGCTAGCTATTAGGCTAAACTAGGGTTCACTGTGTTCTGTGTGGGCTGAAAAGACGAGGTCTGACCATTAGCAAACCTCCTGTGCCTGGTTCCAGAGTACAAAAGCACATGAGATTTTTTTCCTCCAATTTGTGGGTGTAATGAAGACACACAGTAAATAACAGTGCTTAATCCAGGCTTGGATGTTAGTTTATTGTGATATTCTTCTGCTCCGCTCCAACTAAAATATCCCTCGTGTGTGGCCCTTAAAACCAAATGAGGGACTAAACGCGGTGTATAGGCTGCAATCAAGTGCATTTCTCCTCACTGGATTCATGCATTTACTCATTTCCAACACTAGATGGCTGTCTGCCCTGTGTATGCTGTGTACCAGCACCCAAGCTGTTTTATTGGGTCTGGGGATGCAAGATTTTTGGTAATAATGCTTTGAGACACTTTGGGTTATGAAAACACACAGCTGCACAGACATAGCACCCAATGTAATGTTTTGATGTTTGAATTTGCCAGCCCTTCATTTTTTATGAAGTCATGAACAATGGATTAAATATACTGTCATCATAAAAGTCAGGTACAGATGCACACTCGGTGAGGTGAAAGTGCATTTGAGTAGATTTAAAAATACTTATTTCAAACTCTATGCGATGTTGCAATGTCAATTTATATATATATATACCTCTAGATTTTAGACAGATTTCAAAACAAGTCAAAGGTACTATTAGTGTCAAAAAAATACCACTGAACACATTATTTATCATTCCAGTTATTGTATAATTATTCGGACTACAGCACCATTTCCATGACTTTCTTTTCTATTAGTGTGTCCACTGTGTGTGTGTGTGTATAGTATAAGAGGCTATTTGTAGTTTCATTATGTGCAGTAAATGCGACCACATAGAGCACTTGGTTGCAGTATTGACTTTGAAGATTGCCTTTCGTCTTCTTCTTTAGAGGCCGTCCGTCTCTTTAGCCTGAAGCTCCCAAACCGCATAGCCGGCCAGTTCGTGGTGGCCTTTTATTATGATGTCAGCACTTTGCTTAAAGAGCATTCAATATCTCCAGGACGACCGTTGGAGGAACATCAATAGAATAATACAGACACACACTGGTTGGCTATTCTTCATAGCAGTCAGTTCATTTGCTCATTGATTTATTGGTAGCTGACAGTGTAATGGAATTAAGTAGCAGTGATTATCACAAACGAACAGGTTGTTTGTTTGTTTTTTTCTGCATCTCTTCGCTATGGTGGTTTCAACACTGTCCGTGTAGAGGTGGTCAAATACACATGTGCATACATACATTCACTCAAATCTGCAAAAGCACTTAAAGCACCACATAAAGTTAGTTTTTATGAATTGTTTGAAGGAAATGAGAAAGGTTCGTCCACTGATGACAGAAGGTCCCGAGGCTAAAAACTATGTAATACAAGGACAGGATGAAAGAAAGAGCATAGAAACAAATGAGAAAAGCACTGCATTGGAGGAGAAGGATATTGGACCCAGTCTGATGTGCAAAACCTATTAATAGATGATGATCTTACAAAGCTTTGTAAGACTGTTGTATCAAAATCACCCACATAAGTCAGAGTGTTACGCCAGGAGCCGGAGTTATTGGGTGCTAACATTGCTGCACACACTCTTTAATGTTATTAACACTCTTAATAGTCTGCAACAGCTTGTAACAGAAGCCTTGTGTAATCCCAGTCTTTTACAATCCCAACAACTTGGACAACAACAGGAAACAAATAACGGGATGAATTCATTCAACTGGTGTTGAGCCTTTTCATCTTCATATTGTTACCAAAATCGGCCAAGATTTAAGGAAGAGTTCATATGGTTCAGTGCTGAATGCTTTGTCTGGTGTTTTTTGTGCACATGTGCACGAACACACCTCCCGAACTTGATCTACAACTACTGCATCTCTGGCTCTGTAATTCATGCAAAATGAAATGAAAACCTTCTTAGCAATATGCAGATTTCTTTATGCAAAGCAGTATTACCTATGGTGCACGGACGGCAGCTAATGCCTTTGATCAGTCTCTCTGACATTCTCTAACTACTGAGAAGAAAAGAACTTAAAAATTGTAAAGGCTCTTAATTGAAGTGAACATAAAAGAAGATACATGGTGTTAATTGGTATACGCTAAGAATAATCTAGACCTTGGAGACCACTGTCCCTTACCGGCCCCCCTGCCAAAGTGTCAGGATTTACATCTTTAATTCAAGATTTCCCCACATTAATTACCTCGCAGGCAGCGAAATGCGGATCACTTCATTTTAAAGTATAATAAACATCCAAATAGTTTTCCCCCTCCTCCCAATCCATGAATATCAATTTTTGTTAGTGTGCAAAAGCCTGCCTCTCCTGTTTTTTAAGGGAGGTTGTGCAGAAAGTAGCAGTTTGTGAATGTGGTCCAGAAAGAATTTTACTGTAACGGTGTTATAGTTAGAGTCTAATTGAAGGGAATAACATTGGACAAAAACATAAGCTGCAATGATATTTTTTAAAAAGAGAGAGAGATATATTAAATCACACGAACATAAAAAATTTAAGGTGAGGAATATACTCAGAGGTCACTGAAATATGCTTTGTTTGACAGTTAGCTGTGCAGGAATTGCAGATTATCGATATGAGAAATACTATTTATCTGTTTAAAGATAAAATACAACTAATTTTTGTGTGTGTGTGTCTGTGTGTGTGTGTGTGTGTGCGCTTTGCAGTGAAGTAAAGCAATTTGAACACTGGCCCCCAGAATGACCTTTGATTATGAGAGGAATACAGTGGTGCTCATATCCCAGGCCTCTTCGTTCCCTCTCAACATGATGAATGGGCACCTGAGCTGGACAGAACAGCCATTTGAGGATCCAGGGTGAGACACACCACACACACACACACACACACAAGTAGATACATGTACATGCACTCATATAGAAATGCTGACAGACAAATGACACTGTGATGAAAAGTGAAGCACTTTTAAGTCCTTAAATGCCACCAGCAGCACACACACACACACACACACTGTAATATTACACGTATCTCCTCCTCTGTTTAAAAGCACATTTAACACTGTACTGCCCTTGAAAATAACCAGCTAAGCTGGGGCTTTTATCTTGTGAGCAGGTTCATGTATGGGTTTATTAGAAGAAAATAGAAACATCTATTATGACTTATTGAAACAGTTTCAAACGCTTCTCAATGTGGTTAATATTATGCAGTTTATTAAGCAACAATAAGCAATTTATGTAAACACAGTTCAAACGAGTGCTGTTCCTGTACACCTTAAAATTCCCCTTTTTTTGAAGTGGTTTTATTTTGGGGTTTCGTTGTAATTTATTGGCTCAAAGTGCATGGTACAGTGTTAAAACTGATTTGATATGGAAACCTGCAGGGACATATTAATTAAAATAGCAATCTAATTAGCATTCCACTGTGACCTAAAAGTTGAATATTATTAGAGCTGCAACCGTCGGCTGTGATGAAAAGAGCTTACATGACAGTGAAATTGAAATTCAAAGAGCTGGAGATAATGTACACACAGATCAAAAGAACAAACGGTGGGGAGAAAAATAACACACCAAGAAGTTTTACATTTCCTCACGAAGGGAAAACACACTCTCGCACACACGCACGCACGCACACACAGGCACATGAGAACACACATTCACACCCAGTATTAGGTAATTTGGGGTAATTCAATCTAAAAATCTGACAGATACACATTTTGCCGCTGGCAATGAGTTGACACCTGGAACACACTTTAATGCTTTTTATTTGTTGAACAGAATTTGGCGAATATTAACGGTTGATATAAATCTTTCTTCTGATTGTAATTGTCGTCACAATCATTACAATCATTACAATCATCATTACAATCTGATGATTGTAATAATATGAGGACAAAATGTAAAACACGTAACAAATGTATCAATAACCCAAATAAATCAATAGGTGAAGTATTTTATTTTACTGCATAAACAAACATTCGGCACATATAATACTTATCAAACTCCACTCCAGTATCTGGTTTGAAACTGTATTTATCATCTGCTGCAATAACGATGATTCATAATTTTAAGTAATTGATATGACAGGCCCTTTTGTCATCCAAGAAATAACTCAGCACTAGTAGAGGTAGAGGTACTACTACTACTAGAGGATTCTTTACTTAAATAAATGTAGCAGATTGCCCGCTTTTCATATCATCCCAGTCCTGTAAGAACATCCATCAATGATTTTCTGACAAAAATTTTTCCATACAAGATGCTTTATGATGATCGTTGACTTCAGGTCACAGGTTGGTAACCTTTTTATTTGCCACTTTGTCCCTGGTTGAAATCCAATAACCAGCCCTTCACAGTCCTATTGAAGTATAACTTTCCTATTACAGTACAGCTGGAAGAAGCAGAGCAGAGGTTTACATTGGTCCAATCGTTGACACTTGAGCTGACATGTTCCATCATATCACCAAACAAGCTGCTGCTCACAGTCTCTCAGCGTCTGGTTAACCTATAACAACTGCCACAGCATTCCCCAATATACATGAAACCTTATAGAGGTCATGACAATCAAAACAGTCCTCACACGGGTCAGTGCGCTCCGGTCCGCTCAGGGTTACTTTTGTTTAACCTTGAGGGCTTCTATGCTTCCTTTGCATCCCTTCAGGGAGACTTGGATATTCCTACACAGCCTTGTATGCAGGCTGTCTGTTTTCTGGGTAAGGGCCTCTATGCTTCTACGGCTCGGGTGTGTTAACATGTGTCCCTGCAGTGGGGCCGGTGTGCCAGCCAGCCAGTGGTAATTATTCATTAGTATTCATTAGTGTGAGGTGCTGGCCGGCACGGGGCTCATGTTGAATCAGTGTTCTGACGAGGCCTTGGCCCGGCATGGGTCAGCGAAGAGCCAGTAATTAGGCCCACCAGTCAGGAGGCATTTTCCTAAGCACAACACGTGAAGTTGAGAGAGAGAAGATGCAACCACCAGGAGAGAGGCTGCAGAGCGAGAGAGAGAGAGAGAGAAGAGGAAGGTTCAGAGAGGGTGTGTGTTTTCTTTAGAGAAAGCTCTTGACCTTCTTCCTTCACTGTCCGGATGCTGTTGAGTACTTTAACCTCTCTCCATCACTCCATCAGCGATAAAAATGCATGATAAATGTCTTCTAAGTTTGTTTTTTTTGGGTTAAATTTACTTCTTTCTACCCATGTCCTCCTCTCATCTCCTCTCTCACTTTTGACGAGCTTGTTTTTTTCATTGTTGCATGTTTATTTATGGGTGTCACATGGTTGATAATAACAGCAGTTATTATCGCATACAGACATAATTGTCTAATGGTTAACATGACAGAGTGGTCGCCTCCCAGGAATGCTGCTAGTATTGTACATACGACTGAGGCCTAACTGAATTAATCTAACCAGAAGATAATTACACTGGCTGGAGCAAAGCTGCACCAGATTCATCAAACTGTTTCCTGCCCCCGTGAGCCATTAAAGGAAGAGAACTGCAATCCTAGTAAGGTTAAAGGTGTCCGGCACACCTCAAAGATGGCTGTGCCACAGCTGTCAGTACATATCTGACACCGAGAAGGGGCTTTGACGTTGACTGACAGCAATTGAGAAAACAGGGGGTCAAGCGTTGAGCTGTTGTGAGACAGGAGAAGGGAAGGCGCAAACCCCCCAGATCCAAATCCCTGTGGAGGACAGCAGAATCCAAGGAGATGATAGGTTGTCCTGTCAACACATGATGCCAGTTTACCTTGAATGAAAACAAAGAGCATAAGACATTGACAACCTCTCTCTGCTTTTCTCTCTATAGCCTTCTATCTTCCTGGTTTTCTTCTTTCTTCATTCAGTCATGTACAAGCGTGGATACACATGGGAGAAGAGGAGTGGGAGTGCCTTGTGTAGCCTTGCTGTATCCTGACATGATTCCAGATTAGACAAATTCCCTAAACTACAAGTGGATGGCATGACACCCTCCTCTGCCTCAACATACCCCCCCAACACACACACACCTTCTCCCTGCTCCCCTCCTCTACCTCCTCTCTCTCCTTGGTCTCTGGCGTGCACATTCTTCTCTTTCAGATTTATGACATTGGCATATAGGTGCACTTGACAGCTCTCAGATTGCCACTGTAGAAGAGGGAGATCCCAAAGTGAGATGGGTTAGCTGGGTAAATCTATCAGGGGTCTGTTCGGGAGGAGGAGGAGGAGGATGAAGAAGAAGGAGGTGGTGGTGGGGATGGTGGGGTGGTGGTGGTGGGGAAGCCAAGGGAGAGGTGGAGAGGGGGAGAGGAGAGCGAGGGAAAGAGGCTTGGTGGGGCCCTGCTGAGCACATAAGCTTCCATGCTGAGCACAACCGTGGCTGGCTGACAGTTGTGCTCAGCCTTCACTGTAATAATGAATAAAAGGAAACTCCCTGCAGATTACACATCTTCTGTGTTTTGACATTGACCTTAATACATAATTTAACCACAAAGCCTGAAGAGTGTGTAACGAGATAAGAGAGGACCAGAGGATAGAAAAAAGATGCCCGGCCTAAAACATACAGAAAAAAGCTGTAATGGCTCTAATATGATCAAGCCCGAGAGGACTGTTGCCACCAGTAAGTTTTTTTTTTCCCCTAACAGCATGGGGAACATTTGGGGAGAGGACTTGGATGATGGATCATGGATTTGTGTGTGTGTGTATGTGTTGTGTGTGTAAAACACGCAGTGGTTTTCCTGCTTATCGAATTCCCAGTGGGAGGAGAAGATAGTGCTGCTAAACCTAAATAGAATAATAATGTGCCAGCCCCAACATTTGTGTGTTTGTGCACCTCTCTTGGTGCACGTGTGTATGTGTAAGTGTAAACCGACTGAGAGTGATCTGTAAGAGGCATTTGTCACTGTCAGTGTCACTCCCTGGTTGTGTCTGTGTGTCTGTGTGTATGTGTGTTGTGTTTGAGTGCCTTCCTCAGGGTGTGTGAGTGTTGTGATGTTTTGAGTGACTATTTAGAGCTGTGTTTGCTGAGCCAGCGCTCCCCACCACAGGTTATGTCACTCCAGCTGAGGTCACCGTGTCACACACACACTGTCAGGAAATGCTTTCTTTAGCTGAATTCCTTAAGGAGACGACTACCCAACTCCCAGAGCATTTAGTGAAATATGTCCATAAATAACACTTAGAGTCAGTTTCACAACAGAATTTTGATTCATTTTTTTTTTTTTTTAAACATAATTTTCTTGTCTAATTTGTGCATGTGGTGCATTCACTTGTACATTCTCCTAATGGGAAATGTTGCTGCACATGATTCATGCATTAACAATCATTACTACCCAATTAAGGAGGTGATTACGTCACTGATGGCCTGCTAGGTACTCTGAAACACAGATGCAGATATTAAATATGAATTAGAGAGGCCGTATCTGCCCCCTTCCCCCCTCCTCCCCTCACTCTCTCTCATCCTCTTAACTCCTCTCAAACCCTTTCGTCTTTGGGCTCTACAAAGACAGACTGTTCTGTAATTGAAGCAGCGTGTCAAAGCTGTCTTCCTGTCTGCGTGTAACCCTCTGATTCACACTCTACTCATTAGTGTCATAATTACTGCTAGTTGAAAAGTGAGGGCCTGTGCAAGCCCCTTGGAGGCGTTAAGGTGAGAGTGCATGCCCGTGGCCTTCTCAGTTGGGGGTTGAAACTGACCTCCGACCCAACAGGGGGCAGTGGAGATGTATTCAACCCAGCCTGCATGATGTGCACGGATCTGCACATGAGGTCTTTTTAAAGGCTACATGCTGCTTTGCATGGTAACAAGCTGTTGGGAATTTTGAAAACTGATTGGTTAATAAATAGAACATGAAGAATTGCTGGGTAGAACTGATGAGCTCTGCTGCTTTTTTTTTCTCTCATTTTCTTTTTCTTCTATCTTGCATCCATCCATAAATGTGCCTTCTTTTCTTCATTGTGGGACTCACCCACCTGTCAGTCTGTACCCAGGCCTTGGCCTCAGTCTGTGTCTCTGGGCTCTTGGAGCTCTTCAGGGGATTTGCTTGGCTGTGGCCTAACCAGCCCTGTACAGCCTCCAAACTGGTCCAGCTGGTTTGGACATTGTGTGTGTGTGTGTGTGTGGACTTGTGCCATCATGGCTTAGTTACCACACAGAGCCACAGCTATGACTGTGGTGGCAATAGTACTTTGGTCCATTGCCATCAGGCTTCCCTCCAAGGGCTGTGTCAAGACAGAGAGTCTTGGTCCGGGTGTGCAAGCATGTGTGTTGGGTGAAGCAGGGCGGTGCTCTACTTCTGCAGCAGTAATCTAATGAGCCTGTAAACACTCATTTGACATCATTAATTGGAGGGAGATCAGAGATCCAAGAGGGGTTTGTGTACAGTGTGTGCGCGGTAGCTGTTGGAGGGTTCTCCCATCAGAGAGGGTTCTCCCAGATCAAAGATTAAGAGTGTGAAATCCTTGATTATGCGACAGAGAGACACATTAGAGGCAGTTTTCTGCCAAGCTGAGCGAGCAATGAAGTGTTTGGTCAGTGCCAGCAGCAGGCCTTGATTTCGGCAATGAAAAGCACTAAAGTAAGGCACACAAACCCGCCTTGTGTTTTGTCAATTTTAACAATGAGTGGACAAATAAAAGTTGGAAGACAGGGAGTTTGTTTGGTCGCAGTTTATGGATTTTCAAGTATAGTAGCAAATTTAACACATGAAGCTGTATTTTGGATGCACGGCGATGAAGCGTTTACCGACACTTTTGAAAAAAGTTTGAGTCCTTTGTAACTGTCACAGAGTATGATCCATTAGTTCTAATTGTGCTGCCATACTGGTTCAGTCACATTTGTCAGCTGGATGAAAGCTGGGAGGGGGGGGCAGAGGTACAGTGCTAGAGTTGCTAGCTAGCAGTCCTCTGCTCCGACCGTAACCCAGTCCAGTCCTTAATGATCTATCTGTCTACCACCCGCACAATGGCCCACGCCGCTGTTCGCTTTCATTTACAGAGTGCCAGTCTCTGAACTCCCCTCATCAACCCTTTGTTCCTGGCTGTTTCATGTTTTTTTACGGGAATTGAATGGCGTAGCTGTGTATGGGATACTTTTGAGCGAGTGGTTGAGAGAGACAGCTAGAGCAGGAATTTTCCAGTGCAATACATTATGAAGATTTCACTTTCTGCCTTTGATTCTGCACTGACAGTTATCCTTCAGCCCTCCTTTAAAGTCCCACTTTCAATCCCTAATGGCTGTCATGTCGCTGCGCTCTCTGGACTCTTACTCAAAGTGTCATTGGCATAATGGTCGGCAGCCGTTGGCCTCTTTTGATCATCCATGCTGTGTGCGAGAGCAACTGGAGCCGAAACAGTGAGGTGCATGAGGTGTGTGTGTGTGTGTGTGTGTGTGTGTCTGCAAGTGTGTGCGTGCTGCTTGCACCTCTGCTTGGCTGCCACTCCCAGGCAAAGCTCCACGACCGGATATCTAAAATTCACTTTCAAATAGTTTTCCTCCTGTTCTTGGTGCCTAATAGCCAAGCATAGAAAGTGTGTGTGTGTGTGTGTGTGTGTGTGTGTGTGTGTACTCATTAAAGACAGGTTTCTACTGTATCAGCATCTCAGGCTCAGCCCAGTTTGGCACTCCCTCAACGGTTATGCATACTCCAACAAAGCGATGAAGGGCCGCAAGGGAGCGAGAGAGCAGGAGAGGGAGTGAAAACCAGTGTTTGTGTGTGTGTGTGTGTGTGTGTGTGACAGTGAGCTGAGGCCTTGGACAGAGCCAAACTGCGCTCAAGTTCAAACACCCTGGCCTCAGTTTAAATGTATCAAGCCAGTCCAAGATAAATTTACACTCACAAAGCCACAGAGGACACATCTAAGCAAGATGATCAGGGCCCAGAATCTGAGGCAGCTCTGACACATTCCAATAGATACATGTTTGTAATAGATGCCAGTGTCCGTTTACTGAATGACATTGTGTTCAAACATCCTGGGTTGAATCCCTTTGTGTGGATTCAAGTAGTGTCACTCTTCCAGGACCAGCGTTCTCTCATTTCTTGCCTGGTTCAGCTGCTGGCCCCACAGCAGCTCAGGCCCTGGTTCAGGTGTTAGCCAGGCTGGGTCCAGAGCCCAGGGCACTAATGCACTGGGCACTAAACACAGAAAGCGAGGCCAGAGTGTGGCCGCAGGGCTGCTGGACATCAGGGTGTGTGGTTTCCTGAAATAAGAACAGTTATTCTGCTTTGATAACATTCATTCAGAATATGGATATTGAATTTGGCATCAAGGCATAGGCAGGCAATGCATATATAGGTGGTAGAGCAACATATTATCCATCATTCTTTTGATTCTGTTTGTTTTATTTTTCTCCCAGTCTTTGTGTTGGTCCTGGTCAAGACTTTAAGATAAGTCTAGTAAGCCTCTCATAGTCTGAACTTTTAACTCTCCACATTTGATGCATACAGCAGCAGTTTGTGCAATCATTGTCCTACATTTACAGTAATATAGTGTTTCTGTCATGCTCGGTCCACAGAGCGTTTTCTTTTTTCTTTCCTAGTTTACCCTGGAAAACTTCTTCACTTCTGTTTTAATCGATTTGTCTTTGGACTTATTTATTTAATATACTCACTTGCACACATACAGGTACATGTGCAGCCCTCCCCTCCCCTTTATCCACAGAGGGATTCAGATCAGAGCTCTCGGCCAAGATCGTGCGTGATGTAAAGTTCTGGAGAATAAAAGATGTCTCTTCCAATAACATATTTCCTGCATGTATCGAAAGATGTGTCAATTTCAGTTACACCTGGCGCAGCAGTTGGAAAACAGAGAGTTCTTCCCTTCTAAAAGACAATGCCATACCAGTCACTCCCCACCTGAATGACTGATACATTAAACATGCGGAAAGCAGCGGGAGGACACTAGGGAAAGAGTGTTCAAAGACAAAAACAACGCATCCAAAAACAAAAAAGAAAAATATGTTGCTACAGTACAATACAATGCAGCTGTCTGGTGCTTCAAACTAGCACAAACATTGTTCGTCTTTCTAGGAAGGAGCTTTTTTTTTACTGTACAAACAATAATGCAAAAACACGCTGAAATAAGTGCAAACTAATATATAACACCATTTAAGAGGTCTTTGAATTCCCAGTTAATTTCAGTGATTTTCCAGCTGCGACAAGAATCTGTTTCTGCATCTCTGTAGCATCCCAGCAATGTTTGACATTGCAAAAGTGAGCATTTCTTAGCTTTTCTGTACTCTGAAAGCTATTCCAGAGAGGCAGCTGATCACAAGGGCTTTTGTAAGAGGAGCAGAGGAGCATCCTCTGCCTTCTAGTTCCCTGACAGGACTGTCAGAGTACATGCGAGCCTATAGACCAGACGTGCTAAAATCCACACTCCTCGCCATGCTCATGAAATGCTGACACAGCTGCCCTAGGCCTGGCCTGTTGTAGAGAATTAATTCAGGCAAGTCAGAGGACACTCCAGTCAATGAGACAGACAGACAGAAGGCGTCCTGTAAGGCAGGCAGTGTGAGGAGAAGTAGAGTTTCTGGTCTTTGTTCACTGCTGGACACGTTAAGACTCCATTAGGAAGCCTGACACACAAGGCTGCGGCTGTCTCTGTTCTGACTGAGCAAGCAATTTAACTGGGACTTCTGCTCTCTGTCTCTCTTTATCTCTCTCTTTCTCTCTATCTCACACACACACACACACACACACACACACACACACACACACTGAAACACAATCACCAGTATTTAAGACAATGGATAAATGAGTACTTTATTTGTAACTTTCTGTGATAGAATAAATAGCTGCCAATTACATGCCTAACATGTCTCTATCTGACTTTTGATCAATATGACTAAATTGCTCTTACTGCGGGTAATCCAGTCTAAAGATGTGTGATTTTTTTTAATCATCTAGCGGCTTCTGTTGCTAGACCTACATTTAGATTGGCGTCTTAATATGTAGTCTTTAGTTAGGCCTTGGGGAATCCTTGTTAATAGATCCTCTTGCTTAGGGCCTCTGGCTTAATCCTTGCCATTTAGCACTTCCTATGCTAGTTTGCTAAATACTCTCAATTAGGTGGCTGGCGGGGCATTTTGTATCACTCCATGTTCTGACCACTCCTTTTTTTTCGGTAATTCTTTGTGAAAAAAGGGTTGCGGGGGTTTGACCTTGGTTCTTGTAGACATGGCCATGATGGGACCTTCAAGCCTCATCTTCAACATCTCTCTGGATATCCTGCTAACTTCATAGTGAAATCATAATCAACTCCCAGCGCCAATTAGCATTCACCATGTAGAAGGGTAACGAGGAGCCAATTACAAGAAAATATACATAATCAATTATTTATTCATTTTTAATTACAGTGAGTTTTACCCTGTTACAGCGGTGGGAGTTCAATTAATGACCTTCAGCTATCTTCATTTGAAATTGCCGTGGAGCGCAAGAATTTACCCAAACCCCATTGTGAAACAAAGCAATAGAAACACACACACACACACACACACACACACTTGCACAAACTAAGAAAAAGAAAAGAGAGAGAAAGAGAGAGAGAGAGAGCAGAGCAGGGAAGGGACTGGCACTGTCTGTCAGTCAGATGCCCAGAGCTGCAGTGTACACAGTGTCACCCACACGACCGAGCGTCTGTCGAGGCCACCTGCCTCATTATGGAAAATGTATGCATCTGGGGCAGACTCTGGCTGGCTCATCCTCACCATGGGCAGGGAAAATGGCACTGGCAACTATTACTGCATTATGTTAGCAAGCTGTACATGCTGCATGCATACATACTGCACCGGGAGAGAGAAAACTAGCGAGCCAAGAGTTTTACTGAATGAGCTGGATTCTTTTGGAAGTGACTTGTGTGTACATATACTTTCCTCACATGACCTCAGACTGGGATAAGACATTATTGGACAGGTGGTTCATTGCATATGTCACCATCAAACATAATAATATGATACAAAATGAGATTTAAGATTAACTGATGCCTTATATTATTATAATATTAAAAGTTTTGCATGTGTGTGTGTGTGTGTGTGTGTGTGTGTGTGAGAGAGAGACAGATGGAGAAGACAGCATGTCAGTGTGTGGACAGCTGAATGTAGTAGCTGCCTGGACCCTGTGTAAATGTCCTCCTGTCTGGCCACAGGGTCCTGCACAAACCAACATGCTCACGAAATGGAACAAACTGATCACAACAGAAAACTTTCTCCCTGTCCACCCAAGCTCCCCCCGTTGCCCCCGCCTTCCTCTCATACCTGGCCTGAATACCATTAGACCTAATAGAGCGCGGTGTGAGGGACAGCCAATCATGATGGCGTTCCGTCAGTGACACCGACATGTATCTTGGTGCTCATTATCATCCTTGAACAGCGCCAATTTACATCTGATGCTCTGACTAATTCTGCTCCAGTGTTGTCAAGAGGCATAGGAAGTGGCCTGGCCGTGATGACAGCGCGGCTGTCAGGAGCCTGTGGATGGAGGATTCCTCGGGGCATGATTTAATGCCCATGTCAAGCCCCGCTGTCAGCCTCTCTCTCTCTTCCTGCTCCCTACGCACCTTCTCTCTATCCAGCCATTAGGATTCAGCCAGCGGAGAGAAGGAGCGATAGACCTGGCGATTGGCCTGCTTAGGATTCACACTTTGGGCAAGAAAATAACACGCCCTGTTTCAGAAGTGATTACCCTTTCCCTGTAAACTGCAATTAAGGCTAAAAAAGAAAGGCAGAAAGGAGGTGATGGAGAAACAAAACGTGCATGACCGCTGAGTCAAGAGGAGAACCTTGAGCATTTTCCCTCGTTGGTTTATGGCTGCTTGTTTGTCTATTTTTCGTAGACAACTTTTGCGTGGTGTTTTACTGAGTGTCTTTTGTCTAGTTATATATAATCCACAGATTTTGTGGCCCCCTCACCCTCCCTCTTGTAGAATGATTAACATATTGCATGTTGTCTCTGGATAGTTCCCTTTACACTATGCAATCCTCTCTTGCTTTTTACATATTTATGTTGGTTGAGATGTTAGCACTTGTCTAATTTCTGTGGAGTACAGAACAACCATATTGTAAAATATATATTCAGCGTGAGGATCTTAGACTATGTTGTGGAATCAACGAGAAAACGGTGACATTTTTTGCATGTGTCCATGTTTTCCAGAATGAGACAGACGCTGTCTGCTTATCTGAAACAATAGCCAAACCTGAGACGCTTGACCTGTGTTGACCTCTGCTAAAGGTCAAAGGTGAAGGACCACAGATGGCTGGCCAGGACAGAGAGGACAGAGGAACAGGGTGCAGACATTTCACAATCCCATAATAGGAGAGACTAGATGTTATATGAGTCTGAAACATAGACTGTAAAAATATACATTTGGCTGGCGGTATTCCTTACAATATGTTGCTACAATATGTTGCCTACCATCAGTCTCCTCCCTCTCTAACAAGGGCAGTGATGGATGAACAGAGGTTTTGCTGTCTGGTGGGCAGAGTATAAGCACGTATGACCCAGTTTGATCCTTCCGTGTGAGCTCTCTTTAAACCTGAGCAGAGCACCACAGCACACAGCAGAACACCACAACTGAGTCAAAATAGAGGCCAGCATGACTTTATGAGTCATCAGGCTTCAAGATCACAGTAGCAGAAATTAACCTGGCCGTTTCCCCTACTTTAACTTTTAATGAACATTAATTCGATTCGGTCTGCCTTATGCATGTTTTGGCTCAGCTTCATATGCTATTTGACCACATTAGGCTGTACTTGGAGCCGCTGATTACAGCACTCACAATGCTTCAGCTGTATGGGAAAAAATGCATTCAGTTCACAGCGTTAGCATTGGAAACCAGTCCAAAAAAAAGGAATGCTTGTGTGTGATTTAGGTGATAGATGATAGGCATTTTCATGAAGTGTTTCTTTGGTATTCCTTTTAGCTACGGCTCAGCAGTTGGCAGACTGGAGGAAGCAGCCTGGAGAAGTGGGCTGGACTCGTTTGGGCCTTGGGCCAGTTAGCATTGGCTCTGCATAGTAAGTGTCTGGTCTAACCCTCGATGCCTGGATAGCTCAAAAGACATCCACCACAAATCTATGAGAAAGCCATGCAGACAGTTAAAAAACAATCTAGTACTTTATATTTAATTGGGTCATTAAAAGAGAAATCAACACATACACATTTCTGCTTCTTCTCATAATAGTTTCACACTACTCCATTAATCTACAAGTGGTGGTACAATGCCAAGACCTGTAGCAATGCTCCAACAAGGGAAGGGAATAAGAAGACTGCTAGCAAGTAAACATAGATGTAAACAATGCAGGTTTAGAAAGAAGTTTTTTTCAGAAGTCAGTGATACACAAAATTTGTAAATCAGAAACGTTTTTGTTTAGAAAACCCCACGTGGAGGCCTTTAAAATAGAGGAATGACAACGCAACACTGCCACAGATTTCACATAAAACTGAATCTGTGTCACACAGCTTTTAGGTAAGGTATTATTTATTACAGAACTATTGTATAACATTTGATTGTAATGTTGCAGAGGTTTTCATCAGTGTCTCTTCCCAGAAAAAAAACAAAACAACATACTCCTGGTTACATACTAGAAAGCACTAGGGATAATTGTTTAAATTGTTTTCTTTGTAATTTGCCAACATTTGGGACAGATACACATGTACAGTGTCATTCGGAAGAATTGTTGTGGCAACAAGGCGTCAACGAACCCATCTGGTTATTATTTTCAGTTTGTGGTTAACTTCCTGTCTGAGGGTGGAGATTGATGGCTACCCAGAGTGCTCCTGTGTGTCTTGAAGGAAACTATTGATCGCTGTTGCCGTTGGTTTCAGCCTCCATTTGTTGATCTGCCCATGAAAGACCAACTGCTTGGATCATAGAAATGACCCAGCTCTTTTTAATGATGTTTGACCTCAGAGAAAAACCTGCTGCACCCACTAACAGTCATGCCAGCCACACTGTATATTCTCTCCATTTGAACTTGTTATATTTGTTTCATAGATACGAGTTTTGGTGGACGCTGGTGGACAGTGATGCTAATAAATTGGAAGATACTTATGTATTCACAGACGTATGAGTGCACAACAATTCCAGTGAATTTTGATAATGATGCTCTCTGTATTATGACACTTCATCTCTGCGTTCATTTGCTAAATTGTGTTTAGTGTCGTTTTTATTGCAATTTTCATCACTTCTTTTTTTCTTTCTCTCCGCTTTAAAAAGAGAAGGGATCATTAGCCCAGAACTGTTCAACCATGCACAGAGGAAAAATGCCATCAAAGTTGTCACAGAAAATGTCCTTGTTCTCTAATTTATAAACAAAAAACACAGATTTTCCCTTTCATGTGGCTTCTTGGAGATAATTATGACAAGATGAAAGCAGTTAAATTCCTCCCTCTGTTCTCTGCTCTTCAGATGGTTCCCCCATTGTCAAAAATGGAGATGAGATTTCATGTGGCTGTCATTGCCTGTGTCTCTGTCTCTCTCCGTCTTCCTCTCTTGCACTCGTGTCTCTTTGCCTCCCCCTTCCTGTCTCCCTCTCCCTTTCAGTCGCACTGTTTCACTCTTCTTTGTCAATTTTTTATTGAACTCTGATATCTGAATCTGTAGTGTTTTCAGAACTGTCAATCAATCAGTCACTATGTGTCTCAGAGGTTGCTGTCCCTTAATGGAAGAGAATGATTAGCTTTTATCAGCACACTGATTTATATGGTTTAAAGCTTTTGCACACAATCAAAGGCGTGAATATGTCTTGTTTAGTTCTACTCTCTCTCTCTCTTTAACTCTCTTTCACTCTCCCTCTCTCTTTCACACACACACACACACACACACACACAGTGTTGATGGGACGTCTACAGACCCCTCCCTCGCTCTCTCACACACTCTGAAGCGACGGGCTGCGAGTGTGTCATGCCACGCTGTGGTGTCTGCTAGTGTGTGTGTGCCCTCCTGGGAGGTAATTACCAGAATAAATACAGTGGAGGCCATGGCTGCTAATTTATGCCTGATTGTTGACAGTCAGAGTATTGTTTAACATGCACAAAGAGAGCCCTTGGTGTTGTGTTTCATGATCCTCCTCGTGTGACTGTGTGCAGCTATGTGTGTGTGTATGTGTAAGCGTGTACTTGAGAATGTGTGTGAGAGAGAAAGGGGACTATTTTGTGCAATGCATCCTACTTTTCTGTGTTTGTCCTCTTACTTCTCACCGTGTTTGTGACCCTGGTGGTTAAGTAACCACACTTACAGTTATGTTTGTCTGACCTGCATCTTCTGCCTTTTTTTTACTGATATCCTTTGATCACTCACAAAGTTTCAAACCTTGTTACATTTGTTTATGGCACCTGTTACAGGATACATTGACACGTTTACTTCTTGAAAAGGGCTGTTTGAAGGTTAAAGTCCAGCTGAAATTAAATTGCATTTTTTGGTCTACTACAGTATAATCACTTGACCTTTGTTCTCATTTGAAAATAAATAAATAAATAAAATAAAATAAATAAAAAAAAATTGCCTGCCAATTCATAACTCACTGTCCCCAAAAATAATCTAAAAAGAAAGCACAAGTACATCTTATTTTTCATTTTTTGGTTCCATGATTATGATTATGTAGATCGAGAACTTGTTTCCATAGAGCCAATCAAATCTTGCATAAAGCAGTCAAGTCAGTGTTCAATCATAGGCATAGCAAATGGACACACTGAGCCTGATAGTATCCTGCTACACAACACAGGAGTCACAGACTTCTAACAATAACCAACATTTGTTTTCCTGCTAAAGTCTACTTCTTATCTAACTTACAAACATGAACACACATCTTGTCCTGCACCGTAGCTTGTCGAACGAGCTACAAACAAACATACACCCATCAGGCAGAAGTGCATTGCTAACATCAATCAGCAGGCTAGTTAGCTAATTAGCTACTCAGCTGCAGCCCATTAAACAGCATGTAAACAAATGTGAAAATGTCACTTTGGTCCGGTTAGATGTTGGGATGGTTCAGCTTGAGGAAGTTAAGGTAAGGGTTGGGTTGACATGTAGTTGTAATGGTTAAGGCTGTGTTCATACAGACCCTATAGCACTATGTGAAAAAAAATGCTACTGTATATATTACGATTCTCTCGAGTTGAGAGTAAAATCCTGTCTATAAGTATTATAACATAGGTTGGTATGGTAAACCTTTGTGTATATGTGTTTATAGCTGATATAGCTATAATCCTTCAATATATGAGGCTTTGGCTACAAGCAAATCAACCATATCCTTAATGTTTCACTCTAATTAGATAATCAACATAATTAAAGTAGGTGAAAACACATCAATTAGACCAGTGGCAACTTACTGACTTAATGTGGCCACAGCTTGTGTGTAAATTACTTTACATGTGCTTGTGTGGTTACACTGAAATCCTCTTCAGTTCACTGTTCCAACAAGCATTTCCCTGAAGTCCCACAACCACTTTCTATTGACTTTTCCCATGCTGTTCTTGAACCGCACAGTTGTTATCAGATAGCCCAGCTGTGGCTGTGTGGTTGAGGAGCTAAACCCCTCACAGACACCTCATGAGCTTTATGAGCATGGGAGGAACGAGAGTACACAAGAGATAGAGAACTACTAAGATCCGACGTAGCTCAAGTTGCCTGCAGAAAGTCACTGGAGTGGAAGTTCAGACGCTGCCACCCAAATGAGACTAGGATGAAGTTAACTCTTGGTCCAGAACTTTTAACGATAGCCTAGGTCTACCAAAGATATTGGGTATTAATTCATTAATAATAGATATTAATGAGCTTTGAAGTGAATGTACAGTTGGACTTTAGAAGTCCCCAGTGAGTAATGAACCCTGTGGAAACACCTTTGAGGTGCTGGGGGCTGGGGGGTCTGGCTGGAGGAAACACTACAAGTCTTTGTATTAGAGCTATGATTGAGCTGGTCTGTGCCTCAGCTTCGTTACTGCCGACCACTTACACGCCCTGAATCCTACTGAGACAACCACTGATGAATTTTTTTAATTGAACGTAAATAATGAATTCCCAAGGAAGAGATTTGGCCCAGTTGTAATTGCTGGAGATCAGAGGGCACAATACCAAAACTTCAAAACGCCCGAGCCAGGCGGTCGTAAGAGCCTGTAACGATGACTTCGAAGAAAAAAGAAAGGAGTGATATAGGAAAGGGGCGACAACAGAGGAGGAGTAACAGAGACAGAGAGGGAGAAAAGAAGACGAACTAATGAGGAACAAAGACCTAACGAGTTTTGCGGGGAAAATGAAATGTTTCCAAAGTCGTCTTTAAACTTGGTGAGATGAAACGAGGGAGCGACAGTTGTTTTTGACAGCTCGGGATGAGATGGGCCACAGCTCAGAGAGAGAGGGATAATTCCCTATTCCTTTATATTACACTCTCTCTCTCTCTGCTGGGAGCCCCCTCATCCCTCTCTCCGCTTCCCTACATTGATTCTTGAATTAGACTGTTTTATTGAATAATTAATAGACCTTTTCCCATGATTGATGATTTGCATGGCTTTCAATATTAGCTATTCAATCAAACGCAGCTTGTTCTAATGTAACCATATTGAAAACATGTCAAACACTGTTTACCCACTTTGTGCACGATGTTGTCTTAAGTTCCAGCTGCCGAGGCCTCACAATGCTCAGCGGTGGGGAATGGCCTTGTCGAGCACTCGCTCAGTGCTGATTACAAGGCCCTTGAGTTCTGACACTCATACTCAACACGCATATATACATACATGCATAGTTACACTGTTTAGCATGCTAACGCGCACATTCGCACATGGAAACACACCCAATTCTAGGTCTACATGCACATACATACACATGCAGCACCCACAAAAACATCCACAAAAGAACCTTGGTAGTTGTCTTTCCATCAGTTCCCCAAAAGAGCCTGTCTAATAGCTACAGTAGCGCTCTGTTTAGTTTGAGTGGCAGCGAGACCAGTATGGGAATAGATTGTCAGGCATATTGCATCTACTATCTCAGCGCCATATCACAGAGAGAGAACACATGAATGCTGGGAGAGAGACACATGCATTAAGATTCCCTTTTAAACTGGGATTGAAGTCGAACGCTAAATTACGCCGTCACCCCCCCTGCTCAGGCTCAACTACTCCACCCAACTCCTCCCAAGCTTGTTTTTTGTTTGTTTCGCTTATTTATTTATTTCTCGCCTTACTTATTCATTCATTCCAAGAGTCCGATTTTCTGAGAGTGTGTCGGCACATCGCTCGGCGCATGAAAGCACTTTGCATGGCGTTGTGTCTGGTGTGTTTAGATGCTTCCAAACATGTGCATGGTTAAATAATTTACAGCATAACTGACTAATGACAGGCAGTGATCATGTCGAGACGAAGCGGCCTGGGTGACTGCTGATCAGGGACAGAGCCTGTCTCTTCCCTCCACACTCACTTTTTGTGTGTTTGTGTGTGTGTGGTTGTGGATTTGGCTATGTTGTGGGTGTGGGAAGGGAACATGTTTGTGTTGGTGTCTCAGCACTGCATAGAAGCAGCACAGATTATAGTTTACTCTGCTATATATAGAGTGGATGGATCCCTCCTAAGACATTTGTAGAAAACTGATTTTGAGTTCCATTCATCACTTAGGTTTTTTGTGTGACAGTTCATTCACTTTGTATATAAGGAAGCAATGAGTTTTGGATGCTCTTTCCAAGACATGTCACTGAGAAAAGCACATGAACCCGAGATTGAGTGCTATGCATATTTTGTTTGTCTAATGATATAGTTGTTTATGACAGAGATTTAGACTATCACGCTACATAGCCAGTAATGCAAACCGACTATGCATAACTATTGCTCAGAACTCATTATTTCTGGTTCTGACAAGGAAATCAAAAATCTCAGTGAGAATCAGATTTTAAAAGATGAGGGTTTAGTGGTCGTATATATATTTTAAATCAGACTTAAACCAACAATGTGTTAATCTGATGCCCATTTTACCAAAGTTGCATCAGGCAAATTTCCCTTTGCAACACATAATCATTTCGTTTTGGGCATTGTGACAATCATAAATAAAATTATTTTCAACCCATGCATAAGTTTGCAATTGCCACGTATTTGCAAATTTATCCGCAACTATTTAGCAACAATCATTTGTGAAATATGATGCTGTCACCATTTGTAATCTGCTTGTAAACAACTCAAATAGGAGTAAGCAGAGCATTTAGTGGGGACTATTTTCAGCAGATTTGGTGCTGTGAGTATTTATGGCAGAAGGGCTAGGTATGTGGCATCAATTCAAAATAAACTACAGTGCCCATTTTCATCATAAAGAACACATGACACCAGATGCAGCTGTGTGACTCAATGAAGTGTTTTCACTAGATTTTAAATGACAATGGAGCTCTATCACACAGAGGAAGAAGTTATATGAGGCCTCCTGTGACTCTACAGGAAACACTTGGTAGGAGGATAAATCTGTTGTTGGTTTTGATCTTTTCATGGAATTTGATGACAATAAGAAAAATATAGAATATCACCAGAATACCTAATCATTAAAAAAATCTAAAAATGAAGAACAGTAAAAAAAAAACAGAAACAATGAGACTTAATAATATGTGTAGGATGCAGACCAACACCACAAAATAACTCAATCTGCTTGAAGGGAAATGATAAGGGCTCTGGGTTTTCACAGACACAATCAATTACCAACAAAGACATTTAATAACAACTTAAGCAGCTAAAGAAAGAAAACCAGAATTAACCAAAACACATATAGCACAATAACAACCTCCCAAACCTCAGCTCCTCTCACTATAAAGGCACCTTGAAGAGAAGAGCTGCTCCCTAGGGGTTACCAAGTATCTGATCTATTATGCAAAAAATCATTAGGCTAAATTAAAAAGCTGTTTGAGGGTAACCAGATCCTTTAATGAGGTCAGTGAGCAGAGGAGCGACATTAAAACACAACCCCAGAACAGAAACATGAGACAAGAGGAGAGGGAGGCCATCGATTATCAATCACGCAGGTCATTATCTCGCTGAGTCTCTTTCTCTCTCTATCACACACACGCACACACTCAATTACAAACACATTCCATTCCTCTCACTTTCTCCTTCTGTCTTTATTTATTAGACAGGTAAACTTTTGTATCGTTTCAGTAATCATCTCTTTAAGTTTCCTCACAACTTCTCTGGTCAGTCTGCGACATTCGCAGTAATCAGGACAGATATTGCCTCTATTACTGGCAGGCTTGTTTGTTTTGAGGTGTGTGTGCATGTTTGTGTGCATGTTTGTGTGTGTGTGTGTGTGTTTAGGTTCATCTGACAGATTTTCGTAGAGTTCTTGGGAAAAGACTTCAGTTTATTTGGCATGATGAACGCCTCTGTCTATTTAATTATCAGCGTTGAATCACAAGCTGGCTGCGGATCTAAAAATACAACCAAAAATGATGTTAAAGAGACAAGATACAGTAAAAGCTGACAATTATGTTAATACAGCTCAGTGTTGATACAGACAACAGCAAGATGTGTCCAATCTGCCACCTGAAGCAACGAAATACTGAGTGCAGTGTGTGTGTGTGTGTGTGTGTGTGTGTGTGTGTGTGTGTGTGTGTGTGTGTGTGTGTGTGTGCGTTGATGTGTTTGTGTTAGATAGCTACAACAAAAGCTTGCTTTTTGCACATAAACTGCATCGAGTTATAAACAACACACATGCTCTTGATTATATTTACATCTCATAACCATAAGACAAACACATTATTTGAATCTTAATTGGATGACACTCGACGTCTTTGAATCTTAAATTTAAATTTAGCCTGCATAAAACAGGACAGGTGATCCTCACACAGAAAGCCATTTGACTAAAGGTTAACACGATCACCTCCTGCAGCTCATTGTACTTTGATATGCTTTCCCTTGTAGTTACTGGGGTTAGTTATATCATCTGATGCACAGCAAAAAGATTTTTTTGCATTTGAATGAGATTACCAGACCAAATTTAAAACAAGAAAGGAAACAATATCCCCCCCCTCTCCCTCACCTTGGCAGTTCATTGCATTACACTAGTGTAGTGCAATGAACTGCCACTATACTACTATTTTCAGGGCAACTACTAAAATATGAGAAAAAAGATCATGGTTGCTGTTAATAAAAATGCAAAAAAACTATGTGACAGGCCTGCATGAACGTCAGACGTGCTTTACACTCATCTACCTTTCGACTTGTACAACCTTATCTTCCTCCCGGTAAAGCTCTTTACCATCAGACGCAAAGAAGAAGAATAATTTGTGTTGTATTAACTATATTAACCTAAACTGATCTGAATTGATGTGGTTTCAAGTTATATTCAGGGGCATTATGCAAGCCAAAATGTCCCACGTTATATTCGGTAAATATTTTATACTTGTATATATTGTATGCTTCTTAAAAAAGAGCTAAATCTTATCTGCTTTACCCAAAAAAGAAGCATAAATTCACATAAAGAGAATAAACCCACAATTCAAATTACTTTAGAGAACATAGATAGTAAAGTGTCAGATGAAAAGAACCTGCCAACATGGTAATAGCTGTATATTCAAACACAATGCACAGGAAGCAGCATGAGTACAGATGAGACTCTGCTGACATCATCACGTAGCAGTGTCTGCTCCATTGCCAATAAAAAGCTCAGATTGAGCAGTAGTAACCTATTTTTCCAAACTGTTCAGCCTCGTATGAAAGATCCATCATCACTACCACTTTCCTCAGTACATATAAGCTGTAACCACACCTACACACACTGATATAACTGAAGAGAGAGAGAGAAAGAGAGACAGGAAGCAATAATAGCCGAGTGTAGGATTTTCATGTCTACCTTAATGTCTGTTTGCAAGGCTCCAAAACAAATCCTTAACTCTCTTCAAATTCACTTCCTGCGTAGTTAGTGGTGGTCAGCTCACTGCTATAAGATTCACATAGCTCTCCTTTATATTAAATAGGATGCTATCGTATCACCTGCTGCTTTTACGAACTAATTTCATCCTGTAACTTTTGGAAGAAACCAGTCCCCTGACTTTTTGAAGTATGATCTATGACATAATTAGAAGAATATGATCATAACTACATATTATAAAAAATAAATGATAAATGTAAAAAAATATCAAAAATCTGGTGGAGACCCTGGTTATATTATATTATATATAGTTTTGTTGCTATAATCGGGTAGTTTTTAGTAGTAGTACTTTTAAGGTCAGTGATCACAGTGACCTAATTTTAACACACTCTGATACAACAATAACATCCAACAATGTGTGTGTGTGTGTGTGTGTGTGTGTGTGTGTGTGTGTGCATATATCTTGTTGCTTGTGTGTGCATGAGTGCATGTGGTGTTTGGAGGGTTGATTAAAACCTAAAATAGCTACCTGGTGATGTATCTAATCAATCACTATCACCCATTCCGACCTTGTGACCCATCCTCTCTCCAATCCCTCTCTGTAACTCTCTCTCGTCTCCCCTCCATCTGACTGAACGTCTACGTTCATTTTCTCATCTGGCATCTTCTTTCCGTCACCTGGCCGCGCCCAGGGGACGGTTTGTGCGTGTCTGTCTGTGTCAGTCGATCTCTTGACCCCCGGGGAACCGAGTGAACGATCTCAACTCGGGCCCGTATCAAACAGTGCAGTTGGCACATCTAAATCAGATGCAATTATGGTGGCTGTGATTAGTGCTGTCAACGCAAGAGCGGGGCCACGGTTAGAGGCGAACGCTGTGAATAATGGAGGAGTCGGCACTCGCCGGAGAGACGTAGCCTTCAAAACAAGCAGCCGCTCTAATGCTCTAACCCTGGTCGGTCTTCACCTGTGGGAAGAGGTTATCCGGTGTTGTGTTTTTTTTAGCAGGTTGTTATGATGTTACGTGCAGTCTTCTATCACTGGCAACTGTCAGCTGTAAAGGCCGTGAGACAGAGGAGACCGTTGCGGCTGAAATACCTAAAAGGACACACAGCATTCATTTCACAGGCTGCGGATCTTTGAGAGCAACAGTTGTCAGCTGATCTGAGGATAATTATTGGAACACCTGCTCAATGCTTTTGGTAACATGTGGCCCCCTCTCTGTCTCATGATTACTCTCAAAAGCCTGACTTGAATGACACATACACTCACACTAGTTCTCTCTCTCTCACACGCACACACACACATACACACACCACAATCCTGCAGTGCTAAACACAGCAAGTTCTTTCCAATATATGTTTTTCATCTTTTCAGATATTGGCCTTTCTTTGTGTAGCTTTTCTACCACATTGACTGTGCTCCAATTAAGAAAATCCCTGACATAGTTTCCACAATCCTCCAGCCTCAGACTTTGATTTTGTCTTCACAATATAGCTCGATTGGTTCTGATCTATCAGATGTGTGATGGTGATGGTAGATGACATCAAGGTTTGTGTGTGTCTGTGTGTGTGTGTGTGTGTATGATTAGGGTTTTGTGTGAGGCAGCATGTTGCAGAACCCCACATACTTTAAAAGTATGATTGGGCCTACACACATGCTTCACGCTAGTATGCTATCTGTGTTCTCCTTTTTTGAGTGTGATCGAGCAGTTCCCCGTGACCTTTAGGTGGTAGGCCTGCAGCTTCATGATTAGAGGGTCACTGGCTCAAACCCGGCTCCAGCTGTTCCCCTTCAATCCTTGCACAGTCCCAGTCACAAATGTGAACATTTTGATGACATCACCAGTCACAGAGAGGCCAATGGGAAGCCCGCCTTGCCCCTTTCCCTTCCCTTCACCTCTAGGATAGTGCTAATGAGGCATGCCGTGCCTTGCTCTCTCTCCCTCTCTGCCTCTCTGTCTTACTCTGTTTCCATCTGCTGCACTTCCACGGCCCTGCTCTGTTTCAGAGTTGTTGCTGGATCGCCCTGTAGACCAGAGACACCCTACAGTTCCTGCTGCTGCAGCTCTCTAATGACTCACACACAGGAGACTGACTAGCCTATAGCTCGGCCAGCGTTCAGGCCGACCAGCCAGCCGGCTCCGCGCTCGCTTGTCCCTCAGATCTCCTTAAAGCTGCTCAGTGGGAGGTAACTTTCACACACTATGATCTGAATAACTGTCTCACATGTTTGCTGATTTGTCGGCCAAATCATTCCAACAGGAGTGCTTTTTGATACAGTTCAACTAAATGTATGAGCTCATTGTGTGAAAGCAGCATGTCCCTTTTTTATTGTCTAGGGGTGAAACATCACTTTGTGCTGGAGTCGAGTAGTAATTAGTCACAAGGGACAGTCTATAGTAAAAAATAAAATGACTTGTTTGGTATTAAATTAACTTGAACAATGGCATATGAAGACAGGAGCATCAGCAGGCAAAGAACAAAAGCAGAAAACGTGATCAATATGCAAAATTGACTGATGTGTCTTTTCCACGACTGTTTTGTGTTGTTTTTTTTTTTCTTTTTGATAAGAGACAGCGAGGCTATTGGGACAGTCATTAGAAAATCACAAACAAAATAATGATTGTGCCATATTTATCAGATGTTGCTATTTATTGCAAGCAAGTTGGGTTTTTTTTTTCATCCCACTGTGGAAGTTCCACGGAGAATAGGCCGAGCTGCTCTCCTCTCACATCTGCCTGTGTGCACCCTGTTTAGTGAATTCACTTTGCCATGATCGAAGGAGCTGCGAGGTTTTGAACTCCAACCACAGTTAAAAGACATTGTAGTTGCGGTTGCATGTGACTTTGAAAACTCAAATCTTTTTCTGAAGGGAGCACTGACAAGACAGGGAGCGAGGCTGTCTTTCGTGCAGTTTTGTTTTTCCGTTAAAAATCAAAAGACGTTGTTCGCTGTATTTGCCCCTAATCAGCATGCAGCTGCTTTGGTGGTGGATTGCAGAGGTGTAAACCGTACTTTTTTCTGTGTGGTGTCGTACATCTTTCACTAAAGAATGATTTTCTTTTGGTACTGTAAATCTTTCAAAAAGGGGGAAAAAAAGAACAAAGCACGTCTTGTAAATCAACCATAGTTCATTTTTTAACTAACCTATAGGTTTATTTTCCATCTGATATCAAATATTTGTGAATCATTTGCTTTGCTGTAATGTTGGTAAACCGCTGTGCTTCATATGTCTGACATACCCCGTATAATATACCATTTATGTCTATATTAATCCCTCACCTCTTATTCATCTGTAAAACATTAATGTGATGTGATGATGAGGGAGGAAATTGATTTATAATTGTTGCTTAATAAGGTGTGTGAAGACAAAATAAATAAATGATAGCATTTTTTAGATAATCTCACATATCATTTTGTGATAGTGATGGCATG
Organism: Pampus argenteus; assembly: GCA_036937835.1. Classification (NCBI taxonomy): domain Eukaryota; kingdom Metazoa; phylum Chordata; class Actinopteri; order Scombriformes; family Stromateidae; genus Pampus; species Pampus argenteus. The sequence continues at coordinate 15,959,755 of CM072872.1, read as the reverse complement.
TTGAACCAGGGTTTGTATCACTGTGTTGAGCATGACATCACATGATGTAATCAGGATATCAGGATGAGCTCAAAGCATATCTGTGTTGCCCTTCTTCAAACCTTCTTTCAAACGTGACTCATTTGACAAATAATTTTATTAATAACCAGCTTTCTCCTCCTCCCCAGTTCTGTGTCACTGAAAAACATTAGAACATCTTGTCTTGATAAATATAGAGCTGCACAATGTCTTCAGCAATGCAGCTGGACAGTCAAGTCAGAAATTTGAGATGTCCCAGAGCAGAAAAAGTCACTGTGAATGAATGAAACCATTCATTATCATAATGTTTGGATGCTCATATATGAGCAGTAACTGAGGTTACCATCAATAATAAATCCATGTGGTGGTTACGGTGGTTTGTAACTTTTGAACACTGGGCAAACATACTGCACCTACCGTCTAGCAGGCATACCAGCCCTCACTGAAACATATCAAAACTATCATGTGTGAGAGAGATGATTGGAAAGGAAGAGAATGAAAGGGAGAGGGAGCGAGTGGTGTGGAGTGAAGGCTTTTTGCTCGAGAGCTCCAACAGTGCTGCACATTTTTCATTTCCCGCCGAGTTGAAAAGATCAGGTAATTGAAAAGGAGACAATCCAGCAGCCAAGGCCCCACAGATGCCAATGAAAAGCTTCAGAGATATTAGAGTATTACACTTTGGGCCCTGTCTTTGTATTTCTTTCACATGGGGCCTATGGAAAAAAAATGGGTTTATAATGACAACACCTGAAAAGTGTTTTCCATCAGCCTCATGCATCATTGTCAGCACAGGAGATGAAACCTTATTGTTTCTCTTTGGATGGGCGATGTCAATGGTGAGACAGCAGGTTGAAAAGAGAGAGAGTGAGAAAGGGGAGGAGAAGATGAAGGGATGGAGGGCGGAAGAGAGAGGAAGAGAGATAATATAATATATATAATATGGTCTATAAATGCAAAGTGCATTGAAATGTACTAAAAATCCGATCATCTTCTCACACACCTCCCCAAATAAAAAAAAAAGTTTGAGATTTTTATTACTTTTTTTTCTGATAATTTATACTGCTGGTTTGCTCTGGTGATCACATCAAAAGTTGTGTCCTGCAGTGCAGTCCCCCGCCGAAATCTTCACAGTTGATATTCGTTATCAAATAATGAATAACTCAAGAAACATGAATAAGTCAATTGTCAGTTCTGAATTCATGAAAGACTAAACAATAAGAGATGAGAGAAACTCAAAAGTGGATAATTTATATATAAAAATGAGTAATAAGAGGACGATCCTCTAATCATTTGGGGATCTTGTTTATCACATTTGTTTTTTTTATTTGTTTCTTATATGGAGGAAGGTTAAATGCAAATCGAAACAAATGAAAATGTATTCAGCAGCACAAGCATACCTGAAGACTTAACATGCATGTCATATAAGAATCCTTCATATTTTGGATGGATCTCATTTTTCCAAACTCGCTGCCCTCCGTCAAGCTTTCCCAAGTGGGATTTGTCTAAGATTAATAGTTTTATGATTTATAGGCTGGCAGTGTGTGTGAGCACCGCCGCACCTCCAAACAGCCAGATATACAATTATCTGCTGCTCTTGCCCTATATGAATGCCATTTCCCCGGCATCTCTCCTTAAAAGAGACACGGGCCATTTGTCTCCCTAGCTGCCTCCTCACCCAGGCCAGTAATAAGCCATCTGCTGGATCTGAACATGAAAGATTAAAATGATATACAGTATGAAAGCTCTCTATTCAGTTGCTAATGTCCAAGATTCAGGGACGCAGAGGCCAAAGCTGTCATCTCTCTCAGGAAGAGGTAATTATCACTCTTCCTCTGAGGGGCGGCCGCTGCCTCCGCCTCAGCTTCAAGCAGGACCCGGCCCCTGTGCCGGCTGCCACCGGCCAAACCTCATTTAGTAGACCAGAACAATGCCTGACCAAATGTCTGGCTAATCCCCACAATCCTTTGTATTCATTGAGGGCTGGTCGTATGGGCCTGAGGAGAGGGCCCCGCTGCTTGTGTGTATGTGTATGTGTGTGTGTGTTTGAGGGCAGGGGGTCAACTTCAAGCCCAGTGTGCTACAGGCGAGGCAGGTGATTATTTCACTCACTGTCATTAGGTCTTTGTTCACAAAGAGTGTGTGTAGGGACGTTTGTGTTTGTGTGTATGTAAGCACATGCTTGGATTGTGGGGTATCCCGTGTAAATAAATGGGAGATTAGAGTAAGACACATTTGTTGTTGCAAGTTTGATCTACATCTGAGAAATGGAGCAAAGAGGATCAAGTTAAATTGGCCGTGTACAGGAGGATGGGATGATGACAAAAAAAAAACTGACAAGAAAAAAGGAAACAGTGACCAAGTTTGCACCTTTCAAATTAAATTTTATAGTTTTATTTCAGCATGTGTTACTGCGAGTATGTTTTATTGTATTTCACCCAAAAACAAACAAAAAACAACAACTGAAAAACCTATCCATGAATCTATATAATGCTAGAACCAGACTGCACAATTTCAGCTGGATGACTGATGAGCACGACAATTATGTTTTATCACATTTAGTATGTGCTAGACAACTGATTATGGCTAGAAAGGAAAGACTAACATGCTAGAATATTTCTTTGCCTTCTTGAGCATAACTATAATATTAACTATTACTACAATGTACTGGTAAGCTTTGGGACATCATAACTGATGATATTCCTGATCCAACAAAATACACAAAAAACATTTAAATAAAAAAAACAAAAAAAAAAACACTTTTCTCATTTACCTCTGGTGGTATGTAACCATGATACATTTTAATGAATTAATCCAGGTTTTAAGATATCCTTATTTTATATTCCCCCGACTCACTACAGTGGAAGCGAATGTAATTTAATTTGTGGTGCTCATGTCATTGAAAAATTCAAAAGCATCATGTCTTTCGGGTAAAAGTGTCCCAGTTACTAATCCCTAAAAAAAACGTTGAAACCTTTTTTCATAGAAATGATTCCTTCGGTAGAACGTGATCAAACTGGAGGTCTGATTAATGGGGGCATTGTTTCTAGAAAGAGGTGAAACGAGGAAAGATTGATGGGGTAAGATGGGAACCATTGCAGTTACGCAGTATGTCTGTTAACCAGCAATGTACTAAGAAAATGAATATAATATCAATATACTATATATTTCATATATTATGTAGTGGATCTTTTTTTTTTTTTTTTTTTTAGTGAACCGATCATCATCTAAAATTACAGCGACCATCTTGAAAATATAAATGTCACTAATGTAGTGTTAGCGCTGACACAACAGCCAACTACACCCACAATGCACGTCAGTCATTGAATGTGTGATAATGTGGTTACGCTAAAACCGAGAAGTCTTTCCTCATCAAATCCAAAGACACGTGTTCTCCTTCTCTGTTCTTTTCCCATGACTCAGAATTTCTTTTCTCATCCCGCACCAGAGTTATGTGGTGCTCTGGTGCACCAGGCTCTGAGCCATGAGTGCCACTGCAAGAGTAAATTCATTTTCCTCACTGGGCTTAATTCACTTACAGTCCCTGGAGCCCATTGCAGCCCAGCCACAGTTAGTTTGGGGGCTTAGTGTGTAGTTGGGTTGGGTGAGGAAATCCAGCAGAGCTCTCTCCGTTAGGTAAGCCTGGCTGTCTCTGCTCCCCACCTCTGTGCCTCAAACATCAACCTTTCTGACACCCCCCCAACTCCCCTTCTCTGCTTCCTTCATTTTTCTCCCCCATCTAGTCCTCTGGACCAGGGGTGAAGCTGCCTCTCTTTTCCTCTCCCCCCTCTTCCTCCCTTCACAGTCAGAGAAGAGACGCTCCTCTCATTCTCTTTTTCGTAATACAAACCTCAATTATGCATAAACTCGTCAATTTGGCCGTTCAAAGAGGAATGACATGGAATCCAGTGGAGAGGGCTGTCTGAAGATATATCTCAGTCGATGACAATGGGAAGCTTAATGCATGTCTTAGTGACTGTCTGTGTGACCCATCCTCAAAACCATTTTATTAAACTTATTTAATATAACTTAAACCCAGCCGGCAACTGAAATGCCACAATACACCCCCATGATATATTTCTACATCTGCCAACGCTGCTGCTGCTGGGCTTCATTGTTAGTCTGTCTTAAATGAAGCTGCCTGCAGGACTTTTCTTGACCTCAGATTTCCACCAGCCTCCTAAAATCAACATTATCTGAAGTTCTGTTGAACCCCGCGCTGAACTGCCATCAAAGCTTTGTTGCTACGTTCTTATTGTGGTACAGAGTGTTTGAATCGATATGTTTGGCTCCAAGCATTATCGCATTTACATTTTTTTTTTATTTTCTCCACTCCACTTGCTTTTTTAAATGAGAGATTGTGAGAGGAAGAGACCACCCCACTCCCTGCTGTCGTGTTGTCTCTATCCTCCATTCTTCTCTTTTCTTTTCTCCTTTCATCTGCTTCCAACTATACCTTCTCGGTGCGACGACATGAGTAAATGGTTCTGTCAGGCCTCCTGAGTGGATTAAAGTGGCCTTCAATTACCTTCATCATTGACCTTATGAAGCTGGTTAACTGCAAAATCCTTAACCCTAAACTCAGTCATTGTGCACTTTACTTCACTTTTTTTTTTTACACACAGGGCGACAAACACAATTGTGCTCACAACATTATAAAGGGGATGAAAATGAGGAGGAAAGATCTATAATGAAAAAAATAGGTTAGGGCTAAAATAATTCATTCTGGAAGTTTCCTTTTTTTCTGATTTTGGTTGAGATCAAAGCTTGGTTTCAGGTCTAATTAACCAAACGAATGCAGATCCCAGACCTTCTGGCTGCGGGTAAGGCCTTGGAGGGATCCCTCGCTGAAAATCCACATCAGATTTAAATAATTAATATGACACCTTGAGCTCCACAGAGAAAGAGGGTCTCCATGTTGGAGTTTAGAACAATGTCACTGCCAAGTGTAATGCTGTTTGTCTCCATGAAAATGAGCAGCGGAGAAAGCAGCCACTCCATTGTACTGCCTCCTTGGCGGATCAGGGAACTGCTCTCCCCTTTGTCATGCTAACGGAGAGCTTTAAGGGGCCATTGGTAAAGACGGCCTGCGGCCTGCGCTCCATTCCTGCCTGGGCCAGGCTGAAGAAAGCTGGGCCTGGCTCTTGGGACTTGGAGCTGGGGTCATTTTATGGTTTTTAATCCTCTTAATCCCCGTTAGAAGGGGCTTGGTGGAGACAAATCCGCTCCCAGAGGTCCTTAGGATTCAAACGCTGCGCTTGAGCAACTGTATCATTTGATAACCACAATGGTGGAGGATAGAGGGAGAAAGGAGAGGGACAGACGGGGAGAGAAACAGGAAGAAAGATAGACATTTACATTGTGATTGAGAGATATAGATTTTTATCTTTGCCCTCTGGTTATTAGCTCTCCTTCTCAAATGATACCTCTTGCTCATTTTGTCTGTCAAAGTTTGCGTCAAGGTGGATATACTGTGCCAGATCCATGACACGTACACACATAAACACTAGGTCTGAATCTCATGCTAATGGCCCTTATGTTGCCCTGTGGTCCATTAAGAAATGCAGTGTGCTCCAGGTTCCCCATGTGGACAGCACAGTGGCCTGTTTACGGGGCTCGGGGAGACTGGGGAGCGGGGATAATCCAGAGGGCCCTATTCAAATTAATACACTCCTGTTAATCTCATCTCAGACAAGCTCTCTTCATTATCACTCAATTAAAAGTGCATATATGAACAGGCCTGGGCTGGAGAGCCCTGTGTGTCTGAGCCTAGTGACTGAACAGTCGAGCCAGGAGGGAGGCAGTGCATGCTGGGACATAAAAACACTGACTGATCCTTTTTAAACAACGACTTATAGTGGACTATCTAAAAAGCAAAGTGATTTTAACAGGAGGAGACACAACCAGCTGGAGTTTTGATAGATACCAGATATCAGAAGGAGATTGAGGGTTATTTTGTGCTTGCACTGTGGAGGACATAGCTGAAATTCTGAACTGTTTTACTGAATGTATGTTTAGCATGTTACCAAGTGGTCAGGAAGAGAAACAGAGGGACGCTACTGATTTCAGACAATACTCTGGCTTCAATGTCATTTCTAATTGAAAGAATATGATGGGATGGTTAGCTTGACTCACAATTGCCTGTGGCTCACAAAGGAACCCAAACATAGTCTTGAACGTTCCTTTTGTGGAGAATGACATGAGACAATGTGCATTTGTGGTCAGCCATTTTTGACGGCAGAAACCAAAGCATGAAATGAGAGCAGAGGAGGAAAAAAAAAGATGCTTTGAGAGGGAAAGTGATCTTTAGGACTGAGCCTGATACTGTGATTTAGTCTGTTGGGTGAGATTATTTAACCCTGTTGTTGTTAACCACTTTTGTACTTCTTTTATGTTTAAGAATAAGTACACAGTTCTTTGTACAAGATCTTTACGTTTTTCCACTATCCTCTTCCTCAACTCATCGTTTTCTTTCTTTTCCTCACGTTGCCCACAAAGCTTTTTTCTTGCTAATGTGTCCAGAGTGGCATATGGGGTTGAGCACCTTCAGTGCTGAGCCCTGGTGTGGGAACAGGCTAGCTGTCTGTGTTCTGCATATAGCCTGCAGCCAAAGACTGAGAAGGAGCAAGCAAAACAACAACCACAAGTTTGGCCTGTCTGCAGAATGCCAGGACTGCTTAGTGGTTGGCAGCCTGCAACACACCAGGGGTACACGGCTGTCATTCGCTGGGAAGAAATGCTTGAGATCCCATATTCCACAGATGGAGCACATGTTACTTATAGTAGAACGATGAGGGTGAAGAACTCGCCAAGCTTGCGGACGTAATGTTGGGCTTGTATGATGATAGTCTGTAGGTACTTACTTCATGGTTAAAATCCCCAAATGAATATGAAGTGAGCATCTTGGAGTTGGTGTGAGCTATCTGGGAGTAGCTGGAAGTGTTCAGTAAATCAGTGTGTGGTTCTTTTAAGATTTTTAGAGCAGGATCAGTGATAGATTATTTATTTCACCAAAAATTGGTCTGCTTTCTGCTTCTGATCACATTTGGAAGACACAATCGTGTGTGTCCTTTGCTGCCTTCAATATCCCTTAATCCAGTACCTGTTGATAAGTGTCTTGGTGAAATGTTTGATTCTTTTCAACTTGCTAAATTAGGAAACATTATGTGATTATATCATATTTACCATGTATTTGCTTTCAAAAGGTCATTAGTCAGTGGTAAACATATCACTTGAGCAAGTCGTAGATAACAGAAGGTCTGAACTTGAGTTGATCACTTGGCAGATAATGGAAATAAACTTTCTACCGTTATACTTCCAAACTGTGAGAAAAAAAATCATTTTTGGTGATAGGGCAGGTTTATTCTGAAGCTTGATGTCCTCTGAAGGACCACTGTAGTGGACTGTGTCCCTCAAACCCGTGTGGATATTCGTGCTTTGGAGCAATATTTTTAAGAATGAGTCCCTGTTTTATTTATACCAGACATGAGCACATTCCGCCATCGGTTTCACACAGACATGTATTTAAACAATGACAATGAAAAAATCTTTTTGAAAATTGGTTTTTGCAAATGATTTATGACGAAGGAAATACACTCAAAACATTTGCTAGACTTCAATGACACAGACAATGCATTTGAAACACTGAATGTTAACTAAAACTTTTCTTCTTAACACGAAAGGTTACCCTAAAGGGATGAAGCCCTTGATCTGGGACACAGCTTATGGATAAATAGACAAAGACTTTCCAGTACAGGACTTGTTTAATAAGCAGTATTTGGGAAGCACAGAACAACATAACCACATAACCACCAAAAATGTCAGCCAAGTTAAAAACAAGACACAGACGCAAAAATCAAGACTTGCCACTTTAGATGTCTTAAATATCATTAAATCTGACAAAAGAAATGAATCACATCTAATTCTTACACATCTGAAATGGAAAAAAGTTGTGAAATCTTTTTCGAAGGGGCTTTCTTTCAAATAGCCTGATAATGAATTCTCTGAAATGAATTCCCAGGGTCTACACAGTACACGTTTCACTCTGTTGTCCTCTCCACAGTCATAGCCAAACCTAACAACACCATTCAGATTGCAGTTTCCATCTGGTGGGCACAGGAAGACATGTGAACATCTTTCCGTAATTGCGATATCATAAGGAATGCTGGTGTCATTTGTTACTCCGCTCTCGCTGCACACACATTGTTTCACACTGTGGGTTGCTTCCCTTAATGTCAGGTCCTAAGACCTAACTCTACATTATTTGATCAGGGCTGCGTTCACCACCCTCATGTTTCTACAGCCTTTGAGAAAAGACTAGAAACCTGTGTAATGAGCATAGTGTGCATGCTTGCGTGTACGTGCGCTTCATGTATCCGACTTCATTTCAAACCCTTGGTTCTTACTGGGAGTGCAGAGTGAAAACATAGCTTGTTGGCGTGTGTGTGTGTGTGTGTATTGATGTGTGTGTGTGTGTGTGCGTTGACAGCCTTTGAGCCAGTTCTCGCCTTTACTAAAAACGCTTAGGGCACAAAGCAGCCTTCCCCCCTCTGCTCCTGAGCACAGGCCCTGCTCTCGCTCTCTGACAGCAGCTGAAGGTAAGCACCAAAGACATCCTGACACATGCGCGTAAAAGCACTTTTGATGCAGGGAAAATGGACCGCTTTGCAGTGTACAAATAACAGCAAAATGTCAACAGAACGAGGCGAGTCCGACGGGAGGCAACAACACAAGACAGGTTCAGATGATATTACAGCGAACAAAACATGAGCGTCAACCACCAGGCACTTTGCTTATCTACCTCAATCTTCACATTGTTTTGACTTTGTCTATTTATCAAACTGTCATTTTATCCCTCATTTGATCAGACATTTTTTCTAACTTTCAGGAATATGGCAAAGGAACACACAAGGGGAAATAAAAAAAAGAGGCATTTTAGCCGAGACAGTAATGGTAGTTGTTCACTAACAAAGTGAAATATACATTTCTTCATGGTTACAGTCATGGTTCCTCATAACCCCACTGAGGACCTGTATAATTGATATTATGTAACCATTTACTTTTTTTTCACGTGTACTCAGTTATGTTTAAAGAGCAGGAAATTTACTCTATAATTCCACTTATGCATCAGAAAGATGTGATGATTAAATCAAACTTCTTTCATAATATTACTATAATAATCATAATAATATTAAATAAACTTGAGTAGTTAATAGAAATCATGGTGCCACTTTCTAAACGGTTTATTAGTTGTAAGTAAAAGTTCAGTTAGGTTGATATATTATTTTCTACAGCATTAATAGAAAAGACAAACAATCCTGCAAATGGGATTTTTCACAACCTGCCGACCTAAAAATTATTTTTGGATTATAACGGATTCATCATGCATTAGAAAATGAGCAGTACAGTCATGTTTGGATCCTAATGGATTTGATGTGATATTTAATTATTGAAACAGTTGCGTTTTTCACTACCTGTCACCCCTTAATTTAATTTTCATGTTAACTACAGTGGTATCACACTTAACCTTATAACCCTCTTCACATTGGGATGACTCTGCTATACCCGTCTGTGTTTGCCTGTCAATCTATACCTCATAACACATTTCCGATAGCTTCTTACCACTTATCCTGCAAAAAAAAAAAACAACCCATCTGGCTGTCTGTCTTGACTGTTCCTGTGAGGTGTGTTTGGTGAGGGCTGGGGTCAGGGCCCAGCGATGCTCTGGAAGATAAGTGTCTGCTCTAACCCAGGGCTACACCTGTAGGTCACTGCAGGGGGATGCTAATCCCTCAGGCGCCCGCTAATACTGATGATCTGCATCTGAGACCCTTTCCCCTGGGAGTGTATGTGGGTGTGTGATGCTAGTGTGCATGTGTGTGTGTGTGTGTGTTTGCTTGTGAGGGCTGACAGATGAGGCAACAGGGGGCCCAGCAACCCGTGTCTGTGTGTGCGTGTATGTGTGTAGTATGGGGGATGGGAGTGTTTATGTGTGTGTGTATGCGAGTGTGCCGAAGGTGGAGCTATCTTTAAGGGGTGTTGGGAGGGTAACTGGTGCATTTTCCTTGGCCTCCACCTTCAGTAGGGGCTCGGATTTTCAGATCTCGGACAGAATAATTTGTCACCTATTTACATGGAGCCAAAAACTGGAGAAATGGCATGAGCATCTGGTGTCTCTCTCAATCTCCCTTGTGCCACACACAGATGTGTCTGGCTGCAAACATCCCCCCATCGTCTTGTCTTCTCCCGGAGCTCTCTTCCAACCAATTGCACTCTTGTTATTTAAAATTAGTAAAGCAAATCACTACTGCTTAGACTTTGTGACTTTAATATTAGGTGATGCACAGTATATTTGCAGGACCACTGCATAAACATAGATTCAGATCATGATGCGATGTTCAAATGCCATGTAAAGACCTATCGGGTGTTTGAATTATTCCTCCTGTCCATATGGGCTATGAAGCAGCCTAGACTTTCCTTGCTTTAATACGCTATAAAAGAAACTCAGACTGGTGAGGTTCTTATATTAACTTTAGATGAACTGTAGAATGCATTTTTGCATGGATTGTGTATTTGTTGATCTGATATATAGTCTTTTATTGGAAGGGATCACTTCATGGCCTTTTAATGTTCATAAGGCATGTAAATCTTGTATTACAGTATGATGAACTTGAAAAGCTGAAGCCTTTGGTACGATGACACACTATACAGCAAAACAAGTCCTCCAAATTAAATGTTAAAAAATATGAAAGACACAAAAGAAGCCTTCCAAAACCGGTTACAAATCGCTGTTGAAAAAATAAACCTTTTAAATGATGTGACAACAGTATGTTTGGACTAAAAACAATGTTAACTTGTGAATAGAAAACGAACAGTGATCTCCTGTATTAAAGTCTGATGTTTTGTCAACACATCCATCCACCCGACCGTCTGATTTCCTCACTAATCTTCACTACTCATTGATGTTTCCTGTCAACGTCAACTATCCAACAGCTCAAACAGATTACAGTTACAGGAAGGCTTGTGGCAACTAAACGCATAGTTAAAGGTTCGGGAAAGATTGCGGTGACGGTGAATGTCGACTGTAGACCAGTGACAGGACGCAGACTCCTGCATGGATGTGCTACATGCACATCTACCACACACAGCACAGTACATTCTGCCTCGCTTACATCCTGCATCAGCAACGGACAAAAATGGCGGTGTGCAGAACTGTCCAATATGAATGAAATTCCTAGGGATACTGGCCTGCCTCATCTGAGCTAACTTTACTGAACATAATTCATATACGCTTGTAGCAAGAAGAATTCTAACTGCGGAAAAGATGGAGAGAGATAACATGAAGCAGTGAGAACAGGGATAACGTAACTTGCTTCGGCGCACAGTTTGAAAAAAGGTGATTGGCTCTGTCCTCAGGCTACCTAACTCCATGCTCACTCACTCACACACACACTCACACACACACACTGGTATTGCACACTAATCACATTTCACCCCAATCACTAAACACACATTCATATTTGAAGGTTTATCCCAGGCGGCCATTTCAAATTATTATGTATGTGATTCCAACCACACAGAGCACAGAAAGTGTTTACTCTCTTCATTGAGGCGCTGGATAAGTTGAGAGCAGAAGCTAAGTGTACTACAGTCTATGGCAGAAGAATAAACATTTTCCTTTATAGCCTGAGGACCCACTTTTCATCTGTCAAGCATGTTTTAATAATTAATCTGTTTAATACACACACAGCATCTGCTGGGTACAACTCCCATCCTCCCATTCAAACTGACTAGCACAGCTGCCACTGTTTGGGTGTACTGTACAGGTCTGGAATATGATAAGATGTGTTTTTTAGTCCTTTGCAATACAGGCAGAATACTGCTCTGCATATAGTATATAGACACAGTCTTGTACTTGCAAACACTCTGCACACACACACACTCTTGCAGACTAGTTTATGCTGAAGGGCTAAAGCCATGACTATAAGCCTACTTTCCCTATGTGGTGAGCAGGCCAAATGGGGATTGTGTAAATTAAATACATTTCTTTTTCCAGCAGCAGAGAGAAATGATGCCAGATTAAGCCCATGAATATATACATGGGCCAGGGCTGACCTGTCTCCAGACGCCTGATTTCCCTGGAGGGGTGCTGACATGGTGAGGGGCTCCAGGGGTGTGTAGGTGTGTGTGTGTATGCATGCATGTGTGCCTTTGAGTGCGTGTGTGTGTGCGTGTGTGTTGCACAGTGTACCTCAGACAGAGGTTAGGAGATCTCTTGAACAGGTCCAAATTGAGCTTAATCTCATTCCTCATTGTGCTGGAACAGGAATGAAATTGCACAATTGCACTTTAATCGATGATCGAACAACCTTCCCCCCCTCCCCCTCTCCCTTTTCTCTCTCTCTCTTTTTCATGTCTCTTGCTTTCTCTCTCTCGCTCTCTCTTTGTGTCCTTGGCCTTAAATTCCTTACATGGGCCAGTGGGCATGATTGCCTGTTAGCCTCTATTTTCTTCTCTTCCTTTTTGTTCCAGTGGAAGCATCTAATAATGTCTGCTCAAGCAATCAGGAGGTTAATGTGGTTAGGATAAGGGCAATCATAAACCAATAAATGCCATCCGGATGCTCCAATTCTCTTTCATTTCACGTCTAATCCTGAGAGATTGTGATTTCAGGAATCTTGTGCTGCATCTGTTGCACTGGAGCGCGTCTCCATCATGGGAAGGAAGGATTCAGCCAGTCTCCAGGGATTGATTACACACACACACACACATATATACACACAGTCATTTGCGGCACACAGGTGCTTCTGATTATCTAAGGTAGGAAACCTTTGGTCAGCTGCGTATTAACCATATGAAGGGCTTTTGCCTTTCCAAGAGAGATCTATTTCAAAAACACTCTCAGTCACGGTCTCGTAATCCTCACACAGCGATCATATTCAGCAGTTTGCCTTCTTGGTTGTCTCTCTGAGACGTCGCTCACAAAATCAAACAAACCACAGTCTCCAGAAGAATCTATTTTTGTTATGAGTGATACAAGTTGAGGACAACATCTGACTCCTCTAAACTAACAACGACTGTGTGAGGATTACAGGGATCCGTGTCAGTAACCACAAAAAAAAACCAACACCCGTCACGGTTGAATGCTGCTCAACCATTAAGTCAACATTCTTCCATTTACACTTGTGATGATATTAGAGAAGGTAAAACCTGTGGTAACAACAAAAACGCAAGCATTGATACCATGAAATGTTTACAGGTTGTAAAAAAAAGCACCCAACTAGCTCAGAAAATTAGAAAATATTTTCTTCAGAAATCTTATGTATCGTTATTTGGTTACAAATTGTACAATTAAAATGATGTCGCGTTAACTGCAGTCAGCTGGAATCTGTCAAGCGCACATTTCTTACGGTAATTTGATCATGTTATAGCATTATACTCATGATAATGATGTCTGCATGTCAAAAAAACGTGTATGCAAGATAATGAAAGGAAAGTGCGGAAAAAATATACATGGCAAGATTTGCCCCTGTTACATACTTGGAAAAAAAAATGCAGGTACTTGAGCCATGTAAAATATTGATTTGTTGCTCAAGGTGTAGGAACAAAACAATGCAACAAAGGTTCCCAGACTGTTGTATCTGGGGTGGATGTACTCATTATGGCCCATAATGAAGGGCTCCGCTTACTGCTGTGCATCTACTCAGTAACACTGACGACCTACACACACACACACACACATATATACACACATACAAACACACGTGTACATACGTACACAGACCAGGCCGCTGCCAGGCTGTCAAGTCCAAAAATAATTAGGCATCAAAATGAGTTTCCCTGTTTTTTTTGTTTTTTTTTCCTCCTCTTGTTCGTTTTATTCATGTGCTGGAACTCGGGAGACTGGCTAATGCAGTTAACATGCTCTCATCATGAATTTTCATTACACCATTACATGGGTACATTACAAGAGCAGGGGAGCTGCGACTACAGGGATGCCATCAACATGTACACACAGACAAGAACACACACACACACAGAAATCCCGGACACACATAAACTCATGCATTTATTCAGATGTACGAATGCGTACCGAGAGATGCTGTATTACTCTGTTTCGGTATATGTGTGTGATGTAGGTATGCTTTTTGAAATACAACCGTCTTATATAATTGGTAACACTACAGATTATTGTGAAATGTGGTCAAAGGAATACACTCTTTTTTACTTTATTTATGTTGATGTCTTGAGTTGATGATGTATCTCGTTTGTATGAATCCACATAAGCCCTTGTAAAACTAAAACTTGTTTTTAGATTTTGGTTGTTGTGCAGATTAAGGAAAGTCATTAGTATTCATCATCTGGGGAACATGAACATATGTAAAAAAAAAAAAAAACAGTTGACTAGTTGTTGAGGTATTTCAGTCTGGAACAAAACACTCACATAGATATTAATATAAGACAGCTTTCATGCCCCGCTGCCTCCAAGGATACATGAGTCAATGAGCACCAAGGGTGTGTACATATGTAGGCACAGGTGAGCGTGTGTGTGTGTGTGTGTATGTGTCAGTGCTATCTGAGAAGTGTAGCATTTTGGAGGCGTGTGTGTATCACCATGTAAAATGGGTTTTCTATTGCTGATCTGCTCATGCTCAATTACCCATAGTCTCCTGGGGCTTAGGGAGGATAAACACACATCACCTGGGCCTGATTTATTTCACTGTCTCACAGCAGCCTGGAATTAAGGCACAAATGCTCTCGCACATACACACAGACACACGCACACACACATGCTCCCGACACAGACAATGATGTTATAATTGTTGCTTTGTCAGTTGCAGAATTTCACACGGACAAAACATCTCAAGTAGCCTGCCGTACCAGACATTAAACCTCCAAGATCAAACAATTAATGATCATCAAACTGTAATGCTTACAATGCTTACACAGCTAATTTATAAAAGACTTAATGCTGTGACAGATTGAGAGTCAGTGAGAGAGTGCTGGAGCCTTTGTAAGCATGCCAAGGCCCTGCGTCCCCCGAAGCTGAGATCTTCTGCCATCCCTTTCCTTCCTTCCTCTCTTGCTTCCTTTTGTCGTACTTTACTTTTTACACAACAGGTATCTGTATGTATCTATATGTGCACCTTACTTTCCTGTGGTTCTCATGCATGGTATATTTATTGATTCTTATGAATAACCTGTCGATCGGGTTTGACCTCATTAGACTGTCCGATCTAGAGCCAGTCATGGGACCAGCACAGCATGATTAAACATGTCATTGCATGTGGTCAAAGCAGAGATGGTGGGTGAGGAAGGGAAGGGAGAGATACTAGGAAAGAGAAAATAGGCTTGTTGTTCAGCTGTTTACTTATAAAATCAGTCCGTCCGCCATTTTTGAATGCAATAGGTGATGTTTACTAGTTTGGGGAAGGAAAAACCGAGGGGGCACCCTCTGTTCAATAACTCCATTAGTTATTGAAGAGTCCAGTAGTTTCTCATGATAAATTTTGCTGCAAAATCATGGCAGTAAATAAATAGTGTAAAAGTTCAAAGCATTTAATGCAGGCCCATCTTTTTCAAAGATTTGCTTGTGGTGGAAAGCTGAATTTGCTGTTTGGCACGTTCGAGCTGTTCTCTCTGATTACTTACTGTACAGGCATGTAAACAAGACGCATCAAACCATTTTATGCAGTGCTCATGCAAATTGCAAATGTCATTTCAATGCAATACATTCAGAAGTAAAAAAAAAAAAAAAGGCCAATGTACTGAGAGCCAGTGAGGAGCTACTATATGTAGCTAAACATGGTCCTCTGATCAACCAGTAGGAAAACAAGTTTGGTGACAAGACTTTACTCCATAATAAGACATGCTTCCCATCGGTTAAGGATGCTAGTTATCTAGTTATGTTCATTGGAGAGCTTGGCCTACCAAGAGTCATTGTTTCTGGGAATTAAATCCTGTGATTTGTCCTCAGGCTAAGGGGAGGACTGACCAATGTGTCATCACTAAACACACCCTCATCTATATAAATGCTGTGCAACAGTAACCTCCACAACAAAATGAAAAGATACCCAGTTACTGATGTCTTATTCCCAATTCTTTTATTATACATGGAAATTACATTGTGGATTAATGGGAGTAAGTAATGTAAAGTAGTAAGAATGGGAATGAGATAGCAGATAGATTGTGTTTGTGAGTTGACCAGTGCCCCAGTTTACCTTTGCAGTAAAGAATGAGGGTACGGTTAGTGCCTTGGGATAATAACAATAACAAAAATGCATTATAGCAAAGGGAATAGCCACAGGATACCATTTAAATAACGTAATGACAAAGAAAAAAGGAGGAAAGAGTGAAAGACATATAAAATCATGGTAGAATTGGAGGAGTTTAACGTGGGAGCAATCTAACATTCTCCTCCCCTCATCTCCCTCCTGCCCAGCTGTCCTCCTCTTCTTCATTTGCCACTTTCAAGCTGTCCTGTGCAATTGTTTGTCTTCAGAGTGTCGCTGACTGCCAGACAGGACTGTAACATCAATATTAGGAAGCATTCCTTTCTCTGGTGTAAGGCTGCAATGACAACGTCTGCCATGTTTCACTCTGATCTCTCCATCAGTGTGAATAAGTGTATAGCCGTGCTTCCTCAGACTGTCACTCACTCCTCTGGGGAGACACTCGCACACTGCTCCTTATTATCTCTGCCGAGATGGACGCCTTCAAACAGAAATGCTGCAAATGCAGATGCACAGACTTACACACACAAACACACACATACATATACTGCATATTATATGTGTGCGTATATTATAAGCACATACACACTCAGCAGTCTGCAGAGGTAGATGTGCACATGGACACACACAGATGTAAATTTAGAGGTCTAATAAAAACAGGTTGTATATATATGCGTGTGTGTGTGTATATATATATATATATATATATATGCGTGTGTGTGTGTGTCTTATGTTAGATAAATGTATGTGTGTTTTTTACAGATCAGTTTGTAAACAGAGACAGAAAGTTGTGACAGACAGAGATTTGTGCACATGAATTTCATATATATGTGTGTGTTCAACTAGTTTGTAGAGGCTGTGTTAATGTGTGTGTGTGTGTGTGTGTGTGTGTGTGTGTGTGAGTTAGCGAGCTGACCTGTAGTGAAGCCGCGCAGCACAAGCTGACTACCTTTTGTTAGATCCCTCTGTCTTATGTGTTACATCAAAACACCTCATTATCGCCTCCTCTGTCATTGGAATTCAAACTGTTCTTTTTTTTTTACTGTTAACCAACTCAATATGCTCTCTCTCTCTCTCAGTCTGTTTGTCTCTCTGTTTCTCACTGTGCTCTCTCTGTCATCAGCTGCTGAGACAGTGTTGGGCAACAATTTCTCCATTTCCGTTTGAAACCATTATTTAAATGACAGAGAGCTCGTCCAGTGAAGGACAGGAGAAGAAAGCGGCGCACTCATACCAATTAATTCCTTGCTGTACATAACTTGTCAGGTGAAGCAGACCCTTCAGCTGCCTCTCAGGTAGTGGCAGTCCCTATGGGTGTTGTGCAGCATCCTAAAGGGGACGGCCCTGCACACTGGGCTGAGGATGAAGATATAGAAATGATTGTCAAATTAAGGTTAACTCATAGTCAAGTATGAGAAAACTCAGGACGTAACTTTAGCAATGCATCAGCATCCAGAAATCAAAAAATCTCATCTGATTCGGTTATATTTCTCTTGGCTTGTCACGTTGAAGTTATAATATTTAACGTTTAACTCTTAACGTTGAAGGGTAAGAATGAGTAACCTTTCAATGCCAACTGTTGATCTACTTATCTGTTGCTAGAGGCAATCTGTCTAATCGTTTGTTTTGATTTACAGATGGTGATATATGAAGTCTGGACGGGGATTTTTTTGTAATGGATTTGTCCACAGAGGTGCACAGTAATGCAGGCTGCAGTAACTGTAGTTGAGGTCCAGGCCTCTTAATTACAGTACAAGTCAAACAGGAAATACGAATTACTTGAAACAGGAAGTTCATATTACCCTGTGAGCCAGGCTGTGTCAGCAGTGATCAGTCTCTCCTCATTAGTGTGTTATTTCACCTCATTGAAACACACACACACACACTGCACCTGTAGACCGTGGGCGCCAGGTGTCCAGAGAATGGATCACTTTCTATATGCCTCATTTCAAGTAACAGCTGTGTTTCAGAGGAAGTCCACAGAGCAGGGACTTCCTGTAGAAGGATGCGTGGGGGGGTTTTCTGTCTTGACATTTTTTAGTAGCTGTGAATATGTACATACTCTCTGTGTGTGTAAATGTATGTGTGCATTTACAGTACCGGTTTATGGTTGACTCAAGGCTTGTATCATTGCTTTTGGGTAAACGTAGATAGACAGATAGGTTTGCTTTTTCTTCCCGTTCACATCTTTTTGATGGTGGCTGAAGGGTGACATGCTCTCCTCCTCCTCCTCTTCTCTCTGCATGGAGGATAGAAGCCTTCTCCTCCCTTCTTCCCGTATATAAAAGAGTGGTGCGGTCGAGCACAGGGAAGGTGATAACCCTTTTGTTTAGTCTGTGCTCCATCACAGGCTCTGTCAAGCCCAACAGACAAGCAGGCAGAGCCGTGACAGGCTCACTAATCTGACAGCTCCTCCACATCACAAAGCAAAGAGCAGCCATCACATCAAAGTGGCACGAGAGAGGCACCAGCGGTGAGAGATTGACGCCACTTCTTTGCTCTGCCATTTTCGCTGGTATCTTCATAGCACCCCTGACATGTTGCGCACCAGGAACCTTCAGAGGAAATAACCAGGTAGCAAAGGGGGAATCCTGAGTTGAGGGACTCCCCTCTGACTGAGTGGTGAGCGTGGGTAACCTTCCTGCAGGATGAGTGTGTGATACATTCAGAGTACATGACAGCCTGTTTAAATGGATTTGTATTTATGTGTTTGTGTTGTTGGCGGGGTGCTGTTTTTGAAGGAGGGTGAGGGGTCATACAACAGCTCTTGACTCTTCTCCCTATATCAGTTCAGTAATAAAAAACGGGACATTGTCCTTCGTTAAATTACATGTGGAATAATGATAATCAAATCCGTTGTTAGTGTGCTGGAACAGTTAGGATCCCCAAATCACTTTTGCTGCTGCAAATACATTAGAAAGTCCAGTATTGGGCAAATGTTTGGCTTTGAAAGTAAAGTCAGGCCGCCTTCAAAGTTATTGCCATCAATTTGTTTGTATTTATCAATTAACTAGGTTCAGTAAACAGAAGAAACTTAAATAAAATAAATACTTGTTGTGATCTTTGCCTTTAAAACAGCATTGGTTCCCCTCAGTTCACCTGCACAAGTATCTTGGAGAAGTTTCCACAGTTCTTCTGTGATTCAGGCTGTCTGAGCTGCTTGTCTCTTCATGTAATCCCAGACTGACTCCATGATGTTGAGATCAGGCTCTCTGGGTGCCAAACCGTCTGTTACAGGACTCCTCATATACAGGTGCATGTCATAAAATTAGAATAGCATGAAACAGTTGATTTATTTCAGTAATTCCATTCAAAAAGTGGAACTTGTATAATGTATACATTCATTTCACATAGACTGAGATATTTCAAGTGTTTTTTCTTTTAATTTTGATGATTATAACTGAGAACTAATAAAAAACCCAAATTGAGTATCTCTGAAAATTAGAATATTGTGGAAAGGTTCAATATTGAAGACACCTGGTACCACACTCTAATCAGCCAATTAACTCAGAACACCTGCAAAGGCCTTTAAATGGCCTCTCAGTCTCGTTCTGTTGGCTACACAATCACAGGGAAGACTGCTGACCTGATAGTTGTATATCTTTAATACTACCTGGATTTCTGTTTTTTATGGCATGATGATGATGATTCAGGCAGACAATAGACTCACACAATGGTTTGGCTTGTTGCGTTTTAGGGAACACTTGTGTGAAACACATTTATGATACACAATGCAGTTAGATATGACAGAAAGCCTTGTTGTAATTTCAGCAGAAATTCTTTCAGCTCCCTTGGGATAGTTTGCAGCCCAAAAATACTTTTACAGTAACTGTCCAGCAGAAGTTAAGATCTCTTGGGATCTCTGTGGGATCCTGCAACATTATGAGGTTTATATTTTTATTCTGAATTCAAGGTGTACATTTTTGACCCAATCAAACCATATCAACACTTTCTATGTAGTTCATAGATCATCTCGATTATCTGATCAAATGATCCGTGTCATGCCTTTATCAGAAGACCCAACAATCATCTGCCACTTGCTTACAACTTCTGGTGCAGTTACTGTAGCACTCAGAGACGTGTCAGAGAGTGGGGTTACACACCAGTTATGTGGGTCACATGTGATCTTCCTCATCCAGATGGTTTGCCAGATGCAGAGCTGCCAGTCATCTAACAGAGCACACACCCTACTTGCATACAAAAGCAAACACATTAAAAACAGAAAGAGGCAATCGCTTAATCCAACACTGTACTGTTGTTTTAGTCGATACCTAGTTGCTGTTCAGGCAGCTCAGGATGTTCAGAAATCCAAAACACCTTGCACACAGTATGCTGAAGGTTTTCTACTTCATGTTAAGGAATAGAGTTAATGCATATGTGAGTTTTGGGACTGGAATAAGGCACTGGTCTTGTAGCACTCTGAGCCCTGATTCCATCTAATAATGTAAAACAACACTAATTTGAGAGAGCCGCTTTATCTTTGCATGTTAATCAATAAACTCATTACCTGCGGTGCTTAGTGAAGGATTCCCTCATGCCTGCTCACTGATGTAGCCAGAAAAAAAGAAAGAGAGAAGATGGAGATGAGGGGGAGAGGTGAAGAGAGAGGTTGATTATAATTACAGATTTTAGCAGCCTGTGCCTTAGCATAACCTGCTCATTACAGTGAGTGTGTGTGTGTGTGAGTGAGTGTGTCGGCCTCACACTTTCAACACAGCCCTATAGCCACAGTGCTCCCCAGCTTCCCCTCCCGTAGAAAGCCAAGAACAGCCGACACAAGTGGCCCATTTAGAATATAAACACACAAAAACCTGTTATTTCAATTGACCTTCGTCACATCAAGCTGTCAATGATCTCAGCTCCGTACTCTTCGTCGTTTTCTCCTTCTCTTTCTCCGAGGCGGGCTGCATGGTAATGAACATTTGGTTCAGAATAGGTGAGAGAGAGAGAAGGAGGGAAATGATATGCCAGGGCTGTGTTTCTGGTGTAGGTGAGACAGCCAGCAGCATTTATGGAAATGGACAGAGCTGAGGGAGGCACTGCGGCTGCTGCTGTGTTTTCCTCCAAACTCCCAACAGCGGGGAATTGGAGAGTATTCTGACAGATTTGGTATTCCTTTGTTAAAGGGATCAGCAAACTTTCATTTTGCACCTGATTTAGGGTTTCTTTTGTCACAAAACGCAGGCAATCTTCTCTGTTTGCTAACTTGTGAGATAAAACGCGGGCGCAGCGGCAGTGACGACATATTTTGGAGTTTGAATCTTCTGTCACGTCTGTGAATCTGAAAGTGTGCTGAGCCCATCAGTGTTGCGTGTGTTTGTTGCATACTGTCAGTGGTTGTTGATCATTATGTTTGTCAGTGTTGTGCATCTAGCAGGCATCCCTGGCCTGCTTCTGGCTTGTGATTATGAGATGAGAGGTGTTTTATGATTGACTCAGCCATCCGCTGTCAATGTACACAACCATTAGCATAACTCTCCAGCCGTCACTGTTTATCCATGTACGATAGAGGCACTTTATAGGGAGGATTGAAACCGATAATTATGAATAAAAACATCCTGCATCCCATCAGGACTATTTTGTGATGGCGTGTGTAACACTGAGTCAGTTAGACGTGTGCCTTCACTCTAAATGTCTTCCTCGGGACAGGTACTGTCATTGAAGTGTTGTCGGCAGAGGCAGTCGGCTGCAAGATTAGGTGATTAGAAAATGCAACGTCACAAGCAGTTTTACCTGTAATGTTCGATGTTTTGTAAAGCTTGCACCAGGAGAGAGAATGGTTCATTTTAAGCTCTTTGCTTTTTGTTTACCACTGTCAACGTGTGAATAAAAGGTAAGGTAAATGGAGGTAATGGAATTTATATCTGCATAACAACTCACTTTGAGGTTTTAATGGTGCTCGGTGGTCTCGTTCCAAACCCATTAATATTCTGTGTAATATGTGCTAAATGCTGCTAACTGTTTTTAACAGTAGGAGACAGTCTCTGGGCTGTCTGTGTTTGTGCTGCCAGCGCATCCACAACATCAGGTCGATGGATAGAGAGGCCATAAATGACTGTGACAGCCAGTTTACAGTCAGTTTAGACTCTTCTACTTTTCCATAAAGATACATTACGTCGGCAAGCAGCAGGATCCAAATTCACTTAACTGCACAGTCCAGTCATATAAATTAGGATTTTACACACACAAAAAAATAAGATTGTATGAATTTATTACATTATTTAAATCAAACTATAGATCCACCGCTACCGGCTGCTTAATGGATCAATATTTTAACACTGAAATGGCTATTCTTCATAGTGAGCACCGTTTCTCTTGATAAAACATTTTGCTGTTAAAATAACTATGTGTAATTTAAGATGTGTTGCCTGTAGTGACAAACCCACAGATAATTAGCACCCAATTTTGCATGCTTTAGAGTGTTTTTCAGATAATTGTTTGGGTTTTTCAGCCACAACTTTATTATTTTCCAGTAGCTGTACCACTATACGCTACTTGCCCTGCACCAGCAGACAGACCAGGTTAGTGACTTGCTGGTTTGAAGCCAGGACCTTCTAAATAAGCTTTAAAGCTCCGGAAACACACCTCGCTACCTCGCACCGGAGACTTGTTGAAAAGATGTAATGAGTTGGTATTTCATGAGTAAAGAGAGCACTTTGAAGGGCTTCTGCATTGACTTTAGCCTCAAGTTGTGGTATTTGCAGCTTGTGTGCAGCCCAAACTGAGTCCATCCTATTCTAATTCTGTCTGGTTCCACACATATGAACTGTTGTCTTTTTATTTCAGCGATACAAACATGTATTTTTTGTGCTCACTGACAACAGTTTCCCTGGTTAGAAAAAAAAAAGTCAGAGCTTTGTAGGCTGAGCTAGAGCTTATACATCCCAGTGTAACCTGCTCTGCTTATTGCATCCCAATGAAACATTGTCCATTTCATTCACCACTAATCAAATTGCACTTCAGTTCAGGCCTTCTGTTTGTTTGAAATGCTTTTCATTCTATTGCAGTCCAGCCTCATCCATTACATTATATTCAGATCCTCTCAACAATTTTTGATAATTTGATTCCACCTTTGTCTGGTCCAGTTCCCGTCACCAGTAGCCTATGTGTCTTCTCACTTCTGCTGTCTGATACTGGAAAGCTTGTCAATGAAACCCATGAGACCGAGTGATAATTATATATCCCTCTGTGTTTCAGTGGTTAGCCAATCCTCCCATTCACTGTAGGGAAACTATTATTCACCATTTCCATCATCTGTAAGTCACACACATATACAGAAATTAATTTATAGATGTATCGATGAGATATGTTGCTGACAAAGAAAAACTTTTGCTCAAGTGGTAAAGAAAATGCTCCATCCTTGCCCATGATTTTCTTTTAAGTTCCAACCTGGGCTCAGTTCAGTGGTTTCTGGGCAGAGGAAGCTGGCACTGTGGGGACATCTGGACACAAGAGGGGAGCGTCCACACAGGCAAACTACACGGACAGCCGTGCCAGAGAAACAGGCCCCCAGATCTGACGCCAGTGTTATGTTAATTTGATTTGTTAATTCAGTGGCCCTGTCTGAGGGAAATCTGCCACCAACACCTGTCACTGCTTCCAAAGGCAAGGACACAGATCCACTGTGACACTGGCTTCATTAAATAAACAAACCAGGTCCCCCATAACAGCATTTGGTGGAAGGCACCATCAATTCTTATACATTTAGATCACAGCGATTAGAGATGACACTGAGGAGCTACATCCCACTGTTTCACAGCCTGAACACGAGTAAATGTGACTCTGTGAGTTGTGTCTATGACTATTTCTCTGTCTTTCGCCTCTTGTGTGTGTGCCGTGTTATTTGCGCATGTGAGCGTGACAGGGTGTGTGAACGCACCGAGTGTATTTTCATTCTGTCTCACAGCTCCTCAGCCAGAAAAGATGGCGACTGATGTATCTTTCAGGCATAGTTCCACAATCAAAGAGGCTCTTGTGGCCTTTCTGATGCGTCATGCAAATTTTATAAAGTATGGAGCGGAGGAGAGTCAGAGAGAGCAACTGCAGCTCTGGAAAGCCTAATGTCTGTTTGCCTTTAACTCTGACGGGCTGTCTTTGCTCCTGTCTATCTTACTTCCCCTCCACTTACTCTCTCCTCTGTGGATCAAGGCCGGTCAAGGAGCATCTCACCACAGGGCCCGATGTCAGACAGACTGTGTGGACGTGTGTGGATGTCAGAGCTCAACCGGCTCTCAGAAAAAGGGGGAGGTGAAGTATGAGGAGATATCAAGGCACAGACCTGGTTACAACCACACGACCGAATGTTGTGGTTTGCATAACAGAAGAATGTCGTTACGTATGAGAAGTGTGTGTTTTAGTGTGTGACACTGTTGACGTGTTTACACATTTCATCTCAATAACAGTCTTGGACAGGGAATCCAGGCCCTCACATATTTTCCTCAGCTGCAGTTCTGGCAGGTCTTCGGCCTACTGTGTGCTTTTCTAATGATTCAATTGGCTCATTGAGCATATGCTCTCCTCCGCATCATAAACTTCAATTAGATGTGTTGTAATGTGATTTGAGTGTGTATTTGTGGGTGCGAGCCCATGTGTGCACGTTCGGAAGAGAGAGAGAGAGAGACGTTGACAGAAACAAAGTTGAGTCATTTAATTTACGTTTTGTGTGAACTCTCTGTCAATATATTTCTAAATAAATGCGTCATTATTATATCTTTCTCATGGAGCGTGGTGAAATACTAAAAATGACAACCTTGCAATTAAGAAATTTTCATCAGTTTTGTCATGTTTACAATTACCATGCTGTCCTGGTTGATGATATTATACCAACAATCTTTCATATGCTTCGAACAAGCAGAGATTATAGGTTTCAGCTTTAAATGGATCATGATATTTTATATTAAATAGAATATTAGGAAGTGGCTATAGGTACAGATACCTATGGAATTATTACACATGAGCATCGGTATTGATTGCACATGTAATCAAATTCAAATTGTTTCAGAATGGAAGAACATTATATATTTCATACAAATATTCTTTTTAATTATTTGTTTTCAGGCTGTCTCTGTGTCTCTCCTCTGCTTTCTGTCTCTGTAATGAATCTATGAATAGCCGCAGGTCTGAATATCTGGCGGCGCTGATGCCATTGGGTGAGTGGTCAGCGTAGTTAACTGTGGTGAGAGAGACCAGAGTCCAAATGTGGAAATTCTCTTTTGCTACAGTAGTTTATTGGCAGGCCCATTTTCCTGGTAACATCACTAAATCTTGTAGTGGTATGAGCTTACCAGCCTACTTTCACTCCTGGTTTTATTGTTGTAACAACATGTGGTTAAGGTCTGGTTAGGTTTGGGCACTAAAATCACTTGGTTAGGGTTCAGAAAAAATTGTAGTTTTTGTTAAAATGCAGTAAAATGGAATAACTATAAGAGTTATAAGAGGTCCAGCAATAAATTTCGAAACTCATTCTGTACCAGCAGAACTACTATCAGCACGGAGAACCTGTCCGGACCAACAGCCTATGGACTAGTGGTCCTAAATATGCCTAAATATTAGGCAAAACTAGGAATTTATCTGTTTTTATACTATTGAAAAATGGGCAAAAATCTTTAAATCTATGAACATGTAAACTTGATTGCATTTTCTCTCTAACTGTCTCTTCACTTGTCTTTACCAGACACATGTTCTGCTATCATGATCAAATACTTGATCCTTGATTACTGTAAACTTGTAAACACAATTGCTGCATGTGTGAGATGACCCTGTTCCTTTTAGAAATTCTTGCCATTTTTCAGTAAACAACTGTAAAACATAGTATCCTACTGTAAACAAATTTGAAAATGCAAATTGTCACAGCTGTGGTTGGCACTGGCAGCTTCAGAGGGGCTTTACCATCCAGTTTATCCAGTTAAAGTGAAAGTCAACAGTTCAGGCCTGCACCACCTCATGTTCTCAGCTGCCACGTCGCCCCGCCTGCCTGCGATGTTTACTGCTAAATATTGATAGACATCTGGAGTGCCATTCATCCACCATCAAACTTCAGTGTGCCAGTGAAGTAGGCCCAGCCCTCTTCTCAGTGTGTCACACACATGTGCACACACATGCAGACAGACACACGCGTGTACACAAAAGCACCTGCTGTGAGTTGTTTGGTATTGTTGCAAATTTAGAGGCCTTGGCTGCAAAATCACGCTCCTTTGCACCTTGGAGATTGTTTTCTGCCTCGAAGGCACATTGTTTTGGCAAAAAGTTGATTGGATGAATATGTGTTTGCTTGGCAACCGTAGAGTCTTTATCACAAAATCTTCACAAGCACAGGTGATAGAAACATTGTGTAGCTCCCTGCCTAACTAGTCTGAGCTCCACAAATATTGTTCTGAGAACAAGTGATTGAATTTGAGATTTGAGATTAGATTTCTTTTGTCTCTGCATGTGCCAGCGAAAACAAAAACAACGTTTTAGTCGTTTGCCATTGATACTGTATTGTTTGTGTTTGTCATCCAGAGCATTCGTTGAGGAAAAGACCTGATGTTTGAGGGAAAGGCAAATTCAGGAGA
Source organism: Pampus argenteus (assembly GCA_036937835.1). NCBI lineage: Eukaryota > Metazoa > Chordata > Actinopteri > Scombriformes > Stromateidae > Pampus > Pampus argenteus. The sequence continues at coordinate 15,932,955 of CM072872.1, read as the reverse complement.
AACTGTCGAAATGCATCAACAGGATTGACAGAGTTTCAGCATTTCTGTTTTCACCACAAGCCTCTTCACGTTAGAGAGAGATACTTGTGCGGGGTCAGATTGGAAACATGTGTTGTGTGAGCACCATGGAGAGAATGATCCTCCATCTTATTAGTGGAGAACTCAGAGTACACTACACTGGGGTTTACTAGACACACAAAAGAAGGAGATACAGGAGGAAAAAAACAAGGCTCTTTTGTCTTTTCTTAATTATTCATGCCCAGGAGGGATGCTCTCTCTCCTTTGTTTTTGTCAGCTGACACATGTACAGGTACGATGGTGCAGGCAGCGTGTGTGTGTTTGTGTTTATATATTTGTGTTTGTCTCTGTCTGTGTTTTTGTGATTGCATAGAAATAGCAGTTAAATGCATCAATCTTTCTTTGTCTATGTAAATGTGTGTGTGTGTGTGTGTGTGTTACAACAGACAGAACGTGTCCATCGGTGTCTGTGCACACGTGCGACACAGAGCCAGTTCAGCCATGTTGGAAGCAGCAGCTTTTCTTCTCTGTCCGTATCAAAGTGAGGAAGGAAGCGCAACAATGAGCCCAGCAGTTTGAGCTGATGGGCTCTTTAAAATCCACCACAGACAACAGCAGCTCCGCAACGACCCTGCCCCACGCTCTAATCGCTTCAAATGAAGTCATGAAGGAAACACAGCAGAGTCAGCCTGAGCTTTCCTGTTCCGCAAGGTGCAGCAGCACTTGTTTGTGCAGAATGTCTGGCAATTAAAAATAATTGGGAAGCAGGTTTGCCTGCGAATCTTCCAAGAGTGCCAGTTATGATCTAATGAAGCTTCATTAGGCATGCTGAAAGCTGAGAGCGCCGTATGACAACGGCAATTAGCCAGGATCATAGGCAAAAAAAAATAATCATTAAAAAATACCTCGGCCAAGATTAGCTTTTCACTTAATGACCAATTCATTAGCTAATTGATTTCTTATTAGTTACAGGCAGAGACGACTGTTTGGGCCTACTGGTGCCGGTAATTAACGGCATTTACACCATTAGTCAATCGCCTAATTTTCCAGGAAAACAACTTTGGAGGGGAGCATAGCTGGAGGCTTAGGGCCATTTGCTTTTTGCTCCTCTGCTGTGTTATCTCTTTAATATCGAGAGAGGGGAATCATCTTTCAGCTTTGGGGTTGCTAACACGCACTAATACCTACAGATTACCCATTCATGTCATGTGACCATGCGTTTGGTGCCTGAATTCATCTGAGCTGAGATGGATGGATGAGGGGATAGGAGGAAGGGAACGAGGGATGAGAAGGGTGATGTAATTAAAAGGAGAAAAAAAAAGAAGGATCAGGAAATGCACTGCGAATTTGTTACATAGTATATTTAGTACAACACTTTTTTTCAGTATCACATCCGTGCTGCCTGCACCTATAGATTTGGTGTGTCAAATGATTTGAGAGGGAATTAGATCAATTATTGCTCTCAGTCAGTGAGGCTGCTGTGGTCTTCTGAGGGTCTTCTGCCTCCCATCAGACCTGAGTTAAAGCAGACGAGGATGGATGGATGAGTAGTGACAGGTGCTGCCTGCCTACAGCAGCTCACTGGGCTATCAACCTCCTGCTTATAATGACTGTCTAGAGAGGGTTTATACCACTGCCCACTTTACTAACATATGAAACAACATATAAGAAACACATCAACATCTAAAGTGTTGCTTTTGCAACACAGCTTATTACTAATATGGCCTGTCTGAGATTTCATTATTACTGATTTGTAAGAGGACATATTATGATTTATGATTTTATGACTCTCTTTACAGTGTTCTCATTGCACTCTTTTAACTGGTGGCTGGCTCTGCCTTTTTCTATTTTGACCACCTTTATTAAAAAAAAATTGCAATTTTATAATCCTTGTCTATGTCAGCTTTTCCCGACTGACATCTTACTCTTTCAGCACATTTCCATTAGACTTCCAGTGCTAAAAATTCCCATTTCCTAACTTTGTAATAGTGGCAGCACTTGTATATGTGTCCACAAGATGTCCAAAATGTCAAAGCGGAAGCGCCCCAATAAGTCAGAAATATTGCATGCCATGCCATTCATACCTGCACTCAGTGTCTAAATGCCAGCTCTACAGACGTCAAACTAGGTTTGAGGTTTATGAAAACTGGACTCTGGGTTGACTACAGTCACTGGGGTTCTGCCCTCTGCGTCTTCGGAGGAGAGCAGTGAAATTCAAATGGATAAAATGATAGACATGTCTGATAGAAGAGAGGCACTGATTTGGCCCTTCAAAGCCTGCCTTCAGCCAACAGACACAGCCTGCGGCATACGCCGCATCAGTCTTACAGTGAACATACCTGTGACACACCAACACGCCTACATATAGTGTGTACAGACTCTAGCATGTGTCTGAAATGAGCCACTGAGCTATACTGTATGTAGCTGATGAACTGGTTTTAGTGTTTTAATTTATGGGTGAAATTGAACAGTGGGAGTTCAGAATCTACTTATTTCAGCTCAAAGAGTCACTTACTCTATTATATAACACGATACCAGATTGTGTGTGTGTGTGTGTGTGTGTGCGTGTGTGTGTGTGCGTGTGTGCGTGCGTGCGTGCATGCGTGTGTGTGTGTGTGTGTGTGTGTGTGTGTGTGCGTGCGTGCGTGCGTGCGTGCATGCGTGTGTGTGTGTGTGCGCGCGCGTGCGTGTGTGCGTGCGTGCGTGTGTGCGTGCATGCGTGTGTGTGTGTGTGTGTGCGAATGTGCATGTCATAGTCCCAGCTACTGAGGTCACTCCTGTCTGATCACACACTAACCTCTCAAACAAGTTTCATCTTTATGCATCACCATTTTCATCCTAATCTCTGGCATCTGTTCTCCATTCACTCTTTCTCCCTCTGCTCTGCCTCTTTTTTCTAGCATAGACTCCTTCTCTGTGTTTTGTTAACCTTTTTTTTTTTTTTAAAAATCCCTTAAATCCACTCTCTCCCCCTCTGTCTCGACTCTCTCGGCTATGTCTCCTCTGTCTGTGTCGGGTCTTTAGTTCTGTTAATTAATTCTAATGAAGTCATCTATCAAGGACTCCTCTTTTCTCAACATCACAACATAAATCACCCTCTGTAAAAGATACTATCCCTCTTTCTCCCTCTCTCATGCTCTCTGCACTCTGAACACGAGACTCTCTCTCTCTCTCTCTCTCTCTCTCTCTCTCTCTCTCTCTCTCAATCCCGACTATCCTTTAATTGTGTGATTGAGATAGTGTAGCATCACTCCATAAAAGCTAGTCAGCCTCAAATGGCCGCTCTCCGGCTGACACCAGAGGGACCCCTTATAGCCTGCTGTGGTGAGACACACAAGTCCATACACACACACACACACGCACACACAAAGCAAGCGACTTAAAACAGACACTTATTGTAAATGGGCCTCATTGGTCTCTGAAGACGTTGTTAACATGTCTGTGGGATGGTTCCCCTGCCAAGAGGGAACTTGATCCATCTCCACATTTACAAAATTAATTTCTATTACAAGCTGTGACTGACTAACACTGTCCACGTTGTGATTTATTTGTTCCCACAATGCACGCAGTGCAATAGTTATTTTAAATGGACACTATAACAAACGCTGTAACAGAAATCAGCATCAAACAGACTGCTGTGCCAGTTGTTGTTGGGTATAATGTTTCTTCTTCTTCTCTGCTGGTGGATGAACAAATAAAATTAGGCAATTATATAAGTATTATTTTTCCCCACTATTGTTTTGGGGTCATTGCGCCGCGTCCCCTCCGAGGATGATGATGATGATGCAAACCTGATGTAACGAAATGTGCATGAGAAGCCCAGACACATCTAAATAATGTATAAATGATGTTTCTTGTTAGCCTTGACTCACAGGTTCAGTTGTCTTCTTGTGCACCAAATGATCAATGTCCTCCTATTATCCTCATGCACTCTCTCCAGTTGCATCTCCAATTCTCCCCGCCTCTCCCCGGGTCTTTCATGTTGCCCTCTGGGATCCAAACAAAACATGGTTTTCTACTGCAAATAAGGAGCTAAAATACCATGTGATCAGTCATGAATTATTTGAATGCTATTGATTTGTATAAATTGTTCCATTTCCCCAGAGTATGTGACCACAACAGCATCTATATGAAGACTTGATATGATAAAATACTCTCTGTCTTGAGTTTTCTGGCAAAAAAATTAAAGGAAATGGTTTCATGTTGATGCTGGTTATTAATGAGTAGATTTAACCTGAAGAAGCAAACTTATGGAAGGAGAGTGAGAGAGAGGGAAGGATTATGGGAGAGCGTGTTTGATTTTCAAGCAGTGTCAGTGGATTACTGTGTTTTTCCTGCGAATCTGCGTTGTATTTAAGGGTATAATGTCAATTTCATGCCTTTTTTTTTTTTTCAATTGAGGCCCCGGTGCCCTGTGGGTAGAGAGCAGTTAGAGAATACACAGGGAACAATAACAATCCAGAAAGGAGAACCAACATATTCCCAAAACATCCCAGTTGAGTGCGAGCTAATGTTTAGCACATTGTGGTATTTTCATGTTGAATTTTTTTTTTTTTTTTTTTGTGCCCCGAAAGCCTTATTTCAATGGCAGACAAGGCTTTTGAACACAGAACAGTCTGTAGTCTCAGTGGACTGCCGCGGCACTGGAAAAGGACCTAAATGAAGGCACAAGACAATGTAGCAACCACGAGATCCGTACACCCTGCAGACAAACCAGAGGACTCCGATAAACAAACACACAATCATTGTCATTAACATGGCTGCGAGTTCAAATCCTCCTCTTCCTCGTTATGGGAAAGGGTTTAAATTTTTCTTACCAGGAGAAGAATGCAATTGTCGAGTTTCTGTACAGGGGGCCACATCTGTACAGCATCTCTGCATTGCTGAATCAGATTCGAGCATACCACTTTATTGCATTTTTTCGCCGTTCCCCCATCCCCGTAGTATGAGATGATGATATTTGGAGATATGCGCTGCTCTAAAAGAAACTTTATGGTTGTGGAAATTATATTAGAAGCTAGAGGTGCAGTAGTTGCTTTTTAAGTTACATTTTCAAAAGTCACCCCACTCTCTTGGGGCCAAGTATGACATTTAAACAATCATATCTGTCATATATTATTAATTTACTGAAGCATGGTGCAGATAGATGACGATGGGTGAAAACACATTTTTCTTTCCCTCTGTTACACACACACACACACACACACAAATTATAATTTGTTATATGAATATATGTGATGATAGGTAAAAAAATGTCTTCCTTTGCCTTTTTTGTAATTCCATTGGGGTTTTTTTTAGTAATGACTCTTCTCACAAGTGAAAATAAAAATCTTGGCAAACTTCCAAAAATTGAGATCTTAATTTAGGATCATCCATCCCTTCACACACGAGGGATTAATGTGACAGAGGGAACAGACAGGACAGGTTGAAGCAGTGTTGTGGCTTTAGTTTGGATAGAGGACTTGTGTTCAAACAGGCAGCGGATGGTCTGACACTCTCTGTAATCCCTTCCCCTCCTCGCTTAATCTAAATCTGGACAACGGCAGGACCATGCTGCAAAACAAGAGGGATTCAAAGCTTTACACAACAGGCCACAACATATTTAACATGCAACCCAGAAGTGTGAGTATAATCAGTGGGGGTAACACGATCCTAGTTCGCTCAGTGCTTTGCATGTCTCCCACTTTCTCTGCCTCCCACCCCTTCTTCTCCTTCCTTCCCTCTTTCTCTCTCTCTCTCTCTCTCTCATTCTCGGTCTCTGCTTTCCTCCAGCCAGCGCAGACTCATTTACGTCTGCTGATGTCTTGATAATGTTCCAAGCCTTCACAAGCAGGTAGAGAAGGAATTCCTCAGCTCTCTAATTATCAGTAAATGGACGATCAGGACATGAGTAGGTCAGTAAAAGACAACACTTGTCGTCTCCTGCGACTTATAGTCAAATGTGTTTTACTTATACCTGCAGAGAAACATGTTTCCAGCTGCAGCCATCTGGAATTCAATGTATCGCTCACAATATTTGCAATAGATTAAATAAAGTGAAATAAATAAAATAAAAAATTCTGGGTAATTCTGTTGAGATTTAGTGTCTCATTTGCTCAATACAGTAGAGGAAAAGGGGATATAAATATCTGTGTTTTAATTACTAAAAGGTGAACATGTAAAACAACAGTTTATGTAGACTGATAGCACATGGATCAAAACTGATGATCCGCATTGATGAATAGTCATAAAATAGAAATTAATTGTCTGTCCTGATTAATGTAATACATACTTATTTTATAAATAAATGTACTTTAAATGTCCTCACACTAAGAACCTGTATAAAATAAATCCTGAATGATAAAAAAAAGTAGATAATATTATATTCCAGAATTATCACCCTAATATTAGTATTAATAATAATATTTTAATTGTCTTTATATTTTGGTACTTTAACCTTAAACAGGGGCATGTCATTCTCACCTAAACAGACCACAGATCTCTATATGATGGGGGGAATTATGTACTCTATGTCCCTTTCCAAACAGGATAAAAACAGTCACAGTAATACTAGTATTAAATAAATGACTAAATAATTAAAAATAACATTCCAAGTAATGTGTTTTTTTCCGGAGTGCACGTGCAGCAGGGGGGTGGGGGTGATCGTGGGGAATGAGTGAGCGGCAAGTGAAAATATGATTGAGGCTCCTTTAAGAGTTTATGGTCACCAAACTGCAGCGACACCAGCGTCTGTGCGTAAAGCGCATCCCTCCTGGATTCCCTCTGATATCCCTGCAGGCTGCTGCTGATTGGACACCATGTGTGTCAAATCGAGGAGATTACATGGAATATTGTTTTAAACCTTTAGAGAAAATAGAGCTGTAAAAATCCACCGTTGCTGCTGCTACCGAATAATAAACTGATCAAATCAAATAGACTGAAATGTAGTTAAAAAAGAATAAAAAAATAAAAACCAAAATGCGCGGTGCTCTCCATTAGTCTTGTTTTAATTGGCACTGTGTTCGTCATTCATATTAAACATGCACAGTAGGCCTTCTGGTGATGTGTTTCCTTTATTATTCTGGGTGAATATTTTATTGCACAGAAGAATAGAAAATTAGCTTTGGGGTGAGATGCAACGTTCAAAATACAAAACTATACTTTAAAAAAAAAAAAATAATAACCGTAACAATGCATGTAGTTACATCTGTGCTGGTAAATAATAAATGTATTTGCACCATGTGATTCAATTGTCAGAATCTGTTTTGGTTTTTTTTTTTCTTTTTTGTCTCTGCATGTTCTCATATCCAACATGGATATATTTTAAATTACGCATCAAAATGACCACAGAACATGCAGAGACTGTGCGTAAAAGTTAGTTGTTGTTTTTTTTTTTTTCTTTAATTTTATTTTCATAAAAGTCCCTGTCGGTGGATTATTTCGTTACACACACGTGCGCCCTTTTTTGTAAACGCCACTTTATTGTGGGATGATATCGAGCACGCGACTGGGAGCGCAGATTTGCGTCTTAAAGAGGATTTAGGTCTATTAACAACAAAAGGCGCAGTTCATGGCACGAGGGAGAGAGACCTCGACTTGTGCGTCAACCGCAGTGATGCGAAGCGGCCTCGCTGATAAATGGAGAGACATCAAACCGAGTCATTAGAGAGCTGAGATATGAGACTTTCACAGTGGCGGGCCGCTCAGGGCGCCGGACCCAGGGGATCACACTCCTCTCCCGGCCTTTTGTGTTTGTGTGCTGGACTGATGAAGGACTTAGATAACGCTAAAGCCATTATGGGCTCAGTTATTCCCATGAAAACCCTGTAAATAGAGGGAACATTTTTTTCCACTGCTGATATCTATCGATTTGTTGCCCATATTTGTAACCGGAAACCACAAAAGGATTACAAAGTGAATACTCAAAAGGGGGGCCAAATATTAATTAGAATATGATCTAATAATTGCGTATTTGTTGCTGTTACGTCCCTCTTAGTGATCCACAGTTTGCATTTCAGATCCGTGTGAGCTGCACATGTGCTGAAAACAACTTTAAACATCTTCCCTGCACTTAACACGAACACTAGAAAATAATTCAGAAATGGGGCCTAATGAATTTTTTACTGATATTAAACAGAACGTAATTGAATGTGTGTAATGGTGTTTTAAAATATTTAGGACGGAGAAAGTCTATATATATTTTCAGTTAATTACCCACTTTAAAACAGTTATTTATCTCCTTATGGGTGGTTCATGGAGCAGGTCCTGCAGCAGATTAGCTTTCTAAATGCATTCGTCAACTCGACAAGAAGAAAAATCAAGGCGCAATCCCACAATCCCAGTATTTGTATCCCATAATCGCGTTAATTAAATTGCCGTTGAATTAATTAGATAACAGCCATATACAGGCTTCGCGCAGGAGCGAGCCACCGTAGGCATTTTAATGACCCCGTAATTCAATTAACCGCCTCCATCAGCTCCATCATTGATTTGTGGAAGAAGAAGAAGAAGAAGAAGAAGGGGGGGCGAAAAAAAAAAAAAAAAAAGCTGCTGAAAGTTGAATTCTGCAAAGTCGAGCCGGCCTATAATTGCTCAAGACACAGAGATCGGAGGGAAGAGGGGGTGCAGGGGGGGTGCGGGGGGGGGGGCTGGGCTGAGGTGGCCGTGTATAAATAGTGTGCTCTCAAATACACAGTCACAACAGCAGGAGTGATCTCACCTCCTCTCCACCCCTTCTATCTATCGCTGCTGCCAGCCTCCAAAAAAAAAGAAAAAAGAGAAAGAGCGTATCCGTGAGCAGACTGACGGTAAGGTACACACACTGAGAATTCACGGTGGATTTCCCCTGACAAGGACCACTACTGAGCGACGCACCATGGAAGAACTTACGGCATTCGTGTCGAAATCTTTCGATCAGAAAAGCAAGGAGAGCACCAAAGAGAGTATCACGTACAGGGAAGTTTTGGAGAGCGGCTTGAACAGGGCGAGAGAGCTGGGCAGCCCGGAGACAAACCTGCAGGACATAACGGAGGGTAACCACTGCCCGGTGCATCTGTTCAAGGACCACGTCGAGCTGGAAAAGGACAAACTCAAGGACTTTAATGTTTCGAGGGCTACAGAAGGTAAGATTTTAAGAAATGGAGGAGGGTGGTGGGGGTGTCTCAAGTTCAGTTGTCTTGTATCGGGAGCGACATTTCTTTTTTCAATTTTTTTGTTTGTGTGTTTTTGTATAAATCAGTGCGTAAAAACAGTTGAATTTACATTAAACGTTCAGTTCGTGAAGTTATCACACAATCGTGCTGTTTACAGCGCTTATTTTGATCATAGCAGGAGGCGGGCCCAGCCTTTTAACTGTTTCATTATTGTTTTCAGACAGTCCAACGGAAAACATCATTAGTATTATTATTCAGATTTATTATATGTTCATAATAACGTCTACGGCATTACTGCCTGAAAACACTTGTCAACGGTAATACTCATATGAGGATACACTTTAAAGTGTATGGACGCATTTCACACTCCACTTTATTTTATTTTATCTATTATAGTATTGTACGAATTCTGAAGAATGTTTTATATTAATTTATTTAGAAATTATTTTATAATATAATTATTATTAAAATAATAATAATATAAGTTTTTAATGTAATACAATTCAAATCTCCAGCCTGTAGGATTACTACAGCCTCCTCGTTTAGATGATGCCCACCAAACTCACATTTAACTGCTGTTAAATTCCTCTAAATTGAACCATATTTCCTACCATATAACTATTAAATTATTATTATGGCTTTTAAAAGCCTGTTAAGTGTTTATAAGGCGCAGTGAACCGACAGGACAGGCCTGCTGCCACCCAGCAGTCACACTGTGTGCACAGAGCATTTAGTGGCTCATTGTAACTTGTCTGCCGAGCGTCACGTTGTATTATTCTACCTTATCATTTATTTTAATGCAAGACAATAAAACAGAGGACTCCTTCTGTCTGCGTAGGACTAACGTGATCAGCATTTATATGAAATTAAAATGTTTTAAACGAACACTTTCTCATGTCAGGAAACTATAAACAGCAAAGATACGACCGAACAGGCCAGTAACTTACTAAAAATAACACCTGATAATACATCGTGGCCAATATACTGACTTACACTGTGTAAAATCTTTATATTTTGAGCTTTTCGTGAAAAAAGAGGTTTCTATTAGGCCTTTTATTTTATATTTTTTAATGTATAGCCTGAAATAACCTCAGCCTGTTTTACTGAGGCGAGTAATTAGGCCTAAATCTGCTCTGTTTAGCCGGATCTTAATTCTCTTAATCTTCAAACCACTTGTACTCTTATTAGGCTTACATGCCATGTATTGACCGATTTACTTTTATAATGGCACTGACTGCACGCTGACTTATGGAGGCTGCAAACGCAGCCATAGGCCTCTCTCTCTCTCTCTCTCTCTCTCTCTCTCTCTCTCTCTCTGTGTGTGTGTCTCTCTCTCTTGAAGAAATAGACTGTGTAATGTGGATGTGTTACTGCCAAATTGCGAGGCCTTAGGCTCCTGTCAGGGCCCAAACTGGACTAGTAATGTACATGTGTGATGTGTGATGTGTGTGTGTGTGTGTGTGTGACTTCTCCAGGAAAATTAAACTCATCTTCTCTCTCTCTCTCTTTTTCCTCTACCGTGGCTGTTTAACAGGGATATACGAGTGTAAGGAGAAAAAGGAGGACGTGAAGTCAGAGGACGAGGACGCACAGGGCAAACTGAAGCAGCGGAGGAGTCGCACTAACTTCACCCTGGAGCAGCTGAACGAACTGGAGCGGCTCTTCGACGAGACGCACTACCCGGACGCCTTCATGAGAGAGGAGCTGAGCCAGCGGCTGGGACTGTCCGAGGCCAGAGTCCAGGTGAGGACAGACCCCTCCTCATACAGCACTAGCACCTCTGGTTCATAGCTCATGCAGAGCGCGGTGGTTTGTGGGAGTGTAGTTAAAGATCCAGACAGGCCTTGATTAATGTTACAATCAAACACTGGCATAATTAGGAAAAAATAAATCAAAATCCAATGAAGGAGGGAAAACGCATTATTTTTCTTATAATGCAATTAACAATTGAGGGAAAAAGGTAGAAAAATATTGGAAAATGTTTCAACAACAATGCATTTTTTTCATTTTTTTTTCGTTTTCTTTCCTCCTGTAATCCAGGTTAGACCTCATGAGTTTGACCTCATGTTGATCATGTTTACAAGCGTATCACATTTTATTTCAAGCTGGATCACTGCGTGATTTCATGTTTAAATCACACAGAAAGGTGTAAAACGAGCCTTTCCTCTATATAATGAAATCATAAAACATGCAATAATAATAATGATAATAATAATAATAATAATAATAATAAAAAATAGGAAGAGATGAGGTGACTTTACCTCTGTGGTAAAAAAAAAAAAAAAAGTCTATAATATCCCCATAATGTCCCTGTCAGTGTCTGGAGCACTCAACAGATGATTTATTGTGATTTTATCCTAATCTATGATTTTTGATTCCTTGTGGTGTCTTAATATTCCTGCAGGGAATTACAGTTTAATTTGTATACAATTCTGCAAAAATACATTTTACATTTTACATTTTATAGATTTGCAAATGGAAAATCTATGAATTCAGACTGAATCATTTTCTAAAAAAAAAAAAAAAAAAAACGTGTTTGAAACGTGTCTTCAGTGGTGTAACTAAAAAACAACAACAAATGAAATAGTCCTTGATCTTATAGATGACTTAATATGAATGTGTGATATCAAACCAACAGCAGTGTACGTCAGTCTACTGAGCCTGCAGCTGTAGGCCTATCAGCCTACTGCTACGATCCGAGCAGCCTTGGGGGGTAAAAAAAAAATCCCAAGCAGTGATTAAAATGAATGAAGAGCCTGAATGGCTGCTTCAGGGGACGCGCTCTTATGTCAACTCGTATCCCTCCTCATTTTCTTTGTAATATCTGCCACAGCTTGATGTAGTGTCCCCATAAAGGCAGATTAGAAATAACTCAATTCTGGCCCAACTCTGCTGCTGTTCAGATATCTAATCGGATGAATAAAGCCCATCATAGAGGTTTATATGCCCACAGACTACAGGACTACACTTTAACAGTAGCATAATACAGGCGTACAGTGCAATTATCACTAATAATGTTTTATTATAGCGTTAGAATAATGGATGGCGTAAATATGGCTGATGCAGGTGTGTGTTTTCTGTTAACGTGCACAACCCGGTGATGGTCTCCTCTCTCTCTCTTGATAAAGGGAGCATCAAAAAAGCTCCTTTTTTATTTTTTAATTTTTTTTATGCGTTCAGAGGTGCCGGGGACATGTTTCGTGCAGCTTCAGTGGGAGTGAACTGCAGCAGGGCTGTTGCAGCCTCTGAACCTGCGTGCGCTCCGAGCAGCTGTCAATGAATCTAATTGAAAGTTATGAGAGCTTGGTGAGGAGCAGGCAGTAATTCACTTACGACTAATATCTGTGGGTTTCTGGCGCGCTGCTAAATTAAATGTCATTATTCACTGTCTCTAATAAAAAATCAAAAAGGAAATGAGATTAGGGTATTTGTGAAGCGCATCATTGAGTGGCCCTTAATGAAGAAATAACTGTCTGAACCAGTGTAGTTCACTTTGCTTAACATACTGGCGCGTAATTGGAATTGATCTCAGGCCCGTCTAATATTAGCCTTCATTTATCTGAGGGATTACTGCGCGTCTATATGCACCATCACCTGGGATCTTCATAAACTCCTTCTCTATCACAATGTATCGCTGTAGAGCTGATAACCCACATCCTGGACACGAACGACAATTCACTATGTGTCACTTTATATATTATTAGTAGTAATATTCTTTATATTATTATTATTATTATTATTAATAATAATAATTATATGAATGAAAAAACTCCAACTTTATTTTATCTAAATATCATATGATATAACGAAAATATTTGTTTCCCATATGCTGTAATATTTATATATATATATATATTATTTTATTATATATATATATATATATATATATAATTATTTGAAAGATAGAACAACTAGATTATTATTTTCATGTCTCAGCCTCTATTGGACAGTTTATCGACTGGGCTGTTGTTACAGTTCCCATCGACACATTGTTGAACGACGCTCCGCGCAGCTTAAAATGGCTTCACTGCACCTTGATGCATCATCCTCATCATCATCCTCATAATCAACCTCATCATCATCCTCATCATCAACCTCATCATCATCCTCATCATCGTCATCGTCATCATCAGTCTGCGGCCTTTGTGGTCCGAGCGCTTCGCTAATTTCGCATCTGTAAATGATAATGATTGCGGGGGTCGAAGGGGAGGAGAGATAATGTTATTCACGAGGCAAATTAGGTTGATGATGATTAACAATAGCCTGCAGGCCGCAGCTTCAAAGAGCAGTCAGCAGACTGGAAGGTGGTTAACGATGGTTTCTGTCTCCTTAAAAAAAATAAATAAAGAAAACAAAAAATCTTAATATCACAGTATTCATCTAATGTTGCTGCATTGCTGTGGTGTGACTGTGGTGACTTACTCTGTTATTTTATAGTGATTTCTATTATCTACTGTGACATAATAACTTTTATACTGATATTATGGGGTTGTCCTACATCCTTTTGGATTTTCTGAGGTTGATTTTTTTATTTTTATTTTATCCTGCATATTTTAAAATGTCCCTGCTATATTTATATTTTATGGATTTTTCTGTTTGTCTTTTTTGTGGAAGAACTTGCGGGTTTTATTTGAAACATCTGCATACATATTTTTTTTTTACAGCTAAACATAGAGATTTGATTTAGTCAGATGGACGCTATTATATATTTAGGATATATATATATATATAATTCTATTAATATTAATATAATAGGACATTAGTCATTTTGTGGTTTAAAATTGAATATAGTATATATTTTTGGGGCTATTTGTCTAATATAAGATAATTTGCTTTCTCAAATCTAGGTTTGGTTTCAGAACAGAAGAGCGAAATGTCGAAAACAAGAAAACCAGATGCACAAAGGTAAATATCACTTCTTCTATCATTAGGAATGATCTTACTAATATTTTTTTATTTATTTATTTTTTACTATTTGACCATTTTTAACTGCATGTCTAAAAAAAAACAACAACAAAAAACTGTGACCTCCTCATCTCACATAACAACAACTGTCTGGCTGTCTGACAGACATCTTTCCCTTCTCTCCAGGTGTCATTCTGGGAAGCGGCAGTCACCTCGACGCATGCAGAGTAGCACCCTATGTCAATATGGGTGCCCTCCGGATGCCCTTCCAACAGGTAAGCCATGTTCTCATATTAGCGGGAGCTGACAAAGCATTAAAGATTTAGAGACGTTCTATCAGTGAATATGATTATACGGTGAAAGATTATGACTGCAAGAAAGTTAAAAATCCAGGCGAAGTTGCAGAGAGAGAGAGAGAGAAAGATGATTGCTCAGCAACTTGTACTGCAGGGGTCGAGATGGAATTTATTCAAACAGGTCAAGTGAGTGAACAGTGGAAGAGCAGCTGGGGTGTGTGTGTGTGTGTGTGTGTGTGTGAGTTTCCGTGCATGCATGTATGTGGTGTGGTGGAATCTGAGCCGTCTATACTTGTACATTCCTATTAATCTATAGGCCATGTGCTGTTATTAGATGCAAGTGATGAGAGACTCGGTGTGTGTGCTGGAGGGAAGAGGCAGACCTCGGTGCACCTTTCACCTCCCGGCTGTGTGGAGAGGGGTCGGGCAGGCTCGCTGTACAGAGGAGAGGAGAGGTGGACAGACATTTGATCTGCTGCTATCTGCTTTTGCATCCCGGCTGCTGCGTTGTCTGCTTGACCCTCGTGAAAAGCAGCAGCCTAATTAAGCCAACAGTGCGGCAGGCGCGAGCACATAAAAGAGATGATGAAAGCGGGGAATGGAGTGGGCCCTGATGGATATTGGCGTTGAGCTGTACTGGCAGAGGTGGAGGCTCACGGTCTGCGTACTGAGAGAGAGACTCGGTTGAAATAGGCAGTGGGGAACACAGACACTGCACAGATATCACAATGCAATGTGGGTATATAACACAAGTGAATGGCTCAGTGGTTTGGTTGGGTAAGTTGCACGTAACTGTGAGGTCTGATGGTTGGATTATATGACATCCATCTCATCCTTCTTATTCTTCTTTGCTGTAAACTAGCAAAAAAAAAAAGAAAAGCCAAAACCATCTGTTAAAAATACATGAAAAATCACATGCGTGTGATAAACGTCCATGCATATGTGCACTGAAGATATAAACAGTTCACACAGACACGTCAAACGTCCGCCACCTGTTCAGTCAGGGCATAGCTCGGTTTCTGTCATGTCCTTCCAAACGGGATTAAATCAAGTTTCAGAAAGTTGTATTTGTTTCCCATCAGTGCGTATGCATTTTAATCACGCGTCATTGCAACACACATTTGGAAATGATCAGTGGAAGCTGCAGCTTGTTTGGACATGAAATATGTGGAATACGCTTGTTGTTTGCGGGAGGTTTTGTTTGGATGCCTTTGCAGACTGTGTCATTGGACAGCTTCAGCTTAAGCCATTTTTTTTCAGTATTTTAGGCCAATATGAAAGGGAAAATAGAAAAAAATAATATTTAGTTAAATTAAAACTTTGACTTTATATCGTTCTATTTTGGTTGGAGAAGGAGGCATGGAACACTTTCATTTTCCCACTTCTTCCTGTGGTGTTTGAAACACATGAGAAATGGCAACAGGCTTAGCTTTCTCTCTCTGAAGTGAGCGGATGCTTAATTTTCACCTACTTCATATAAAATAATTGCCAAGAATGTGAAAACTGATATTCTATGCTCCTTATGGTTTCTCTTTTTTTTTCCCTCTTGACTCAGGAATATGTCTGGATAAATATTTATAACTCCAAATATGTGAATATCTTTTTAGTGCAAAAATGTTTATTTATGCAATTGAATACATAATCAGGATAACAAGACTGCATATTTCCAAGGGTATAACGGAGTCCTCGGTCTGAATTAAACAAATCTGTTCTGGGTCCTAGAAAGACTTTGATTCTAGATGATTGAATTGGATGTGGTGTCTGAGATGTATGATTCATTAACTTTTAGAATAGCTGACATGGAAAAAAAGGGCTAAAGAGTGCAGCCCTTAACTATTTTCTTAGAAAACACTCTGTAAGCAAGCTTTGAGGGGGTAAAATTTGAGGGGGAATTTAATAGTGTCAGTCTGTGAAACCTAAATCCTCAGGCCTCTTCACACACACACACACACACACACACACACATGCGGCTAGAGGCGCCAGCGCTGAGTAACTTTTGTGTTTGACTGTTCTATAGGTTCAAGCCCAGCTCCAGTTGGACGGAGTCACCCACTCCCACCCTCATCTGCACCCTCACCTGGCTGCTCACGCTCCCTACCTGATGTTCCCGCCCCCTCCTTTCGGACTACCAATCGCATCGCTTGCCGACTCGGCCTCTGCAGCGGCGGCGGTAGCGGCAGCTGCCAAAAGCAACAGCAAGAACTCGAGCATCGCCGACCTGCGACTCAAGGCAAGAAAACACACCGAGGCTCTGGGACTCTGACCCCACCGGGCTGACCCTCCGCTCGCCTGATGCCCATAATCGCCTCTCACACAAGACTGAGCCTGTGAAAGGGCCGTGACACTCACAGCTAAAACTAAACTAAACAAAAACACTGAGTGAGAATGAAAGAGAGGAACACATTACAGAGAGGGGGGAGAGAGAGTGTGTGTGAGAGAGAAAGGGGGAGAGAACAGTGGAGGAAGAAAATAAAAAAGAAGGAGGGAGCGAGAAAATTGTCACAAAACCAGCTGCCAAAACAAACCACTTGTAGAGAACGGTAATTAAATACCAATGAAATCACCTTTTACTTTTCGCCCAACAGGCAGGACTTCTGCGGGGCCAGTGGCTCAGTCCACTCCAGGCACAGATCACATCCCAAGGACCGTACAAACACATGTGGATGTCTGTCTGAGGGCCAGGCCGGGGCCCGTCAGACCAGAAGATGTTAGAACAAAGCAAACTGGCAGGCAGCAGCAGGGCCAAAAAGCAGAGCCTCGCTGACACTGGCCGCCGCCATGTTGACAATGCAGAGGGTTGAGTGTGGGGGAAACAGACCCACACACCATCTCACCGAGGCATTGGAACAACTCTCACCTTTACAGCCCCCCCACCACATCCTCTCCACCCTTACTAGAAAAACGAAGAAGAAGAAAAAAAACAAAAAACCCCAGAACATTAAAAAATGGCCATATTTGTCTCCAACCACTGTGTTCCCTGCTGCTGCCAAGTGCATGAGCTCTAATGGAGGACCGTTCTGGGACTGGCCTCCATCCACACCTGACATAAACGCTCCACAACTGTTTTTAACACTGCCATTCAACATGCCCACAACCCTCCGACACCTACAAAGCGAAAGGTCTCCATTACGGTTTGATATCCTTCTTCTTATGGACTTGTGCTGTAACAAAAGCAACAACTTCTTTTTTTTTTTTTTTCCCCTCCTCTTTGCCGCGGAGGGTTGAGACATTATTCTGTGTTGCTGGGAATGTGTCTGCGAGACGTTTGTTTGCATTTCTCCTCACAGCGTGCTCTCTCTCTCTCTCTGTCTTTATTTCTTTTCTGTTTATTGTATTGTATCCCGGGTAAAGAAGTGAAGATAGCCTTTGCACTTCAGGTCTTGTATGTGGGTGTTTTACAAATGGCACTACAAGCAGATGCTACTTTACTAATTAAAGGGGGGGGGGGGGGGATTTGATATTGTTACGTGATCAACAAAAAAGGATATTATCTTGGATAAAGGGTATAAAACTGCGTTTGTTCTTTTCTTTTCTTTTTTTTTTCTTTTTTTGTAATTCTGAAAATACGAAAGAAAGCATCAGTCAAACTGAAATGCAATGGTGTGCAGTTTAAGTGCAATACTGTAAATAGCAAAAAAAAAAAAGTAAAACAGCTAGCAGTTAATCCTCAACGATAAAGAGACCCAATGATTTTCTGTTGTTTTTCATGCACTGTTGGTAGTGTTGAATTTTCTTTGCCAAACACACCAGTTTTTTTTGTTCTAAGGCAGTGTATATTTTATGAGTTCATGAAAAGTCACTCTCGACCAGGTGCCATATTCCGCCAAACCTCCTTATGTATTCGGGTACAGTTGTCACTCGTTGAAGAAAAAAAACACAAAACGTGAGTCTGCCTAGCATTAGAGGAAATCCATTCACCATTTTTGAAAGATGTTCATAATGAAGTCAACAAATCTGCGTTGTAAACCGAAACCCGAGCGGTTGTTTACAACACGATTAGCTTAACTCTGCATGTTATATGTGACATTTTTCATCCTTAGTTTCCAAAATAATTCAGACTGTATTTTACAAAATTGTTCCACACAGAGAGCAAGGCAAACAAAAAATTCAAAGATTATTTTCGAGAAGCTTTCAAACACTGCTGTCAGAGCTGTGCTAAACATGTAGAGGCGTTTACGGTCTACATACATACATACATTTATTCTCTGTTAACAGACCTCCGTTTATAAATTGTTTACCTATGTCTCCATTTTTAAATTAAACATATGCGTGTTTTATTTATTATTTTGTCTGAAAGTTTTATGAAAGATGAAATCGTCGAACTACGAGTGTACATTTTTACATGGCTTTGCATTTATTTTTGTATGTTCCTTTTTTTTTTTTTTTTTTGTGTTGAATTTGAACTAGGAGGTGTGGCTGTAGTGCATTGTTTGCCGAGAACAAAAAAAAAAAAAAAAAAAAAAAAAAAATGTAGCGTGTCCAAGTTTACAAACATTTCAGGGATGGTTGAATTTAACAATACTCCATGGAATTTGTTGTACCCATTAAAATGATTATCATTTCATATGCAAGCATGCCTAAACATGAACCATCGTACAGTTTGTTTTTCCCTTTTTGATTCACAAAATATGAATGTACATCTTGTACAAGTAAACTATCAATAAAGTTATAAATATTTGTACTGGAGTTTCAACTTCATACTTCATACTTTAAGTTGCGCAAGAATAGAAGAAGCTCAGTGTACACGAAGAAAACAGGATGATTACTTGGAAAGATGGATCACATTTTTCAAGACAACAACACAACAGCGGTCCGGAGCAAATCCTTAATGTCCGAGTTATTTACATCCTAATGCAGATTCCCGCTCTCTCCCAGCCTCACACTGTGTTTGTGGCTGATCCTCAGTAACCGTCTCAACCTGTGGATCAATATCAATATCAGTCATGGATTTGACATTCACACTGCCTCCATGTTAGCCAGCCCTGCTCATCACATCCAATCTGAGGCAGCACACCAGCAGAGAAAATTGAGCTTCTATAAAATCCAGATGCGGCGGCTCGGCAACAACCCCGGGAATCTGAAGCCCTCCTACACGGTACATCTCCCTCTCCGCGTGTTTGTCAAAATGACACAGATAGTATTCGTATGGAAAGTGAGGCTGTAACGTCTCCAAATAGAAGCAAGATGGCTGTAACCGGAGTGGGGGGCCTATAAGTATGGAAGGGGAAAAGAAAAAAAAGAAGGAAAGCGAGAGATTTGAGGGATTCTGTATATGTGACATGTAATCTTCTTTGAGCCCGATGCTCAGAGAAGATCTTTTCTCCTTGTTTCCACGGCAATGATTAACTTTGAGCAGATGACATGAGAAGGTCAAGAGTTGGCGTACAATCATCAGCATCTACATTTGAAGTCAACCCCCACACCGCCACACGCACACACACACACACACACACACACACACACCTCCACTTGCCCTATCCTCACATACTAAATTTTGCCCATCTAAAATGGTTGGCCTCTTTTTTCTTTAAGTGTATTAGCTTCCTCTGAGAGCTTAATTCCAGATGTGTGTACACAAAGTAATTACACCATGTGGTATAGTGGCCTATTGTCTGAACCCCATGCAGGAATTAGCCCAAATGGCGTCCTGTTGAGTGCAGTACCCCCTAGAAGGTCGCTGCGCATTTAATTTGTACCTCGTTGCTCGTACATCAAGATTGAGTGATATAGTCGCAGACTGATGGCTCCGTATTTACCCAGTGACCCCTCCGGCTGGGGCCTGCTGGGCCGGCTCTGGAAATAACAGCATCCTTTTATGTGTACTAATAATTAGCAAGGCACACACAGCCATCCATCAACTACCAATGAGCCATGGCTGCTTTGTCAACATGTTGAAGCACATAAAGCTATTTATGTTGGCCACAACTAACAAATACACAATAATATATTAATAGTGGAGAGGAGTGTGTGTGTGTGTGTGTTGGGTATTTAGTGGACAGCTGTGCTTGGTATTAAATCTACATTTAGGTTTATTGTTTTTGAAGAGAATCAATCCTCAATGACTTTTTTTATTTATTTTTTTATCCTGAATTATACTTGAGGACATTCAGGAGATGCAACCCGCTAGTTTTTGTCTGGTTTGCACAACATGCGAGTCCCAGAAGTCTGAGCCTCGGTGCTACGTTGCGCTAGCATACCAGAGGTCAAGTGCTCAGGGGGTCACGTGAAAATAGATTTTTTTTATTTTTTTTTATCACATTTCATTCTCATAATCCTCTTTGAAATGTCACACACAACTATGATCAGGCGGAATGTGCGCTGTCGCAGCCTCAGCGGGGGCCACTACCAGCGACAGAGCTTAAAGGCCCGACAGGACAGAGACGGCAGAGCTTTTGTCATGTTGTGTCACAATATCTTGAGGGGCTACTCGCAACAACGCTTAAAAATCGCTTCCTGTTTGGTTTAGCGAGAGAGTTTTTTTTTTTTGTGAACCAACTTTATGGTTCTTAAATCCCAAGTAAATCCTGTTCCGGCAGTTTCAGTTGTAGCTTGAAGTGAAGCCACCCGGAGAAACCTCAGCTGAAAACAATCGAGCTGAAGTGCTGAAGTCACTACGGCCGGCCGGATCAAAGGCCGCCTTTCATCCCAGTTTGTTTGGGCTAGACTTTGGTTTGCTTTGTTGGCTAATGCTTATAAATGTATCTGGAGTCATCAGCAGTGCAAAACTATATTAAAACTAACATTTTAAGTCTAGGTCAACACTTTGTCTTTTTTTCTTTCTTTCTTTTTTTTTTTTTTTTTTTTTTTGGACTGGAGGTAGAAAGTGTCGAGGATTTAAACGTAGAGAATTGAGGAAAGAGAAAAGAAAAAAAAACTAGCGGGGCATTAAGTTCACATTCCGTTCAGCTGTTTATGTTTCACTCATTAGCAGTTTATTTTCAGTTCAAGCATTCGGCTTGTGTTGTTGTAATCCAAGCAAGTTTAATAAAAACACAATATTTTCTGTCCTATTGCAGTGTAATGCTCCATCAATTTGGGGGTTATTATTAAATATATCAGCTCCATCTGTAAATATTAAGTCCTAAAAGTTTTTCTCATAATAAACAAAAAAAAAAAAAAAAAAAATCAGATTTTTAAGAATAATTTGAGCCTGACATTACTCAGGTGAAGTCGTCTTTTATCAGCTTCATCACACTCATTTATGGCATAGTCACATATGTGATTTATTTCCCTTTAATATCTGTAATTACTCAAAAGACAGATGTAGTAGAGATATGAGATATGTGCACGGTGCCTGTGTTTAACTTGTTTTTGGAGCTAAATGTTTTGGTTCGGGCTTTAATCCTTTTAGCTCCAGCCCAAGTGTGTGTGTGTTTCTCTGTGGCCGAGTGTCGTTGCAGCTCCATCCAGTGGGCTCATAGTATTTCTGACCGGAGCGTTTCCCCCCTTTTTCTCCTCACGTTCCTCTCTCACGCTGTCTCTCTGTAGCTGCGGGAAGGATCCATTCAGGAATCGTCTTAAAGACAGAGTCACATGGCCGCCAAGTCAAAGCCGAACACTAAAAATAAAGTTTACATCCATAAAGTCAATAACAGACACCCCCCCCACCCTCCTACACACACACACACACACAACACACACACTCACCCACCCCCAACCACAGTATGATGTTTAAAAAAAGACCTAACAAAATTTCAGATATGAAGAAGACTTTTTTTTCCGCACAGTAGCAAAAGCACAAGTGTACATAATAAAATGATAAAATAGTTTCAGGGTCCTGGTATTGTTCCTGCCTGCTCACTGTCACCTCATCATGGCTTACTGAGACACTTCAGTAGAACAGAGCTATCGCTGACGTATCGCCTGTGCTGTGCGACGAGGACTATTGAAATGACTTGAGATCTATCTGATTTCCAAACTGGATTATAATGTATTTTTATTATTATTGCACATTATTTACTCACCACTGTTTTACTTATGAATGAGCAAACCACCAACTCCATCGTACGCCTTTTAAAATGCAAAATGTGTACATTGCTTTGAACATGACGGGCTATGTAATAATGTGAATGTGTGTCAGTGCAGCAAGTTAAACAAATACCTGTTATATTAGCAGGCGTGCATTATATGAGGCGTAGCGTCGTGTTCATCATTTTAACACGCTTTAACGACTGATCTCTCTAAATATCACTTATTTATTTAGTCGTCATTAGAGATAAACAGCACGTGTCAAAGGTCATTGATCAAGTTCCTCCCACACAGTCAAAAGAGAACAAACTCATTGTTCTATCGATCGCTATGAAAATGATTATTATTGTTGTTTTTTTGTGATGTAATGTGAAATTAAGCTGATTTTGATTTATGTATTTGTTGCGCTTTGTTGTGTATATGAAGCAGCTTCAGAAAGTGTGATGACGTTACACATCAGAGTCTTGGCTCTCACTCATAAACACTCTTTGAAGTGCCCACAGTCATAGAGAGCATATGAACTCTATTGACGAGGTTTCTGTCAAAAAAAAAAAAAAAAAGCATCACCGATAAATGATGCATTATTGTTCTTCTTTAAAGTGAAACATGGAGGACATGTTTCAAATAAACGCTCAAGCAGCAGTTTAGAATCATAATTAATTTTGAAACGTCCTCCATTGAAGTGCCGGAGTAACAAACACTTCACTTAGAGCTGTTTTCAAAAATATGTTTCTTAAAATGTCAGTCTGTAGTCTTCTTCAAAGCTTTTTTATTTATTTTTAATTTTTTTTTTTTAATTACACAACTTCAAACCAGTATTTAGACAACAAATTCAGCCTGAAAAAAATAATCATTGCATATTAATGTGATCAATAATCTCAAACTAAACAGCCGTTTTGTTTCCAGCCCGGCTGCCTGTTTATCTGCACACACTTCAATCTGCCACGTAGGAAACGTAGTCGATACCGTTTGGATTATGAGCGCAAAACAGTTTAAGTTATATTTATATATATATATAAAAAAAACAATAATAATAATAATCTAAATGGGAAAGCAAATATCAAGTTGAGAAGTTGATACAGATGTCAACATTAAACGTTTGCGAAGCATCCCAACGGACCATCAGAGTAAATTCCAAGACTATTAGCTTTAGTTAGCTCAGATTGCCACGAGGTCTCCAATTCACATTCCTCATCTGAGTGTAGAGAGTTGCACGACTGACAAGCAGGTGGTCCGCAGTGATGTCTTAATGGCATTTGTGACATTTGTGAGTGAATCAGGACGATCGGTAAACACCGTTAAACACGTGGTTACCGAGAGAAAGTCAGAAACTCATGAGCATGTAGGATTCCTCCTGTTTATGCGAATGCGTGACAGAGCAGGATCACTTTCCACATCTTTATTTGAGGCTCACTTTCACAGTCAGTCACCCAGAGTGGTTTAATGCTAATCCGGACTACGGCGGAGCAAAGGTCACCGAGATGATTTCTCCTTTTCAACACTCGCGCCTGGAGATCTCTCCTCAGAAGCTTTTTTTGTTTTTTGACGCGGTGCAGAAAAACATCTGCTTGACAGAGAATTAGCTCTGATACATTTCCAAAAAAACAAAAAAAAAACCAAAAGAGACTCCTTGCACCTTGTTCAAACATCCCACTGTGGACAGAGAGGCCATCATTAGCCGTAAGTACGAGCCTTGTTTGTACCATGTGACAAAATTAACAAATAACATCACTCGTGCTGTTCTTCTGTCCCGCTTGGCCGCCGCATACTGTAATTTTGGGATTACTCCTGCCACTGGTGCATTCAAATGTGGTTTTGTATGTTTTTTTTTAACCTCTTTATATTCCATACTTTAATTTGCGCATGTTGAGATGCACAGTAATTATCTCACCTCATATATAATCTACTTTTATCTGACCTTAATCGTTTCTCGCCGACAGCACCGATGAGTAAAAGTAGAGACGTTTATGTTATCGTAATAGGAAAATGTTATTCGTCAATGTCACGCGGCGTTAACTGATACCGAAGATGATATTAGTAAAATGTTCACTGACAACCCTGCAATTCAACATCTGCTCACAGAAAATAAAGCGTTTGGTGCTCTCACGCCACAAAGCTTGTGGGCTTGAATTAATACCCCCCCTTTCCTTCCTCTCCAGTGTCTCTCCTGTGCTTTGTTTGCTATGAGTTGTGTGTGGTATAAAGATGAACAGTAGTACTTCATGTACTTGGGAAAAAAAACCACACACACACACACACATGGCCTGGGAGTAAAATCCACAACATTCATCACCACAACCTAATTGGAAAAACAAATTAGTGCTTTATGTAATTTTGTAATTAATGTAATGTAATTTCTAGAGAGACACGGTTGTCTCATCTCATCTCATTTTATATCATTCTACACCACAATGCATCTAATCTTATGAAACAGATTGAAAAAAATCACTGTGTGTCCTCTGCAGGGTGGCTGGGTGGACATTTTAGAAGAAGGAGCCTTACAGATTCGGGGCAATCAGACAGAGGGTGAATACGAATGAAAAAAAGCAAACAGCCCCGCTGCTGCAATTTGTGTTGGAGACCACGTTTGAGCAATTGCAGCAGCTCTGTTACTCTGCTCCGTTCCCCCCTACAAACAAGGAACACTTGTGGGAAAATAATTATCTGTCATTTCCAGTCTGGGGGTCGAATGCATTTAGATGCAAATGAAAACAACTTCTGCTTTTTTGGGAGTCTCACTAATGAAATGGGAAAAATGCAAATATGGTGCAAAAAAACATTTTTTTACTGTGATCAAAACTATCTGATCACTGGGAGCTTGTTTGTGAAAGGCGCAACTTTGTGCCAAGTTTAGCCTTCTCAGACTAAAAAGAGATCACACGGACAAGGGAAGGTTGGCTGGTATTTTGTGTAGGTCTGACTAATGACACATGGTCCGCGGAACCACGGGGCAGCGGGTCTGGAAATAAAAATCAAACCGTAAACGTGTGAAACTAAGATTTTCCTTAAAATGTTCGGTCTATCAAGGAGATATTCAGCATGCATCATTTAGCGCGAGTCCACAAAGAGATTAAAGCGTGGATGAACAGATTAAGCTTGTGAGTCTCTGGTCTAAACTCGTACTTTCCGAGGCTAAAAGGTCAGATTTGAGTTAATGAATTCAGATTTTTGTCCTCAGGGAACATTTCTGTTGTAGGACGTGTGATTTACATAAAATACGGTCAGTAGCTCTCTGTGTGCAGTAATGAAAAATAACTGAAGCTTTCAGGACTGCACATCAGTCTGATTTGGTATATATATATATATATATATATATATATATATATATATATATATATAAAATATATAAAAGTATGACTAGGGTCTGAGAAAGTAGGTAATGCTTAATGACTGCCTCTCCAGCATATGACAGACATTTCTGAAATTTAGGAAGCTATGTCAATAATCTGGCAATCATACTTTAAACATTCAACAACAGGATCGCCTTACAAAATGTGACCTTCAAAATAAGAGAGCATTTTTCTTTTTTCTTTTTTTTTTTGGTTAATGGACTTTACAAAAGTTATTAAGGGCTGAACCATGTGGTTGACTTTTTAAAATGTAAGGCTCGTCCCAGCATTGTTAGTATTTTCTCTGCACTTCCCCCAACATCTCAAAATAATATGACACTACTAAACTGATACAACTCACTTTTCCATCAGTACTTAAAATTAAACAGAGCCGGTGCAGTCCAGTTTAAACCTTAATGTGTTAATGGAATAATCATTTTCACGGCACAAAAAAGAAAAAAACATGATGTGTCCCGTTTACTTAATATATTCCAGCCATTGTTGAACCAGTTGAAGCGCAAGCCCAAGTGAAAACCAAACGTCCGGCTTCTCTTCAAGAAGTAAGAAAACCTCATTTAAAATCACACTGACATTTGTAGTAATAGTTAGTTCAGATGACTAAAGATGAGAAAAAAAAAGACAAAAGCGAGTTTTGGTAAAGAGTTGTTAAAATCACAAAGGTTTCAGCTTCTAATAGCAAGTTCTGTAGCGGATGCTGGTTTATATATGAAAAGTAAACCCCAGCAACATGCTTTAGTTTGTCATGAAGACAGATGAAAGAAATGCTCAACTAGTTACAGGAGCTAGTGGAGACAGAGGCTGACGTGACGTCAACACCTGCTAGTTGGTTTTGATAAGGTAAATATACCAAAATTCATCAGTCCTTTTGATGTGAATACTTTTTGGTTTTTTTAGTGAGAATGAAATAACTAATATCTAACTCTGATAAAATAAAATCGACCCCTTCATCATAAAAAACAAGAAAACATAACATACATACCTTCCCCCTTGTTATTTTCATACATTCTGAAAAAAAAACATATTTCATTTGATGATAAAAGAGCCTTTGTTAATTTATATGGTTTGGAAAAAACATCCTTTGCGTTTTGTCACTTCAGCGGAGATGCATCATGATCAGCAATAAGATGAGGGCAAGTTAATGCAACTGCTACGATAAGCAAACACAATGCGAAGCAAATTAATCAGGCTTGGCCAACGGCACGCTCTGGAAAAATGAACTCGTTTGACCGGACGGGTCGGGGTGTCTCTAATCACATCATAGTACAACACACATGACTATTTATCTTTGTTGCGGTCATTAAGAAAAATAAAAACTTCACTGTCAAAAGTCAAAACAAGTATAAGCGCTGCTGAATTCTGCTGCAAAATGAGCTCCAACAGATGACTTTTATGCAAACCGCATCGCACAGAAGACAATTTGAGATGTATAATTACAAAACTGACAGTATGACTGAATGGATCTAAATGACGAATATGGCTGATCTGTGAGATGAACTTTGGTTTCATTTACATGCTGGAGTGATCTTGTATAAATGAAAGTTAAATACTAATGCACAGTTCCCAAATTAATAATCAATAGCTATATACAGTTTTATTCTACAGCATCGTGTATGCGTATCACACTTCCTACATGACCCTCTGAACCTTCGCCGATGAATCAGGGTCTTCTAGTCCAGTTCTGGTGCTACTCTTATCTTCAGTCTGCTACTGAGTGCGGCACATTCAGCATTATGAGATAAATATGAATATAAATGGGACAAAAATGCATTTAACAAAACTAAACGATCCCCATGACGGCTAACTGGGGTCATCTCCAGCCATGTAACATAACAATATGTCATATACACACACATCTGACCCTTAACCCTGTAAGGATTTTACTGGCAAAGTGTAATGCCTTTAGGGGGGGGTACGCAGACTTCCACCACATAGACTTTGCACGATGGGTTACTTATTGCTCTCCCTTAAGGTGAAGAACAGGAGAATATTTCATACGATAAAGGCAAATGGGTCTATAAATTGCCTGAGGGAAAGCTAGCTTTCCTGATTGCTACTCATCTCACTGTTTCCCAAATGTTTTATGCTCTTCTGACTGGTAATCAATAGCTACACATGCAGCCTCTCAGCTAGCACTGGTCTTTTATAGTATGCCTAAGGAGTAGTTGTCAATCAATGGCAGCCTTATAAATAGACTGAGGCTGCATGTGGACAGACGGATGTTTTCCCTGTCAAATGTGCAATGCCACAGTCCAAACAGTCAGATGTTGTTTTTACTTCACATGAGGCCGTATTGTGGATAGTGCAGAATGTAAGACTATATATATATATATATATATATATATATATATATAAATCAATCAAGTCCTCAGCTGTAAATTAATGTAATTAAGTTGATAATAAATGTGTTTCGGTTCAGATACTCTGCAGTCTTTTTTTCTCCCCCTTACAAGGTAAGTGCTCAAATGGTTCATTGGAGAGGGGCTTCCTAATGAATTAAAGAGCTAGTTAAAAGGCAGAGCAAGCATGCTGAAGGGTTTTTTTTTTTTACAACCTGGCAACCCTTAAGTTGTTCTCATTAATGCTTATGACTGCTCTGTACAGCATTAGGAAGTGATTCATCAGCGATTAATAAAGCTATTAAAAACCTTTATATATGTGTGGCACTTTATTAGACAGTGGTACCAATAAATGCTTTATTCATAAGCAACCCCGAGGAGAACATAAACCCATATTTGTCAGCTTCTTTTCGGTGTTTACAGGCATGTGTATGAACACCCTCAGTCACAAACTCACCGGTAAATACGGATACATCAGTGAATCCAGCGAGGCCGCTGTTTGCTTTGAAGAGAACAGAGTACCTAATTACCCTTATTGACAGGACGCTTGGTAGTAAAGCATCATATTATCTTGCTGTGACAGATTCACTTGCCTAATAAATGTCATCATTAGGATTTTCACTTCTGCCGGCTACGCCTCATGGATATCGCTGCTTTGCCGGCAATCGGATCCACACAAAAACGCATCTTTGAAGTAAAGGCCAGAGAACCCTATCGTTAGTTATTACGGATGTGTTGGAGGAATTTATAGAGTGTTATTGACGTGTGCAAATCCGCTGGGATGACACACACACACACATACACACACTACCACTCTAATAAAAATAAATGTGCTTTATAATCGGCCTTCGAAACAACTAAGAGTGTTTTCTTTTCTTCTCCTGGATGGGCTTGATAACTGTTTGCACAGAAAATAAACATTGCAGGTACATAATGTGAGACAAGCTGATGAAAAAGGATCGGCTCTGTTAAGCTACTGTAGCTCAGAGTCCCTACAGGCGCGCTTATGCTATATTTATCAGCAAATTAACAGGGTTGGATTTGACCGGAGAAGCTTCTATTAGCTGAAGCTGTGAACGATGAATTCAATTGTGATTCTGAATAGTACGGCGCACACCAGATGACTGTCATTGGGAGGCATAAAATTGGCTTGCACCTAATTGAGTTGCGCTTGTTATGATGAATGCTCAGCAGCATATCGGTTTGGATTGAATTTATCATCGGTGCTTATGCAGAAACTGCAGAGGAAATACATAACCTCTCTGTAGAAACAAACACTCGTCTCATGTGTGCATTCAATCAGATGTGTGTTTGTTCATAACTTCTGCTTTGAATTCTTTGACTGAATCGAACTGCATTGTATGTTGAATGCTAAACTTGATGAACTCGTCTTCCTCTCTGCTGTTATTCTGAGACCCAATTAGACGTACAAATCCCACACAACGCTGCGGTTGGAGGCCAGAATGCGTCGGTTTGTCCAAAGGGAAGAGGCGTGGGAGAAACACATAGTGGTTTTTACCCTGCCAACACGCTGCACTGGGCATGGTGCATATCAATACAAGCAGTAACTAATAACACTGGCTGCAGGTACGTCTCCCAACATCAGAGGGAGACGAGTGCAAAGGTTGTTTCATCTTTTATAGATCCTGTTTGAAACCAGCAATTGCCTCAAAGAAAGACTGAGTGAAGAACCAAAGAGTAAGAACCAAAGTCAGCGTGTGCTTGTTCCTGTGTTTACCGTGCGTGCGCATGTGTGTGTGTATTAATCATGTATGTGTACATTTTGTGTGTGTGTGTATACCGTGCCCCAACAGTGTAACTGGGCTGTTTACAACAATCTTTCCTTGTCTTTGAAATTGTTTATGTGGATCCAGTTCCCTACGGTTGGATAAGCACAGGGCTGTAGAGTTCCCTGCAGAGGTCAGCCTTTCTGAAGCCCCCCCCGCCGCCACCTTCCCATTTGCGATTGCCCTATGCGATAGCACCCAGCAGGCCTGAGAACACAGGCCTAATGTTCTGGATGGATAGTGTCATGAAAGAAGACAATTATCAGGCAGTGAGCGAGGTCTCCCAGGGTTATGGTTTTAGTCAGATTATTTATTTTATGTAGTTTTTGAAGCAGGAGCTTTAAAGTTTAACAGCCCTAGGGTTCCTTGTTTTGTGTGTGTGTGTGTTTTTTTTAACCCTAGCTGTGTGTTTGTGCAAGGGTGTGTTGCTGGGAATAGGGTTTTTGATGATCTAATTGGATATTATTGGATGTTTTCAGGCAATAACATTGTGGGTTTTTTTTTGTTGTTTTTGTTTTGCTTTAAGGTGTATGTGCTATATTGAATCGACTTCATGCAAGCCCTCGCTTCAACCCTTCAGCGTGTTAGCCACAACAGCTGATGCTTGCATACGCTCAAGATATAGATAAGAGGTGAAACAGGGGGATCCTACAGATTATGTAGATTTACACTGAATGGTAAAATGACAGAGAAACAAGAAACTTGCATTTGTAATACTGTATAGTTTGTGTGTGTAGGTGAGAAAGAGACATAAAGTGATGAACATAGACAGAGATAATCAGAAGGTAACTAGAGGAAGTTGAGGCTCTATCCAAAACAGTTATAAGCAGAAGCTTTGCTTTACTGAGTCCAAAAAGGATGATTAATGGAACTGACAATTTTGAAGATATGCTCATTTACTTTCTTGCCGAGAGTCAGATTTGAAGATCGATACCACTCTTGTGTCTCTGTATTAAATATGGAGCTGGATGTAAAAAACTATAAACAACTTAGTACCACTAGCTGACTGGATCTCTAGTCTTTGTTTAACTAAACTAGTTATGGTGGTTTAGTTATGAAGAGGGTCTTATTCTGTCAAGTTTCCTATGGCTCCACAAGTCCGACCACAAGACCTAATCACACCTGAATCAATCACTCCCTTTATGACCGATGTTTATCTCCTCAGACCTCAGACTGTACGGTGCAGGTGCACGTGATCGACAATGCGCTGTTTTGTTTTCTTCACAGTCAAGTTGGAGCTGCTTTGCACATGTCAATGCGTGCAGGACCACGGTCGTAATTATTACCAGAGCGACTGCTGCAAGTATTTCATACGAAGAGTCAAACAGCTGTGATAAAAAATAACATGTGGAAATGAGGATTATCTATGAATACATTTTCCCAAACAGGCCGTGTCTGTGTGAAATGTTCTATATTTGTAGTATAATAGTAATAGATAGTGAACAAAGCCTTTTGTAACAAAATGTTGTTTCTGCAGGGTGTCTGTACCTTATGTGTTTTGTGCACACAGAGAGAATGAGCAAGCTTTGAGTGTGTGTTTGTATTCCGCTTGTGGCATGCTTCAGGCCATGAGCTAACCTGCAGGAGTAGCCTTAGCTGCATTAGGGTGGATATACTACACTAATCGCAGTGGTGTACCCATCATAATTACATAATGCTCAATCTGTAAATGAATATAAGCACAAATATATACCACATTGTTCCATTGGGGAGACACATAGGCTGACTTCTCCTGAACCTCCAGTCGTGGCACATTACAGCAGCTCCGTATGCATGGCCAATAATACTACTTCCTGTGCAATCAGCCTCACTACTTTCCCAGCGAGCGGCCCCACGTCTCCTGCAATTACATCGTCCCTCTGTAATCTGTACTTCCACATAAATGAGACCAGCCTGAGTAATTTGCGTGAAGATTCGCCAAATTAAGAAATATAATGGGCGAGAATCCGGTACGTTCTCCTGGTTATTGAATACAGCAGCGCCAAAAGCGTTCCTCTCTTCGTACACCATTGTTTCTTGTGGGTAATCACATTCGCCGACTCCCAACCCGGGTGAGCCCAAGCCTCACCCAAATGGAAAACAAAGGTGGTCATGACAATCTGTAATATTAATCTGATTGGGTTAACGGTGTCTCGGGGGCTCCTCCAGCCTGACTTCTCCAAAAAAAAAAACCTGTGGTTGTGTTTTAATCTGATTGCACTAATGGCATATTCAAAATCAAGACCTTGCCACCTTCTCCCACTGTTACACATAACTTCTAATAGAACATCCTGTATTTCACATGAACGCTCACAAATTTGTAAATAATTACTATCACATGGGGGGGGGGGGGGGGGGGATAATAGGCAGCCCCAATTGAAATTCACTAGCTGGAGGCAGTGTGGTAATCATAGAGGAGAGCTGGACAGGGAGAATAGGGGGATATGGGGGGTAAGGAGAGAGAGGAAGGTAATCACATTGTATAACGACCACAGAGTCTGACAGATTGATAAAAAAAATAAAAAATAAAAAAAATAGTTGAGAGTGAATAATGAGCAACTTTGTACACAGTACTTATGACTTTATGTGCTACATCATTTGTCAGTAACAACTACGCGTCCTGGCTTTTAAAACGCCTGTTACGCGTAGTTAAAACGAATTTGCCACAATCAAATAGGATTCATTGTTTGTTTATGGACGGCTCCTTACAAGCAGTCGGCTATATTTCAGAGGCTACGGGCCTATATATATATATATATATTTGTTACTTAAAAGCAAACAACACACGCATTCTGGGACGTTTGTGATGGATTGGATGTGTTATCTGCCTATTAGCACAACAGCCCATTATCAGTGTGCCCAGGTTACTGCGCTAGCTGTAAAGCAATAAAGACAAGCTGATTCCAGCCACAGCTGAGTAGGAGTTCAGTGGCTGCCTGCGTCCTATCACTTTCAAATGAGCACCACAAATCACTTCAGCGGGATGCCTGCACCAGTAATGTGGCCATCAGCATATGAAAATATGTATGGGAGAACATCCAATTTACTGCAGGCAGATAGAAGGAAGAAACCTGCAGTGTGTTGAGTGATTGTTAGATGGCTGGTTGCTGTGCATGCATACAGTGTGGTGAATGTACGACTCTGTACGCGCACGTCTTGTTGTGATTGCATGAAAACAAGACAACCAGGGGAGAAAGTTGGGCCTTTTCAGTGTCTGTGTTCATCTGTGATTATGGATTTGTTGTGTATAGGTGTATGTGTGTGTGTGTCTGTGTGTGTGTGTGTCTGTGGAAACATGCTTGCTTGTGATCATGTGCGTCTGTGTGCAGCTCATATTTTGTGGAAAACCAGTCCGATCGTCACAAGGGTGTTTTGTGTGCACTTTGTTCTCCGCACTGATCTTGTCCCCGGCAGAAAATAATTACAGTCTGTTTGTGAGCCGCTGCAATAGAGGAAGGACAACACAGAAAGCGGCCTCATTTTACTGCTTCAGAAGACGTCACATTGCCCAGGGAAGAGGCTGAGGAGAAGAGGGGTGGGGTGATGGAGAAACGGAGACAGAAGCTGGGGAAGCATGAGACCTATACAAGAGAATGCTAATTACTCCACCACCATATAGGACATCTGTCAAAGCACCCACTTCTCATAATAAATCTAAATGTTTGCTTAACACGCACTTCAAATGTAGGCAGACAGAGGCATATTTTACCTCATAGTTTGTCCGAACTAATAAAAAAAAGTTAAAAAAAGAAAAAAAGAAAAGTGAGGCAGACAAAACAGCAAAAAAATAAAAGTGATAATAGCGAGCAAAACATTCACAGTAGTGGAGACAATGCTGCCTCTTTCATAGAGATTTATGACACACATGCTCACATACCCACAGACAGTGTCGACACCCCCCTCTCGATCACTCGACACTAGGATTTACATATTGTACACTCAGACATGCATACACACTCATTAGGAGAGGGGGCCTGTGCATGGTATATGCTAGATGATAGTAGATGATACCCACCTTCTTGACAAGAGATCTGAGAGAGATCCCTGTGTAAGAAAAGAAGAAAAAAAAAAAAAAACAGCGTTGAAGGCTCCTAATATCTTTGATAGCATCGTTATGGTAATGATCAGGCATAATGTAAAATTCATGAAGTGTACCTAGCATTTGAGGATTGCCAATGTGCTTGTTCTGCTGGCAAGAAGGAGGATACAGAAATCATGTTACAGAAGTCGTGCGTGCAGATGTTGTTATGCTTCGCCCTAATTGTTTTTTCGACAGTTAAGTGCAGCTAAATGACTTTCATGTGTTGGCATGTGTACACAGGGAGGGGAATTGCTTCGTACCTTTTCTTTCAGCTGTTTGGCAGAGTGCTTGTCGGAACAAAACATTGCCTTATTAATTATTCCAACCATTAGACCTATTAATTTGCCCACTCAAATAATCCAGACAGACATCGTATAAAAAAATAAATACCAACAATAGGAATATTGTGATTTCCCAGTGAGCATCTAAGCTTTAGTCAGACAGAAGAAAAATGCAAAACAATCAGAAGGGGTCTGCGGCGGAAACCTGGTCCGTTCTGTCACTTCAAAAAGTCTCTGCATCAACCTGTCCATCATTGACTGTTATGAGTTTGGACTCTCAGTCTCTGATAGTCATATCCACGCACACTTGTGTTTGTGTATGTGTGTGTAAGATCTCTAAGGAGTGCCTTTCAAACAAATTTCCATGGAGCACTCATCAGTAGGAGGTCCCGGTCCATTGGAGATGGCGTAGTCACTCGGAAATCACACGGCTAACCGGGACTGTCAGCCAATCGGAATGTTTTTGATTTTTCTTGAAATCCACACTCAGTTCAGATTAACCTGGACTCCGACACAGACGTGAGAACGGAGAGTGATTAGATAGCTGTGGATGTTCACATCTGGGGAACAATTAGCCTGGATGCACAGCCTCGTCGGAGTGAGCAGAAGTGACAGGACTGTCAGATTTGACAAGTGACTTGAGCTGCTCCGAATTTAGAACCACTGAAGTTACACGAAAGGTGTGAAATCAGGTCAAAGACATGCATTGTGAAATAGGGTCACTCGATCGTGGGAACCACTGTCACCTCACAAGAACGTGCAAACGAACTGTAATAAACACTGTAGACAATAAAGAAAACTATTGACTGCTTGGTCAACATTTTGCCAATACACAATTAGAACATGTCTGTAGTGGGTACAAGTGTGGGAAAAGTGTCCAAGCCAACATGTGCTTTCTGGTCCGTGTAGGATATTGTATAGACTTCATATCAGAAGCTCACCCCCTGGTCTTTAATAGGTGAGCTGCACACAATATATATTTGCTAAAGAAGGAGCTCCAACACCTGGATGTCTTAACCAAGCATACCCTGCTGTGTGCTGGAGCTGTCTCACGAGGTCAGTGGCTGCTGTATGATCTTTGAGCAAATCAGGTCATGTCAGTTTATACAGTGGTGGTTTATCGGTTCATCCTAAACCACTTATTAGTGAGAAGGAAGCATACAGACGACCAGATGCCCTACATGTACAGTCATACCACATGTATGTCAATACCACCCGCCATAGTTGTAGCATACATCGTGTTTGTCGGTATGCCACGAAAAAATAAGTGGAAACTACAGCTGAACTCGTGTTTAAAATATGTCTACAGGAATGAGGTTTTGGCATTACTGCGTCCCTTCATAAGGAAAATCTCCCAAATGACTGAATATGTAAAAATTTCTAGTTTTGACGTCACGTAGAGTTCAGTTATAAATGCAGCAACGTTGTTGTTTGTTCACTGAAGTGTTTTGCAGTAGTGACTAGACATTAACTGTAGCTAGATAGCAACCTGTGTCTGTGCTGTGTGTGTGTGTGTGACAGCTCAGCGTGACTGAACCTACCAAAATCTAATCACAACTTATCACTTCGTTCATTTTTCTCTTGTCTCCAGACATTGATGAGCTGCAGACACGAAGCCTCTGGGACGAGCATACTTTTTGCTCAAGTTGGATCTTTTTCGGTTTACAGTGTTTGTGCCACCCAAGAGAAAATATGCGTCCAATTATGTGTCCATTTGTATCCACTCGTATCTTTGCATCTGAAATTAGCTGTGTATTCATTTTAAATCTACACAATAAGAGGTTTCCAGTGATCAATGAACCATATTTACATTATTTGTTATATATTGTGCATGTGCATTAATACCTTTCGGGTAAAGTGTCCCATAGAAATGATATTGTTTTTTGATGTACACACTGATTCAAAGGCTACGTTTTGAATTTTGGTTTGTCTGTTATCAAAGCTGTTGTCTAAAAAATAAAAGGAAATAATTTCCATGCAGAAAGTGGACGCTGGTGAATTGCCAATGATGAAATGATGAGGATGTCTGTCAAGTGGACGTTTGATGCAGGCTCTAACTAAATGAGAGAGTGAGAGGCTGTGAGCAGTGCAAAACAAACACTCTGTGAAGTGCGTTATTTTATGACATACTGTATTCATTGGTGAGAAATAGTGAATTAATGCCAGTATTTTCCATTAAGTAGATCCAGAAACTTTAGGAATAAGAATTAACATATGTGACTCACATGCTACTACTTCTACTACTTCTGACCACTGAAGTTAAAGCTGCTCTAATCAACATTTTCATATTAACAATAATCATCAAATGGCTACTTGTATGTGAAAAGTGGTTATTGATGAAACCACAAATAATTATCACCCTCGTTCCCCTCAACTCTGTTAAAACATATTTGTCATCTTTCAACTCATTTTCCGCCTCAACTGTTTCGCTCTCATCAGTGTCAGTTCTACATACACTGACTATTTTTTTAATGTGACCAAATTGTTATAATTAACTGTCATGAACTGAAAACAAACTAGAATAACGACAGCTACGCCAATATTTCTAGTCTAATCCGGTGTCACGATACATAACTTTTATAACCAGCGTTGTGATTACGGTAGCGACTTGTCAATCACAAAGTAACCTTAAAGAATACTGTGTCCGCTATTTGACTCCAAATGGGACCAAAATGTAAAACATCATTATTATCATTATATTATTGTATTGGATTATTAACAGGACAAAAACACTTGCTATGAGCGAAGGTGATAAAATCCAAGTACCAGCACCTACAGCTCACTATCTAACATGTTATGACACATTTAAAACAGGTTTTGTTATCTTCAGACAGGTTGGCTGTTCTCCCCTCCTGCTAATAAGCAACATTATCATCCATTTGGAGTTTCTGTCCACCTGGTGAATCTAAGTCCAATATTCACTCTTTTTTTTTTTTTTTTGGCTCTGTTTTCCTCTCTGTCAACTCCTGGGGGAAATATCTGGCTCTTTAGCTGCTAACTGCTTCACTATGTTCAGTTAAAAAGCCGGACAGCTAAACAATGAGCTGAAACTCGCTGTGAGGCCCCGTAAAGCTGAGAGAAGCTGCAGAGCTGAGTTTATAATTGCCCATAGCTACTTTAAATATTAGTTTGAAGCTCCTTTTTGAGCCTGAAACAAACCAGGTATATGCTGTCAATCATTTTTCAATCTCCCTTTCAAACATATATTGCAATTTTATTACTGGATTTAAATTCAGCGTTCCTCATAATGCCATGTCTTGTTTGCTCTACGTGGCTTGTTCTCACCAAAACAGCCAGCGCCCTCCTCCCTCCCTCCGCTCCCCTCCCCTCCCCTCCCCTCCCCTATATATCAGTTTGACCTAGTGGGGTCCGACTGTGTCGACTCCCACACCTGTACACCATTTCACCCTCACAGTTCCCACTGTGGAAACACGTTGACTGACAGCTGCACTTCAAAGAAGTGCTCCGTCTCTCGCTTTCATGGTTATCATCTGTTATGGGAGTTGTATGGTAGAGAGAGAGAAAGAGAGAAAGAAGAACGAGTCTCATGCAGCCGGGTGTGTTGTGGGGCCAATTTGGATGATTGGCCTTGAAATGCAAGCTGAAACGGGCTTCCCTGTGTTCCTTTAAAGTGACCCGTGCCCAGCAGTGTAATGTAAAATTATCCTCGCCATGTTTGTGTTGTGTCAGATGTGGTGACTGGCAGAAACTGTTAGTAATTGTCTAAGTGCTCCGGTGTGTCAAAGCTGTCCGTCACTCATCCCAGCCCCCTCCTCCTTAGTTCTGCTTCTTCAGCTTCTCATAATATTTTCACTGAACTGCAGAGGACAAACTACTTTCAGTGATGGAGTTGTCACTTTGGTGCTTTTTGTAAGGAAAAATATTTTACCTTGGGAAGAACACACAACCAACTGACATGTGTTCCTGCTTTTTGGGAGAGAGAGAGAAAAAAAAATGAGAGAGGCATACTTGTTCCTTCTTTTGTTCTTTGATACTTTTACAAATTCAAGACTATGAGCTTTTCTTGTCATAACTCATTGAAGTCGAAGCTAACCTGAATGTGACATTATGAAAATACATTCCCGACTAAATCGGCTCTAAGAGAATGGACACACGTACATACTCTCTTATGTATGCACTTAAAATGGGAACTACTGCCTGAATGCATGAACAGCACATCAAAAAACAAAAAAAAAAGAGAGGAAGTTTCATATGTTTCTCTGGAAAAACGGTTAAGAGAGCATAGCATCAGCTGATTGTTTAGAGAGTTTTCTGCAATTTTACTTCCTCCAACTGGGAATGTTACAGCTATCAGAAACATGTCATATGTCCTACTTATAATTGTGCAGTGGTATTCTCATACAATGCATTGATTGGGTCTATTAATTAAGGGACTGTTCAGCCGCATAGAGTACATACCAGTTACTAATGCCATGACTCATAACACATCTATGTCACGGCGGTGAGTGTAGAAATTCAGACTTGATTTGCTTCTTGGAGATTTTAGACTACACTTCCAAGGAATCATTTATGAATCAATCAAATCAGTACAGTTTTAATGTGATACGTTTTATGTCTAGAAATCCTGTTGATGATCTTTGAGTTTGTGTTGGTACCATTCGCTTTGGGAGTGCCTGATTGAGCAACATTGAACTGACATTAGGTTCAATTATTATTGTCAGAAACAGGTAGATGTTTATTTGAATAAAAAAAAATTATTTGTTTAATGTCCAGTTTATTGCTTCCCAACGCTGTCAAATACTAACATCATTTTTCAAAATGTGTAATTTAATGGGCAGTTTGTGCTGTCTGTCCTGGCCTAGCTGGAGACCCGTAGGACTCAGGATACAGGACTGCCGTGAAGTCACAGCCCCCCCCCCCTTCCTGTCCAAACACACCGTCCGTCACAGCCTTCCTCTGGGGAGGAGAAAAATCATTCATTATTTTAATGGGTGTCAAATATGTTTTCCAAATCTACTAAAAGGTTATCGTTGTTACACGCGGACAAGTGCTTATATCTGAATCAATGTTAACTTTGTTACTAGGGAAATTTACTGCCTTCCCGAGCGACCACGGTGCACAAACTTAATCGGCATGTTTTCACAAAGTGCAGCTTGAGGGTGATTTATAAGGCCGAGGTGACTGACTGCTCTTTGATAGAGCGGGTTAAAAAAAAAAAAAAAAACACATATCCAAGAGGTGCGATGAAGGCATAAATAACACTCTCTGTATTTTCATTTGAATGTCTGACACATGAAGATTATGTATTGTTAGTGTTAGAACGGCAGGGGGGTGAGGAATTAGGGCCTGGTGGTGGCAAATGTGGTAATATGAATGGATGACATATGACTCTGCAGACAACCTCTGGTGGTTTACACAGTCAGAAACTTATTTAGCCCACCTCAGACCACATCCTATACCTTCTGGTCTCTCCTCACCTGACACTGTGGAGGTCTTGCCCCTTTTACAATGATCACTGCTGGATGAAATAGATCCTTCACAGGTAAAAAAATAAAAAATAAAAAAAATAAAATGAGGTGAAAGAAAGCGAGACAGACAGAGGAAAGGAAAAGAAAGAAGAACTACTGCTGTTACTCTAGTGCCGAGGCGTCACTATTTGTCTTGGCCAAGTTAGCTTTATCTAATAAAGTGTCTTTGTATTAAGATGGATACTTCAAACGCTCTTTTGTCTCCATAATCACAGAGGAGGGAGGCAGAACTCACACATTCCTCGCTCAATTTATTATTAATAAGTACATCAGTGGGAGAAAGATATCCTGGGGACCAAAACACCCGCCGAGTGCAACATTCATCAAACGTAAAACGAATATCACAATACACAGGATACAGAGGCTCTAATAACAGATAATTGATGAGAAAGGTCTTCGGGTGCACTGGATCATTGTTGATGGTTATCATTATATAACATCATTTCATACACCAAATGATGAACTGTTTGTTGAAGGGAAACATTTTCTGCTGCCTTCTGTATGCAATTAAGCGGCCTGTTAGCGGCAGCGAGGTCATTCCGTGCTCGTGTGATTAAACTGTGGTTAGCAGCATAACTGCGTCCACTCAATACTTCTGTTCTCTCGCAAGACCTTAATCTATCGCAACCACAGCAATTACCCTTCTGACAGGATGACAAAACACAAACATAAACAACGCGATCGCATCCAAAAAGGCTTTCCTTTTTGCTTTATTTGTTTTTTTTAATAACCTCTTCATCTTCTTTGCGACATGAGGCTTTGAGTTTTCCTTTTTCTTTTTAAGATGGTGAATAAAATCTCAATTGTAATTAGATGAAAGATGCAAAATAAAATTTAAAAAAGAAAAAATAAAGAAAAACAACAACTCAGATGTACAAAGATAATTTAGGGAGATGTTTCGCTATTATCCCTTACCTCTATTTGTAAGAGATAATGAGGCTCTGTTCTGCAAGGCCGCCTTGACGACAGGAAAGCACTGTTTCAGATGACAGATGGGTGAGTGTGTGACATATCATAATAGGCCACTCCCTGCCCTGCTGCACAACCTGTGCTCCGGTGTTGGGTTTCCGACAAGCCAGTATCAGCCCTGACACATGTAGCTATAGGACCCGTGTCTGAGGGCAGGAATTCAATCAATAAAACTCACCCCTTGACAAGATATACCATGTTACAGCAGAGACACTTAGAGCGAGGACCAACCATCTGTTCCTTTCTTTACCGCGCTCCCTCCCTGTCACACGTCAATCTGTGCTGCTAATGTCCAATATATCGGATTATCATTCATATAGTTTAATCCACCTTCGCTGGCTTTATGTAATGAAGTGGTAACTCGATTGGCTTTGGTTCGTTCGTCCCAGGTGCCTGCTCTCAAATCGTCTTGCATCTGTCTCTCTCCCTCTCTCTCCCCCTTAGGGACGGGTGCAACGCCGTGGAGCCATTGTCACTTTTCAGGTGATACAACATTACAATAGTGCTTCATAAACAAGCTGCATACATTGTTTTTTTTTTATCAGAAAACCGAGCTCAGGATTCATTTACTTGATTTTTATTTTTGTACCCTTAGCCACCTTGTAATGCTTTCCCAGTCTGGTTTTAATTTCTTAACAACCGAGTAGCTCAAATTAGTGGCAGGTGGAGGTTTGTTTTCCCCCTTAAAAAAAAAAAAAAGACAGAACATTTAACTACCATACAGCCGAAATTTGATGATTTGACCCGTAGGGCCTCTGAGGACACTTGTTCTTGGAGAGCCTCTACACAATCAGCCCTGCTTTTGAGGTGAATACAGAAATCATTCAGTAGACAACCTTTGAGTGCCCTAGAATGAACAACCCACATAATGAGAGCATCATTAGTCACATCCCGAGACGATTTGTTGAAGTCTAACAACTCAGGAGGTGTTGGGGATGTGTGTGTGTGTTTTTTTTTTTTAAAGAAATCCTGTTTTTGACTAAAATGATGTATTACATAGCTTGAGTTTACAGAGGGGAACGTCGTTCCTTTTTTTATGAGCTGTGAGTGGTTTTTTTTTTTTTGTGGTTTTTTTGACGTTTTCTAAAGTTGTGACATTCAGTAGAA
This sequence comes from Pampus argenteus, assembly GCA_036937835.1. Taxonomy (NCBI): domain Eukaryota; kingdom Metazoa; phylum Chordata; class Actinopteri; order Scombriformes; family Stromateidae; genus Pampus; species Pampus argenteus. The sequence continues at coordinate 15,891,258 of CM072872.1, read as the reverse complement.
AATGCTGAAAATGTGGAATACAAATCCGGGTTTATAAGCTCAGAAGCACATTTTCTAATAATACTGCACTTGAGGGATGTTTTTGAAACCCAATCTGTCATGACATATGTAACTAAAAAGAATTGAGTGCGACACCATGACCTGAACGGAGTCCAGCGGACTTTCATCTATCTTAGTCCGCACAAATCATAAGAATGATAAGGTTCTCTATTGTTTCAGTGGTCTGCATAATTCTGGTCTCAAAAGAATATGAATACTTCCCCATCTGTTTGGTGTTAGCTTTCAAACCACACTGCAAACCCACAGCCATGCGAGACATCTACTGTTTAATTAAAAAAAAAGAAAGGAAAAAAGTCAGAATAAAATTATACTGCTATAAAAGAGCCCTGCCAACAATAACATTATCGTTTGACACGCAGCATGTCAAAAAAACCCCAGCTTCATATTACAGTTAAGAGAAACGACCTTTGAAGAGCGTGTGTGTGTATGTGTGTGTGTATGTGTGTGTGTGAGAACCGCTGATTTTAAAGCTTCAAAGATCGCTTTTAGGATTCCACAAAGAGAATAACCTCTGACATCCAAACAAACAAACATAAGCCACATTTAAATAGCACAAGTTGGAAAAGTCTGAAAGCTCAGTTCTTTGGTCTGTGTGTGTGTGTGTGCGTGTGTGTGTGTGTGTGTGTGTGCGTTGTACTGTATGTGTGTGTCATAAAGAGCAGGGACATGTCTATTATGTGGAGTTTGATTAAAGCATGATGGCTGGTGTCCAATCTGCTTTCCAGGGGAGCGCTATGACAGCCAGCAGCGCGTCTACCTGCTGCCTCCTCTGCGTGTTAGGTGATTTACGGCTGACTCCCTCCGTTTATGTACTGCCTTATTTTCATTTCTACCCTGCTGAGTGCCAGGTTCAGAACTCCTGAAGAAATATTATGCTTTGCTGACAAAATACAGTGACAGCCATCTCCCAGCCTTAAAAGAGTGCCAGAGTGTTTAACAGTGCGAGAGCCTGGGAGACAAGGCGAGGTTGAAGGCATCTGTAAGCATGCGGCCCATTGAAATAACCATTTGATCTAAACCAGCCCTGATTGGGTGGAATGATGTTTATAGCCGAGTTAGAATCTACTTTCAATTAAAAAAATGACACAGGGGGGAAAGGGGAGGTCTGTAAAACAGACGGTAAAATTTATTGAACAACTTTTACTAGGGTCTTGTCTGAAAAACATGTGGCGCACAAATGAAATGTTTGTTTCGACAGACGGGGGGGTTCGCCTGCAGACGAGCAGGTAACTTGACGCCAGGGACTTTTTCATTAACCCCAAGTTCAAACCCTTGCTGCTGTTTCAGGCTTTTTTTGTGGTGAAGCAACAATTTGATGTAAACGGATGAATATAAATACCGCTGTTGTTCAAGCGCCGCCATGTTTCCTATTCATTCCAGCCTGTTTTCTCCTTTTTTTACGAGAACTACTCTGAGCTGTAATGAGGTGTTGTAGCATCCCGAGGCGTTATCATTTGCCACATTATTATTTCAAAAGCTTCGACAACAGCGCCGTCTCATGCATATGGAAGGTGTTCCAGTGACTTGATATCCTGGTTTTGAGGAGAAGGTGATTTTCTCACTAAATAGAATGAGCGATCACAAAGCTAATGAGGCAAATGAGTGTCTGGAGCAGTTGGGGCCAGGCGTCATATGGACATGCTGTTGTCTGTAATTAGCCTCTAGCTACATGAGCATTGCTTGTTTTTTATTTAGATTCTATGCCATGAAACCAGCACCACTTAATATGAATCTGACGCTACAAAAAAAAAAAAAAAAATGCCACCCCCCCTCCCTGCATCTGAGACCGACTATAAATAAAGATTGTCATTGTAACCTAATCAAATTATGAGATGTATTTTGGTTAGGCTGTCAGTTGTCTAACGCTCTCTCTCTCTCCCTCTCCTTCTCAGCAGACGAGGCAAAGCAAAGTGAATCCCCTGAGGTCCTCTCATCTCTCTTCAGGAGCTGCCGACTCTCTTCTCTTTACGGCACACCCAGAAGGATTAAGCACAAATGGCATTCACATGATTTCAATAAGCTCAAGGAGACAAGAACCAGCCTTTCAGCACATTAGCTTTTTGCTGCGGAAGGACACAAAGCAGACACCGAGCAACTGCAGGGGAAAAAAAGAAAATAAAGAGCCCACAGTTAATAATGATCATAATAATACACCAGTCTGGCACTGCTGAAATGGAATTCCACCGGCCCAAAAATGGCCCCCATAAGTGGTGATGTCACCAATAACAGACAAGATTGGGTTAGACGCGAACCGGAGGTGACACTGTAGTAAGAAGCCCCCACCCCCACCGCACCTGTGGCAAAGCCAGAAACGCGGCCTTTCAAAAGACCTGGAAAAAGTCAACACATGACAGGTCAACCCAAGGCACAATCCATGATCCAAATGTAAACAAAAACAATCTTTCATAAACAGGGATTGGACACTGCTGTCGTCCCCAAAATTAATTATAAATAACTTTTGAGACTATGAATGTTTTCTGATGCTGTACATAGCTTTAAAACAGTCCCGTAATTTGAGTTGTGATTAATTAAAGCCGCTAGAATTTATATTTTTCTTAGATAACGATGGATCAGTTGACTACCTGTAATGTGAAGAGAATAGAAATTAAATCCCAATTCTTATTTTTTGTCTCAACTTCACAGTTTGGTTCAGTCTCCCAAATCTAATCAGCATCATTTCCAGCAGCAGCATGCAGCTGTTTTCAATAAAAGGTACGCTCTTAAAATGAACTGTATGTTACCAAACCAAATGACAAGTTAGCTGTGAACCAGGGCTGCCGCAACATTTCATTTTCACTTCATGATTATCGTGGACAAAATGATTATCAATAACTATATTGTCACGAAATCTAAAGAAAAAGAAATGCATATTTAGCTTTGTTTATTATTATTATCTATTGTTTATTGATATTGGCAAATCAGTTACACTCAGAATATGAGTATAGGGAGCACACATAACACATAATGAATAGTGAAAAGGCAACCAGATGAACTCATAACCCAAACACCTGAAGTTTAACCTAAAGGGCAGCATGTAATTTCACCTCTGACCACAATGAGGGTTGCAATGGCAAAGTGGCGCTGTTCGTTTTTCCGCTCGTTGACTCCGCAGGTATTGGAAGACAGAAGTAGAAGGAGCGCTTCAACGTTTACTGTAACTTAGCTAAAAACTTTAGCTAATATTTGAAATATCCGTGTATCTTTTTTATGTTTGTGTTGAATGAAACTCGCAATACTTTCTTTGTTCAAGTGGATATTGAGCTGCTGGCCTTCAGACAGTTTGTTCCTGACATTTACTCAGCTGTGGATAAACAGGGTAAGAGACTGTTGTTTTATCTCTGAATGTTTGCTTTTTTTATATATATTCTGCGCAATGTGCGGTTGGCGGGTCGGGTTCAGGTGGTTGATACGCATATTTTTATTGGTCTCATAACAGGTTGGGTGGGTTCAAAAAACCGTGTGTATTATTAACACGATATCAATATTTCATCTATTAAATATGCGGTTTTCGTCAATACCAGTATTACCGCCACATTCCTACTGTGAACATAGTGGATCATTTAGCAGAAGCAGTTGTCTGGTATCAGGTCTGCCATGTCTACTAGGTATTAATATGTAAGTTGCACTAGAGAATAAAGAGAACTAGCTACCTGTTGACTGAGACACACGGCACTACAGTGTCATTCCAGGATATCACTGAAAACAATTGACAACAGCGCTGGAATAGTCCCTTAATCTTCCCACAGGGATCTGAAGACACTCACAGAGCGTGATGTTGGTTAAAGTGACAGATGCCTGATGTATTGGCTGGACATTTTTGTTTGTAGTTGTTTTTAGCAAGCCGCGCTAGCAAAGCTAACTAGCCTGCTAGTCTTTTAGCCGGTCCGTTTTAGTTCAGTGATCTGAAATCCTACTAGTTAGTTAGTTTTGTACTTGCATCTAGTGGTAAAGTAGACTGAACTTAAAGTTACTGCTATGGCTGTGTGTGTGGACTGCACCATTACTTACTCACAGTTGAAGAATGAGATCCATCGTCTTGAGTCGGAGCTCCGAAAAAGGGATCAGCTGATCGAGGGCTTTGTCTCGGTTGCCGCTGCCCAGTCAAAACATATCTCACATCTACAGTCCTCAACTTTCACTGCTCCACCAGCGCCATCACCTCCTTCATCCATGTCTCCGGTGGTCTCGGATTCCGCGACCACTCTCCCCTGGCAGGCAACGATGCACACCGGCACGTCACCTCTACCTGCCCGCCCGGAGGACCATCCATGTGAAAAGAGCTGCCTCTCCTTGGACCGGGAGCCGGACGTGGAGACCGTGGGCACCACCAGGGCTGCTGCATCGAGTCTGGATACCTCAACGCTACCGCTAACCACCCAGACACCATCAGCCGATCCAGGGGCTTACAGCGGACACGGGACAAATACTCCGGTTCACACTTCCACACCGAACCGAGCAAACACCAGCACCCGATCTTCCTGGACAGAAGTGGTGCGACGCGGCCGCAGGAGGGTCTCCGCTGGTCCGTATCCACAACCGTCCATGGCTATCTCAAACCGCTTCACCATTCTCCCGAAGGATGCTTCCGTCCATCCTGACGATGCACCGGCAGTTTCCACCTCACCTGCCCCTGAAGTCACTTCTGCAGCGTCTGCAGCGAGTCATGGTAAGGCTACTCGTCGCTCCTCTGCAGTAAATGACCGCCGTATGTTGCTGAAGGAAGCCGTAATCAGACGGTCTGGGGGTCTCCCTGGAGGTAGTCTGAAGCAGTCTCCTCGCCTCTGTCCACCTGCACAGACCCCCCACTCTGGGCTGTCAACCTCTAAGCCGAGCGAGGCAGCGCCAACGGAGCGTCTGCAACGTCAATCAGACAGCCCGCACATCTCACCCCCCCGTCCCCTCTTTCCTCCCACCACGTTGATCATCGGTGACTCCATAACCCGGGACATTCGTTTCATTAATGCAGCCACACACTGTTTTCCTGGAGCCACAGCCCCACTCATTCTGGATAAACTTCTGGAAATGATGCACTCGCTCCCGACCTCAATTAAGAGGATCATTGTTCACGTGGGAACGAACGACACCACTCGTCAGGAGTCTGAGCGCACTAAAAATGATTTTAAACTCCTCTTTGACGCCCTAAAGAACTGTGGAAAGTCCGTTTTTATATCCGGCCCCATCCCGACTGTGCGTCGTGGAGCTGGCCGTTTTAGTAGACTCCTCAGCCTTCACACTTGGCTCCAATCTGCTAGCAGGATCTACAACTTTGGTTTTATTGACAATTTTAACTTGTTCTGGGATCGTGACTCTTTTTTTAAACGGGATGGGATCCATCCAAACAAGAGGGGTAGCCAAATGCTGTGTGCTAACCTGCAGCACGCGATGCACACCTTTCCATGTGACTGACTATTTACTACCCCCACCCTCACACCGGAGCCCCGCCCCTCTTCCCCTATGACTGAACCACAGCGTGCTATTTTTCATGAGGGCTCCCCCTTCAGGTCCCCCCTGCCACTCACACCCACATCTACTCACAACCAGCCCTCTGTTTGCCCTAGAGGTCCTAAAAGCCCAACCACTGGATATATTTTTTCACAGCTAAATGACTCAAAGGGCACAGGTGGCCCTAGCTATATTTCTGCTATTGAGGTTATACCTTGTGATTCTTCCTCTCGTTTCCGAGCCCGCCGTTCTTCTCAGCATGGGGTGACTATATCTAATCTCACCTACATTCACTGTCATATGCCACTCAAAAACTTCTCTGCATCCTTGTCTCACTCCTCAACTATGCCTGCTATCTCTCCACTAGCTACAACTACGCCAACTGTAGTTTGTCCCGTGCCTGCTACAGCGAGCTCAAGTAGCTTTAGGGCGCGTAAAGGACTTGGCATGATACACATCAATGCTAGAAGTTTGTTGCCAAAGATGGACATGCTAAGAATATGGGCATATGATTCAGACCCGGATTTTATTGTGATCTCAGAGTCATGGCTAAATAGCAATGTTTCTAATAATGACATAAATCTTGATGGTTACAATATCGGTAGAGTTGACAGAGTTAAACGTGGGGGTGGCGTAGCAATTTATTATAGAAACACGATAAACTGCTCTACTATTGTCTCCTCCTCTGTCCCAGATCAGTATGATTTATTAGCTATTAAGGTTCAATTAGGTGGCCACTCCATAGTTATGGTGGGTGTTTATCGCCCCCCCTCTGCCAGTCCAGACGCCCTACATAGTCTATCAAAACAGCTATCAACTTTGGTAGGCTTACATTCTGAAACTGTCATTTTAGGGGATTTTAACCTTGACTGGTTGTCCCCAGCAGCTGATGACTTAAAAGACCTCTGCAATGATTTAAGTCTTACTCAATTAGTTACGGAACCAACACGTCCAAACATGAAATTACCCAGCCATTCATCTTTACTTGATCTCGTCCTTACTAACAGACCACATCTGTATTTAGATGTCTATGTGTTTCCTTTGGATTTGAGTGATCATTGCCCAGTCGGTTGTATTAGAAATGGAAAGATGAAAAAATCAGAGCCACTGTACATCTGTAAGAGGTCTTTTAGAAAATTTGATGAACAGGCATTTCTGCATGATCTGTATGCAAGTAATCTCAATTCATTAGTCCATATTCCAGATGCTGAGCTAGCATCTGACCGTTTCAAGTCAATTTTCAATACACTTGCAGATAAACATGCCCCTTTTAAAACACTTAGGGTAAAAAATAGATGCAACCCCTGGTTTACTCATGATCTTGGTGAGATTATTTCCAAAAGAAATAAAGCCTGGGCAGCTGCAAGATCCTCTGGCAGTAAAGGAGACTGGCAGACCTTTAGACAGTTAAGAAACTCCTGTACCTACTTGATTAAGAAAGCCAAGTCTGACTACTACCTACACAACCTGTCTGACTGCGGTGGCAATCCAGCTAAGTTCTGGAAAGTAATTAAATCCCTTAAAGGTGTTTCTCCACCAACACTCCCTAAACAGCTTCTGGTGGACTCTAAAGTAATCCAAGAACAAATTGAAATATGTAACGCCTTTAATGATCACTTTATTAAGTGTGGCATACTGTTTGATCAGGCTGGTGGGATGGTGTCACAAGGCTTAGATCAGTGTGACCTAACCCAGAAAGAGAACTTTATTTCCTCAAATAATGATTCTGACTCTGTCTTCTCATTTAGACCATTAAGCCATTACGAAGTTCTCTATGCATTGTGTAGCTCCAAGTGCATGAAGAGCTCAATGGGTGCAGACCAGTTAGACTCTAATCTCTTAAAAATAGCAGCTCCTGTCATCGCTGAACCTCTAACACACATTTTTAATGTCTCACTTTTTTCTGGTTCTGTTCCTAAAGCCTGGAAATCAGCTCTAGTTACTCCTTTACACAAAGGAGGAAGTGTAAATGAGCTCAACAACTACAGACCAATCTCCAAGCTACCTTGCTTAGGCAAGATGTTAGAGTCTTTTGTAAATGAGCAAATTGGTACGTTTCTCTCTGCAAACAATATTCTGAGCCCATATCAGTCTGGTTTTAGAGCTGGCCACAGCACCGTTACTGCTGCAACGTCTGTTATAAATGATATAGCTACTACTATAGACTCTAAAAAACATTGTGCAGCTCTATTTATTGATTTGTCAAAAGCTTTTGACACTGTCAATCATGTTCTCCTTTTAAAAAAACTTTCTCTTTTGGGTTTTGATGATGGTTCCTTTAGATGGTTTCAGAATTATCTGTCTAACAGAACACAGGCTGTAAAGCTAAATGGCTTGACTTCTGAGGCATTAGGTCTAAGAAACGGGGTCCCACAAGGCTCAATTTTAGGCCCGTTATTATTTACTTTATACATTAATGATATATGTGGCTCCCTTGAACATTGCAAATTCCATTTTTATGCTGATGACACAATCCTATATGCCTGTGCTGAAACCATTGAGAAAGCTGTTTTTTACCTTCAGTCTGCGTTTAAATGTGTTCAGGATTGTTTTAATAGTCTTAAATTGGTTCTTAATGAATCAAAAACTAAATTTATGCTTTTTACGAGATCACGAGTGTGTGATTTTAATGTTTTTAGAATTTTCTCACTAAATGGAACCCAAATTGAGCAAGTTGCAAATTATAAATATCTGGGAATTTGGTTGGACAATAAGCTTTCTTTTAAAACACATGTGACTGAACTTGCAAAGAAGGTAAAAATCAAGCTGGGTGCCTTATATAGAATCAGGTCTTGCCTTTCTTTTAAGAGCAGAAAGTCCATTGTTGAAACAACCATTTTATCAATTTTAGATTATGGAGATATCATTTACATGCATGCATCTCCATCCATTCTGAAAGTTCTTGACACAGTTTTCCATAGTGCTATACGTTTTATTACTGGTGACCTTTTTAGAACACATCACTGCAAACTGTATGAGAATGTAGGGTGGTCCTCTCTCCATGAGAGGAGGGAAAGACATTGCCTCCTTTTTATTTACAGAGCACTACAAGGCAAATTACCATCATACCTCACCTCTCTTTTACATTTTAGACACTGCACATACAGCACAAGGTCACAAGGTTTTATGACACTAGAAACACCCCAAATAAGATCAGAGGCTGGCAAATTAGCTTTTCAGTTTTATGCACCCACTAAATGGAACCATCTGCAAGAGACACTGAAATTAGACAATCTTGTGTCTGTAAACCGTTTTAAAGTGCTAATACATGGTATGGGAAATATACAGTGTTCTTGCTTTAACTGATCTTGTTTTAAATTGTTTTAAACTGTGTTTTTGATCTTGTTTAAACTTGTTTTAAGTGGTTTTACCTGTTTTAACTTGATCTTGTTTTAAACTGTTTTTAACTGTGTTTTTGATCTTGTTTTAACTGTTAACTGTCAACCGTCTTGGGCTATTTATTGTATTTGTTTGTATTCGTTGTGATCAGGGCATTGCTGTAAAAGAGCAATTTGCTCAGTCAAGGTTTCCCTGAATAAAGAACGGTTAATAAAAAAAAAAAAAAGTGTTTTTTCCTGCTCCCCCAAAGTGGCCAAAACATCAGTTTCAAGGTTTAACAAACAAAATGTTTCATTTTCATCTTTAACTGATACTCTTGAATTTTATGTGCAAATTTACCTGAGAAAATACAGATTTGTGTTTAAAGACCGTCTTCAAAGATTGATTGTGACCTCCTGTTACATAAATAAAGCCAACATCAACAGTTAGGCTCACGAGGAACACATCCTTGTCATCTCATTAGAGCAATTTCAACTGTTAGCTTGCCAATATGGCTTCCCACTTTGCAATCTCTAATCTTTTTTTTTTTCTGTCTTTCCCTTTTTCATTTTCATTAGTGCTTGATGTCCTTTCTCGCTGTCGTGTTCTCCTTGTCTACCTCTTTCTTTCCCTTTTCCCTTGTGAATGTGACTAATCTAGCTTGGTGAAGGTAGAATGGTGCTTGGTCTCCTCCTTCCTTTCCTCCCTCCCTCCCTTCACACGCTCCACTCCTGCACTGTCAGTGATTTTTCATCGCCCTTGTTGGGGCCATTTTATGCATTGTTTCCCTGATGCAGTGATTGATGTCAGGGGCTGGTAATCTGGGGGAATGAGAGGCTGGATGGTGGCCGCTGAGTCCCCTCTGTCTCTGACACGTGTCGGCTGAGCGACGGTGTGCCTTGCCGCGCTGGGGGCCCCGTTTGGCCGGGGCCACTGCCGAGGCTGCTCACTTTGCTCACTCAGCCAGCCCTCATTTCCATTTCAATCTCAACCTCATGAATGCAAAAACTCTGGCCGAAAATTAATAACACCACGCAGGGGAAAAGTGGGCGCAAGGGAGAGGGATGGAAAGACAGAGAGAGATGGAGAGGAGAGTAAGAAAGAGAATGCCGAGCTGGGGTCTTTTTCACCCCTTTTGTTCCTCCAAAAGTGCCCCTTATTTTATTCCCCTCTCTCTTTCACCAGGATCCTCCAATGAATGGCATTACAGACAATGCCATATCCAGAGTGACACAAATTTATTTCGGTTGCAGCACCATAGTGTATTTCCACAGAACCAGGGGCGATTTGTCTGGGGACAATTTGGTTTCCATAAAGGATTTAAATGGTTTCTGTGGAGATAGTGGGGTGAAATTTAATTTGTTTCTCATTTACTACAGCAGGTATGAAAAGGAGAAAAATTGGACGGCTGATGGGCTAAAAATTGGTGCTGTCCCTCTGCTGTATCCCCAAAGGACCAAGGCCCTGCATCATATAGATTGAGTTCGACCCCCCCAGCCCTCCCAACCACAAGCCAAGCCATTGCGTGCGTGCGCACACACACACACACACACACACACACACACACACACACACACACACACACACACACACACACACAAGCCTCCAGCTTGGAGAGAGCTGTAACCTTAAACCAACTTAAACAGTAACCTTTGGGGAGGCTGCCAATCACTCCTAAAACAACGTTTCCATCGATCGGCCTGTCTGCGTGATTTATGGCCTCATTTTACACTAATTGAGAATTAGAGGGCGGATTAGTGGGCCTCAACACTTCGGCCTGATATGCACTCTGAGCAGTGTAATCTGTCACGCTGGGATGTCCGACACTCTCTTACTCACAAAGGAGGAGAGGAGGGAGGGAGCGAGCATGGGAGGTGGGGGGGTTCCTTTCTAATTGAATTTCCAGATAACACGGAAATTAATTTGACACCACTGAAATTTGACTACAGCTCTGGTGCTGTGCTCTCTTGCTCCCCCATTGTGAAATCTGTGTTTCTTCTCTTTCTTGCCTTCCTTCTTTCTCTCCCTTTCTCTCTCCTTCGTTCTTTCTCCCCCTGTGCCTAGCAAACACTATTGATCCAAATCACTTTGAGTTGAGGGCTGTCTGAAGCATGGAATCCCTAAATCATATTTGTGCTCATATTAAGGCAGTTCATCTGCTGCTATCTTCGGCCATATAAAGAATATTACCTTTCATTCTGTATGACTGTGTTCAGATTATCTTTTATTTTTTTCTCTTTTTCTATACGTGAAGGGGAATCTCCTTTCCCGAGGCCGACGAATGCATGCAGGCGAATGCCCAGAGTCAACAGTTGGAATTGAATTAGGGTCCCGGCTCGCCAGGTCCATTGTCTGGGTAATTTGTCGTATAAGTGGCAAAATGAAAGCACTCTCCACGGTTCTCTGAGCACCTGCTGTTGTGTCACTCATCACTGCAGATACAGAAAGCGAGAGGGAGACAGAGCAAGTGTCTCAAATGCTATCAAAGATCACACGTTAACTTGCTTTGCCATAATCAACTCCGATGTCATCGCAGCTCTTTTTGTCATGAATATATTCTGACGTCAAAATAATCAACAGCTTTAAAGGGGATTGTTTCAATGTGAAAGATCTGCAATAATGTATGTATGCATATGAACACTTTTCCTATAACGTATCATCTCTCTCTTTCATAATAACATGCATAAGTGGGAATTTGATGTGAATCGGAGTAGTGGAAGATCCAATATCTCAATGTATAAAATATATTACTGTCAGCAAAAGTACGAGTACTGATTATGCAGAAAACATGTTTCAAAGCATTATCATACATCTTATTACTGATGCAGGATTTTAAAGTTTAAGCTTGTCAAGTGGAAGCTATTTTTTTTTTTTTTACTACTTACCATAAAATGCATCCTATTTTATAATATGATGATATATTTTGCATTAAAAAAAAGTAATCTGCAACCAAACCAATAACTATAGCTGTCAAATAAATTGGAAAGCACATTTCCCTCTAAAATATAGTGATTGAAGAATAAATGGAAAGAACAAGGACCTTGCAGTTTAGTACTTTGTTACTTTGGGGCTACACAGAAGTGCTAACAAATAAAATCATCCAACCTTGTTAACTCTACACAGAAACCTTTGCAGCTTGCATTGTGTAGGAGTTAAATTTGCACGAGGGCTCTTTAGCAGGCTAAGAGATGCATTTATCTGCGTAATGAACTTTGGACGCTAGCTAACTTAATCCCAGTAATGCCTGCGAGAGTCAATTAGCGCAACTAGATTCAGTGTGGTATTTATGTGATAGAGCAGACCCGGCAACTACACACACCAGAACACCCGCACCGTATTGACCATCTTCATCTTATCTTTCGGCTAATGGGACCATAGGGCCCATCATCAACTCCACTCTAAAGTACAGCGTTAGTTGTTTTTTTTTATTTGAAAAGCCTGTGGGGAGTTTTGAAATTGAGTAGCGGTTGATTTGCAACACTAACAAGTCTTTTAAGAGTTGATTTTTTTTTTTTTCCCCTCCCCTGATCATTTTCGTTCCTGATCTTATGAGCGTGTTAACCTGTATTCCCCTCAATCAATGCTTGCAGGATATCATCAGTGTAGCACACAGGTGACAGCATATTACAAGACCTGTAACAGATACCTCTGGGATCTTCATCTCCCCTATGACAGGGTCTACTATCTGGAGCAGAAGCCTGAATAGAGAATAATAAATGACAGGATGTGATAAGACTAGGCTGTTAGCAGGCACGGTCATGGTCTACATTGCCCTTCTTGTCTCTCCAGGGACAAGTCCATGCGTGTGTGTCTTTGTGCATACAAGAATATGAGCGTGTGTGTGTGTGTGCGTGCTCCAGCTGTGCTCTCACGCAGACCTGCTTAACTTTTGCAACAGTGTCGTTGGTGGCCATTGTCTTATAGCAGGCAGCACACGGAGGGTTACAAAGGTCTCTATTGCCTGCTTCCTCATTTCTTATTCAGACCCACAGGGATGGAGGGCGAGGAGGGCGGAGGGAAGATGCAAGGGGGGGGCGGGGAGGGAGAGGAGGAGGAACGGGGGGATAACTGAGAGGCTGATGGAGACTAGGTGACAGGTTGGAATGGGCCATCAATAGATCCATCAGGCGGGTAATTTGGAGCGCGCTTAACATACATCAGTAGAGTCGTAGGAGCTGGTATCTGTCTTGTCGTGGAATCACAGTAAATAACAGTTAAAGATGGTGTCAGGTCTGACCTGGCTGACCCCCCCCCCCCACACACACACACACACACATACACACACAGAGACACACACCACTGCAACCGAGCAGCAGTGGGAAGTGGCACAGATTGGAAGGGATTAACACATAGATTAACAACATTTCACACATGCAAGCATGCATATGACGCATTCAGACTCACACACATTGCAACAATATCAGTCGTGGCATATCATTTAGACTTAGCAAGACTTTTTGAATACTTATTTATCACAAAAGAAAAAAAAAGGGTGCCAGTGAAATTAAACCATTCTGTTTAGTGAATGAAATCTCTTTAGTTATAGGGATATTCTAGATAGGTTTCTGCATCTGAAACAAGACAAAATACAGCAGAGCCATTTATAGTTAACTCTACAACTTAAATAGTTTTAAATTGGAGACAATTTAATAACAACAGACCAATTGTTTCCTTGAATGAGAATCTTACGTAGGCCTTGTTGCTGGAATAGAGTCGGCCCTTTTCATTTATGAAGCTAAATGACAGGGAAAATGTTAAATAAAAGAACAAACCTGCTCACAAGTAAATTGACAAATAGGCTGGAGCATCTTTCATTGACAGACACTCTCTGAGAAAACAACTGCTGCAGGTGCTTTGAAAACTGTGTATAACACCAGAGGGCTGGCAGATGAGCCTCATCCCAGTGGAAGATGTGTCTCTCTTTGTGTATAGGTGTGTGTGTGTGTGTGTGTGTGTGTGTGTGTGTGTGTGTGTGTGCGCGCGCACGCTTACAGCAGAACTTGTGACTATAAAAGTGAAGCACCTTAGGCTAACTGCTGTTCCTGCCACTCATACTCCCCACTAACCTTTCGAACACACACCATCCAGTCTTGAGGTGTCATCTCACATTTAGGGGTAATTCAGTGGGATCATGCAGCGAAGCTCGATGACATTAAGCTGCACTTTATGATACAGATTTTATATATTTAAGGGAGGTCTGTTATCCACAGATGTCAGTAAACTACGGTGATGTAAACCAATGCTGAGTCAATATCTCCTGTAACATGCTGAAGGCGTATAACCAGCATAGTTATATATTCTTGCTTTTTGGATTCAATTTAGTTTTTTTCTTCACTTTACAGGATTTTACAGTACTACACTATTTTACTATAGATAGCACCACTGCTAAATTAATGGCATACTGTACTGAGCTTCATATACTTTACACTGAACACATTTCTGTTCTAATATCTTTTGACCATATATAACATAACATGAAGAAAATTTATTAGTATAAAAGAACAAACTATTTTTCCTTTGTTATTTTTCATTATGGGCAACTGAACTGTAAACTGTAATACACACATTTGTAATTAATGATGTGGCATTGCGTATATTATCATTGCGTATCATTATCAGTTGTTACCTGTGGTGAGGTACCATCACAGTCTTGTTCTCTGGCCTGTGGTTAAACACAGATGAGTATTTTATTCTGTGTAGTGGTGGTTGTAGTTTCCCTACACGATGAATCAAATTCATCGGTGAGGATAAATCTGATCACAAACGCTCACTTTGAGACGCTTGAGAGATGCATTCAGAGTTGTGAACAGCAGTCTGTCTGTATTAGATCTGGACAGTCTGGGTTGATCTCAGTATAACATTCTTCTTTGGAGCTGCAGAAACAGATTGTGTGGTGCTAATATCGTCCTGCAGCGGTTAGTTTAGTGCACATGTTTATAGTTTGGTATGGTATGACACAGCTTGTATGTGTGTTTTAACGGCTCTGCTGTAAGCTATTGAAACATATGCATACTGTATGTATTATACTTGCAGTAAAATGCACCATAGGCAAACAATCAGCAACCGTAATAGGCTACATATTTGACTGTCCTATGTTGAATAAGGAACAAAACAAAACATATTGAAGACTTATTCAATTATAATTAATCAGTCAGTTTATCTATACTGATATTTGATTATCAGAAATAAAACAATACGTCGCGATCAGAAATGCATGATTAAATGTTAATCATCTGCTTTTGTGAAGACAAGAAGCAAGAATTAAAGAATGACAGAGAGAACTTAAGACAAACACACATATCGACACACACACTTTTGTTTGTTCATGATTATACTGAACACACACACACACACACACACACACACAGGAACACATACCAAACTGAGCCATAAATCTGACCTGTTTCTCTGTTATTGAACTTGTTACAGTCCTCCTGGCTCTGCTTTAATTAAACCCAATTAGCTAGTCAATGTTCCACGTACACTAATACTGTTACTCTGATACAATTTGGCCCCTGCTTTTAGCTTTAAGTGTGTGTAGCTACCGTAATCAAAATTGTCAGTTAAAATGAAACTACAGCTTGAGTAATTAAATTTAATTGGATCTTGTCACTTCTAATGCCGGCGGTGTTTTGATCCTTGTTGAGTGTTTGCTGCCTCGGCTTCATACTGAGCTTTATTACTGTCTGCCGCCTCGACCTGGCCGGGGCCAGATGCATTAAGACCAGGTTGAGGCTTAAAATGCTTTGAACCCTGATCATCAGATGAGTGTAAAGAAACTGGCCCTAATTTAGCATGAGATCATCAGTATTTCTAGATAGTTTCTGCCTGATCCTCTATTGGGCTTCACAATGGATTTGAAAGCTAGGTACAATAAGTCTATAAAACATCACCTGGAATTACAGGGAAAACACAGATAATATTACTGTCTGCCAGTTGTCTCTGTAAAACACACTTATGTTAAGCAATTTCTGGTGAGGATCCTAAATGTTTAAATTGTTTTTTTTTATGTTAATGCTGCTTGTTGTGGAAGATAAATTGCCTCCTAAATGTTGTAAAACAGCAAAGCCTAGTTTGAAATCACATTGCTTCACTTTTTCAGAAATGCAGTCGCAATTGGCTATTTCCTCACAAAACTCGATGATTTGATGGGTCACGAGGGAGATAACAATGACTGCTGACGTCTCCATACATCGTGCTTAACGCAGAGATACGGGAAGCCAAAGGTGGAATAGCTTTTCTGGAGTGTTGGCTTCGTTGGCCAGGTATTTGTGTTGCCAGAGGAATGAAAAATCTAAATGGAGTGGTCAGGATGGGCTTGGCAGCACTGGAGTGACCTCTTAACCTCCAGACTTGGGCGAATATGGAGGAATTGAACATGCAGCCATGCTACCTGAGGTAGGAGCGGCAAATCTTTATTCACTGAGAGCTGCTTGCTGCTAAAGCACATTCCCTTTCAATCCATTAGAGCCCGCCGTCCCCTTCCCCTTCATCACACAGTGCACCCCTTAATTTGACAATGACAAAGAGCCACTTGCAGATTTTAAATTTCATAATTTTAATCTGTCAAGTCTGACATTTAATTAGTGGCTTCCTAACCTGTGTCTGCCTCGCTCTCTGAAGGGCACCGTTTGTTCTGAAAGCGCTGCGCAATCTCTCGGCGGCGGAGAAGAGAGAGTGGATTAATATATATGTACATTACCAGCTGCTGCAAAGACAATACACAGAGAGGGAGGCCATTAGGGCCTAATGCAGACAGATGAGGTTAATAATATTTGGGAAGTGTTGCTCTATTAAGCAGAGCACTGATTAAGACCTGAGTGGGATCCCCCTTCATGAGGCGCTGATTGGGACCGGGGCTGCCTTTTGTTCTCTCGCTCCCAGGAAGAGCCGAGAAGGGAAAGAGTAGCAGCGGAAGAAAAGGACGGGAACAATGTTGACCGACTTTGTGTAGGCTGACAATGACGATAGGCTTAATGAGAATCTTTACAGACCTGGATGGGTGTTTATAGAAGTGCGACGCCCACTGATAACTTCATTATGACCACAGAGCAAGCAGATGGAGCCAGCTTTGGGAATCTTTCAGGTCTCCCTCTTGAAGGAAGAGCTTCATGATTGCTTTTAGTTCACACTTGATTTCTTTTCTTAGTCACTGCAGATAATGTTGCCAGGCTGACCTCATTAATTTGTTTCCATCATTATATAGCTTGTGAGTGTGGAAATTCAGACTCAGATGTAGTTTGAGATTCTTTCCTCCAAAAAGCAGGTTCTGTGTAACACGATTTCACACAGACAGCTCTGGTGGAGCTGCTATTGATTTTCAAATCAATAGAAAGTGAAGGAAGATGGGGTGGACACGGCTTGGAATTGGGCAAGCCAGTAAAGTGTCAGGTACTGCAGGTGTATGTGTGTATATACCAAAAGTTTTATGTTTATAAACATTTTTATTTTTAAGGTTTTTTTTACAGATTTCAGAAAACATTTAGAAATCATTCTCCTACATCCATCAAGAGGAATTTAGGAACATATTTCCTGGATTTGAATTCAGTCATTGCATTAATGAACAGCTAAGTCAGTAAATATCAACATAAACCAAATGCAATTGTCCTACCCACAAGTCTTTTTAATTTTCTGGCCATTGTCTACTGTCTCTGGCATCTGGCACTTTTGTGTGAGACGCTGAGAGAGAGACAGAGAGACAGACACAGGGAGAGACATACAGAAGCGAGGGGTGGGGGTCTGAGGGATGGGGTGGTGAGATTGTGGGAGAAGTGAGGATGTCTTCCTGGGGCCCACTAGTGGTTGCTTTGCGCCTCTTCAGCCGCTCCAATTGAGGGGAAGAGCAGATGACAGCCACGTGGAGAAAAGACAGATAAAAGACTGAGAGTGAAAGCGAGACAAAGACCCACCTGTTTAACTCCTATAATCGTGTGTGTGCTGTATGTGTCCATCTGCATGTGTGTATCTTTGCATTGCTTGTGTATGTAAATCACCCCCATGGCCTAATTGGTGGCCGATAATGCTCTCATTTCCTGTGGAGGAGGTCTAGAAGTCATTGAGGGACCTGCTGTGTCATATGTCTCTTGACCAAACCACTGCCTGTGGCTTCTGCAGTCGCTATCAGCGTTGATGTGGATTTCATTCACTTTAGTGTACCTGCAATTTGTGTGTGTGTGTGAAAGTGTGTGTGTCTGTTTGTGTTTGACTCGATGATCGCCTTCCCTTGACAGTGTTCATAGAGAGAATTAGAGAGAGGGTGAGCTAATCACATGAATAAAATGCAGCCGGTAGCTCATTACAAACCCTATTATTCATTAATTAACATTATTAAAACGTCTAATAGACCCCGGCGCTCCTCCCAAGCCCCCCTGCCTCTTTTCAACTAGGTCCCTGCTCCTCGGTCCCTCCCGTTTCTCAACATGAAAAGAATAGCACATCAAACGAGGCCTGGTTTCAATGTGTTGGGGATTTGCAGGTGTAGAATCACACTGTGCAGGGGATCTGCTTGTCGGCCGCGCCACGCTCTACTCTACTCTACTCCACTTCGGCCTCGGCGTGACACATGCCGCTCGTCCGCACCATAACAAACCCCTCATTAGGAGTGGGGAGAGAACTGGGCTGTGCGCTCCCTAATTAGGTCCCCATATGAAACTTTCTGTCTCCCCCTCACCCCCTCCCGCCCTCCACCGCCCCCTCCCATGTCCCTTCATCACAGGGAAGAAAGAATGCTGACATTTATGGAAGGAAGTTTAATCAGCTGTATGTAGACGGAAAGTTTGATAACAGTTTGTGTCTGTGATTTGTGCATGCAAAGGAAATCCATTCCTTTCGTCTTCTAAAGGGACTTGTCAAGATTTTGCGATATAAAAACATATTTCCAACTTGTGTATCTTGATAGGTTTATGTACAGAGTATTCTTCTTCTTTTTTTTTTCTTCCCTCTTCTCATTACAGTCGCTCGCTCTTTTTATGTATATTCATGTATTAAAATACACAAATTCACACATGAGATACACAAACGTAGCAGATAAATTTGGTTATGTTGTGGTGACCAATATTCAACTGAGAGAATAATATCTATCACAAGTTTTTAATTGTGTTCTGTGAGAACCAGCTATCCAGATATTAAACATACATAATATATGTGAGGCAAGATCTGGAGATTTTACGTCCCCAAATTGTAATGATTATCATGCATATTCAAATGTCCAAACAATACACCTTAGTTAAACATTAATACCATAATTTAGATACAATCAGTTTAATGTGTCCGGGAAAAGAAGTATTATTCCTCATTTTGTTCTCATTATTTTCAAATAAACAGGACTGCGTGTGTGTGCGTGTGTGCGTGTGTGTGTGCGGGGAAAAAATGGGCTCAACAGACAAATGATGAATATGTAGAAACTTGCTGAGATATTAGTGGGGTTTAAACTACATCCACTGATTACTTTTCCACTTTTAAATACTTGATGTTCCAGTTGTACTATGACCTTAACCACGATTTTATTGGAACACAATATCCATACCATTAAAGGAGTCTTTTATCATTCTGAGAGGGACGTTGGCTCCTTGTATCCTTTAGTGGAGTCTTTGCACATTAAATTACATTAATATTTCTATTTGTGGCGCCACATTCATATGTAACACAATACACGACATGCATATTGTATAACGCTAAAAACAAATATTTTCCCATGGGATATTTGATATTATAATACAGATTTTAACTGAATTAATTTTCCGAAACACAGTCACAGACACACACAGATAGATACGGGAGTGTGTGGAGAAACAGAGAGAGAAAGGAAATTTGGATATTTATCAGAAAATAATCAGAGCCGCCTTGAAATTATTGACCATATATTAGTATGGAGACAGCTCGCCCTCTCTTAATCTCTCTTGCTTTCTTCTCACTCTCTCCCATTTCGCACAAGTTTGAATGATGCTTCCTGACAAGTAAATCACAAAAGAGGTGACGTTGCCCCGTGTGGCTGAAGAACCAGCATCCTTCATTCAGCCCTCTTCTCTTTCCTCCTCCTCTCTTCTTCTCCCCTCTTCCTCTTCCTCCTCTCCTATCCTCTCCTGATTAAATCTGCTGCTCCCTGTAGGATTATTAGGATTCTAATTCAATCTGAATTTCAGGAACTTGTTTGCTTGGTTACCTGTCACAGCATATCAGCTTGTCATATTAGTGGTGATCGTTGGCTCCACCTAATCTGCTTTAAACAATTTCATTGGGTGCTGGTCTATAAATCATTCTGTAATGGGATTGACACGTGCAGGCTTAGCTAGGTAAACAAATCAGCTTTGTTTTATGTTAGGCAGCAATGAACTTGGCTTTATCAACTTCCCATCGATTCACACACACCACAAGGTCAAAATCTCTCCGGCTGCTCATCAGTGGGAGTAGGGGTCAGCACTCAGCAATTAGAATATGTATCAGATAGATGCAGAAAAGCCCATCACATCACGCTACAGTATCACTGTGCCTTTCTCCAAAGCGTTAATTCATTTCTTATCAAAGTGAAGGCATTTCAAAGTAGAGCTTTGCAGCAATGGAGGGGAAGTACTCTTTATGGGAATTTGAAAGAGAAAATAAAATTAGTTTGTAGTTTATTGATGGGAAGTCCCAGAAGCTGCATAAAAACTCATTAACTTTCAAAACGAATTCAAAAGTGTTGATTAACATCTGAGCGTTCCAGTTTTTTTTTTTTTAAATAGATGGTTGAATTTTTTTTTAAGGCATTTGCTTTTGGATTTTGCATATATGGTAAAAGTCTGTTTAGAAAAGTTGATCTAAATATAATTTAGATTCACGACATCACACCCTCTGCTGGGTTGTTTTGCAAACAGACTATACGCTGTTCAGTACACCAAATTAAAGGCTAGTCAGTATTCACACAAATATATCATAGAGAGAATAAATGATATTCTCCAAAGTCACAAATAATCTACAGCACCCTGTTGCGTCTTATTATAAGGACCTCCAAATCTACATTATACACTGTTACGAGTGTTGCTGTTTGCTATTTCTTTTTTTTAATTTGCATTGCAACCAGCAGGGATCCTGGTCTACAGTGAGGCTACACAGCGCTGTCTAGTTTGGATCCCACAACAAAGGGACTTTAGAGTATATAAGAAAGCAAACTGATTTTTAAAAACGCACCAACGCTCACGAAAATGTTTGTTCTGTCGTGTTCTCTGTCACGAAGTATAAAGAATGTAATGAATGAGGAATTTCTCAAGTAAATGGTTGGAGTAAACGACATTTATAATATATTAACTTTGGAAATAGTCTTTTTATTTATTCTATTATGGTACTACTTATGGTAGCAAAATACTACATGCAGTATTCTAAAAAAAGTACTAGTACCAAACCCTGTATAATAAACGCTGTGCTGAAAAAAGACGTTAAACTACTAAACATGTTCAACAGCTGATGAAAAAAAATCCTGTTGATGAGAAAAGTGGGATGAGATCATATATATATATATATATATTTTGAGATAGAAGAGATAGAGAAGGTGTGGAGGGAAGAACAAATAGCAGTGAGCTGACCTGTTCAGCGGCATGTCATGGGATCTTTTCACACCAATACATCTCCCTAATGCAGGCAATTTCCTGCAGCTTTTCACCCTTAGAGGGGATTTGACCTCTGTGGGCGACACTTAAAGCAAATTCTAATGTTTGCCAATAAGGAGGCATTAAGTCGACTGGAAACTGCAAAGAGAGAAAGTTCTCTTTTTTTGCGATTAACAGCCGTAAATATGTGCATATAGGGATGCATGAATGAAGCACATTACTTACAATGTATAAAAATATATTTTCAGATACACCCATGTGCACATAAAAGCATACATTATATGGTAGGTCTTTGCTGTTGACAGGGTGGAGCCAGAGGGTTGGGACAGCTAAGACCTTGTATATGGGGCATGTTCTAAACGCACATAAAATGATGATACAGTCTGTCATGTTAGAAACTGCTTTATGGAAAAGTAGAGGCACTTGGATGAATATATATCTGCCAAAGTGGTTGACAAGGCATCTGGAGTAAACACAGACATGTCAAAATCTGCACATTGATGTTTTTGGGAAAACCCTTTGTGTTTTGATATTTGTATGCAGTATTTTGGAGGGAAACTTTCACCATTTGAAGACCTTCCAAATCATAGCTGGCATGTTGAGGATAATCTTTTCAATTACCTGCGTCTCTGTTTCCGAGTGTGATAGGCTCTTAGCCTTCTGATTCCCCTGCACCCAAAAACTGTGTGTGGCTGTTGACAATGAGAGGTAAACAAGAAGGGGGAGAGAACTCACTAAATTCTCCAGAGGCCTGGAGGGGAAGCCACACAGCCCAAACTCCTTTCACTCCTCAGCTGTGAAACAGCAGCTGCCTTTAAGGCTGTGCTCAGGAGAGACTGACAGCAATTACAGCTTTCTCTTTCTCCCCCCCCCACCCCTCTTTCTCTCTCTCAGCAAGGAGAGAGCCACTCGATGAGAAACCACGAGAAAGGAATGAAAACTCCCCTCCTCCTCCTCCCTCCTCCATCTTACTTTCTGAGAGAGAGACATTTACCTCCAACTCTTGGCGAAGCGGTGATTGTTTACTTTGAGTGATGTGCTATTATGACAGTTCAGCAAATCAATGTTACACAGGTTTGTGGCAAATGGAGGAATTTTAGAGTAATCCCATGTAAATTATTAATCGTTTCAGGGGGGAAGTTGCAACACCGAGGCATGGAGCACATCTCTTACACACTCCAACCTGACAGTTGTACTGCTGTGCCAAAACGTTTGACAGCCCGCTCTACTTTAGATTTGTTAAGAAGACATTGGGGCATAGTATGAGTCAGATTCAGAAGCTGATCTGAGATCATTGCTCTGTCTCTTGCATTTCAACTGTAATGGTTGGCTCGGCTGGATTGCATGGCAATAAAACACTGGATGTTTAATTTCCACAGTGTTCATCATAGGGTGCTTAATGTGCCTCACACAAGCCGCATCATTTCCTGTTGTGTCATATATAATGCGTCTTTACAATCTCAAAGATGATTCCTTTGGCATTTTTATTGGTCGGAGAACATTACAAGTCTATGAAAGCTGATATGAGAAACATGTTAACTGTAAAATGTAAGAATGAATCACTCAGTTTAAAACGGTTTTAAAACTAGAAATAGATCCGCAGTAACTGCTGAGGTGTGTTTGCTTCTGTTTTCTTCTACTTTCTTCCCTTCTCCCCCGCCTCAACCTCCTCCCCTCACTGTGGTGGTCAGTGCAAGGCTCACGAGGTGAAGCAGAATCAGAGTGATACACATAATACTCTCTGTCTCACTCCATTCTCTTCTCCTGGTGGTTGACAGGCCCTGTCTGGCCTAACCTGGGTGGAAAGTGACTCTAATTGTCATCTCCACAGACAAGGTTCTGCAGCCATCCTGGAGGCACGGGCAAAATATACTTAGCTACTTTATCATATAGACAGAAACCAACCACCAAGGTGCCTTATTGACATAGACTTTTATGCAAAGATAGACTTTTTGAATTGGCAGGTCACGTCATCTGCTGCTTAGCATGCATACATAATGAGAACAAAGCTTTTTAGACCCTGGCTGAGACACAAGCGTCTGACAGGTAGGGTTTGGGAGTTCAGGGAAATGTATATATTCCCTGCCTCAACTCCTGGACCTGGGCTGGTTATAGATGATTGTGTTAGCTGGGAGTGGAGCATTTTACCAAAAGTTCAATGCTCGATAGCATTAGTTTAAAGCTGATGCTGCTGTGTCTTCTCCGGCTTACACATTCCTCTCCTAATGGAAGTTATCAGAGCTGAATGTTTTGTTTTTATCATAAAAAAAGAGACATTTTGAAAATGATTACCAAACAAAATAATGTATGATCACCTTTGTTTCATTTAGCATCAAAAGCGCTTTTGCTTTAGCTTTGTTGCCTTCGTTCTTTTTTTCTTTACTACACATTTCAGCTGTAGCCCCCCAACCACCCCACCCCCCCAAAAGGTGAAATTACTGCGCTTTTGTATGAGGCCTTTGAATACAGCCTGCAAATGCCTGTGGGCCTATAAATGTGCTCTGAGAGGGAATGAGAAAGTTAAGCTGTCCCATTGAATTGATTGAACATTCACAAAACTAAAGTGTGCCCTCCCTCCCACCTCCTCACATGTGGAAATGACTTCCAGACATCTCCAGCGTCCCGTATGGAACACAGCCGTGAGGATCCCTACCTTACAGTCAGGTGCTGAGCTGTTGCCCTGCAGGCACAATTCAATTGTTAAATCTCTCATGAGTAGAGCAAGAGGGTTCATTTTACCGCTTACAGCCTCACACATGCATGTTTTTGACTTTATTGAAATAATTGCACGGTTATTTTACATGGTATCTCATTTTGTAATCATGTTCTGCTCAACTGCTCATTGTTGCTTAAATAGGGGCTAAAAGAGCAAGAATATTTTGTAGTGAGTAACAAAAAGGTTATTATCAACCCAGGTAGCATGCAATTTTTTTCCTTTTATGTTTAGGTCCTATTATTTGTTACAGGCATACGCTATATTGACCTATTCTTCCTCCATTGCACTTTCATGTATCTAATCGAAATGCTTTATTACTTTTGCCTGACAACACACTTAAAAAAGAATGAATTCCAACAGGCTCGCATTTTATGTCAATGTCTGTATATTATCAGTCTCAATCATGGCAATATTGAAAGCAATTTTCTACGCATTTAGGGGAGAGTCAAACAATTTCTGGGAGAAGAACTAATCAAAATACATGAAGCATGATCAATAAAAGTGAGAGAAGTTGTATGAGTCAGCTGAAATTATGAATTACACCAATTCTTCTTCCCCCTGTTGTGTGGATGTATTCATATGTATGCATTACTACATTCCAGCATGCGCATGTGTGTTTTTAAATGAGTGTATGCAGAGTGTGTCGTCATTGCTTGTCATGATATGACCACAGAGCCTCGTGCACAGCATGCAGTCCACCAACAGACTACATCATGTCCCTCCATTAAACCATGTGACATGTTCCACCCGAGATTACAGTCACAACCGCAAAACAGCAACAGCTAAGACAGCCGTGAGACCTAATCATTATTTGGCAGTAGTAGCGAAGCCATGTCAGGGTGAAGCCCCCAACATTCTGCTTCCTAGTCACATTTTAATCATCTGCAATTAGTTTTGTTTTAATAACACTCACAATTAAAGGTCCTCCTGTTTGCATAATTCATGACACAGCAGCGCTGATGTCAGAAATCAAATGCAACAAATTAGAAATAACAAGTTTGAGACAGTGTGATTCAATTAAGATCCGGGGAAACATTGGGCCATGCATAATTGAGGGGCCGGCAAGGCAAGACTCATGTCAGGCCTGTCAGCCCTGCTGCAGCTATTGGATTTGGCCTGTCACACACACTCAAATCAAGCCCTGTAAAAATTACAGGTTACATTGATTTCTTGTTTTTATTTGTGAGTGCTTGTGAGTGTGCCGAGAGTGTGAGTGTGTATGTGTGTACTAACGTCGGTGTGTGTGTGTGTGTCTTCTCTACATGTGTGCACATACAATGTACAGTGACATGTGTACACGTGTGTTTGTTTGTCTGTACATGTTCTGTATGTGGGTGTGCAGTGTTGTAAGAGAGCAGGATATAAATCAGGTGTGGGAGATTATGCAGCAACATCTGGAGCTCCAACTTTGCAGGTCTGGTGTTTCAGATGTTGAGTCAGACATAAGGCTAGCAAACCACATGATCATTAATACGATTATTATTGTTATGTTCATAGTAGCCTCTTGCAACTTAGAAAACATGTGCTTGCGGATCCATTTGTCTGTGCGTCTGTGTGTGTTTGTGTGTGTACTGTGCACAATCCCTGGATACATCACGATTGAGGAGACTGAATACTTGCATGGTGTGCCAAGTTGTAAATGTTGTGTTTATTCACCATGTTACACATAAGCTGTAATAACAAACACATATGCACAAGCTCGCTGAGGGGCCAACAGCAGCCAGCGCAGAATAAATGTGGACTTGTGTGAAAAGTTGTACTCTGTGCTGCATGAGTGCATTTGTGCTTATGTTTGCACTGTATATGTGTTTTCCCTTCTGTCTTTGTATTTAGTTTTTAGCTATCAGGTGCTGCTGATCAGGGCACATCTTCAAAATCCAAATCTCGGTACACCAGAGCGCACTGTAGCCAGGCTGTTTTCTTCCTAAACTGTATGTGTTTGTGCAAAAAAGAAAGCAAGTGTCTGGTGTATAATGTCCTCTGTGTTATGAAACACTTACAGGGTTTTAATTATCACACAATTTTCTGGGATTGTTAAAAGCAAAGGAAATGGAATAACTTCTTTATGAGTTTGAAAACACTTCCTAATGCTTATTTAATTAAACAATCGTAACCACATCTCATAAAGTGCTCAGAGTTAATAAGATTTCCTAAGCAAACCCACATTAACGCGGACTGCTGCCATGCTTTTGAAAATCTCCATTCTCAGACTCACGACTGTGTATTTGGCAAACTGAAGTAGAGCTGGGGCAAATTACACTATAAAGTCCAATTTTATGTGTGTACTTTGTAATTTAAAAAAGTGTCAGTGATGTCACATTTCATTTTAGGATATTGATATTGCCACCCAAAGAGGGGGAGAAAATCAAAACCGTGTCTCCCAAAACACTTCCTGTATGAAGTATTTTTCAGATCTGGATCTTGCTGAATTGCTGTGTAGGAAGGAAACATGTGTTAGTAAACTACCAGACGCAGCCACACGTTGCCTTCAGAGTCAGTAATTTCTGACTGAATAATCACTAATGACTGAGGACCAATAGCTCCCCGAAGCATCATCTCAATCTCTGCTGTGACTGGCTAATTGTAGCCAGACACACTAACCTCCCTGTGGCCTGTGTCCTGGCAGTAACCCTGGCACTTTTCTTTTTCGAATTCGGCCTCTCACTCTTCTCTTCTCTTGCTGTTTTATCAGCTTTTTTTTTTTTTTTTGCTTTCAAATTGGCCCACTTCTGCTTTTGCTTCCCCTCCACCCCCACCCCTTTCAGCTCAGCTCAGCTACGACGACATATGGGAAACTTTTTCAGGCTGATTGCTCCAATCTGATTAAGGGAAGTTATGTAGCTGCTGTTGTGAACGGGCAAGCAGCTGTGACGTTAAGGCCCTCAGTATGCTTTTCTCTCGATGCCTGTTCTTAGTCCAAACTTATCCATTAGATCCTGTTCAGACTCCTCCGATTGTTCTAACTGCCAAGACTGCACCATGAATCAAAACCTCTGGCAGACAGACAGATCTCTCCATAATTGCACGATTCAAAACAATGCCATGCCCACTTAAAGCTAGAGTGGCCTGTGTTCACTTAATTTAGAGTCGGACAGAAACAAGAGGGTGGAAGACGGGGTGTTTGGGGGGGGGTGGCGCTGGAAAAAAAGGGAAAAAACTTTCCCGCGAGAGGTGATTTTACATTACATTAATGCAGTTGGTTTGGGTTCAACAAAAGGGGGACTTGGCCTGAGGAGCTGAGTGGGGAATGAAGGGAATTAGAGCATTTAGCCATCTCCAGACGCAGGAGAGAAATGAGCCTTATGGCCTATGTGTTATCTAATCTCGTTTGCATTTCCTTTCAGCATCATGAAAGAGAAATGTAATAGAGGCCTGATTGTGTTTGTTTGGTGAAATTCTCATTTAGGCTGCTGTGACTATGTGCCTCCGCAAATAATTCTCTCCTGGCTATGAATATGTGTGTGTGTACTACCCACATTGGCGGTGTGTGTAGTTTGTGGAGTGCTTTGAGATGATGAAAAACAGCAGTCTCAAAAACCGAAGACTAAGCCAAAAAGAAAAAAAGAAAAAAAAGAAATGAGGGTGAATTTATGCAACATCACCACTTCTGTCTCTCTGACGTGTGAACAGCTCAGTTCATAGCTCTGAGTGATTGACTAGCAGAAGGAAAGTGCAGGCCTGATGACAAAAGAGATGGAAAATGGACATGGAGTGGATTTGACATGATGAGTGCCAATGCCCCCATTGATCAGTAGCATTGACATCCTTCCCAGAACCCTGGAAGGTGGGGTTGGAGTAGACAGGCAGCTGAAGGTCACAGCTCACTTGTCACAGCACTGTCCAATCACATTACACGTCACGCCGCTTGAGAGGCTGCTCGCCTTCCTCACATGATGGACAGATGACAATCATCCCTGTTCTATTGTTTCACTCAGTCTGCTCATCTCTCAGATACATGCGTTTTGGAGATTCTGTTCCCATTTATATGTTTTAAAAAAGTGTCAAACTGTAACATCCTGTATCAAAACTTCAACTAACTTAATGATGATTGATTGTGTTTTGTTTTCCACCATCCCCGATTTTCACTTTTTTGGCCCTGCAATAGCACAGAGTCACTGATTTATTGCTAGGGGTCAGTCAGAGAAGGTGTTTGTGCCGGTAGCCAATGGGCTCTTTGTGTTTATGATGAGGGGAGAGAGGATGGAAAGGTGATTTAGGTAGACAGCAGGTCTGCTTCTTCTCAGTGCAAACCTCCAGTAGACAGGCCATTAACAGAGGTGACGGGGAAAAGCAGTGGCAATCGCTTTGATTCTGATTTACACCCAAGCTGAAAAACCCAAACAAATTAGAGGAACAAAATAATACACAGCGAGAAATAAATCACATTAATGATTAGGCTTTGAACGACAGTCAGACATGAAAGCGAGTGGCGGCGGGGGCATCTGGAGGAGAGGATGGCAGATTATGAGATGATATTAGGAGCTGTCTTCACAGAAAGGCTGAGAACAATCAGGCACCATCAGTAACAAGGAGAAGGTCTTTGTTCTTCTCTCCACTCTGTAACTAACATGTTGTTATTCAAATCAACAGCCACTAGAACCTCGTTAGTAGGCCAAGCAGCTTACTGCTCATTAGCTGACAAAAAAGGGTGAAATCCATTGACAAGAAATGCAGTAAATGTGGAGCGTTTTGCCTGTATGCAGAATACAAGATATGTTAGAAAAAAAATGCACTTCTTCACGGCACGAGCAATCTTTTTGTTAAGAGATAACATTTTAACTGTTTAACTGGGATGGGCCTTTTTAGGTTACACAGTAAAGCCCTTTTTAAATATGAATACAGTTTATGGAGTATACAAGAGTTAATTTGGTAGTACTTTACATTCCAGCTCTTTAATAACAGGTCATAGTGGAGTATAGTAAATAATAGAGAGGTAATAATAATATAACAGTAATAAACAATTAATATCTTGGTATTAGCAATGGGAATAACTAGAGTTAAATTTTAAACTAAAAACAAAGGGGTAATTATGCAGAAACACATCTAACAATAATAATGAAAGAACTATTTAGTGAATGGCACAGTAAAATGTCAGTATCAATACAGTAGCCTGCTAATAATAAAAAAATATATTTTATCTTTATTTAAACTGGTAATATGGTGATAATAATAAGCAGTTTTATTTTTTTTAACAACAGGGAAGCTTTTTACTGGTCAAACAGACACAGAGAACCAGGCTCCTGTCCGTCGAGCTCCAGCTGCTCTGGACGTGACTTTCTATGTTAACATTAGCTGTCAAGCCACTGAAGTGTGGCTAACTTATGGGTGTTTAGTTGCAATATTCACTGAGAGAGCGAGCCGACTGACGAAATCACAAAGTCATTTTCTTCCTCGCAGGTCAGCTTCAGCTCTGCTGGTGTTTGTGCGCCCAGAGCCCAGTATAAGTGTTATTAGGTTTTGCCTTTTTTAAACATGAATTTAACTGTTAACAGCCAGCAGATAACATGTAGGTAATACTTGACAATCTTAAAGAATAAAAAATAATGAATTTTAAAAATAGGAACAGGTGTGTTTGAACTAAGAGACACTGAGTAACACACTAAATTTTAGCACTAGTATTAGTATATCAGGAAACAACGTTGATTATCGTGATGATACCGTTTACCGTGATACTGATACCTACAATAATGATAATTTAATATCACTAGAAATATGTAGTCATGCATTTAGCAGCACTGCTTCACACTGAAACTACCAGGTGTGTTTCCAGGTAACAAATCGCAGCATTACCCTGTTACAAACAATGTCTAATATGACCTAGTTACTCCTGTTGTTAATACCACATTATTACTTGTTAAATATGTACATTATATTACATTATTATTATTACCTCTTTATTATCAAAATATTATATATTATATATATTATATAGCCCACTATCTCAGTGTATGAATTTGTTCACTTGTGGCAATAACAGATTTCTGACACATCACTTTTTTTTTTTAAGTTGATATATTGTTTGCCTACAGATGTCTATTTATACATCCAGCAGATATGAAGCAACATTAGCATTCATCTGCTGAATATACACTCACCGAGCACCTGTTCCTAATACAATCCAATACAGCTCTGCCATCAGTTCTACTGTGATGGGTGGTGACTGTGTACTGGTGTGCATCGTACTGATGTATGTTAATGTCGTAGACAAAATAGTAGGAACACTTTTCACTTTGATTGCATTAGATGCACAGGTGTTGCTAATACAGTGCTTGGTTAGTGTTCACTCTCTGGCTCGTAAGATGCTTAATGCTTCACTTTGTTCACCAGATAATTGCAACAATACAGTTGTCTGGCTGCTGCGCAGGTATAGCATAGTGGTCTTTTTCTTTGGAAACAGCTTGTGAGACTGAACCAAAACATTAAACAACCAAAACAATGAGCTGAAAGATGCCATAAAGAAAGAAAAAATATTACAGTTATTTGAGGCATTATAATAAAATAAATCAAATTAAGTAAACAAATATATAGCATTGGTATGAGATTTCAGGTATCAGAATCAGGAAGGAGGTGCATTGTTAACTATAATGTAGCAGATGCTTGCATCAGAAAAGAGTTGTGCTGCTCAGAGAAAACTGCCAACCTACTGCACATCTGACCTGCTGATGAAACGCTGAGTGCTGCTAAATAAACTGGTCTGAGCACCTTATTGCGCGGCGGTCCCACGGTGAATTCCAGATGACAGCACTAATGCATGATCCCTGTGATGTAATCATCTCTATCCCTGCTTCCCTGTTCAGCAGATGGGCTGCATTCCCCATTTAGACCTCTGAGATTGTGAGTTATTTAATTCAGACATGCAAAACTCATTACACCTCTTATGTACACACTCCTGCTGGAGATCCACAATGATTACATAATTCCATTTGATTTAATGAAAATAGCCCCCAAATGCTTTACTATGGTCACATTTGACAGTCGGTCTATAAGGTGAAGCCTCAGATTATGTTTGTCTCCATCTTTGGAGCTACAGTATGTGAATGATGACTTACAGATTTGTGAAGGAGGACTGGGTTACATAAATGTTTCTTGTCAATCTGCACTCTAACAACTGTGTAAACAGAATTAACCACAACATCACAGAACGACCCAATAACACAAACCACTAATGAGGTCCTGAAATGTGCCATGTAAATCATGGTGACTATGATCCTCAAAGCTTGTTTTACATTTTTCAAAAGTGGGCTGGCTGTTCTATTACCCCTGCGACCCCAGCATATCCCTAAAGTGGGGTGTACAACCAGCGATGTCCCTGTTTTGAATCTGGCCACGGCTCTTTGTTGCATGTCACTCTCTCTCTCCCTCATTTCCTGTCCTCTCTCCGTTATTGCTGTTTAACGAAGGCATGAAATGTTTCCCCCTATAAAAAAAAGCCAACCTCAAGACGGAGCTTTTCATCATTCTTCTGAGTGTACAACGCTATTTCTTGTGACAGAAATATTTTCAGAGCCATAATGTTACCTGTATCTGAGGGCTGAGTTTATATAATACTCACCATATTGGCAGAGAAATTGCAATTTTTCTTCTTTCTGTCAAGTTGTGGTTGTTTTCCGACTCGGTTCTATCCATTCAGTCAACAACTTTTCTCCATTGTCTCTTCATATATAGGTATTTGCTGACACAGTGGACAAACTCAGGCCCAGTGAGGATAAAGCAGCTCTACACAGGTTAGTACTTCTCGACAGTCACTGACACTGAATCAACCAGTGACATCACTGGCAGACAGTTTTGAGTCTTTTTCTTTAACACAATCGACAGGGTTTCAGAGGGACAAAAGACTTTGTTAAGGGGCCGCAACTGTAGATTATCAGAATTAAAACTGATGCGCTATTCCTCTGGGATAACATTGTCTCCCAATTAAAAGACACCACTTTAATAGTTGTTTAGCTTTTGAATTTCTATTTATTGTCAGTTACCATAAACTATTATTGTGTTTGCATTCAACAACAACTTATTGCATGAATGTAAACAAGATGCAAACCAGATGTTGAATGCTAAGAAGTTGTCACTTAAAATAACAAGGTGCTCAGATATTACAGCCTGTAAAGCAGTTGGTGTGTGGACAAAAACAATGTCTGAACAAGCTTTGTGTTGCCAGGCATTCGCTGTATATATCTGCTCAGATAATAAGAGATGTACTTCCTTCTGTCACTGACAAGTCTGTATGTCATCCTGTCCAAACATTCAGTGTGCTACTAGCGGGGCTACAGCAGTATCTGCTCTCCCTGGGGAGCAGGGTAACAGAAACCCAGGCTTATACAGACATCTACACAAAGGACAGGCCTGCAGTGGCAGGTGGCCCCAGCATACATAAGTGTGTTTTCTGTCTTTTAAGGGGGCGGGTGGGTGTGAATGAAGGAAGTCTGCTCACTTCCAGCGCCTGTTCTTCTGATGCTTCCCGTGGGCATGACACAAGGAGGTGGGACTCGGAGTGAAGGAGTACACTGTAGACATGCTGATCTGTTGATGTCTGCGTTAATGCATTAGCAAGTTTGCTGATTTGTATGTCAGAACTCTGAAAGGTCTGTTATATGTATTTGATACATACATAAATCAATAGTGTGATGATCAAAAAAGAGTAAAGATAACAAGTCCCAGTTAAAAGTTTGCATCCTTACCAGTTGACCAGCAAGACATGGAAATAAGTAGGTAGCATCTTTCTGTCCTGCAACTTAGACAAGAAACACAGAGATTAGATTTATGCTTTGATAGTAGTATTATCATACAATGTGTTAACTTTTATAAGAAAAAGATAGCAGCATCTGGAACTTACTTGTAGTCTGTAACCCCACAAAGACATGTAGTTACGGCAGCTAATAATAAAGTAACTCTTGACTGTGGAAGTAACAAAATGCTACTCCTATAGGTAGTAAACCAATGTGTTTGTGTTACAGCAGTTTAATGCATTCCTTACACTTTTGCTCCTGCATTTTTGTTTTTAGAAAGCTGATAAAAAAAAAAAGCCTCCACAGTCTGTAGGAACAGAGTGTCACTCTTATGCGACAAGAAAGACCTTGGCTGAGCTCACACATTATTCAAAGACGGCTGCTTTCACTGGTAGTCACACTAGATAAATAACCAACATTAAATACTGTTGTTTTGTTACATGTTTGTATTAGATTGTTAAAGATATCAGACATTTAGACTCTATTCTATTTCAAACATATCTGTGACATTTTATTCACCGAGATTTGTTTAGGTTTCTCTAAATCCATCTCTGCTTCCAGCCCAGATTCCCCTCCGTCCTCTAGCAGTCTGTTTCGGAGGCTATTTATATAAAACAAGTATTATTAATGACCACCTACTCTGACTGGCTGGGGGTGATGGTGACACTAACCTAGTACTACCTAATGAATAATGCAAGTTCCATAAGACACATCTTTACCTGGAGTATTGGCTGCGACAGCATATATCGGTCTGTGAACCAGAGTCTGAACCTGCATGCAGGAGGAGAAGCTGCTGTTGCTCAGTTGAGATTTGAATAGGATGTTTCAGAATAGTAAGATTGTGTCTTAAGTTTCCTCACAAAGTAAAATTCATTTTTTAATGGTTTACCCAGTGTATAGATCAGTTTGAATTAGCTAGAATCAGAATCATTTTTTTTAAAATTGCCAACTAAGTTAAAAAACTAACGAGGAATTTGTTTTGGTGATTATTGCTGCTTAGCACCAACACAACACAAGGAACAAGACGACACGGAAACTAAATATATACAATATAATATAAAATATGTACATAAGTTATAAATATATATATAATCTGCAGATACATTTGACCAAGCAGTAACCTCCAGCTACTATAGAAATATTACCAACCGACGAGGATGGGATTCGAACCCACGCGTGCAGAGCACAATGGATTAGCAGTCCATCGCCTTAACCACTCGGCCACCTCGTCATATAAATTTTCTCAATTACAGTTAATAGTCAACATTCATTTTACCAGCAATATTTCTGTAGTTCTTTTTGTTAAGTGGAGAGTGTCGTAACAGATTTCTGATATCTCTGACTTGGAATAACAAGTAGGAGACTGGCATGAATGTTTCTTTCCCACTCTGCTGCTTGTCATGACAGTGAAGACATAATGTCAACATAGTGTTATACTCGATACACACTACTTCTGAATGCACAAAGCTTTACAGACTTCCTGTGCCTAGTTATGGTTACTAAGCTAATGTCCAGTCTTTTTGGGAAGTCTGTTAATTGCCCGATCAGCTCCTAGAATCACTCTTATATTACTGTATGCACTCCTCTTCTCCTCTTCTCCTCTTTTCCTCTTCTCCTCTTCCCCTCTTCTCTCCCTCTGTCCATTTTCCAATCCTTTCACCAGTCTCACTATTTAAACATACCCATCTCTCACTCCAGTCAGGCTCTGACAGCAGAATTTGCTTTTTTTCCCTCTGAGGTGATCTGCAAGATACACAAATAACACAGAGGTGCATTTATGGTATTTGTATAATCCATGAAGTGAAAATTACGCACTATTTAGATGAAAGGCAATTAGACAATTACAGCTAATGAGGCCAATCCTTTTCTTTCACCCCAAAGAGTCCACAGACTAATTATCAAATTAAAGAATGCTTCTTTCTCCTCCTGACCCCGTGCTGTCGTAAAGGGAGGGTGCTTTGGGAAAGGCAAACATTGGTCTGGTGTGTCGGGGCTGAGGCTGGAGAACAGGCAGGCAGCATTTAGAAAGTGATGGGGGTATTAATCACTGCTAAAGTTAAGACAGCTTTATGGTCTGCAGGGCAGCTACACACACACATGTCAGAGAATATACAGACACTTTGCTGCTCAGACTGTTATACATCATACAGGACTGTGCCAAGAGGGCCACCAGCCTAACAGGAAACACGGTTGTACCCACAGGAAGTGGACCTGCTCAGACGACTAGCAGACGTTACTGGTGAAACTTCCTACTCTGGGGAGGTTAAAGGTTTCAGTGAAATCCACCTGACACACACGCACAAGAAAAAAAGAAAAAGAAAAGCGCTTACACTGATGCTCACCCTGACTAATCAAACAGCGTCTGTTTTCTGTCTTAGTACTTTGAAAGCTGATCAGGCTCAATGGGAGACCGGGGAAATAATTTCCCAGTGTCCCCCTTAACATGTCTGTTGCCAAGTAGTCCAGCTCCTTATGGTACAGAAGGTTTGGTTCTAAAAGAGCTCTCCAAAATTGTTCATGGTCTGTTAATATCATCCCTCAATTAACTCTAACTTAACTCCAACCGTACCAAGCCATATATCACCCCCCACTCTGCACTTTCACTCTTTTGCTGACTTAAACTACAGCTGCACCTACTGGCAACAGAGAGTCACATTCTGAACGCAGCTCCATCTCTCAGCTATCAAACCGCTGAATGATATTGGACCCAAAATGACAACACAGCCGTAAGTGTAAAAGTACTACAGTGCTTTAGAGAGCATGAATATCTACTGTTTCATTTTCAAGTAATTCTCCCCTGAGCATGAAGAAAAAAACATAAAACCAAATAAAGTAGGAGCTTTTTGACATGGAAAGCATAAAGTGTCACACAGCTATTACATTTCTCCCAGTGTGACTAACAGACTTCAACTTAACTGCTGGTTTTCCTTCATTTTCCCACTCTGCTGTGCTTTCTTCATCAAACATAAAGCAATGTCTTCCTCTGCCACCCATTTTACACTTTTAAAACAGTGAGAAGGGTCAAGGTTCAAAGGTTAAAGAGAAGTTCTTTTCACACTCCCACGCCTGCCCAAGCTTCACAGAGCGGCACTACAGGTGCAGGGTGTCTCTGAATGAACTTAACGGCCTCTTGTCTCCAAAGACAGACCTCTGCGAGGGAAAAAAAACAACAAAAAACACACACACTCTTAATTGTTCCCTGCTCTGTGCCTATGACCGCCCAAAACACTCCTTATTATAGCATCTTTGCACAGTATTTTTCCAGTCATAACAGCTGACAGAGGGGTTGGTGCAAGTTCACAGTCCCTCCTTTATGACAGTAAATCCTCCTGTCACCTGCTTTCATATGGCAGGGATGTTGGTGAATGGTGAGAGACTCCAGTTGACACCCCTGACATGACTGGACTTAATGAGGACTGATGGGAGCCTGTCAGTGGAGCGATGCATTAAGTAGCTTTGTCATAGATCATCCGTTGATTTTTATGCAAAATCAGGCCTTACGTTTACTTGGAGATGACCTTCCAAAGTTCACTAAAAGTCTTGCAGATGCAGAGCTAGGTCGAGTTTAATTTTTCAACTTTGGATGCAGACATTGTTGAGTTTAACACATATGGGCATGCGTGTACTATATGCATGCTTAAGTTATAAACACACACTCTCTGTCTCTCTCTCTCTCCCCCTCTCTCTCTCTCACACACACACACACACACACACACACTTCTCTAAATTTCACCCCAGAAAGTTCAACTGCAGGATAAAGCGCATGATTTTTAAGTAAGGAGTAGTCATTAAAGTTTGGACTGCTTTACACATCCCTCCTGTGAATACAAATACAAAAACACGGAATGAGACGGGAGTTTGTAAAGGTAAACAGAAAGCGATTTGGTTTGCATAAGTAAAGGCTCTGGGTAGGAGCTCTGTGGCCTTGCTAAGGCTATGGGAGTTGGAAATGTAACAAATATTTCGAGGAAACCAACACGAGGAGAAAAAGAAAGAGGATGTTTTTTTCCCCCTCTATGGATTCCGTATGTATTTTGTGTACTTACTTTCAAAAAGTAAACAAAAGTAAAGTATTACATATTCTGCTACTGTCTCTGTCAAGGAAACAACACATAAATAATTGGAACAAA
Organism: Pampus argenteus; assembly: GCA_036937835.1. Lineage (NCBI taxonomy): Eukaryota > Metazoa > Chordata > Actinopteri > Scombriformes > Stromateidae > Pampus > Pampus argenteus. The sequence continues at coordinate 15,854,288 of CM072872.1, read as the reverse complement.
CCTTGACAATCAAATTAAGCAGAATTGCTGTATTTTATGTGTGCATTGCCAGAGGCAATATAAGCTGGGACCATATCTAATAAATCTATATAATTTCAGAATCAAATGTTGATTTGTCAAATACTAAAGTAACTATTTACATCTAGCTATGACATATTTATAGCATATTTGTAGGTATTCATCAAATGCAGATGTGAACTTTTTAAACAGAGACCTCCTCAGTTTCATGGTAGTCCCTAAACGTCATAATTCTTAAGAATCACTCCATTTAAACTGGAAATGAGAAGTGCTCCATGCTGTAACTCTCCAAAATAGTCATATATTCCCGTTAAGACTAACATGGACTTATTTGCTCATTTGTTTGAATTGTAAGAATAATTTGTGCGAATGTGCTTTTATACCTCCCCAGTGGTCCATAAATCACAAACGGCTCTTTGTGGCCCACCAACATAATTTATTTCCTTTTGTTTATCCCACTTAAGTCACTCAAAGCTTGATTCATAGTGAGACAAATCTTGCTTGCAGAATTTGCCATATAGTCAGTTTTTATATATTTTGTGCAGAAAATTTCTTCGTAAACTCATTACTCAAAGCGACTAGTTTGATTTGAAATTTGATGACTTTGGTGATGCCTTGAGTCCCATGATTCCATGTGTCCCACACACACCCCTAAACTTCATACTGTATGTCCATGCAGGCTGCAGTCAGAAGGCAAATATACAATGCAAAGAGAACATCCGGCTCCACTTGTTATTGAAGATGTTAGTGTTTCTTTGTGATCTGTAGCAATATTTATCCAGAAAATGAATTCCACTTCCCATAGCGTGACATGTACTGTGAGTTACATGCTTGTTAAAGCTAGCACGTAGCGGGAAGGAGAAGGTTTGCTGTCTTGCAAAATAAAAACATTTTATATACTAATTGACCATAAAATCTATAAACTTATGATACAGGTTAAATTCTAACTCTAACTAACATCATGACTTTATTGGGTTTTTGTAGCAAGCAGACAAAGCAAAGTGACATGAAGCCAAATATAGAAATTCACACTCGACTAGTGTTTCTTACATTTAGTTTTATTACAACTGTAGAAAATAATCTGTTTTTGTATGAATTTATTAAACAATTTTGTAGGCTAACTGGCTTATATACCGGAAGATGGCTAACTGGGTGCACCGCAGCAATGCAGACTGTATCTGTTCCACCGGAAAACGGATGACTGCAGAATTATAGTAGCTTCAACACAACATAATCACCTGGCTTTAAGCTCTTTAGCACTGCGCAGCACTCTCATCTGCAGCAGATGTGTGTGAATTGATTTCCCATCTGTAAAGTAGTTATGCAGTCCTCTTCCTTTTAGGTTGAAACTTTTACTTTGTGCCAGTCACCTTGCAGGAAAATAAATGTGTTAGTGTTAAATATTTTTGTACAGCGGTTTTAGTTCATCAGTATACGGTACTTTTGATTTTTAATTATGCATCTGGGAGTGAGAATGAACAAAACTATGCTCATCTACTTTAAAAGATAAAATGCAAAAATGAATATTGTTTAATTGGATAATAATGTATTAAATTGTGAATCTCTAATGTATCTTCTTCAGTTTAATTTCACTTGCACTCTGTTATCTGGCAAAGTTGAAATGTCCTTGTGACGCTGATTTAAGCCAAGAAGACAAGTTGGAATCTGTCATCTTTCTGAGCATGTGTGTGTTAGACATAGGCAGAGAAAAATATTTCAGTTTAGCAGCAGGAGTGGGAAAACAATTGTTCCTGACTGATTTTCCCCTAACCCCATAATGAAGCCCATGTGTACGACTGGCCCTTTCAACAGGCTGCAAATCTGTGCGCGGCCCACTCTCCACTTGATTAAAGCAACAGCCACTCACCTGCTCCTCATTAGCCCAGAGCAGGAACAGACCCAGCCAAATAAGTTAGCACCTGTAGGTTCCAATTCTGCATGCCTTCTACGTCTATGTAATATTTGTGTGTATTAAACTGACAGCTTTACAAATGATGGCATGAATTTAGCCACGATGCAAGATGCTGCTGTGTGTTGTGAGAGAGATGGATGTGAGGAAGTGAAACGGCCATGAGTGTACAAATGGCAGGGACATGCTCTGTGTTTTTTGGTGTGTGGAGATAGATGAGGAACTAGGGCTTGGAAACACTCATTAGCCATAATCAGAGTCCCTAAAGGAGAGCAGATGGTGGCAGGGAGCAAAAAGGGAAAAAAAAGTTCACTGTAAAAAAAAACCAAAAAACAAAAAGAAAACATACAAAAACAAGCCACACAAAATGACCCAACTATAAACAATATGGTCATCAACAATAGTATCAAGGCCATTTAGAAGTGTGTACGGGTAAACAAAACACTGTTCATATCCAGTGTGGATATATGTCGTGCTAAATGTGCTCAGACATGCTGGTCATTACAGAACAACCCTAAAGGGCATTGTGTGGGATGGGATCATCAGAGCGGTGTTGTTTCTGTCTGGTTCCTGCTAACCAGTGACTCCTCTGACCTCTGCCTGCTCTGAATGGAAGCATATTAACACTCCAGGCTCTCAGCAACATTTAACCAATTTGGTAAATTATCTGTGAGGCCACTTTTATAGGGCTTTCTTATTATTCAGAAGGAGGGGGAGTAGAGAGAGAGAGAGAGAGAGAGATAGAGAGGGTTGATGAAGGGGATGTGAGCATGAAGAGCTTGCTCCCATTTACATACATTACCAGTACTTTGCCTTTCCCAGAGTCCCGTAGAGGAAGCACCTGTTAGTCTCTCACAGTCTTCCCCCTCCACCCGCCTTCTCTCTCTCTTTCTCTCTGTCTCCGCTCTTTCATCCCTCCATCACTGTAGCTTCTCAGCGCCGACCCCCTAGAATCACCCCACAAGCAGGTGTTCTCTGTCAAACAGCCAATCCCCCTCACAAAGCAGCAGAGAGAGGGAGAAACCCAGAAAAGGAGAGAACTGACCAGGAGGCCAAACTGGGCCCATGCATAGGGAAGGGAAAGACTTTAAGGTCTGGGGCGCTGGGTGGAGGGGTGGAGGTGGCTACAGGTGTTTGATACTATCACTTCTTATTTACCACGTGTAGACATACAGTTGTTCCTCGGGCCTCGACTCAAAACAAATTGCTGGAGTGGAGAGTTTGTAAAAGAGATGTCTGTTCTGTCGGCGGAGGGGTTAAAGTTAATTTGATCGGGCATGTGTACTCTGGACGAGGAGCAGAGAACATCTGCATTCAGTGGCATGGCCCCATTTGTTGCAATTTTGGGTCTCATTTCCATTTGCAAGAGAGATAACTGCTCGCATATGGAAGCAATAGATAGAAGAGGTCAATGCAATTTCTTTCACTGGGGGGATGAGGCAAGGAGAAAAACTCGCAGTAATCTTAGTTGGCATAGGAAGAAACAAAAATCTGGGGTTTTGGGGAAAAGGTTTTTTTTTTTTCCAGCGCAGTGATTCCTTGATTCTTTTACCAACCAATAACAATCCCCACACCCCTTCCAAACCCACTCCAATCACACTGATTAGATCTGGTGACATGATGTTGTAGATCCCATCGGTGTTCATGCTCTCTCTGGAAGTAGCATCTCAAATGGTGTACTGAATTAGAGAAATCTATCTATCTATCTATCTATCTATCTATCTATCTATCTATCTATCTATCTATCTATCTATCTATCTATCTATCTATCTATCTATCTATCTATCTATCTGTCTGTCTGTCTGTCTGTCTGTCTGTCTGTCTGTCTGTCTGTCTGTCTGTCTGTCTGTCTGTCTGTCTGTCTGTCTGTCTGTCTGTCTGTCTGTCTGTCTGTCTATCTATCTGTCATTTGTAATAGATGTTTTTTTCAGGGTTCTTTTCTTTTTAAGGCTTTTAATAAAAGCATATGGGTGGGAGGTATAGGTATACAGGCAGTGATAGGACTGCTGGAGGGAACTAGGGAAATCTAATATATTAAGGTGATACAAAAGGCATCCACTGTCCTGGTCAGTCATATGGGTTAAGATTGCAAGTTGAAGAACATATCAAATGCTGCTAAAACATCATAAAATCTCTCTGTAGGCATCTGAAGACTTGTTATTCACTGGAGTCCTTTCTCCACGAAAATCTAACTATGAAACTCCAGGCACAAACTCCAGACATCATTATGTTGCAGACGATAACTCCACAACATGTCGCATAGTAATCAAAACAAGGGGCAATCTAATCACCATATACTGTCTATGGATGATTCCAATCTTCTCTTTCATACTAGTCTGTCTAAACTCAATGCACTCAATCCACACTGCTCTGAAAATCCCCTAATAAGGCAAGTTAAACCCCGAGCTTGCAACTGGTATAAAGTCACCAGAGAGCAATTACGCTTTATCTTGATAGTTAGCAAAGGACGAGAGCGATGTCTTTTTTCCCCTGTAACGCCAGGACTTTGGAGAATAATCTAATTGAGTGTCTTTTTTGTGTGTGATTATTTATGATTAGAAAGTGTTAGTGGAAAATCTGGAGGAGATATCTGCAAATGGGGAGTGTTTGATGCGGATCAGTGTCGTGCCGCGCTCACTGATTAATTATATCCGGAATGTCTAATGGCTGCCTCTGCTCGGGAGGGGTCGCCTCTCACGAAGACAAAAGCCCCCCGAACTTTTTAAGCATTCTTTGAACTGAAATTGTTTTGGATAACAGAGTAATTCCTGGGTGCAAATTCTGTGCTGCACGTTGGGCTCAGACAAACTCATTTATGTCAAAGAAAGAAAGAAATGGAAACTGCCCTGCCCTGTTTTCTATCTATATGATCCATTTAATATCATAATTGGATTCTTTCTCTTCACATCTGCTGTGGGTGTGCAGTGTGCCTGTACACCTACATGAGACTGAGCCTCCCGTCTCCTTAACACGGCCCCCTGAAGCTTTCATTTCCTGTTGGGAGTCAGTGGAATTGGATAAAGGACACGGCTAAGATCCTCTTGGGGCCCAGATTAGGGCCTGCTAGAGCACAGAGAGCCGGTCTGGACACATGTCCATCCGTCAAAAATCAAACACATTCAAGGACCCATTTAATCCCAACAGCAGAGAGGAAAAAAGTCCCTCCAGTTAAAGCAGGTGCTTTTTATTTTTCTTCAAGGAACATGACTGCAGCAGTTGAGACAAGGGTAGGGTTAAAGTAGTGGTTTCAGCTGGAAGAACATGTTCACCACGAGCAGTGGAACAATGGCACTCCTCCACCATGTTTCAGGGGCACAGGTTAGTTTGAACCCCGGGGTAGGGACCGTGCCCAAGAGCTGACAGAGAGACGACTGTGTGTGTTGAGAGAGAGAGCTCATTAAGAAGACCCATGTGTGTTTAACAGATACCAAGGGCTCTCTTTCTTCCAATAACAACTCATTAATGAAGGTTTGTGTGTGTAAGGGAATTAGAGCGGCTGTAGCCATGAATCATGAGACACATCAGTCTTGTGTTATTGATCAGATCCCAAACACCAGACTGACAGAGATAAACACATCAGCCATGTGGGAAGCAGGAAGAATGACTGTTTATATATCTCAATCTGTCCAGATGATTTTGTGAATGACTCGCTATGTGATTGTGATAAATAGCCACGTAATTAATTTAATAATGCCTTTTGAATTTGCTTATTAATGCTAATGTAATTGTGTCACTTCAAATGCTTTAACCCATTGACTTCAAAAATGCATACATTACTGCCATCCTTTTTAAAAACATATGTTTTGTGTTTCTTCCAGGCATTCACTGGTTTCCATACAGTATGGAATCCAACTAACAAAAACGTGCTTGAATCGTTAATGTATCACAGATAATATAGTGTCGCATTTATTTATGTCAAAAAGGATAACGCTGTAGTGAGCAGGGTCTGTTTTTGAAAGTTCTCCTTGCTGGTGTGTTCAAGGACTTGAACTTGGAGCAGTGAAACTACCAGATTCATATTATCCTACATGCCCATGTTTAATTGTCTTCCATCCAGATTTTGATTCTTTCTTTCTTTTTATTATGTATTTATTTTACAAATGTACAAAAAAAATACATTTGACAGGACAGGAGTGAATGGTATGACAAAACATGAAAGTTAAACATGTGTTAAAACAAACAAACAAAAAGCTAGTAAATGTAAATGCCATCTATATTAGCTCTTGAATTAATGACAGTAATGTATGCTGTATTCTTATTAGGTTAAGGCCCTCTGCTAAAACATGCACTAGAGTGATCCTGAGGGAGGAAGCTAGTTCAGCACCATATTTTTTGTGCACTGCTCTATGTCATACTTTCAGTGAGAACAAAACACACATCAACACAAATGACTTTCACAACAAGAAGAAAGTATAGTGATTCAGACCTGGTGGCTGGGTGTGTGTGGAGGGTATCACACGGAGAAACGGAGCAATGGAGAGCAAATCTACTGTGTAGGAGGAGGAGAAAACGGAGTTTAGAGTAATCGCTTATCACTGCTGTGATTTATGGCCTGTCTTCACGTTAAACATGTTATGTGTACAGTGACAACACCCCAGTTAATTGCAAAATACCTGCCTGCTTACAATAAAAACGGGTTCCACTTTTCCCTCTTTAAAGAATCTGGTCAGCTGCAGGGGAGGAAACGCAATTATAGAACAATAATAACATCTTAATGTAAAAAAAAGGAGGAGAAATATGGATGATTGGAGGAGGTTGTGGGGTGGGGGGGGGGGGGGGGGGGGGGGTGTGGTTAATGGGAAATCAGCTCAGTTTTTCTGTTTGTAAGATTTACATTCGGTGCCCAGTTGGTTCCAGAGCTCTCCACCTTGGCCGGTGCAGCTTCCTGTGAGTTATTACCTATCAAAAGGTTCATAGCTTTTATGAAGTTCTTTACAGAGCGTTGGACAAAGGGGAAAAACTAGTTTAACGGCTTGCTAAGTCAAGGCACGGCCCCACAAGATTCCACTACGTCTCTGAGAATGCCTGGAAATGGGAAACATATGTGCTTTGATGGCATTGGTTCTTTTTTTTATTATTAGTTTGTTTTGAATTAGGCTTATGATTGCAGGATTCTGGGAGGCCTTCACTATCTATTAAAATGTTGATTTGACTGAATACACCACATTTTGCTTCGGTGCCTTTGCACACCTTTAAAGACTAACCATTGTTATTAACAATCACACCGAAGTAATGTGATACTATTTTGATCCTTACGAGGAAACTTCCTTTCCCCTAGACGTTTTCTACATGGAGGTCAAGGGTCACCAAGCAGTGTGATCAGTCTCAGACAACTGAAATAAAACTAATAGTAACTAAAGCTAACCTGGCTCCTAAAGTTTTTCACAGTGTCAGAGCACTGCCACGACAATAATTACCACATGGTTAAATCAAACAGAAACTGAAGCGCAATTTTAAATTTAATTTATTGATCCCAGTCATCACATTTTACAACAGAACATAAAAAGCAGTGATTTCCTCTAACAGCTAACACACAGACTTTGGATTAAGTGCTTTTAACTTTCTCCACATTCTGAACAAAACACAGTTCTTTTATTTAGCCCAAGAGCTTTGAAGTCCTTGAATTCAAAGTAGTCATTCAGTGACCAGCAAACCATCAGATACCTTTGGCTGACTGATGCGTACTGTGCATCCAACAATAACGAAAGTGGATTGTAAAAGTAAGAGCAGCTTTTATGATTAGAAACTATGACAGGCTTACAGAGCCTTTGCGATTTTTTAAAAAGAATTTATCATGTGACTTGTGTGAAAAATATGTTTTGAATGTGGACAGTCGATTTCAAGACACACAGCTGTCTCAATACTAATTTCATGGTAAATTAAATTCTGTAATTCATTAAAATTGACATAAATCATTCTCATTGTGACAGATTTTATGAAAATTATGTTGGACACTCACTGGGTAGCCTGGCAAATTATAGCAATGTTACATCTCGTGCCATTCCTTGCACAATAGCAGGTAGCCATTCAGAGTGTCTGCATGGTCAAAAGCAATAAGCCAATGGTGATTGGGCCTCCTTGGGTTGGATTTATTTTAATTCACTAATCCTGTAATGGTGGAGCCACGTCTCCCTGGCTGCAGGGCTCCTTAACTCAGGAACTGACAGGGCCGTGGCCATGGACAGAGCCACTAAACGGTATTTGACTCCTTAAGTTCCAAGAGTACTAAGGTTAGGGGCTGATGGGGGAGCAGGGGTAGAGGAAGGATGCAGGGTTGTTGCTTGGTGTGCTGTTGGTAGTGGTTGTGTTAAGGCCATAGGGGGCTCGGGGGGTGGGTGGGGGGGGTAGTGGTGTGGTAGGGGACTAACAGACGAAACATTCACCCAAAAAGTGCATCGCCTGGACTAATGGGGAAATTATTTATGAACTATTTGCAGTGCACCTGAAAATACCTCCAGTGAAATTATGTTTGGCAACCTGAACTGCTTTGAAGTCAATGGAGTGGCAATAAAAATTAGGCCTTCATTAGAGAGCTGGGCTTTTCAAACTGAATTGGCCCAGTCTCGGCGGGTCAGGGGCATTTAGGCAGCGCTCCGCTTCCTTTAGCTCTGGCAGCCACAGACACATGGAAGCAATTTGCCTGATTCTCTGCTGTTTTTATGATTTTCCCCTTTAATTTTTTTTTTTCTCACCGCACTGCACTCCTTTTATGTTGCATTTAGGAAATTAACACTAACTGACAAATTACTTTGTAAATAAAAAAGGTAGAACTTCAGAATGTTGAAAACCAGGAGTAGCCCAAGGGCCGGTTGTTCTCCCAGCAACAAAGAAATCCTTGATAACTGTTTAGATATGTCACCCCACAGCCTGGCTTTATTTTATCAAGTGTATATAATTTTTCAATTGAAATAAATGTAAGGCATTCATCTCCCTTGTGTGCCGTTCTTGTGCTGCACGACCACTCGTACAGAGAACGGTACAGTTAAGAAATAATACAAAAAGAAAAAAAAATGACTTGAAGCATTTGGGGGTCATTTGCAAATGTTATGCTTTGGTCAAACACAAATCTCATTCACAAAATAAAATGAAGGCAGGCGACTTAAGTGAAACTGTGTAATCTTCAAAAAACCAGATGCACCAAAGTCCAGGGGATTGCAATCTTCAGAGATGTAAGCTAATTACTTAATCACTTACATTTGTAAATCTTATTATTGTAAAAGAAATTGCTGTAGTGATTAAATTACTGATATTTATCTTCTAATAGCGCTGATTAGGAGGTGATGCTAATCTGTCATTCTGAAAGGCCGATATTAACGGCATCAATCTAACAAAACAATAAACACTTAATATGAAAGAGATGTTTTGTGCAGTCAGGGACCAGATGGCCTGCTTTACTCTGGAATGTGTAATATTCTGGTCTGCTTGGCTTCGCCGCTAATGATGGGAACCACAAACTGTTGACTTATTTAATTGAGTTGTTTTGCCCCATTAACCTGTTGTCTGACACTGCGGACACGTGAGTTGGGAATGAAAATGTTTTTGCTTTACACTAAAAATGGAAACAGTCCTCGATTTGTTGTCTTCTTTTCAGTCACACTGTAGTTGAGATGAAGTCAAAGGTCTCGTTATTTGTGGCATATTGACATTAAACTGTAGGAAAAAAAAAATCATACAATAAAAGAACATTTTGTGGTTTATTATAAACATATTTTGTGCAGTGAATCACAATGTAAGTTGTGTTGCAGTGACCTGAGCAGCTGAGCAGCACGAAGAGCTTTTCTCAAACACTCCTCACTCTGAGTTTGGCATATTTTGTGCACCTTTTTGGAAATGCTTTGAAAAATCCCAAACTGTGGTTTTGTGTGAAGCTATTCTCCCGTGCTTGCTCTAATACTACAGAAGTAGCCATAAATTATGCATCAGGAATATGTATATGTATTGACTTTAATAAGAGCTATTTCCTACATGCCAGCTTTTGTACCTGCTGAAGAATCACTGGGGTGCTTCCCAACACTAGACAAACACTCTTGTTCTCTCGCTCACACACTCCTCTAACCTGACTGACTTTCAGCTGGGGGGGAATGAAACAAAAAGAGCATAATTAAAATAATAATAGAGTCTTCTCTTGTTTGGGAGTTTGTATTTTTTTTTTTCACTGTTGCATTTGGCAACGTTGGAATTTGCAGGAACTGTCGAGGAGTGTTAGTGTAAATAAGTAAGCTCTGCTTTGTCAGACTGTGATACCTAATCAAGTCGGCACTGACAGTTCTCTCGCTGTCTTTCTCTCTGTTTTCTCCTCTTTTTTTTTTTTTTTTTTTTTACTCTTACCTGCATCTCTGACGTGACAATCCATTGAGTGTTACTGATGAATACTTGATGACACAGAAAAAAACAACAATGCCGCTCATTTAAAAGTGATACAACAAGCTCCTTGCCTGAAATGCACACTGAGATGTATTCACAAACAAATGTTTCTATGCTTTACTCCTTATCCCCCTCATCTTCTACCTGCTTGTCCCTCTGCCCTGACCCCAAATAAGGTTTACTGGGCCGTGCATGTCATTTTTCCACCTCTCCTTCCTGTTTTCGGCTAGTTGGCCTCTAGTGCTTTGTGTCTATGAATGCTAACATGTCTTACCTTGCCGTGGGCGAGAAAGAAAGAGAGCATATCTGGTGTTTAGCCATTCTGCTTGGGTAGCCTCTCTGGGTAGTCTCTCGGACCATAACATTTGTAGAAATTCACAAACACACTCGCACACACATACACACGCGCGGACAGGCTGAGGTCTCGCTGGCACCGGTTGTCAAAACCGAATAAGTGCTTGTCCTTTTCCGTGTGTGCTCTTGCTGTGTGGTGCCCTTCTCGGTCCGAAGGAGGCTAAAATGGCTGTTGACACAAGAAGACAGTAAGCTCACTGCTCCGACATGAACTCTCAGTCCCTCGTGCCATTATAACACAACACATTGCACAACCAACATTCCACATAGTAGTGCTAGTAGAAAGTGGTGGTGGGGGGGTCAATCAGTGGCCTGAACTGTGAAAACCACAAAGAAGATGTCATCAAACAAAAATGCTTAGGTACACATGCTGAAAGATGGATGCTAAACAGAGGGGGGCAGGGCACTATTAAGATGACATCAGGGACAACCTCTCAACAGCTGCATGGGAGTGCCGCCTGTTATGGAGGACGGAAAATGGAGGGCAATACAAGGGAACACTGATAGACTAGCAGCAACAAGGGGAGGGGAGTCATCACCAATCTAAGCATGTGCTGATTGAGCCTGGCTCTTTTTAACCAGCAGGCCTTTAGAGACCTGGTAGTTGGCAGCAGGGTCACAAAAGTACCAGCGGAGGCGCGGCACTTCAAAAAGCTCTCCGTACTTTATCGAGCAACTGCGTGTTGCGTGGAATGCGTCGCACTGAGACTCACTTAGTCGTGGTGGGACCTGTTCTGATTGAGGTAACAGCTGGGATATGACATCAGCCGCAGTGTTGGCCATGTTTTCACTCGCTGGAGTAATTCTGCTCTTAAAAGGTTCCATCAGTACCACTCCGGCGAGTTGCAGAGAGTTGCTTTTCATCTCTTTGGCTGTGCAATCCGCCAGCTGGTCAGAGTGCCCCTTGGTAAAAAGGACAGAGAGACGCCAGAGTGCTGTACTCACATACTCATAAGTGGTTCATTGTCTTTACATGCACACAAGTGAGATGTGAGATGTGAGCACTTGAATATAGTAAAAAAAAAAAACATTCACATAGACATTAATATAAGACAAATGTAACCATTAGGACATACATTTTTCCATTTATGTCTGCTCTTAGACTGTAAATGAAACCAAATGGCACCTATCTCTCTCGCCTATGACAAAAATGGCTTTCATGTGTGAGAGATGTTTTGGCAGCATTTCTCAAACTCTGGTTTGACCTCTGCACAGGTACTTGTGAATGAATTTTCATGAGTGGTGCTGAACTGTGCTGTGCTTTGGATTCAGCCTCCAGTCACAGTTTCCATAAGGGGCCTCTTAAAAAATACTAAACTCAACCTCCTCAGAGTACACATTGTGATTTAGCGCTTGAATATTTCTAACATAAAAATCTCTTTTCGCCCTGTCTTCTGTCCAAGTATCTTTCCACTGTGACACCAAGGGACCAATTGAGACAGAAATCTATTTGCACTGCTCTGTGGTACGTATATGTCTATGCTGAACAGAAAGCACACATTGCCTGGAGTGAGTAAATCACCAGGGTGGAAGAAAAGAATGGTGAAAAAAAAACAAAACAAGCAAAAACGCAGCTACAAAGCAGCTTATCACATTTAGCATGTGCTTATTAGGCCTCGTGCTTCTGCGTCGGCTGCTGAGACATTGAGTTGAGCTATTTGAACTGGTTCAGACTGATGGTGAGTCTGGGGTATTCTGATGAAATGCTGTGACATAGTCAAACTCACACAAAGGCCTGATATTTCAGCTTCTCTCTTGGTAAAAGGGACAAAAAAAAAAAACTGCTCACCTTGGAGAGATGCACATTTTGATACATATTTGCGTAGAAGCACATTGAGTATTTGACTATTACAAGCTTATAGGAGCTGTTAAACACACTGGATTAAGACTGCTTAATATCAGTTTTGCTGTGAAGCAGGAAAAGCACCCTGAATCTGCCCAGTCGACAAAAAAAAAAACAGACAAAAATCTTTTTTCAAAAATCATCACACATCAGTCATTTTCTCATATATAATATAATATAACATAATGACAAGCATTTCACTGTGGAACTGTTACCAGAAGGTACTTTTTTCCCTTTCTTTGTGGATGAATTTACACACAAAAAATTCAGACACACAAATATAATGTCAGATAGTAAATATGGTGTACTATGTAGTAGGAAGTGATTTCGGACCAGGGTCGGAAATTAACAAAAAAAATCTGGGCAAAATGCTCCCAAAACATGTGATATTGGAATTGGGATGACAGGGGCTTTTAAATGCAACAGTTAAACAAAGATGTTTTGGTAATCCGTTTTGAACCGCGTCCAGATGTGCGACTCAGAAATGGCTCAGCAAGGCTTCCGTACCTTCATAACCCTCGCCTCTTCCTCCTGCTTGAGCTAATAATGGGAACGATACCAACATGGATTTTTTTTTAAATATACAAACCTGTCACAATTGAGTCACAATCAGTGTGAAATGAAAGTATGTTTTTCCGACAGTCACTGACTTCCTCCCGGTCTTCCCTTTGCCTAAAAAAGTGAACAAAACTGTCGCAGCATAGCACACGCTACTTTAAATTAGGGACGTACACAATTAGTTGAACTAGTCGATTAAATACTAGTTGGTTAAACTAATTATTAATATTTTATTAACGTAAAACGCTGGTTATCTGGTGCGTCTACGATCTGCCACTCTGGCAGGTGGTAGTAAGCAAACAGAGCAGGCTGCTGGTGCCAGTACTGCTAATGTTAGCCACACTAAATACGCAAACCAATAATCAATAACAAACCAATAATCAATAACAAACCATTGCACAGGACAGAGTGCCACGCATTTCAGCAGCATTCAAAATATGTTTTGGAGAATGTGATCAAGATTCAAATTGCTCTTAAATACACACAATATTATTTTCAGACAGTGTTTAACCTTATCGATGTATCAACTGTTTTCTGAGTGTTTTCTTACTTTTACACTAATTAAAGTAGTCTGTAGTATTTAAATTTAAATTCGTTGTTAGGAACATCCCTATTTTAATCCACAGTGCCATACATAACATGCCAGACAACCATCAATGTTGTAGAGATGTTGAACTGTGATGCAGTTACGTAACTTTGTGTTCATTGTTTGTACTTTTCAAGTAAAATATGAATCAAATAGGTAAAAATATTCACAGTTCATTAAATGTTTTTGCATCATAAGTTCAGCTGCTCCCCTTCCTTTTTTTAAATACAAGTAATTATATTTTAGTCTGTCATGCGACATAGTACCAAGGAAAAAATTCCCCTTGAAATTATCCAAAAATACCCCAAGACATATTTCATGAGGTCAAAAATCATCCTGGTGCCCTGATTGGTCAACAGTTTCATCACTGTTCTAAAGGTGAATTCTTACCTTTATGAATCTGCTTCATAAACGTACAGAGAATAGAGGGAAGCAAAGCGCCTCTGTCCTCACAGCATCACCTACATACAACTGATGCAACCAACTCCAGGGTTCAAAATGCTTTCAATGTCAATATAAACCACCATAATTGTATCCTTACCTACTCACCTACCTACTCAAAAATAACTCAAAAAAATTTTTTATAGACACAGACAAACAATGTTGTCCCGATAACTGCTGACAAAGATTTCAGATCAGAAAATGCTTCCATTTTACGGACCAATGACATATTTTGTCTTTTAATTCGGAGGACTGGAAGATGGGTCTCGGACATCACTGCTTGCAGACCGCGTGTGATCAAATTCAAATAGCTTAAAATGACTGTTAAGCTGTTTATCAGTTGAATAATTATGTTTTATGTTGTGACAACGCTCTGGTTAAGGTCTTGTTAGATTGAGGCAGAAAACCAGTTTAGATCGACAGAGATTCCCGTTACGTGACAGTAGTCGGTAAATCTAATAACCGTCACTGTTGCCTTTTAAAAATGCAAAGATTGACCTGAAAGCTTGGTAGGATTGTCTTGTACATTCATTAGTTTAAATCAAAACCTCTACAGTGTTTTAACATACAGTATCTATAATATGTACTGCAGTTTTACCCCACCAGCTTTAAAAAGCTGTGGCAGGTTCTCACAACACGCTACCTGTCCTCTAAGCCTAAAGGGAATCAACAGCATTGTGACTGTCTAGGCTTACTTAAGCTTCCCTTTGTTTCTTTGCCAAAATAGGGCTCATAGAGTAGTCGCATGTTACTCCAGCCCATTCTCACATCATTGCCCTGTCGTACAGAATAAAAGGCTTTGGTCAGAGCTGCAGTGTTGAAGGACTGATAAGGTATGAGAAACAGTGCGAGAGTGACATCAAGAGCTCACGTCACATGGAGTACTTGTCATATAGTCATTTAACCATGAGGACAGAAACGGAAATAATTGCTGTTTTGTCGCTGCTGAAAGTTACTGCTGGAGAATCAACTTTTAAGTCCGTGATAGCTGGAGGTCAGACATCAGTGGCTTTTCCTTAGTAAAGAGAAACCGATTGATGTTAATCACACCAATGGTTGCGCTCACAGAACATCTTTTTTGACTGCAATATACAGAAAAGGGGATTTAATCTTTCCCCTACACATGCATACACAAACACTGATGCACACACTCCTTTCCTCCCTGTTTTTTTTTTCCAAATCTTGGAGCTATATCTCAGACAGACCTAATCTGGAGCTGAGAAATTCCTAAAATGCCCTGCTTTTTTTTAATCACTTTGATCTGGGGAAAGTTAAGCAAATTCTGTGTGTTGAGAGCAGCTCCCTCCTCCC
Source organism: Pampus argenteus (assembly GCA_036937835.1). Classification (NCBI taxonomy): domain Eukaryota; kingdom Metazoa; phylum Chordata; class Actinopteri; order Scombriformes; family Stromateidae; genus Pampus; species Pampus argenteus. The sequence goes on along the minus strand of CM072872.1, from coordinate 15,838,904 downwards.
ACCCTGCCACCCTCACACCAACAGCCTCCGTCAGCACCCTGGTTCATTAGTCGACCTTTAGCCACCGAACAACAATTAGGCCTGTCGTTCGCTTGCTAGCTTGACTCTGCCAGGCTGACCGTGCGGCGAGGAATAGTCCCTGACTAATGATTGGCTAAAGAGACCTGACAGCATGTTACAGCCACAGCTGTAATTGAATACAAGCTCTAACAAGCCTTTGAACAGGAGGAAGAAATATTTCATAAGCTTGATGCAATTTGGTGGGTACGTGTAATGAAAATAATGAATGTGATTCCCTCACATTTTTAACTTTTTTTTTTTGAAATAATAAAACAGATCGAGTAGGGCACAGTGAGCGAATAATTTAAAAAAGATTTTGATCCTTACTTTTTTTCAAAATCATTTCCTTGGCATTTTTAAAAAAAAAGCTGTTTACATACCAATTTGTTCTGTTTTCAGCTTTCATAACAAGACTCATGTTTCGCCGGTTCGAAACAGCCACTGATACGTTAAACATGGTTAAACGCGTCCCAGGCTCAATCCTGCTAATGACATTATTGTTGTGATACATGTTCATCGGGGGAACTCCAACAAAGCTCGCATAGCTGTGTTTTTCAAGCATACATTCCCAAGTCTTCCAGCTGTTTCTCCAACGTTCACTAATCAGAACCCACGAAAAACAAATATTTTGATTAATCTATCTTTTTGCCCTTATCATAATTTCGCAAAGCATTTGTGAATAATTTAGCTATGTCATTTGCAGGGCACAGCATATAGGCTCTGTGTAAAATTAGCAAAAAGTTGAAATGGAGTGAGAGGGAAAGTTTGCTGTACTCGCTGAGGCCAAAATTGGGACAAGAAGAAGAAATTGGACATCAAAGGTTAACACAGTATCGGAGTCCAGTAATCAGGACATCCACATTCTACAAATGTCACAGAGTAAGCAAATGAAAGGCTCAAATGATGAATTGGACTGAATTACATAGGAAAAAAACAATCAAATATTAAAAGAGGGCACACCACTTTCCCCTTCTGACATCAAGGGTACGCAGCAAGTAATCACACGACTGAAATGTTCATCATTGCCTCCATTTAGTGTAAGAGTAATAAAAGACATGTCAGAGCTGGGAGAAAAATCCCAGCCTGGTCTCTCATTACCCACAGGGGACAGAGAGACTTTTGGACCTAATAAGGACATGATTTAGGCAAATCAGATCGTTATGATAATGGCTGCCGATAATAAGGCCCTTTTGCTCCTGTTTGTTTTCTTATTTTGTGGCATATTTACCCTACATCACAGCTGCGGGGGGGTGGGGGATGCATCTGATTGGTATTTTTTCTTTGATTTTAATTCCTTGAGTTGAGCACCCTTGATGTGTGCTTTGAATTCATCGGGGATGAATCAAGATAGGGTCTGAATTTTTAAAGAAGGTCCTCTTTGCAGCCTTTTTTTTTATAGGATTATCACTGTCTTTGTGTGGGGGGTAGTCTATAGAAGTAATTACCTGTGAGAATTCATGTGTTTTAAAGTAGGTTAATGTCTACAGTAAAAGTTGGAGGCGCTCTCTGAAAGTGCAGCTGGTTTGACACAGCAGGTGATGCATTTGGCGGGTGTGTCTCTGTGTGTTTAATCTATGAAGAGCTTCATAAACAAAGAACAAAGACCAGGGTGCTGGTACTACACAAGCTATCAACTACAAATCCCTCTTTGGATCTCTTTGTCCTGATTAAAATGTTTGTTAATGGGATTATAGTGGATGCAGTTAAACACAAATTGAGTCAGCTGACTCACGTGGAACGGATTTGTTATGAAAGTCAAAAAGTATACAGAGTTCACATTTGTCGTCTTGGCTCTGACCTCGTCTATCCGTGCAAGCATACACCTGGCTCAGCGCACTGTGGAGGGCCTACAGGTGGATGCTGGGGTAGCATTGAGGCCTATTAAAGGCTGAATATAAACAGCAGCATCAGCAGAAGCATTGGTTGCAGGAGAGTTTGCAGCACAGCAGAGAAATGGAGTGTACAGAATACTAACAGCTTAAATAAGCATCCTTATAGCGAAGGGTTTGCTGGATATATGTTGTGATACTATGTGATGCTATAGCCTCAGGACAACATTTGTTTCAGATTTGCACCATGTCCTATATTAGGACATGCTCTCAACAGTATTAAACCTGTTTGATTATGTTTGTTCCATCCAACACGAGGGCACTAGTAGGCCTTTAGACTGACGTTTTGCACAGCATTGTGGAGAGGAGACAAAGACAAAATAACAGCGAGACACTGCGGCTACTTTCCCATAAAGGCAAAAGGCAAAGAGGACGGAATTAATTTGACAGTGAATAAGTGAGAGTTGTTCCTGTCCTTTAGTGCTGTGCTTTTTTTCTCCTCTGCTACCGCATCCCAAGTCACTCTTCTCTCTAATTGCACGGTGGACATCTCTGAGCACATTGGGGAATTTCACCAGCGATCTGGCACAGATTAACAGTCCCACCATGCTTTGTTGCTGCTTTATTTGCATGATAATTAGTCGGTGGCAGTGTGTGTATTCTAATTTATTTATTATTTCACAAATATAGGTACATAGTGAGAGGGAAAGAGGGAGCTAGAGAAAGAGAGGGACATAGAACAATGTGCATTAATTAAAGCGATTAAAGGATTGAGTGAACTTTGCCTTGATGTGTTTATTCAATTAATAAGCAAAGTGGCAGATGACTGCTTGACTTTTATAGCGATTAATTGTACCGTTTCCGTTAATTTGGGCTCATTCATCTTGCACTCATCCACTTAAGCCATCACATCAATCTGAGCCCGTTTCGCAGAGAATCGACTGTCTTCAATTTTCAAAACAAACGGGGCCAAAATGTGTCAATTACAAGTTAACCGACTTCTTGTTCTTCTTGTTCTTTGCACACAGCTTCTATAGCAGTTAATTAGTGTTTGTGGTTATACTGAGCCTTCAGAGTTCTCACATTGATGATTTTTACACTAATGACTTCATTTTAGAATCACATCATTGTCTTTTTTTTTCAATTTAGTATTTGCTTGTTTTAATGTTCTAATATTACTGGACTAGAAAGGACACTAGTTTTAACAGATATATTATCTGAGTAAGCCCATTAATTAAATGTGACACTTCTGAGAATTACAAGTTGTATGATAAAATGTATGATGTCAGTTGAACATAAATGCAACCATAGACATGCATATTATAAGGGTGGTGGGAGCCATCCACTAGTAACACTCGTTCCTGCTCTGTCTACTATCCTTCTCTTCTCTCTTTAAGTTTGGGACATGGGGCTACATCCTCTTAGACCTCCACCTTCACCAGCAAAGGCCTTTCTGTAGGTTGGACACCAGGGAGCTGGAGCAGTTGAAGTTGAGAGCTTGCAAAATCAGAACACCTCTTTATTGTCTGCCTCTGTATCCGCCTTATTCCTACTGCATTGTCCAGGGGAACAAAGGGAACCATCTATTTCTCTGATAGAAGCCAATTGTTGGTAAGAGGTTTGATTTGAGTGTTGAGGATGCTATTTGCCTAGAGAAAGCCTGAGGATGAAGGCTGATCGCGCTGGCAATAGAATCGGGCTGTCAGCTGGCATCTAGCGATAATTGCTTCCCATGGCAGGACCCCGTCGGCCGGGAGAAGAGGAGCACAGTGTGGAGAGTCAACGCGGGAATCCATTTTCACCGCAGCCCAGGCATAATTGTTTCGTGAGCACAAGGATACTTGTTGCCAATCTGCGTGAGGGCCAAGCGCTGATTGACACCCATTGACCAGAGAGAGGGGATGGAGGGACAGAGGGGAGAGAGGGGTTTGGAAGGCCTTGAGTATCACCATGGTTGTCACTCAAAGATGTGAAGCCGAGAACAGAGGGGGTGATGGGAAGGTGAGGGAGGAAGCAGAGAGGAGAGGAAAAAGAACAGAGGAGGAGAAATGGTAATTATGACTGCGATGTGTTAGTGTAATTATCCAGTTTCTTTTCTGATTGTTTCCTCTTTCATTATTTATCCTTTAAAAATCCAACATCCCTCCCCGGTGAACGATCATTTACACAAGTCAATAAAGCAGTAACCCTGAAAACAGACAGCACAGCCAAATGTAATGATTTTCTCAGCACTTTACTCTACAGGGGCAAATGTATATTTTATCCACTTTAAGCTGCAGGAGAACTATTGATTAGTAATTGATAAGATCATCTCTTTAAATAGACACAGATGCCTGTCTGCTTTATCAAAGAGATCCTCAACTCTGATTGTGATTACCGTATGCTCTGTAGCTCAATTTGCTTTTTGCTGGTACAACTTAAAAAACTGAAACCTGCGGTGGCGCCACTGCTTTGCGAGATAGCTCAGATCTACTTGGTAAAAGTGGCCAAGGAACTTATCACTCACCTGTCCAAAGCTAATTCTGCGTGGTGTCAAGCATGGAATTGGATTTAAGGACAGAGAAGTTGCACAAGTCCGTCTGCTGTCGACAGGTCCCAGTGCCCCTCTCGCGTGTCACTTCATCGCTGGGTGAACATGCTAAATTCCTAACAGGGTAAAGTGCCATCACAGGCTATCTGAGGCAAATCTCTGATGACATTCTCTATTCCCCATATACCCTACTACTTTGGACCAGGATCCTGAAGTATCTCTAAGGAGAAGCAGCACATTGTGTAGGGAATAGAAAGTCAGTGGAGATCCTGACCCTGTGACAGTGATGTCCTATTATCTGTCAGGCAGACACACAAGAAGAAAAGTGCACTCTGGGTAGGGTTTGACTCGACCCTCAATGATACACCTGATACATTTTTTTTATTTTTATTTTTATTTTTTTAGCTGACACCGACTTATTTTTGATACAAACCAATAAAACAGGCAGGCGTCTCGTGGCAACAGTTTGATGTGTTTTACCAGTCAGACAGCAGCAGTAACATTCGTGCATCGACAGAGTAATCGCTGTGGTAACACTGTTGTTTGGAGACGGATCAGGGTCAAGGGTGAGAGATTACCCTGAAATATTTTTTTCCCCGAGAAGAAATGGCTGCCTCACTCGTCAGCCACAGCCTGCTCACTGCTTAGCCTTGAGGCATTCAAATTGACAGGTCTCATTATGTGTGAACTCCCGATATTCCCCTTCGTGTTCCATGGCCTGTCAGTCTCCACTCTCTACCTGCCTGTCCATCTCGCTGCTGCATCACCTCCACACCCACTCGCTGACAACCACCATCTTCTTACCAGCTTATAGGCTGGGAACGAGCTGGGGAGAGGTAGTGTGTATGTGTGTGTGTGTGTGTGGGGTGGGTGGGGGTGGGTGTAGGTAGTGGCAAGTTTTATGGAAAGGGCCCAGCTTTCTGCTGACAATCTGACAGAGGTCCTCTTGTAAACAAACTGCAACAACCAGTGTGATCTTACCTATCGCATTGTACTGCAAATGAGAAGGGGACTCACACTTCACATGCATAGGCCTACACACACACACACACACACGCATGATAGTACCTTAGCAGAATCTTAAGTACCTTATGCAAACTGTATGTTTGTTGGGGAGGCACAGGCAGAGCACTGATGAGTGGCTCATTATGGCAACACCAGCAGTACACACTGGGTATCGCATAATCAAAGCCTGGGGGTACGTATTAATTATCCTTTTGAATAGTGATGAAATTTTAAAAAGCTTCTCCTTAAGGCTCACATCACGGATAGATGAAACAAAGCGCAGCACAGCTTGCGCGCCCAGGCTCACATGTGTTTTTACATCTGTTCAGGATATTTCAATTTGATGCTCAACAAGCTGAGACCGAGATTAAAGGATAATAATGTGTCATCCTCCACACAAGAATCTCTTCCAGAGCGAGTAATAGCACATCAGCAGCAGGCAGGCAGGCAGGCAGGCAGGCAGCTCGGCTTCTGGAGGAAAGCTAGCTAACAGCCATCACAGGTGAAGTCGATCCAGTCACGCATGTGTCTCCTGCTTGTCTCCAGTCAAGGTTGCTGAGGCACTGTCTCTCTCTCTCTCCCCCCTGCACACATACCAGTTGACTGGGAAAAGAGAGCGTTACTGGGATAGAGCAGAGACAGGAGAGGTGGGGGAGTTGTATTGAGATTTGCTTGAAAGAAATATTTATGAGCCTTTTTTTTTTTTTTTAAAAGAAAGCGTTGTCTTTAATGAACATGTTTAAAGATTGTTTCACCATCTATAATTTATATGGCGAGGCTTCGTCAGGGAAAAAGAGCGAGTTTTTCAGTTTGTACTTGTGAATCTGGGATCATGGCGGTAAAGAGCATCCTCAACATCTGCTTTGCTGGAGAGGTGTGAGAGCTTGACACCGCTGTGGCATACTGGAGAGGGGACTCATGGGATACAGAGCCATTGTGAGCGTGTATTTGTTGCCAAACTGTTCGAGGAACGCTGATTGACACTCATTGATCAGAGAAACTGGGGAAATTTGGAAGGCCTTGAATATCATGCATGACTGTCATTCAGAGAAGAATTGAAGAGAGTAAGTGATGGGAAGGTGAGGGAGGAAGTAGATATGTTGTCCAGCTACAGCAGTGTCAAGCATTACTGTAATCTTCTGATCCTTTCAAAACCCACTAACATCCCTCCTGGTGAATAATCTCCTCACAACAGGCAGCGCAGTGATTGAGTGATTGTTTTCTCTTTAACTATTGTAGATATTAGAGACACCTTTTAATATGCAGTTCTCTGTAAAAATTGCTTGCAATTGCTAATGAATGGAGGGCAGTATGGCTGTGATGACAAACATCACAAAGGAAGCATGTGCACTGCCTTGAGTTTGAGATTTTTTCCCACCAAAGAGGAAATATTTTTTTTTTCTTTTCTTTTTGCAGTTAAACAATATCAAAAGCCAAGGAGCCAGCCTTCATGACAACATGCATCAGACCTCCTTTGGCTCAGCAGAGCAACGTTTGTCTGGATGTCTCCTTCTATGACCAGAGTGGATGATCTAATCGCCTGCTGCTGTTGCTGTAGATACACCCTCAGTGATGACAGCATGCTTGAGCAGGTAAGGTCACAGCCAATTGTCGCTAATGGGAGCGAGATCAGCGGCGGCACTAGCAACTGTGTAGAAACTCTAACCTTATTATTTACAAAGCTGCACCTCGAACCTTATCAGTCTCAAACCGAAGTTTGCCTTCAGCGCGTGCAGCTGAGCGGAGATCTTTTCAAAAAAAAAAAAAGGAGGGAAAACAAGGTATACTGTAGCTGTCAAAATTTCATCCTGTCTGAATTTCTCCTTTACAAGTGCCTCACTACATGTAAACACAAGCACACACCCACACAAAGACACATACGCAAATACACAGCCACAAAAAAAAAAAGGTACACGCAGACTGCAATTTTCCAGCCTAGGATGCTGGAAAACCTGTCAGACTCTGACAAAGAAAAGCAAATTTATTTATTTATTTGAGTTCAGAGTAATTATACGCATTACCGTGGTGCTTGGCGGTGACATCTCTTTATAAAATCAAGTGTCAAGAGTGCGCCAAGTAGAGACGTGCCAGGGAGGAAATGTGACTCTTTTCCTCCTCTAATCTCTAATCAAATTAAATAGGTGAGCACTTTTTCCTTCTCTTGCACTCTCTCTCTCTCTCTTTCTCTACTTCCCATCACATGAGACGAGGGAGGATAAGCTTTGCCTGAAACTGCCAAGTGTACGTCTAGATACCATAAAAAATTATTCTTGTCAGAAATTCCATAGATTTTGGTCCCGGGGAATTTTTCAATATGACTGCATGAGTACACATACCAGCAGCTCAAGGAAAACACCAGAGCCAAGAATCCAATTGAAGGTATTTGTTTCCATTTCCGGCTATTTGGCAAAGATGAGACTAGATAAATATGTTATTCATTGCTGCTGAACACAGTGGCTTCTGAGGAAATATGTTACTCTTGCCTCTCTTCTTTGACTCTAAATAATTGAACAGAGAGAGGAAGGCCTCTGCAGGGTTCATATTGAGTTTTTTTTTTTTTTTTTTACTGACTTTCTCCACATCTGTTCCTACTGGCTGTCTTGTTTCACACGCAGACACAAATATATATAGATACACACTCACACACGGATCACATGACAACACGTCTGTCTGAAATTCACAGCTTTGAGCTTTTGACAAAATAAGCGAGATGAAGATGAGCGCAGGTACAATATGGTCAGACTCCGCTGGGTTTGCAGATTCTTACACTACTCCTCCTCCTTTAGCACGAGCACCACCAGGCGCCCCAGGGCCCTGACAGAGAAGATATGACATATTTAAAAAAAAACTAGAAGGAGGGAATGAAAACAACTTCCCCCATGAAGAAAAAAAAAAGGCTTGTGTTTTACATCTCTCACAACGACAGCTTCAGGGACAGTTTATGTGCGAGAGACAAAGATACTTTGACATTGTCAGCTTCTGTCACTGAAGCTACCAATAGTTGCCGTTGAGGCGTCGCTACAGCAAAGCGGCCTGCTCCTCTTGTGCTGATGTGTTGATCTGTGTGTGTGTGTGTGCGCGTGTGTATGTGTGTGACTGCGGGGTGGCTGGGTCTTTTGTGTGTGACTTGATGTCTAGAGGCCTTTATGATAATGAATGCTAGGTCTTCCCCTACTAAAATATATCAATAAATAAAACATAGGAACTCCTCCATTGTGGTTGATTCACACACGGAAGAGGCGCAGGGCCTTTTAGCTCACTGCCACTTTAAGGGATACAAATACACCATCATAAACACTTAAGATGAACAATCCACCTGAGACTGAGAGAGCAGCCCTTTTATCCATGGTGAAGGAGAACTATACATAATTAAGAGAGGAAAGTGTAAAGATGTAATTGGTACGTTGTTGATAATCTTGATTACCATTATTAAGTAGTTTTTAAAGATACATGACTCTGAGCCATATTTAGAGGACCTAACTTATTAATCAGGCAGCTGTTTGCTAGAGCTCTTTGGAGAAATGCAGAAGAGGTGCAGTAATAACTCGGTGTGTGTGTGTGTGTGTGTACATGGGGAGAAAATATTACGTTGTTATTTTATGCTAAATTAATAATCAAGTACGAAAACTGAATTGGGAACTTTATTGGACCTGAAAAAGTATTTGTTAAACAACATTTTTGATGATATAAAAGTCACTGTGCAAATACAAATGGGTCTGGCAACAAGAATTAACACAATGGAAACCTATTTTAAATGACTGGCTACATGAAGCAGACGAAATGACTCTACTGAAGTTGAGTACACAGAAGCCCCCTTTGGTGTCTTAGTAAACATGGCAAAAGTCTTTTTTTCTCTGTGTTTTGGCTCTAAATGTAGAGGTCACATTGTGGGTCTTACCCCCCAGGTTTGAGGTACGTGTTCGGCGCTGTCTGCCGTCCAAGCTTTGCTCACTACCAACCATCCCCAGGCTCCACCACTGCTCTTCAAAGACAGCTCGAAACAAAATGTGGCTGAAAAAAAAAAAAAGAATTAAACATTGATTTGTGAGAAAATATTGGAAGATGTTTATTTCCAGAGGCAGAATACTTGGAGGTAAGAGACGCTGATTTACTCAAAAAAAAAAAAAAATGGTTTTAAAATATAAAAGCCATGTTGGCCATATGTTTCGAACCTTACTGATTAACATTATGATCAGAAAATGATCTTACAGCACAGTGAAAATCTGTTGCTCCAGTATCTCTCAGACCAGATCACTGTACTGGACAAAGTAAAGTAAAACATGTTTTGGGCTGACGGACTTTATTTAAATTTTAGTAGTATAATTACATAAGACTACAACATACAACCACAAAATATTTATTTCTGTTTTGTTAAGGAAATTAACTTTAAATTAATTAAAACCTCAAACATATTTCCTCTCTTGTCATTCGTCAGTTATAATCATAGGTTGTAAAACAAAGATGCAAAATTCATCATGTAGTATTTATGCACTATATCACCCCTCCCACACACACACACACACAGCAGTATTTTGGGGGTGTTGAGTACAGTTTTTTCGGGGCTTCGCCTTTGTGATGATGTCTGTCATCATAGTCATACTGCCCTCCATTGGTTAAATGTCTTATTACAATAAACATGCTTAGTTTAAAGTGCCTATGAGCAGTTCTGGATCGTCAAAGTCAGATGTGACAGAATTATTGATGGCGGTGAAAGGTTTCATTGTGATGATATGTAACTTTTTTTTTTTTCAAAACATCTCTAAATCATTACCAATCCAACTTCCAACACGATGTTAGAAGTTGGATGTCGATCTGTGCTGTTTTCCTCCCTCTTAATCCAATCTCACAGTCCAAAGTCATGACAACTCCATAGTATACAAGTCAGTATTAGATATTTAAAAAAAATCTGTTTCATACTACAGTATATGCCAATACTAGTGAATTTCTGCTCATAAAACACCATATCTGTGGTTTGTGCAACCCGTTAGGCAATATTACACTTCACATAGCTGAATGTAGCCTTCACTGAAACATCAGTTTCAATGAATTCAAGTTCTGTTCGCTCATCTCTTCTATCTCATGGTATGTGGAAAAACAATGGATGCATTCCTGCTGAAACTTGTTGCATTGCACACATGGTTATTATTGAGGGTACAGAGTTGTAATACATGATATAGGCCAGATTGTCTTCTAACAATCCTTCTAACGGCTTTGATACCTAAGAGGGTGATCAAAGAAGTAGAGAAATGACTTGTTAAGGTCTGTCAGATTGAGATTGTTATGTATTTTTTTTTTTTTTTTTTATACATTCAGGTTATTGAGCAAACCAAGATCTCCAATATCATCATCGTCTTCATCTTATGGTATGCACTCTTATTATCAATAGAATGAAGAAAAGAGCAGAGGATAAATAGTTCCTTATCTATCTAATCTATTTTTTATCTGTATCTCTATTTATTTTAAAAGCAGCAGTATGAGCACTGACTAAAGCAAATCCTAAAATATATAAGCTGCATTTTCCCAATAACTCCACATCAGTGTCACAAATGCTCCTTAGACTTATGTTATGCTCTGGTGGCAGAGGAGCTTCTGCACTTTGTTATGAGGGTGCTTCCCATAACACTGCACAGCAAGATCAGCCCACTCACAAAGTAATTCTGTTGAATGGATGATACTCGTTTGCTTTTGAGGACACATCTATATGACTTGGGACAGTTAAGTGATTGAAGACATTACTGGGCTGGTTTGTAGTCACCTTTTCATCACGGTAGCACATAGAAGCTGTGTCCGTCATAAAGTTCCTACACGCTCATGGTACACAGGTGTTATAACCTACTGCGCCTAATTAAACCTTTTTTGATTTTTTTTTTTTTTTTGTAAATGCACCTTTATTATTGTTATTGGTACATGCAGTTTGATGACCTTGCATAATTCTCAGCACAGCTCTGTCCGACTTCCACCTATGCAGAGATTTAAATAACGAGCTATAAGTGAAACGGCCTGCGCGAGTGTGCGGGGTCATTAAAAACCGATCAGTGCCATATTCCACTGAAGATAATACGCATACACAGCCTCCGATACACTTAACAGAATGAAATGTGAAACCAGAGAACACTAATAATGCAAATAAGAGAAGGGCTGAAACGTGTGATAGCTAGTTGTTGAACTGACTGTTGACTAAATCTGCTTTAAAAACCTGAGAAGAAACCTCTGAAGAGAAGAGTCTCTGGAGGTTGCCGTGTGAGTTCATGAAAGGATGTATTTTTAATAGCTTTGAACTGGAGTTACATACAGTAAATGCACTACAGTTAAATAAGCGACAAGATATCGAACACAAAAAAAATTGTGTGGATGGGAGTCACAACAAAATAAAGCCTGGATTCTCATAGCCTGATCTGTTCCAACAAGTGGAACACCATTTTGGCAGCATTTGGTAGTGGAGTTTGTGGGAAATGTGGTGCTGATTAAATAGTACATCTGGCATGAGACAGAGCCACATGTCATATAGACCGTAGTTTAATTTGTTACTATGTCAAACAATTAACTTTAAAATTATATATTACTGTAAAATACTAAAAATATCATTCTGTACAGTGAAGCTCAAACGTCAAGCTGTAGTAACAAGAAGCAAAACACATTTTTGATTGGAGGGGGAACTTTAATTGTAAAGTTTTAAATCTTTATCTGATATTGTTGAAGCTCTCTGGAATCGTATTAGTAGCTATAGGCTAATTGACCATTATGGATCACAGTTTAGAATCAAGTGATGACAAAGCTACTCTGAGACCCGCTGAACTCTGTGTTCTGTTTGGGTTGTGCTGGTGAAAACGTTGTACTTTGTATAGCTGTCAGAGACTGCCTGATTACAATAATGAGTGGCCTCAAACCTCCATCGTCTGAGAAGCAAGCTTGAAGGTAGCTGATTTAAGGAACTGGTCATGTTTAGGATATTGCCATGATTGAATCCAGATGGCACTGGGAAAATACACACTTTTCATTTTTCATTACAGTCTCATTTAGCAAAAGTCCTTTTAGATGTCCCACTCTTGAAGATGAGTCTTAACAGTACCAACCCATGTCAAACCTGCCTGCAATTAATTTCTCAATGGAATCGATAAGAATACACTTAAGGCTGCAGCTTGTAAGAAACCTGGCAATACACCTCCAACCCTGATTAAAAACGGCCAATGAATCAGGCCAAACTTCTTTCTCTTCATTCACTGAATCAAAGGCCTGCACATGCAGAAGAACCAAGCCTGAAACCATCCGTGCACCCATGTAATGTGTATGACTGTGTGTGTGCGCACATAAAGCCATAGTCCCTCAGGGCCAGGAAGATGGTTTGGCAGGGGATCACGAGGAACAGGTCAACACGATGAACGAGAGAAGGCAAGGCAAGGCAAGGCAAGGCAGACATGAAGAGTCAAAAAAAAAAAAACAACCAGGAGAAGTCTTTGAATCCAATGGAATTCCTCTCCTCCTCCACGGCTCCTCTGGGAGGCGTCAGGAGCCTGTGGAGAGAGCGAGGTAAGACGGGGCCTGTCAGGAACAAAGCTCTGAATTCACATGATATGTTTAGCTAAAAGGGTGAAAGAGAAATGAATCAAAGCTTGGCGGGATCAAAGAAACGCAACAATAAAGTCAAGGCGGTTGCCATGGGACCAGCAGGAGATGCATATCATTTATAAGTTGTTCTTCGGCTCTGTCAGATGTGGAGGGAATTGATTGTTATTGTTTGGAGGATGAGCTGCTGGCGGGTTAAGAGCAAGGGTCATCATCGCACAGTGAGAGGAATATATCTTCTCACTTGTTTTAAACAGCATCCGCCTCTGATTAGTGTCAGAGGCCACTGCAGAAGCACCTTCAACTCGTGATAACAGACAACAAGACAGACACAAAGACAACTTTGTCAACCCCGTAAATATCTTATCAGCACAACCCATTGATAGGCTAAACATTTGTTTTGCATCTTACACTGTCAAAGGTTATGAACGCTGTTACGTTTTTGAATGCGAAATCAAACAGACTCATGCTTTTAACTGAAGACTTTCATTTTTCATTCATGTAACGTAACTTTCAAATGAGGAATGTTGACGCACAACTGCAGCAAGTAGTATGCTGTTTTTCAGGGTCAGTTCAGACAAATCACAAAGCAGTCTCTCACTTAGCTTGGTGTTATCTGCCTGGCGGATACTTTTAGGCAAAAGCAATGTGTCCTGCCAGTGTTCTTGTTACTCTGGGTAATGCATAATTTGTTGGAATGACAGAAAGTAGTTCAGAGCATTTTTTTGTTGATTATCATGATATCTCAAATCCTTGGCAGAGACAAGGTTAAGTGAGGAAAATATGATGGGTGAACCAAGTGTGAAGCTAAGGCCGCAGCAACAGACCGCTTTTGACTGGCAGAAAAGAAAATAACTTGCATCCACACCACCTAAAAAAAAAAGCCCTAATCTTCTAAATTGCTGATTTTCCCTTATTGCAATAGATAGAAATTAAACGGTGATTCCCCAAAACTCCTAGTTCACTGTAAATATACAGAAGCCCATTTCTGCCAGGTAAAGAAAATAAATAAATTAAAATTAGACATGTTGGGGAAAAAAAAAATCATGAGACAGCAGTCTCATTTTGACTTACTGTATCTCATATTTTTTTTTATAAACCAAGAGTATTTTTTTTAAACATTTTTCTAAATCTTTTTCTTTAACCAGCATAAATGGGCTTCCATACAAATTATATTAGAAAAACATGGAACAAATAATTCTCCTCCACTGAAATATTCTACATATGTCTTAATTACTGAGAATTAATGGTTTTTCCATATGCACACATCTCTCCAGAAAACCAGCCAATTTGATTGACATGACAGTGAGCATGTCATTACAATTTTTTATTTTTTTTTTGTATATGCAGGTGTGTGTGTGTGTGTGTGTGTGTGTGTGTGTGTGTGTGTGCGTGCGCGCGCTAGTGCAGAGATGAGACCCAGTCTGTCTGCTGCTCTCTCAGATTGCACCCATGAGAGATCCCAAAATAACAACAAAGAGCCCTCAGTGGGTCGGATGAAAGCCCTGTCACCAACCATTTCAGCGCAGAGAGTCTCCTCCCCTACTGTATCTCTGAGTGACACCTCACGCATCACATGAAGACAGGAGGGGAGACAGTCTCTAGCATCTGACCGCAACAAATATTTCCATATGTTAATGAGATTGTTTGTCGACTTTTAACAGGGCTAAATGGGTTGTGGTTCTAAGATGAGTAGCTCCGTGTTTGCTATTTCACCGCTGGTGTAAACATAACCTGGGGTTTGGTAAAAGTTAAAGTTGGGAGTTATGAGCAATCAGATTAATCATCCTAGCACTCCATTTTTTTTTAATGGTTTGTGATTTTGGGAAATACGCTTATTTGCTTTCTTGCCAAGAGTTACATGGTGTCTGTAAGTATGCACGCAGCTAGAGCTCGGAGTTGATTAGCTTAATTTAGCATAAATAGTTGAAACAGGGGGAAACGGCTAGCCAAAATGTATCAGTGAGCTTTAGAAGTGCTGGTGGGTGTATTTTTGAACTTTGGAGAGAGGCAGGTGTTATATCTTGCTTGAAGGCTTTATGCTAAGCTAGGCTAATTGCCTCTTCGCTCCAGCTCTGTACATAGCGCACAGGAGAGTGATTGATTTTCTCTTCTAACTCTTAGGAAATAAAAAAAAAATAATAATAATATTTGCTTTATTTTTAAATTAAAATCAACAATTCAAAAAATATATAATCATCTGAGAAAGCAAAAAGCAAGGCAGACGCATATCAATTTAAAATCTGCAGAATCATCATAGTATTATAGCACAATGACCGTATAATTTGCTGATCTGATACACCAAAAATAAAGCCCCCCCCCCTCTAATGAAAATCACTCTTACACAGTCCCCACCAGAACTTAAATCCCTACATGTTCAACTACTGATGTCAGGCCAAAAAAACTACAAACAGTGGAGAAGGACTCCATTGTTATGTCTAACTGGTAGAAGCCCTGGGGTTATTTTTCCTCTGCCTTGAAACAAATCAATGAAGCACAACTCACTTTGAACAATTGCACATTTGCTGAAATCAGATGTGGGTTGAGGAGCCAGCCATCATCGCGCTTATTCTGTTTGTTGACAGAGGAGGACTTTGATAAACAAGCCTGTTCTTTGAAACAGGTGCCCCCAAGTGGTTACACTAGACATTGCAAGTTTACATTACAAAGCAATTAACATACTTCTAAACCAAATCATCTAAAACTTTGCACCCTCTAATATTTAACAGACTTTGATTAGCATTAACCCACATCGTTCCTGTTAAATGTATACTCCGCTTTCTAGACTGAAAACTGAAAAAAAAAATATTAAAAAAAAATCATGATGTGTTTTTACTGGCTGCTCCACAACAGTAAACACAACATGCAGTTCACAAACTCTGCTTATCCTGGCTATCAACATATGGAAGTGTTTTCAAATTGCTATCTACTAGCAGCAAATGGTCTTAAATCAGTCATTTTAATATCAAAGCACTTAACACTAGAATGATGATTACTTGCAGGTGGATGCTGGTTGTCAAGACTGCATTTGAAGAAAACGACTGAGCTCTTATCCGACACGTACAGTACAGCCAGTGTTCAATAGGCAAGATCACATTACAGAAGATTACTTTAGAGTTTCAGCAATTTTCCCAAATTACACTGGCCTTTGGTCTCTGGTAAACTTGATTGACTTGAATGGTTTTCATTAGAAAGCCTCGCATAGGCTTTGCTGTTGATATTCGTACACAAAAGTTGAAGCATTCAAGGGTGAGCGAGTGCAGCTGGGACACTGGAAGTGAACGGATATGCAGATCCTTTCATGGAAATGCTTCATCATGCTTTAAGGGAACGCAGACTGTGCTATTTGATTTGTGATGCTTGTCTGTATTTCACAAGCCTGACATTCTCCTACTACACAACCATTTGGTGTCGCTTAGATGTCTTTGAAAAGGACTGATCAGTAATGCAATTTGTATGAAGCATTGAATTTATCGAATCAGTGCCGGCTTTCACGGTTGCAAATGTATGGTGTCGTTGATGCATTCAGTGCGCGTTCACAATAAAACAAACCGTATGTGATTTACACGCAATGTCATATTTGAACTTTAGCCCACCCTCCCACTGTCTCTTCCTATCGAAAGAACAAAATCTGGCTAATGGAAATCAGTTTGATGTCATAAAAAGCCTGAGCCCAGACTGACAGGAAAATAGCTATGAATAACATGACCACCCTTATTACCCTTCTTGGAAAATACTTAGAGGGGGATCCAAAATGAAGAGTAATCTGGATAAACTTTCAGTGTCACAGAGAATAAGAGCTGGTCAGAGATATTCCCACAATCCCATCAGCTGTTTGACTACTGCCTCAAAACTGAAATTTAAGAGGTATATCTGTAAGAAATTAAGGGATGGTGTCGTATGCTTGTATGAATTAAGAGACTATGTTCCCCAACCAAACGCATAAAGCACAAATAATTCATCTACCTGGCAATATAAACCTAATTTCTGATGGCTCGTTGTCACCTAATGTTCAAACGATCTTTACAGTGCAAACAGCTGTCACAAGAAAATAAAATACACAGTTTAACAGGACACGTTTTCTGCAGGTTTCAGATGCCATCTTGAGGAGGTTTGCTGACATGGCAAGACACTAAAGGGCTATGCTGTTTTTTTTAACTGCAAAAGTTTGTTTCGCAGATATTAGGGTTACATTTACTGTTGAGGAAAACACTTACAAGCATGTGGAATAGATTCATGTCAGAGGATAAGTGGATTGATAATACACAGTATGAAGAAATCAGGGGTTGAATCATTATGGTGGAAGAAAAGGTTTAAGCTTAAATAGCGTGGTACTAGTTTGTCAGGGTGCAGGTAATCTTAGAAATATGCACTGAACCCATCATACAAGACAAGAGAGTAAAGCTTCATCAGAAGCCATTTCCTTTGTTATCAGACTTATTACATACAAGTGATTAGTTCCTCTTTACTTATCTTAGTCCCATTGCATCCTGTTTTGCACCATGTGATACCACAATGGTAAAGAGGAACTCACATTTACACCTAGCTGACCACAGCGTGAATGTTGCTGTTTGCAACAGTCTGTTAGACTTCCCATATAACAAGTCGTATTATGAGTTTAATGCTGAGATATTGAATACATGATATGATGTTTAATGTTATGCAATCATATCATTATTCATTATGTCGGGCTGTCTGCTTGTGTTTCTGACCGATTTTCAACACGTAATTGTTTTGAAGATGCCAAAATAGGCAGCCGAGGCAGTAGTGTGAAATCTGCTGTAGAGATACCTGGAACCTCTGAGAACGGATGCACACCGTTCTTTCTACAAATAACTGCTCTGATTTATCTGCTGACATACTAGAGCTGTTGAGAATGAGGGTAAAAGGTGCATTTCAGTCAAACCACCAAGCTTTGCACCTGTATTGCACGGATTCTAGTGTCACTGTACTGTTTCTAATGCTTCATTTGTCATGGATGTGTGTTGTTTACCAGCAATCACCACACACACATGAAAAAAGGTGCACTTACTGTACTGTAGATTTTGTAGGTCACATAACCATCACATCAGTTAATGTTACCAGTAGTGGTGGCCACACACAATTTAAAAACCCAAAAACTTTTATATTATAGATTAAGCACCCCACAGAATATAAAATATTTATTTTCTCACACACATATATGTCAAATATTCTGAATATTGTATAAAGTGCTCATTTATTTGATCAGAAACATCCATTGTTACAGGTTTAAGTAGAATTTTAAACACAGGGCTTTTATTTATAATCAAGTTTATTGTGGCACTTATATCTCATATTTTCCACCACTGATCAAAAATACCATAATCAACTGAATACAAAAAAAAAAAAAAACATGATTCAAATGCATGATTCGCTTGCTGCTACATTTTAACAGCAATAACAACATCTAAAAAGTTCTTAGTGTGAATTACACGTGTGTCCCCAAATCCATGTTTGCTCAGCAAGTCTGCATACTGGCTCTCTGTCCTTTCCTGTCCCTCAGTCTGGGCCAGCATGTTAAGAGACTGCAGTGTAGAGTAGGATGTCTGTCCATCCAACATGGTCTC
Source organism: Pampus argenteus (assembly GCA_036937835.1). Lineage (NCBI taxonomy): Eukaryota > Metazoa > Chordata > Actinopteri > Scombriformes > Stromateidae > Pampus > Pampus argenteus. Next base: position 15,820,329 of record CM072872.1, on the reverse strand, counting down.
AGCTATGAGCACTGCACATCCTGTAGCCCAACACAAAAGATTGTTCTGGAGCTTAGTGTATAGGGCAGTTATACACTGGCTAATTGTACAACATTTAAAATAACAGTGTATAAACTTCTAACATACTTTCTATAAATGACACAAAAACAACCATATACATTTATTTTTGTATGCATGTCAATCAGCAAAAAAAGGGGTAGGGCTGAACACGTGTTATTGGTTTACTTGCTTTAGTGACTCACTTCAGTCTTGACTTTAAGCTTTTGATTTTGGCAAATGTTACCAACAATATAAATCACAAGACCTTCTATATAATCTTGCTGAGTGTTGTCCGTTACACTTTGATGCAGAGCATAGCATCCAGGAGGTTGTCTGTACGCCTGACTTGTGCTGTGATGAAACCATGGCTCTTCAAAAGCAGACTGTATTCTGTCGCGCCCCTCTGTTTCCCCTCGCTCATACTGAGGGCCTGGAGCAGCCCACGACTCGGGCCCCTTCTGTCTTCATCCAGGAAGATCTCACTCAGCAGGAGTCCACAGCCTGGCAGCATGGTGCAAGTGCATGATGTGTATGCAGATTTTTAGAGAACAATAGTAGTGGTCTTGCTCTCCCTTATTTCCTTGCATTTCTTTGCTTTAGAGCAAAGAATGAAGCTCAAGAAGGGAGAAACAAAACTACTATCAAAATTTTGGCACTTCAGTTTGGCTTTGAACTTGCCATTCTTATGTTTTTTTGTTATAGTGCAATCATTTTCAGCTTGTAAACAGGCTTTTGTATCAGTTTCAACAGAGACTCTAAGAGTCTGCAGGTTCCCACAGAAACTTAACTAAGCAAAAGCTGATTTCTCTTATGAACAATCTAATCAGTGAAATCAGTAGCTGCCGCATTACCGAAACTCTGGAGACATTTAAATTTCAGTGTAACATGACTATGACAATGAGCCCTTTGAGAGATAATTCATACTCAGTTTCACAAGAAACATATTATCACACATACATCCCTGCACCCTTACACAAACACTCATCATACTCTCATACAGAGATAACTATACTCTTCCACACATACTACTATACCCTGTTATATCTATAAATCACACTTGAAACTCTCATGCACACATCACTGTTCTCTCTTGCACAGACAACTGTACTTGCATGATCTGTGTAATAGAGGATAATAGTATGAGTTTGCAAGTATGGGTAATATATGTATGTAAATGAAGTTAGTAGTCTAATAATAATAATATTGTATTCGTTTTTTTGGGGGGGCAAAATAGCTTTCAATCTATAGACATCCAAGCTGTTAATTGTGGTGTTGCATGCAGAAAGATAAGCAATCAGAAAATGAGAATTTATCACTAGTTTCAATCAAACTCTCACACAAACACCTATTTACATATCCTTTCATTGTCTCACATTCACTGTCATATGCTACTATTTTGTTTCAAATATATTAACCTTTGTTTTACATACATTAACCTCATGTACATATACTCCCATACCTTTATTATTATCCACAGACTAACCTGCAAGCATATACGTATAGTAAGTATAGTATGATGTTATTTGTGAAACCAAGTATGAATCATCTCATTATAATATAACATTATAATAAGCAAATACTGCAACATTTTCATTGATCAGTCAAATGTGTAGTTAAAAAAAGACAAAAAAGATTGAAATGGCTTTGTGAAATGTACCTGGGCTGCATGCATCTCCGATTTTACTCAGCAGGATATGCACTTTATCGTCAGGCCAGTCATGGAGAATTCTTGCAAGGATGTACAAGTCAGCTTTAGGTAACTCGTCTTTAAAGAAGTCTCCTGTTCATACAGTGAAGACAAAGCCATGAGTTATGGTCAGGCAGAGAGTAGGTATTTATTAATATTTGTAACTTGACATCTAAGACCAACAGAATACACCAATTACACAGCATCACCCAGCAACACCAACAGTCCGGACAGTATTTTAGTGTGGATACACGAACTGACCTGCTACAAATGATACCCTGTTGTCTGTGTGCTGCGGATGGAAATGTCCACTCATTTCAACAACATCTGGCAAGTCAAACACCATCACAGACAAGCCAGGATGGGCTTTAGCAAACTCATATGCCATGGCACCTGTGCATCCTGTAAAAAAAACCAAAAAAAAACCAGAAAGATGATATGCAGAAGATGGTTTATTATGTATGAAAACAACTTTTTACTTTGACATTCTGTCTATACTTACCCCCGAGGTCGCAGGCGGTTTTAAAACTATAGAGGTCAAAGGCTGTTGCTACAGCTTTTCCCGTAACTTTAGCGATGCTGTGCATGGCATTCATGAATCTCAGTTTGACCTCTTCACTACTGTAGAAAGTATCCTGTAAATAGAGAAGAATGACCAGACAAACCTGAAAATAGCATCTGGTCAACATTTTCAACATGATATTATCCAAATTGGAACAAATATAAAACTGAATTTGGAGATAATCACCTGAAATATATCCTTAGATTTCTTGCCGAAGGCCTTGTCATGCTGGTTAGTTCCCTCCCTCACAGCACTCTCCAGGTGGGAGAAAAGAGGCCACACAGTGTTGTTACAGTGCTGGATGTAGCCGTGCAGTGAAAAAGGAGCATCTGACCATAAAAACCGCTTTGCCATGTCCGTGTTCTCGTACACGGGTTTTTGGTATTCTGGGAATGAAGAAAATATAATGCGTGAGATATTTATTTGTAACATTTGTAATTTGTAATCAGCTCAGTGCTGACTAACTTCTCTCTTTGCTCTTCAACAGTCCCAGAGACACACAAGCCTCCAGCAGGCATTCAGTCCCTTTTGCAGAGGCTTTGATCTCCTGGGCCACCTGTGCTGCATCCAGCCCTGGCTTGCACTGTAGCAGGTCGAACACACACATCTTGGAAGCAGTAAACAGTGCCTGGAACATTTTTGGAGAGGCAGAATGGATATAAAAGCAGAGTACAGTTTTATTTGTTTTAACAATCAACTACATCAACAAACTAATCAAAACATATTTTTATCATTTCTGTTCATTATGCTCCAAAACAGCATACTGTCCTGTAGAAACTAGATCAGAATAGATTTTGCAAACACAGTTTATCTCAAATTACCTTCGAGGCTTTAAAACCATCCATCAGTTCAATCATTCGCTGCAAGTCCTCTTTCTTAGGTCCACTGTCCTCATGCTCTGTCACTTTGAAGTCATTCAACTGCCCTCTGCTGGTTATCGGTGGTAATGTTGTATTCTCAGAGTCTCTGAGCACAGTTCCTGCATCATCCGTTTGTTCAGACAATCTATTGACCAACGCCCAGGAACTCTCACCCACTTCACTTTCACCGCCTTTCCGTTTCACCTATGAAAAGGAGAGATTGCCTCTTAAATAAATAAGGACTAAACAGTAACTAATTGTGCTCTTTGGGGGAGAAAAAGCAAACCTTATGGATGGAACTGGTTGAAGGCCTGCTCTGGGTGTGGTTTATTTGACTGGCAGAGGGACTGTTGGGTTTGGGGCTGGATGAGGAGCTTTGTTTGGGTGAAGCTGGCAGGTTGGGTGGGGGCTGAGTGAGTATCAACTGAGTATCTTTGTGGCGGTTGTAAAGAAGGTCCAGCTGTTTGCAAAAGTGGTTGAGGGGAAAACCCACAACATTGAGAAAGTCTCCATGGACATACTCCACCAGCATGCCACCAAGAGCCTGAATACCGTAGCCGCCAGCCTTGTCCCTGACACACACAGACAATCATTTCACTTGAACAACCACATATAGACACACATTCCTCAAAATGCAGAGCAAATCGATCTATACACCCTCTCTGACCTGACTTTTTCTATCTTGCTGACACAATCAGCTCATGACAACCAGGACAAGACAAACAAAGCTGGAATAAAACTGCGGCACCAAAGTCCAACAAAGCAACAAGTACATGAAGCTCACATCCAGTGAACATGACCCCCACTGATCAAATGCTTGGTGCAGTTACTACACCAAAGGAAATCAATAGCTGTTACATATATGCAAGTTCAAGCCTTCATACTCACATGGGTTCACCACTATTGATGTACTCCCACAGCATATCTTCTGAGAGATCAGCAAACTTCACCTTTGTTTCTTCATAGAAATCTATTAACTGGTAATCCACCTCTTCATCTGGGGGTCAGGAGAGTTTAGGAATGAAAAATATCCACTCATGGAAGTACGATACTACAGTGAAAATGCTGTTGTGGCTTCATCAAATTTCATTAAAAAAAAAGTCAACTGTAACTAACAATTATTCACTTACTTTCTTTTTCATGGCAGAGGATAATAGCTACACCTGTGAAGACACTGTGCTCTTTACCACTCAAGCTGGAGCAGGAAAAAAAAAAAGACAGAAGAGAGAAATTGTAAACAAGTCTCTGACTGTTTTATATCTGTAATGCAATGAAATGACAAAATTATACAGACCTTGACAGCATCCTGTAAGCATCTTGCTTGTCTACTGGCTTCTCCAGAATCATGCCATCTACAGTCTGTGGAAATATATAAAAAAAAAAACACTGGCTAAAAGTGAATAGAAAACATACAACATACAGTATATTGCAGTAAATAAGCTTATTCCTCTTACCACAATAGTATCTGCTCCAATTACTATGTCTGGAGTCTTCAGGTGTTTCTACAACAAATTAATACACAACGTCTCATCAATATGTCATTCTACAGAAAATATATACTGTATACAGTCATATAAAAAGTAGATTAACTCACAAAGGGCATCCTTCTGGCCACCTCCAGAGCCTTCTGCTTTGCCGTCTCAACAGCATACTCATGAGGTGCTTTGAAAAGTCCTTTGTCAAGGGTTTCTTTGAACCAAGATGGTACCACCTCAAACCGCAAGCCCTGACATGTAGGAGAAGACAAAGCAATAACACAACATTCATATTATAACTGTCATTCATATACTCAGATTGACGTGACAGCTGTCCTAAAGCTGGAGTCAAGTGATTGTTTTGATCTGAAAGTGGAGTCGTGGACCAGTAAAGAGTCCAAATACACAGTTTCATGTGTTTACGATCAAACAAAAATGTGCACACCATAACAAATCCACAAATCCAATGAATTACACCAGGTTGGACACATACTGCATTGCGGAGAATCTCCAGTCTTCTAGGAGAAGCACTTGCCAGCACAACCAGTTTACCAGCAAGCTTGGAAATGACAGGGTTCAGCACCATGGTAGCCTTCTCGTCTTACTGCCCTTAACGTGATGAACAGAGTTAAACATTACAGATGTGGCCTAGTTCATGTCACAGGTTCACGACATGGCAAATGCTAACCTCAGCCTGTATTATCTAATATGTCTATGAAAGTAGCCCAAGTTAAACACGTGACGTTATATAAGCGTATAAACTCATGTACTGTGCAACTTAACGTTATGTCAACTTACACTTACTTATGTCAGTTAATATCAAGCTCCTGTAGCAACATGCTAGCTATAGTAAGTGCATCAGTTTACCAGCTTACCCACAGCAGCATGGACACAGTCATCTTTCATGGTCGGAGCATTACATTTAAAACAGTAATAATGCAATATACTGCTGGTGCTTACCTGCACAAGTCAGGAAACTAAAGCTGCGAGCGGATAGCTTGCTACGACAACCAGCGTGACGGCTCATACGTGATGACGTTTATATAACGTGGGCGGTTCCACCAATCGCACACAGAAGAGTAGCATGTCTTGTTCAGTACGTCAGTAAAAGTAGCAATACAGTAATGTAAAAAAATACTCCATCACAGGTAAGGGTCCTTAAAAATCCCATTGAAGTAAAAGTACATAATAATACCAGATTGATGTAGTTAAAGTATTGCAGTAGTGTAGTGGTTTAAGTAAAGTAGTGGTTCTCAACCTAGGAGTCGGGACCCCTCCGAAGGGTCACCAGATCAATCCGAGGGGTCGTGAGATGATTAATGGTAGGAGTTAAGAAGAGTGAGAGAAAAAATATTTGTACTATTTGGTGGATCCGTTAACTCATAGATATCTAAAATGTGAACCTGACTGCACACTGATTTTTGTAAGATGTCAAAAAGGTTGGAAACCACTGGTTACATCTTTAACAGTGTGTTTTAAAAGCTTGTTATTTTATCCATGGTGTCAAATCTTTATCTGAAAGGTAACTGAAGCTGTTGAATAATGTAGTGAAATACAATATTTCCCTCTGAAATACAGTGGAGTTCAGTGTTTGAGTGCTTTCCACCACTGATAGTATGAAATTATAACCACAACTGCACATTAAGCCTTAGAGGAAGAATGAGATTTTTTTTATTTTTTTTGTTGTTGTTAAAAAAGAGGAATAGAAACTAGTGAAAAAAAAGCACTTGAAACTAGTTACAAATGTCAACTATGATACTATTTACCAAAGCATGAACAAAAACAATATTCAAATTTAGAAATCAGCTATATTTAAGCAAAAAAGTATAAATAAAACATAGATTTACATTACATTTTGTCAAAAATAATAACTTGGATACTTGTGACATAAAATATACGGTTCTTAAAAAAAACAATCTTAAAAAAACACAACTAGTAATGCAGAAAGAAAGATTACATTTCATCAAAACAATCATTGAAAGTAAATATGTTGCTAGAAGCTGACACATTCAGGTAAACACGCTCACACTTACTTTTATTTTCTCCCAATTCGCTCTTTCTATGCTTTGCTGTGCTGTAGCATCAAACACGTCTTGCTGTGTGCTCTCTCTCTCTCTCTCTCTTGACCTTCCGAAGCTCAGTGTGCAGAGTGCAGGTTCTCTTTATAATCTAGCTTCATCGAGTCCCCACCACTACTCAGGTACTGCCAACCTATTATCTGTCTCAGCTTTTGTCTGAATTCCTTAGAAGCAAAGTAGTAAATGAATGGATCAAGGCAGCTATTCACACAGCTAAAACAGAGAGACAGTTTGTAGGCCATGTACAACGACTTATTATAGAAAAGTCTCAGCACAGTGTGAGTCAAGAGGAGGATGTTGTTAGGAGCAAAGCAGAGGGTGAAGACCAGGAGAACAATGAAGGCCAGGCGTATCGCTCTCTGTTTCTGGGCTGTCTTGGAATCGCTGGCCAGTTTACGTATGACACTGACATAGCAGAACATTGTGACACAGAAAGGAAAAAGGAAAAGGACGAACACCATGCTGAAGAGAAATCCAACCCAAGCCAAGCGGGTAGGGAGCATATCTTTCTTCAGCACGTCAAAGCATGTGGTAATCCCCAGTTCAGGAATATCAAAGGTCAGGTCTGTAGTCATCAGAGGGTACAAGACGCACAGGACCAAACCCCACATGAAAAGGCAGCTGATGAAAGCGATGGACTTCCTTCCCTTGTTCTGTCTGAACAGCATAGGCCTGACGATACCCAGATAACGGTCAATACCAATGGCCATCATGGTTAAGATGGAACAATACATATTGGTGTAGAAGACCAGGGTCAGGAAACTGTTGGTGGATACATAGAAAATAGTTTTATTTATTCACTGCTTCAAGCAAAATGATGATTAAAAGTTATAAAGACTGCAAACAAGGAGGAACTGTTTGCTTGTTCTCATCTATCTCTATGCAAGAAAGCCAATAAGGTGCATTTACTAAAATGTCGAGCTACTTTACTGTCCTGCATAGACAAAGAATACCTGCACATGTTGGGTCCCAGATTCCAGTGGTATCCTTTGAGCTGGTAGGCGATCTGGAAGGGCAGGGCAGTGCCGAGGGCTAAGTCGGTGAGGGTGAGATTAATCATGAAGATGATGGACGGAGTCTTAGGAGACGTGCGGAAGAGAAGGAGCCACATGGAAAGGCCATTTCCTATCAGGTTAATGGCAGTAATGATCATGTAGATGACAGAGATGATGATGCTGGTGTTTACATTCTGAAACAGGGACAAGGTTGCGTTGTCGAGTTTGGTGCTGCTGGAATTCTTCATGTTTGGAGGGGAGTGACCTCTCACCACCTGTGTGCCATAGAGCAACAAGAGCTTCAGTGAGGCTTGTGGTAGATAAATACAGCATTGTCATCTGCATTTGAATTTATTCATATCATCACGATCAGTTAATCATCATGATTTCGTAATATCTGAATGAATAAGCAACACATCAGACATCATAAACCATATGCAAAACAACAACAAACTTGTCAAGGAAGAGTAACGTATGCCAGTGAATGCAATCTTTCTTCTCTTTGCATGTGCAAAAAATGTGAAGGGTAGGTGTAGCATTCATTTCAGGACTCCATTGCTTTATCTTGTTGTCTGTGTGAGAGCAGCACACGTGTTGGAAGTTTAAAACAGGAAAAGAACACGCTAGGTCTGTGGTTAAGAGTGCCAACTGTCGTAACGGCGGCTCCTGTACAGTCAGCATGTCTAAATGTTTGTGGAGTAGACTGCCAGTGAATGTGTTAGAAAAGCTGAAACTATAAGAGCTCAGCAACAAATCCTGTTGCTGAAGAGGTGAGATAAAACTGAGTTGTGGTTTTAGGGCGAGGTGTCAGTTAATACACTCTAACAGAAAATTAACACTTTTTTTTTCCTCATATAGTTCACATGATTGTTTGGGGAGTTACTACAAACCAAACAAGTTGATAACATATCAGAAAACTATATTGGATTGATTGGATATTAGATGGCAATAATTAATATTTGTCAACTGAGCAATCTGTACATTATTCTTCCCCCTCCACTTTCTCACTGGAAGAGTATTTGTTGCATCACTGTCTACTAATGTTGGAAGTATTCATGTGTGTGAGCGGTTATCTGTTTGCGTATCGCACATGCTACTGTATGTGCTTTATTGTATTGTCACATGCATGTAAGTCAAGCGTTCAAGTGTTTCTAGTGACTACCTTGTGTTAAAAAGAAGAAAAATATTGTCACTAAAGAAGAAAAGAAAAAACAGTCTCTTTTGACTAAAACGACAAATCAGTGTATTTACTGAGCACATTTAGAAACAACAAATCACTGAAAGCTAAAAGTACAGTTAAATATTAACTACATAAAGCATAAGTACTAAAAAAAAACCTCGGAAAAAAGTCAGTTAAACACTCACCTTTATAGACACGGGCACAGACCAAACTAGACAGTTATTCACTGATGAGGAAATGGTGTTATATTGTCAGAAGGCAACAAAGAGAAGGGAAATGGATCATGTGATCTTCCTATACCAACTTCAAAAACAGTCACAGCCAGATTCCGCCTTGGGTACGACTCTTTAAGACATGCACATGTAAACCGTTTTGAGGGGGGGTGGCGGGGAGGGGGGTAAAGTAACAATAAAAACACACACACACCAGCCGGAAGGAACTGTTGTAATAGGTGTGAGTGTCAGATTTCACCTTATAGTTCACAGATTTAGCTCTATTACTGCCAGCTTCCTGTTGATTTCGACAGTTGATGTGAGTGTGACAGATACCAGATCTGTGAGATTATTCTTATTTATATATATTAACAATATTATTAACAATCCAACATCATGGGCGACTAGTAAAAAACATCAACATACAACCTGTCTTCAGATATCATTAAGATTTCATTGAACATCTAGACAGACCAGTTAAGATTTGAAAGCAGCTACACATGAGGCTGCAGTTTTAGATTGATTCATCACTAACTGTATTTGACTCATAAATAGCATTTATAAGAGTGTATTATGCACAGTACAGAATGCAACTGCTGCCTCACCCTAACCGTCACGCAGTTTCAAGAACTACCACACAGAAGTGTAGAAGAGATTTATTTTTTTCACAGCATAAGGAAAAAAACCCCAAATGATGTAAGAGGTATCATCACGCGTAAGGCTTGTTAAACAGACCATATTACTATCGCAATATCTGTGGCTTTTTCATTACATTTAGATGATAGAATTAATAGAAAACCATGCCAACATCTTAAAAATCAGTAGTTTTCATGTATCTGTGTCAGGCTGGGAAATCCCTCATTTCATTTATAGGAAATGCTTCATAGAAATGACAACGTGTTCTTCCTGGCTCACGGGTGATAGTGTATAAAGCTTTTCTTACAGAAAAAAATGACCGTATGTATTGCAAGACACAATAAGATTATGGATGAAATGTCAGAACACCCATAAAAATTAGGAACAGATGGTAGAACATGAAAATTGTCCTCTTAAATCATTCATAACTACTTCTCATTTGCTCACCTTCACACACAAAAATACACACAGGATTCCCACTCTTTACATTTTCTACATCCATTGTCTGCAAGTTCTACTCACATTATATTTCTTTTTATTTGATAAAATCTATAGGATCTTTAAAAACATCCAAGTTCAGTGGATTCTACAAAGACTTAGAAACAAGATCTGTTGCGGAGGACGAGGTCAAGGTTTCACCAGAAAATTGATGTTGGACACTACGGGTGGTGTAGCTGCCTCTTACAGGTACACATATACACACACACACATGACTACCCCTAGTGTTGGACTACCTCTAGTGACAACGCTCTGCTCAAATTGGATGAAAACTAAAATAAAAAGCTAGGTAGCAGGCAGTAATTTAAAAAAATTAACAGCGAAATCCCAATCTGTGCATCAACACCAAGGTAGCACACAAACTATATAGTTAATATAATAACAGTTGTGACAAAATGAGTTAATTGTTGTGCATTCAGATTAATCATTTCTGCTGTTTGCCCCAATACTACTAAATGTTGATCTGGTGGTATTGGATAATTCTTTCAATGTTGAGACAGTTCAAATATTGATGTAATAAAAATGTTCATGATCCAGAAAAAAGAAATAACCTTGACCAACATTCAAAAGCTCTGAATTTTCTTCCATCTATACTGATGACATTTATTAAAACAAAAATAATAATAAAAATAAATATTACTATGTTACTCTCTCACTCATATATAATAATCAGTAAACCTGTCAGCACCAACTTAGGTTGAAAAGCTAAATAATTTATTTATATTTCCTATAAAGATCCAAACTGCTCACTGCTCATCTTTACTTTTCTCAAACCCCTTATCCAGCCCTGTTGCCATAGTGACAACGTCATAGCAACGCTCTGTCCCAGGTTCAGGTGAGTGCCCCATAGGGACGCAGTCATAGCCTTTGCCTGCTGAGCTCATCCGCTTGCGGTTGCGTGCGCCTGGCTGGTAGAGCTGCATGGCTGGACGGTCCTGCAATGGGAGACAAAAGAGCAGCGACATGGGAGAGAAAAGCAGCACACACTTTGAATACATACAGGAGGGCCATACATGTAATCAGTCATATTCTTTATCCAAGTTAAAAGACGATATCATGAGAATCAAAGCAATTAGCCGTCACTGTTCACCTCATGCTCACCTTCTCGCTCACCTTGTTTCGGAGGCGTTCCTTCCTGTTACCCAGATCCTCCCTGTCCTCCTTTCCTAGTTTATCTCCGCTGTCAGGGCAGTAAGAATAGCCATGATGGTGCCCCTCTTTCTTGGCTCGGTCCTGGCAGTAACCCTTTCCCCATTTGGTTTCATCTTTGCGCCGCATAAACTTGTCAAACTCATAGTGGTGTCGCTGACGTTTCCTCTCGTCGTCTTTCCCTCTGTGATCCTTATCTCTCTGTCTGCGGCAGTGCTGCTCTCTCTGCTCCTTGTCACTCTCAGGCTGACCTCTAATGGCCAGAGAGGAGATTACATAGACACCAAATGCACCATTATTACAAAGACACCGGTGTTCTTTGGAAAATTCTTGGTGAAACTTGACAGTAAGGAATATCTAAGGAATATAAAGGGATTTGGTCTGTAGATGAATAATACATAGGCAATAGGTAGTAAGAAAGAAACCTGCATAGTACAACCGAAAACTGCAGGATTAATGTCCTTTTGTAAAGTGGAAACATATTTATAAGTGCAGTTTGGTTAGCGGGTTGTGAGCTCACACTTCTGCATCATGCGGGACCCACTGACCACTGAACTTCCACTTATGTTTTATTAGCGGTCATCGGTCGGTAGCGGTCACACAGTGCTCTCAGTTGTAAATGTTAACATATATGTTGTTGCAGTCAGTGGAAGGGTCCTTCCTCTTTAATCAGGGAGCTTGTTAAAAAAGCATGTTTGAATGTAAAGCGGTTCCAACCAGTGGCATTATTACTGACCATCCCACATGATGACCACTTTAACAGAAACATCTACAGTGGAAGGATTTTGATGATACTTACTTTTCCTTGAGGTCCTTTGACTTCATTTGTCCAGCAGCTTTCTCCCATTTCCCTCTGTCTGTCTCCCCAGTATCGCTTTTGTCCTTCATTCGGTCTGAATCCACGTCATCATCCCTGTCAGTCTTCTTCAGGAGCTAAAACAGATCATACAGGAGGCAACAGATTCCTTACACCATTTAAATAATCCAAACCACTAGGATATATGGTATGTTGTTGTTTTTTTCTTTTTTAATGGTTACCTTTATTTTGATATCTTTATCAGACAATTTCTTCTGTTTGTCTGCCTCTTTCCGTTTGCGTCTCTCCTCCTCTCGTCGCTTTCTCTTCTCCTCTTCCCGTTGCCGTTTTTTTTCAAGCTCTCTCCTTCTCCTCTCCTCTCTCTTCTCCTCCCTTATTCTCTGTAGGGGAAGGATGTGATACTTTACAGAAGATGTTTTTACATCTTTAGAGACAATAAATCTGTGGATTTTTTTCCCCCTTTCTTACCTGTTTCTCAATTTTCTTATTTTTGATATACTCCAACAGCGGTGTTGTCCGCTTGGCTGAAATGGTAAGAAAGGGGAGAGATATAAACAAAAGTTCAGTAATTTTATAGGAGCTGTTCCCTCGTCATCATTTTTTTTGTGTGTGTGACTTACCTATGAGCTCTCTAGTCTTTGCCTCTATTTCTCCCAACAGAGTCTCAGGGTTGGCCATAGACTTCTCCTCATCACAGGAGTAGTTCTCCAAGAACCGCTTATATTCAGGGTCTGACGGGGGGTTCAGAGAATGAATAAAGATTGCAGCAACATATGTTTGAATACTATAAAGATGTATTTTCTATCTACTCTTAAATCCACCCTGGAACAAAATAACCACAATCAAAGTTGTTTAAAATGCGAGCTCTGTATTTCACTACCTTCGTCAATGCTCCCAGCTTTGGCATCTTTCTTTTTTAACTTCTTCTTGGAGATTTTCTGGAAAGGGGCAAACTCTACCACTGCAGGATACTCCTGGCCTGAGTAAATATTGAAATAAAAGGCAGCTTGTCACTTAACACACCAGCTATTAAATAGTAACAATGGCAACCACAGCTCTAAAGCCACCTCTCTTTCCATTAAATGTAGTTTGCAGCCGTAAAACAAACACACTTTTGTTTGCTTTTAATATAGCAGAATGGGTCGTGATGCATGTCCACCTTCATGGCACCACAGCGGCATCAAAGTCACACTGAGTTTAAAATAAAATGAAAAAAAAAGAGTTACCTTTGTTGTCAATGAAGACATAGCCATCAAACCTGTCCCGAAACAGAAGGATATCTTCAGGGTTTTTAAAATTGATATATGCTCTGGAGAACAGGTGCGGGTAGAGACTGTGAGACAAACGGAAAAAGTCATAAACATTTGTATAAAAGGGACAATGCAACAATATTTGCTGTCATGAGTAGTTTTGGGATTGTTTGAAGAGGTTATCACGGTTACCTTTGATCAGCTGGAAAGAACTCGAAATAGTCATAGGATGGAAGCGGACTGAGCTGCTCTTCTAACTGGTCCTTTGTCAGGTTAGGTGGGAGTCTTCGAATCACCACCTGTAAACAATCATTTACATATTATTTTCAGTTCAGAAGGTGCATGTGCTTCTGTGAGTTCAGGGATCAGCCATCATTCTGGTACTAGTTTGTTTTCATATACCAGTTTCTCAACTGAGGTCCACCAGTACAACTGATATTTGTTTGACATGTTTCTGTTGTATAACTAGATTTGAAATGCTCATAAAGGGGCATTCCACATAATACCACAGCATTTTTGTAGCTTTGCAGATACTTGACACTAAAAGTCATGATAGAGGATAGATAGGCCTCTGCTGCTTGGATACTGACTGGACACACTGTCTCATTCACGGTTTGGGGCTCAGACATATGTAATTATTTTTTGACATTTTATGCAGACGGTATTAAAATAGAGCTACTTCACGGACAACTCTTGTGCCTAATTATAAGCTGTTTTTTTGTTGTTGTTTTTTTGCCTTAAACCGTTATTACAGCTTGAATAAACGTTTTCTAAACCATTAGATGTTGAAAGAACTGCTACGGTAAATACGAGTACAGTTTGCCGCATTCCTTTAATCACACAGCCGCAAAACAAAACAGTCGTTGGAGTCAGAGAGGAGTGTGAAATGTAAACTGATAGGAGGTCGTAAATCTATCAAACGTGACGCAATCTGGAGGGATCGTCGTGAACCCAGCGGTAATCTGTCGCTGTCCGCGGTGCTGAAGCGGCGCCACCTTCCTCTGAGTCTCCTCCATGTCTGATGTCTACGCAGCGTAAACAATGCGACACATCGCAAACGCTCGGCGTCCTACCTTTGTAAAAACCTCTTTCTTCTCTTCTTTCTGTTTGGGGTTACCGGGAGTGTTTTCTTGCTCTCTTGGGATATCCCTAAATTTGATCTCGACGACGTTTTTCTCCTTGCCCACCGTCATTTGGTCCTTTTCAGACCTCATTTCTCTCCATCTCCCTCTCGCCGGTGTTGTCACTGCGTACTCGCGAGATTACAGTAATATCGCGAGTGGTTCGAGTTTGAGAAAGACTTTGATGTCAATAACGCGCTAATATGTGTGGCATCAAGTGTGTCACCCGAAAATAAGAAAACATACTGGTATGAAAAGGCTTTTATTGCTGTCAGCTGTTTATTTCCTCCTGAATTCCACTTAATTGAATTTGTGTGAAGTCGCAACAATATGTCCAATAATCCATTTTATTCTGCTTTAAATAGTAAACACGCTCTCTGAACCTTTTACAACATATATAATTAATCAAAAGTTCAATCACTTCAAGAATTTATTTCTTTGAGGCTCATATTCTCCACTTGACCATCTAGTGCGTGATTTCAACAGTTTTTACACCTAAACAAGTATGTGGTGCGAAAATGAAGCGACTTCCACTTGTTGTGTATCTTTCTTTTGTCCCAGAGTCACTGTGTAACTGTGTAACTGCAGGTTGGAATAAGTTAAATAGTTCCTCAGCCCTCAGCGTCAGTGTGCGGGTCCGGTATCGGGCTGCGGGGCTTCATATTGAGCTGGTCTGTGCTGCCTGAGTCGGAGTTTCCCGCAGAGCTCCATGATTCAGAGTAGGACTGGCTCACTGACCGACCCTGGACATCCCGGTGGGGCACTGGGGAGCAGATGGAAATAATTAGTCTACAAAAAGGTCCAGAAATCTGATTATTCCAAATGGAAACATCAAACGATGCCATGCTGCGAAATGTGTCTTTATTAGAATAATCTGGACCTGCATCTCCAACGTTTCCCCTGAACATACACGAGGCATTCAGTCTCCATTCATTTGAATCCACGCGTATTTTGTAACATCCTTCATCAACTCACCGCTGAGGAAAGTTTGCCTCCCACTGCTGGTCTCCACACACAGCCGAGGTGAAGGTCTCTCTGGGGTCGACACGGAACTCTTCAGGCTTGGGACGAAGGTGGAGCAGGTGTCCAGGTCCCGACAGACCCTGTCCTGGGTGTAAATGACGGCCGACTTAGACGGAGTGCAGCCCATCTCTCCTGAAGTTGCTCCCCATTGGAAAACAGGAGCCGGAGTTGCCGGTGGTTGATGATGATGGGATGGTGGAGGAGTTGTGTTTTCATTTGAGGCAGGGCCACCTCACTCCTCCCCTAACACCGGAACATGTGAGAGGATGCTCAGTGCTCCATCCACTACATCAACATCTTTTCTTTGGAAGGATAATTAAGAGGTAAAATGACTGGTACAATGCCAGTTTCCCTGAACAGAACTCTAATCTGCAAAAGATCACCTGATTTATAACCAGATGCTTGAGTTGCTGTAGTATACAAAATTACTGAAAACACATTTCCCACAAAATCTTAACATAACTAAGTGTCATTAGGTTTAATTATATATCTACTCAAATGAGGAAATATCAGGATAATTGTCACAGCATCAGAGAATGTATTTGAGTATTAAAAATAATATTGTAAAATGACGGTCTTGTTTCTTCAATCTGCATACTCAGTGCTGTACACTACTAAATATGCAAGGTATTTAAATTAAATGTAAACCAACTTAGACACCAAAACTCTTATCAACAATAATACAACAATCAATAATAATATTAAAATTATAACATTAAAATACCACCCGGCCATATTGGCATGACATATTTTTGTTTTGCGGGTTTTAAAAATGAACCACTTTATTTCAATCAAGAGAAACAACAGCTATGTTA
Source organism: Pampus argenteus (assembly GCA_036937835.1). Classification (NCBI taxonomy): domain Eukaryota; kingdom Metazoa; phylum Chordata; class Actinopteri; order Scombriformes; family Stromateidae; genus Pampus; species Pampus argenteus. The sequence goes on along the minus strand of CM072872.1, from coordinate 15,803,932 downwards.
AAATGTTTAAAGATCAATGCATGGTTTATTGTAGAATTATCAGTTAACATCATTTACCAAAACTGCTTGTATTTAGCTGGCTCTTTATTCAAGGTGAAAATCCACAGGTTAAGCAACATGGAGCTTGCTGCCATAGGCAGTAATAAGTGACTGTAGTCTTTTAATTATGACGTGAGGCGTACGGCTGTGTTTGTTACATCTTCCCTGTGTCTTCAGGCTTAACCCACAGTCCAATGTTAAACCAAGTTCTCGACCCCTTAACCAAGGCACATGTTAATTCCCCCTTCGAAGTTCTTGCTAAACTGACCCGATATACAGCAAGTGCTGTATACAAATTCACTCACTCGCTTTTACACAATACACACTATACAACAGTCATATGCACAATAGTGGAAATCCACAAGAAACCTTCTGTGGGGGAGAGGTGCCCAAGTTTAGGTTTGAAAGTTGTCCTTGGGCTTGGATATGTGAACATATGACAACCTGTTGCTATGACAGTTCCACCCCCTGGCAGGATGAAATCACGTGCTGGTGTCTGACAAGGTGTCTAACATCACGTCACTTTCATACATATCACACTCCAGGGTTAAAGAGAGCCGCAGGGGGGTTTCCAACATCATCTTGTCCTGATTGGACAGTGGCGTTTCCAAGGACGTGATGCTGGTGTCCTCCAATCTTGGCGTGGCTAGAAGGTCACCAGGTTCTGATGTGTTCAGCATCTTCATCAGCGCTGGAGTGTTCAAGCTTCCTCGCACCTTGTCATTGAGGTCAGTGCCTTAGTGGAGACAAATTTCCACACACATTAATGCTAATGTTAAAGAATGCAAAGATCTAAATACCACAGTAATAAAACGGTATTTTAGGGCAGTGTTATAAAAAAAAAAACGCTAAGGAATCACATGTTTAAATAAGGAATCACAGTAATTAAAAGATAAACTTTATTTATCCAGCGCTGCCGCTTATAGCTGTATCATACCTATATAGGCATCTGTGTCACCGATGTACATCTCAATACAGTGGCCAAGCATTGTCACAGAAAACGTGTCGTCCCTTTTCAGTCCAAGTGCCTGCCGCAGAAAGAAAAAACAAAACATAATTTAACAAAAAAAATCATTTAAGTAATGAAACAAAAACAGCCTCATATCACCCAAGATATATTAGAGATAAGATATTAAAGAATTCAGCTGGTGGTTTTAATTGATATCTATGCTTGATATTAATGTTTGTGTTTTTTTTGTCCCTACTCTCTGTTTACCATTAAGAGTTGTGATTTCCATGGTAACTTCAGTTCAGAGGAGCCCATCAACCTTCCTTTCTGTGAGTGCCTCTGACTTCCAAATGATGTTAAGCAAAAAAAAAACCCATATAGACAAAAGGGAAAGGGACTATACCGTATGGAAGTAGTCAATAGCACTTTCAAAGTCGCCCATGAGGCTGTGGACATATCCTATGGCAGCATAGGTGGAGGCGTGCTGAGGGATTAACACCAGTGCCTGACGGTGGTACTCCAGAGCCTGGTCGTACTTTCTACAGAAAAACATATATCAGACAGTAATTGTGAAGGGACTTAACACAATTTCATAAACAGAAGAAATATCACAAAATTAACATAATATATTATTTTACCATGAAATGCACAGCCTAAAGACGTATCAAAACATCAAACATGTATATTGAGGAGCTCAACCTTGTAAACAACCTGCTAGCAGTGACTGAGTGAGCCAGTTCCCTGATGTGTGTTGTAACTAAAAGATACAAATGGGTATTACTCCAATAAATGTCAATATATGGTAGAAAGAACGTGTGAACTGGACTCTGCAATATGCCTATAAATACATATACAATTGTAGACAGCAGAGAAAACGAGACAGAAAAAAACAAATACTCAAATTAGAATCATATTAAACAATATACAAAAGGTGCAGATAGAGAACCATTAGAATCAATAGAATAGAACAGAGTGGCAACACAATATACCGCACCAGAAATGTATTGATCACACACCAACAACACATTTAGCATTCACTTTGTATGGTTGAAATCTTCCTATATATAACCTACCGAAACCTTTTAGAACAGCCACTTGTTTGGCCCCTCACATCTATTGAGTGGTAGCCCAGCATAATACACTGTGCATACATCTAGGTGTATTTACATAAATTCTCAATGAAGGCTGAATTAGATTGCAACAGAACAACTGAGTGCGGCTTTGAATATAGATTGAAGCAGGCAAAGCAAAGAAAAAAAAGACGAGGGGAATGAACAAATTATAGAAGAGTGCCCTCCAAACAATCTTTGTTCAATTATTAAACTCAGGATATATTTAACCTTCCATATTTTACAAGCACTATATGTTCTAACTCAGAAGAGAGCATGAAATTCATGTCATTTAGAGAAACAAAAGGCAAGATTCAAAATCATTCATTCAAACAGCAGACTGCACAATAAAATTTGATCTTTACTTACTTCAATTTTCGACACACGTGACCCAGGTTGTTTAACAACGGCTCCCATTTGTCCACAGTTACCTTAAATTGAATTTAAAAAAATAGTATAAAGAATACATTAGGTTTAAAGATGTTCATCATTCACACACATTTAATAAATTAACAGTTACCTCATTCCCTATGGCTTTGATCTTCTCCATTGCATCAAGAAACAACCTCTCTGCTGTCTTCCAGCTGAAACAACAGATGTAGAAAATGTTCCCACAGCATGAATTTTCTATATAATAAACCAGATACTTTGTGTGTAATCTGTGTATTGTACAAAATAACTGATGCTAATTTTGTCAAGCAGGGACTGTTTATTCAGTCATTTCATTCAGCCTGTGATAGCGGCTAACATGGACAGTACATGTTGGGGGTCACTTTTACATCTACCTTTAGAAATAACACTGCTTAGTGTCAATATATCACGTTTAATGTGTGTGTTTGTGGCCTCATGACTCACTCTCCATTTTGAAAAGCAACCACTGCCACCTCGTGTATGACAAATGGGTCCTCTGGAGCGATACTAAGAGCCTGGCTGAAGAAACGTTCTGCCAACTTGGAGTTGTTGGTGAGACCGTACTCCAGGCCAATGTAGAGCATGGGCAGGTGACACCTAGATGAGAAAGCGCAGGATACATTAAACAAGACTAAGCTATTCCTATCTTATGTTTTATTAACACTGCTTCAAAGCTCAACTCTGAAAAAGAGTCCTGAGGCCTTCGCGAAGTTATATTAAACCTAAAAACTAATATTATGTTTAAATACTGTAAGTATGTTAAAAGACTACTGCAGTCGAAAAGGTCAATACTTAAGTTACAAACTGTCAAACTAAAAAACATTCACAGAAGTAGCATTGTTTTATTTTAGCTATATACTAAAAGAAGCAAGTTGGAGGATGCTTTTGACTGATGGGAATTTTAAATCATTATTGTTCTAATTAAACAAAATGCCATTGTACTTCTGCCTGTCCACACATTATGTGTCAATCATAGCATGCAACAATGTACCTCTAAATTCACAACTCGTGCATCACCAGTCGTGGCAATGTGGGAGGTTTTATTTACAGATAGCCTGTGTCAGCTCAGCTGCGCTGCTCAACTGTGGCATTTCAGAGAAAATAATGTAGAAGAGAATTGAAGGATTTGTCAGTCATGTGCCTACCCTTTCATCAGCTGGGCAGCAGTGAAGTAGGCAGCCATGGCTTGGTCATGCTCACTTTCTACTGCAAATGAATGACCATAAGCAATCCATGCGGGACCATACGTCCTCTCCAGGGTGGTGGCTTTGCTATAGGAGATATACAATATCAAATATGTGGCACTTAGAACTGAACCTATATATAAACTGCCTGACGCTGAAAACCAGACGTACTTCCTTTAATACATACCTAAGGTAGCGGCGGGCATGTTCGTTTTTATGGCCGACCATGAGATAGTAGCACCCGACAGCAAACCAGGACACCTGGACAAAGATTTGAATTTGGTTACCAACTATATTAATTTAAGTAGACAGAGAGAAGTGATAACAGTGGCAACACTTACAGGGTTGTTGGGATACAAGTCTACAAGTTTGTGCGAGAGGTAAAACAACTCTGAAGGGGAAGAAAGGAAAACAAAAGCAATCATTACATTATAAAAGCACTCTTATTGAAATCTCAATATTAATAGTCGGCCAAGCAATCAAACTGAACATTCATTATGGCTGTTATATATTTTACCATTTGATTTTCCAAGCTCTACCAGAGTTCCTATGTGGACTGGCAAACAGTTGGCATGGAAGGGATCTTTAACCATGACCCTGAAATAAAAAAGAAAACACAAAACAAACAAACACAGCTGCATTAAATAGTATGTTTTGTTTGTTTGCATTCAGACAATTATAAACCTTTTAAATGTTTACAGCCTGAAATATATTTTGTCCAAGCAACCACACACAACCATTCAAGTGCTTTTTGTATCCTTTAGAGTATGTACAAAATGACAATTCATATGAATTCCCCAGTGAGAATAACAATCAGAGTAAGAGGAAATACAAATTCACCATTTGTTCAAGTGTTCCTGCAGTGAAAACCACACGTCAAACAAAGTGAAACAGAACATGTTTTGTAATGACATTATGCAATTGTGGGGTTTTTGTTATTCAAGTGCATTTATGTTCTTTCTCAGTTTGACTATCTGACTTTATTGGTTTGATTGTGGTGTGTATTAGAAAAAAGCGTTCTGTTGTTGAGAAAAGGTATGAAGAGTAAGTAAAGTGATATAGCAAAGCAGACAACACATTTGCACACAGCTTATCATAATGACAATGGCAAACACCTATATAAAAGACCTGATATATAATGAATGTAGACCTTGAATTTCCAGAGCACTTGTTACAAATCTATAAATTTTTTCTATAAACACAACCCAGCCCAATAAACTGAAGTGGAAAACTGAAGACACCTACATTGACGTGAGTTTGTAGCACATCTTGAAATCACAGTTATAATAATGCCTCTCAGCAAGAGACACCACTACATCCAAGTTGTCCTGAAGACCATTAACCATCTCCGGCACCACCAAATCACTGGGCTTGTTATACTGCAGTGGGAGTGAGAGCGAGAGTGAAGGAGAGAGAGCGAGAGTGTGACGTGAGTAGGCCAAAAAGGGAATTAAACCAAGGTCATGTAAACGACAGAGAAATGAAACAAAATAAGAGGAATTAGACAAATATGGGGCAGAATATCTTTGGCATACATTTCAATTAATATTACCTGGAAAATAATAAACCATGAAGCTCTGTAACACTGTAGAGCACCATTATATGGTTGTTATCTCTCTCTGGGGTCAGATCAAAATGAATTACAGTGTCAACGCTCATCATAATGAAGGAATATGTGACTCAGTGCAAATGATGTGGCTTTTAGTGAAGTCGTTTTTGAACAACAATGGGGTCACCAACAGAGGAATAAGCTATATTAGTTGTGGATACAAAGAAAATACTTGTTGGTTTAAGTCTTCATTTAATTCGTTGGCAATAACAGAAATTGTTACCTTATCAATTAATTATTAATTAACAAGCAAAGGAAATGCATAATAATTTAGAAAACTAAATTCACAGCACTCTACCTTTTTTAACTTATTCTCAAATAGGAAGTGCAACAGCTCCTCTTCTTCCTCAGTGCACTGTTGACTCAGAGGAAGTGAGTCAAGAAAGTCTTTCTCTGTGGAAGAATGAGCAACAAAGGTTTCACTGGTATTATCCCAGACATTCAAATAATGATGTTGAAGCATATCTGTAAAAACTAGAAAGACCTGTACAGGCTGTACAGGCACATCAGCCTCACCTTCCTGTGCAGTTAACATGTGGTGTGAAGTTAAAAGGTCAAAGGCTTCAAAGCAGTACACGTCCAGTTTCAAGGCCTCTTTGTAGCTGGAGGTGGCCAGTGGCCTGTTGTCCATGGCATCATAGATCTTTCCCCGCAGGAGGCAGATGGAGCTGTTGATCTGAAGGGCAGGGGTCAGTCTCGAGTAAATGTCTGTAATATTACTCAATATTTCAGATATACAGAGGAAAGCGCCCTCAACAACATTAAGAAGCCTTGCCATAGACAGCAGTTTGAAATAACTGTCATTGTAGCACAACAGAGAGGATATTATATTCCAAACATTATATATGTGATGACAGATTCTACTTCAAAATTAGGATTAGACACCAAGAATAGTATCAAATTATTAAAACTATCTTTGGTGGTTGTGATGACTAGAACTGCACTTTACTGAAAAAGTCAGGACAGAAAGATTCCTTTAGTACAGGGGTGGCCAACTAGTCAGAGACCAAGAGCCACTTTTTTTTCTGTGTTACTGCAAAGAGCCACATCATACACATGGGCACACATGAACATCATCCCATTCCTTAATCATGTATGCACGCACACACAGACCTCTGCTCAGCCAGATTTAATGAAAATAACCACACCAACATGATAATATCACTTATTTTAAACAGTTAACATTGTGTGCACTGTCTTACACACACACACTCAGTTCAAGCAAGTCCACAAAATAGAATAATTTTAAATAAAATTTCTTCTTACTATGCTGCTTAGTGAGACTTCAGTCCCTTTTGGAAATTCCTGTTCGATGTTAGGATGGAGTGAGCTGAAGTGACGCTTTAAAATGCGCTAATGCTGCGTGACATATAAGGCAGATCGGCTTGCCATTACGTTCAACAAAAAAATATAAACTCTCCCACTCTGTCAAAAACGTCGTGTGTTCTTCTTCATATTGGCTGTGCTTTTTTCCCCTGCCATTTTGAGAGCTAACATGACGGAAATTGTTTACAACGCAATTGATGTCGCGCCAAAGATTCTTTTTGACATAACTCAAACAGGCTTACCTGGTCAGCGTGCCATCTAGCCGTAAGGGGTATGTATTTGACGCATGTCATGTGAAAGCTCCTGAAGAGCCGCATGAAACTAGTTAAAGAGCCGCATGAGGCTCGGGAGCCGCGGGTTGGCCACCCCTGCTTTAGTAGTACATCTTAAGACTGATGCAATCAACAAGAGGAAAACATCACGAGTGGGGATTTGGATATCTGATGTTGTTCAGACTAGGAAAAATAATATATGACCTAACTGAGCTTTGAAATCATGTGCTGTATTAGACATATGCCAGCGTTTCGGTGGCAGTCAAGACTTACAGAGGCAGGGGACATGTCCCAGTCCTTGGTTGACTCTGGTGTCCCATGGTCCTCCTTCACACTCCTGTCCAGCAGCTTCTTACAGGCTGGCTCTTCTGCATCTAGGATATCCAAGGCCTGCTGGAACTCTTTGGCAGCATACTAGAACAAATAGTTATAAATAATTACATTAAACGCATAAAACATATCTAGTCAAGATTTTCTAGACATTTATTAACAAGTAAGAGAGGGTTTCAGTTTATATAGTAGAGGTACGTTCAGGTCACTTACATGGCACCTAGCAGCAAGATACTGACAGGCTCCATACAGCTGTGTGAGACAAATGTTGGAGACTTACATAAGCAAAGATTATGAAACTGACTTTGTTGGATTTTAACACATAACAAATCACCACAGAAATTAAAAACACATTCGCATACTGCGTTATAAACTCAAACATCATTACACATGACTTTGCACATAATCAACAATTCATAAATAGCCTGAAGTTACCTTGTCAAGTTTTCGTGAACGGAGAGCGTGGGAGGCTCTGTGGTACTGCGAGGTTAAGTAAAGGCACTGAGCTAGCCAGTAGATATCCTGGGGGTCCTCTGTATGCCACACAGAGAGGTAAGTTAGCGGCAGTCTTTCCTGGAGTTAGATAGTCATTACAAACAGACGGACTACACGAAAACACTGTAGCTCATGTGCTATCTGCCACATCCACTGGTGAAAAGTTAACATTCAACTGTGATGATACGTGACACTGATTAATATAACGTCCCTAACTCACCGTGAGACAGGGATGCTATCTTGTCGGCCCAAAACAGAGCACTTTGATACTGTTGCTGTAAATACACACACACAGAGAGACACAGACAGGATAAGAGTTACGCAAATGTGTATTTTTGTTTGTGGTTTGGTGGTTGGCTTAGTGACAGTCTCAAGTATTAAGGTTTGTTACTACTGACGCCAGGTTTGCTCGCAAGCTAGCATTAGCTAGCAACACAGAAACTCAGAAGGAAATGATAATAGTTACCTGGTCAATGTACTGCCGCACTCGCTTCCGAAGTCTGTCGAGATTCATTTTGATTTTTTTTCCCTCCAAGTCGACGCGTTGACTATTAAAAGTGTGTCATTCTTAGAGAGAGAAACAACAGAGTATCAAACTGGCCACTTGTAGTATGCGCTAGCTTGTTAGCTGCGTAAAAAATCAAATCCGCGGCTTCTTCTGCAGCGAGTGTTCCGCTAAACTGCGCCATAGGGAAACTCGACTGTATAAAAGGTTCCACTTTAATCTTTTGTCAACTTTCGCTACTACATGCTTAGCTGTAAAATGATTAAAGCATATAAAACGGCACTTACACATTTATTTGATATTTTACTTATTTCTTTATTGTTTGTCATTGTGTCCTTATCAAATAAACACATTACAAAAGGTTATTGAGCACTCTTTCTTTGTGAATAATCAACTGAGGTATTGTGTTCATGATATTATCTTGCTACACAGGCTATACATAGGACTACCACTGCTGTATTTAATTAATAGATTAGTAGTACCACAGAACATATACCCATAGAGTATCTTTACTGTATGAAAAATGATTACTTTGCTAATATAATGCATTTTATCCCTCCTCAGTGCTTGTGGTCTCCTGCTCATGTGTTTTAGGTGTGTGAGGAGTGTTGGATATTTCAGATTTCACATCAGGAGCCAAGGACATTTCAGCAGTGTGCAGCCGTTTATCTGGTGTGGATTGAATGGTGTCAGAAGAACCAGGATCCTCAGGTACATTTGGTTTAGGGTGAGTAGTCGTCTCCTCTTGCTCTGTTCCTGTGTCCTCTTTCCTGATGGTTTCTTTCCTGCTTTTATTTTCCTTAGATTTTGCTTTGGCATCAGTCTTGTTGTTTGCAGGGCCATGTGTGGTTTCATCAGCACTGGTCTTTTTTCCTTTATCACATTTATCGCTCTTTTTGCAGCAGTTTTCTTGGCCCTGAAATTGCGACATGAAATGAAATGGTACAAAAATCATTCTGATACAGTTTAGGAGGTCATTGTGTGTCTGATATGTATATGGAGGGAGGAAGATGTGGATTGTGCTTAACAGGTGAATCACAGCAGTAATGTTTTACTGTTACCTTTTGTTGGTTTGCTCCTCGCGGGTAACGTGCAATAGCATCCATCACCTTGAGAGTTTGGAGCCAATCCTCATGCCAGCTCCTCACATTATAGTGAGACTTGCACTGGCTCAGATGGAGCAGGATCATTTGATTCTCCTTGGTAATACGGAGCAACTCCAGCTGTCGCTTCTTCTTGCCAAGGCTACAATGAAGAGCCAGACTGGGTTTTTAGTTTCAAGGGCCACTATATATTTCTTGTTGCCTTTAAATATTCCCTACTGATTCCTTTGCTCCAGTGAAAGGGAACGCCCGAACCTCAACTTACCTTTTCCTGTCATAGTCATTCCTGTTGTCAACTCCTCCAGTTGTCCTCATGATGTGTGATATTTTGTCCGTGAGCATACTGTTTTCCCTCTGAATTTTCATTGTCCACTCCTCTTCAAGCTTGATGCAACAACATATGATTAGAAACAGAAACACAGCATGAAAGGAACACCCGATGAGACACCTGAAATAGTTAATCGATCTAGTCAATATTTTGATTATTTCATTTTGTCACTTTTGTAATCACTTATGGTTAAAACAATATTCTGTGCAAAAATATTCTTATAATTTCCTGTGGAGAGGAGTGTGTAGTAATGTAAGACTTCACTCTACAGTTTCAGCACTGTAATATCTGCTGCCACCTCATGGACATGATGTGAGCTAAATTTTAAAAAAAGTGAGAGATAAAAAGCAACCTTTAGCTTCTTTAGCTTCAGAGCCAGGTGACCATAGGTCTTTGGTGGAGTTGTGTTTATTGTTGATTTAGCTGTCCTCACCTTGGGAGACACATACAGCACATACAGCTTGTATAAGACACTGAACATAGGCCCAATATTAATTTCAGCACACACTAACTGAATAGATAAAAAAAGGCTACTTTGCACCTAACCTTTCTCTTGTGTAAATCGTATGAAAACTGGTCCCATTTCTGCTGGAGATATTTGCTTCCAGCAGGAAGCAGGGGTTGATATGCCAGATGCTGCATCATATTCTGTAAAGACAAAAAAATTAAGTAAAGTGGTCCAACCAAAAAACCCAAAACAAACAGTCAGATAGCACAAAATGTACTTGAGTAACACAAAACTCCAACATATTATTATGTTGTGGTCCAGCACGAATCCCCTAACCACATAAAAGTGGACAGTATGTCTAGCTCAGTCCCTCAGGGCTCTCTGACTCACCTCACAGTCTGTGGCTGGCCTGGTGTGTCAATATCACAACTCTTTATGCCCAAGAATGTGTTTATGCCTAAACAGTCCAGGTTGACTGGAGTTGAGAGATCGCAGTCTGTTATCCGCCTATCATACATGGTTGCCATGACAGCAGCTGGAGAGTGTGGAGATGAATGAATGGTTTCAAACGACATGCTTGTTTAGCGAGTTCCACACAGAGAAACACATACAGGCATAGAGATAGGCTAATTAGCAAGGAGAAGGCGGAGAGAGCTGCGAAGACACACTATTTCACACAATTCAAAGTGCTATGCTATTTTAAACTGTTCATTCCTGGAAGGAAACTTGAAGAAAGAGACTGTTGGAGTCAAAGTTTAATCGATCTGTTAAACAGGCTGATCCAGAAAAAATGAAACAAATGTAGAATAATTACATTTTAAAAAACAAAATCAGGATTGAATCCATGAGATCAAGGGCATGCATGTTACTGTATTTTCCTACTTGCCCGCACAGAGACAATTGCAGCCTTGGGAACGGTTACTTGGAAACTTACATTATACATACAACATAAACTAACACACTTGGTGAAAGTTTATACAGAGGACACCCACAGAAAATCTGCTGTCATAAACCATATAATAAGCTGATGCCTGAATGCAAAAGTTTAAAAAAAGATATGGAAATGAAGTTTATTTAAAGGTATAAAAATACTCAAAATTAAGCTAAATATATACACCAAATAACAACATATACTGCATGCTTTGGTATCATGTTATATTATCATGTAATGTACCGGATATATCTCCCAGATACAGCACAAAGGAGTGTATTATCAAAGATTTGTTGAATGAATCCCATTGAGGTAATATGACTTTATGAATGAACGTCTATCTACATTACAACACTCCCACCTACTGACTAGAGCTGGCTATGACTATTTTTAGTGCAACTAAGATCACAACTGTTAATAATAATAATAATTCAAATCTCACGCCAGAATGAACAACCAAAGCACTCATAAAACTGTAATAGATAATAGTAATAGATGATTATGTCATTCTTTTTCCTTGCACCATGATAATCTCTGAATTTAGTGTAGTTTTTTTTTTAAGGCTGGTAATGAACTCAAAATTAATATACACTATACAAAACATGTAGAACCAACCATCAAGGCTCAAGTAATATTTCAGCAAATAATTGCACACATATTCATTTATACATATATTTTCATCAGTGAAATACAGGTGTGCAAGATTGTGGGAGGTTTTGTAAAGCTGCCATGGCAAAGGGTGATTCTTCATGTCTGACATCTCCCCACAGATGCCCTCAAAAGCCAATTAACTGTTCTCCCCAGCGCAGGCACATCTCATAGGAAGAGCTCTCATGAATGAATAATAGGCAGTAAAGCGTTTCCAGGCCAATTTGTTACTTTGTTGTATAAGAGAAGACGTCTTGATGGGACAGATGGGGAATACCAGCATGTTAAAATAGGGACTCAATCTTTTTTGTGGTTGCTTTTTCTACCGCATTTAAAAAAAAAAAAAAGACTCAAATGGAGCTATTGCAGAAAGCATATACATGTTGCTTTCAAAATTGATGGTACTATTAAGAACAAGGAACTCTGTGTACAGTGCCTATAAAAAGACCCAGACTTTTTTATGACTATTTTTGATTATCACACTGGATATAATTAGAATTTGTTTGACACTGATCAACATGGGAAAAAAATCTTAATGCAGAGATTAAACCTTTACAAATTGAGTAAAACAGCAATTTTCTGCCACAAATTCTCAACTGGATTGAGGCCTGTACTCTGACTTATGATATTAATATTTAAAGGACATGTTTTGAGGATGTTCCTGTGTAACTTTGGTTTTATGTTGTTGTTTCCGGTGTTGTATCTCTCTTGTAGACTTCATTCGATTCTTTACAAGCCTTCCAGGGCCTGTTGAAGAGGTGCATTTCTTACGGCATGATGCTGCCACTGCTAGCCTTCATGGTGCGAATGGAGTGTTACTTTCTGCTGATGTGCAGGGTTTAACATGACTAAAAAGTTAAACTCTGGTTCCATATGAGCCCAGAATCAGCTTTCCACTGTCAGAGTCTCCCATGTGCATTCTGGCAAACACTTAGTCAGATGTCCATTTATTCCTGCTTAGGCTTGTAGGGTGCTGGAACCTCTCCCAGGATACCATTCATATTAACATTCACAGCTTTGGGCAAAAGAGTCAATGCCAGCTCTAAAAACAACTGGTTTTTATCAGCATTTGTCATTTCAAAGAGGGTGCAATACATTCATATTAATAGGAATTCAATGTTGTGCAAATACATATTTTTTTTGTAGGCTCTTTAAGTAATCACCTTCATTTAGGATAATGAAGCTTGTTTTCATGTCCTGTTCAGAACATCAGGGGATGCTACCAGTTCCAGGGAAGTCTCACCAGTGGATCTTCCATTGCACTGTTGTGGGAATTAATGCTAAGAGAGACAGTCTCTTTGGGAGAGAGGGAAGTACAGTAAGACCTGATTCACATGTCAACATAACAGAGACTGTGTGTGTGTGTGTGTGTGTGTGGGGGGGGGGGTTACTTCAGTATGGCCACTAAACGATACCGCTCACTGTCTCTCCTGTTGGCCAACCTGTCTTTGTAGATTGAGACAAATACCAAGAGTTCCCTCAGAGCTCATATTTTTCTTGTCAATGCCTATGGCCAGAACCACAGAGAGAGATCAGCAGGAGGAGGTTGTGCATTTCCCCGAGGTCAGGATCAAGTTTTTTTTTTTTTATTTGTGTGATGGAAAGTGACTAAGGTAACAGGTCCCATGAGAGGATCCTGTTTAGAGGTGGCTGCATCACACCACCTCTCAGCCTACTTGTTAATATTTCTGAACAGACACCTGCAATCAAAACGTTTTGTTAGTAAGAAGACATTTTCCCCCCTTTTTAGGTTTTATATTTCATAATTTTGTCAAGCCAAGGAAATGTCTAATATCTAATGTCATACCAGAAATGTGGCAGAATAAGGTTCTGTTGAAATTGGAACAATTAAAACTTTATTATGCCTGCATATGTATGCAGTTAGTTGACTCAAATTGTGTCACTTCATACCTTTCAGATCAAGAGGCTTTTATAGTGATGGACCAGGAAGCTTTTGCCAACAGAAGGCATTATAAACACAGTCTTGACCTTTTTAAAAATAGAAACAGACATTAGAGACATCTCTAGGGATACTGCTTACTTTTGGAGTTGAACCTGTTCTGCCACTATCTACATGATAAAGTAATACAGTATAATGTATGTAATCTTTAATCGTATCAGAAAATACAGAAAACAAAAAAGCAACATTACCTGTCTGAGTGTTATGAGTGTTATCAGCCTGCACCTTTCTTTGTGCACAACTAATCTTACCTGATGTATAGAAAGTAGTCTCAAAGTCAACACAATTTTCAGCTAATGGATGGTAGAATAGGTAACGACTGTGAGGCACTACACTCACAGCTCTGCTGCTCCATTAATGCTGCTGAGCTACAGAGGAATGGATGCTTTGACTCTAAAAGTGGCTCTTTTGATGACAGTTTGGCGCACACATGCTGCACTTCCTCCTGGATGCAGGAAGTTTGCCCCATTTTTATACACAACCCATAAAGGCCTATATCCCAGATAGATCTGCGCTATGAAATGGTATAAATAATGAAAGATGCAGTCTTTGCAAGTTAAAAAAGACCCACAGTACCGTTACATAACAGCGGTATGAGTTATGAGGATGACAAATCAGCGGAGTGAAGCTGACTACAGTAACATGTCGTACTAATTGACTGCAGTAAGTGAATACAAACACAGATTTAAAGTATGACTTTTCCTCTTAAATGTAATTTCAGTTTTGTTCACATATATAATTTTTCTTCTTCTTCTTGACATATCAATTTCTGGTTCCTTTCTTTATCTTGGTTTAAAAACTGTAAAAAGTGATTCCTTTGCAGGTTATTTAACATAGGCACTTCAATTTAGATATGCAGGAAATCCGTATTTGAGACCATCCTGCAGATGCAGAGTAACATGAACATAACATGAGCAGTCTTGCTTCTAACCACTTGATAAATATAATTGCAATATTGACTCTTCTTGTAGCTCTGTTTTGGTCTTCAATGTCCATTGTCTGAGGCAAATATCGTTCTCTTTGTGCCCCACTATGTTCACCAGCTAACTTTGTCTGCCATTGAGTATGGTGCAGTTAGAGTATAGTGGGTTTATTGGAGCTTTTTCACTGAAAATAGCTGCATGCTGCTGCAGATGTAACTCATATAAAAATATAGTTTAGTGCAACTTTAAGTCGTTTTATTTAACATACAAAAATCAATGAAAGTTTTTTTTTAACCATTCTAGTGTGAAATTCGGTTCACGAGGAAACATCCACCTGATGCCTGACACTTAAAATAATATAGTATCACATTTATTGTCACCGTACTTGTTGCATTTGATTAGTAGTAGATTAGTAGTACAAGATTATCTTAATCATCATATTCTCGCCTTAATGACTTCTACAATCTGTAGAGCGTGTGCAGGATAAATACAGTGTAAAGAGTAGAACAAAGTGGTTCACTACATGGCAGATTAGTACCTAAGGAGGGGGTGAAAAAGCTGAAATATTGATTATCTTGTTGGCACTGCAGGAACCAATCAATTGCATGACCGCACATGGCTGTATGTTCGGGTACAACCTCGTGAGCGTGACTATGTAACTATGTGCACTGTTACAACCATATAGAGTGTGACTCATTGCCATGAGAGAAAGAAAACTTGGACAGTCACATTCGAAATAAAGCTGTTCAAATCACCGAAAGGTCAAACTGAACTGTAAAGCAGGTGAGGAGAGATCAGCCAGGCTAAAAATGGAAAATGCTTTCACGATAAGGCAGGGAATATGATGATTATGACAGTTCTCACTGGACAGGAAACTCCCTGAGAGGTGATTATAAAAGGTCGTGATTTGAGAGTAAGCTTTATTTTAGGCCCTGTGCATCATTAAGACGTGTGCAACATGTGTGGGTGAAGTTTAGATGAGGGTGTGGGGAGAAAGTCCAGAGGAAGGGCAACACCAAACAATGTTCGGTATGTGAGTGACCACTCATTACTAATATCCACTCGTTTAATCACCGCTCCATTTGACCTGCTGGCCCTTCTTCATGCTTTGGGTGACTACTCCATGAAGACACTTCTTGCCTTGCCCAAAACAAAACTGAGAATATCTATACTTATCTACTATTCCAATCATTTACCCTTTGTGACAGATGTGTTCACATAGATAATAAGATTATGTTGATGATCATGGAGCTTTTTTGTTGTTAACGGAGTGAAAAATCGACATAAGAACAGAGAATGCCAGTCTCTAAGTTGAAACGAATGGCAGGAGGTTCATAAAAATGTTAATTCAATGCAAGGTTAGTACATATCCAGCTGCTACTTCTGAAACTCAACAAGGTTTATTGAACATAATGGGGCCTGAAGTTTGGTGATAAAAGAGGCTGAGACCCGAAATTATTACAACACATTCAGGGAGCAAAATAGGGCTCTTGATTGAGTGATGTCACCTAATTGAAAACAGTGCTGTATTGTACCATTTCTACTTTTACATGTATAGTATACCATGAAGATAGATGACTTATCAGCATTATGTGGCCATGATACTATACAGTATATCTTTAAATATTAGAAATGCGTTGTATAACTAGTACTCTACACTCAATGAATGTAGGCTGGCTTGCTATAGAGTGAAGGATGCCTGAATCCTCACTGGCCCTGTGTCATTGCCCTTATCACTCTGCAATAATGAATACTGTTGGTCACAATGGATTTTAAAGAGGAGTTGGTTATTATGTGTGTGGGATTCCTCAATTTGTTCTATTGGTCTTTTGCCCTGTTAGTCACAGAGTGGGTGCACTGGAGAGGTTTTAGAGCCCGGCGCTAAACATCACCTTTGCTGTTGCATATAAGACAAGTACCAGTGAGCAGGAAATCAAAGCTGGATGCCAATATGTGCTAAGCATTTCAACTGTCCTGCATGCTTGAGTTTTGTATCCCATATGCAGTATGCATACACAAATACACCTACCATTGTTGATAAAATGTATATCTGTAAATTACTCCAAACTAATAAGTTTGCAGCTGTTTTAAACCCAGTGACGGATATAAAGTAGCTGTGACCCTTCAACTCTGTGTCTGGAGTGTGTTGCAGACAACTCGAAGGAGGCAAAAAGCCGAGTGGGAATTAATGCAAGCTGTCTGCAAATTGTTTACATGCAGAGTTTGTGTGTTTATGTATATGTGAGTGTGTGTGATGTTTAAATGAAGTCTTTGACCATGACGTGGTTCACAGCAGCTGTTCATTTGCTAGCGAACACTTGCTCTAAGCAGTGCCAAACACAACCCAATCTCCTTCTCTGATTGGTAGACATCTTGGCTGCGGGCATGCTGGGTGAAGGGGAGCGGATGGTTTTAACTCTGCTACTGAACATGGACATACATGTGTTCACAGTCTAGCATTCCCTGAAAGCCTTGAGCATGACATGGACAAATGCACACGTTTCTAAATTAAAC
This sequence comes from Pampus argenteus, assembly GCA_036937835.1. NCBI lineage: Eukaryota > Metazoa > Chordata > Actinopteri > Scombriformes > Stromateidae > Pampus > Pampus argenteus. Next base: position 15,786,848 of record CM072872.1, on the reverse strand, counting down.
TACAACAGGCTGAATATGAAAACATAATGCTTTTTACACGAATGACCAAATAGAATAGTTTTGAACAAATTTAACTATAGAAAATGTTTTATTATATTGCAAAACTACATATCCATAGAGTGTCATACTCCTGTATTAAGAACACAGTTAGCCTGTCTTATCAAACCCCTTTCTAAATATTCAAATGAGATAATTTACGAATCCCTCCATGTATACCATATATCTTCAAATAATAACACCCATTGATGCAATCTTCGCGCTCCTCCACGTGCAAGCCTTTTAAATGTGCAAAGTTAAGCCACATGAGACCATGAGTAAAAGTGGAACCAGTCCATTTATCTCTGTGCATCTTAAATCAAGTTATTTTTCCCCATCAGGAGAAAAGAGGCTGTTAAAACTCGCTGGGGAGCCACTTCCTGCTGGCTGCAGCCCGAGCAATCAAAAAGAAGTATTCTAATGATCCCTGACAAAATTGTCGGACGATATCCTCCAGGGTGCGATGATACTTTACATTACAGTAGACGGATCGATAGAGAGGATGACATGAGAGGCATCTACGGAGGGAGAAAGCTGGAGAGCCTGCGGTGCACTGCTCTAACTTGTGCTGATTCCAGCAAGTCCATTTGACCTCACAGGACATGTGTGGCTGTAAGTATACATGGAGATTTCGTAAATTGCTGAAGTAACTGTTTATGTCTGAGGTGGTGTGCTGTATGCGTGTGTATACAGTGTATGGGGGCTCTGTGGCATTGTGTGTGTGGTCTGGTTAAGTGTCTGTGCACGTTCAAAGTCTTAGCAGCCCCACATGTGCATACTCTATCAGTAATTGAAGAATTGACAGCTCCCTCTTTAAAATCAATAAGCCCTTCTTTACAGTTGGCCTTTAAACAGTGACACAGCAAAAATGATGCTTCTGTGTAAAGAAAGTCAATCAGGAAACATTTTGTTTCAAAGTGGCCCACATCCCCGAGGAACCAGTTATCACAGACAACTGACAAGACCTGGGCGCCACAAAACTAGGTCATTAAAGTGGATTAATGCTGTAATTCAGAGACGTACACACAACACAACCCCACTAATGAACCCCCTCCAGCCTCGCATCAAGCTTCCTGTGCTGTGGTTAATATTGTTTACACAAACAAACCTCGGCTTTTTTGTCTGTTCAGCTCACTTGGAGTTACATCGGACAAAAACAGCTTCTGATGATAACGCGCAGATCAACTCTAATTAAGTCTGCGGTTGTCCCACAAAAAGCAAAAAGATAATATCCAGAGGTTGAGTGATATACATTTTACAAACATATAACGTGGCAGCAATAAAGTGTTACGTGCTAGTTTTGGAAGTAATTAGAGAATGGATGACTCAATGAAGTGTTTCATTATGAATCAACCCTTTCTATTACATTTATTTACAGCTTGTAAGGAAAATAATTCAATACTCACTCGTCACTAATAAATTCAAAAAATTACAGGATCATTTGTATAAATGGGTCATTTGCGGTCATTATGTTGGTTTATTTGTATTTCTTTGTATAGCAGCCTAACGAGAATGACTTAATGGCAAACTGTATCCAACACTTGTGGGTGAGCTGAGCTCTAATGGGTCCACTTTCAAACACTGGCAGACAAACTGACTTCTGCCATTTGTGCTGAGAGGGAGCCACGCTGACAGATCTAGGATGATTTGATCTGAAGTATGGAAAACACATACAACAGAAGGACAAAAACACCACTGGTGCCAAATCGAATAGAAGATGTTTTCAGTGTGAAAAAAAAATAAAAATGCACAAACAAACACACACACTTTGCACACAACCCCTACCTAGCAAAGCATGCATAATCAGGGAAAACAATGTTCTCCTCCCCTTTTTAAGTCTGTGATGGAAAACCTTTAAACCCTTGGAGAAATGTAGTCACACAGTGGAAACAGTTGTCATGAGCAACAATAACTGGCCTGTTAGTCCTCAGAGATGAAGGAACAAAACAGAAACGTAAACACACAATAATACACATGACTGTTGCGTCAAATAAATGATCCAGACATATATATATATTTATATATTTGTGAATACATATTTTCTGCAGTAAATAAATAGTGATCTGTTGCAGTGTCCAATAGGCTGCAGCACACACACAAACACACACACACACATCCCCATAACAGGTGACTCTTAGCACCTGTGTGCAATTAACACACATCTGGATGCACAAAACTACACCAACTTAAGGAACTAGGATCAGAGAAATGACACATCCAGTAGAAATTGTACACAGACAAGTGAATGTAAATGTGCTTCTTTGACGTGAGCTGCACACATGCTTCCCCATGTAAGAAATCTTCACACACACACACACACATTGTGTAATTTCCAGGAATTCAAACTGGTGTACGGCTCAGGACAATAGTCTCAGTCAGAATCGGATCATAAAAAATTTCCGAGAGCATCACTGATATGACGGCGCAGAAACCACGTGTTTACGTAATGGAAAGCCAATCTTTCAATTTAACCCCTCCTCCCCGTCTATTTCTAACAGAGGTCCGACGCTAAAAGAAATCCAATGCAAATGTTTTTTGTACAGGCGCACCGTACTTTTGGAGATGCCAGTGGCGTGGCACTGAAAACGGCTTGAGGAAAATACCCCTACAAAAAGGGAAGAAACGCACACTCCAGGAATCACGGACACACACACACACACACACACACACACACACCAAGAACCCAAGTCTGGCTTCAACAGAAACGTTGCAGTGTGGGACTGTAAGAGATGCAAACTGCGGCTGGTGTTGTCTGACCTCACCAAACAAGCTGGTTTATATAGCAGAATCGAATTGGACTTGATCCGGCAATGTGGTGTTTTGTTGGGGCTATTATTGCAGCAGTCTGTGCATAGGATGCATCCTCCCCTGGCTTTTGATGCTGTGCAGATCCACCCTCCTCTCCTCAGAGTGATGAACTAATAGGCAATGATTTTCTCTTCGGAAATCCACCGTGTTTCACTGTTTTCACGTTAGTTGTGTTTGTTTACTGGCGGCCCGTCTCCTCCCGGTGCGACACATGCAATTGACAGAGTATATTTTCTATTATCGACTAGTTGAGGAGGCATCCTTTATACGCCAGAAGAAAGAAGAAAACACAACGCTGTTACGAAGTCTGACAGATACTGAATATTTTGCCACGTGAATGAAAACGCACAGGACTTGGATATACCTATTTTTCTATGATACAATTGGTAGCCTTGTCCCGGAGAACTGATCCAATTGTGTTATTATGCAACCGCAAGGATCTCATCTATATCTGGGTGTTTAAGCCACTGGATTGCTCTTCGCCCAAATCAATGTGGTTTCTTTGGAACATTTTCAGCAAAGGAACGCATATGCTGCAGTGTCTTTGTGGCAAGAGTCTTAAGAAAAACAAGAATCCAAGTGGTAAGCTCATCACCATTATGCCTACTCCTCCGTTTCGCTGTGAACCGGCGTTGTGCGTGCGTGCATGCGCGTATGTGTGTGTGTGAGAGAGAGAGTGTGTGTGTATGTGTGTATCTGCGTTATTCGTTTGTTTGTTGTAACGGTGATAGATCTGCAATCATATTTATGCAGCGAGTGGATCATGCAGAGGCGCTGGGAGGGAGGAACAACTTATTCTGTGCAGCTACTATCGGCGAGCCCAGGTTTTAGGGGACGCGCAGCGCACATACACACAAAAGCTCCCCCGCATCGCCACGGCACCATGATCTCCTAACTTTTTAAATAGCGCTCTCACACACACTCACACACACTCACAACACATACGGACTTGATGTTATTTCAGTGGATCAAATCCACGCACATTTATTCTATCCAATGTGATTCCTCATAACCAGATTATTTCATCCTGGGTCTTACTGCAGCAGCATCCCCCCTCTGCAACACCACTTCTCGTTTAAATGGGCTACTCGCTATGTTTTTATTATTATTATTATTATTATTATTATTATTATGTAGCAAGCCAGCCGTTAGGAGACAGACTATTCTTTCATGTCTATCTGTTGGCTGTTGCAGACAGATATTCATCTTGCATATCTGTTATAGTGAAACACGATTTTAACAATTGAGTTGATTTTGTTGTTGTGTTGAAGAAGCCATCCAGAGCAGCTGAGGTGCGAAAGGATCTGGGCTCCTCTGCACTGATGCAAATCCTGCACCTGAGCAGTCGACATCCTTTCCACTCAGATTCTTGACTTTATGTGTGTGTGTGTGTGTGTGTGGAAAATCAATGCACAAGACCTGCCTTCAGTATCACAGCAGCAGTCATTAGTTATATGCCGTTTCCAATACAATGCAACACATTGCAGATCATGTTTATTTCAACAGGCTGTTGTAGGTACCACAGTAAAGCTACTTGTTACCTCATGCTGAGGGTTTGAAGATGATGTGCTCAGCAGCAGCAGTTCCTCGACGCTGCAGCTGCAGTATAGTATATCACCATCATCATCATCATCATCATCACACTGTAGCGGGACTGTTTTGCCTTGCTTACACTGCAGGAGTAACGTCCACACATTGTCTCCAATCAGATATAGTTGTCATTCTCGGTGTCCACAGCTTAGGTTAACCTAGTTCTGGTGTTTCTGAACAGCAACCATTAGCTTCAGTGGGTGTTTCTACATGTGAGATATTCAAGTCACAGCAGAGAAGCTAGCTCGTTTCTCTCAAAGACAAAATAGCGACACAAGCTAAGCTTTGAAAACCTTACAGGTTGTTTGACTTCACTTAAACTGATATGAAGACATTTCTAGATTCTTCAAATAGTCAAAGGTCTGATTAATAAAGACTATTTTAACCTATTACCCCCCCCCCCCCCCCTCTTGTTTTTTGTTTACAACTCAAGCTAAGCAAACATTATAGCAGGAAGCACCAACAACAAGATAGAGAAATGTATTATCACATTTGAATCTATTTCTACATTATATGTTATTTTTTCTGTGCCAACACATATTTTTGCCACGAAACAGATGTGTCACGTATGGCTGCCATCTTTGTTTGCTTTCAGAAACAGCATTTCAACTTGGGATGTAACATTTAATTTCTGTTCTGAAATGACTCTGAGGAATCAGGAAACTGTGTTTTCCTTTAGATTTATTATATTTTTTAATTAGCTGGTTTCTGTCGTTTGGAGCACTGGATCACACTAACAGTGCACAAGTGTAATATGTAAAAATTGCTGATTACATGAAAGGCACAGTCTGGGGCTAAGCCACAGTAGAGTCTGGGGTGATAACTGACTGATTGCGGCTCAGTGGGAAAACTGCAGCAAGGCACTAACTTCCTGTACTCAAGCTCAACGCCATGCAACCAATGGATCAAAGCTGAGACTTACTGTCAGGTGTCTGGAATTATAAGCCATGTGCCTTTTGAAGAGAGTAGCCCAACTTGTGGAAGCTCATTATTGAATTCACATATAACTGATGGTGTGAGCACAATATGGTTGGGTTAGTGCTGATGTAGAAAATAGAGCTTGTAGGATACTCGGAAATGAAGTAAAGGCCGATATGCAGGCTGTGTCAGTGGTGTGCTTCTAAAGATGCCAACTAACTGAACATTAACTAACTAACCCTAACCCTAACCCTAAGCTACGGAGGTTCCTTAAACAGCTTCAGAGGATTTTCTAGTACCCTTGTCATAGTAGGACAGAGAATCCTCTGTGTGGTCCTCTGTCAGCAGAGGCAGGTGTTTCCAGTGTGGTGCTCACTAGGCCTGAGCTGCAAAGGCCTAGATATGGTGCTCCAGCTCTTTGGCTGTATTTTTAGTAACACAACATTAACAGGGGACACAGAAAGACTACGCCAACCAGGCTTTATCAACAACATAGAAACATCTGTGTTATGATTCTGAGATTGTTATCTTTATCTCTTTCCACACGCAAAAACATAAGCCTCGACTTAGAGTGCCAGTCAAAAGTTTGGACACTCTCCAAACTTTTGATGGGTACAGTACATCATCAGACTATCTAAAGAGGTTCAAAGGAGAGCGTTGATTCTTTATGTGCCTTCTGTTGTCTATTATATTTGCCTTGTATGTCTCTGGTGGTATTATGAGGTCATATGTGTCTGTGTTTGTCTATAAGCTGTCTGTCATTATGTGTTTCTATATTTTTAGTAGCTGAAAATGTAAGGTAGACACAGCAGTGTTTATAGTCTACATGAAGCAGTTTTATTCCGAAACTATTTTAAACGAAGAGCCAAAGCTACAGCTATATCAGAGCTACCATTGTTGTTACAGTTGTTTGTCCATTTGTCTTTCTCTCCCTGTTATTATCATCATTGAACTCTATCTGTCTCTGTGTCTGTGACGTACATTTGGTGCTCAATGTAAAGAAAGAGGGCGAGTAAATATTCACTCTCTTGTTCCAAACTAAGTGGTAATGCATTCGCTGTAGATGCACATATATATAAAATTTCTTTGTATAGATAACATTGTTTTATGTGGAAGCCAGATGCCACGAGTGCCGTGTTTTTGCGTGGCTTAATGGGTAGTGCGTGGCACAAACGTTACATGAGTTAAGGCCTCTTCTCCCTTTAGAGTAATCTACACTGAACAAGTTGTCACTTTGCTTCATGGAGCTGGAGGTAAGATAAACCACTGAGAGATGATGTAATTAAAATGTTGGGTCAAAGTTGTACACAGATCTACTCAACTCCTGACTTCGTACATGGCAATTTGGTGTCATGTAAAGACTACACATCCACTTTTAGCCCTTTTTGCAAAACTACTTCCTATTTAAGTGTCACTAAGCCTTTAAAGTCACTGACTAGTTGATATTCTTTGAGCCGTGTCACTGTTTTCTGGTTGGTCGTCCGGTACAACTGCTGGCCTACCCTTAATGCCTTAATGCTCACTCATATCTCTTAGCATGGTTACATGTCTTTGAGTGAATGTACGTTATTAAGTCAATTAAATAATGAACTAGCTGAGTGGAAGGGATGGTGATACAGTAGGTTTCACCCTGCAGCCTGCACATGTAGCAGTAATGATTGCGCAAATGACGGCATAGCTGTCATCTTGAAACTTTGTCAATGGTGCATATATTCACGATGAACGATAATGGTCTAATAAGGGAGGAATTTAGTGGTAAACGTTAGAGGTGAAAGTTATGTGGTAAACTGCCGTACGCAGTACAGGCAGACGTTTGATTGGTGCTCACTGACATATCTTGGGCTTTGTAGGTTTTCGTGAAGGGCTGAATGCTGTAAATGTAGACGGCGAGTGTATCCAGGTTGCTGAAAGAGCGGAATTGCAGTGGATGTGTGAAGTCAGTAGATGGTTGCCTCAGAGTAGCTCAGACTCATTGACAGCAGAGTGACAGTACAGGTCACAGAACACTCAGGCTTCCACGTGATAATATGGCTCATAGCGTATCAAGTGAAACGCAACTCTATGATGTGTGACAGAACCGCGAGGCCGAGCCTGAAGCTTTCAGCTCTGTGAGGCTACTGCACTTGTTTGCTCCGTATATACACAGAAGCTTTAACACTGACCTGAGATCATTCATTTGACTCTCTAGCATGGTCAACCATACAAACTGTTGGACGACTATAATCTTTTATTGTCATTAATAACTAAGATAATAAAAAAACATAATTAAAGTAGGGTTATAAATAAAGAAAAGGAACTTGTTTGGTCAGTTTCTTTAAAAGACTTAGGTCTACATCATCTACATTGCTATAAACTAGAGTTGACAAGTTGATGACGAGGCTGCTAATATATTTTTTACAACTACTGCCTTTGCATTAGCATATTGAATGACCCCATGATAAGATGCAGGTTCATCCTTCTAAGAGGTTGTTTGCTGTCATATCAGATTTATGAAACTCTGAGTGTAAAATATATGGTTTTTTTTTTCACTGTGCAGAGCAGAGACTTATAGTACCATAGTGTCATCTGAAATTACATGTGCATTTTAATAACTATATTCTGCTGCTGGAGTCCTTTTGTGAATGCAATTCTCACCTCAGAGCAATACGAGAGCCGTATATCTCAAATTCTGCTCCTTGTTAAGTTTAAAGATGAAAAAGGGTTAGGCCAGGATTTTTATGCAGTTAAAAGTCACTTGATTTATTTGTGTAAAATACACATGCTAGTTTAATTTGCAGTAACAAAGAAAAAACATTGTAATTAAAGGGGATGGGTACAATTCAAGCAACTCCTACAATTAGAATAACAGCAGGGCTGGCTAAAAATATCCTCCTCCAAGCAACGTGGCACGTTGCTAGGTTTCATACGGAAAACATTGCAGTAAGTTTTTAAATGGCTAAACTGCAGTAACTTTCCTGATAATACACCTGGCGTTTTGTAGACCCTGACATGCCACAGCTAAGACAAAACACAGTCTTTACAGTCTGCTCACATTTTTATAAAGGGCCATTCTAAAAACAGTACAATACATCGATGAACCTCTTCGTCCATGTGATGTGTGAATAGCTGACTGTTCCTTATTGCCATTGATATATAAATATAGGGTAAGAGGATGACAGTGTGTTTTTTTTATATTAAGCAAATTTATTATTTTATGGTTGTCAAATACTATTTTCTTTTCATCGTAAAAACCTCCGAAATGCTTTAAGCATTTGGAAAGGGAAATGTGTCGCTGCAGTGGGTCACAGGCCAACAATGGCAGCGACATCATCAGTTCCACAGTGAATTAATTTGCATTGTCTCAATCCTGCTCTTGAGAAATAGGACCCGCAGGGGTGATGAGATTCAAGTCCCTGGCTGCCATTTGGCCTCCCTCTGAGAGACAATCAAGTTTACATACAAATGGATCAGTGTGCATACATACAAAGAGAGAGGGTAGTAGGATGTACAAGGGTATGGGGATTTTTTTTTTTTAAAAACCAAGAAAAAAAGAAAAGAAATCTAAATTTACATGAAGTATACCCTAGGATGCTTTAGAAATAACAATATAATGATGAGCGGGATGATGCGGTCCTGGCTGGGTGCCTCTGAGGGTGACTCTGGACCTGCAGGTGGACGGTTCCACAGGCCGAGTACAGAGCTGCTCCCTCAAGGTTAGGCCTGAGGGGACTCCACTTTAAGAAGAGGAACCATAAATTAGTTTAGTTCTCTCAAAGATTCTCATTTGTCTTGTTTGGTCGTGTATAAAAATGAAAATGCACTGATACAATGAAGTGACATGTCTCATGTCATTATGGCACTCGTGTCGATTTCCTGTGTTTAACTTGGATACTGCTGGTTTTCTCTTTTTTATATCGTTATTATAAATTGAAATCCGTTGAGTTGAGTTTTGGACTGTTGGTTCCACACAATAAGATATATTTTAAAATGTCATATTGGCCTTGGAGAACTGAGCTAGTGTCCTTTTTAAGAACTTAAACCAAAATGGTCATTTTGTATTTAAACATATGGCACATATGTAAAACAGTACACATTACTGAAGGACAGGATTCAATTTGACCAGAGCATCACTTAAAATCCTGTTTTTGACGTAATCGGTCTGATCTTTAACGCTAACTTGTCTAATCCGATCTACTTTCTGTCAGCTCATGGGTCAATATCATCTTGCATATCAGATAATAACACTATGGAAATGTCTGTCTTTCCAAATAGAAGCAAAGCATTGCAGATGTATTTGTGTTTCATGCTAATGGTGTAAGCAGGCTACCTTTGCTGTAATTTGCACTTAAGAGAGAGACAATATTGTTGTTTCGAGCAAACTGCAGTAGCCCTGGTAACCATTTTAATAAAATGTCATGTTGTTCTTTGGTAGATCATCTAATGCCCATTTAATTTCTCAGAAATCAGTATAAAAAACATTTCAAGCTAAAAAGACATTTCTGTTTCGCTCAGTGTTGGTGTAAATGTATGTCAACATTTTTTTTATAAAAGCAGATTGAATACCTAAACCGTGTTAAAGGCCAAACAAAATGAACAGCAGGTAAAATGTGAGTGAGGAGCGATGATGAGTTGATTGCTTTGTGATTTGAGTCATAAATACAGTTTGCTTCCTGCAGTGTGAAAGGTTGGTGTGAGGAACATCATGTGGCTGAATGAGAATTACAGCATGATTACTGTGAATGATGCTGATTTAGCAAAATTAGACGGCTGTGTTAAGGAGTGTTTTATGGTTTTATTTTTTATTAAACTGTCTACATGCCATATACAAAGCATAATCAAAGCAACGTTTCAAACTTTTTCCTTGCTGCAGTCTCTGAAGGCAGCTTTGTTTCTGTGTGTCTGTTTTGAGTCATGTGTTCAACACGGAGGGGTGAAATTGGCCATTTGTGGATGGGTACAGACATGGTTCTTGTCAGATGTGAAGGAAGAACTTCAGATTGAGTAATACATCATTTCTAAATAGTTAGTTTTGGTGAGTGAAAGTTCTTATTAGGCCCTTATTATATGTCGACCATACAGTTTCTAATCTCACAATACCAGAAATGACCGTAAAATGACGCTAAACACAGTTTTACTGTATGTGAGAAACTGTAGAACTTGAGTGAAGATGGAGATTACTGTCTGGAGGATGTTCAAGACTGTTCTTGGCCAGGGCCAGATGTTAGGCAAACAGTAGGCAGTAAACAGAGACAACAGTGCGATTTAGAGGCTCTGCTAGGTAGATTTCTGTGACTTTTAAACAGAGCCAAACAAACTCTTTCTAAAAATATGGGAGAAATATCAATCTTCTCATCTAGCTCTCAGGAAGAAGGCATGTAAGTCTTCCTTTAAAGAATGGCTCGCACCCAAGAAATAATGAAAAACAGCAACATGATTTTTGTATGGATTAAACAAACATGTTAATTAGTGATCTTTAAATGTGCTGGTAGGTGGATTCTGCTAGTCTTTATGCTAAGCTAAGCTAATTGGGCTGCTGGCTATAATATAGTTATAGTATCGATCTAAATAGTGCTTTAAGCTTTTTGTAACATATTCATTTCAATGACTTTCAATGGCCATAATTTCACTGATCTCAGCATAGTTTATACAGTCAATGGCTTTACTGAGGGCATGCTCCGTCCTCATAGTGCTACTCTTCTCCAGGAACACGGGGAAATCGAGGTATATCTCAAAATAGTAATCACAACAGGATAGTATAGCCTGTGCTTTCCCCCACTTGATTTTCTGCCCTGTGTCTTATGGAGGCTCTATAAATCATCTCGTAATTTGGCTCATCCTCTGCTCTTAATAGCAGGAGCTGTGTGACATATGCCCCACTTCTTGTGAGCGAAGGTGCGGCATTGTGCGAGGAGCAGAGGTGTAACACAAATCTAAGCAGGTTGTCTCTTAACACATGACACGTCTTAACGCTCACTACTTCCCAAAGGATCCCAAAGGACCAGACACATGATAGCTGCTGTGGAGCTGCTGTGATTTTTCCTGGAGCTGCTGAGCTGCTGCGGGGCTGACGCACAAAGTGACTGTGATTCACAATGAAATGACGAAGTGACGAGAACGACAGAGGGAGAGCAAGTGAGAACGGCGCAGTTTGTTAGTGGGATGAGTTTGTTGATTTACAGGACCAGAAGGTTGAACAGTTGTACAGCAGAGGTGACACAGATGCACGCGCCCTTTGAAGTTCATCATTATTAAAAAAAAAAGAAAAGAAAAAAAAAGAAATGGATGGTGAGGAGTTAGAAATGCCTCTGTGTGGAATTAATGTTAATGTTAGTGGATGAGAAGAGTTTTAATGGATGTGTGAAGGGCTTCTTTCTCTAAAGAGAGCACAAGAAGCTTTTCCTGCAACGTTTCAGTGTAATGCAGTCAACATTGTCAACTGCAGGTGACTCTGTTTGAAATTGAAATAATCAGCACAGTGTTACTCTGTAAAAACATCTGTTCTGATCTGCTCTGTTGTGTTGGCACAGTTGTCAACTGTAACAACGTAGTTGCATCCTAATGCTTTCTTGATTTGATAGGAACCAGACGTTATTCATTCCAGGGGCAGATATTGCGCAATAATAGCTCTTTAGGTTTTTCAAACTCTGCATTTTTTTTTTAACAGAGCATCAATAAAAGTAATGAAAGGTCATCTGTGAGCGCTGGTGCAGGAGGTGTGTGAATTTGTGTCTTGTCATAAAGCGTTTGTTTTGATAATGATGATTTGCAGTCATTGTAAAAACTAACAAAGGCGACAACAAATTAAACGTACTCTCTTTGCATGGATGTGTCTTTTCAGATAAGTTCTGACAGCATGCTTCCGCTCAGAAACCTGACACAGCAGGTGGCAAGCTTTCACTCACTGTTTGAGATCAGTGACTCACGGACAAGAGTGTTGTCCTCAGGGATTGGTAGTGAGAACTGGAGCTGAATCGGTAACAGTTCCTGACTCCTGCGCAGTCATTGCTGCTTTTAGTATTTGTCATATATATTACAGTGAAATCCTTTTGTGTTATTATCATGTTTATTTAGATATACTTTATTCTTAACTTAACTTCCAGGCAACTTTTCTGCCATAAGTAACTTTTTTTTACTGGAGTTAATACCCACCCAGCTGTCCTCTATGTTCTCCTTTTATACTCTCGCTGCAGTCCTTTTTCTTTATTCAGCGCTGTGGCAACTTAACTCTTAAAAGATCCTCTCACCCACTGAAAAATCCGATTTAGATTGAAAGCTGGCATGATTATAGTGGAGATGTTTTTAAAGGGAGTAGTTAGCTCCTGCTGAAAGAAACCTGGAGAGCTGTAATTTTAGCTATACAAGTCAGCATGACACAATCTGAAAAGCTCCATGGTCTAATTGTACATATGAGGGGTCCCAGAGGCATGAAGCTGCCCTGTATTGACAAGGCTCAATGATGAAAAGTACCCATATTTACTTAATAGGACAGTTTAAACAAATTTTCACCTTTATTACTCATTCTCATGCATTACTGTGCTTGAATTCCAAGCAGGCTCCCAAAAATGGGAAAATAGATACCTCTATCATTCCTCTCCTCTCCTCTCCTCTCCTCTCCTCTCCTCTCCTCTCCTCTCCTCTCCTCTCCTCTCCTCTCCTCTCCTCTCCTCTCCTCTCCTCTCCTCTCCTCTCCTCTCCTCCAAGTAATGTTGTGGTTTTATAACTTGCAGAGATATGTGTATTACTGTAAGACCGTAACAATGATTTATGCTCGTGTTGAAAACAAACAATTTAACACACTACACGTGTATCTAAAGCTGTTCCAGTTTTGTTTCCTGTATAGCTCACCAGAGCCTTTGGAACAGTTCCAGTACAGTCACATCGTGGATCTAATGGATCAGCTTCTACTGCATCGACAGCCGCACCACCGTAAACGGTCTAAAGGTTAATCGAGATACTCTCCAGCTGGCGTTCACCAATTTATTTTAAATCATGTCAAGAGTAACATGCTAATATTTCTTCCTAGAAGAAGGCTTTATCACTGAGTCATCTAAGATTGCTGCACCATGATATCTGTCAGTACACTACAGTAATCGGTGCCTATATCCTGTAATGTAGTGAGGTTGATTATTTGTTGAAGTGACAAATATGCTTTAATTTAATTACCACAAATACATATTTCTTAACAAATAAAATCTAATTGTATCAGTTGCTACAATTTAATTTGCTAGGACTAATTTTGTTAAAATACATGCTGCATATTCTCATTTATCAGCTGTGGCTATATATAATGTACAAACACCATGTAGCTCAGAATAGTTATATAACTGTGACATTAGTGATGTTATTTGTATGTCCATTTTCAGTGTGTTTTAAAAGTGTTTCCCACTTTTTGTGAGAGACGAAAGGTTCACTTTTCCCCTCAATGATAAAGAAGTGGAAAGAATACCGATGCAGATGAAATGAAATGAATCCTAGAGAAAACCAACAAGTACTGTAGAAAAGAGTTGACAAGCCGCTGGAGTATGTTTTAGAACCCTAATAATGAAAGAACAATGTGGATAGTGGGACGACACAGAATCAACATTCATGGAAATCATTAGTTTCTAATATTGTGATATTGTGGTCGCAATTATAAATAATTTCTAAAACATTTGGACACTGTCACTATCCTGTTTATTTGTACTTTCAGTCATAATAACCTGAAAGAAGGAAATGATGCAGCCGCATTAACATGTTGCTGGTGCTATACGGCGAGAAGGTTGGGTAATGTCCCCTGTGGCTCTGATGACAAGAATGTAGTATCTTTAACCTTTATCAAACACACCAGACTGAACATAGTGGTGTGTGTGTTTATGTTATTGAGCCACAGTGTACATGTTACTATAAATCATACAGCCAGAGGCGAACTGCTAAAGTGACGACTTTCTGCTTTAAAAGAAAGAGGACTGTAGAAAACACAGAGAGCGAGGTCAGCTGGGTCTGCTCCTTTCCTGTGCTCACAGTACATTTTGATGATTTGATTATGATTGATTGCTGATATGATTTCATGACTCACTGTTGGCCTGTAGCTCATTTATTACCGTTGTCCATCATCTGACTGTGCCCCTTCAGGGAATAACCTGAACAGGATGCTTTCTCTTCTTCTCGTTCTCTCTCTGTTTTCTCTGGGTTGCCAGGTTTTACTGTCCACAGTCTTAATGTGGCCAGGTTTTGGTCACTCAGTCTTTCTCAATTTGTCTGGCTGTATCCACTCATAACGCCAGGATAATCTGCCACTTGGGATTGTCTGTTCAGTGCTAAATTCCTTTGCTGCTTCTTCAAATGCAGGGCTGTTTCTGTTCTGAATGCCAACTATGAGGAGCTGAGCCTCATGACCAGCTTGCTGAGGGGTAACTTCTCTCCATCTTGTTGTCATAACAGAGCTCTGTAACAGTAGGAGATTGGGTTTACTGACTTTCAAGGTATTATTACCCATGTTTGTTGTGTTTCTGTGGAGGATGCTAATGTGCTAGATGCTAGAGTTTCTCTCTCTGGATACAGCATTAACATGGGACATGTGAAACAAAATGGTTATTCATATTCCTGTATACATGATCATAACAGTATAGACAGTATTTAGATTGTCTTTTTGTGTTACTCTGGGTAACCCAATGGCCACATAACTGTCATGTCCGTGGTACAGTTCCCATCTGTGGGGACAGTTGTTGCATGTCATACACCTTTCTCTTCCCGTGATTCTTGTCTCTCTCTGCATTGACAGAAAAACAAAAAACAAAGTTACTTCACCAGTTGCAAATGAACACAGGTTGATTTCTGGTTGTAGGTTGTCTTAAGTACAGTTTTCTGTATCTGGTTGCGTTCTGTGTTTTAGCCCTCCATCTATCACTCCTCGCCCTATGTTCAGGGGTCTGTTCTGTGCAGAGCTGGAGGTTGTGTGGTGGCTACGGTATGCTGTGTAGATTTTTGCTGCAGTGCAGCAGCCAGTATTGTGCTGCTGTTGCCTCTGTCTTTCCCCTGCTTTCTCTCACTCTCTCTCTCTCTCTCTCTCTCTCTCTCTCTCCCTCTCTCTCTCTGTATAGATTCATTTTTGTTTACAATGTTTTGGAAGAGTGGAAGACAGTTTTGCTCTAAAAAAAAAAAAGAAAACCCCCCAGAGCTTCCGTCTCATTCATCACACCAGCACTTTGTTGCCCCCCCCCCCCTTTATTTCCTGGACACTTACATAGCTTTGTCAACATTTTTATGATGACCTTTCTGAAGTCCTTATTTTCCTACTTGTTTTCACCTCTTGCACACTGCTGTGTCGAAGTTCAATTTCTACAGTTTTCGGCTGGTCCCTCCTGTGGTTGTCCTTTATTCAGACAGAGAGAGAAAGAGGGGGGGCAGTGACTAAGTAACCTGTTTGTGGTGGTGAGTGCTCGGCCTTCTGTGCAGAAAGGCCAGTTGGTTTCAGTTATACACACTAGGCTAGAGACGGTAAAGGAACCAGGTAAAGTGGAAGCTGACCAAACACACCGACCACACAGTATTCAGACCTTTAGTGCACAGGCTCGCCTGCTGTTGCATGCCATACAGGCAGCTTGTAGGCTGCCACCAACACAGCTTCACCAACACCATTTAGCAGTGACATGACAGCACTTGACATTGCTGGTAGGTTACCTCCAGCCACCTTAGAAAGTGTCAGTGCTATCTGTGGGATACGGTTATCTGCAAGTTGGAAGGTTCTGGTGGGGTGATGGTGGCGGGGTCGTTACAAACGGGTGACAGGCAAGGTATGTGTGTGTGTGTGTGTGCGCCTATGCTTGTGTGAACAGGTTAAAAGGTTGTGCCAAGCCCACGGCAGGGGTGTCAAAAACCTGAACAACAGTGTGGAGGATATGTTTGCTCTAAATTCTCTTAACAACGTTGTTAATGCTAATAAAAAACACAGCTAGACAAAAGTTTAGACCGTTCCAGCCAGAAAAATGGAGATGGCATCTTTTGCTAAGATTGTGGAGCGACGTGTACGCAAGGCAATAAAGACTGGAGGAGAGCATGGTGAGTCCCAACAGAGAGCTTGGTAAGCTATTGGACAGAGCTTTGACATTACTTTTAAAGTGGTGTAGAAGAATATATGTCATGACTGTAGACAGTTTAAACACAGGACATGTGTTTTTGATTGAGTCACAGTGTGGTATTATTGATACATAAAGAGTTTGTGACACATAAAGAAGCACATAGGGATGATGTGAACTCCATATGAGCAGGGGAAAGGTCTTATCGATGCAGTCTGCTTCCACATCAATAAAACTAATCACTGCATTGCAGATGATCAAACCTGAAGGTCACACTTTGTAGTGTGTGTGTGAGCGAGAGAGTGAGCATGTTTGCATGTCTATGTGTACGTGTACATGGTTCCCAATTATTTTTTATGCTGCTGCATGCCAAAGAGGAGGAGGAGGTGATTTCACAGTGCTTCTGGAATTTATTTCATATTATTTGTCCTGCATAAAATATGATCCTTTTTTGAGGCCAAGTAAGGAAGCCAAGTAGATTGATGCATGGCAATGGATCTACAGTGACACCAGACTCTCTTCTCTTCTCTTCTCTTCTCTTCTCTTCTCTTCTCTTCTCTTCTCTTCTCTTCTCTTCTCTTCTCTTCTCTTCTCTTCTCTTCTCTTCTCTTCTCTCCTCATGTTTGTACGCTGAAAACCTGACAGACCTACACAGCTCACAGCAAGTTAGTCTGCAGTCGTGCATCAACACCTTACCTAACATGTGATGTAAGAACTGCTCTTTGATAAAAGCTAATAGAATAGCACCTTTGACAGATCTGCTTGTATAGCAACCGAGATTCGATCCACTGACGCTGAGCATCCAAGGCTAAACATCATGGCTGTCTTTTGTGACATGCTCAAAAGAATGAATTTCCTCGACTCTAGACTTTTTTTTTTTATGTTTGCTGTTGGGGGGAGGGGTTATGTACTGTAACAGCTTTAAACATACATCAAACACATCACAACAATAACATTATTATTATTATTTAGCACAGTAGGGCTGTGTACTTGATACCTTTAAGGCATTGACTGAAATTACCCAGTACCAAGTAGGATCAAAACTCCAGTCAAACAATGCCTGCATTCAATCCTGTTTTGTATCCAAATCTAGAAAAAAAACAACTATTTGTATGGTTTAGCTGGCAGCCAATCACCGTAAGTATTATTTGAATTAATGTGACATGTGATTGGCCCACTATCGCAGCTGCAACCCATACAGTCTATGGTTTTGAAGTCGAGCATGGAGTCCATTAAAACATAAAGGAGCAGTCTGCATCCTGAACCTTAAAATGGCCCTCAAGCTTCTGCAGGGTGGGCACACTGCCCAAATAATACTTAATTGTAAAGTGTTAAAATCATTTGGATGGAGATGAGTGGTGGCATTTTTTCATCTGTTAATTATGATCTTACAGGAGCTTTTTGGGAGCAGGACTGTGACTGCTTGTCTCTGGCTTGGCTCTGCCTTCTTGTCTTGTAGCCATGCAAGTATTGGTGGAGCTGAAAGAACGAAGGAGGAAAGAGAAAGTAGGATAGATAGACAAAGGTGGTACAGTGGACTATGGGGTCCCTGTTTGTGTGTTATTCTCAGTCATTTTGCATTGCACACCTTTGTCCTCATTGCATGTGCATTTAAGAGATGATTGCACAAATAACAGGTGGAGTTGTTAAGGGAGGATGATTATGTATTTCACCGGGTTGACGAAGGTCAAGCAATTTGTGATGGTAAGTTTTGCATGCAAAATCTTTCACCTCTGAAGACTGAGTGTAAAAATAACTTGCACAAGTCATGAGGGAGGTGACAGG
This sequence comes from Pampus argenteus, assembly GCA_036937835.1. Lineage (NCBI taxonomy): Eukaryota > Metazoa > Chordata > Actinopteri > Scombriformes > Stromateidae > Pampus > Pampus argenteus. The sequence continues at coordinate 15,768,678 of CM072872.1, read as the reverse complement.
GAAAAGAGAGGTGAACTATCCTTTATTCTACTTCAATGACATCGGACAAAGAATGAACACAGTATAAAAATATCTAGAGAAGAAATTGTTATTCCAAAAAACCCACAAAAAAACATAATATAATATAATAATTATTAATGAAGACAGTATCTGATTATTCTGTAACATTAGCAGGGGAAGGGTCTTGATCAGTTTGATCCACTCTAGTTTATTTTAGTATATTTAGTAAATCTGGTCATCTTCTGTGATTGCTGTGGTTGGAAGCTCCTCAGTATAATGGGTGTTTTTCTTTGCTGCATCATTAAGGGTTTATATGGTGCTTTAATGATTGTCCCTGTGCCTGTTGCAACCTCCATACGCTAGGATGGCTTTCAGTGTGAATGTGGGAGTGTGTTAGATAGAGAGAGAAAGAGAGAGTTCTGGACAAGGTGTTTACAATACCTTGCTCAGGCAACAACCAAGGCCCCTGGTCTGTGAAAGTGAAATCCCTTTTTTACTGGATACTGTCTGACAAACTCTCAGACCTCAGCTTACAGCGAATCTGTTACTCTTTTTCTTCTTCTTTCACTGCTTCCACTCCCCTCTGGCTCCCTCAATAGATCTAATCAGCACAGTACTGTGTTATTGTGTTCTATGACTAATTTATGATTCATGACCAATGCGACGAGTGTGTGATTGATCACCCTTATGGATTTAAAAGGGGGGCTGCACAGAACAATATGGAGCTTAAATACAGACGAAGAATAGTTGTGCAGACTGTAGTTATATAAACACTTATATTAAACCGCAGACAGTTTCCGCATTAACATTGATAACACCACCCTGTCTCCATCCCCCCACAGTCGTAACCTCGGAGTCATTTTTGACAATAACCTCACCTTTGAAAGTCACATAAACCAAATCACCAGAACTGCCTTCTTTCATCTTAAGAACATCGCCCGACTTCGCCCATCACTCTCCTTCTCCACTGCTGAAACCCTCATTCACGCCTTCATCACTTCCAGAATTGACTACTGCAACAGCATCCTCTACGGCACACCATCCAAAACTTTAAATAAGATACAGTACACGCAGTGCACACCTGCTCACCCACACCCGTACCCTTGATCACATCACTCCTGTCCACCAGAAGCTCCACTGGCTCCCAGTTCCACAACGGATTCCTACCTTCCTACCTCACTGACCCGCTCCATCATCACAATCCATCCCGCAGCCTTCATTCCTCTGACGCCAACCTCCTTACCCCACAACTCAGGACCAGGCACCAAACCTGGGGCGACAGAGCCTTCTCCGCAGCTGCCCGCTCTCTCTGAAACTCCCTCCCCAAACACCGCCACAACTGCACTGACTTGCCCACGTTCAAATCTCTGTTAAAAACACACCTTTTTAAAATAGCTTTTAATGTTTAGCCTAGTCTATTGTGTTTTCTTTTTATGTACTTTTTTACTGATTTGACATTCTTTTTATGTAAAGTGTCTTTGAGTATCTAGAAAAGCGCTTTTAAATAAAATGTATTATTATTTATTTATTATTATAGCTTTGACGGTGGCATTTTCCAAATAATAGCTGCATGAACCAGAGTGATAATAATATAATCACTATATATGTCACCCAGGCATGCCATAAATTGTTTTTTAGACTCTATAAAGTTAATCTACAAGTTAGGCTCTATAAAAATGCATCATTCAGAAATCATTTTGCATGTGAATAGTACTACGCATGCTGCTGGAGACAAAATACAGAAAACATTTTTTGCATCCAGAAATGTTCCGTACAGCACAATTATCCATGTATGAGATTGTGAGTCAGATTGTTTTCAGGATTATAGGAACCATGGGACATTCTGAGCCTTGGTAATATCAAAAAAGTATTGATGCTTGCCGAACTAACAAAACCCCACTTTCACTGATTGTATCACCCTTATTGCTTTTCTGCATCAGCCAGAAGGCATCTGTATGTTTTATGACATAATTCTGATTGATATTAAGTTGTAATCATGTTTTTGGGAAAGAAAACAATGTTTTTTTCTGCATCTTTCTGGTGTACACACAGACATGGATGTATTTGTAAAACGATCAGTTGGGTTACTTTACCTGGAGAAAAAGTGCTAATTTGATTATTCTGAACCAAGATCAAGTTATAGGGAGTGCTGTGCTTTCAAACTGAACTTACTGCTTATCCTCAATCTTGGAACCCATCGGCTATCTGTCTGACGAGACAGATACAATATTTCAGGGCTTTCGGTGTAGCGATAGTGGATATATGGTTAATGGATATCCGGGCCAAGACTTCCTTTTCTGTTTTCCAGTTGTTGTTGTTGTTTACAGGCTGATTAGCAACGTGAGACTAGCAGCATTTCATGTTAAACCAACTATCTTTTCTTTGATGTATTTGTTGCTTACCACCAACCAACAAGCTCAACCAGATCTATCGAATTAGACACCGGATGGTTACGGTTTGGAATAATTGTGATTTAGATTTCTACTAGCCTTGAGAGGCTCAACGCAGCTCTGTAGTTGTCTTTTAGCATATGCCAATTATTTGCACACGTCAACAGGAAGTTGCAAGAATAAACAATTTTATACATGTAATTGATAACATGTAGTTTAGTTAGACCAGCCTTTGGAGACATTCAACAACGAGACATTCATGACTTCAGTTGATCTCGGCCACGGTTATGATGAACAAAGAAGAAAAACAACACTATCCATCCCTTTTCTCCTTATAATTAATGACCAATTGGTGATCTGGTTCAAAATCAAATATTACAATGCTGACCTGTCTGACCTCCCCAATGCTATTCATCTTTGTGATATAACTACCTCACTGTTTCCAAAGAGATCAATAGGGAAGCAACCGTTTAAGCACTCACAGTGGGAAATACTACTCTGTGATATTCTACTCTAGATGTACTGAATTGTAAGATAAACTTACCTCATATTGAATATTTCATTCATGGAATAATGCACAATCCACTTATAAGTAAATAAGTGAATTGAGATGAAAGAACACTGACATTTAAAAGTAGAATAATAAGTATCCTATTGTTGTTGAGCGTTAAATTTAGAAACGGAGGGGTGGAGTGGTGGAGGGGTTAGAGATAGGTGTTTAGTTTTCCCAGTCGAGACAGAGGAGGCAGCCTTTTTTGAGGTAAATGAATGAGACAGTAAAGGTGAAGAGAGACTTTCTCCTACTGCTGCTGCTGAGAATCATGTGCCAGACTGACAAGGAGACGATGTTAACGATCAATGAAACAAAAAGTAAAACAAAAATTGTCACAGTATCTTCACAGCTACCAGGGGTCACCGCCCTGATTGTGCAAAGTGAGAACTGTGTTTAAACTCTGCTCCTAATACGGTTCTGGAAAAAATGCTGCTATTGTATGCACGCTGTTGAAACCCCTCTCATAATGAAGTGGAGAGTCCTTCTAAATCACTGCCGTAAAACAGTGATGGATCCACTAGGGAGAGAAGCAATCACTTGTGAAATGTCATAGCATATGAATGGCTCTGCAGGTAAATTAAAGTTGTCACAGGATGGACAATAAATGGAAGGAAGATCTCAAAGGAAGATAATAAATGCTTGACAGTGCGTTGCTTTGCATCACATGAGACAGTCTGGTCATGTGTCATTAGTTATCCTTTTTAGATTGACAACCACAAATGCGGTAAATCCACATTTTAGTTGATATATTTCTTTCTTTATGAATGCAGGTTGGCCTCGGCTTGGCTCTGATGACGTTTGTTTCTAACGTTAAAATGAAACCGATGTTTTCAACTAACTGGCGAATCTTAAATTAAGAATTCAACATTTTGGGAAATATGCTTATCTGCCTTAAAACAGTAGAAGAGGTTGTCGTGGTGGGCGTGTGTTGTTTGAAGTACCGGTGAGACAATGAAGTTGTGTGTAGGTTTACTGTTTTATCTTTCGTTGTGACGATCGTGGGATGAACAGTGGAATACAGCGTTAACGTCACAAAGTAATCCACACAGGATGTGTTCTGGCGTATATATGACTGGCCAATGCAGCCCAAGGTTGAATGTGTTCGCGTGGGTTTAAGAGGGTATAATTAACGCAATCATATGGGAACACGATTCACACAATATGGTTTTGGTGCCATGAATTTTATTGAGCAGTATTCTATGGCTTTAATGTGCTTTGTTTCGTGTGTTCAGTGTTTCTCAAATCAGCTCCCGTGATTGATTGATCGATCTGACTGATGCGTCTGTCGCCCCGGGACATTCAACATGTTAATTGTTCACTTGCCTCTCTGTTGCTGTAAAATTTGAATCTTCAATGCTTGGCTTATGCCATGTAAAGCTAGATACTGTATATTAGGTCAGATGTTTGCAGTTGACTGTAGCATTGGGTATGTCAGTGCTACCTTGAGGTGTTTCTGTGCCTTTTTAAGGCAACAGTTTAATCCACCGCAGTCTCTGCGGTTGGCTCCTTATTTCCCTCTTATCTGTCTGTGGTGCACTTTATTTCCTTTTCCTCCTCCTCTGCTGTATCACTTTTCTCTGCAAGGGCACCACCGGCTCCCCTGAACCTGCTCCATAATGACCTGTCAGTAAAATCTGATCCTTTCAGACTGAGCAGGACTGGTCTTTTGCATGCCAAAGTCTTGTTGATGGGGGCCAAATGTCCTCTTGCTGCCCTCCAACTCACCACGGCAGCAAGAAAAGGTCTCCTAATATCTCCACAGTAACTCTAGATTCTGTTGACACTGGCAAAGAGGGTTGTGACAGCAGAAGGGTGCACGCATTTCTCACTAACCAAATCAGCAAACTTTTTGAGAGACAGTGAGCGTCTACGAGAATGCAAACGCATGCATTGCACCCTCAGTTGAAATTTGACAATTGTGGGACAGTAGAGAAACTTATCATTAAACACCAGAGCAAATTTACAAAAAAATAAAAATTCAATTTGGGACAATGGTTGTAAAGTCAGTTGAAAGTAGAATTAGAGACAGTTGCAGGACACTGAGGAATTAATTTGGAAACACCCACACTAATTTTATTGCTGTTGCTGGCCCACACTGTGGCTACTACTGCACCCCCACTAATTTCAGATGCACCCTTAGTCATTTTGTTTTGGAACCAGGCCCAGTGAGAATAGACTAGGGAATAGGGATGTGCAACAATCATGGATCAATCATGGATCAATGAGCAAAGAGCAAGAGCAAAATATGTCAGACCTGAGACTTTATAACACAATGAGCATTGACAGGGAAGCAGAGCCCTGGCTACTGTTGAATGTTCTCCATCAAAAAAAGCCCTAACCCTAACCTTTTTTCTTTTTCTTCCATATTTCCATGACTACTGTAGTTGAAGCAAACATCTGTCACTGATGATCTGAAGTGAGCGCTCAGTCAACTGCTTTTTCTTTACTAATGATATAAAACATTTGAATTTTTTTTTAATAATTTGCAGGATGTCATCTAATGTCATTATAAACAAAGTTGATATGTTGCTGTGTTTGTGGCACAGCCGTGCAGTCCAGTCTAAATCTAGTTGTCAGATTTACTGATTCGCACCGCTCCTTATTTGATTACCTCATTGATGTGAGATGTTGGCAGCAATGTTGATGGTGAGGAAAGGTAAGAGTAACTGACAAGGACACTCAGTGAAGCACCAAGGTCCTTGTGTCATACACACCCTGTACGGTGCCACTCCTTGTTGCTGAGCTCTTCAAAAAACTGCCTCCTCAGACTCTCTTTATTAATATGTGTTTTGAGCTGATCTTATTAAAGGTGCTGGGATATAAATAGATAGAGGAACAAACCACAACACAATTTGTTGGGAAGTGAAGGTAGAGATAAAGTGGGTGACAGGACACCTGAGGGTTAATGGCATTGTGATAAAACTACAACATAAGCAGAAACGCCATCAGCGCAGTGAGATGCCAGATGTGCATTTTGTCAGTTAACAAGTGTTTTCTTTGTAGTTTGAAATGCACGTTGCAACATGAAAACCATATAAAAAAGCACGGGGGAAGTGAATTTCTATTGTCTTTTAATGTCAGATGCTGTCAAATAACAGCAGAACGTATTTCTTATGCAGTAAATATGAACGTGACTGATATATGTTGTGTGTGTTAGGCTTGCCTGTTTATCCACATTATGTCACGCTGAGAGAAGGATCACGGCCCTTTTATGGTTCAGTATATCACACAGAAGATAGAAAGCCATTATGTCCAGGCCCATTCTTATTGCCTGGTGGTATGACGTGATGTATAGTGCAAGACAACATGTAAGGCATGAGATATGGTGCCCTACATATGGCCATTGCTCTAAACTTTACTACACCTCTGAAGATGGGACATGAAGAAAAGATGTGTGGTTTTGTTCTAAGCCTCCATTGCCTTGGACGATGAGTATTTAGTCAGAAACATTCCTGACATTGTTGACATTGTTGACATCATTGCAAATAAAACGGACCAAGGTGTTATACAGTATGTCTTGTCAAAGCAGCTTCCCCGCTCAGTGAGAACTCATACTTGACAGGATAAACTAGTGGGAGTGGTGCAAACACAGCTATAATTAATTTATGTAGCATTTTTGGGGCTAAAGTGGTTGATTATACACAAAAATGCACATCATTGTCATCAACTTTACAGTCAGATTCAGTGATAAAAGTATTAAAGGGGACATATCACGATTCAAGTAAATTTTCTGTCATTTATATACTGTTATGAAGTTCCAAAACCTGAGAAACCTGCTCTGAAGTTACCGCTACTTCCCCATCAAACTGACATCAGATTGTTCACACATGCCCACAAATGTCTACAAATGTTTTGTAGCTTTTGTTGCCAAGGTTGTTTCTAAGGTTGTTCTGTGGGTTGGTGGTGTTGTTGGCTCAAATAAATTTGGATCGGCTTCAGGATCGAAAACATATATGGATGCATGTGAGAATTTTATAATTTGAGTAAAAAATGGGAAAAATAAGCGAAATCCAACTACTACATAGTTACCTCTGTGGACTCATCAGGAGGTGGAGCAGAAGCCAAAACTGCCTGTTTCACACAGAGGCTGGACTGAGGGGCTGCATAAAGGGCCGGTATCAGATAGATAAGGAAGTTTTTCACTGCAAAGATATTTCAGTAGAGCCCCAGAATAAAAATATAGACTTGGAAATGTGCATCTTTAAAAATATGAGTCTAGTTTCTTTAATAACACTCAACGCCATCCCATCTTATGTGTGTCAATGTAAATATGCTGCAATAAAAAGTAGTGCAGTTGCTGGCTTTCCGAAAGACTAAGCTGAATTCATGCTTCTGTCTTAAGGGCTTATGCTGTACGTACAGATATGTGCGAAGACTCCAAAGTTACACTGTAGCTGACGTCAAAAATCGTAACTACGTCAGTGGTGACTGAGATATCACATATCTTCTAAACTATTCAGGAAAAATGTTTCAGAAATTTTCCATAAGAAATAAAAAACCAACTGAATTACAGGTACTAATGGGCTAACTAGTAAAAGCAGCAGGACTTTATACTTTTTATTATATGTGTGCAAATGGGCATTTACATAGAGCGCAAGATCACCTCACCTTGATGATGCTAATGACTTCATGTTCTTGTATGAACCTTTATTATTTGCTCTTTTTATAGGATACATTTTAATTGTACATGCACAGAAACATGACATATGAAGGCTCAATTATTTACACCACAAAAGTAGACTGACAGGGACATAAAATTTCAGTTGTCAAGGTTGGAAAGTGTTTTTTTTTTTTTTTTCTTTTTTAAAATCTCTTGTGGGTCCTTTTACAAAACAAGGTCATAGACTCCAGGAGCAAAAGACGCACAGTAAGACCAAAAGCATATTTTATACTTCATTCAAACTTGTGCTGAGGGCCAAGTGACTCGATGTTGTCTGGAGTTAAATGGCTTTTTGTGTGGAGGCCTTGGTTCAGGCTGCGAAAGCATTAACGATTCAGCAGTGTGTAATGTTTAAAAAACATTACAATGAAATATTCATAATGGAATTGTCACAGCTCAGAAAAGTATTATTTATTGATGCAACACATGTGTTGGAAATTGGGGAGTGATTGTGTGTGGACAAACATGCTTATGAAACAGGGGACTTCTGTGCAAACCTATATGGAGCATTTTAGCTGCCCTGGCCTTGTTTCTTCTCACTCTGTCCCACATTCACTTTACAGTAGCCAGAAAACAGCCCCTGTTTAAAAGCCAGTCCTAGCTCAGTTTTTTTTTTTTTTACTTTTGGCTATCAGCAATGTTGCAGTTGTTAAAAGCTGTTTGTTTGCAGTCAGCCTGGGGAGACATGACCTCTGTAGCTGGTAACTCAACAGCATGCCCAGACTCAGAAGTCCCACCTGCTCTCACACAGGAAAACATGAGCAGTGAGGTTGTGCTTTGATGATATGATGATTGCATGATTGCATAGTGAATGTTCACTGAGATAACCGTGCTGTCACAGTAAAAGGCTAGCCACAGGTACAGTATTGCAGGTGTTATGTACGTGCATGTAAGGAAATGCTGACAAGCAAGGAAATCAAAACTGTTTGGGGTGTTTTAAGGAAACCTGTGAAGTACAGTATGTGTGATGTGTGCCTACAGTACAGTCGGTGTTCACCTTTGTGTGTGTATGTATGTGGTCCTGTGTCCAAGTAACCGTTTTTCATTCCACCTGTGTATTTTCATTGTGAACCACCTGTGTTCACCTGGGATTCATTCAACACCTTGATGCTTTTGTTAAGTCTGTTCTCACCCAGGGTGTCCTGCACAGGAACAAAAGCTCTCTCCCACGACATATTACTCATATTAGACACACACACACACACACATACACACACATGAAACACACTACTCTAGTTTTCATTTCTAATCGGTATCATTGTTTTCCACCTGGAGTGAAGTCTAGACTTGTTTGCGCTTTGGAAATGTGAAAAGGTATAATACGGGTCAATATTGTAAGTATACAGTATACACACAATATGTGTGCGTATCACTGTATGACTCACGGCAGAAATCTAAATGTATTGTATTTCCATAATCCTTACCACATTTACTGCCTTAATGTCTGAATGGAGCTCTGTGTCGTAGCCAGGCGTTTCTCTCAATGCCACTGCAAGCATTTAAAATACACATTAAGCTTTGTAATACAGCACTCATGAGTTTGTTATAGAGTGAATGAACATGTGTGTGGATATATGTTTGCGTGCATGTGTGTGTGTGGTGAGTCTGTGCTGGTCTGGCAGAGTTGAATACAGTACAGCAGCTGTTGCTTTGCACTCTGTCCTGTTAAATTTATAATGGTCTTTAGAACATGGAGCAAGAAGCACTTTCGCTGCCTGTTGTGGCTCTTGGAGGCATGGTGGAGCTGGCTCTTAAGTAACAGCAAGGAAGTGATGGGTCTCTTCTAACCTAGCAGACATATGTGTCACCTGTTTTGTGGTGATCCAGTCAAACCATTATTACAAATGATGATTATTATTATTATCATTATTACATATTATTCTTTATGTGTGTATCTGTGTGTTTATGTGTGTGTGTGGATGTGTTACAGAGACATTGTTTGTAGTGTCACAATCTCTTTTGCACTCTCCCTCACAATGTTTTCTCAGTGGAAAGTGGCATGCTAACCATATTCTCGTATAATTATGATTGTGTAATTACTATTGGTGTGCGTATCAACACATGTTGCATGAAAGAGGAAAGGTTTTTTTAGAGAAAATTTGAATGGAATAGCATCGTTATATTGTTGTAGCATATAAAAAAATGAAAGTAGTGCAGGCTCATACCAGTGTGGTTCAGTGCATCAGCCTGTATACCCACATGCTATATATATATATACATATACACACACACACCCCAAATATTCATTGGATATGATGCTAGGTTTTCTTTTTGGGAAGAAACATCACTAAAGGAGACAAGAGAAAAGTCATCAATTCATCATTAGTAACATCACAATGTTTTGAAACCCAATATACACAATCCTCAATTAATATTTCAGTGCTCAAAGTAATCATATCGTGTTTGATCAAGACTGACTTATTTGAAGGACAGTTTAATGGAAATAGATTTAACTAAGCATTTAAATCCTTCTTGAATTGTGAATGTAACAACTACACTGTCAGCACTGTGTGTCCTGCAGTTATATAGACCATGTGGTTTTTAAATGACTTACTGTCCTACCATGTGAACAGTGTTTACTTTGACTTTGCGTAATAGTTAAAGAGTTAAAAATGTGTACGGTATCTTACTAAGCTTTAAGTCTAAATGAAGTCCATGTAAAATTATAATATAACGGAGATGTTATTATCTAAAGAGATCATTGTCTAAAAGTGAGAACGTATATTTTTTATGAGTTATGTTATTTTCGGATTCCTGTGGTGTGAGCAGGTCTTGTGTTATAAAATAATTAGTATGCCTCATTTAACCAGCTTGAGCATTAAGCATATACATTTGATTACTATTACTATATGTTTTCTTATTGTCTTGATAGAGCTGGGGAACACTCTCTATGTTTGCTCATTGAGTGGTTACAGTGATTACAGCAGCATAAAATGAGATCTACTCAGCAAGCAGCAGCAGCGTTGAAACACAGCATCATTGACCTATCAATACACATGCACATGTTTACACATGTATGAACAGATAGACATGAGCAAACTCAGTCCTGTGGTTCCTGTGCACAGTACCAATATGCAATCAGAAGGCTTGAAAATGACTGCAGAAATGTATTTATGTATTAACTTCCTGAAATTAGTAAAACTGTTGAGTGAGAACTTCCACATATATCTGATGGCTTCAGATTAGAGAATCAATGAGAATCAAAAACCAAGAGCCAGTGGACGAAAAAAGTGTTAGACGTGCAGGTTGGGGCCTTAATTTATTTAGAATTTTTGGCTTTTGACAATACTGAAATTGCTATGAAATTATTCATACATTGATTTTATTTCTGGCATGCTTGTTCAGTAGTAAACAGTTGCGCACAATACATTTATCTCAACCAGTCATGTTATTTGCCACAATGTTTTATAGTGGCCAATTTATGTTTTTATTTGGGTTGAAAAAATACAGAATTAATTAATTACAGCTTATTGTTTTTTATGGCCCGTTTGACTTGAATCAACTTCGTCTCCCTGTCATCCATCACAGCAGAGAAATGGGGTGTTTGGCTCAGACTTTTGATTCATCACCGCTGACTGCTGGCAACTAGAAAATTTACTGAGTTCCCCATTAGTCCAAGTCAGATGTTTTTGGCCAAGACTCGTGTTGTCCTAATCAACTACTAATACATAGTTCAAAATATTTTTTGAACTTCACTATGAATGTGTAACCGCCAATCACAGTTTGGTATTACCATTTAGCCAATGCCATGAGAAGAACTGTGCAGTAGCAAAACTGCTTTAAGGAGTCTACAAGCTGACTCTTTACATGGACACTGCACCGGGGGCTGACACTCTTATATCATTACGAATCAGAGACTCAAATTAGACTTCTTATGTTCTCCTGAGCTAATCCATAGGGTTGTGATCGGGGCCAATCTGGTCATTTTTGATTAATATAGCCTTGATATGCTGTCAAAATGCTCACTCGCTATGTTAAAACAGTGACTTACAACAGTACGAAGTTGTAATGCCACAAACAGCAGGTAATTTCATTCAATGATATGGCAGTTTGCTATGCGAGTTGATTTGAGTTTTCAACATGTGTAGTGTATGATTTGCATTTTGCAAGTGAACCACACCTCCACAGGGATGCTGTTGGTTGAAGACAGTCTGATGATTTAAATCACAAGCTAGAAGTAATTCCTGTTGGGTTTAATTAACTACTCCACAGAGCATTATCACATCCAGACTTTGGACTTTAACATTATTTGTTCCTATATACAGCGTGATGTTACCCGTTGGTTTGAAGCAATGAAGCCTCGACTCACAAAGGCTATGCCTTTATTTATACATAATTTTAAGCTTTAATAAAATTTCAATGGGTGAGTTATAGAAAAATTCACCCATGTTTACCTTTGCTGTAAAGTTGGGCATTTAAACATGGTGAGCTGTGAGGATTCACTTGCTTTTGGAACCCGCCACAAGTGGCCATTCAAAGAACTGCAACAGCCACTTGCTTTTTTCCCCCCAAAGCCCAAGACTGAATAACTTCCATATTCACAAAGACTACCTTCATCTATCAGAGGATGCCACTCAGATCATGATTAACGAGAAATTTGGAGAGTGTATTTCCTTTAATTGCGTATTGTACACATCCTGTGTGTGTGTGTGTGTGTGTAACAGTTGGTGTGCACATGTATGAACTTTATGTAACTTGTGTGTGTGTATTATGGTGTAAGGCTTCCTGCTTGTTCGCCCCTGTCCCACATCAGTGTTTTAACCATGCGGTTTGTCTGAGAGAGCACGTTTCATTTCAGTATTTATGCGAGTGTGTTCCCTGTGAGTTATAGCGGTGGGCAGGTTTTGCCTTCAGATACAAATGGCATCCATCCAGACTAGAACACTGTTGCTCTGATGGATCTGTTTCAGTGCAGATTCTCCCCACAGCAGAGCCACTACAGCACTGTCTACTGGAGCATATTACATTAATCTCCTCTCGTTCTCCGTCTCTGTATGTGTGTGTGTGTGTTTTTCTATGCATGTGCTCGCTTGTGTGTAATATCAGACTGTGTGTGAGAATGCAGGCCACGTTCTCATACAGTATGTACATCGTTTTCCAAGCGTGTTGCCAACCCAGTCATCAAATATAATTTCAAAGAATATAATGTTATTGTATGCTGAATTCTGATATTAAATATTCAGAGAAGTATCTCTGTTCCAATATCAAAAACTCATGCAGGGAGCAATTACAGACAACTTCGGCTTTTGTACTATTTTTAGTAAGTTAAAATTTCCTTTATTTCTGAGCATACAGGGCTGTTATTCTACCTTTATGTCAGCCTGTGGTCATCTAATATCAATCATACTTTCTCTTTTGCATAGATAATGAACTATGCATATAGTAATTTGCATGTGCACATACATGCAGATAAGGCTATACACAGTTTTGCTAATAGTTTCACATTATTCCACTAGTATACAGGTGGTGGTAACATGCAAAGATGCATAGGAGTGTGCCAGCAACGGCAGGGAACAAAAAGACCACAAGCTAGTAAAAATAAATGTGTATATATATGTTTTTTTGTTTTGTTTTTTTGTTGGGTTTGCAAATGGTTTTTGAGAAAGGAATTGCATTAGACCTCAAGGATACATATAGTGTGTTATGGTGAGTAGCAGCCAATGTAAACATAACTTTCCACAGGGCACCTTTATTACAATACTAACACAGTGTGTGTACACTGAGAGAGTCACTGGTTGCTGTAGTCATTCTTCCTTTCCATACTGGCTGCGAAGTGATTGATTTGATTTGCCTAACTCACGTTGCTGATGCCTCATATTAGTTTCGGCTGAACTTTAAAATGTGTTTTTACCCAGAAGAAGGATTTCATCCCCCAAACTCCCTCCTACAGTGTAATGGTTCTGACAAGCAGACGCTTCATGGTCTGGAGGAAAAAATTAATCTACCAATATCTATCAATCTCTTTGAATGTTCATTTGGCAGGTGGATACTGTATTAAGATAAACTTTAAAAAAAAACTGCTTTAAATCAATGGTTTAGTGAGTTAGGTAAAACCAGTGCACTTCAACCCGTTGTACTGTTTACTTTCCTCTCTTTTCCCATAGTTCCTCTGTCACTATACTATACTAACTGTTTTCTCTCTCTCTCTCTCTCTCTCTCTCTAATTCACGCGCACACACACACACTCAAACACACTCATCTCCGCTCTTTATCCCCTCGCTATCTACCCCCTCTTTGGTGCATATGGAAACTCTAAGAATAGCCCTGTCACCTGATGGACCTGATAATAGTGTATTGATGCCAGCCATAGACTGCCCTGTGCTACCCTGTGTGGGAGTGTATGCTGCAAAGTGAGGGAGTCAGTGACTGCTCGAGTGCCTGTGCGCGTGTGTGTGTGTCTGTGTGTGTGTGTGTGTGTGTGTGTGTGTTGCCCATAGGAAGCAGGGGATCAGTGGGTTGTTGACATCCAGAGTCCTGTTCCACAGGAGCTTAAGTCACCCAGGGGGACGCTGTGTTGCTGATTAGTGTAGCTACACACAAGGGGGACAGGGGACACACCACTGTACCTCTCTCTCTCTTTCTGCCTCTCACTTCTACCTTTTTTACTCCTTTCCATCTTTCCTGTCTCTGTCTGTTTAGTCATGCCTCATGATCCGACAGATTTCCATTCCTCTTTCTTCTCTCTGAGTCACGCATCAATATCTTTGTGTACACTTAACCTTTCCACGTTTTTTCCTGTGCCTCCCGCCTCCCTCCGCTGATCACACACAGGATCTTCTGTGATGACACATGTGGTTTATTCAGTGGAAAACACTGTGTACTCTGCCTGCGTGCTATTCTACTGGAGGAAAGCGAAAAACAGGAGGATTGAGAAGCATTGGGGAGACAGAGAAAGATGGCATTGTTTGAGGTGATAATCCAGCCTGAAATTTTCAAAAGTCTGTGTTTGAGTCATAGTTAATCTTAAACTCTCCTGGAAGGAACAGACTCAGACCTGGGCTAATAAAATAATTCCTGTGCCTGCGATTTCTCACAGGAAGGAACATGATCTTATTTTAGTCTGCCATTTACAGTAAGTGGAGAACCACCGTTGGTGAGTCATGTAATGGTGACATGAACAGACTGATGATTTCTTAAAAATAAATAAATAAATAAATAAATCCAGTGGTCTAAAATACATGTTATATAACAGACAATATGCTATATGACGTCCCCGGTTGGAGACCATATGGTGTCTCTCTGTCTCCCAGTTCACTGCACTAACAACTATAAAGGGGCAAAGAATACTTTTTTTTAAATTATATTATGAAACATGCTGAGGGGTGTTAATGGGGGATGCTAATATTTAGTTTTGCTTCTAATGTTTAGTCTACCCCCTGACAGAAATGGGCTCCCCCACAGTGTCCAACAACAGATTTCACCCTTGAGAGACAAAAAGCAATCAGTGTGTTTCTAGTATATTTGTTTGAGTTTGTTTGAGACTGATTCTGCTGTAGCTAGGGATTGAGGACACCGGCAACATGAGCACTTTCACTATTTTCTTTAAATAAGTGACAGATTATTCGATAATGAAAATAACTGTGAGTTGCAGCTCTGCACAATGTGTTTTTTTTTTAGTTTTTTTTTTTTATCCCAGACTACTACAATGTTCCTCACTGTCCATCTGCCAGCGTATAAGCTTTAAGCTCCAAAAACACAATTAAGAAACGACTGTCACTGTTTTTAGAAGATACCGCTGCAGTTAAACGTCCTCTTACTGTGGCAGCATGCGAGAGCAGTGCAGCAGCCATCACTTGTGTTTCACTTGTACCCTGCGGTAGATACTTGTCATACGTGTTATTCTTCCAGATTCCAAGTGAAGTGAGTGTTGTCTAATTATGACACAGTGCAGTTAGTGTGTGTCACTCTCCCTAATGATAAGTGACTGGGCACAGAGCATAGGCCTTGTCGTACACCCCGCATGCTTTATTCATGTCGACTGTACAAGGAAACTGCATTGGAAGCAGACAAACATGTTTCTGCCCAAATCTGAGGAGAGACGGTTTATTTTTAGGAAGAGGTGGAACGGGAGTCAGCGGTTTTCCTCAAGCTTTAACAATGTAACACGTGTTGTGTTTTTAAAACATTTGAATAAGTAATATCCCCGGCTCATTTCTTGTTTGGCTTACGTAATCTAACCGAGTGACTTGGCAGATACAAATGGTTTGTTGAGAGAAAATGCTCGCACTGAGACACACACGGAGAGTTGAACTGCAGTAAATGTAACACTTTGAAGTATTAGCTGTGGGAAAAAAAAAAAACTATTTTAGAAATTGGAAAGGTCTGACTTCCTTTTATGAAAAATATAATGACCTGAGACTGAGGTTGGGAGATATGTGGAGTTTTTGCAATCATGCATCACCCTCACAGAAGTATTCACAGTGTCCATAGAGTATACATTTACTTCATATGTCCACTCATAATTTCTGTTTAAGAGACCCGTGTTTATGATTGGATACAACTTAACCTCCCCCAGAAGCAGGTCAAAGCCATTCACTAGATCACTGATGTCATGGATGTGACTACAATGACAGAATTAAATGCAAAAAAAAGCAATTATAGAAACAAAATAAATACACACACAATATATTTTACAATAATTTTTTTAAACTAACTAACTAACTCTGAATGGTTTTTAGTCACCGTTATGAAATGCTAATTATGAATGCACTGTCATTCAAAACTTCTTTCACATTGTCATGCTTGCCTGTACCTGCTAAGCTAATGTTTCTTGTTTCACAATGATGCCTTCCATTAATGCATCTTTTAAAGCAATTTAAAAAAATATATATATATTTCCCTCTGTGCCCTAGAAGGCAGGATGAAACATAGTGAGCCTTCTTTACACAACATGTAATGTTAGTATGTAATGGAACAGCTTATTACAATAATCTTTCACTCTCTGGTCTCTGGGTGTACTGTGTACGGTCAATTCTCTACAATTTCTTTGCCTTTTAACAACCAGTTATTTTCGTCTTTGAAACCATTACTCCTCTCACACCTTAGCCTTTCTTTTATGTATCTGGTGTGTTTTTGCCATTACACCTTTGAACTGGTAAATGTCAGGTATATTAGACTGCTCCACTCCTTTCAGTGTTAACCCTTTAAGCCCTCTGATCCTGCACACTCAGTCCTGCTGGTCTAAATAGCTGAAAATCTCTCAGATCTGAAAACGGAAATATTGAACACTACACGAATGAACGTGCAGTGTTATGTTTAATAAGCAGCTCCGTTGCATACGTTATTTTATTGTGTGTAGCTCATGCCGACTCTTGCTCTAACATAACAACAATCTAATTTATGGCTGCCTCAATCGCGACACAGAGCTGTAGATGTAACATACAAATTAATTATTAATTTCAGTGCAGTTACTATTAATATTTTTAACATAATCTCTTTTGTCTGGCATTTCTTCTGCATATCATGATGGCATGTACATTAGTATTTTCATACACATTTTTATCAAACGTGCTTTATCAGCTAATTGTAGTGAAGAGATTTAATCTGTTGGTAACATTGGTTCTTTTATGCTGCAACATCTCAAATTGCCTTGTGTGTAAGTGATAAATTAACAGATGACTATCAGGTGCCATTTTCCCACCCGGTGATTCAGCTCTCATCATGTTCCAGTAGGTGAGAAGCCTTCCCGGGGTTACAGACACAACAGTCCCAATCACCCTCCCCCCCCTCCTGTAAATACCTCATACGCTGACAGAAAGTGGCGCCCCTGAATGTGTCCGACAGACTGCGACTCCACAGATGATTCACTGCCGCTGTATTACCAGTGGCCAGGTTCACTGTGTTCAGGAAGGGTCTGTCTACCATACAAAAGCAATAAATTAACACTTAACCTGTTTTGCCGTCATCATGGCCAACAGAGAACAGATGGTGTTGTCAGAGGATCTTGTAGCAGTGTATTTTTAATGCGCTGTAAGTGCTAAGGCTGAGAGAAGGTAAGGAAACGTTGAAGCTACCACTCAGCTGACAGGCAGGCATCTGAATGAACGGTGCCATCATACTATGGGCGCTCAGCTTGATATTTAGTTTAAAGTTCAACTAAAGGTGTGTCCTCAACTGCAATCAAGCCTGCAGATACCGTAGCGCATTGTTTGAAGGGAAAGAAAAAAAAAAAAAGCTGGAGACCAAATGACCATGAACATAAAGCAATCCATGAAAGCATATCATACAGTATTTATCAGCACAGAGAGTCAGTTGTCATGGAGATGGACATGCGAGCTGAGTAACTGTCATGGTTTCATCCGTAGCACTTTCACTTCAGTCATAACCTTGGAAATTATTCTAATTTAAGGTCCACATATTATCTTTTTCCAGAGCTTTCATTTATAATTTCAACCTTAAGTGGTTGATCTGGCGGAAGGGACTGAATTATGTAATTTAATGAACATGTATCACATGTGTTGGGCGCTTGTTTTGTCGCTGTGTAAAAATCCGTGTACAAGACAGTTCTGATGCTGAGTCCAAAAAAACTGTAACTGTGATTTTCTGCCTCCCAAGGACTTGCAGCACTGTTAAAACTAGCAATAATTACATTATTACTGACATTATTTGCTGCTGTTTCTTTAAATATTGAGAAAGGTACCATTTAACAAGCCAAGCACTGTTAGTGAGTTGAGAATGATTTCTTTTGTGTGCATGAAAGAACATTTAACTGCTCTTACTTATAGTATTTTTCCCTGGTATTAAAGTTATCTGACGATTGTGTTAACTTAATAATATGTGTTAATTGGCTCAGAGTGCACTGCAGAGACTGTGTGACTTTAACCTTTGTAAAGTGCATCAAAATGTGAAGAAGTTTCCATTGGTGTAATTACTTTGATCGTTTCTTTGGGTGTATTCATACTGATACTATGGTTTGTGTTTCTGTAATGAAGTCCAGTAACCTGAGCAACCTTTCTCATCTAACTCTTGAACCAAAGTCACATTTATATCTGTCAACACAAGCCAGTTACATTTTCAGCCTTTAGTTTGTGTGGACTTGTACTGTATCTTCAGATCAGTTTTACAGGAACATAGTAAAGGAAGTGTAGTGATATACGCAATGGAGAGCAGGAGGAGGCGGACGCTCCTAGACCTGAGGTGTGTCGGCAATTCTCCTCATAACTATGTGTGTGTATGTGTGTGTGTGTGTGTTTGTGTGAGCATAAATGCACATACACATGTGGCACTACAGTAGCACATCGTTCAGTATTTAAGAACCACTTGACATATTCATGCCCATCTGTTGTTTAGAGTCAACACAAGGCGGTGCTCCAGAGAGACGAGAGGAGGTGTCAGACCACATCGGGTTTGTACCACACTGAAGGTCCAGACAAAGTCATTTTCTATTTATTGGGGGGTTTTGTTATTTGCATGTTGACGTCAAAAAGCAGACGGAAACTTTCCAACTATCTTTAGGAGCAGATGGGATTGGCCATGATTTTTTAGCATCCCCTCCCTTACTAACCCCTAACACACCTGCTTACAGTATAATGTATGAAAATGTATCATTTCTGATGCAACCCCATTTTCATGAGCAATTTAGGTGCACTGCACACAACCACCCGCCAAAGTACCCAATAGACTAAACTGGGCTTTATGCTCTGTGCCTTGATTTACTGAACTAAGAACCCTAATGTATTCACATCTTCAATTCCATTAAATTCAACATTATTGTCATTGTATTTGCAATCGCTGCGTCAGATCGGGCTGCCATACTTCTAATTTCATTCTAGTCATTATCATTTAATGCTTCTGTGTGGAAAGCACAGTTGACAAAATTACCCCCAGTCTACATGTACAGGTAGAAAACATTTTAAAAATGGTTTTCCCTTTCCCCCCCCTCTGTGCTGGTGGTTTACACGCTTTGTACTCTGTTTAATGTGAAGCTGAGTACATATGAATGATAGCTGTGTCAGTTTGGAGTGTGTGAATGAGAGATGGAGGTTGTGCATATTACAGCTGAGTATCTGTGGATGCTGAGGAGTGGCATTTGTGTGAGCAGTGGCGAGACCCACTTACAGTATAATAGGAGAACAGTTGGATGAAGCTAAGCAGGTTGTCCTGGATAGTATGGTCAAAATATGGGTCAAGACCGGATCCTGTACCGCTCCCTGCTTCACTTTAACCCTTCTGTGCCTGTGACTCAAGTGTGTGTGTGTGTGTGTGTGTGTGTGTGTGCGCCAGTGTGTGTGTAACTTCATGCTGGTGTACATGTTTGAATTAGCATTTGCATAAAACTGTATTCGTAAGCCAGTTTTGCATTTGTTACACAGATGTATTCCACAAAATGATGCATGTACATACATGCAGAACATGATTTGTATTCATAAGTTTGTCCATCTTACTGTATGTGTTACACCAGCTTTACTTGTTACCTGAATGTAGGAGGTGAAGGCTGTGCTGTCCCCCCCCCCCCAATTCATTTGTGATTTGACTGTACCAGTCACACACTGCATTACAGCTTTTCTTGTTCTCACAGTTTTCATTTGCCCCACTCCCGTATCATTGATGTCACAGCTTTATTTGTCCTTCCCCTCCCACCCTCCGTGATGGTGAGTTCTGAGTGTCCTATGGGTGTCACAGCTTAATCGGTCCCTGTGGCCACTGTTTAGTCAGTATGACTGATGAAGGGCACCGCTGCCATGGATGGCTGAGTGATCTTCTGAACCCATCAATCAGTACCAAAGTCTTCTGCGACAATCACATGTCTGAAAGCCAGTCTCTTGATCTCAATCTCTCCTCTTATACTTTATGTTTTTTTTAAATCTTGTACAGATATTTAATATATTTTAACTTAGAGCTTCAGTAACAAAGCTGTTTAAAGAGTGGAGAAAGGAAAGATTACGACCTTTGAACATGAAAATTTCCATTTCTAGGTGCTAACTCTTAATCTGTTGGAGACTTTATTTGTCTCATTTACTTTGTACTATAACTCTTGTGGGAGTTTGTCCAATAAGTGTAATAGAAAAAAAGCTCATCATAAAGTGAGCCAAATGTGACTTTGACACAGGGTGTAAATTATCTTGTTCTCATTGTAGGTTTGTCCACTTTTAGCTTAAAATATTTTCTAATAGTTGCTTTGTATTTAATGTGAAACTCAGTAATGAAATGAATGCATTCACTGCTTATGTAGCATGCTCACACATTGTCTCAAGTCACAAGACTTCATATAGCTCCTATTAAGTCAAAGTCACCAACATATACACACTCGGTGTAATGGCAATTGTCCGTCTTGGCTGATGGTCTACAAACTCAGCATATTCATAGCAGTGCAACATGCACCATGTAGAGCTGTGATGAAAATCATCTGCTTTGCGATTGCTGTAAAAGACTTTATACTTCTCCCCTATTGTTTGCAGTTTGTAGATTATAATCATCTGGCCAGCACCTTGCATGACAGCTCCACCCACCCACCCCACCCCCCACCCCACCCCGCGGTGTGTGAGTGCACATGGGTGAATGAGAGACACTGTAAAGCGCTTTGTCCCGCTTAGCTTGAAAAATGCAATGTAAGTGCAGTCCATTAACCATGTTGTGTTTGCTGAAGCAAGCTCTCCTCTCTACGTAGACTTACTGTACAGCTGGTGCTGAACTTCACTCTCTGAATTCTACCTGGTCTGATCTACAACCCTGAGTTTTCTTTAATATTAAAAGTTTTTGAGTTTGCATATGTCTGTTGCTCCCATTGCAGAGGTTTCCTTTGTTATTCATGTCACGTGTGAAGAATGTCAAGAGTGACTTGAAAATGCCTTTCAGTGCATTATTTATACTTTTCTGAGAGTTTGGGTCTGTGCCTTTGTCATGTTATATTTCCATCAAGGACATTCCTTTCAGAGTTAATTCATTTTGCAGATACATTCTCCTGCTTTCTAATGCTAATAGCTGAGCGTCTTAGAGATAGAGAGAGACAGAGTAAGATGTTGCTTTGTCTAGTTGTCATTTACTAAGCCTCTCTTGATTATCACTTGACATCAGCAGTTCCATGCTTCATTACACTCGTCTGTGCCCCTCTGAAGAGACTGTTGGATGGCCAGCTATCATCACTGTCATTTCTATATGCCACATTCTGTTTGCTCTCTTCCTGTGAAGGCACCGAAGTCACACAAAACTTTCTAAAAGTTATTTTTAGAGTGACTTAAAGGGCATAAAGTATTCTCTACATGTATTAAAGGGGACGTATCACGCACATTTCAAGGTCTCTATGTATATTCTGGGGCACTACCGCTATATCTTTGCATTATTTACATTTTTAAAAACTCCTTGTTTATTTTTTATTATTAGTATTATTACTATCTATCTTAGGCTGGTACTGTTTTTAGCTCTTCAGTTCAGCCAACTTTTCAAATACATCAGTACTTGTTTGAGCCTGAAATCCGATCCGGCATATGCAAGTGGACAATGTGAACAACCTTAGCAACAAAGGCTAGCAACGGACGGCCGTTTGTGAGCATGCGCGAACAATCTGATGTCATCACGAGGAGGAAGTAGAGGTAACACTGCAAACAAAGCGCTTTGTCAAGTCAGCTGAAGCCCTGGCTTTTGACTTGCAGGGCGCGTGTTTATATACATTCACCTTAATTTCTGCAACTTTGACCATGTGTAACAGAGACATCCAACATCATAACAGTATAAAAATAAAATAAAATCCAAAAAGAAGGATTCGTCGTTAGCTTCACTGAATGCACTTTGATGTACTATTAAAAGATAGGCCAGATGACACTGAGTCATAGACAATCTACAGTATGTTTCTCTGTTTATGTGCACATTGGTGGTGTTGTATTATGAATATACTGTATGTCATTGTAAGGCTCTGTGTTGGCAAAGATAGATAGATAGATAGATAGATAGAAACTGATTAAGAGATAGTTTCCGATAAAGAGATAGAGACAGAGAGCACCCTGGGAGAGTACATCATGAGTAGGAGGTATCCGAGCCTCTTGGGAGTCTGCCTGCAGGTTAAGTGCGGCTCTTGGAGGAGCTGGATAGCCTCTTTATTCATTTAATTACAGGTTAGCACAAAGTCTTTGATTAAAGACTTTCTTATTGAATTCAAGGTGGCCTTAACAGTCTTTATCTACAAACGAAAATTAAAAGTCTATGGGTATCTACAAACTAAGATACCATAGAGCCCTTGTACTCAGGAATGGCGCCGTTTGTAGGTGCATTTTGTCAGTAAACGTGTTCTCGCATGGAGGACATATCGTTTTGGATGTAGGATGCTCATAGATCATAGAAGCAGTCTTGGCTAATCGTCCTTTACCAGCCCTCCCCTCCGTTTGTGTGCACCCACACATCCTTGTATTTGTATTGTAAGGTTTTACTGATCAGATTGAGTGAAAAATCTAATTTACGGTAATCGTGCCTTTTACATCAGAGCTTCAATAATATATATTTATAAATGTAAAGAGCATACAATGCGAGAAGCTACACTGTAACATTTATCTGTTTATATACTTTTTAGTCATCTGTAACCATCAGCGGCAAGAGTTATTGATGGATGTTGATGTATTTTGCACAGAAATAATCCATGAAGAACTACTTAATTACTCACTCATTAATGGTTGTGATTAATGTTGAGTGTCTGTCCTCCTTTTAATCATGGATACACTCTCAAGTTACATCTCACTGAACATAGTTAACATGTTTTTGAAAGTTGAAAGTATTTAAGTTAAAGGGTAGGACTGAACTTTATTGTTGCTAAAATGAGATTTTCTCAGAGATAGAAGTACACATTGCTACACACACACACACACACACGCTGATGTGTGCCGCAGTAGGAAAGTCCCAGATACACACAGATCAGGCAGAAGTTCCAGCATCTGCATTCGCTCTACTTTTAGAAACTTTTACTTTCAAGTAAACTCAAGGATGCCAGCGGATCCCTTTAAGGTACCAGTCTCTACTGTCCACACACAAGAGTTTAGTATAAAACTGTGCTGGACTGTTTAGTTACGTGCCTCTCAAAGTAGGCTGTTTGTAATTGAGGGGGGTTTATTATAGAAGGCCAGGGGATATTTTAAAACAGATAAGGAGCGTTCTGAAAGCCAAGGCTAGCTGTAACAGCCCTGATTCTGTCTTGGTGATTTACACCACTGTGTAGGTCTACTAGAGGCTTTCAACACTAAGGACTGGGCCTCTGTTGGTGCTGTATACATGATGAATTACCTGGTGGTTATGAGATAACACACGTCAAAGTGTTGCTGTCACGCTCACAATGCCTGCACAGCGGTCACACACAGAAAAACAATGGCCGGTGTTTTTCTAACTCGAAACGGAGAATATGTGATGACAGTGAGGGACGGCAATATCGCAGCACCTCACTGAATTAGAGAGATCAGAGGTGTTTATATAAAATATACGAGTCAGTGTCAGTGACAGGCAGACAAGAGATCCGCTAATTATTCACGTCGCCTTTGCTCAACTTGAACTGTAAATGTAATGCATCAAAAACAAGCCTATTACTGTATGTTGGTATTGTTTTGCCCTCATACCTGTGAATTTCACCCCTTCTGTCTTTATCAGCCACTTCATGTGAGCGCCTCTCACATATAAAACATATTGGAATGGTGCTGTTTGCCCCACAGTGCTTTTTGAAATGAAGAAGCAAAAAGGGAGGCTGGTGGATGAGTGGATGAGGAAGCACAGCGAGCCAACCGCAGGATTCACAGTCATCCATGATGCCCTAGTCCCCTCTCAATGACAGGTTTTCCCTTGTCCACCTCCAGACTCATCACCTTAGAGCAGGAAGTGTCATGAATATTCAGCTAAGTGTCCACTGTTTATTACTATGCAGCAAAGATCAATGTGTGCCCTCTGCATGTGAACACACACTCTAACTTCTCTGTTACCAGCCAGCACACCTGGACAGCAGTAGCCAGAGCACTGAACCATCACTAGCACTGACACTTTACTGGACTAAATTATGTGAAGTCCTAGAGAAATAATAAAATAATAATGGAGTCCTGGAAAAGTAATGGCTCGAGTAAGAGGGAGACACATGAAGGAAGCCTATTTGTAGTTTCCATCTTTGGCTTCACTGTTTGGTTTTGTTTCTCAGTGGAAACACTGCTAGAATGCTCGCTGTGAATAAGCTGAAAATTCAACATTTGGACAGCTCCAGAGTGAAACAACTCTCCCTCCCGCAGCATGCCAAATAAATATTGAGTTTATGAGTTTGTACTTATTCTCTAATTGGCAGCCGAGTTTGACTGTGACACTGTAGAACAAATTATTTAATTCCAATTTGGTATCCCTCCAATCACTTACTTTCATAATAATAGCATAATAGGCCTTATATGTTTTTTAGTTGTGTAATTGCTGACTAATATAATACAGAGTAAGACGAGAATACAAGATATTCTCAACATAGATAGCTGTGCCAGTTGACTGTTGAGCATTGTTGATCCATCTCTTTTAACATGGCTGGGATTGCATTGTTTTTAATCAGCTAATGCTGCACTGGGTTGACTTATACTGATGAAGTCAGTCAAGACGATGCTAGTATTGAGTGTCTGTCCGGCTGAACCCGGCCACGTATTTAATCCTCTACCCAAAGGGAGAAGGCTCTTAACAACAGCTTTATTGGGAATACTCAAGCCATCAAGTGCAGCGCGAGGAAGGAGAACGGGGATCGGCTGGGGAGACGCGGCGGTGGTCGTCATGGTGGTAGAAAGAACCAGACTGACAAATCGTATGAGCTGGGAAGTGTTTGTTAATGCAGGGCATCTGTGTGTGTTAAAGTTTTCTCCTGTGTCAATAAAATACAAGTTGTGCAAGTTTACACAGAAAACAAATTTCCCTCACGTTTAGCAAGAACATGTTGGAGTGTGTGAATGAGAGATGGACTCGGTGTGGGCGGATGTCGTGTGTGCGTGTGTGTGTGTGTATGTGTCCCTGCTACTGTGCATATTTGCTTGTGTACACACATGCATACATGTGGCAGCGGGAGGCGGACCAGTGGGTGTGCACACCAAATGATTCAGCACTTCATGGACAAGATTCATGTTTTATGAGTATGGGCTTCCATAAATTACATGGCCCGGCTTTTCTGCTGCTGCAGCACAGCGTCGTTCTCCCCTGCCCTCCCTGTTGCTGTGTTTTTGCACACTACATGTCATTCGAATTTATTGTGTCAATATATTTGAAGATGCTGAATGTCAATGTAAATGTTGTCAAAGAAACGATTGCCCTCCGTAGACCGTGTGCCTGTGTAAGTTTACTGTTCAACCGACTCACGAGTATATAAAGTCTGTGACAGAGAGACGTGCTAACTTGACTCAGTATGTTTACCTGGGCGCCATGTGTAGGCTTGTGACAAACCACAGAACTTACTGGAGTGTACTTCAGGGGGCTTCCTGTGTGTTACTTAGCAACGGTGAGCTTGCACTGCAGAGAGATTTGGTTTTCTGAAGGATACCATCTTCTCCTACATGTCCCTGTGTGATTGTGTATTTTTGAGAGTGTATACAAACAGAGAAAAAGAGAGAAAGAGGCAAAATTGACTTCTCTGTTTGGTGAATCAACAGATGTGTCAAGAGAAGCTGATGGAATAGCTCGACTCAGAGGGAGTAAATTCACATACCTGGTCTTTATCCTCACCGCCTCTTTGTTGTCAGGCTCACATCAAAGTCATACATAAGTCAAAACTTCAGTTCAAAAAGTAGCGCAACACTTCATCTGGACCTTTATGCATGTAACATCTATGGCTATACTTGTGTTATGTTTGTGCTGTTAGTGTGAGATCACTAGGTTGCCGTTAACCTGTCAGTGGATCAGTCTGTTGTTACATGAAAACATACATGTTACTATAGATGCCTTCCCCACTAGTTACCAGTAAAGCTTCTACAAGAGATGGCTACATTCACTAATCTTTCTATTTTGGACACAAAATACAAAATCATTAACCTGGAGCTGTTCTTCTGTATATTTGATGAATCTAAGTCCAACATTCGCTCACCTTTTATCTCTGTTTTTGGCCCACCACATCCTAAAGGGAAATATCTGGCTCTCTAGCTACTATATGCTTCACTTAAGCTCGTTTCTAATTTTGTTTGTTTACTGTTTGGTGCTGGGCAGGTAGTGCACAGTGGGTTTTATCAGAGCGTTTATTCTAAAAACAACTGCCTGCCGCTGGAGACGAGGATGATGTGAGCGGTGAGAGCGAATCAAAATAGTAGCTGAAAGATGTTGAAACACTTTGCATGTAGATCATGAGCTGCTGAGTCAGTTGATAATTCTCTGGGTTAATATCACTGTAGCAGATCAGTGAGGGGTTTTAATACCATCATCACAGGACTCATTACAGAGTGACTTGGGATTTGTAGTCTGATCAGTGAACCTATCAATATGTACCTACTTCCTAACAGGAATATAAGTACAAACCTCTGCTTTATAAAGCTTTTTTATTTACATTTTCTGTTCATGCTATACACCAAATTCTACCTCTTATAGTGAGCAGATGCATTTTGAGTATGCTATAGTTGCAATTGTTGCATGTATTTGCTGTTAGCCTTTGGAAACAAGACTCTGACCTCTCTATAAGACAGATGAGTTAAACCAATCTAATTCACAAACACATCAATAGGAAAGGAGCACATTTCCCTGAGCAGAAATTGACTAGGGGTTGATGGAGAGGGCAATGCTGTGTGTGTGTGTGTGTGTGTGTGTGTGTGTGTGTTAATGCGTCAGCATGTGTGTATCCACAGTGCAGACATTTGTGTGCACCTGTACGTCACAAGCGTCTTACTTATCCCAGGAGCTCCCCTTTATTACGTGTGTGTGGCTATTTTTAAAGCTGTGTTGAAAGGTTAACTCTGAAATCACTGAAACATTGGTTTAACTGAGGAAAAAAAAGACATGAATCCTCTGGGGCATTGATGCCACGTTGTTACAGTCACCCGCTACACGCTTTACATCACCCCAAACCAATCATTGTGATGGCACTGTGTAATGTTACTCTGACTGATGGTTTAGCCAGTACTGTATGTTGCTTGATATATTGATGAGTACAATGCTTTTACCTTTTACAATTCACATCATTTGGGTATCATTTTTTTGGAGACATCATTGTGCCTCAGTACACCATAAGTCAAAGAAATGTATTGCTACGTCCCATGAAATGAAAAATGTCTTCCCTGTGCTATGTCTTGTATCAATGCAGGTATTGTCTTATCATTTAGTTCCAATCCTCTGAAGCAAATGCTCAGTGTTTTCCAACCACTCATACTGGTGCCAAAATATGGCTGTGCTGCTTCTTTGTTGTACTATTTTCCTCCACAAAGCTCCAGTGGGAGTTATGTATTTGTAGCCACATTTTTGGTGAAACAATGACTGGAACATGCATACCTAAGAAGAAGTTTCCATGGATGTTTTCCATGGATGAATCCAATGTAAGCGACATGGATTCAAGCTAAAGAAAGACGCTTTCTCCATGAAATACCAAACGACTGGTTTACTTCAGAGGGTGAATATTTGATATCCAAAACATAGATGTTTTGGTGAAGTGTCACTTCAAGCTAAAGGGTGATAGCAGCAGTAACATGAGGTCAGAGATGTGTCAGTGTGCAACAACAATATCAACATCATCTGCAGTTTTCTCCTCTGCCGAAACCTTGAACATATACACCCCAAGGCCCACGGTATAAACACATCTCCTCCTCCTCTTCATCCTTCTCCACCTCCTCCACAAGTAGGTGTGATGGAGGAGGTGAGTGCTTCAGCAGCACAGCAAAGACCGACATCGATGTCCACATCGTCAGCTTTGTCCTGCCAATTTCTGAGCTCTCTAACCCAACATTCTGTTTCACGTGGAAAGAAAATTTTCTTTTTTAATTTTTTTAATTTTTGCAAAAACCTTTTTTTTTGCAGCTATGTTCTTCTTAAATTTCATTTAGCAAAAAATAATGGTTTAACAAACCCTACCCAATGTGTAGGCCAGTCATAAAGACCTGGGTTCTGGCATCTCACTTACACACCAGCTAATTATAGTCCACTGTAATTACAAATGTGTCATTTCTCATTAGGCCCCAACAGCAGACATGCAAATGAAACACTCTGTTTGACAGAGGGGCTTTTTTTTTATCTTTTCTTCCACTCTTTTATATCTCTCAGAGTAAAAAAAAAACATCTTAAAGGTACTTATCCCTCAATTTTAATAAAGGCTACATCTTCATCATTATTATTTCATTATCCTGATTTGCATATATGTTAATTGGGCCTTTGGGGCATAAACGGAAAGCATAGTTTTTAGTCTTTGATTCTGGTATTGTTCTGCCTATTATGCTAAGTCTTACTCAATGCAATTTCTGCATCAGCTGCATTTTGTGTGACTACTTTCTCTTCTAACCTGCTTGCACCACAACAACCAAGACCTTTAACCTGTGGCCTAAGAAAGTTTATGACGTCTTAAACGGTCTCCACGAGTGGTTGCCAATGGTTGCTTTCTACATTAAATCAAGAACACATAAACACGGCGGCAGGCTGTAGTCATCTGGCTGTTCACATTAACAATGACCAGCTTAGTGAGTCTGTGTGCAGTGTGATCCTACGGCACTGCACCACTGACTGCTATTGGAAACTATGTGTCCTAAGGCTCTGATCTATATGTCATAGAGCCCTGTGTGTCTCTATTGCATAACTTACGTAAATAAAAACAAATCTCTCTTTCAGCTTTTTTGACTACACATCTCTGACCTCATGTTACTGCTGCTATCACCCTTTAGCTTGAAGTGACACTTCACCAAAACATCTATGTTTTGGATATCACACACACACACACACACAAACACACATATTCATGCACATGCAGTACATGTGAATTTATGAGCAGCATATACATGCAAACATACATATCAAATACCAGTAGTCAACAGAGGATCAATGGATGTTTTGCATCACACAGAAACTCACAATCAGATTATGGTTTATCACTACAGACAAATATTAGTCACTGCTCACAACACAACCTCACTTGCTCTGGTTAGGTCATAACTTCATGCACAGTTCAACACTGCTTTCATCATGTTGTCAGAACCATTATGGGTTCATTGATCGAGTCGGGGCACCGGAGGATGTCATTAGCAGACGCACACGTCCAAACACAGCATCTGTGATGTAGCCTGTTTTGACCACTTGAGGGCATCTGGGTTGTCTTAAGGTGTGTTGTTTCTTGTTAAGGTTTTCAGTTTCAGCTCAATCTGGTGTTCTGACGGCCGGTTGTTTGAATGCAGTTAAATGGTTCAACAGCTAAATATAGTGGTTACACTCAGGACAAAATACCAAAATAACAGACTGGTACTTTCATGGAAGTCTATGTTTAATTCACCGGATTATTTTAAACAATGTATTGCACCGTGGCACATTGAAGTTGATGGGTTTCCATTTAGTGTTGAGGCCATCACACATTTCTTTTAGGGGGGAAAAAAAAAGATGAGAGCAACATGATGTATGTATTCTCTGTGCAGAGTAGTTTGCATCTCCAGTAATCCTGCAGCAGCGTCCTGCTGAGCTCTGCACTGCTCTCTAGTGGCTGAAAAGTAGTAAAGCAATTTGTAAGAAGTAAAGCAATTTAAGCACGACAGGATAACAACCTGCAGCGTCTGCATTTTCATTATAATTGCAATACAGTGGAGGTACAGATTATATGAAGTTGGCATGACACATGCAGCACAATATGTTTGAAAGCATTTACCTATACTACACTACACCAAAAACATGTAGAAAATTTAACTGCATAATGAGCTGGAAAACAGCAAATACAGTCTTGAAAAGTCTTCAGTATCCGGACACACAAACTATACAGCAAACTAGGTTTCACGTTTATAATTTAGCATCTATTTTAGAGCTACTGTGACATGACATCATAACATTTACACTGTGAACAACATGATCGACCAGCGATTCAACCAGTGAGTTGTATTATAGGTACAAAAAGCTTCACATTCATCTACATAGTTATTATATTTATTTGTGAAGCCGCAACATTTTCAATTGACAAATTTTGTATTTTTATTCTTCTTTAATATTGCCTGTCATGATGTCACTGAATCCAAAAAAAATAAATAACATGGTGAACTGGCAGGCGCTTATTTACTTAAAAATATACACTATGTTAAATTTTACCATCAATCTAGCTGTTCTCCAAGAAATGTTTGGATAAGATTTTGAATTATCTTAAAAACAAACATATCTTCAGTTCTTTGTTTATCTCTGTTTATCCGTCTTTATCCCACTGTGTGTAGTGTAGTGTCGTTGTGTTTCTTACACTGCACATGTTTGATGACAAAATAATTTAACACCATAGAAACAACAGTTTGTTTGGCAGTTTGTTTCCACGGACACATTCATTCATTCACTCCATGAGTTTAAATATAAATTTGCTGTTTATGTTTTATCATTCCACGTTTGACATTAAGTATGAATCTATCTGAAGGGAACAAGTGATCTTACCTCAAATTACAGCTGTAGTGTGCTGAAGAATCGTATCTGTATCTTTACATAATTTAGCTGATTGGTTTGTTTGTGTCGACTCCTTGAAAAAAGCTGTGATAATAACATTTATTGAAATTAAATCATATGAGAAGTTTGTGGTTTTAAGTTGTTACCAACTCCCAGACATCTGAAATATGACCAGACTACACACTGCTGTTTGTAGACATCAGAAGCCAATAAGTTGAAGCCACTGGTTTCATGTTTCAAATCTAAAGTAACCAAAGCCGTCAAATATATTTGGTGGAGTACAAAGTACAATATTTCCCTTTAGTGGAATTCTAAAGTAGCATAAAATTGCAATACTCAGCTAAAGTATAAGTACCTCAAAATTGTACTTCGGTAAGTGTACTTTCCACCACTGAAAATGTGTATACTACTAGCAAGCCTAAAGTTGTCTCTCTGCTAAATAGGATAAAACCTAAAAGCAGGCACAACCATTGCGTGTAATTTGGATGCAGTTGCACTTCATCTTGTGTGTTAGTTTTCACACCAGGGACCACAGACTAACAATAACCTCACTGTGGTTCACCTCTGATACGACTGAGTGTATCAAGAGACACATGAAGTATTTGATGTGTGGGTAGCTATGGTAACATTTGATCTGTGACAGTGTTAATGGGTGTCTGAGTATGTGTGTGTGTGTGTGTGTGTGTGTGTGTGTGTAATGTCTGCCGGTTAATGATCGCTGTCATACTCGAGTATTAACCCTGTCACTTCAGACTAATCACTGTACTCCGTGTCCCCCGTCACCTCCATTAGCTCATCTTTTTTTCCTGTGGTGGCATGCTATCATTTGTTTTGCACTTTACTTTTACTTGACTTTATTTTACGACCAAATGGGTCACAGCAGCCACAGTGCAGCCCCGGCTAATGACGATTAGTGTCATAACTTTTACAGTCTTTGGCCATTACAGACATCATTAGTCTTTCATTGTCTCATGGGGAAAACGTTATTGCTGTTCTCAATCAGCGGTGGCTAAGGTCCCATTCGCACACTCACCATAGATCTCATTGGAGATCTATGGTGCATATCATATGAGTACACCTTAATAGACCTCTAGGAAACATTAAAACATGAGCAATGTGAAACATACTTAGCATTAATAATTTCACAGAGGTGTAATTTTACAGTTATGGCTGGGATTCATTTCATTAGAAAGAGGATGTTTGTCTTGTTCTCTCACACGTAGTTTATGATTCATTCGCTTTCGCACTTTTGTACGTACATGCAATGCTCCAATAAAATTTAATTTAACTGTTTAACTGTTTTAACTGTATTTTTAGCTATATTTCTGTAAGTTTACAACTTTTTGCTCCTCCTTATTTTGGCCTCTACGTGTTGCCATTCTATTAATCATCTGAACTATGCCCAGGCCCCTTATCATGCATCAGAAAGTTATTTACTATTAATGAACACACCTCTGCTTAAGTGCCTACAGTGGATGCACCACTGAAAAACAAACAGAAAAAGCATGAATATGCTCATTTATATACACTGAATATCCTTTATACACACCGTGCTATTTGATTTGATCCTGAGAAAACCTGCTAGCACAACTGTGTTTTGGATTGTATGGGTGCGTGGTTCATTTGACAGAAGTTGTAGGACATGTCAGTTGTGGTAATGCTATCAGACGTACAGTGGCCTGGGATTATGATGGACCTGTGGGCTTCTTACGCCTGCATACACCTCATCTGTGGACTGCAGCTTGACAGGAAGCCAGCTTTAAAGATAAAAAAAAAATCACTGTCCACACCTGAAGGTCAGTGGCTTCTCCTTTTATGTATTTGAAGAGGGATGAAACTCATAAAAAATACCTTCCCTTAACAGGCATTCTTAATTAAATTGAATGTGTGCAAACCACCAACAAATAATAAACATTTAATATTCACAGGAGCATTTATGGACCTGATTTTCTTCATATCACATTTCTGAATTCACCATCGGAGCGTGTCCTGACCTGACATCATCCTCATTACCATTCTATTAAACTTTCCACAACTGAACTACCTTCATCTGTATCAGAAAAATATTAATATTAATGAGCACAAACTATACACTCTGCGTTTGAGACACAAACAATAAGGCATGCACAGACTCACACACACTCATCCATACGCACTCGGTGTCAGCCTTCAGGTAGAAGGGTTTGGACTAATTGATATTCCCTCACACTGCCCAGGGCTTCTCCAAGGAACCTCACTCTGCAGTGCTGCTGACAAGGCACATTCCATCACTGCTGCAGACTTAAAATAGGATCAAAGGATGGGGTTTTGTGTGTGTGTGTGTGTGTGTGTGTGCGTGTGCGTGTGTGTGAGAGAGAGAGTGACAGATAGAAAGAACAGAGAGAATGTATGTGACCAGCATGTTGACTTCTCAGTGAATTGAGACAGTGTTGTCGTCCCCCGCCTTGTCTCACTCCCTTTCTTTATATTTGTATGCTTGATCACATTAATGTCCTTCAGTAGCCTCATTCAGGCAAAGTGATGAACCATAAGTGGCTTGTTTATGATTTGGGCTATTATTCAGGGGTCAACCAATCACTGCAGGTGAGGGGTCAAGGGGATATGTCTAATCACTGGCACTTGTACTCATTCATTCTCCTTCTAATTGCTGTAATCACGTGTTCTTTATATGTGCAAAAGTCAGAGTACAAGGCAAAAAAAAAAGCCCCCAGCCATTTTTTTTTTCAAACAATTGACCTTTCTTTTCAAAGTTATAGTTACCAGGAAGACCTAATTAGGTTGTTCCAACTCACCCTAATTCAATCAAAAAGCTGTTATAAGACCCTAAATCTCAGAACCCATCAGCTATTGTCTGACAATGATTTGGCCTCTGGGTGCAACAGCCAAAAGAGAAACGATGTTTATGATCGGATTGTTTTACAAGTAGCCAGTGTACACTAAAACCAAACATTAATACTTTTTGTAGGTGGTTTAGTTCGCCTCTTTAGTCCAACATGGACTGTGTACCTGCATGCAATCAAAGCACTTTCCTGTAGAAATTGCCGGCATGGAAACGGAAACCAGAACACTTCTGATATCTTGCCTCGCCACAGGCTCGCCATCCTACAGACATTAAATGCGTGGTAGTTGATTTTGTTTTATGTGTAGTTCAGCAACACGAGTGTTAACTAAATTGTTTTTATGTACTCTGAGAGTAAGCTATTTGTGAGTGGAGCTCACAGTTTGAAGCCCCTGTGTTTCATTAATGTCTCCGTCGGAGGGCTCCACACCTCAGGCCAACTTTAATCTCATCCCTCGGGGAGGGGCAACACTCTGTCATGCTTTCAACAGAGACACATATTGTAATGTGGCTATATACATATTCTCTGGTGGCATATTTAGTACACGGTGCGGAAATTATGCGATATACATTTAAACGATTTTATGACGCTCTGCATGAGATGATGGACCAGCTATTTAAAAGTCCGTGAGCAGAAGCCTAATGTATCAGTTCTCACTTGAACAAAATCTCTCAAGGGTTGTTTTCAAACCATTTCAAATATATTATTCATTGACAACGATGCATGAGCAGACTTGTTGGCAAAAGAGCAACACTTAAAGATTGCTTCACTCCAGCAAGCTCATTGATTCGCCTGTTATCAGTCTGCTGTAGGAAACAACCTAAGGAAACCCACAGCAATGAGGGGCGATAATCATGAGAGATGCCCCTCTGAAAGCCCTGCACATCTCCAGTCTCCTCACCCTCTATTCTCGATTCAAGGCCCCTCACATCTTGTTTTTTATATTTTGTCTGTTGCAGATATTTATTTACTTTAATACTATCAAAAGGACAAACTCGTGTGAATAGTTAACACACAAAACTTTGTCTGCTGTATCTCCATTAACTTGGTACATATGTTCATGTTCCTCAGAACATGAATCTAATAATCCCCTGACCTTTCTGGTCCAAATCCAGGACCTCATCATGAAGTCTAATTTGTGACCACTTAACAAAAGCTTTCCGCTCTGTTTCTGATTAGCTCGTACTTATTAGACTTCAAAACAAATGAGGTGCATACACACACTTTGTAATACTCCTGGACTCGTGATTTTGACTGATTAGATGACTGAAACATGGGGAGAAATAGCGAGACAAAAGAAGAAAAGAAAATGACATAAATCCTAGCTAAGTAAAATCATTACTTATTTCAAATTAAATTAACTTTCTGCCTTTGATTATGCAATGTAATTTGATCGTGGCAAGTTAAGCTTATTTTATGTCACTGGGCTTGAGAAGTGCTGAGTCCCACTGGCTGTTTTTCCTATAGGTGATAAAGGAATATGTCCCTCAAGCAAAGTAATAGCAATAATCAAATGGGTTGTTTATCGTACTTCCATTGGGTGACATTTGTTGTGCCTGGGCAGCAGGACATCTAACTAACAGTAATGTAATTTCCTCAGAGGAGATTAGATTAGAATGCTCTGACCTGAGGCTGTGCTTTCACAAGTCTGCATCAGATTCTGCTCCATTTCATCGTAGTGCACTTGGATCTCTGTGTTTTTCCACACAGGTTGGGTTTGGTATTTTTGGTCACTGGTATTGTGTCAACACTGTATTGCTAACAGAGGAATAGAAGCTGGTATGCTTTGTGGTTCACTTGTGTGTCTTCCTTGTAACTGGCTAATTTCTTGCAAATTACACCCTAAAGCAACATTTAGTCCGAGTGTCCAAATGTGTTCATCTAACTGTCTTTCTCTGTGACCCAACTTAAAGAATGCCTAAGTGTCGAAAGTGTTCGTGAACAAATGAATGTGAACAGCTCGGGGCAGACTGTCAGTTCACCGTAACCATGTTAAGTCCTAGAAGGAGAAGTATAAATGGGACATTAGAAGTCACAGGAAAAGGTCTTGACTTAGAGGGCTTTGGAATGGGACTGCAATGGACTCTCATACGTTCACATGTAGGAGGAAAAAAAATTTAGGTATGTGCGCCCTTGTTTTACTTTATAAATGTAGATATGTACATTTTTCCACAGGGTTTTGGTTGTGCTTTTGTGCGACACATTATATTCATTTGCATTCTCGTGGATTATGTTTGCTTTTCCAATCTTGTGCATGCTGTGCAGCACGTAAATCCATGGCTGTGCTATATGTGGAAAGCTTGTCTGACCATCCATGCATTCAGCCTCATGCTGTGCGTAACTGAGAAGATCATCCACCATGCAAAGCCTCTCCTCTCCTCTCCTCTCCTCTCCTCTCCTCTCCTCTCCTCTCCTCTCCTCTCCTCTCCTCTCCTCTCCTCTAGTATTATCCCAGACATGTATCCAAGCAATGTATTTTGTGCTTAACTGGAGTGCCACATTTGTAGAATTTATGGGGGATTACTTGTGCCTTTGTTGAAAACAAAAGAATATGAAATAATGCTGCTGTATACAGTTTCAAAACATTTGTTTTCCAAATTCTAATAGCTAAATCTAATATTACCCAGCTGTATAAGACTGACTAATCCTGCAGGATTGCATCCCATAATTTAGAACACGCCGTATTTTACTATTTAGTAACTGTCGTGGATGAGGGACCATTGTTGGGCTGACAGTGTCCGCTGCTGGTTGAAGCGTTAACTGCAGTGCCTCCTACAGCACTGCGGAGCGGGAAGCTGGTGAACAGCCACGGGACATAAACTCTGTATGCACACACCTCCCAGCTCGAGTCAGTGGAGTGAGATCAGTCCAAACAAACAAACAAACAAACAAAAACGCGCCTAACCATCATTACGCTTACCTACGCGTGATTTTATGAGGAGGGTGGGAAGACCTCCTAAAAGGAACGTTTGATAAACCTGCTGCATGCACTGTTTCTTTTGTCGCCTTGCAGGGACACCGCTATCATTCTGTCCTGCTGTCCCCACACACACACTCTCTTCTGTAATAGGAAAGGTTGAATAAGATTGGCCCTTGTGCTTCTGTCACTTCAACCCATCCTATATTTGTGAATCCGTACGGCCGGAAATCAACAGGTGCGTCTGGCGTGCAGAGAACGAAAGCACACCAGGGCGATGCAATGCACCGCTCCAGTCCCCCATGAGCCCACACACGTTTAATTACAGCCACAAACAGCAGATGGCTCTCTTGAGTTTTAATTCCTGTGTCTGTGATTTAGACTTATATGATATTCATTTAGAAACAAGGGAAAGATCAAGCGTGTTGTCAACAACAATCATGTGGAACCGACACGTACGATTCAGCATCCAACCAGAGGAACAGGGTGCTGGGTGGAGTACGGCATTAAGCATATCTCCACCATACCTGCTTCACATGACACATCCTCAAGTATGTGGTGGACATGGCAAATAAACGATGTCCGATGAAGGAACCGTCTCCCTCCATCCATGTTCAGTGCTGAAATAGTGACGCTGTCCGTGGTGCTGAAACCACATACAGAGTCAACGTAGCGCGCAGCCTGAAGGGTTTGCAACCGGGGTCTGCTACTGTTTCCCCCTCTGGTGAGGTGGAGCGTTAACTTGTTATAAGCTGTAAAGATTTTGATTCTAAATATGGTGAGTTGACAGTAACAGTGGTGTGAAAATATACTATTTTACAAGCGTCACCCTATCGCCTCAAGTTCAACAACAACAAAAAGAATGTGCTGCATAGCTTCTGTCTTATTTCATTGCAAATGTAGTGTTTGAGGAAATCTAATGGCAGGATTCAGACCAGGCTGCTCATTCTGCTTAAAACAGTCCCTTGTTATTCGAGAGGGAGGGAGGGAGAGGGGAGAGGGGGGAGGGGGCATCCTCTTCACTCAGGCGTGTACTAACGAGTGGTTAGGACTTGTTGATGGGGAGGATTTGTTGATCTGGTGGACATAGACAGAGGCGAGTGATCACCACTGTCCATTTGGGTTTTTTTTTTCTCTTTCAGCGTGGGAAATTAAATGTGCAGTATAGCAGTGCCTGTATACTTGAAACTCCCACGCCGTGGGCTCTATTGGAAAACCCACTGGGTCGAACAGTTTGCTGGTCACCGGGGGGGTTTAAGTTAATGTATATGTTTGTATGCAGCTTGTCACACAATGCAGACGTCATCTCCACTGGACTCAGATCATCTTTGGTTATGTGTGTTTTTTCTCAACCTATATCGACCCACCGTCTGTGTTGTCACTGTGGCTCTGAACGGAAGACAGTGAAGAAAATGTGTTGTGAAAATTGTCAGATTGTTGGCAGGTAGTCGGAATACAAGTTTGCATCCATTTAGCCTGCTGCGTTCATTTATAAGTACATCACGCGGCTGCGTATTTCTTTGCATCTCCTACTGTGTGACTATTGATCAGTCATCGCAGGATTCACTGTGGCGGATTGCTTCTTGTAAACTTGGAGTTCGTCTCGTCCGGGCTGCTGTTTCTTCACTCTGCCGGTGATCTTCGTAGGAGGCGCCTGCTTGCAGGCGGCGCACATGCACAGGCGTCCCCGCCGCCACCTAAACGGCGACTTCTGATAGAGCAACCTCGTCTGACAGAAGGGGGAGAAAACGGAGGGTTGAAAGAGGAAAAGAGTGCACGAATTTGCTTGTGAGGACGCTGCAGCCGGGATTTGGACATTTTAAAGAGGCGATGCCACTGAACATGTCTCAGACAATGAACAAAAACACCAGTGTGCAGGTATGAATAATCCTCTGAAATCTCGTTCCGCGTGAGTTTGGTATAGATCTTCACCAAGAACTATGGCTCTTTATGCATGTATGGAATTACGCATGAACTGATCTTTTTTTTTTTTTTTTTTTCCTCCATCATGTCCAACAATTTTTGCGTGTGATGACACAGACAGCTGTTTTGGTATCGCAATTACCATGTAGTGTGTGGACAAAAAAAAGGGAACCAGCTCTTAAAAAAAATTCAAATTGACATTTGACATCACGGAACGGACCACTTAGCCGCCAACATGGGACTGTGACCCGGGCTGCGAGCTCTGAGAGGCGGCTAGTTGTGTAGTCTGTGCTCCGTGTGCAGACTGGACCTGAGCACTTGTGACATTTTGAGCCATGGCTGCTGCTATCGCAAGTGGGCTGATCAGACAGAAGAGGCAGGCACGGGAGCAGCATTTAGACCGGCCCTCGACCAACCGACGGAGGAAGAGCCCCAACAAGAACAAGGGGCTCTGCAATGGCAACCTGGTCGACATCTTCTCTAAAGTGCGCATCTTCGGCCTCAGGAAGCGGAGACTACGGAGACAAGGTGTGGGAACTTTAGTGTGCGAGGTGGCTGCTTTGTTGTGCATTCAGTGTTAACATGTGGATACATTCAACCACTGACTAATAGCTCTAATTAGGTCTATAACTCATAATTACACCCCCCCTCCCATACAGTAATGATGTATACTTAATATATTAACATTGTCAAATTGCACCTGTTTGCGTAAAAAAAAAACAAAGTTAAAACGAGGAGCAGAAAACCTTCTGTTATATCGACCAGTAAGTCAGAAGTCTGGTGGTTTGGTTGAAGACTGCCTCTTATCTCCATACAATCCCAGGTAGCTGACAGGCTCCTGAGCAGTTGTATCAAATGGTTTAGGCAGGTTTACCCAGCTGTCATTTCGGCGATCTGGAAAAAGGGCCAGGTCGTTATGAAGCACATACAGGATTCGCTGAACTGCTTAGCACATAAGCACACCACAAGAGCAGGAAATGAAACTCATTTATATGCAAGCAAAAAGGTCAATATCTCCCTCGGAATGGAGGTTACGCCTCTCAAACATAATCTTTTCTCGCATAATTTTCCAATTGGTGGGCCAGTAGCCTCTTACTGCTCCATCTGATATTCGTTTCACTTATGAAAATGCCATGACCGTTTTTGTGTGTGTGTGTGTGTGCTTTAATGTGCCAACCTGGGATTGTTAAAGAGCACTGTCAACAATTATTTCACTGCCAACTGTGAGGATACATTTTCTTACAAAAATGAATTAGGGTAATTCATTTAGGAAATAAATGACTCCGGTTATTTACCCTTGTTAGTGAATGATGGAAGGTGGCTGTATGTTCCTCTTGGAATCATCAGGTATCAAACCTGTTGCACCAGACATATAACTCTGATTAAACAGCCTCCTGCATTCCTAATTTGTTTTCTAGGTAGGTTGTTAATATGAATTTACCACCAATGTCTTTCATCTGGTTCACAAAGAGAGACGTTTTAATAACCGAGTCGCTCTTATGTCCCTTGTATGTGGTTTTATTAATATTAGAATTAAACAATACTCTAAGTAAAATTGTTCCCTTCAGCAGCCCTTAGTGATTACATGGATTAAAATGCCTTTGATATAACAGGATCTATATAATAGCACATAGAGGACACATCTGGACATGGGTCAGGGTGCATCAAAATGGCAGGTTATAATCGGCTATCCTCCAGGCCTGTGTTTCTGCTTTTGCCCGCTGTGTGTGTGTGTGTGTGTGTGTGTGTGTGTGGCTGTCTGAATATTTGTCTGTCTAATTGTCTGTCGTCCTCTGTCACCTCTGAATTGGCTTGTGGCGCATCTATCTTTTTATTTGAGAACCTCAGTTGTGTCCAGAAGCCCCCGTAGATCAGGGCGGGTGTGGACGGACGATGCTGTCATGTGTTCAGGGAATTAATGTCTGGCCACGCCAAAAGAAGAAACCACGCATGGTTCTGTAAACTGGCTTCTTTTTGGTGTGTGTGTGTGTGTGTATGTGGTGTATGTTTTAGTATTGCACAAATAAACCTGTGACAAATCAGAAACGTGGATGGTCAGTCAACCTGCGCTGGCAACAATAAAATGACTTGACAACATCACACCTGGAGTAGCCATTTTATAGAGCAACTTCTTTCTCGACAGTAACAGTTGGAGCACAAGTATTGCTAATGTAACCCACTTATGGTAGATACACTTTATAGCTAGGTTCGAAATAAGCTCAATTACCATAGACTTTAACAGCCGAACAATGAACACCACCACACATGGAATGGATGTGAACTCTTTTAGTAAGTACTGCACAACATAATTATAACAACATTAGTATAAACAACAAGTATGAAAAATAATAAATGAAAATAAAATGGCGCCTTTAAAATAGTGAGAGTCTTGTCTGTTTTAGTACCGGTACTGTTTTGTATATATTCAATCAAGATGTTTCTCTAACTTAGATTAGAGTCATGTGCTAACTCCTTTGTTTGTGTAGCGATCCTGCCAACCAGGTTGGCCCTACCACCGGTGGTTATCAGCTACGACCAATCAATCCAGCTTGTTTAGGGTCTTGGGAGGCTCGCCATCTATGTATCACAGCCTGGTCCTGAATCACTTCATTCGGGTTCTGGATCCTCTCCAACAGACTGGATATTCCTCTGGAGACTAGGGATCTCCAAAAGACCTGACCTGTTTATTTCATAAACAGGACCTTTAATTAAACAATCTAATAGTTGTACAACAATAATACTAAAGTATAATGACAATGTCACCTTTGACATTCTGGCCTTGCATTACACTAAAGCTAAATAACTTCAAATCTAGAAATCATGAATCATTGCATTATAATTCAAATCAACATGTTCAAAATACTCATTTAAATCATGAACAGAATATATTCATTCATGCATAATTAGTTTCTGTAACAAGAAATATGAAATTAACTCACAATGGAAAGAAGAAAATTCCTTCACATTACAATTCGTTATTTAGAAAATAAACTTATTCCCCTCTTTAGCACAGAATTAGAAACATAAATCAATCAAAATCATAAACATTCCCTTTAATCACACAGACAAAATGGCTGACCGCGATGTACTTTGTGCTGCTTGCAGTCACGCGTACCAGTA
Organism: Pampus argenteus; assembly: GCA_036937835.1. Classification (NCBI taxonomy): domain Eukaryota; kingdom Metazoa; phylum Chordata; class Actinopteri; order Scombriformes; family Stromateidae; genus Pampus; species Pampus argenteus. The sequence continues at coordinate 15,726,782 of CM072872.1, read as the reverse complement.
TGAGCACAATGCTAATCAGCTACAATAAATGCTCATTTAGTTTATTAAGTGCACAGGCTAAGGTGCCAAGTGCAAAAAGCTTAGTGCAACAGTTCACCACAGTATACCTCCATATAGCTAACCCACTTAGCATATGAGTAGCAGCAGCTAACATATCAAAACGAAAATGTCATTCTCACCGATGCACTCTATCCCAGTGCTGAGCACCGTCGCGGCTTTCAGTTCTCACACGATGAAAAACGGTTTGCCCGCTTGAGCACCGTGCTAACGCTTTCGTTCAGTGGGTAGCTGCCTTCTGCTGTCGCGGCTGGAGTCAAAAGGACGTGCAAGATACCGCGTACAACCTTGCCTGCTACACAATAAGCGGGACGTGCACGCTAATTGGCTGCTAAGTAGCTACCTGCCTTTCGTTTGGCTGAATGCCGTGAACCGGAGTGTTGCCTTCAAGTACCGTGGGACCGTGTTGCTTTCAAGTGCAACTCATAAAATATTAATTGTATGAAACAATAAAATAACCATTTCAGGTTAAGCTTAGGTTGTAGTTACCTGAGTTTTACACCTGGGTTACACCCTCCCCTCCTTACATAACATGAGTCCCTTCATGTTCTCCTTTCAAGGAATAATTACCTTCAAAGGTTTCAACGAGAGCTTTGTTAAAGCCTTCCACTATATTTTGGACAAAAGAGATAAAGGGATTTCCGAGTTGAGGGTATGTGAACTTCCCTGGTGCTTTTCTGACACGCTCTGACCTCCGTGGAGGTTCAACAGTTTCCTCATTGTTGCTATTTTTTGTTTCAACAGCAAGATTTGTACCACTAGTTGTGGCTGATTGGAGGGCATCTTTTTGGGGCTCACTTTGAGAGACAGGTGGGTTGGCTGTGGGAATACATTCCTTGTCCCTTTCAGTTTCCTCAGTGTGTAGAGTTCCTACACTCGTCTCTATTTCCTCTGTTAGTTCTCCTGTCCCTGCTTCAGCTCCTATTTCAATGTTTTCTTTTCCCATTTCATCAGCGTCCTTCTCTTCCTCCATGCAATTTTCAGGTTCATGACCAAAAGGTAAATCCCCTACTATTTCTAACTCAACAGATCCCTGTTCCACAGATTTTCCTTCCACAGGTTCTTTTTCTGCTGGTTCTCTCCCCACAGACTCCAGTCCAGGTAAGTTGACAGTTCCAGTATTTGTGTCAATTTCACAAGATGTCTTCTTCTGTGACTCAGATATGTTTGAGGCTCCAGAAGGTCTTGTTTCAGTGATTTTAACTGAAAGAAAACATTGCTCATCTTCCTCCTCATCCTCAGATGATGAAGGTAGCTCTTTGACTTGCTTTGATGTCTGTCTCGTTCTGGGCCTACGAGTTGATTTTGGCTGAACTATTTCCTCTTGAGGTTCAGAGAGAAACCCACACGGCAATAGAAGGTCACGATGTAATGTACGTAAGGGACCATCTTGGCCTTCAGGGCACACTGTATAGACAGGTAAGTCTCCAGCCCTCTTCTGCACTACATAAACAGTTGGTTCCCATCGATCAGCTAATTTGTGCTTACTGCGAAGGCGGAGATTTCGCACAAGGACTCTGTCTCCTGTTTCGAGTGTGGCCTCTCTCACTCTCGCATCAAATCTTTTCTTGTTTTTGTCAGCGACTTTCTTTGAACTTTCCATAGCAAGCTGGTAACTTTCTTTCAAGTGACTCTTTAGACTTTTCACATATTGTGAATGTGAAGTAGACGAATTGTCTTTAACTGGTAACCCAAACGCGATGTCAATAGGCAATCTAGGTTGGCGTCCGAACATGAGTTCATAGGGTGAAAATCCTGTGACATCGTTCTTTGTGCAATTGTATGCGTGCGTAAGGGGTTTTACATGCTCACGCCACCTTGTCTTCTCCTTAATCTGCAGAGTTCCTAGCATGCTTAGCAATGTACGATTAAAGCGCTCCACTGGGTTTCCCCTAGGATAATATATGGACTTGTTCTCACTTTACGAATGCCGGCTAAAACACAGAGCTCTTTAATGGTCTGCGACTCAAAATCACGTCCCTGGTCGCTGTGGAGGCGTTCTGGGAACCCATAATGGCTGAGGAACTGCTCCCACAAACATTTGGCAACTGTGCTGGCTTTCTGATCCTTTGTTGGTATAGCAACAGCATACTTTGTAAAGTGATCTGTTATAACTAGGATGTCTTTGGTGTTATGACTATCCGGTTCCAATGACAAAAAGTCCATACACACCAGTTCCAATGGCCTGCTGGTTTGGATATTGACAAGGGGTGCAGCCTTTTCTGGCTGACTTTTCCTCCTTACACATCTCTCACATTGTTTGATCTTTGTCTCAATATCGAGTGCCATCCTTGGCCAATAGAACCTGGACCTAGCCATATCAAGAGTACGTTCAATTCCCATGTGCCCCATTTCGTTGTGAAGACTGGTGAGCACGGATGGCTTTAGTACATTGGGTAGGACGAGCTGATAGACTGGTTTACTGTCGCACTGCCTTCTTCTGTATAATAGGCCATCCTTTAGTTCAAGACGGTTCATCTCTCTGAAAATCAGCCGACTTTCAGGTGATTCAAACTTTAGATTGGCAGGTGCAGGTTTCCCTGACTCAATCAGCTCAATGACTTGGCTGATGACAGGATCTGTTCTTTGCAGTTTTGCTAGTTCATCTTTGCTGTACCTGGGAACTGTGATCAGACCGTCTTGGACACCCTCCTCCTCAAACTCAGGCGGAATGGCCTCCGGGTGGATAGCGAGGGACTCTACTAGGCAAAGGGAGGGTGAGTCTTCCTCCACATATGTAACATTGTGACTCTGACAGGCTGCTAGGACAGTTTCCGTGGAACAGAAGGTATTGCCCTGTGAGCCAAGATGGTGAGAAGTGAAGGTGTGAATCCTTTGGCTTTCCTCTTTAGACTGATGGTCGTTGACCAACTCACCGTGAGGCCTCCTGGACAGGGCATCAGCATCTTGATTCTGCTTTCCGGCTCGGTATGTAATGTCAAATGTAAAGGTGGATAACTCAGCTAACCAGCGATAGCTGGCAGCATCCAGCTTGGCAGTAGTGAGTACATACCTCAGTGGGTTGTTATCTGTGACTACTGTAAAGGTGTTGCCATAGAGGTAGTCATGGAATTTGTCAGTGATAGCCCATTTTAGGGCTAAAAATTCCAACTTGTGTGCCGGGTATTTAGCCTCACTGCATGACAACCCTCTACTTGCATAGGCGATGACCCGAGTTTGTCCATCCTGAACCTGATATAATGCAGCGCCAAGCCCAGTCGTGCTGGCATCTGTATGGACGATATATGGTAGCTTGGTGTTAGCATATCCTAACACCGGAGCAGATGTGAGCTTGTTGATAATTTCTTCAAAAGCTTGCTGGCAAGCCGGAATCCATCTCTCAGCAAATGGCTCCTTGGGGTGGAAATAATTGCCATTAACTTTTGCCTGCTTGCGCCCCTTTTGAGTTGGCGGATAACCAGCAGTCAAACTGTTTAAGGGCTTCACGATCCTGGCGTAATCTTTCACAAATCTCCGGTAATACCCGGAGAACCCAAGAAAGGACTTGAGCTCTTTCAGGTTTCTAGGCACCGGCCAGGTCTTAAGGGCCTTGACTTTTTCTGGATCGGTTTCAATGCCGTCTCTGGACACAATGTGCCCCAAGTAGCGCACTGATGTTTGAAAAAACTGGCACTTTTCTGGCGACAGTTTGAGGCCGTGTTCTCTCAGCCGGTTCAAAACTTTTAGCAAGCGGGCTTCATGCTCCTCCAAGGAGTTGGAAAAGACAATTATGTCATCTAGGAAAACTAGTGCTTCGCGAAGATGAATGTCGCCCATACACTTCTCCATCAGGCGCTGAAAAGTGGATGGTGCGTTTGTTATTCCTTGTGGCATTCGGTTCCATTCATAAAATCCTAAAGGACAGACGAAAGCAGTTTTTTGCTTGTCACTCTCCTCCATTTCAATCTGATAATAGCCAGATTTCAAATCCATCACGGTAAACCACTGTGCCCCAGCGAGTGCAGAAAATGATTCCTCCAGGTTAGGTAATGCGTATGCGTCCTTGATGGTCTGGAGGTTCAATTTTCTGTAATCCACGCACAGTCTGATGTCACCATTCTTCTTTTTGACCACGACAATGGGGGACGAGAAAGGGGACTCTGACTCTCGAATGATTTCAGCTTTAAGGAGAGTTTGGAGATGACGACGCACTGCTTCATAGTCTTGTGGATGGATAGGGCGTGATCTCTGCTTGAAAGGCGTTTCATCTTTCAACTTGATATGATGCTTCACCTTTGTTGCATGCCCAAAATCAAGCTCATGTTGAGCAAAAACATCAGCATAGTTACTCAACTTCTGTGTTATCCTTACTTTCCAATTCTCAGGAACTGGAGAGTTGGCGAAGTTGAACTTTATCTTTGGGCTTGAATCTAACTCTTGCTGAGCAGAGATGCAAGCTGCATACTGTGGCTTGTCAGACTGAGAAGACTCTTCGTTCAGGTGGGTCAGTTCTTTGTCAGGATCTGCATCGTGCACAATCTCATGGGCCACTGTTAGTTCAGCAATGACACAATTAATGGGCAGCATTATGTCATGGTCTGATTCGTTTCTCAATATTACAGGTACTTTATAAGGAGCCTGCGTTGGTATTGTGATGAGACAACGATCTATGAAAATTCCACCAGGTAGGTTCGAGAGAGATGGTTCCTCAAGCAATGCCCATTCTTCACTGGATACTGCTCTGGCACCTACAAAGCCTTGTAGAAAGACTTTTTGGCCGGCTGGAATGACTTCAGGTGCACTGCCTCTGAGTTTAACAAGGCCAAGTGTACCGCTGGAGTATTGCTGGTGTCTGTTTTGCAAAGCTTTTAGTACTTGGGCGTAGCCACAGAGTGTGGCGGTTTTCAAAGTGTCATCATCACAGTACTCTTCATAAAGAGGATCAAGGGTGTTTGTGCCAATGAGTACTTGTATACTGCTATTTGAGCGATTATCTGGCACTACCAAGGCTAGGGTTTGCACCTCAGGTTCTGCGGCTATGAACTCTTTAGGGAACTTCATGCTTATCTCTACATAGCCATTATAAGGCACAGGCTGGCCATTTGCTCCATCCACCTCGAGTATATTGTTCACAGGCTCAATTATGCATTCTGACAGGTATTTATCATAGAATGATTGAGATATGGTTGTAACCTGAGAGCCTGTATCAATCAAACAATTACTCTCCACTCCACTAACTGCTACATTGGCAGTGCATTTACATCCAACAAGTCGTTTAAGAATCTTTCTAGGCTCATCAACTTGCTGCCCCTTTAACATTGCTCTGAGTTTGGTGTTTTGCTTTTGGTTGGGATTTTTATTTTCATCAACTGTGTCTTGGTTTTGTTTGGGACTTTTCTCTTTGTCGGTTCCTATGAGTCCCTCCATAGGAGCCTTTATAAGTTTAAAGTGCCATTAAAGGTGTTCTCCTTATCCCAAGCCTTTTGCTTTTCTTTTAGTTCTTCCTTTTTAGCTTCGACCAACGTTCGGTTTGGGGGACTGTTACAGCTTGTAGCAATATGGCCATCTTCCCCGCATTTAAAACAATACCATGGTCTGGGCCTTGGAGTCATTTGTTGGGCTAATGAGTCCCTCTGGCCACTAGGCTGGCTTTGACTTGGCTTAGCTTTTTGCATCTTTGTCGTTTTAGGTTTGACAGATTTATCTCCCTTGGAAGCAGAAAGAGCTGCAATCTGAGCTTGCATGCTAGTTATCTGTTTCTGTATTTGCTCTAAGAGTGAAGGCATTCTGTCATCTTGGACTGGCATATCTATATCATTCATCTCACTTGTACACACAGCTTGTATGCTAGCTTGAGCTTTAGCCTTAGGAAATCCTAAGTGGTGCTTCATTCGACTGGTCTTAGCTGCTTGCTTGTCCTCCTCGGTGCGCAACATCAACAGAAATTCTGAGAAGGTTGGTGGAGTACTCTGCCTCTGCTCGAGCTGGAGTGTTGCAATGAGTGTGTTGTTCCAGCACCCTCTACAGAATTGTTTGAGTAGTTGTTTGTCTGCGTCACAGATACTTACCGCTTTCTTTTTCACAACCTCATTCAGACATGTCTGCAATCTGTGCAGATAGATGGATGGCTTTTCCCCTGAGTTTTGGTGAGTATTGAGAAATTTTGCAAATAACTCATCACCATCCTCTACTGTTGCATATGCTGAGTCAAGCAAGTCTAGGTAAGTATAGAGAGTGGCTCTGGGGCCTAAAGACTTCACTACATGAGCAGCGGGGGGTAAAAGGCTGTCAATCATTTTCCTCAGTAGCTGTGGTTGAGAGACAGTGGAATCATTCAAGTAGAACTCTACACTAGATCGCCAAGTATCATAGTCGACCTCATGGTTGGGAAAGGGAACCCGTCCTGAGAAGGTCCTCAATTTAACATGTGAATGAAGCTGAGCTGCAATCTCTGTACTCTTCACAACGTGTTCCACCACTACTCGCTGTACTTCGGGTGTGCTGAGGTGGTCGGAAGGCAAGCTGAAACTGTGTATGGTCTCTGCTACACCAGGTGAACCAATTGGAGCTGTGGTTAGAGTGAGAGGCTGCCCTTCAGGAGATGGCAGTTTTGATTCGATAAGAAAAGGGGACTGTTCAGTATGAGTCTGTGTAAGGTGGGGTTCAGCTCTGGCAGCTTGAGAGGGAGTCAATGCAATTTCAGTTGGTAGTTGGATAATAGGCCCTTGAACTGCCTCAACCTCTGCCATTGGTGCCTCTTCTGCAAGAGATTTTGTTATTCTGCTCAACTCCTCATGCAAAATGTCCTCAAATGGCTTCCCACTCATTTTAGCTATGCTCTTAAGCTCAGACAGAAAGGTATGAGTAGTTTCAGTTCCTACTGTACTGCTGTAAACACTAGCTAGTGTGTTTACATGGTGAGTGATCGAAGGGTTCGCAGAACTGGTCCTATGCAATGGTAATATAGGCTCAAGTGTTTGTATTGCTACACCTGACTCGAACTCAACAATGATCTGACCATTAAATTCTGATTGTTCATCATCAATGTCTATCATACGACTTATTTTTCCATACTGTTTGAGGTAGTCACCAATTTCATCATCTGTAGGATTACCAGACAACCCACTAACTATAAGGGAGTTAGGAACTTTAATGCTCTCCCTCTCAACAATCTCCATTCTAAAAGGTGTACCAAGAATCAGGGTTAAAGGCTTTATAGTTCAAAGTATATTATTGTTTTTGCAATCAAATGTGATGTTCATGTATGGCTGTGGTGGTCCATTCACAGAGCTCCTGGCTGGCTCGCCAAGTTTTAGTCCATGTAACCCACTTATGGTAGATACACTTTATAGCTAGGTTCGAAATAAGCTCAATTACCATAGACTTTAACAGCCGAACAATGAACACCACCACACATGGAATGGATGTGAACTCTTTTAGTAAGTACTGCACAACATAATTATAACAACATTAGTATAAACAACAAGTATGAAAAATAATAAATGAAAATAAAATGGCGCCTTTAAAATAGTGAGAGTCTTGTCTGTTTTAGTACCGGTACTGTTTTGTATATATTCAATCAAGATGTTTCTCTAACTTAGATTAGAGTCATGTGCTAACTCCTTTGTTTGTGTAGCGATCCTGCCAACCAGGTTGGCCCTACCACCGGTGGTTATCAGCTACGACCAATCAATCCAGCTTGTTTAGGGTCTTGGGAGGCTCGCCATCTATGTATCACAGCCTGGTCCTGAATCACTTCATTCGGGTTCTGGATCCTCTCCAACAGACTGGATATTCCTCTGGAGACTAGGGATCTCCAAAAGACCTGACCTGTTTATTTCATAAACAGGACCTTTAATTAAACAATCTAATAGTTGTACAACAATAATACTAAAGTATAATGACAATGTCACCTTTGACATTCTGGCCTTGCATTACACTAAAGCTAAATAACTTCAAATCTAGAAATCATGAATCATTGCATTATAATTCAAATCAACATGTTCAAAATACTCATTTAAATCATGAACAGAATATATTCATTCATGCATAATTAGTTTCTGTAACAAGAAATATGAAATTAACTCACAATGGAAAGAAGAAAATTCCTTCACATTACAATTCGTTATTTAGAAAATAAACTTATTCCCCTCTTTAGCACAGAATTAGAAACATAAATCAATCAAAATCATAAACATTCCCTTTAATCACACAGACAAAATGGCTGACCGCGATGTACTTTGTGCTGCTTGCAGTCACGCGTACCAGTATGAGCACAATGCTAATCAGCTACAATAAATGCTCATTTAGTTTATTAAGTGCACAGGCTAAGGTGCCAAGTGCAAAAAGCTTAGTGCAACAGTTCACCACAGTATACCTCCATATAGCTAACCCACTTAGCATATGAGTAGCAGCAGCTAACATATCAAAACGAAAATGTCATTCTCACCGATGCACTCTATCCCAGTGCTGAGCACCGTCGCGGCTTTCAGTTCTCACACGATGAAAAACGGTTTGCCCGCTTGAGCACCGTGCTAACGCTTTCGTTCAGTGGGTAGCTGCCTTCTGCTGTCGCGGCTGGAGTCAAAAGGACGTGCAAGATACCGCGTACAACCTTGCCTGCTACACAATAAGCGGGACGTGCACGCTAATTGGCTGCTAAGTAGCTACCTGCCTTTCGTTTGGCTGAATGCCGTGAACCGGAGTGTTGCCTTCAAGTACCGTGGGACCGTGTTGCTTTCAAGTGCAACTCATAAAATATTAATTGTATGAAACAATAAAATAACCATTTCAGGTTAAGCTTAGGTTGTAGTTACCTGAGTTTTACACCTGGGTTACACCAAACTGTGTCATGAGGCCAAAAAAAGCATGACCTCGCTGCTTGGTGGATGAGAAACACTCCTACTAAAATTTAAATAGAATAAGGTAAAGCCTGTTTTCAAAATGAATATTTTTGTCCTCATTCTTGAAGCTTGCCCGCTTTCAGTTTGTGTTATTTGTGATTAAACATCGAATGGGAATATACTTCATTAATTTCACCCTCACGTGATAATTAGGAAAATCTTAACCAAGTGGTATCAGACTCTGCTGTCAAGGGTCTGCTTTGAAAATACTGCACATAACACAGTCCCCCTCCGCACCTCTTCTCTCCCCTATTTTTTGTATTATCACAAAAGCAGACTCTTTAAAAGGCTAACAGCTTGTTTGTTGTGCTTAATTTGATACTGAACCCTTGGAAGGACTTTCTTTTCTTTTCTTTTCTTTTTTTTTTTTTGCTAAGTAAATACCACCAAATGCACCACTGATCTCATATGTGTTGTGACAACACAGGTAGACCTCCACAGTTGTAAACGTTGGGCGACAGCTGAGCCTGCAGAGAGCAGAGCAGTTTTCGAACCAGACTATGATTATGTATTTAAGTCACACTCAGATTCCCACCGATATCCAGACCTGTCAAGTAACGAAGTACAAATACTTCGTTACCTTACTTAAGTAGAGTTTTTGGGTATCTATACTTTACTGGAGTAATTATTTTTCAGTCGACTTTTTACTTTTACTCCTTACATTTTCATGCAATTATCGGTACTTTCTACTCCTTACATTTTTTAAACAACATCGTTACTCATATTTCATTTCGGCCTTGGTTTTTTCATTGTTAAAAAAAAACGTAGACTGAATTTGATTGTGATTGGATGAGAAGTATAAACATATACCATTCCGACACACTATTGGTCTGTCGCCCCTGCCTGTTACAAATCACGTCACACGCAAGCAAGCTTCGAAGCAGTGGTTTTATAGAGTTGTAGTTCAGGTGTGAAGCACGTAGCGATGCTTCAGTGTCGCGACTCGCGTTGCGGCCAGTACTGTGCTTCCACTCGCGTTGCCGCCAGTACTGTGCTTCCACTCGCGTTGCGGCCAGTACTGTGCTTCCACTCGCGTTGCCGCCAGTACCGTGCTCAGTAGCACACATATATGGTTCTTTAATGCATTTGCATTATACAAAAATGCATTCATTTTCATTTGGCATATATGGGGCTGAATTTTTCAACATAACATTTTAATATAACATTATTCATTATAGCCCTTAGAAAAATTATGTTTTTTTTTTTTTTTTTTTTGGGGGGGGGGGGGTCGTGTAGAGCACTGTAGGGCCATGTGGCGCAGGGCCTATAACATTTGATGGCTTTTTTTTCTCTTTAAATTACTTTTACTTTTCTACTTTAAGTAGTTTTGAAGCCAGTACTTTTACACTTCTACTTGAGTAAAAATCTTGAGGTGATACTTCTACTTCTACAGAAGTCTTTTTAAACCCTAGTATCTATACTTCTACTTGGGTAATGAATGTGAATACTTCTGACACCTCTGCCGATATCTGTCAGTATGAGGGAGCGTAGGTGTCTGACATGTACTCTAACACCAGTATTCCCTTTGGCTTTGATTATTGATCTGAGTGAGACACTAGATTAGCCCTTATGGGCCGTATTGATTGACACTGATATAAATTGTGGCTGAATTCAAGGTAAATGTTCTCACAACTGTCAACAATCAACACTAATGATCCACATCTTCATTCTGTTCCACTTTGTGTTTGAAATGCTATTATTATGACAGGATAGTCATAGAGATAGAGTATCTATGGACCTGATAACCAACACACAGATGTGGGGACACTTCTTTCTGTTTTCTCATACCAGCGTTAATTTCAAATCATTTTGATAAGATGCAGATCCAGTGGTTACACTGATTTTTTTTTAAGGGATTAGATGTGAGTTGTAAATCCTATTACACTCAAACCCAGTAAGTGAGCTGGAGGCACATCCAGCTGGGGCTCGGCCGTAATCTCACTGCTCTGGCTCTAATTATCTCTCTAGATCAGATCCATAGATCTTTAGATCATGTTACATAGATCAGACTGTTAGATTAGCTTACATGATCTAGAAATTCATTTGAGATGAATGCTTCCCTGCGCAGTGGCTGTTTATATGAGGGTATGTTGACAGCACACAGCAGTGCCTCATCAGTCAGCTTTCAGAGCTGTCTGTATCAGATGAGATATTGTTGAGATGCCGGAGATGTTGTTGATATAAAAGAAATGGGAAAAGGGTGGTAGTACTGTAGCTTTCCTTTGCTTGATCTACTTTTCCATGACAACAAAAACAACGTTGGTGGGTTTTTTTCCTTCGCAGGCTGGAAAAGCCCTTCTTCTATTCCAAAAACATCCAAAGTGGGTCAAGCAGGGTAGGGCTGACAGCAGTTTACAACTGCTGCTGCAGCTGTGCCCATATGTGTGTGTGTGTGTGTGTGTGTCCTATACTCAAAGCTCTGTTTGCTTTGCACAGAGCTGAATATGTGTCTGTGCACACACACAGGCACAGAAATGACACAACAGAAAATAAGATATACGAAGGGAAAAAGGGAGCTATAGGTAGACTGCTTTTGAAAAAGGAAAAAAGAAATCACAACCTTTTGTGGCAGAGAGGACTTGAGATCAGATGCTTGTTGTTTTCCAAGGAAACCCCCTGCTGCTGCCAAATCACCACTCTGTTTCCTTAGAAACAAAGACGTGGCATGTAGAAACACACAAAGCTTCTGTTGAACAAACCAACACTGTACCATAGCGATTGGGAGCGTCCGACTTCAGTAAAGGTTGGATACTCCTTCTGTGATTAAAACAAAACAAGACAGTGTTTTTTCACAGTTTTGCTGTGTTATAGAGGGAGAACATTAAGGTAAGCTAGGAGAGAGAAACAAAGAGAAAAGAGACAGAAAGACAGAACAGAAGAAAGATCTTCTCAACTTAAGGAAATTCCACCGAGACGTTTTCAAAGCAGTCTTGGGTTTTAAAGAGTACTTGTATCATATCAAGTGTAAAAAAAACCCACAGTCTTTTCTCCAGATCTTTCTTTCTATATTCTCATACTTCCTTTTTCATAGTTTGACAAGATAAATCTCCTTCTCTCATTCTCATTCTGACTGCCTCACTCACTCATAAAGAGGGCTCAAAATGAAGAGGGTATCTTTTGCATATCACTAAAAATGAATGCAGTAGAATACATGAATGTCAGATGTTAAACTGTCAAATACACCTGGTATTCAAGGACATGAATGAATATGAACCTGGATTATATTCATAATGTTTATTCAGACACCCTGGAGCAGGATAATACCTCAACTACCACATATTATTGAAACTTTGCTTTCTTACCCAGTACCAACTGGTACCAATTTCAGCACACTCAAAATACAAATACAAAATACACTCTCTCTCTCTCTCTCTCTCTCTCTCTCTCTCATTCTCTCTCTCTCTCTCTCTCTCTCTCTCTCTCTCTCTCTCATTCTCTCTCATTCTCTCTCTCTCTCTCTGTGTGTGTGTGTGTGTGAGATATACTGACTGGCTCTCCCCAGGGAGCACAGCCACCATCACATGATTTATAGCATAATGGAGAAGCTAAGTTCACCTCCACACACACACACACACACACACGTACAGAGGGAATATTCACCAGCAACCAGTTATGCAGTTTTAATTATTATTTTAATTATTTCAGATTTATCAAGCACAAATGCTAAACATGTGTTGGTTCCAACTTCTCCAATGTGAGGATTTTCTACTTTTCTCTGTTTTATATCATTGTAGAAATATATTTGAGTTAAAAACTACAAGATTATAGAAGATGTCACATTTAATCGGTTAATTGAATAAATAAAGTACAGGTTAATCGATAATGAAAACAATTGTGCTATGGCGGTGGTTAACAGAGTTGGGGCTTAAACTCAGCAAACAGAAAGCATGCTGTCTGTCTCTCGCTGAACGGCTGCAGTTTTAACTGGGCTGAGCATTATTGTTAACTGCAAAGCTCAAAGCTTAGCGGAGGCACTCTGACAGTCAGATTCTGTCTTAGCCACCTTTTCATTGTTCTGGTGTGGCGGCGAAACAGCTCTGCTGAATGCTGCTATAGCCGTATAGCTCAGATACACCAGCAGAGAGGCATTTTCTCCTGTTTTCAAGCAGCAGGGAAAGGTCTCGGTGCTTCCTAACGTCGACACTCGACAGAGCCATTTCAGAAGAAACAGCCCTGAGCTGTAGACCGACAGAAAGAAAAGCCTTTCTCTGCCCTTAGCAAGACCTCCTGAGTTCACCTCTGTGGTCATGCGCTCTTTCTTTTCCTTTCTGTCTCTTTCTCCTGCTCTCTTACACCCACTCTCTCTCTCTCTCACTCACACACACGCACACACACACACACACACAGACTTGCAAGAGTACAGTTTAGACTCAGGTGAAGTTGATTGTTCACCTCCCCTGGGCTTTCTTAGAATGAAATCTGGTGTGATGGCTGTCTCTACAATAAGACTAATGTTGATGGTATATAACCCCAGTGGTTGTTCATGCTCACACACACACACACACACACTGACACAAGCACACACCAAGATGAAGAAATATTGTCGTTCGGGCACGAGCAATATTTTTCCAGAGACGTCCCAGTGTGGACCTACATGCAGGTTTATTAAAATGTATCTTTTTCTATCCCTTTAACTTTTTACATTTTCACTTTTCTTTACGTTATTACAAATGCCAACTAAATTGTAACATGACTGTTTGAGCCGCGGTGCTGCTGGGTAAGTCAACTTCAGCTGTGATTTATTTACAGTAGATATGTGGCTAATTCCCCTATTGGGCTTCAGCTTGAAGGGATGGAGCACAGAAGCTCTCACATCCTACACACTGAGGACCCAGAGAGGGTGCTGTTGGGTTCATTATGGGAGTCAGACGACCACAGATTAATTCTGCCGTCTATAATTGGTTGGCCTATCTCTGAGCAGGGCAGGGCTTATGTGCCCAGAAAATTTGGCTGTGGGATTTGCCTGTGAAAATACACAGGAGTCACAAAGTTTTGTAAAATAGTTTTGCTCAGTGTTTAATGGTGTTTTGCAGTTTAAGAAAGCAACAAATTAGAATATTCTTGCTGCAGTGAAGCAAATAGCTACTTTGTTGAATCTTATAGTAGTCCTTGTAGCAAGCTTTTGTCTCAACATGCCTGTAGCTGCTGACTTTTCTGGCATATTTTTTTTCTAATCTTTGTCTCCTATTGTTTTTTCTCCCTCTTTCTTCCCTGCAGATCCCCAGCTCAAGGGTATAGTGACCAGGTTATATTGCAGGCAGGGATACTACTTGCAAATGAATCCCGATGGCTCTCTTGATGGGACCAAGGATGACAGCAGTAATTCCTGTGAGTACCTTGACTGTGTCTAACTGGTAGTATTATAGACAACTAAGATAGCCTAACTAACTAATTAACTTAAAGCCTAAATTGAATAGGTTTATTTAGCACTAGGATATTTGCCACTGTTTTATATTCACAATTCACTTACACAGAGTGGTGAGGGGTGAGTATTATATTTATATCAAGTCATGCTTCTCTAACTTTCAGGTCAACACAATTGTTAATATTTAAATTGTTTATTCAGTGTATATCTGATATGAAATATCAATAAGTAAGCACCATTTGTAATTCTTCATTTTTGTTTAATTTATAGTGGTGTAAATATTAATTTGACCGAGAGCTTTAGAAATGAGAAACCAGCCATTGTGTGTGAGCTCAGTGAGAAGTTTGCTGCTGTCTGCAGCATAAAAAAGCGATGGCGGTAAATGACGGTTATATCCTTGGTTCTGTGTCGGAAGGATTTAGATGCTAATTAATTGAATAATAATTATGAAGTTATTGATGCAGTGTGATCCATGAGTAAATGGCACACTGCACCTCACTCAAATTGGAGACTGTGGATGAAATGTACGTATGATCACCAGCCACTGGACATTTTAATGTATACCACATATGTTAAAAGTGTAAGAGGCAAAACATACAAACATATAGTGTGCCATTGCCAACTAAAGCTACATTAAAAAAAAAACAACCAATGTATTTCAGCTTAAATTTCAGTCTCATGCTACCTGCTCTACATTAATACTCTCAAGCTGAGTGCCTACAACCCTCCGGCTCTGGCAGGGGGTGCCTAATTATTATGATTTCTGACGGGCCCATGCCACCCCTCTAGCCGCGCCCCGCTTAGCCTTTATAGCAGAAATGTCATCTTAAACAGCAGCTACAGTATAGGATCAAACAGATTTGTCCTTCTCTCCGAGAGGGAAAGTGGACCAGGAACCAGTAGGCTTAATGGGGAGAAAAGGTATTATTAGCTCATTCTGGCACTTCTCCTCTATAGTGCTTTAGGCTAGGTGGTTAATTTGATTCCAGTGCTTGATGTTAACGCTAGCCTGACACTCTACATTGTGTCACTTACCGCTGTCAGCATAAAGAGATGTGGCACATGTCACATCGGATAGGCTGAAAGGACTTAGTGAAACAGTGGGCAATACAGATAGTGTGGACAAGGGATATTTTGTATAATAAAACTACACATTAAACTAACTAACTAATTTTAATGTGTAGGTCACACATCAGTTCTCTAACCTTTTCCCCAGGCTCCAAATCTGCCAATACCAATTACTCACAGAGTCAGCTGAGTTTGTTATGTAGTGTCTTTAAGTCTCATATATACACTGTCACTGCCAGGCCAGTCCTCTTGTTTCTTACCAGCACAAACAATAGACATTACCTACCAGGCCCAAGGAGTCTGCTACAACGACAAAGGGGCTATTAAATCTACTATGCACCAGTGGTAGCCCCAATTACAGCTATTTCTAAGGTAGCTCAGGGTGGCCAAGGCTATACTAGGCTAGTCACGTTCACCAGCCATGCAGCAATTCATCTTCAGAGATTACCTAAACGCTACAGCTATTTACCGCAATGGTATTATCTATGATTTGTGAAGCATTTCACTGTATTTAAAGTTCACTTAATTGTTAGGTCTGTCTGTAGTAATGGAGTTTGGTGATATATTTTTTATGTATGTGCGTGTGTTTGCCTGTTCACCTGTGTGTCTTTCAGCTTTGTTCAACCTTATTCCCGTGGGCCTCAGAGTTGTTGCCATTCAGTCCGTGAAGACAGGGTTATACATCGCCATGAACGGGGAGGGCCATCTGTACACATCAGTAAGTCTGACTCCGTTCTAATGTTGAATCATCTAAACATGTTGCTTTATTCTGTTTAAACATAAGAGCATACAGAAACTACAAACAATCATGATGCAGCTGTACCATGTGTGTTTTACATGAAAAAGAAATCAGATATAGACAGATATTTACCACATTTGCGACAGGACAATTGCATTTCAGTGAAAGTGAGAGATCCCATTAAGCAGCAATGCATGCATACAGATTTCTATTCTTCAAGTTAAATGCCCCCAGAGTTTTCATAGAAAAAAAAAGCATGAGACATGAGACATAATTCTGGGGCGAACATACATTATGCTCTCCCACATGGGATCTACGTCTGTGCTAATATAAAGTATATTACAAAGTATCAATCTTTTGGTCTGTGGCCATAAATGAATTAGATAAGAGAGGATTGCTATGAAGCCGTGACAAATATCCTTAAGTGAAACGCAGAGCTGTGTTTTCACCAGTGGTAGGACATCTGAGGAGTAGCTATTCTTTTCCACTACATAGTCACCTCCACCCCTACCCCCTTATTGACTTCCTCAGTACAAAATAAACTAGGCTTCTGTGAGCAAGACAGCCAAGGGGTGATAAGACCTTATCCAGCACTGATAGTGCCTCTAGTTTCACTCCACCACCCTGTCTTCTCCCAGTCATTCAAATCAATCAGCAGGAGGAACATTGGGAGTAGTGCTCCTCTCCCCGACAGGAGTATCCATCAGAATCACTGTCTCTTCTTCCTTCTGCTGTCCTCATGTTCCTAATCCTCAGAGCGCGCAGTGGGAATCACTATCTTATTCGTCATTCATTACCTTGGAGGTTTAGAGGGGCTACTTTTCTTACTGTACAATGCACCAGTATTCCCGTGGAATTCTCTAATACTTAATCACTGCTTGATTTAAGCCATGAAATGAAATTCATTTGAGGAGGATTGACCTAGAATCGTATGGATTCTGTTAAGGAATTGCACAGTAGGGATTATAAATTAATACATACAGTAGTATGGGTGCCATATACTACATAACGCACATAACTTGTACAATTTGTTGATTGCACGCTTGTCTTTTCCCTCAAACAGACACAGTCTATCACAGGTAACACTTTATTTTAAAATCCCCCAATTTAGCAGTTATAAGCAGTATATAAATAACTACTACTATAATAATAACTTAATAAATGGTTTATAACGCACTATGATGCAGTTATACACAGATATAAAAACGTTTTAGCATTTATTAATGGACAATATTTGTCAGCAATCATTACTAAGCTAATCTCTTATAAAGACATATTTTATATTATTACATGTGTGTTTTATTATATTGTCATCCATCATCTGTTTATACACCAGCCACTTATGGGTGCCCACAGGAGCTGTCATAGTCACAGTTGCTGACAAATAAATTAATAAACACATATATCTGCTTACAGCTGCATTATAGTGGGTTAGAAATAACTTATTAACTGTTTATATACACCGTATGAATATCAGTTAATATAGTAGCTTATCCCTGTAAATAAAGAGCTCCAAAAATAAAAAAAAATAAGTTAAAACACTAATATTAATAACAAAATATGATGGAATTTGCATACCCAGCCACATTATCAGTACTGTCTAACTCTCATGTTCATCACCACTTCAATCATGCTCAGATTTCATGTCCTTCATTACCTACGTCTCACTTCAATGTCCTTATGTCTCTACGCCTCTCTGTGATTCGAAAGATTCACTTCGCAATAATATGCCAATTCCTGCTCTGTGAATATTTCAAACTCTATTACAAAGTGAGTCAAACTAAATGTCACTTGCCAGTTAGCAACATTTTTTTTCCCCCGCATATCATTTCTGTTGGATCGATTCACCCTGGACTGCTGTTCCTCTTTGTCCACACAGATTGTCCATGTTCAGCACATGTTCGTGTGGTTTTCCATGCTACTCCATTTGTCATATTCAGTTACTGTGAAGTGTTTTTAATGTCTGCTAGTTGATCACTGATGGTTTGTCACCTCTGTAGTAGGCTCACAATTGTTGCTGTGAAAATATGTGTTCCTTGTGAATCGTGATCCATCCTGCTAATTGGCATTCAACCTATAGTTCATAATTGTGATGACATTATTTCAGAATCAAGTGTTTATGTTATTTTGTCTAGCCCCTGGACATGTTCAGTATAGGCAGAAGTGTTGTGAAGTGGGTCTCATTGAGACTAGAGTGCTGTGTTCCTTCAGCACAGTTTGCTCCGCTCCTCTCTTCACACAGCTCCCTTGCTCCATTTGCAGCTTATTTCTGTGCTAATGGAGGCTCTGATCAGACCTCATCATCAAGCCACCCACTCAAAAGGTCTCTTTTTGCTCCTTAGTGTGTGAATTACTCCGGTAATGGCAGCCTTGTAAGATGTTCTTCATCCTCCTCCATCTCTTCCTCCCCTTTCTCCCTGCCTCTTCTATCTTCCTCTGTAAGCAAGGTACAACCATTCTTCCCATTATCACCCGCTCCTTTTGTAAGGGAGGATCTGACAGTCGACCTTTTCTACCTATTAGGTGTATTTGATTATAGTGCACTCTCATTTTCAAAAGGTTGTGTTAATGCAGAAAAACACAATGCTTTGGAGTTAGAGTGGTACACAGCATATAGAGAAAATTCATCCACAAACAACGTGTATTGTTGTGTTTTATTTAGGAAATGTATTACTTTTAATATAGCCTGATTTCCCTAAAGCCAGGCCATATTTAGTAACTAGAATTTACTTGAGCAGTTGTTATTGTTAAAAAACATTACCAAGGCTTTTACTGTGATGACGTACTGCGATAATAAGCGACACTCAATTCTTTTAGAGATAAGGTGAATCAAAGGGAGAGTCCCACTCTTCCAGTAAATAGATGGAGAGTCCATTCAAGGCCTCTGGTAGTGCATCATATTCCTTTGTGTGAGCCACCAAGGGTGCAGCGTGCGGCTCGAATGACAGAGATAGCATCAAAGTGACTGTGCAGCCTGGCACAAAGGACAGACCACGGAATAAAGGAGAGTTCAATCACCTCGCCCCTTTTCAATCTACCGCTTTTCTATCTGAGCCAATAAACTCCTGGCTAATTTCTCCTTCACGCTGCTCCCTGGATCAGGTGTTTGTAATAAGAGGGGAGACATTCTTTCAGTTTGTTGTTGAAGACAGTGGAAACAGGAAGCATCTAGATAACTGTAATAGCACCCTTTTATGTAAAAACACACACACATTCAAATGGGCTAAATCCTTGAAAACCTTAATTATTTTGGGGGGAATAGATATGAAATCCCTAAAAGCAAACAAGGAAGTGTTGTATAGTTTTGTTACACGTGATAAAAATGATGGTGCCAGAGAATGCTCCATCACTCCTGTGTACCGTTGTCGCTTTTCTGTCCAGCTAATACCATCTCTCAAGTGTAAAGGTTGGGCATTTCATGGTTGGCTGGTTTTCTTTAGAGCAAGTTCCCCATTCCCTCACTTCACTGGAGTCTCTCACTGCAGGCTTTCTTTATCAGGAGCCTGCACTTGTTAGTGCTACCCTTTATGATTGTCAGGTTGACTTGCTGCATTACTCAATTGGTCTTTTAAGAAATGAAATCCTTGTGAAGACCAATCTGGAGCAGTGCACTGGCTTTAGCTTCACTTGTTGGAGGCTGTATCACTAGCCATATGAACACAGAAGACTGAGGGCATCTGTTCCTTGCAGTGCCTGAATGTATGATAGCCCCAAGGAGGTTGTGAGAGCTACCTCAGTTTACATCAGTAAGAAAATGAATGTGGCGCCTGCGTGTAGAGAAGAGAGCAGCTTTTTCAGGAGTCTTTTGAGGACATTCAAGCCAGGAGTCCCTGAGGTTCGGGTATTTGACATTTTCCTACCAACGTTCTTTCGTTTTTTTAATGCTGCTCTCAAATGTTCGGCCTATTAGAGACACCCTCCCATGGTCGCCATTTGCTCCCTTGCTTTCATCCTCAGGTGTCTTTAAAAAGGTCCAGTTTGAGATGTGATGCACATCCTGGTTTGCATTCCCTCTGTTTACAGTATAAAGGTCTCTTGCATTATTATTGTTTATACTGCTGACAAAAATACATAATCAAACATAAACATAATCTGTTCATTTCAGTTTAATCATTAATGGATTCACTCTTGAGGGTGGAGAAAATCTGCTTTTTCGTCAACTTTAACTTTGGTGAGTTTTCCTCCGCTGCCAAACACCACACAGTCTTGACAGTACGGACCTTTGAAAAATGGACAACTTGAATGACATCATTTATCTGTATTTTCCAAAACCATTGCAAACCACTGCTAAAAAAATAATGATGTTTTATGATGCGATCATGTTTTTTGTTAAGGTCAGAGAAACGTGGTGTAGGTTAAAGTTTTGACTACCTTAAAGTTAGGTGACTTTCATCGTCATGGCTACAATAATAACCATAGGGTTAAGGTTAGGGGTCCACTTTTGATTGGAAATGGGAAATTATCTCCTTGTTAACATCTCAGTCAACTGCTCTAGGTCATAATTACTACGGCCACTAGATGACATCTGTCATTAAAGGTAACTATATTTTTGGGTGACTAACTAGCATGGAGAGCTATTGTGATATACTTGGTGCCAGCATGTTTCCAGCTGGCCAGTGTATTGCGGTTAGATTGCCACTAGTTCTTCTAGCACTGCTTATTTTGCTAGAATGTGCAGATAAACTGGAACCGGTGCAATAATTTACAGACTTTTGACAGAGATTGCATTTATCATGCTGACAGTAGTTTGTTTTTTTGCTTAAACCTAACCACACCTTAACTACAGTGATGATACAACACAAAACTAGTGGTGAAAGTAGAGTGGAAGATACAGTGCTGTTAGAAGGCAAACGACTGCAGCTGCCTGCCAATAAACTACCGTAGCAGGATGTAGCAAGAGGATTGCAACATCTGGACTCAAACTCTGGTCTCCCAGACCACAGTTAACTACGTTGATCACTCACCCGATAGCACCAGCTCTGCCAGATATCCAGACCTGCAGCTATTTATAGATACATTACAGAGACAGAGAGAGCAGAGCAGAGACACAGAGACAGCCCGAAGACAAATCATTTAAAATATATTTGTACGAAATAAAAAAACCTTCCTCCATTTTGAAACAATTTGAATTTGATTAGCCAATAGCCACTTCCTGTGACCAGCTTTTAAATGTATGCATGGAAAAAAAGAGAAAATAACAAAACATGACTAAAGCTATTCTATCTCTGTGCGTGCAGCATATGGAGCGCATGAATATAAATAAACAAACATCAACAGAATTGTGACACCTCTTCAAGATACCATGAGTGAGCACATAGGTGTGTGTGTGTGTGTGTGTGTGTGTGTGTGTTTGTGGGGACTTGCCTTCCTTATGGGCATAAAAACCAAGTCCCCTTAACATAAATCCCTAAAAAAACTTAAGGTTTAAAGTTAAGGTACATTTAGGGTTATGTTAGCGCTGGGGTTAAACAAGTAGTGGTTAAGGTTAGGATAAGTCTCCAGAAAATAAATGTAAGTCAATGTAATGTCCTCTGAAGTGATGGAAACACAACTGTGTGTGTGTGTGTGTGTGTGTGTGTTTTGGCTACATGCAGCATCAGTGCCCAACAGATGGCTTTGTGTGAACATGTTTTATTGGTGTTGATTGCAAACCTGCCATGAATGAAAATGATCTCTCTGACAGTTTCATGGGTGATTTATGACAGGATGCATTGAAAGTAAGGCATCAGGGTCATTTCAGGTTCTTTGAAGTCTCATTTAAATGTAAAATACTTACAAGTGTACTAAAAGCATGTGTAATTGAGCCTGTCCTCTCAAGAAGAATGAAACTACAGGTCGCAAATTAAGCGGCCAAAAAGAACCTTTAGTTACGTTTGAGTGGCAGACACCATCTAGCAACCGTAGTAATTATGATAATGACAAAGTATAAAGTGACTTAGATGGCAGAAAGTGTGAGAAACTGGGAAAAAGTTGCACACGCAGCAGGAGCGCCAAGTGTTTTTTGTGCCTAAATCTAACCAGACCTTAACTATGGCATATTACACGAACAAATGACCTATGTGGTATAATTACATTTGAAAGCATTATTTCCACAGGGAAAGTGATTCGTTATTTGTCTCGTCTACGTATCATAGCAGCATGAATGACGGAAAATCGGTTACAAGTGACAGTTCAGACGATAATGTCGTGATTATAAGTTCTCACAAAAGTGAAAAAGTCACTACTAATTTGGAAGTTTTGCGAAAATAGCAAATTTCCCTTTTTAAAAAAAAAAAAAAAAGTTGCACCCAAAAATTGATTTGAAAGAAAAGGCCTGCCCCCCATCATTGTTTCGAGAAAACATGCGTGCATGATATCTGTCATAAACCATGCCTCTAAAAAGTCCCTGTTTATGTCTTTAAACACTTGAACACATCTGCAGACTCACGTAAAACATAGCACAACAACAGAGGAGCGTTCTATAATATTTTCACATTCCCACAGATCTCTGGTACCCTATAGTAATTACTCAGATGATTTCCCATCCGGAGGAGTGTCAGGCTCAGAGCTGAGGTGGGGGTAGTCTCATTATTTCCAGAGTGTTGCTCTCTCTCCTGCCTTTAATGCGGTATCAGTGCCATGAGGGGTGGCAGTCGTGAGGGCTGGAGGGGGAGCAGCTTCATGCATTAATGAACAACAAGGTCAGAGGTAGGCGTCAAAGCTGAACTGGTGAACTGTTGGTCGGTGCCAAGAGGAGCTAAAAATAGAGTTCTTCGACCATTTAATATCACTGCTGTTATTAATGGCGTTCTAATGGATATACACTGTGGCTTGTAGTAAAAAAATCGTACACACATATGTAAATATTATTTGCCCGGCACCTTTCTTTTATGCAGAATGAATATAGAGCTGTGGTTTGGGTTGTGTCACTGAAAGGAAGAGTTTTGCATCACGACAGGGAGTTACTCGCCATATAACAGGGAGTCCCCCACAATGTGTTAGGCTTGTGGGGATTATGCCTCTCTGAACAATAAATCTTCAATATGCAACACAGCTGATTTGTCCTCTCCTGTCTCTTTCCAGGTCAACAATTTAAGGTCTATTAATGTCTCATTTCCCTCTGTCCCTCAATCCCTCTGTTATTCCCCTGTTGATTTGTGGTAATTAAAGTGTTGCGAAATGTACTGTTTGTGCAGCTGTTATCTGAGTCACCAGTTTATATGACGCATATTCATGTAGTACAGCAGTGCAGTGACTGAGTATACTGGGAGGAATATCAGGCAATGCATAATGGATCAAACCAATCACCAATAATCTGCCAAGTTGTGTACTGTACATACTAGAAGGTAGGAGGATTTAAAATACAAAGTAGTCCTTGTGGATATGGACTGTATATGGAGCGTTGGTTGGTTGGTCTGACTCTTTATAACCTCACAACTTTTACTCATCACCCAGCAGAATGAGAGCTCGCCTAGAGAGAAGACTCTTCCCACCATATCTGACCATATGTCAATGGTCAATTCCTTCACTTAAGCGTCTATGACTGAACTTACCGTAGTTTTGCTAATTCCCACATCTCGTCCAATGCCTTTAGACCCGTTGACCAATTTGTCAAATGTGAGTCTCCTCTTTTCTTGAAGCCTGAAAAATATTGTATGTGTCAGTTTTCCAATTTATGTAACCAGAATTTACACAGCCCAGAAATACAAACTTATTTTAACCAAGAAAAAGAAGAAAAAAAATAACCGTCACAAATAGTTTCTTTAAGGTTACAGCATACGAACTTCTCAAATTTGATTTGTTGATTGCATTACTTTAGTTATAGCCTTGTGCCAATTCTGCACAATGTCTTTTCTAATACTAACCAGTGTTATAATGTACAATAAAACTGTAAATGCACAACTATAGAAACGTGCATGTTGGCAGCTTAGAGCCTGAGCATGTATCTGTGAACCAAGAAATCCCCTTTCTGCATCTCAAAGTTGTTTATCTGTATCTTCATAGAATCTTGTACCAGCCATATTTCTTCCCCAGAGTGGACTGACTTTCTACTGTAGTGGCCACCAGCCAGCTATCGATCTGTCAGCTACAGTTTACACTGAATCTCCCTCATCCATCTGGGATAATCCTTATATCTCTATTAAAATGGAGTGGCTAAAAACACAAAAACAATGATTAGTTGGTATGGTATGGATGCTGCAGAGATATCTATAAATTATGTGCTGCTGATAGATAATGAGAAAAACAGGAGCCTGGAAAGAATACAAATACTGCATCGATTGGTTGGCAGATGGAGAGTTTGGAGAGAAAAAGGAAGAGGAGACTCCGAGGTGTGTTTGCCAGGGGAAGCCCTGCTGTGGTCAATATAATCAGTGTAGCGTGGAGACCACCTCCGCTTGTTGCCCCCATTTGTCTATTCTACCTTAAGCCAAAAGCATTCACTATTGTGAGCAACACATAAAGAATTTGTCCAACAACAACAGCCTTCCATTTCTTTATGGATTCATAAATAACAAACACATAGAAAATTAAAACAAACATAAGATTAAGTCTATTGGGTGAAGGACTGTGATTCATCCCTAAACCTATGAAATTACATAATTTGTCAAACCTTTCAGACAATCTTTTTTACTTGCTTGTCATTTGAGATATTATTTTCTATCCCTACATGTACACATGAGAAATAACCTTTTCTGTAAGTTCTTTTTGTCTTCATGTGAAAACATTGTTCTGCAAGGTCCTTCACTGGATCACTCACTATATGTTTCACTATATGCCGATCAAATTGTATGAAATTTAACGTGCTTCTGGGGTAAAAGCTTAGACGCAGAGTCGCCTGTTCTCTCTACACCTGCTTTCTTTGTCACACGTTAAACCATCCGACAAGGTAACTGCAACTATAACTGCAACAATTATACATTAACACATGTGCAGACAGTTCACAGAGCGTCTCATTAGCATGCTAGTGATGCTCAGCCTTTGCTCAGTGATGTCAAATGTACTTTATGTATCTAATAAGACTGGAGAAGCAACACTTTTTGGGAACAGTTGTGACTTGGTAGGGAGTAAGTCTAAGAAGCACCCTGGTGCCGCTGTCAACTACCATCCATTTGAATTTTTTCATTTTTTTTTTTACGTTTTATGCACCACATTATATAACACATGTATCTTTAAAATGTCAGCAGTTGGCAGACATTAACCATTGATCCAGGTTTTTGTTTTTCCTTTTTTTTTTTTCCTTTACCGACATCTAATCTGCTTCTTTTACATTTGACCTTTAACTAGTATCAGCAACACTATTTATTCTCAACCAGCTCTATGAGTTTCTGTTAATGTCTCCTTGTTTCTATTGCCTGTATTGCCTTGGTTTCCTTTAAACCAGCTTAAAAAATGCATAATCAAGTATGTTTTTACACTGTGAAATAATGAGGAAACAGAAGAGTAGACACAAATAACCTGGAATTCAGTTTTTCATCTTAGGAGCACCCGCTGCAGATATATGTGTATGTAGAAATGCATATAGCATCATTGACATTTCACTGTGATTACATATTGCAGTAGCTATCAGAGCAAACATGTCTAGTCTGCTCACTGTATTAATGACCCTTGTTCTGTCCTAATTGCTTTCCCATTGTGTAAATGTCAAGCACCATGCAAATACAAATGGCACACTTGTGCTTGTTGCCTCAAGAGCAGTGTAATCCGCAAATGAGCAGCAGCGGTCTGAGGGCTTGTAAAGCAACAAGTAGTCCTCCGGAGCTCAGTATCCAAACAGTAATGCCATGCGTGCCATTTGCAAACTCATGTCAGATGATGCATTTAAAGGTTTTTCATTGCACTCCTGTAACACTGACTCGTGATTTTTCTTCCTTGTCAAAGCAAAGCAACAAAGCAACTTGACCACCAACAGTTATGCTAGTAGCATATAATAAGGCAGTCTTGAGCCTCACCGCAGACATGAGGAGGCTACAGAGATATGGTCACCTTGGTTCTTTCTGAATCCACAATATTTATTAATTTTTAAACATGTAGTCCATCAGCCTCAAGTAACATCACTAAGACATCATATGTCTGGTCACATTGGCCTGTGACAAATCCATTCGTCTTGCATTTCATCGGAAAGTTGCAGTAAAAATGCTATGGCATATGCACTGATTTTGATTTATCCAATATTTATCCTCAATAGTGTGTAGTGATTCATAAAAAAAGAAATTCTTGAGGGTAAAGACTCTTAAGAAATGTATCAGTTAAAACCACAGAAGGGTTATTGTGTTTTTCCCACAAGGTTGCAGGTTCAAGTTTGTGAAGGATGGAGCTTCTTTTGCTATGACAGAAAAGCCTTTAGTGTTTGGCCTGCCTGCAGGGGTAAAAGCTACAGTCCTCTCTCTTCTTTCATAAGAATCATTCTTCCTTTTTCTATTCCACCGATAAAATAGAAGTAATATTTTATCAAGCTTCGCCCCCTGGAGTTTTAAAAATCAATACAGCAAGAGCTGTTACAGAAAGCTTGTAAATCATGAAAATTCATTCTCTTAAATCTGAACTAAGCTGCTCTCCTTTTTGTCCAAGTCACACCGTGAGTCAGTCAACAGCTACTGCAGGAGCGCTGGAAACTGCAAGTTCAGTGTGTATACTATGTGTGTTCAATTATCTAATCAATATTTGCATTATTCATTAGTGTCACAGCTCATGCAAAATTGTAAATAATTATTATATACTCAAGCAGACTGAGATTGCATTTATAATAGCTTTCTCTCTCTCCTCATGTAAGAATAGCTCTGACCTGTGCATAAAACCACACCACAGCTTCACCGCAGAGGCCAGCAGGTCAGAGGGAGTTACTGTGTGATACACCCACACACACACTCTTCCACTATAGAGTGTTCATATTTATTTATTTATTTTTTCGTTTTGTTTCGTCTTCCGCTTATCCGTGGTCGGGTCGCGGGGGCAGCATCTTCAGCAGGGAAGCCCAGACTTCCCTCTCCCCAGCCACTTCTGCCAGAGCCAGCTTCTGCAACCGGGGGTCGGACCGCCAGGGTCCCCGCCTCCGACTGCCGCCCATCTCTCTTCGCACCGTTCCCCCCCTGAGACCCCTCCCATGGGTGGTGGGCCCATGGGAAGGGGGTACAGCACCTGGTATTCCCAGGCGGTTTCCCATCCAAGTACTAACCAGGCCCGACCCTGCTTAGCTTCCGAGATCGGGCGTGTCTCACAGAAGTCACTGAAATTGTGAATAGATTCCTATATATTATATAGGTCCTGGGATGATGTTGCTGAAGCACTGATTAGTATTGCTCCTCCTCCTCAATTATGTGTGGCCCCTTTAATATTGAGACAGTTTACATATATTGGAATTATGCATACGAGCTTCAGACAGTGCAGTGTGAGCTTGATGAGCTGTAGATGATATGCATTCATGACATATTTCCCACCCAATCTAGACGCATCCACCACATATTTTCAGCAGCTTTAATGAGAATCTTTGTATCTTTGGATTCCATTTTGTTTAAATTCAGTGAGTGGCATTTCTACAAGAAAAAACAAGCTTTCTGACACTGTGATTGACAGGTTTCTGGCAGCGGTTGAATAGCTGATGGGCATACCAGTTGCTTTCATGGTTCCTCTCTGGCTGACTGGTTAATCATTCAGCCTGTCAGCTGTAGCCATGCCACATTTTATCCTCAGAGAGAGACAGACTGTTGGGGAATCCTCTACTGCCGGTCCCCTTATGCACAGACGCTGTAACTGAGTGCTCTGGCTACTTGTCAACAAGGTTTCAGGAGAGATATACACTGTGGAACGGCCCAACTACAGTCAAATTTATAAATTACCAAAGAGAAACGCAGAATTCTCTGTAAGCAAATCCCTCAATCCTATTATAAATTAAAGCACTGAAGAAATCACAGCTTTAAAGGGGTCATATTACCTTTCCCACTTTACACTTTTTTTGTGGTATATGAACATTTGCTTACTTTTATGGTCAAAAAGCACCTAGTTACAGCTGAACAAACCATGGACACAACCCCTATGTGTCACGAGCAGTTTTGTGTCTGCTCATTGCCCCTCTCTTCTGATTGGCTGACTGTTTTCTGAGTGACGCAAGCCCAGGCCAACCGCAGGTAGGCACAGGCTTGAAGCCTACTGTAGCTTAACTCACCAGTAGATTGTGATGGCCACCACCTTTTGAAGGCTGTGTAATGATAAATGCCATGGCCATTAGCTAGAATGCAGGTTTAAGTCACGTCTACATTGGCTTCATTTTGAGTTGTATAATATAAAGTTACCTTGTGAGTGAACAGTTTTCCTGTCAGGTGTGTAAAAAGCACAGAAGGTACTCATTTCTAAAACTGTAATTAGATACACCAGATGTTATTTACCTACAGTGGTTTTCTGAACTAAAACAAAATCCTATATATATATATAAGCATTATAACATTATTGGTACGAATAATCAATACTTACACACAGCGCAGAATTTTATTTCATGAATCATTCAGGGTCTCCTTCTCTCTAAAAGCATACTTGGCATCAGTTAAACCATGACATTTTGCGTGTGCTTGCATTTATGATAAATGAAGACATGTACCAAAAATGCACAGCATTACATTTCACCTGCATAAACACAACCTCTGCTGTGTCGCATCCATTCAGTGCAAAGGTGATGCAAAATTACCAAAATGAGGCAATAGAATACAGCTGTGTCTGACAGAAATGCCGTTGCACCTGCATTTGCTCTTCCTCGGCTTGTATGAGAATAGAGCTCTGTATCCTTCAGTCACACAAGACATTTATTTGTGGTTACAGTGTTAAAAGTGCCTGTGAGAGTACAACAGGCAGAGTACATAAACCCTAAAAACAGCTATAAAATAATGATTTCATTGGAGAGGAGAGCATGAGGAGATGCAAGGTTATTTTTTAAGGGGGCCATTTATAACCTACAGTGACAAAGCTAGTTTTGATGTCTCAATAGCTATTGATTAAATTGCATTTAATTTGGACATTATGCTTCAACAGTATGAATCATCAGTTTAAATTTGTCCATTGTGTTCCATGCTGCCGCTAAAACAGTCAGCATAGAACCCATTATACAGCACCTGCTGAACATTGAGACATCAACATTGTCATTGTGAGCATGTTATGAGTTATTTATAATACATAAGTGTTTGAGCCGCTCACCTGTAATAGGTTAATAGGTAAATAAACTGTGACAGCGCTAGCAAAAATGAGTGACAGCAGCAACAGCATCAATAGCACCACCGCCATCAACAACAAAAGGGATGAAGGTTTCTGCAGTTTATTTATGAAGCTTACTACAGTCGAGAGCTCAGATTAGTTCAATGTGTTTCAGGTGCAAAGTAGTAAGAATTTAACGAGTCAACGATAAGTGAATCTACAAGGAGGCGACATGCATTTTCTCTTTAAAAGAAAACTGGGACACTGTTCCTGAGGGTGTAAAAACACACACAAACAGAGCAGAGACAGAAACACACACACACAGAAGAAACGGTTATATACCTGCAGACACGTCTGCATTTTTATTTACTAGTATGTACTGTGATTCTGCCCTAATATGGACTTGCATGTGTGTGCTTGCATGCATGTGTGTGTGTGTGTGTGTGTGTGTCTGACATATATGTGGTATACTTGTCAGCTTGCTGCATAGGGTAAGACTGCTGGCTTGCCTAACAAGAGATGACTGGCCAATCTAACAAGAATCTGGCTGCCTTGACACCAATCTGGCACCAATTTACGGATCAACAGCAGCAGACTGGACAAACACACACACACACATACACACACACACACACACACACACACACACACATATATATATATATATATATATATATATATATATAAAATACAGACACACCGTACAGACACACCGAGAAGTACTTGAAACCCTGCTGATCTAGATGTAGGTGCTTTCACTTTATTTACTTGTATGCTCAACAGCCTCTATTTTTATTGATAATGAGCAAAACATTTTTCTCTGTGGTATTTAATGATTTATTCCTAAGATTTATGATTTTTAACAGTTTACAGGCCAGGCTTTTGGTAGTGTGTGCTTGTCAAGGCTGACTGACCCCAATGAACCTGCAGTTTAATGCCTTTTTCAACACAGATTCCCCGATTGTTGTCAAAAATCAAAAACGTCATCAGAGTCAGTGTCCTAGCTGCATGTACTGTATGTGTTTTTGCATCAGTGAATATTTTTTGTGACTCACCTCAAAGCATTTGTATGGCCTCTTATTTGGAAAGCAGAAACCGTAAGAAAGACACATTTATCACATTTTTAAACCGAGATCCTGACTTAAATCTGACATTGCATGCCACAGGTTTGTCTCCCACTGAGAATAGCAACACTGCAAAAGTGTGGCGCGTGTGTGTGTGTGTCTGTGTGTGTGTCTGTGTGTGTGTGTATATATAGAATACGCCAAGGGTGCTGTTCTGGGCCAATCTTAAAGGGTGTCTGCCTTCAGGGAAACTTTATTGAACACTTAAGTGCTCTTGGTGGCCAAAAGCCTTTTGTCATCCTTTAGTGAAAAAAGCCTCCCAGATATGTTATTCCTCACCCTGTCTCTAATTGAGAATGTTGGGTTTGGCAGTGGTTAAAGAAGTCCTCAAATAAATAGATAAAACAATTAATACCACACTGTAAAAGTGTAAAGTAAAAACCCTGCATACATCCTGCATTTTGCATAATGCACAATGTACTCACATGTACTTAAAGTCTGTTCAAAGTGGAGCTAATTGTAGCATTTTATATAAGTCAAGAAATATTCCTTTGACAGGAAGTGGCCTTGATCCTACATAACTTCTGTCCTCTGCTCTTCATACTGACACTCAAATCTGCAGTTTCTTGTCATCTGCAGTGTCTTTTCCATAAAAAAATGTATCACAACTGTTATAAATATGAATGGTCTTTAATTTGAGCTTTTGAGTAACTGTCTGATTGAAAGTGCTCTCCGACCTTTAACTTATTGTCATGTACTATATCTGCAAATATTTTCACTTTTTTTCCATTTTTTTATGTTGTAATCTGGCTGTTTTATAAACATAAATGCTTCAAGTTATGTCATATATATATAAAAACTGAAACTGTACGTCTGTACATCCATCTTTTTACTGGTGAGTTGCCTCATTCGGTCCCCGTCTCCTCTTCCTCCTCTGGGTTTGATAATCAGACAGGTCTACTGAAGCCCTCATTGTCTGCACACAGTAACAACGTGACTCTTATACATATGAGAGCGTTTTAGCATTGTGAATGCAGCTCAGCTTTCTGGGGGTTGACCTTTTTCCATAGATTAATATGTTTTATGCTGGCAGCATTAATAAACAATTTCTGCATTTCCACAGTGGGGTAGTGAACAGTCAGTCTGCATATTAATGTGCGTCCTCCTCTTGTATGAGCCTCCTCTCACCTACTTTTAGGCGGTCATGCTCGGCAATCACAACCCTTTTTCCAGGCATTTTATTTTAAACTCCCACTCGCTCCATCTCTCTGCATCTGTTTGCTTCTTTTTAATCTGTTATTATTTTTGTGGAAACAGTATTCCTCCCTATATTTCCCCCCTCAACCACTCCTTTCTCACTTTTTGTCTAATCTATTTTTTTTTTTTTTTTTTTGCAAGTACTCACTTTTTTCCTCTGCCCTGTCTTTTTTCCCTGGTGACTGGGGCTGATAATGCGGGGATGAGCCCATACACTGTCTGTGGCCAAGGTCAATTACGGCCTTCCCATTCAGAGCATAGCCAATCACAGGCCAGGGAGCCACTGATGTGTAGCGCCAGGCGAGGAGATTGCATGGGGAAGAAAATCAACCAATTGGTGCCTCCAAAATGATTTGATTTGCCACTGGTGTGAAAGTGTGTGCTGTGTTTGCTTCTCCCTTTTTCTTCTTCAGTGTCACATATCTCTTCTCTTTGGTTTGACTTTGAAATTATCATGTGGCAACATTACAACATAATACATTTTAAATGGCTCATATAACAGTCTGATCATTCAATCATGATGTGTGTGTTATTATATTAGGAAAGAAGTTTTTGACCTTCAGGAATATAAAACATAGGAGGGAAAAATAAATTGACACATGGATGTTAATAGATTAATGTCATACTTTATGTTGAGAAAGCTACAGTACATTAGAATACATCAAGTGGGATTTTGCTTGCATCCAATATATATATCTTGTTTTGTATTGACACGAGGGGGATACCCAGCACCTTCCAACAGCACTATATTATCCTGGAGCCCCTCTGTGTTGCCATGGAGACCCAAGAACAAATGTATTTGCATGTTCGGGCTCCAAGAAGAAGAAGACGGGGAAAAAAACACTGAAAAAGAGGCAGCCAGGGAAAAAGTTTGTCACAGTAGGGAGGTAGGTAAGGAAGCGGTGGTTGTTTTACCTTAATTAAATTTACAAGCTGATGATGACAAATAGCAGGTGCCTTCACTGCTCTGATCTCTGACTATGGCCACATTTTGTTCAGCATCAAGCATAACTCCATAAACAAACCACCTCCGTTTGCTCTGCCTCTGTAAACAAAGACAGACTTTTCGTGTGTCTATGTGAAGGCGTTTGATTAGCCGCAGTTATGGCCTTGGCGCTAGCTTGTGCGATTACTTATACTCTAGGTGCTGTATACGTAATCAGTCCTGGGCTAAACCTGGACTGGCCTAGAAATATCTATCGGTCTAATTACAGCAGCCAACCAATCTGCGGTGCAGCTCACCTGACGAGAAAAAAAAAAGTAGAATTAATTACCTAATTGAAGCAACTCAGGAAACCATGAAGGTAAAACTGTTTGCCTTCTAATCGGCTCAGCAACGGAGCTTCAGCAAAGACAGACAAAGTTTATTTGGTTTAACAAATGAAGCAACATGAAGACATTTGTTCTATTGCTGGCTAGAGATTATCCAAGTGAATGCATTTGAAATAAAAATCACCGCGTCTTCTTGAGATAAGGCCTCTTTTGCATATTGAGGGATCTATTACACACACAGACAGACAGGACACAGCCCTCCCTTTGCGACAACTTAGACATAATAAGCAGCCATTTGATAAACTGCCACTTGCCACTGACACAATAAATCCTAATGTGCATGACAAGATGAATAACAGTGGGGTCAAGCCACGGCATCGTCCAGAGGGAATGTTTATTTATTTGATATTAAACCAACCAGAGAGCTTCGTGCTCACGATTTTAACATATAAGGCTGCAGCCTGTGTCTGTCTATCAGTGGATTGTTGTGCTCAGCATGGTATACTACGGAAGCAATATATTAATATATATATTAATAGTTCTGATCCTTTATCATTTACATTTACCTCTAGAATAGCCAAAAGTAAATTCCCTTGTGTAACGTAATCACTGGCCAGACAGACCAAAGTCTGCATGTAGGATACCCCGACGCATGTGTCACATAACAGATCACCACTCCGACCTCATCGCAATGCCTGCAATGACAGTTCTGACTGTGTCTCGTCGTAATTGCAATGTGAGCAATGTGAGCTTTTTTTTTTGGCATCTCACTTAGTGAAATGCCC
The DNA here is from genome assembly GCA_036937835.1 of Pampus argenteus. Lineage (NCBI taxonomy): Eukaryota > Metazoa > Chordata > Actinopteri > Scombriformes > Stromateidae > Pampus > Pampus argenteus. The sequence goes on along the minus strand of CM072872.1, from coordinate 15,693,177 downwards.
ATGAGTCCTCAATCAAGGATAGAGAGGATTCTCAAAATACATCCGGGTGGTTCTTGGGATCATTACGGTCATCCCACGTGTCCCTCCACTCCTTCCTGCTCAGCTGCTTTCAGCTGTGTACTGTCTGGAGGATAAGCTCTGACAGGAGTAATTTACCAAAGGACTCATTACACCATAATCATGGCATGGGGTGTTCTGTGTTCTAAACTGAACATCTAGCTCATAAATAATGTCCTGTGATTTACAAAGACAGAGCCTCACCATAGTACCTGTAAAATGTAAGGCGGGTGAAAAATTTTTTATTTTTTTTGCCACCCTGATGAAAAAGCTCTTAATATTACAGTCAGCTGATATCTTAACTGATATCTTAACAACTACTGGGTGGATTGCCATGAAAGTTTGTACATATATTTATGGTTCCCAGAGGATGAATCCTGTATCTCATTTACACCTGGCATTAAAATGTGATCTGTGTCTGGGTATGTTATCTGGATAAGAGAAAACGCATGTTAATGCAAGGTGTAAATCAGAATGCGTTGTAATTGGAACGCATTCAGATCGGCCGGACCACATTTGGAAGTGCTCAGGCATTGTAATCGGATCTCAGTGGGTGTAAATGCAACCTGTGCAGCAAAATTGTCCCGGTAAGTTGATAGGTCACCTAACTCCAACTCTTCCTGCCGAGTTTTTGTTGATGCATTTTAATACCAGGTGTAACTGCCCATGGATAAGATGTTATTATCCACATCGCCCCAATTGGCATTTATGATCCTCTAACATTCTTAGTTGCTAACAGATATCAAAGATATCACTAGATAATAAACGTAATTCTAGCAAAGAAATCAAACTGCTGATTATTCAAAGTCTTACAAGAATCTCCTGAAGGATCATAGGCCCTGACGTTGGAAACCACTGTGAAACAGGATATATCTGTTTTTCATGTAGACTGTCAGTAGTTCTGTGAGCCAGCTCAGTGTGGATTGCTCACAACAGATGTGGTGAAACTCCACTGTGATGAGTGCGCTTTGATTAATACACCAACGATGAATGCCTTTATTTTTAGCCTGGCAGGGCGGACAATGTGGAAACGCTTTTTATTACCCTTCTGGTTGGAGATGAATGGGCAACAGCAAAGAGAGATGTGGTGCGTCGGCATTCATTCGTCATTGCCAGATTGAAGTGTGGATGGAGGATGGAGGAGTCACTTGATTAGCTCTATCATTATTCGTAGAAAGTTCGGAAGGCAGTCATAGACAAATTGCTAATGGAAGGATCTCCATTTTGGTTTTACCACTTTAAAAAAAATGAAAATCGCAGAACAAGGCAGGAGTATCTGGCTGGACCTTCAGGGGGAAAAAGTGCTGATTTTTCTGGTGGTGAGGTGTTGGGGTCAGTGCCTAACAATATATACTTTCTACTGGGAACATGAGCTAATTGACTAAATGAGTGCTCCTACATCTGATGTCAAGGTTAAGGCCAAGGAGAGATTGAGAGTAGCATTTCATCAGAGCAGGTCATTAGGCTTGGCTTGAACCAGACATGACTAGAGCGAGATAGACTCTGCAGCGCTCGTCCTTTTCATGACAGGTAGAAGTATGACGTTCATTTCACCTGCTGAGGCAGTTTCTGTGTCTGCCATAGCAATGTTCTATACATTGTGAGTGTAAAATAAAAATGACATTTGTCTCTGTGACCTCTGTATAAATTCAAATATAAATGATTAATCTGACATCTGCTTCATTCTTACGCAATATGAAGCATGAATTATTCATTTGTGTCCATATATACAGTATATAGTGTTTTTGATTCTGTCCTTACAGTTTGTCTGGTCCTTGTGTGTCTTCGCAGGAACTCTTTACAGCCGAGTGCAAGTTCAAAGAGTCGGTGTTTGAGAACTACTACGTGATCTACTCGTCCATGTTGTACAGACAACAGGAGTCGGGGAGAGCTTGGTTTCTTGGGCTCAATAAAGAGGGCCAAGCCATGAAGGGAAACCGAGTGAAAAAAACAAAACCAGCTGCTCACTTCCTGCCCAAGCCATTAGAAGGTATGTAATAGACTCAAATAAAGTTTTTTTCCACACTACACTGTAGTAAGAAATTAGTTCTGACGTGGCATAGCCATATCTAATTGCCAGAGCTCCTTTTTTTAAGGAAAATTTGAAAAATCATTGTTTATTTTAGGTGTGGTGATATTCTAGATTTTTCTTTTTTTGTCAAAACCAACAATGAATTGATCCTACTGTCAATTATTGTTTGAGTATGCAAAAGCCTGATATATGCTTCTGTGCCATGGACCTCCATTGTTGTCCACAAACTATCAAGAAACACATCAGTGAGCCATGCTGTTGCATTGGGTGACATGTTTCTTCGCTATGTTGAGCATGGGCACTGTAATTTATCAATCCCACAGCTGTAAATGCTGTCTAGAGCAACAAATGTGTATAAATCCACTGCAGAAAATAGTCCCCAATCTCTTGTAAGTGTCACACAAATCACAAAATAAAACGTTCTCAGTTTCAAATAACGTGTATAAATTCTAAGATATATATATACACCTCAGAAAGATGTGTACCCACCATCGTATTATGGTGGCAACAGAGGTCTCAGAGACGGAGATTTCACATTTTGAGCAAACAACGCTAAGGCTATCTGCATGGCCAGTTTACACAAGCAGCAAGTGATTTTGTTTATTGACTCAGTGTGTGGCTGCGCAGTTCAGTAAAAACTCAATAAAATAAATCAATAATACAAGAAAATTGCAATATAAAAGTGCATTTTTAAGCTTAAACACTTGTAATTATCTGTTTTGTTCTTAGAGGGGCTCCAGGGGCATAATCAGCAGCTCATTTGCATTTCTTCTACATTTTCTCTTCACAGTCTTTGAGTTGTTAATGCTGCAAAAGACCTTACTACTAGGGTGATCTTTATCTTTTTTTGCAGTGGAAAAACTTAAATACATAAATACATTTGGATATTTTGGGGTACAAATGAGTAGAAGGCTTGAAATATTACTCTATATATGCACCAATTCATCATTTTTCCGTTTTAAGAATACAGTGTGGGAGGCAAGACAGCTCTGTAAGTGCAATATGAAATGTTGATAGTCTAGGAAATGCCACCATCACTCTCATCAGCCACCACCGCCCTGATTGCTTCCCATTATTTAAACATGGAATCAAGTTGAAGTGTCCTGTGAAGACAGTAATACAGCTTTAGTGTAGTGGCTGTAAAGTGGGAGATAATGAGACACGTTTCACTGTTTGCTGAAAAGCCTGTGCTTGGATTCACAATCAGCCCTGACGGGAAACGAGGGAAGGTAGAATGAATCCTGTAGCTGAAAAAAGGCATCAGCTTTTTATATCTACAAATTGTAGGATGTCTTCAGTGCAGGTTTTGAGGGATTTTTGTTGGTATAAAAACCTTTTCACTTGTCTCTCTGCTTCATTTCCATACGTTCTGCTCCTCCAGTTGCCATGTACAGAGAGCCATCGTTGCATGATGTTGGAGAGACAGTACCCAAGGCAGCAGTACCTCCCAGTAAAAGCACAAGTGAGCCAGCAGTGATGAATGGAGGTAAACCTGTCAGCAAGCCCGACAAGCCCACCACATAGCCACACCTGACCCAGTACCCAGTGTGTGTGTGTGTGTGTGTTGGGGGGGGGGAGACGTTACAAAGGCAGGGCCTTTCCCCACAAGACTCCCCACCCTTTTTCTTCTGTGGATCAGATCCAGGCAAACCTCCCCCCTTTCTTCTCTTGTTCGTCCTCCTTTTTCTCCGCCTTGACCTCCCTTTCTCCAGCTGTCTCAACGTGGGTGGATGGATTCTGAGGTGGCTGAGTGTCTCCAGCACAGGAGGGAAGAGGACCTCTGATCATGGAATGCCTTCTTTAGATTCCTCTGAAACTGCGATAATTCATGTGAAAAAAACGCGTGTTTCACAACTACCATCCATGCTCGTGGTAGTTGTACTTCGCTAGCTGACGGTTCATCCAAGAACCCTCCCACCACACACACACACCTCTCTATGATGCCCTGTTGCAGAAGAGTCTATGTACCTTCAGATCTATTTTCTATACCACAGTTCACCAGCTATGTTCTGGGATAGAGACTGTATAGATAGAGTAAATATTTGGACTGTCGTCCTCTATTTTTTACGAGTATGTTCCCCTCTCCCTCTCTTTCTATCTCTAGTCACACACTTTTCTCTTTGTCAAGTAACCTAGAAAAGATAAAAACATTTTGCAAGGGAGTTGTGTGCTTTTCTAAGAAACACATTCACACAGATGTGGCATAAAAACAAGCATATATAAAAATCAGATTTTCATCCTGCCTACGACATGCACGCACACAACATACAGACACACAAAGTTTGTGGGGAAAATCAGAGATGTTGCTTTTTATGGCCGATAAAAACACACTGGAGGCTGGCAGATAGTTCCTGCAATCACAGTTGATGGAGTGTTAATTACCGCCACTGCAATCAATGCGAGGAGCTCCCTACACACACACACACACACACACACACATACATTTATAAACAGATGTGCGTGTGGGTGGGAAAGCGCTGTTAGGAATGGTGTATACATATCACTATCTAAATCCCACCAGCGGTTCAGTCCGCCTTCTCTGGTAAATAGAAACCTGAAGTCTATTTTTCTTTAATCTTATTTCAGAGCGTGGGCTCTAGGAATATTTCTAGGCCTTGTAGGCCTCTGTCCCTCACTGGCTGACTTCTTTGGACTATGAGGCAAGGCTTGTGGCTTTGACCCAGATGGTCTATAACTGCAGCACTGGCAGCCATCTTACGGCAGTGTCTACTTAAAGCCAGAAAACAACATGGCTGAAAACCAGTAGGTGACATTTATACTGGCTGCATCCCTATTTGGTTCAGCAAAACTAAAGCATGGGCAAAGTTAATATTGTGTTCTTTCTTCTTGCAGCAGTTATACAAGAGATGGCTTATATTGTAACATTTTCACTGTATAAAACTTAGGGAAAATGACTATTAAAATAAAATCATAACTTTTTAAATGACTAGATATTATTATTACTGTTATTATTATTATTATTATTATGAGAGGATTTGTCTCCTAGCTCAGCATGCAGAGTCCAGTACTGATCATCTTGGCCTATCACGTGCCTGTTTGGACCTTGATTCCCGGCATGCAAAAACAGGTTCCCAGTCCCCACTGGGCCAAAGGTGCCTCACCCACCCGATACATCCATGTAGAGGACACGTAGCATTATCCATTGAAAAATAACACACAGATCTATTCATTCTGAAATGACCAAAGTCTTTTTCATCCCAGAACTGACTCTTCAAAAGAAAAAGAAAAGAAAACAAATCTGATTTTCTCTCTGATTCAATCCATCAAAGCTTTCACTGTGATAGCATTTGTTCTGTCTGAATCAACTCTGCTCAGACCTTTGCGTGACCCACCCCCCCCACTTTGCCCCTGCCCACCGACAAAGGTCTTGACTTGATGTCATTTTGGAGAAGTTTGTATACCTTGAATTAATCACATGCATGTATTTTCTATAAAGAAAAAAGGTGTATAGGAACAGTTCTTCACTCTGTGTAAGCTGAAGAACACTGACGCTCGGTGTGGGAGTTGAATGGGCATGTTGTAGGCTACGGCACACTCACACCACTCTGAAGGTAACCCACTGCACTTTTGTTTGCATTTTCATCATGACTGTTAGCAGTTTATCAAAGCTCTATCTGATCTGATCAATCAATTTATAGTATTTGTCTTGCTTTAATGATTTCTTCCTAATAGTTTTGTTAGATAAGATTTAGAATATTAAGTAGTATTGTTGCTGCTGTATGCTGCTAAAACTGCAATTATATTAAGAAAATTGATTTGGTTAATATAATTTTCTGAGTTTATTGGGATTACACATGACCATTATCGAAGCACATTAGTTAGACTTTAATATTTTGTCTGTACAAAAGCTGTTAATGCTATAACAAAAACGGCGTACTATACACATAGGAGCTGGAAACCACTGTCGTTGTATTTGGGGCTGATGTTCTGTCCCCATTACAGCCAATCATCCTCCACTCTTACAAACTCTACATGCTGGGCTGGCTGCTGCTCCAGCCCGGCACTCCAGTTATCTGGCTCCTCTGAGGCTGACTTTATTTTTGTAAATGACCGGTGTGTAAATGTACATCTCTGTTTGGATCTTTGTTGTTTTGTTTTTTGTTTTTTTGTCTGTTCTCCTCATTTCTCTCGTATACGGGTCGTATGTTATGTCGTCTCCTGATCCTGACAGCTATCACTCTTTTACTTTGCCCCGCCCCCACCCCCTCTCTTCAGACGTGTTACAAGAATGTTCTACCAAACTTAGTTTCTCTGTTACCCGTGCTTCTGTTTTTTGTTTTTTTTTTGTACATTGTCCCATCTGTTGCATGGGGAGAGGATGGCATTGATGAACTGCATGTAGTAGGCTATGTCTATCAAGAACTGTTGGTATGTACCGCTAATTTTACATACATATATGCAACGAGTTTGTCTACACTATACAGTTTGTGTTTGTTGTATACACATATACAACATATTGAATAAAATATTTATATAAAGGTGTACTGTAATGTCAGTAACATACTTAATGCAATATAGTGTGCAGTATATTATTGCACCTGTCATTTTGATGGGACAAAGAAAACAAGAGAGGTTGGCTCGTTTAAGCATGAAAAAGGCCAAAGTAGAATTTACATTAAATTTTCTTTGTGACTTCTTATCGGTCCTTTTTTCAAGTGGTGACTGAGCTCTTGTGTCAATGCAGCTCTCATCCCCTGATGCCACCTTTCGAAGTGACATGGACATCCAGCATGCCACAGTTGAACTATGTATGCCCTCTCTTTGTTTCCTCCACTTACAATTTAACCTTATCACTAGTATGAGTTGAGTGAGAAATGTCCATCATGTACCTATAGTACAGTATGGGAGATGGCTTTATGGCAGATCGTTTGGTTTGATTTCCAGTGGAGAAGAATAGGCACTATTAAAATGATTTATTTTCAAAAAAATATATATACTGTATACCATTGCAAGTATGCCCATTGGAGTTATGTCATGTTATAACAAATTTGTAACCATGTATGATTAAGGTCTTCGCATTGTTTTCCATGCAAAATGTTGTGTCATGCGGCACATTTAATGTTTTATTATTAAAAAAGAAATAAAAAAGCTCAAACAGTAACTCTGCCTCTCGCTTTCAAGTGAACTTTCAGTCCTGTTTGGGAACAACATCAGCATTCTGCATTCATTTAAACACAGACCTACAATATCCACGGCAGTATCCCACATATTCCAAAATAATACATGTTCTTCTCCTTCCAACATTTAGATTTGTCATGTACCTGCAACCTATTATGTATAACTCTCTGCAATATGTAAGCATTCCTACATTATGCAAAAATAACGTACATATAGCTGTTTTTGGAAACATATAAACGTTTACATTGTACTATGTTTTCAACAGAGAATTTGTTTCACCTACAAAACCCAGATTTATAAAGATCATTTGTAACCAGTACAATAAAAGAATGAACATTGTTAAAATATGCAGAAATATTACGTCCATGTTTAGTTTTGGCTTCTCTTCTCTCCCTCCTCCTGTGATTTTCAGGCTGTGGCGTTTCACCCGCCTGGTTGTGACCATGGGTGGTGCTCCTGGTCGCTCCGCAGCCAGGTCTCTGTCACTAACACCAGTGTCCTGTTCTCCTCAGTACTCCGCTCCCACCCAGATTTCGCAAGCATTTCCCGTCCAGCCTTCCCAGCACTCACAGTTGCCACAGTTGCACAACCCATTCCCTGTGAGAAGATGTGAGAAGAAAAGCTGTGAATTAAAAAGAGCTGTGCCATCATGCCTGACCTTTAACAAGGTTCCTCTTTTCACACCCTGCTTCTCTGGGTGCAGCTCTCTGGTGGAGGGTGGAGGCTGGCTACACTGCTATGGACATTTTGTGGTTTTCCACTGCTATTGTCCACACAGCCGTAGGCAAAAACTCTGGTTTGATTAAGCCTTTATAATTTAAATATATACTTCATTTTACTACACTGATATATCCTAAAATGCATGGTTTTCTTTGAGTAATACCTTTGAAATTAGGCAACAGCCCATATTTATTTGGGATTTGACCTCAGCACTTAAGACTGGAGGTCACATCCCACAAAAAAAAATCTGCTGACAAAATCTTTGTCCTACCGATAGTGGAGCCAGATCAGCAACAGCATAATGTAGTTGTTTTGATAAGGTATGATGAAGGTAAGAGGATAAAACAATAAAAGTAGAGTAAACAATCTAAAAAAAATATATCAAAAAAATCAGACAGCAACAGAGATGAAGTAAGGAAGGATTGAACTGGAAAATATGATTTCCTGCAGAAATGTGACTTGTTTTTGGTGTTGACATTAAGGAAAATGAAAAAAACATTTTTTTTGTGTCTTTCCTGACATGGTTGCTAAAAATCTTCATATTCAGTGCATGAAATTAACCAGCAAGCATTCCTAACATGGCGAACTTTCCACATCACTCATCACTTGTGGTGTAATGAGAATCTACAGCTTTGAAGGGTCCATGAAATCTCTGGATGAGGGTAATTTATTGGCAAACTTATTGCCAAAATGTTTTGCACCATTTACATTTTTCATCACGGCTACCTGGTGAAATAAAGTCATTTTTATCTGCATATTCCACATTGTGGAATTACCTTTTCATGTAAAAGACCTTTACATAATAATAATAACACATACATTATAATGCTTATGCTAATTTTCCCATACAGCACATACTGCAGTCAGTAATATAGTAATCATTTAATAGACATTGCCATACATTTTCTCTCTGTTTCTTCTCTTTCTCTTTTCCGCAGTTTTTAAGCAACAACGTTTGCCTGCATCTGGAACCGCAGACGCTCGTTTGAATGACATTAAGGTTGACATTTGGAGTCATGAAGTCATGATGAGAAACACTTCTGAACAGCTGTCCAGATTTTGACAGGCCCCGGGGCAAAAATAATTATAAACATGTTCTGGGATTTCCATTGTCAGTAGGGAAAAGACAGCTCCTATGGATAAGCGGCTATATAAGGGAGTTTATATGTGTGTATGTGGGCTCTCGTTGAAAATAAACGTATAGATGTAACAGCGTGCAGAAGTCCTACGCTACCGTACCTGTGCAGATGAGGCCGTCATGTTTGTCACACTCTCGGTCATCACACTCACAGTACTCTCCAGACACCCACCAGTCTTGGGGAGAGCAGATACATTGGCCACAGTGGCAGGAACCTGCAACACACACACACACACACACACACTGTTAATTATCATCACATTTTGACACTGTATATTTCTACGTTCCCCGTGGTGCCTGTGGGTTTTTTTTCTCTCTCGATAAATGCTATTTGTATTATTTCCTGTAAATACTTCATTTTAAACAAAATATTAATTGTGTGTTGGGCAGAGTGCATGTGAGATTTTCCCTGGGGGGAACTACTAATACTAATATACTTTTGCCACCAGAAAACCAATCCACTCACACTTTAAATTTCCTGTCTTCCCCACCAGTGTCTTTTCCTCTCTCCCTTTCAAGGGCAGCGACAGAATAATAAGGTGTTAAGGATTGGTAGAGAGGCGGGCTGGTGAGAAGGAAACAAATCTACTTCTGTCTGCTTCATTTTTTTCCTTAAGCTTACACCCAGAGGTCTAGCAACTATGTGTTCAATCTCCCTACTTTTCTATAAAAATACACCGGGTTACAGGAACCCGCTATGAAAGGTGGAAGCAGACAGAGGGAGACAGATGGAGTGAGGAGCAGGAGAGAAAGTGAAAAGAGATGAGACAAGGACAGGGGCTGAGGAGCCAGAAAACTCTACGGAGATTTCATGACTGGAACTGTGTGCGCACACAAATACAGAAATATGCATATGAAGAAGAATTAGATTCTGGCAGCATTAACCTCTAAACTCAGCGGAAGTTGATCTGTTTCCATGGATCTGAAGGAAGATTGACCTTTCCGGTTTAACATGTTCCTGACTGTCACAATTCACTTGTGACATTTGGATTGGTGGTTTTTAAACCTGTATTTTTTTGTCTTAATTCTACATGTTTCTAATCTATAATTATACTTTGGAGGTTTCAAGGGTTAAACTGTTGATAAATGTGTCCAAACGCAACATATGTCCGATCGTGTATATTGAATATGTAAGTGTGTGTTAGCCAAACACTTACTGAAAGAGTGACCTTTATAAAAAACCTTTCTAAAGCAGCATTGATTGAAAAGGAAGATCCTCACCCTTTCTACTGCACATCACTCCATCGGATGTCTCACACAGCTCCTTGCTCTGGGCGTCGCTCATGTCACAAGACCTGGGGAACTGGCACAGCTTCCCAAACCAGCCCGTCTCGCAGATGCACCGTCCACATGAACAGTAACCGTGACCTGGCGGCGGAGGGCAGAAGGGCCTTCATTTAAAGGAAACAGAATATGGAGCATGGCCATCAGAAAATAGCACGAATAGAAGGTAAAAAGAAATAAATAAAGCATTCAGAGATTGAGTGAAAAGTCAAGAGATGGCTCTGGATAGGAAAAAAAGATAGCAATAAAGCACATAAACACGGAAAGCTGACAGAGCAGACGTTGAACCTTGACACTAATAGGCAGTACAAGGAGACAGACACGCAGGAAGATGAGAGACGCAGCAGGCTTATTGTATTTTCCCTGGGGACATGAAAGGAAATGTCATCACTGGTCTTGTCCTGTCCTTAATAAATCTCCAGAACTTCAGAGAGAGATGAAAAACAAAGAAAGGCAACGGCAGACAAACACTGACGCAAACACGCATGCACACACGCACATATACACACGCATGCACGCACACACAAGAAAGCAGGGACATTTAATTGGGCTCAAAGTGGCGTTCAGGTGCTTGCGACGCCTTAATATTTGACAGCATCCCAAGCACACATGTGCAGGTTACTAAACTGATTATCAATAACTCATTTAAAGCTTATTAGATGAATTTGTTACTGATGAATAATGAGGAAAAATGTTTCTATATAAACTATATAAACTCAAAAGCTATTAATTGTCCTCCAGCTATAGAACATGTATGTTTTCCCATCTCTCTCTCTTGATATCTATCACACCTCGCTTCGAGATGCTTCCCGAGTTTCTATCAGTCAGAGGTAGAGGCGGGGGATGGTGTATGAGAGGATTGTGTGATGGAGGTGGGAGGTTATAAATGAAAGTTAGCGAGTGTCTGTCTCACAGTTGGAGTTGGAGTGGCAGCCATGGCAGGCTATGCATGGCTGCATCAATCAGCCAGCCTGGGAGAGCAGTTAATTGCTTTGGAGGAACGGCAACCTAGCCCTTATTCAATTAGTCTGCACCTGCCTTTCACAGAGCATGCATTGTGCTAGAGCTTTTAGAGATGGACTGTGAAGGGGAGGGGTGGTGGTGAATCTGGTATTTAAACCAACAAAGATATAAAGATACAAAGTACTAAATGCAGAAGAGTCTGTCGAAGGGTAAGAGTTTGTTGCCAGAGAGAAAGGATGGAGCTGAGGGAGTAATGACAGGAAGACAATAAACAGGTGAGGGAAGGCTCTAAGCTGCTCTCTATGCATACGCTGTTACTGCAGTGCAAAAAACTTCATGTTCTCACGTCTCTGTTTATAATTAAGTTCCCCAAAAACAATTTAACCAATTTCAAGAATATGCTGGAAATTAGTGCCTGCATTTTGTAACAAGAAATAGCAAGACAGTGAGAGTTTTGCATATTCCAGTTCAAGTCTTTAACAGTTATAATTTTACATTTCTAAAGTAAATCTAAAATAAATAAAAAAATAAATAAAAAAACCAATTGTTACAGGTTGACAAGGCTTCTCCAATTTTAAATATTGAAAATTGAAATTTAAGAATACAAGCTGTTCAGTATCTTAATGCTGATCCATGTGCACCAACCAATTATTTTCATAACCTTTCAAGTAACAGCATCCCACTGGTACTAAACCCGAAAATGAATGATATAAAGAGTAAACAAATAGTGCCAAAACACAACATTAGTTATAGTCTCTGGGAGGCTGGACGTCTCATTTGAGGAAGAGGAGGAAGAGGAGCAGGGGGCAGCACCAACAGCACCCATCACTCATCAGTGCCAGCTATAGTGGTTATCATCACTATAGACCTTTTAAAGTAGACATTTCTAAAATGTCATATCAGGAAACACACATGAATTTTATAACATAAATAATAGTTGCATAGCATTTAGAGCCAGGATGCTGATATTAAGCATGATGTGTTGCTTGTGTGTCTTACACTATTGAGTGTAAATAGAGAAAACACATCATTAATGGTGTGGGTTACACTAGCGCTTTAGTCAGGTCTTGCAGAAAGCACAGTAATGCCACACTGTCCTCTGGGGGTTAACATAATAACCGGTTTCAGATTTTTAAATATTCAGATATTTCTGAATGATTTGATTTGATAGTATATAATCATTCATACTAATATTTTAATTTTACTTGCTTACATTGAGTTTTACCGCATACTTTTTTCATTTAATAATAAGTACTTAGTTTTTCATGAGTTTGTACTATGGTAGTAAGTTATACCACTGTGCGCATGCTCATTACTGCTCAGCGCGCGCCTGCGTTACTATTGGAACCAGGAAGCAAGTTAGGCAAGCAGTGCCCAGGTGCTCTCAAGTCAAAAGGTGCCTTTAACGTTTATTTTCGGTAAGTGTCAATATTCTTTTAGTCTAAACTGCCCAGGGAGAGACCCACTATATATCCCTCTGTCTCTGCACTAGCGCCACCATTACAGCTAGCCGTTAGCCGCTAGTCGTTAGCCGCTAGCCGCAGGATTAGCTCGCGCTGCTAGCTGTTTTGAAGTTACTAGTTAACGTTAGTCTTATTCATCGTTACGTTACCCGCAAAATGTAGAAGACAAGCTGTGTGTGTCCCACACAGTCATTCTTGTGCTGGTTAGCACGATTAATGTAATATTTGTGAGTTTCTACTTAATGAATTCATACATTTCATACTAATTCACTGCTAATCAGAGCTTCCACAGTATCATAACCAGCTACATAGCAGAGAAAGACTGGTTGTAGCGGTTAGTCCACCAGTCACGATTTCTATTTATTTTAACAGCTCAGTAGGCTAATTTGTCAGATGTTATTGTATTATTGGGCAGATGGTATATAAATATATATATATAATTCAGTTTTTTCTAGTCTTCTGCTTATTGTCTTTCACCTTCTTTCCATTAGACCCATGACATCACCACAACATGCACTGCTGTCCTGCAGTGTCTTCCTCTGTATCTTGGAGATGTTTCCAGTGAGTTCTTGCTCAGCTGCTCAGTAAGTATAGTTATTCATTATGTCCATCGTATAGTGTACGTTTTAGGATGTTGTCAGACCTCAGCTTCAGTTCTGTTTTCAGAAAAAAACTGCACTGTTTCTCTGACTAAAAGACTTGATGTCTAAACTGCAGTCAAGTTAGGTATTGTAGCCTAAATTTACACTTTGCAATCAAAATATCTTTGAGTGGGGATGAGTGTCAAGTGTCATATTTTTAGTCAGCTGGCAGTTACAAACGAATTTGATACCTCACCTGTGATAATGCATGATGTAGGGAAACGTGGAAACATTTTCACCTGACACAACATTGTGTTTACAGTAGGTGGCAGTGGGGCTCTCGTTGTTAGTTAGAGTATTAGCTCTATCGTGTACGGGTATGAGATGCAGTAAACAAAACTTAAATGAGAAGAAAGGCGGAGAGAGACGGAGGTAATGAGACAAAAGAAAGTCACCCAAAAGCTAATACAAGGAAATATGACAAAGCATATTTAGCGCTTGGCTTCACTGTGACTCTGTTGTTTACAGTTTAAATAAGGATTTTATTTTATTTTTAATTTCAGGCAAATTGATTTAAATCTTTTCTGTTACAGACTAAGACACAATGTTAATAAAGTTGTTCTTTATTGTAAGTTGAACTATATTTCTTTTTTTGTTTTCTTTAATGTTAATAAGGATACAGTGTTATGCATAATTGTACATTTTTAGACAAATAATACTATCTATAGCCACAACAATTGTTTTCTTCTTCCTAGGGGGGGCGTAACAGAAACAATTGAGAAGCACTGATCTAGACCAGTGTCATTTCCTCTGATGCCTGAGAACTTAAGCTGAGGACTAACAATGTTGTAAAATGTACAGCGTACCATTAACGAAAAATTAGCACCAAAATTCAGTCAACACCAAAACAAAATGTCTGTTTCTACCTGTTGCAGTTATGCTTTCAAAAGAGCTCTGTAATATAATATTTCAGGGTGCTGGTTTCTTCTGTGTGACTTTAAATTGTGATTCCTGCAGTCACGTTGATTACTGTAGTGAACACATTATAACCGTCGGTCATAACATCCTAACTAAATGTATTTCCTTGTGTTTTTTTTAATTTTTGAATGTAGGATTGGGAAACAGCAGCTGATTTCTACCAGGTGCCTGTTGGGGTTCTTGCAGTCGTGACCAAAATACCCATATCCAAAAGGTATGAAGAACACATTTGAATTAATCCAAAAGGTACTGTTGAACCACAGACAACAAAAGCTCAGCCCAAAACTGCAAGCATTAAAAAAATGCTCTTCTGAGCTACATGTAGCAGTAGTTAGGGATCTCTCTCACTAATATTGAGGATCAGGAGAATACTTTGGAGAAGGGCATAAATTACAGCAACAATCTGAAACCATCAGTAAAATACATGGACAGATCCAGACTCTTAACTGGTCAGAGAAAAACCCAGCACAGCTTGTGTTATTTATCCCTCCAAGTTTTCTACCCTCCACTCACTGACTGGCCTGGTTCTGTGCTGACAGAAAGGGTCTGGACCAGGGCTGTTTACATTACAAACTATGTATTGTGGTGCTACAGAGATGACCTGATCTAGAAATTGTCTTCTCCAGGTGTAAGAAAACATGTTGTTAGTATTGCAGTGGAATAAAACATTTTATTTTATTTGTATTTATTTATTTTTCCCCCTTTGTTCTGCCACACTCCTGACCCTGGTTAGTTTCTCTCTAGACTGAATCTCATTTTGTGAATTTTATTTTTAAGCCATCTAAACTGAGATATATTGTGTGTATATATATAGTGCATTTTACTTAAAATTATGTAGTGCTCACTTACTTTGGTACTTCGGTGAGTTCATGTGACTTATCCTATTGAGGTCCTGTCAACCTCACTAAAATGAATTGTAAAAAAGTGTAGTGTGTTACAAATTTCAAGTAATGCAAATTAACTTCTTTTGTCAGACTATATTAAGTTAATTTGACTCATAGTTTAGATTGAATTTGACTATACAGAAATACAAGTGCTTTCATCTTTAAAAATAAGTACAGCTTACTCAAGCAAAACACATGATCAGTTCACACAACTTAACACAGTAGTTTGTTTACTTATGTTTCCTCATTGTAATTGGTTTCCTTTTTTTCTTGTTTAAGTAAATTTGTTAGAATTTACAGTGTTTTTACTTCTCCCGTGTCTGTTGTCTGCATTGAGGAACTTTAACAGCACTTCTCCCCGTTTTTTTCCCCATTCCTTTCCCATAAAGCTCATTTTCATTGATCCATACACACTTAAACAGCCTGACAGCTTGTATGTATGTATGTATGTATGTGTGTGTGTGTGTTTGTTTGTGTGTGTTACTGTGTTTGGTGCTCAGACAGGCTCTTTCCCCAGAAGCCTCATGAACAATTGTCTCTGGATGTCCCAGCATACAATGAGTCCCAGTAATCCATTCACATAAATACTGCATCCTCCTTTAAAGGAGACATTTACCCTCAGATGGTGCAATGCACCACTGATACAAAATGGCACAGCCCACCAAAACAAAACTAAAAAGCACCTCTCAGAGGGAAGAATTTGCACACATACATCTGTGTAGCTGGGTGAAATAGAAAGACAGATTGCATGCCAGCTCCAAAATACAAACAAATTCTTTCATGAGACAGACTTTAAGGTGCTTGATGCACCTGTAAAGGAAAAGCTCCTGTTGGGAGAGGTTAGGAAAAATCTGCTTTCTGTTTGTTTACATCTTTAGGTCTGGAAACGTATCACTTTTGTAGTGCTGTAAGTGTAGCAAAGGCAAAAAAGGAGGCAGACCTGCTTATGTATATGGAACATGCATACTGTGGGCCAGATTTACTTTTGCACCTGTTTTACAGCCGTAGATGAGACACATTCTGCCCCAAATGGTGCATTTATCAAATAGACGCACCAAATAATAGAAGGAAACATGTTAACTGAGTTGATCATAGTAACGTCACATTTTGTGACAGTAAGTTTTGCGGGAAGAATTCACTCGTCTTATATTAACTTTAAGTGTGTGTTTGGATGCATCTCTCTCCCCCTGCTCTGCTCTGACCTGCTACTCTCTCTCTCTCTCTCTTCACCAGTTGTGTGGTGCCTTGTGTATATTTTGTGTGTCTTTGATTTATCATATTGTGTCACCTCATCTCCTTTTCATTTCCCCTAAATGTGCTTATTGCCTCCTAATGTATAAATAATTAGATACAGGCATCCTTTTATGAGTAGCATTTTGAGTAATGGCCTAACAGTTCAGTTCTTTCTGAGAAACAATAAAACAAACAAAAAAAGGCTTGTGTGCTTTTCTTGTTTGAGTTTTGAAATAAAGGAATAAAAGCATGTTTTAGCCTTAGATTGTGAATCATGTTTGGCTAAATAAATAATGCATTTTGCCTGTTTTCACTCACAAATTTATGGTTTTGCTGTAAAAGAATATAACCTTACTTGAAATCACCCCTGTAATTTCTTCCTCTATCTGACAGCAGCAGCTATAACTTGAATTCAATTTCAATTTGGCCTCTAATGTTAAAGTGTGATCTCTCTATTACACTGGGTGTGCTTAAATGGCTCAAATGAAGAGCACACACTTCCCAAGACCCTAAACAGAGGCTTCAAAGACTTGGATCAATTTCTCTCAAATTCAGCTCAAGGGTTTAGAAGGTTGTGCCTGTGGATATCAAAGAGAGCAGATCGGATCGCACTGTATTGATCTTCAAATACAGCATCTGCTTGCATAATTTCAAAGTGTGTGCACATGCTGTTCAAAATGTGTGTAGTTTTATGTGTAAATATGTGCATAGTAGAGAAATGGTGTTGTAATCATGTGCATAAGAAGAAAATACTTTCAGAAATGACAAATGCACCCATTTCATTACTCCCATATATATAATATACATATATATATATATATATGTGGGAGTAATGAAATGGGTGCATTTGTCATTTCTGAAAGTATTTTCTTCATTTGTAAATTTGCTAAACAACAATTACAAAACTTCAGAACAGCTGCTAGCAACGTGTCATCAGAAAAACAGTATGCTGTGACAGAAACACAGACGCTAAATGGTAGACGCTCATTCTAGAATTGACGCCGCTACTTTACTAAAAAAAAAAAAAACTAGAACATGAAAGAAGAAGAACACTGTATTTCATTCAGATTAAGGTATTGTAATTATTAAATTTAACAAAATACTTTTCCCCCTGTGGAGAAACACTGTGCACATGACTCAAAGCACAGGTCTGAAACACCTGTGAATTTAATTCTTACCGAAGAGAAAATACTAAGCATCTTCAATCACTTTTGTGTGATGCTTAAAAACAAAGCCCATAGTCTATGCAGAAAACGTGCACTTCTGAAAGCAGTATTTCTGAAAGTACTTTATCCCTGCATAACAACCTCCCACTTGTCTACTCTATGCAGCTTGAACAGTAACGATAAAATCTAGACTTAAATGTTCTGTCCATTCCCTCTGTTCCTCACGCAGCTTGTACTTCCCTTAATGGGCACAAAGATTTGGTGTGTGTGTGTGTGTGTGTGTGTGTGTGTGTGTGTGCGCGTGTGTGTGTAATATGCGCATGCTCTCACCTCCACAGACCTCGCCACTGATGTCCTCGCATTGACGGTCATCACACTCACAGTTTTTGCCATGAATCCGACTATCCCCAGGTGGGTGGCAAGTGCACTGTCCACACTGGCACTGGCCTACAAAAACAGAGACATTTTCTGATTAGTAAAGCATCACTATTCTACTTAAATGTCACTCCATTCTGACTTTTTGCTAAAAAATCACAAGTTAAATCACATGTTTTGCATATATAGTAGATGTGCAATGGCTGATTTTAAATTAGACTTAATCTGCCTGACAACGTTCCCTCCAGACACACAGGGAAATCTTATATGTAAATCACTCACTCTAATAAACAACCACATGGCTTACACATCCACATATACACACATCTCAAGATGTTGCTATCCCACTTCAATCAGCGAGCTGCCAGTGAAGAAGTGCCACAGGGGAACTTACTGAATGAACATGCTGGATAATGGTGAGGCTCATTAGAAAAATATCACCTATTCTAAACTCTCATTGAAAGTGTGCAGCACACCTCCTTGTTGATCATTTTACTAGGTAAGGTAATTAATATTAATGTGTGTATGTGTACATATATACACACACCCAGAAGGGCCAGAAACGGGTACAGCTGCCCAGTATCAGATAATTGCGTTAAGACAGGTGTTAACACAGATTTTTGAGTGCCTCTATTTCTTCTGTTCTTCTGTTTTTGTTGTACTTTTTGCACACAACTATTACACTCAGTATTTTCCTTTTTTGTAGTACTGCAGGATACATTTGTGTTGTCCTAGTCCTAGTAAATGACACAGAAAGCATGCCTGTAATGTGCTTGTGCCTGCCTTTATCCTTTGATGACTCACTGAGTGGAATTGGGGGGTAATAAATACTGCGAAACATGAATTTACAAGAAAACCATTCGGTCGACAGCGTCTTCTAATGAGTTGCCCATGTCACATCACTGTCACTTTTTATGGCCACACACACACACACACACACACACACACACTGTCTAGCAACCTTTCTTCCTGCTTCACATATAATATACCACTATCTGCTCTGGGACTCAGTTACCCTAGCAACCAGTGATGTCATAACACCCCTGTCTAATCAATTATCTCTGTGGTCATCAAACCGTCTACACCAGTGTGTCTGTGTGTGTTGATATTTAATTTGTCATCCTGTCTGAGGTGAACAACACCTTAATGACAATGTCAAATCAGTAGATGCCATCCAGAGACTATTTGGCTCAGTTTTTGTGATTATGGGCAGGGGTGGGTATGGCAAATGTATATATTTTTTGGAATTTTTTTTGAGCAGAGGCACAAGCTCAGTCATGGTGCAGCACAACATAAATGGAAAGGGGCTAGAGCAGGATGAACACATTGTTAAAGGATTAATACATAATCATCAAATGTAGGGTAGGCTTAAACAATCGGCAATCAATTCAGCTCAACTCATTCCTCTTAAAAGCAAGAGGCAGCCCCCTAAACATAAATGTATAGTACTCAGGTATGTTTTCAAGGGCAGATTATGCCAGTTTATTTTTCCATGTGTGATTCTGTGTACAAAATTATTGAAGAGAATGATATCTGGACAGATTAATTTATAGATTAGGTTTAATTCAAGTAGTCATATTTAAAGTAGTCAAAGATTTTTCCCTGAGGATGCCTCCCGTACTCCTAATGAATCCTTAATGAAACTATTAATGTAACATGTTACAAGAACATATTACTGTAAATAAGTGTTTTGACGTGAATTTAAATGTGAACTTGCAAATCAAAGGGTA
Source organism: Pampus argenteus (assembly GCA_036937835.1). Lineage (NCBI taxonomy): Eukaryota > Metazoa > Chordata > Actinopteri > Scombriformes > Stromateidae > Pampus > Pampus argenteus. Next base: position 15,673,434 of record CM072872.1, on the reverse strand, counting down.
AGTTGCATTTAACAAAAATAAAAGCTTTATGTGATTTTGGAGAGGCCTGCGACTCTGTGTGTGACTCTCCCAAATAGACTCATGCTTTGTGGAGAAGTGCTCTGACCCAGTGGAAATTGTTTGCCTATTTTCATGCCAAAACTAGTACCAAAATTGAGCTACATTGGCTGATCTGCATAAACACAACAGCAGCTGTGACCCACCTTGGCTGCAAAGTAAACAAACAGGCAAATGTGCAAAAAATTAAAATAAAAAACATTTTGAGTAAGAATGAAAGAACCATTTTGGCTGGAGTGTAAAATCTACATACTGTATATTCACCGATACCCACTGCACTATTTAAAACGAAAAGGGGTTTGGGGAAACTGCTCCATATTGGCACTTTGGCAGCCGTGTTATTTCCAAACACTTCTCTTTTGACTTGATTTATTTTCACTTTTGAGACTGCAGCAATAACTCAACATCACAACAAATATGATAAATCCAGTGTTATAATGGTCCACTCTGAGGGTTGTCTCATTCTGTGGTGTGAATAAAAGATGATAGACATTTGAAACACATAGGTGCAGAGTATAAGTAGGCTGCAGAAATCAATCCATTCATTTCTACAGAGACGGTGTGTCTCATACATACTGCTCGGCTTGGCAACAGCTGTTTGGTCGTTTGTGAATCTGGAGTGAGTTTGTCAAAAACATAATTTTATTTTAATGCAATCGAGTCGAAGTGTAGGATGTAGGAAGTGTTTTTGAAGACCCAGACCTGGTGAAACAAAGAAAATAATTATGTGCCCCTGTGTTTATTATTCTGTTATCTCTTAGTTGTAGGTCAAAGCATCTAGCAAAGCGGCATCATAGTAAGTCATAAAACAGGGAGGTGTGGATGGAGGTAAACAGTCCTCCAGCTCTGTAGTTCTCTACAGATGAGTATACTTGCATATTTCATTAGCTAAGCTACTACTACTACTACTACTACTACTACTACTTTTAAACAATCCAATCAAATCTCAAGGAAATATGCCCCATTATGAAAGCTAAAGAATCTTTAACTGCAATTTCTCTGGGCCTTTAATCCACAATAGTGACCTTGTTTCTCCCAAGTTTATGGTAGCACAATAAGAAATTAGTGGACTACCCCATAAGTGATAAGTACTGGAGCATAGTAATAAAAAAAAGCAAAAGGCTATGTGCTATTAAATATTAACAGTCACACACACTTCTGTACACTTCAAAAGGCAGCGGAAGGAATCCCAAGAATCAGCGAAAAAGATGATGAAAGCAGGTGTTTCCTTAAGGAAATACCCCAGTAAAAAGAATGTGCTCTCCACAAGCTTTACCTCCACCTCTCAGGAAGAAAAGCTCTGAAGCTGCTGTTTTAAATTTCAAGGCTTTTCTGCTCAAGCTGCCATCTGTACCAGCCGCATTCATCCATGCCTAAGCGATTCTCTACGTCTGTCTCCTTCAGTTTCTCTCTCTCTCTTTCACCCTCCCACCCTGCTTCCTGTCTGCCTTCATTGTGTTTCTCACAGGCTTTCACTGTCTCTCCTTTTTCTTTGCACATCTTGCCATCCATCGAAGCCAATGCAATTTCAGTGAACTCTATTACAGTTACTTGTTTCCAACCATTATTATCTCCCCCCCCAAACACTTAACAAAAGAATGAGAGTTAAGTAAATAAAAACTCAAATGCACAACACTCAACTATGCATGCATCCCTTTCCCTTTATTACGACCCCTACAATTCTCACGTTTATCTGAACTGAATGGGTGAATAGTACTGTACATTCAGACATAAATGACTAATTAGAGGGAGCACAAGAAGCAGTATGAATATATGACATAAAAGACTGCTTTTAATGTGTTATGGACCTAAATTATTGGCCTCAGCAAATGAATTCTGAAATTCCAATAGTGTAGTGCCTCACGTTGAGAATCCTAATCAGAATTGATTAAGTGTATGGATAGTGAAATATTTATTCAACATTAGAAGGGTAATTTAAAGTTCCATTTTTTTTTGCAGCAATCAGAGATAATTTAAAGGTACTGCTGGAGGTATTAAATCTAAAAAAAAGTCTCCCAGCACAAGTTAATCTTTGCTGTTTCATTATGTGAGAGGGAGAGTCATGCCTGCTGTTGTGTGGGATTGGTTTGAGGCCTTCAAAACCTAAGTCTGCTCTGGAGCAGACATAATATGTAATACATTGTTGATGTACTGGTTGTACCTTCAGTTAAGGCAAAGACTTCACATATAGTAGCTATGGGAGCTTCATTTAACATCGCTGTCATTGTTGACCCACTGTGTGGTTGATATTGACGTAGTTGTCTCCGTGGTAGCAGCCCTGCCCTATGAGGTTTCAGGTTCCTGATCTAATAGACTCAGCTGTGGTTATAAGAGACATATGGCAACATATCCTGTAATAACATACAGAAGGTTGCAATCCGCATATCCTCCCTTTTCGTTTGGAGCCTGGCAGCAGCTGAAAGGCTGTGGGATCCCCAGTGACTTCCCCCCACAGTCAAATGAAACAGAAAATCAATTCTTAACATTAACCCCTGATAAATCCGCAGAGCCCTGAGACCAAGCAGGTTATGTTCCTTCCTGTAGTGCCCACAACCAGCAACATTATTAAATTGAATCACTATGAGAGCAACTGAATACAGCTGGCTTCACTGTACCTTTTCTAATTGTCCTCCAATCATTAAGTACAGGTATGTTGCTAGGTATTTCCCTATAAAAATAGTCCATGCAGCACTGTGAAGCTGATTGATTAAGGCTCCTGCATCATTGTAAAAATACAGGAACAAGAGGAAACTTCAAAGTTTGCACCACAGAGCTACTGCACAATTTATCATACTAAGAAATGACCATAGCATGCTTGCAACAATGCAAGTTAACAGCCAGTGACAACCTGCATTGTTCAGTGACCACTGTGCATTGTTAACTCTGGGGGCACAGTACAGTCTCTATCCTGTAAAGCCACAGTTTTGGCTCGCCTTATGAACCCTTCCAACACCTGATTTTTAAGCTGTAAAATTGCATCTTCTGGAAACACTAAATTAAATAAAAATAAAACTATTAAATATATTGGTTTCAACTATGCTTAATTTGGTATTTAACATCTAATTTTATTAATTCCTTCTTAGACACTGCTTTGCACCTGTATGTCCTATCCACATGCAGTTCAGACATCTATATCTATATCTATATCGTGGGCAACAGATACTATATTCATCCAGGTAATGTTCTCCACCTTCTTATGATTGAAGCAGGTGGTATGTCAACATGAGCAATAGCTCAGTGGATATGTGTTATATTTTTGGTCAAGACTACGAACAACCTGCAGCTTGATGTTCATCTGCTTCTACTTTTTTTTTAAGGAGTACAATTTCCAAACTTCTTTAAGCCTGATATGCATGCATATGAATGTGATTTCACCGTACCCAATTAGTTTTGTGTTAAGTCAGTTCAATACAATATATTGTACATGTGGCCAGTGGCATTTTCGTCCACTGCTTGGAACAATTAATCAACACTCACACTTTGCAGAAGGTGAGTAATTTGTTTCTCCCTTTGTTTGTTGAGAAGCTTTAGGCTGTGTACTTGTGTAATGGTTTGTGTACCAATTGATAAAATGAAATAATAAATAGAAATAATAGAAACAATAATGTTTCCAGTGTTGCCTCAGTATCTGAATCTGAAATGAGTATTTGGTCTAAAATTTGGAGTCTCCAAGAAAACAAGGATCCTCTGTCCAGAAGAGTTGCTAATGAAGCATACAGTGCACTGCAATAAATCTAGACTAGTGATGGGACTAGTTATTTAAGTAATAATATTTAAATGTTACCTGAATGTTTCCAGGATTTCAGTAAGCCTCTCCAGTTTAGTCCACTCTGCTGGACTCAACAAAACAAGTTTGTGCCTCTGTTTGGCCAGATTAGCCCCAACTGCGCCTTGGATGAGGGGTTCCTTTTCTTGCTCTTTGCTCCTGATACAGTTCTTCTGTGTTAACTGGGCTGTGTTTGAAATGGCCTACTATCTTGTGGTTACTTTGTCAGTAAATCATTACATCCACAACTTTGTAAAATATGCGCCAAGCAGGGCATGTGCTGAAATGGCAGCTGTTTTGCTGCTGCCATCATGTTTCGGGCACAATCTGTACCGGTTGTTGTGACCTTTTCCTCAATTTTCCACAGAAAGAATTTGGTCTGCACGGTTCACAGCGTAGTGCCTGTTGTTTGCTTTCTGTACAGTGATGACGAAAGACGCTAAATGCTATTCATTGTTGACCACGTGAATTATGTGTGCGGTCACTCTGAGGTAGTTAGAACTGCTTACTAAGGGTCCAATAATCCCCAGTCAAAGCAACATATTCGACTTCCTTTAGTCTTCTTTTGTCATGATAAAGCTGTTTTATTTTGCAAGACATTGTTTTTCCACATGGTAGTTGGTAAGATGGGTCGGATGTTGTCATTTGTAACACAGATCTTCTATTACCGATAGTGCTCTACAGTCCATTACAATCCATTTTGCTTATTTTTTCAGACATAGACTTACTTATTTTGGCTCTGAAGCATCTGGACCAACGTGGATTAACTGGACCGTTTGTTTGTGCTGCTATTGGAGACATCTGCGCTTGCTGCGATTTGTTTTGCATTGAGATGATATTTTAGGCTGGAATTACTTCGATGATAAGCAAACTCCTTTTTGCACAACTTGCAGATAACAACGCTCTTATCCAGCGTATCCATCAGGATGTTTTTTAAAGTAAAAATTAACCCTCAATGAGCCAAGTGAAGCGTTTTCATTTTACCTGATGTCACGTGTGCATCTGCTTTAAGGGTAACAGGAACAAGTGAATACAAAGGTTCCAGCTTTCTAATTAAATAACCGACCAAAATTAACATGTTAAAGTCCCAGCCGTAATCTAGACACACCAACCCACAACTAGTTCATCTGAAACAGCTGTTTTAGCCATGGCTCACATTTTTCGCAGGCAAACAGTGCCCCTTAATCTCATTCACACACATGCATATGTACAGAATGAGCATAAGTGCACAACATGGACGATAAAACATACAAAAAAACGAACAAGAACTGTAATAAAAAATATGCAACAGCAATAAAAGCACTTGCTATCACTTTTGATTGCTGGGAATCCTATTGTCTAAATGGCTGTTTTAAGGATGGATTAAGAGATTAAGATGTGAAACACTGGCAATGGCCTATTTTACACCAATAGGTGAGAACAGAGTGCAGGCCGTCTGCTGTAACCATGGCAACAGGAACAGATAGGAAGACCAGGTACCTCGTCCGAAGCAGGGCAAATTGGACGTTCCCCGACACTTCTTCAGACTGCTCTCAAGAGGCAGGGAGCAGGACAGAGGATGCTCACACTTCTTTCCAGCCCATCCTTCCTTGCAGTCACACCTCCCACAATTACACTGGCCATGACCTGCCAAGAGGAGAGAGGAAGAGGTGAATCAATAGCGGAGGCAGTGTACTGTACAGGGAAAAGTCAAATAAGCAAACTGAGAGGGGGAGAGAGAAAAATACAGCATTTAGTGTGCAGGAGCTGGATACGTGATGAGTATAGCTGGTGTGAGAGACAGAGCAGCAAAGAAGATGGTAAAATAAACAAGCAGCAGGACATGGTCCAAGTGAAGAGTTTAGGCCTTTCTAAGCTGCTGGATGATCAGCATTGATTAAACTGGTCTAGCCCGAGGGAGGAAAAGAAAGGGGCAGAAACTGATTGAGACAGATGTGATTTAAAACATTAAAATGTGCATGGTGTCTGTATTCTCACAAATAATAAACTATACATGAAGCTATGCACCAAACTGTTGACTCTGCATATGCATAAGATCTAACGATAACTTTTCTGGTGCAGAAAAGTTTTTTTTTAAATATTGGGTCCAGTGGTAGTCTCCGTCATATGTTGTTCTAAATTCTTATTATTCCCACATCTCCGTAGTTTATTGTGCTATATGTTATGGAAAAAGATCACATTCACAGCTGCAAAGTTGCACCAGTATTAAAAGCAAATGGGGAAAGTATATTTTTTCTTCGGCCTTGAGACTGCAGTGCATGTGTCATATTTGTGACTGTATTCCTCACGTCTAGAAACAGCATGCTGACCTGAGCAGAAGTCGTCTGTGTATCTGTCGTAGGTTGCATGACAGTTCCTCTCGTCGCACTCACAGGTGTCTCCGTGAATGTCTCCCCAGTCGCCAGAGGGATCTACATCGTAACAGTTACACTCCCCGCACACACAGGTCCCTAACACCCACACAAACACATATACAGTAAATTCACATTATACGATTCTTCTCAGCAATACATCACCAATGAACAATGATGTGAGTCGCTATGGGAGGATATACTCTCGTACACTTTCACAGAAGTTCCAGCTCCAGCTTATTTTATTTTTTTTTCTGTCTCAATTTTTCTATCTTTGTTTATGTATCAAACTGTCATTTGTTTTACATCTTAGCCAAGAGCTGAGCAGCAGCCAGTGGAAATCCAATTTTCTCTTATCAGCAGTGACAGAACATGGGGAACCCTCGGGGAGGCAGGCCAGCTGGCGTGTGTGTGCCTGGCCCCTGGCCCTAAGGTTTGTTCTCCCCACCGCATAACCCTGAAGCTCTGGATTTATAGAGCAATGCACTTTTATTTTATTCCACAAATTTTACACCTCATCTTCACCAGAGTATTTTACAGCACCTGTACTAGTTACTGCTCAAAAATGTTCTATAAACATAGGTATGAAATTAGGCCTCCCTCTCTTCATACAAAAGGGGAATGTTTCTTCTGTGTGCTTCATGCAAGCATATTATTCACCATAGTTAAATTGTTTTGATCGAGCAATCATATAAGGATGCATGTATTTAGCCTCAAGCTTTATGTGGCTGTTATCGTTTTGACAGCGCACCAGTTAGTGTATTAGTAGCTCAAATGAGGAGGCTAGGTGAACTTAACAGGCTGAGGTGGTTTGACAGTTTGCTGAAATGAAACAGTCCGTTGTTCACTGTCAGTCAAATCGTTCACTCCTTTATTTCAGACTCTGAGTAGAAGATAAAGGTTACTGTTACTTAGAAATAATGCTGATGAAATCAAATCGGCTATCTTCCGCATAATCATCCTCCTTGAGCCATCCCCTATAATCCCCACATTGCTTTAAAGAAGGATTAATTCAGACCGAAATGGCTGCATGTCATATAGGGATGCAGCCATGAGGGATGGAAATTGAAAAATGTTTCTATTATAATCAGTGCCAGATTGTCTGACGTCTGAGAAATTGTTCAGTTCTTAAATGGAGCAGAATGAAAACAAATAAAAATATTGGCATATGTAGGCTCACCTTCCCGAAACAAATGCAAGGGAGAAATATAGAATTGATATTATTATATTAGAATTTTTTCACTGGCACAACAATGTATCAAAAGGGGATCGATAAAGGAATCAATAAAGAATAATAACAGCTATCTTTGATTGAATCGGAAAACACTGTCAAGCCAACATAGCAAGCAGAAAAAAAATGAACCAATGTGTTCAGGTCAACACCAGTAACAACACATATTTAGAGGATTATACATTCTTCTATTCTTTTTAATTGCAGTCGTATGTTCTTTGTTCTTTTCTCTATTTACTCATGGGACTGTCAGGCATTTGCCTGCCCTTTTTCTACACAAGAAGAAGAGTACAGTGGGTTACTACACAGAACACAGTCGATGGTTCATGCTGTGTCAGCTGTGCACTTAGCCATAAATCACAGCTCGGCTATGATGGGGCACTTTCTGTGTAGCCTACCATTTAGCCCTACCACTTAGCCAGCCCTCAACCAGCCCACTGTAATTAATTTCAGAGAGCTTTACAGAAATCCCACAGATCACTTGAGCAAGGCTAGTGAATCTTTTTTTGACTGCCTGTCTGTCGTGCTCCGTTGGCTTTCAGTGTAATTTACATGAGGACTTTTTTTTTTTTTTAAACCACTCAATTCCCTTTGTTCTCTTTTTATGTGTTTTTTAATGTTCATATAATATCCATATTGTCAGTTTCAAAGGTGGATGTCAAAGATGATTCTTTTGAAAAGTGATAGTTTGATAAATAAAGACACACTGAATCAATATTACATACTTAGTAAGAGACCACATGGAGTATCTCATCTCTTTTCAGTCTTATAGAGTTTGTTTTGTCTGACGGCTTTGACTACATCCCCCGCATAGCAGATTGACTACTTTTGCTACTAATTACTTATATAACTAGCATTAAAAGAGAGGGATATTTCAGTTTGATCACTCAAGATATTAAAAGAATGTAGAATCTTGAGACAAGATAACAGACCCTCATAAGCATCTCTTCAGGAGAAAGAGGAATAACCACAACAAAGACACAATAAACATGATAAGTTACCAGTGTTTTCTAGTATGTAGCAAAATGTTTGAGGCAACAACAAAACCGTCTTCCAGTGTTTCTGTCCTTCAGACAGTGTTTTTCCTCCGATTATAATCCTTGATAACAGACAGGAAATGCATTTTCATTTAAGAATGTTTTCTGTATCCTAGCAACGCAATTCCACCATTGTGAGACTCTACAGCTGACAGTGATGAGGCAAGATGAGGGTGGTTAGTGTCCATATTGTCTATTTACTCCTCACTGTTGAGTAAACTCTCCTCTTAAGAAGTAGTGAATGAGAGTGATTTTGGATGCAGCTAATATAATCTATATATTATTTTATTTCATTAATATGTAATATTAGTGTAACATGTAAATCCTAATAAAATGAACTCATTTATAATAATTTTAAAAAATGCAATCCCACATAATCATCAAGGGTGTACATTGTCTACTGGCTTTGAAGCAGGTAAACAGACCTCTGTTGCTGCAGATTTTGCCATCTGGAGATGTGCATCTCCGCTTGCTTTCCCATGGGCTGATGTCGCACTGGAATTCACATTTGTCTCCATGCCAACCAGCAGCACAGTAACAGTTTCCACAGTAACACTGGCCATGGCCTGGAAGCACATCAGAATGCACATGGAACAACTGATGAGTTCACCGGTGTTATGGGTTGACCGTCAGCCATATGTATACACATTATTTTATAGCCATTTAAATTACAAATGTTATTTGCAAATGTAATTTGTATAAGAGATTAGTGTATAATTGCTACAAATGCTGACGTTATATATTTGCTAATCCATGAAAAGAAAAGATGCCCTCCTTTTTTCAAACTCATATTTTCTTTAATCAATGTCTTGTGTAAATAAAATAATAATAATAAAAAAAACATTATTTGAGACTTGGAAAATAAATGAAGACAACAGAGACCTATTAGACGAACTTCATATCTTGTCTCAAACTATTAATTTAGTAAATCAGGTTGCACTATTAAAATGTATGAAATGTCTTTAGTAATATGTAAATTGGTTGCTAGGAAACAGCTGTATGAAATCATAACTTACCTAAGTTTGAACTTACAAATAGGTGTTGCAACCAGCTAGTGATGAATTGACTGTTTGCTAAAGCTGCTGCTTCATCATTTTTTTCATCTTTATGTGCAGTTCATGACAATAAACTTAGAAACCCTACATTCATAGTTGGTTTTTGGAAGAAAAAAAAAAAAGATTTCAGAAACAATTTGACTAAAACAAGCCTCAAACTTTAGCATCTGAAATTAGCAAATTTTATCAGCTGCAGCTAGCTAGCTAATTAATAGTAGCTAGTAAAACTCTTTCTCTGGGTGACTTTTTAAACGTTGTGACTTGTTCAAAAATGAGGACATAATATAAATGACAGCTACATATATAATATCACGCTAACTTGGTGCTGTGTAATGTTTGGAAAGCAAAGGTCAAAGCAAGACAGCAGATAATGTCAGTATTATATTCAATGAGCTCTGTTTTGGTGGAAAAGTAATGGACCGAGACAGTGGCTGTGGGGCATACCTCCACACACCTCTCCGGTGTCGTCATCAAGGCACTCGCTGTCGTCGCACTCACAGAAACGTCCCGTCACCAGGTTCCTGTTGTCCTTTTTGTCACACATGCAGCTGCCACAGTGGCAAGTGCCTTTTAAAGATAGCAGCGTTAGCCACAGTTTAAGCTTATTTACATATACAGTATGTTTGTGTGTGTGTTCTTGTAGGAACAAGTTTTTAGACAACAGTGGTGATTTTTGGGAAGGGAGGATATTTTGGTCAGACCTCACTTCTTTAAGGATCTGTTTGAGAGTTTAGACTTGGGTTTAGGGTCAGTGTTAGGATTGTGTTTAGGTTCATTTTAGGTAAGGGTTGGATTTAAACATTTAGTTGTGATGCTTAGAGTTAGGGTAAGGAAATATATTATATCAATGACGGCCCTCATAAAGATAAAAGTGCGTGTGCGTGCGTGCGTGCGTGTAAAATGCACTTTAAGACAAAGAACCCAGCTGGTATGCAGATGTGCACTTGGGGCACTGTCTGTGCATCATGTGCCAGAGATTGGTGTCTGCCTAGTGAAGATTGTAGGTGTGTGTGTGTGTGTGTGTGTGCGCGCACGCTGGGACTTTTTGATTGATGTGCTATAGGGACAGAAGGCTAGACAACTACATGCTGTGAATAAATTTGCATTCGTTTACTGTACAATACATTCTCTCTCTCTCTCTCTCTCTCTCTCTCTCTCTGATGGGGGGTGATGGGTAGAGGCACCGATACTGATATCAGATATCAGTCCGACAGTTTTAATAAATAAAAAATTTGTAAATGTATATCTATGTAATTTATTTGTTTAATATTTAAGGTACTGATGAATACAGCTTCTTAATTAAACACTGGCATCAGATCAGTACTCAGTATCAGCCAATACCCAAAGCCCAGGTACATATCGGTAACAGAACTGAATAAGTCAAATCGGTGCATACCTAGTGATGAGCTGCCAGTCACTGTGTGGAAAACAACCTCAGACCAGGCATCACCTCACAGTGTGCGTCTCCGGTGTGCCAATGCTTAATCATGTGTCTACAGACATAAACTGGGACTGTGTGCATAAAAAAGGTTCTGGCCTTTGTGTACAAGTATCTTCCCTGACTAAGATGACTAATTCTCACATTGTAAGGGGATATGCTTCATCAGGGGTCTATAAATTTCAACTACTGGCTTTATTGATTTTATTTAATTGTTTAATGATTTATAGTATAGTTGGAGTCTGTCCTCTAGTATAGAGGACAAACTCCAAACATTTAAACTTGACATGATGCTTTATCAGTAAATGAGTAAGCATTTTTAGGGAAGCATGATGTCATAATAAGCCCTCAGATCTGCAGATATTATTATCATTAAGTTATTAATAGAGGGGTCTTCCACAACAATGCCTATATACAACATATGTGTTGCACAGACATGGATGCAGTTTGTTTTTAATGCAAGCTTTTCTTAATGCTTCTTTATTTTATTTATTTTTTGCATCTCAGACTTGTGGGTGTGTTTGTGTGGTCGCAGTACCTCTGTTGGAGCATACCACCCCCTGTGGGTTTTTGCAGAGCTCTTTGCTCTTCTTGTTGGGTAGATCACACTCCTCCTGGAACTGGCAAGCATCTCCGAACCAGCCTTCATCACACTCACACATCCCACAGTCGCAGTAGCCACGGTCTGATAGGGAAACACAACACCCCGCATGCTGTTTATCACTGTTAAAAAGCATGCTCATTCAAATCGCTCTATGAACACAAGGATACACAGGAGTGTTAGATGGATATGATGGCTTTGTAGTACCAGGAGAGACTCGGTGTGCTTCCAAGTCATTCTGTTTTAACGAATGCCATAATGAGATAACATACATTTCCTTTGAGATGCATAAATATACACAAGCAAGCAGGCAGTAACATGTTTCTTTTATATTTTTAAGTCTATTTGCAATACAATCCTGTTCCAAAATTTCAAGATGATATAAAAGCTCCCTCATAAATCACTCCGAGTGTCAACTTATTCACTGTTCAAAGGCCCTACGCAGGCAGTTTGGCTACACTATTTCTCATCATTCTGCAGGCTGTAGTGAGCAATATTTTAAAAAAAAAGGAGGAATCATATGATGCAAATGAAGGCTGCTGACAAGTTATTATAAATGTTGTGTCCATTGCATTTAGCAACAAGGGGCCTTGCATGTCACACTCAATCATTCTCCTGACTCGTTCATCATGTAAACGTGGTGTCCTTTTCAAGGGCTATCCATCAGTCATTAACAACAGGCAAGTCCCCTGTCTATCCTCATTATCGATAGGTCTCAGGGGACACTTGGGGACAGGTTCAAGGAAAAGAAGAATTTCGGGAAGTGCACTTTAAAGAATGCACCATTGAGACCATACAGTTATGAAAATAAACTGATTAAAACAATACAAAACAGAAAAAGCTCAAAATGTAATGTAATTGCTATATATACTGTAAAAGAAAAGTTGTTTACACAGTGCAATTCACATTATGAATCACACTGTGACAATAGGAACTGCACTACTGAACAAATACAATTATTTTAAAAAAAATAACACAAAGTTTCACATTTTATATTATTGCTATGTCACTCTTTAGGCTAGAAACCATCTTGTAAAGCCATGGATGCACTGTATTCTCTTATTTGCTGTTTACACTAGATGTGCTTTCTCATCCAGAATGACTCTCTGGGCACAGAGGCTGTCAAATTGTCAGCATATCTAAATGCAAAACTGTACTCACGTCCAATAAAACCAACATTGTTGTTGTAGTTACTCGTGATTCTTGAATCATTAAGGCCAAGTATATATATCAACTGTGGACATTTTCAATAAACTCTAGACAGACACAATGTAAATAAGTTTGAAGGTGTGGACATTCGTTTATCATTTAGTCTTCCAGATGGGAACTATCACACAATAACTGCAAAACAGAATTGAATTAAACTCTCTTCAATTTAATTCAGCAGAATATTACAAAGTCTCTGCCACCCACTATCGCCCATTAATCTCTGCTTGACAATTACTCTGACATATAAAATAGCCCCTCTCTGCAAGGCGAAAGTGTATGTGTGTGGGAAGGTGCCTGTCTTGTCAACAGTTTATCTTTTTCTGGGCAGTAATTCTCTGTGACTTGCTTCGGGGTGTCAGAGTTGTTCCTACCCTCCTCCGGTGGACACACACACATCCAGCCAATCAGGTGCCAACCAATGCCCAGATATAGCCAATAAGGAGCCGGGAAGACGGTGCATCTGCACCAGCATCAATGCAATGTAATAACAGGTGATGTAGCGTTACCATGATTAACTGCTGTTAAGGAAAGGATGGTGACTCATACAGCAAACTAATTTTTAGGTTTAGAATTTAACTTGCCTCTGCAAAGAAAAAATAATATCGAGAGGGAGATAAACAAGGTAATAAGTTTGTATGGAACACAGTAATAAATCAGCATTCTTAAGTGATTGTTTGGTTAAATATATATACATGCATACCAAAAGTAATTTATTCTCCATGAGTACACAGTGTTTTTATCACTTATATCTGGGGCAATTTCATTCTGAGATATCAGTTTAGTTTCAATTATGAGCAAAACTGTATATTACATATTGCAAATCTAAACGCTAAGATTGTCTCTGTATTAATTTCTTACTTACAGTTGATGCTTCTTCAACAAATGACATTTCCCCACTTACTTTGTTTAGATCGTGTTCTCCACAACACGATACTCATTTCAGTGAGTAATTATTCCTCCTTGCTTTCCTCTCGCTGTGTGTTGCGGAGCGTGAAACGACAGCACGTCAGCTTGTGTTCTGTGGAAATATCTAGTAGACACCTGTCTCAGGTAATAACTCATTCACTGTGTGCACTGCCTTCAGAACGAGGTAGTGTTTTTTATATATAATTTTCCAACTACTGTAGGCATTCAAGTGTAACTTCATCATACCTTTGCATTACTGCAAACAAATTTTTAAAACCTATTCGAGGCATGACCGTAGCTTTGTAAAAGCACTTGTTCCTGATACATGAAGTCTTGGGAGCTCTAATGGGTTCCAATAAAAATGGCCTTTGACTAGCAGACATGGACAAACTTAAGTGTTTTTTTTTTTCTTCTTGCAGCCCACACTGGAATCATTAGGTGACTCACCACACAGGCACACAGCCTGGCAAAGCTCAGAATATCTAAGTGAGAACATCAAAATATGTACTAGAAAAAAATAGAGATGAACAATTTAATGGGCTGTAATGGCTTGGAGATTGCATTCTGCTGTGTGTCCCTATTTTCTGTTTGTTTTTGTTTTTTTTCTCTATGGGAAATGAAGACGTTATGTATAAAATACATAATGGAAGCTACAGCATATGTAATACTTGTAAAACGGAAAGTACATCCGGAGATGTTTGATTTGAAACACTGGCCAACTGACTTCTTCCTGTATGTGCTGCTGACATAACACCCCCTTTGAGTGGGATCGGCTGTGGCGCTGGCAGGGGGGCAGAGAGAGTCTGGGGGATAAGCCAGGAAAAGAACAGAGGGTCTGAAAACCCATCGCCTGAGAGCGGGAGTGAGAAAGTGGTAGAGAGGCTAAAATGTGTTCTGACAGAACCCCAACCATCCGTCTGGGGGAAAAGCGTTTTTGCTTTCATGCTTGCACCTCCTCTTTTCAACTGCTCCTTTGAGATAGGGTGAGAAGGACACGCATATGATAATGTCTGCCAGAATCATAAAGTTACAGATTGTTCTGGATTGCAGACATACTTGGCTTTCTGCTTCAATCCACGTCAGTGGCTAGAGGAGGAGAGAAGGGGAGGGTTACCAGAGATGCACAAAGAACTGTTGACCTTTGCTTAATCGAACATTTCATGTGCTATTACAGAAGGTGCTGTTATATCAAGAATATTTGAAGACAACTTCAAATAAATGAGTCATTCTGTTCCAATGAAGAGAAAGGTGTCTCACTAAGGGATTCAGTCTCGATATAGTCGTCTAATGCTACTCAGTATTGTAACAGTAATTACTAACAAGTTGATTATACATTGTTTTTTTGTTATTTGAGACCTTGCTCGCCTGCAGCACCCTGGCCTAACCTCTGTGTTTCTGACAATGGAAAAAGACCATAAATCACAGAGTCTGTCTGAAAGCACACCAGAGGAAAACATATTCCTCAGTTCAGCACAGAGAAACAGAGTCAGAAAGAGATTTCACGTGGCTCATCAGTGAGGGGGGGAAAAGAGAGAGAGGGCTGTGAAGAGGCAAAATGGAAAAATTGCCACGTTGAGCCTCATCTTTGAAAACGAGGGAGTTATTGCAGAAATTACATAAATAGAAAATCGCTGTAAGCTTTGAAAAATTGCGTTGAATGTTATATTTGAAAACTTTAACCTCAAACTTCAAACTGCGAGTTATCAGAGGTTTTTTTCTTATACGCTGCCGCTCATGTTTTAAAAGGGAACATAGGAGACAGAGCTGGAAGACACAAACACAAACAGTGGACAGTTGGTGGACAGATGTTGGTCCAGGTCGTCAGCGCGTTGCTTTGCTGCAATATGGGATGTGCCAGAGGTTGAACAAACATGAAAGAGCATCAGTGTTTTGTGTAAATCGCACATAATAACACTTACCTAATTAATCCTAAAGCTCCAAATGTTACTAGGTAGCTAATAGTTAAGGTCTGTTATAAATAAGTTCCATTATATTGTGATTTACCAGGGTAAATTCTCAATAGAAAGGTTAATGACATCCTAACATAGCCTGAATAATTTACATTCAGTTGTATTGGTAATTGTATAAATTGAGATACACGTACATGATCACAAAAATGGATGAAAAAAAATGTTTAAAATAGTATTATACCTGCAGCCATTATTAAAGGGGAAATAATGTAATACATAATAACAACATAATGTGCTTGTTTGCACAGAATAAAATATTTATGCTTTCCTAACCCCTAAAGAGAAGAGGGATATTTCAAAACATGTGAATTAATGCTATATGTCTCCATGATAGTACCTTTAGCTTAGCGTTAATAGGGCGAGAACACCCTAGGCTAATCTACATATACACAGACAAGCACATAAGTATATACATTTAGAGCTTCCACTTCAACTCACATGCATCTTTTGAAACCCCATGCAATAAAACAATACACTGATTATTTTACCTGGTCCTCCTTCAACAGAACAATAGATAACAACACTGACAACAACATTTTAAACATAAATTATAAAAATGTTGCTATCATCTTTGTTTTTTTTATGTATCATCCCCTGCTTCTCCATCTTGACTTGTTGATGTGTTTGAAAAGATGTGAAATATCCTGTGTTTGCCTGATGAATGCCATCCAAGGTAAAAGAACATCTCAACGCCAGAAAAGCCAGATTGTTTTTTTTTTTTTTTTTGTTTTTTTTTGGGGGGGGGGCAACACACATTTTATCCCTAAGGAGAAAAATCTATTGGATCTTATCAGCGGGCAGTTGTGAGAGGCAGAGATAAGGGAGCCGCGGGGAGAGAAATTGGCTGCCGATCTTAGACAGCAGACCGTGCATGCTGCATGGGCCACTGAGCAATGGGGGAGGAGAGATGGGGGGTCTATTCTTCTCAATATGCTTTGAATGTAATTGCTGAGCCTACATGCCTGTGATCGTGTGAGTATGTGGCCGATTGTGCATATTTGTGTGTGCACATGAGTATTACACTATAACAATAAGTCTAATCAAATGTGTGTGTGTGTGTGTGTCTGGGTGTGAAAACCCTATCCCTCCTCTGATGTATCTAGGTTCCATTTGCAGTCTGTGTACCAGTGAGTGAAACCCCATTATCAGGCTGAAGCAGGGCCTTCTCGCTCCAGACTGCTGAACCATAATGAGCTCCTCACAGCAGCCAACTTGTCTGCTCAAATAAATCACTCTACCCGTCACATGTACACACACACACACACACACACACTCACACAATGCACGCATATCTCCATTAGACCTGTTCTCGATGCACACATATCTCCATTAAAGCGTGACACTTGGAGCCCAGTGACCACAGAGCACACTGAGCAAAAAGATGAGGATTATTTTGTTTTATATCAATATACCTGCACCTGCTTACCTGCTTCCAAGGTAAGTATCTCCCCTAATAAAATGTCTCCTAAGTCCTGATAATAGGTTGCAACCAGTTCTCTTTTATGTTTGTTTATGCTTTACAAAACTTTTATTTATTAGGTGTAATTAGCTCAAATTAATGCAGTATGGCCCTATAATAAATTCTACCTCAGTGAGGGTGAGAGGAACTGTTTCAAGGAGGTGTTGATTCAACTTTACGGTTTTGTGGTGCTATTGAATTGTATCATGTTATACTGAGAGGTCTTTCTACTAAACTAAATATTAGAAACATCTCTTAATATAATGTAGTAATATTCTACAGAGCCACAAACCATTATCTCCAAAAGGACCCCCAGTTGAATCAAGACCCCTGAATACACTTTAAAACATAAATTAATATATAATATGCTTAAGTTTAGTTGATCAAAACGTTAGCCGAAAGCTGTTTAGAGTGACGCTTAATCATCATCTAAAAACCTTCAAAGAGGTGAAATTTAATGCAGGGATATTGTATTTTAGATTACTATTACTATTAGTTATTACTATTACTATTATTAACAAGGTGCATCTAATACATTAGCAACTGAGTTCATATTTACAAAATACCGAGTAAAAAATATCTCATAAGGCGAATTGTTTGTGAGTCTGGATGTACTCTCAAGTGTCGTATAATAACAACAGGCAACAAGCTCAGTTCAAAGCCTCCCAACAAAAGCCGTGTGTGTGTGTGTGTGTGTGTGTGTGTGTGTGTGTGTGTGTGTGTGTGTGAAAACCAACCAGCTGTCTACTACCAATGAAATTCTTTGAAGTGCTGCCATGGTGATATAAGCTCTCAAAGACACAACACTGCACCCCTCTGATTGTGCAATAAAGAAAAAAAAAAAAAAAGAATGATACCAAGACACTAAATCCACATCAGGCCTGTGAAATACACGGTTGCAATATGAAATCATACAATAAAAAGAATGTTGTATTTGAAAGCGTTAAAAAAAAAAAAAAAGTCTGTTACGTTAAGTTCTCTGTTTTTTTTTCCAGCAATAAACCTCAGCTGGAGAGTCCATTTGCCAAGCTTCTCTGAGGAGATCTGCTGCATCACTTAACACACATACGTAAGGCGTTTAAATTTCTGGAGCCACGTGCTGCACAACCGCAGAGTCATGTGATGTTTACATACACGCGATACGACCAAACGTTTAGAAGGTAATACACCAATAAAAGAACAGAGAATATGGAAGTGTTATAACATCTTTGACTCTACATTGTATTGCCAGTCAATCATTGTACGCACCATTACAAGTATTCCCATTGTGTGTTGCACAGACCCAGTCGTGGCACTCGCAGCGAGGCCCGTAGAATCTCCCTGGATCTGGGGCCTGGCAGATGCAGATGCCGCAGTCACACCTGCCCCTCCCACTGCAGATTTTGCCATCAGGTGTCCGGCAGCGGCGCAGTGATGACTCAGTGGACAGTTTACACACTCCACCCACCTGGCTGGTAAAAAGAAAGAGAAAAAAAAAAAGGTCAGTCGTAATGCAGCTTTGGAATGTACTAAGGGTCAGATGTGTTTTCAAAGAAAATACCGAACCTCAGATGTGACAGGAATGTCTACCTTCATATATCAAAAAGAACCTGTTCAATGTGTGTGGTATATATAGTATTTATAATGTTGATCTATATTAAGAAAAAACAAAATGCTAGAACTACAAAAAAAATAAAAAATAAAAAAAGAGTGTGAAGAAATCAAATAGCAGACACATTTGCCTTTCATTACAGTCGCAGTGTTGTTGCTGAGCTGTGTTTTTACACTATGGGGTTTCTCAGTGAGATTTGTTTCATTTGGATTCTGTCTGACATTCTTTGTCTATCCCTGCCCTCTCTTGACACGGGGCAGCTGTCCAGTTTGGGAACAGTAGACACATTTCAAACAATCAACAGATCAAGTGTTCTGGTCGCTCCCATTAAGTTAAATACAGAATGTGTGTGTGTGTTTCCGTGTGTCACAGGGAGGTTATACAAGTTCCATTTCACACAGGCTTCACCCACTGATTGTCTTTTTAGGCTTAACTGTACTTATCTGCCAAGCAGCACACTCAACTACTTGCTAATCAGGATAATAATTCTTTCTTATGACAACAAGACAACTCTCTGTGGTCAAGCATTGAGAGCTTGTCTATGCTCCGCCTGCTCCGGCCTCAGCTGATGCCCATCAGAATTGCTACATCTGCTATGAGCTTGGAATACTGCTGTCAGGGTTTTTGATATGCAGGATATTTCCCTTGATTCAGCCTCAGCAATGCTGGGAATGTATCATGATCAAGGTAATGCAATCCAGAAGATGGCAAGGAAAACAGTGATGGCCGGGATCTTCCCATCTCAGGCTTCACCATGTGACTTACTGCCTCTGCTTTGAGTTTAGCCAACATCAGTGCAGTGGTGGAAAGTAACTAAATACATTTACTCAAGTACTGTACTTAAGAACAGTTATGAGGTACTTGTACTTTACTTGAGTGTTTCCATTTTGTGCAACTTACTATAGTTCTATACAACTATACTTCCACTCCACTACATTTCAGAGGGAGATTGTACTTCAGTACATTTGCTTAGACACTGATGCTTCAGTATTAATACAATGATGATGATGTCATATGTTATAAAATACCAGTCAGAGGGACCAAACTGCTACTTTTACTTTAAACCTTTAAATACTATTTGCTGCTAGTACTTAAGTACTTTTACTTTAGTAGGATTTTTTTCATGCAGGACTTTTACTTTCTGAGTATTTTTACATTGCTGTATTGGTACTTTTATTTAAGTAAAGGATCTGAGTACTTTTCCTACAACTGCATCAGTGCATGATAACTGAGAATCACGGCGTGGCATTTTCCCTTCCTCCACATTACAAGCCTGGAATGTCTTCTGCTTTTGGCACTGGAAGCCCTGTCTAACTGCATCTTTTTTTCTAAGTTAAGCTAAGAAAATAGGACATATTAACTGATGAGGGCCCGATTAAGCTCTGATGCTGATGGCGTCAGAATACAAATTTACATTTTTGGGGGAAATTTAAACTGCATTTTAATGGGTTTGTGTAGCTGTGTCTGAATCTCATCTGATTGGCCATCTCATTTGGCTGCTTCTTTAAAAAAAAGCAAAAATGATGATAGCACTGAAAATACTGGATTTGCATCGTCACCACAAGCCTAACAGCTTCAGTCAAAAACTGCTGATGAACTGTATATATACAAATATACAAATGGAGAAAACCTTTGATTAAAGTTGCATCTAGTACTGCAATCCATTACTATTCTTTATACTGGAACTATTAGAAATGACATGATGTATCAGAGAAGCAAGGACACATATTGTTCCTATCCACTGTTTTATCTGTAGGTTACAAGTGCATCGTACGACCTGCAATTTAAAGTGTGAGGTTGTTGCACCAGCTGGTGCTGCTCCTTGGGGCTTGTCTTCAATTGCAGGGCTTATTAGAGGGCAAAACCATCATGTAGTTGCATAAAGGTTATGTATTGTAACCCTATTGTGACCTCAATCCTGCCTTGCTGATGTTGTGGATGTTGAGTGGGTTAAGTATTGTATAAGTACAGTCAAGCCAACAGAATCTATTAGAGGCCTGTGTTCTTAGAAATGAGGTTACAATGCATAACCTTCATTGTTGAGTGTTTTCACACCCACCATTTTTCTTACTGTCAATTTGTTATGATGACATAACTGATAACACAAAAAGGCACAATATTATTTGGATATTGCGTAGGAAAAACAGAAGAAAACACTGTAATTACCTCGATTCTCAGGAGCTGATGCTTTCTGTGTGAAAGAATGTGTGGGTTTGCCCCTGTTGTCCAATAAACACTGTGCGCTGTACATTTTGACATAAACAGGCATAGTGCACCTGCTTGGAGTAAACACCCCCTCTGCAGCTGAGTTAAGATTGGATTAAATGGCAACATATACAGCTCCGCTAGCCAGGGATCCACTGTACAATAAGATGCCAAGGAAAACAGAAATTAATCTTCTTCATATTTAAGTCAGTTTCAACAAGAAGTGTAATATAGGTTCTACAGCATTATAGGGGCTTAAGTTAAATATGCTATATTCCTGATTTCATAAAGCAAAAGAAACCCAAACAAATATATAGCATAATGGTTACTAATTGAAACTTTGCATAAATGTTATGTTACCATGTGAGATTTGGGGATTTCCCTCTTTATTTCAATATTGTTAGTAGCTAAAAAATGATTCCTCAGGAAACATTTTGAAAAAAACATAATCCTCCAGTTCAGCCAAAGTGTGACTCAAGCTTCCTTCCCACCGAACCCACGACCTCCAAAGTTCTTATAACATTGTATGGATAGGAAATAGTGGTAATGTGTGACAGCTGTGAGGAGTCCAAATGGAAATAAATCAATGTCCTTCAGTTAAAAAATAAAAAGTGCTCTGCAGCTTTAAATGATAGAAACTGAGCCGCAGACTTCTATGACTTTATGACTTGGCGCACAGCATTATAACAAGTAAAGCAGCATAAACTACACAAAAACATTTCAAGGGCAAACTACATGTATAGGCACTCCTAAACCTCCCCACACTGCACTCTCCAAATGGTGTCTTTGTCAGCAAAACTCTGCACCTCCCTCTTCCTTCTTACTGTCTAAGCTTTCCCCAAAATAAACAAGAAAAGGCAAAGCTGTGTGGAAACTCACCTCACCGATTGTAATAAAGTGTCCTCCACGGAAGAGAGCAGAATCAGAAACAACGGCACTAACATGGACTGTCCCAAAACCTCAGTGTGCATGTTTAAATCCCAGAGAAACCTGAAGTAAAGTAGCTTGAAGGAATTTCCCAATCTTTCACTCCTGTCAGGAACAGTCAGGACAGGAAGAGAGAGTGAGAGGGAAAGAAAGTGAGAGAAGGAGAGAAGGAGCAGCAGGCTGGCCTGAACTAGCTCAATCCCTTCAGAGGCCAACAGTCCTCTCTATACAAGTGCCTTTGATTAGTCTTGACTCTCAGACACAGTTCTGTGCAAGAGCTAGAAAACTGCCAAAATGTCTGAGATGTAATTAGAAGCAGACTGTTGTTTTTTTTGTTTCGTTTTTTCCCTTTTCTTTTCCAGATGATCTCTCTATGGCGCAGTAGTTATTTCTATCTGTCCTTTTAATGTTAATAATAAACTCCCCTAATAGGCCTTTTTCATGGAAGATATCCAGTACTGTATTCAAGATATTTTGGCCCCAATAGTAAAAGCACAGGTGTGAACAATAATCTGTATGCTTAAATTGAAGGGTCCTGCTAGTGCGTGTTGGCTCATTGTCATACTGGAACACTTGAATACGGTTGTTGGTAATATTATCTGCAACACCTTTGATTTTCCTACTATTACAATTCAAAATATCTGCTGTGAAATAGACCAATATGTCACAACAGGAAACAAAAGAGGAAACGGGAATAAGAATACACATTTAAGTCTGATCTGAAAGACCTAATATAATAATAATTTTGGAGTAAGTGGAATTACATGCAGCATACCTTTGTTTACTGTTGCCCATAAGCAATACATGAGGCATTATGTAAGTTCAGAGGGAGTATTAAGGTGTACTTGCATAAAAATTGGAGTTAGAGGGAGTATTAAAGTTGCCCTTGTTTAGACAACATTGCGCTATTATTGATTTTCACTATCCTCTATAGTGTTGATTCATTTGAATTGAACAGGACAAATAACATGTTTAAACTTACAATGTTTCCTCTCACAATTTTTTTTCCCCCCATATAATTTTCATAAGATGTAAAAATTATGTCACACAATTTCATATATGCTTTTCATTTCGAGGTGCTCTGACACAATTTATCATTACAGCACAAAACCAAGTAAAAACAATAAAGGCAATGAAAGTATTTAGGAAACAGAGGCTGCGACGCAGCAACTTGAGAGACGGTCAACTGTTACCATGGAGATGAGCTGCGCGCCTCCGCTGGTGCTGTTGATGTGCTTGCAACCTGCGCACGCTCCCGTACTCTCAACACACGATCCCAACACACCCGGAAAACAGCTGATGTCATGGACAGGACGAGGCACGGTAGATAAGGGAAACCCTCCTCTCGTAAGTCATTCAGCATATTTCTAAATGTGACGAATCTGACCGTGGTGTGTTTAACTGGACCTCTGTTGTGCTATAATGATGCGACCGCTGTTGCTGCTGCTACAGCTGCGCTAGCTTGTGGGCTCTACAGGAAGTGGAGACATTCTCATCCTCCGGAGTAGGCCTTGATAACATATTGTCGTGTATTTGCAACACTGTTACACGGCCTGGTTGTCAAATATCACATTAGCTTCTTTTAGGACCCGTGCCCACACTTCTGTAGACTATACGTGTTGTGTTTATAGCTTGTTTTTGCTCAGTGTAGCACCTTAGCTCTCATCTGTTTCCATAGTAACCTTGGCTCCGTCGACGTCATGCATTCAGCTTTCGATATCAATATGGATAAGCATTTCTCCATTGACATCCAGCTGTGGTGGGCTTGTTGTTTTTGATAGAGGAGGTAAACAGTTTCTCAAAATGGTTTGAGCCCATAGAAAACTGTAAGTCCACAATAGGTCAGTTATAGTAGGGCCTTTAACATCTACTGCTATAGGTGTAGGCCTTCCTAATAGCTTTTCAATTAAAATCTTTGAGATTTGATGAAATCACGGACCAATCTTTAAAATACTGCAAACAGAATAGGAAGAATGGCACCTTGTAATAGCTGCAAGAAATGAAACAATTAATAATTAAGTAAAACATAATGCTAATGATGTATAGGCTATGTGTTATACAGGATATACCACGGAAGGTATCAAATTTGATGAAATCTGACAGTGATTTGGTTGCTTTTTTCCCCCGTATACTTTTCCATAGATATGGATAGAATATAGATGAAGGGTGATATGGATAGAATTAAACATTACAATATTTTACCTTTCTTCAGCATCAGTATACAGCATATTGTTATAATGTCATGTTATACACTATGTGCAGACAGACCAGTGAGTGAGCCACTGGCGAACATACAGCAGTGGATAATGGTGAATGTGTTTTGCAAACAGTTGCCTACTCGCATATCCAGCATATCTGTATGCATATATCTGCCTTTATAGCTGCTAAATGCTATCTATGTCTATCAGCTAGTTGCTAACTTTGTCTGCATGCTGGAAACAACAATGAGAGCAGAAGTTGCTTTAAAGCCAAAAACAACAACAAAAAGACACTAAAACGTGGAGGAGCACTACAGTTGGATGATAACTACTTCACATTATACAAAATCAAACTAGGTCAGCTATTTGAAACCACTTGAAACTATGGTGGAGAATCAAAGACAAGTTGTTTCCCACATCTGCTATCAAACCGGTTTCTAGTCTGTTGCAGTTAAGATCATTCCAGAATAAAACTTCAGCAAAGAAAGTCTGCAAAATCCAACAAATACTTATAGTTCCAATTAATCTGCCTGGTGATCACATCCTGCCCGTGAAGAACATGTCCTCTCTCCAAATGGGAAAGTAATTGCAGTCTTTGCCACCTATACTCCCACATAATAGCAGTTAGACCCTGTAATTTTGTTTTCACTCTTCATGTCTCCATCTGCATATGTTAAGTGTAGCAATTACACTTGGAAATTGCTTCTAACTACATGGGGTTTGTAGGATGGACAGTTTCTTTTCTTGGTAAGAGCATAAAAGGAAACAAGGCTGATACGGTTAGGCTACATTGTTCTACCTGCATTCCTGTCCTTAGTGTCCTTCTCATGCTAATTTTACTCTTTGTTATGTGTGTAAAAAAGTTTTTGCAAAGTTTTTTTTTAGCTTTTTAATTCTTTTTAATAGATTCTTAGTGATTCTTTGTATTGTTGAAAAGGATTGGTTCACCCAAATTACAAAAAAAAAAAAAAACAATACCTCTGTTATCCAACATGCATGATAGTCTTTGGTTTATCTGCAAAGGTCTTGAAATATCCATCTCTGACATTTCTGCTACCGTCCCAAAACGAGTTCATAGAATTTAGTTGATGTTGCTTGACTAAATAGAAAAATGGCAACAGTCAACATTTTTCTTTGGAACCAATGAAAGTGTGTGTTTCATGTCATTTAGTTGAATCAACCCTTTAATTACGTTATGGAAACATGTGCTGAAGCTGCACCTCTCTGTACTTGTGAATGTGTTCTCTCACTCCTCTTTACCACTCTTATGACTGCTACCATTCACTGACCGCTGCTGCAGGAGACCTCCAGGCCTTTAGGACTTTCTCCTTTTTGCATCTCTAGTCTCTCTCTGGTTGGTCTCTCCACCCCTCTGTGACCTGGGGATGAACGCACCAATGAGGAGCCTCACAGTGAGTCCCCTGGTCCTCCTCCACCCCATCTTCTTCTTCCACAACACCTCAGTCACTCACTCACTCACTCACAGAGTGTGTCGCATATATATATGCCTTGATGTCAGATGTGGTGGGCATTCCTGTCTCTATGAGCGTACTGTAGCTGTGGGTAGTGTACTGTACACCATATAAGCCATGATGTTGACTAACTGTTGTGTGTTATTTACAGGGTATGCCTGATCGCATGTTATGTGCAGTGCTGGAGCAATTTCAGCTTTACTTTTCCCTTTGGTATGTGCGCTTTGTCTCCATTCAGAATCATTTCTTCTTTTGTTCTTATGTTGAAACGGCCTGTAAACATTTGTTTTCCAGCATACACACACACAGACACACACACAAACATGGACATGCACATGTAACAGGAGCTGTTCCAATGTGAATACACTTGTCCTGTGTTCCATGTGTGCTACGTTGTGTATCACGGTGGCCATTCAACAATGCAAACACATTTAATTTTTAAAGAACACACCTCTGTTCTGGCAATTCAAGTCAGGGTAGTTTACTTTACAGAAAATACATCACAGTATACTTTAGCTTAATGCTACATGTAATGGCATCCAGAAGCCACTACTGATGCACAAATTAGTCTATAACACAACAGAATAAAAATAAAATAATAAAATAAAATTTTACTATTTGCCCATCGGTACACCTAAGTGCTGTACCGTTATTTATTATTTGCCCTGATATTTTTAATGTCAGTTACTATAAATGTGGCCATGGAGTTATAGAAAATGATAGGACCACTGCCCAGACTTGGATGCAGCCAGAGTGTTCTCCTGTTGCTCATTTAGCTTTGGTCACTGTGTGCTCCGCCTCCCTCTCTCTGTCAGATCCACTCTCTGTATAGCACGGCAAGCCCCAGCATGCTGAAGAGGAAACAGAGCTCACGGGTCGAGGCCCAGCCTATGACCGACTTTGGGCCAGATGAGACCCTTGCAGACAGCGCTGACATCTTCTGGATCAACAAACCAGTAAGTGTCCTGCTCTGTCATCTCTATTTCTGTATTTCCTTTGCATCCAAATGACTGAGCAGTGAATAATATAACAAAATAATATGGTCCCCTTTTTAATTTTTCTCCACGCATCTTGGGCGCTCTTTCTGCAGTGGGTGCACTCGTTGCTGCGAGCCTGTGCCATCATCAGTGTCATCTCCGTGTGTATGAACACCCCCAAGACATTCGAGCATTACCCTCCGCTGCAGTATGTCACCTTCACGCTGGACACACTGCTCATGTTTCTCTATACCGCAGAGATGATCGCCAAGATGCACATCAGAGGAATCATCAAGGTAGCTTCTAACAAAGTCCTCATGAATTTTTGATAAATGGCAAATTTTAATTATTTGCCAACTTCCCATGCCTAAATAAGGGAATCTTTAACAATAAAACACCAACAAAGGAAATTGCAACATAAATCAAACTACAATCATATATCAAACTGTCACAGCTGACAAAAAAATCAACAAAAATATTAACCTTTTGTGCCAAAAGGGCACAACTAATTAACTCACTGAAAACCATCAAAGATGAAGTAGAGGCAGCGGAGGATTGGCAAGCCTTAATAGTCACTGAACAAGTAAAAGATCTGATTGGCATCATGTTGTCATCATCAGCTAATATGATAAACAGATAATCTGGACAACGTAAGAAACTAATAACTATTGCAAAACATGTGTTCTACATGTGGATCTTGTATTGATTAGCTTTGGATGTATGCATCTATCATAGTTGAACTTGAGTGTAGTTCGGTTTCTTTTACCTGTCCGTCATCTCAGTCGATAATATTGAGAAGCGTGGCCTTTTTGTGCCGCCTCCGATTTTAATCACACTTCAAATTCAAACCCCATTAGTTGCATTGAGCTGTAAATTCAGATGAATCAACACAATTCACATCCAAGGTAGACAGATAATGTCTATAGAAGCATCCAGGAACAGACAGCTGGCAGATGAAAGGCCCATAATTACCGCCATAAAAAGTGTGGACAGCTTAATTGGCAAATCAAGGATAACAAGCAGGGACGTATTGGAGGACACAGAAGTAGAATCACCAGCAGCATAAAAACTAAAACATTTCTTCTTATTCTTCATCATTCTTTTAGTTCTTGAAAGCAGACATAACCAGTCTTTGTCTGTAAAATGGGAAGGAAGTTTATTGTTCATCTTCCTGATGATGATAAATGACCTTTCATACATTTGAATGTCTAAATTTCAAAGTAATATCTATTTTAACTGCCAAATTGGATATGGATTATTGATTGGTACTTGGAAGTTGTATTTTGTAGCTACAGTAGTTGTTGAAAGTGCATGCACATAACAAATGATCCACATAGTGTGGCAAAGTAATTGCATGCTTTTGTTCTTGTCAGTGTGTCATCAAACATGGTGCTTATCTGTGAAGTGGTTCAGAACACACCCTCCCATTTGTAGCTTTTCTTCCTGCCCCCTAAGAGCTTCTCCCAGACTCTCTCTCTCTCTCTCTCTCTCTCTCTTTTTCTCTCTCTCTCTCTCTCTCTCTCTCTCTCTCTAAGTGGTAATTAAGTATGCCCATTTTTGCTTGGCCCCATGACATTTCTGTCTGTTCACACTTTAGGGGCTTAATCGCTTTTTTTTTTTTTTGCCTTATCATGTTGAAAACAGGATTGTTTGAATATTGTGAGTGTTTTAACATGGGCACAGTAATTTATGATTTTTTTCACAAAAAACGCTTTCTCCCAAATTTCCTGAATGCTCTCGCTATGGACAATTTTCAGAATTATTAAACTAACATTATGAAAGCTTTCAGACATCACAGGATGCTTATTAATTGGTGGAATACATCAGTTTTCTTAAACAGTGGCTGTGAATAATGATGAATTTGTTTATTTACTCATTCACGTCCACAATTCTTTTTTATAATTCCTTTACATTTTTTTCTCCTACCTTCTTTCCCTCTCTGCACAGGGTGATAACTCTTATGTGAAAGATCGCTGGTGTATGTTTGATGGATTCATGGTGTTTTTCATCTGGGTGTCCCTGGTGCTGCAGGTATATTGCGTTTTTCTGCAATGACAGTATATCGCCATTGTTTTCCTTAAAGCACCTGTATGGATAGATTGTTATAGTAGAAGCTGGTCTTTAGACCTTAACTACTGTATCCACTTTGTTTTAGGTGTTTGAAATTGCAGAGCTTGTGGATCAGATGTCTCCATGGGGAATGTTAAGGATTCCCAGAGCACTCATTATGATCCGGGCCTTCAGAATCTACTTCCGCTTTGAGCTTCCTCGCTCCCGCATCACAAACATTCTGAAGTACAGTACAATCAACTAGTAACGGAGCATTTTCTTAAAGGGATAGTTCGGATTTTTTGAAGTGGAGTTGTACTTATTCATAGTCAGAAGCTGGCACAGAAGCTGAGCAATGTAGTGCCGTGGACAGGGCCAAAAACAAAAAGTATTTTAGCCACATAAGTAAAATTATTTTAAATATATGCTATATTAAGAACATTTTCACTGCTTTACCTTGCCGTCATAGAAGTGGCCCTGTCCACAGCACTACATTGCTCAGCTTCTCTGCTGGTACTCCTGTCTGCTTCTTCACACTAGGGATGTGTGGACTACAATCTACTGCAGGTATATGCATAAGTACCTCACACAACCCCACTTAAAAAAATCTCAACGATCCTTTTAAATAGGGTTCCCACAATTAATGGATGAATGTGCATTTAAAAAAAATTGGCACTTAGATATGTTTTCCTTCACTCTTGTTCTTTGCAGGCGATCTGGGGAACAGATCTGGAGTGTGTCTATCTTTCTGCTGTTCTTTCTCCTGCTTTATGGAATTCTGGGTGTTCAAATGTTTGGAACGTTCAACCACCACTGTGTTACTAATGATACACAGAAAGGGTAAAAACTCATTTATTCACCACTATAACAGTATACGATGTTTTTGTTGTTTCCACAGATCATTCATCTCTGTTCAAATTACCATTATACTGCACTGCCATACTGTTATTGCTGTACTGTCCTCAAGGAAGTGACATGGTTTGCATTTGCTACAGCAATAACGATGGTTAGTTTGAAATATTTTTAAGAAGACATTGACTAGAAGACATTGAGTGTCTGTTATTGCAGTATGTCTGACTAGGGAGTGCTCATCTTAACAAATGAATAAATGAAAATGCGTCTAGCCAGACATTATCTGTGCATTGCAGGCTATTAAAACCAATCATTTGTTTTACCAGCAAGTACATTTGGTCTAAACATAAATAGCCTATGAATACAGCTACTGAATAATAAGGAACACACTGTAAGCTTCCTCATAAGCCTTAATGAGTTTCCAGCTGGCTGTGTGCTCATAAGTTTAGATTACTTATGAGTTTAGCAACTTGGTTAGGTAAGGTGGTGGGCTTTTATTTTTCAATCTGCCTGTGTGAAACAATGAACAGCACAGTCTACACTACAAAATTTGAAATAAAAAAAAACAAAACAAAACAAATATATACTGGAGGTAAATAATTCATTAAATTTGGACTTTTTGCTTTGGGGATTTCTGTCTCAATTTTTTTCACTTATTTTTCTTAGCATGTAAAGAATTTTTTGTCATGCTTTAGAGCAGCACTGGTTAACATGCGCTGAATTGCGTAGTATGTGATTTGTCAGATAAAAATTAATTCTGTAGAAAAGCATATAGCCAGTAGGGTCAGCAAAGTGAATATCAAACCCCAAACAAGTCTGCCAGTGGTGCTCGCTCTCTGTGTAGTAAAATAGTGACACATCCCTAGTTAACAGTGACTGTCTGACCTGCCAATACTTTAAAATGTTGTTCTGTTTACTCACTGCGTTGTGGTGTCCTGCTTTTATTAATCACCACAAAGCAGACCGATGACGGGTCTACCTGAGTAGTCGCTGAATGTCACCAGTCGGACAGATTCTGGCAGCATCTCATCTTTTGTGATCAACGCAGTGTGACCGTATAGCCTCACACATTAAATTGGCTTTTTTATGTGGAGCAGCACCTCTGCACATCTTTCTTTTCTTACCGTAAAGGTAATGTTTCTGAGGTTAAATGAAAGTATAACTTCTTATAATCTAGTGGAGACATTTTGGTCACCAATATTGAAAGGTAATGGCCACCTCTACATTAACTCAGGGTTTCCTGGTTGCTCTATCCTGCCACAAAGTTCTCAATATGTTTCACATGTCTGAACAGGTGGATTTAATTCTAAGGTGCAGCCGTTGCAGTATTTTTCTTTGTCTGTGCACAGTGCTTGCTTTTCCTCCTGCACAAACTTTATCACGTTGCGATGTGTTTTTAAGAAAGTATTTTAGAGCACAGTAGTTGGATGTAATGGGTGTTGGATTCAATAGTTATTTTGTCATGGGAACAGCCGTTTAAATTGCTGTTTCACACATTGTAGAATATATGGTGGATGAAGATAGATTGTGTGAGTTCATTCTGATTAATTGATCGAGTGTGCAAATGGCTTTTCATTGATCCGCCTACAGATGCACTCTTAGAGGTCTCACTTGTGAATATATAATTGGTGTGACCATAGGTGTTGTTCTTCTCCGTTATAACTCATAATTCTTTTCTATGACAGTTAGCTAGTGGATGCAGGGGATTTGTTGACTGTAGACATATCGGGAAGAAGAGTGATCAGCCTATTCTTGCAGCAGGACATTTTGTGGGATAACGTCCTTGAAAAAAATTCACCTTTAAAAAAAAAACTGCACTAGTCTTCAGTTGTCTTTTTTTATTTGATTGAAATGACCACTATCATAATATTCTGTAGAAATGTAGAGTTTTGTGGGGTATGTATGACTGCGATTGTTGTCGTAAAAATGTAATATGTATTTAAACACATCTGTGACGGTTCAGTGTTTATCATTCAGTCGAGGGTGATGATAATATAATACAGAGAATAGGAATACTTGTGGAGGCAAGAGATAGGGGGAAGTGACCATAATGGTTAAAGCCCCTGCAGCGACAGCTAACATTAATTATAATAATTAAAATTTCCTACATGTCCAACCGTTGTATTAAGCTCATTCAGCACAGCAGCTACCCATCTATCTCCCCATACTGATTTGTGCCTAAGCACCCTAGGGACACTGCATATATCGACCATTAGTTGCAGGAAAGAAAGTACAGGATATTGTCTCATTTATAGTTCTCTGTAACATCAAACCAAAAGTGGCATGGCAGCTGTGAATCTAATTTGTTGTGTTGCTCCTTTTTCTAAATCCCTCATATGCTTCTAATATGGTATTTTTAAAAATATGTCACAAAAGGACTAATGTGTCTAATCTGAATCTGTCCAGATGCCCTTGACACAAAGTCAAAGCTCTCTAGCTTTACACACAAGGGATTTAATGGGAATTGGGGGGAAAATGGAAGGGGAGACCGTTTCTGATATAGATAATAGACGAAAAATGGTTTTGGATATGTAAAAAAAGTAGGATATCAGAGTGGATATCAGAATTACTGCAGTTGACCTCATCATTATTTAACTCCATGGCATGAATAACATGCATACATTTGTGCAGTATAAATTAGACTTACTGAAGTGGAAGATTACCTTTATGATGTGTAGATTCCTTTAAATATACATTGTGAAGGTATACAATAGTATTTTGTGTATGTTTGAGGGTAATCGCATTATTGAATATTGATATGAATCCATTAATACAACATAAGCACTTTATTAATGGGTCTAAGACGCTTACTCTAATTCTATTAGTTCAGTCTTGGAAAAATCTGGTGAAAATGAAAGAAATATCTGATATTTTGATGGAATTGAATGGGAACAAAAGAGTATTGATGCCATAAAATGTTCCATCTTGTGCTCAACAGATGGCTGAGGTGGGCAGTGGTTGATGACAGGACCGCACATGTCCAATCATATGAGGCTTTGCAAAATAATTTTGGTTGAATCAAATTACAGACTCTGATCATCAATAATTCCTTATGTACTGTTTCGTTTTCCATTTGACTCACAAAATTATTAATATCATGGTATTAGTGGACATTTGGTCTCTCATTTGGCGCTTCATCTATCTTCCTTTTGTCATCAAGAAAAAGAATTTCTTTGATAAGATACAGTGGTATTATTCAGCCCGGTATAATTAGCTTTATTGGGATTCACCACTATGCCTCTGATTGCCCTTTGTGATCGTGCAATAAATTATCCCTACTGGCTACCCCTTAATAAACAATTTAGATGAATGTCTGGGCAACCAATTTGAAGGCATTAATTTTCATTAGAGAAATCAAGCCGCTCCTGGAATAACACCTGTGGCTAAAAGACAGGGAGACAGGGAAAGAGGGAGGAGGGGCTGTTTGCGTATGCACTCTGTACGTGTGTGTGCATAGGCAACAATTATCTGTGTATGTGTGCATCTCATGCTTGTGTAGTTGTGAAGGTACCTTGCCACTATTTTTTGACTGTAACTCCAAGATTGTTGTCATTCAACACATTAATAATCAATCATTAACTGGCCAGCTATTCATTCAGCTATAAACATGTACATGATACAGTTTTAAAATATCAACAATAAGATGCATTTACATTACAGTATACATCTTTTCTCTTTTTAGATGTTAATCTCAAGTACCACATGTTACATATTATTTAATTCCTGTTTTTTTAATCTTTTTGTCAGTAATGTGTCATGGAACAACTTGGCCATCCCAGACACTCATTGTTCCCCTGATGGGGAGGGCTACCAGTGTCCTCATGGCTTCAAATGCATGGACCTTGAAGAACTGGGCCTCAGCCGACAGGAGCTTGGTTACAGTGGTTTCAATGAACTAGGTAAAAGCTATACACATTAACCAACACATTCAAACATATTACACACAAACATAAAAAGGTTTATTTACAATGACTGTAATTTAGTCAAGCTTGTGCCACCTATATGAAAAATAAAAGAAACAGTAGCGGCACTTGCATCTATAGGCAAGGACAGGAAGTGCATATGATTGTCAGTGTGTATATGTGAAATCTTAGATAATTTATATTTTACTGGTGAAGCAATTCCATCTGGACAGGTGAATATTTATTTTATTTATTTATTAATTTTTTTTACAGATAATTACTACTTAGACACGCTTATTGTGCCTGGAATACCTGGAAAAGTCATTTATTTTACAGCCTTAAGCTGAACTTAATGAAAACAGTTACTCAAAAAAGACAAAAACAGCTGCAGAACATACAAATGCAAGAACACACTGGTTGCCACTGAGATATATTTTCATTTTCATCTTTAAAGCTACATTTTGTTTAAGAAATGTGGAAGAATGACGTTGTGAAAGAGTGTGATAATGAAAGTGCTGTGCATTCTTGTCAGCTAAATGGTGCTCACATCTAGTGTCGGTACATAATGCAGAGCCCCTAATCTTTAGATTGCCGTGAAGGAGAGTGTGAGCTTCACAGTTAACAGTAATTTAGACATTATAGTCTGGGATAAGTGCGCATTCAATGCACTTTGCAGGCTACAGGTATTGATCTATTAGCACAAATGTTCGTGTAGCTTGTAGTGAGTAGCTTAAATGCACCGTATACAAACCTTGATTTTACCATGTTGGCCTTTATCTTTTAGGTATGGTTCTCACTTTAAAAAAAAATAAAAATCGTTATTGAGGATTCAGACGTACCACACAAACACACACATCTGAACAACACAAAAGATGTTTTACAACAACGCTGTATATCTTGCACAGCGGTGCTCATAATGCCAAAAAGTTCACATCTGACAAACTCAACAACCAGCTTCTGTAAATATAAAAACACAGTTGGTTATGATGATTCAGACTTCATGACAGTTTGAGTACAGTCTGTACAAAAGATCACCTACCAACTATATACCTAAAGAATGAGATTCACGGAAATACAGTAACTTTGGGATCAAGGCCTGAATCCCAGAGGCCCTGATTCAGAACTGTTAAGATGGAAATCTTAAAATAGTGATGGTGAGATTCAGTCGATTACACTTGACAGGTGCTGTCAGCAGCTGGTTACCTGTATAAAAATGATGTGATGCAATCAGCAATATTTTTTTTTATGTTGAGAAAGACTCCCTAATCTGATTCAAAAATAAGAATAGTATAGAGTGATGTTTATTTTCTGATTTCAGTCATCTTTGGCCAAGGGTTAATAGTACAGACATTTAATTTGCAGAGAGCACATTAACAAGAAAACAGCCAAGAGTTTGATTTTGTAGTCTGGCCAAGTCAAAATATTAGTTAGCTACTGCTATCTGACCAAATGTGGCGCTCACACTGACAAAGACATGCATTAAAGATCATTTGTGTAGATTAATGAATCTGCTAAACAGTTAGAATTCTAAGTTTTTGCATTATAAAGAAGCTAACTATGAGGATACCAGCTGTATTTTTCATCCTGTAAGCTGTCAGAATGTACTGTACATTCGTTATACATAAAAAGTGAAACTCAAGGTATTGTCTTTTTGAAAGTCCTAGTCTGAGGAAAACCACGGTAATTGGTATGAGGCTCACAGGCATCACCGTGTTGAGCAAAGAACTGACACTAACACTTGTTTCTTCTTTGTTTTAATCTCTATTTTTCACCTGACTGTGCATCTCTCTGACTTTTGTGTCTCTCTTTGTTTAGGTACAAGTATCTTTACTGTGTATGAGGCTGCATCCCAAGAGGGTTGGGTGTTCCTCATGTACAGAGCCATTGACAGTTTCCCTCGCTGGCGCTCCTACTTCTATTTTATAACTCTCATTTTCTTCTTGGCATGGCTTGTCAAGGTTAGAGCCAGTGTTTCTCTTCTGCATTTCATCATAATGCTTTCAGCTCCCATGGCATGGCAGCAGGGGATAGTTGAACACCGATAGTGTTTGGTTAATTGACATCATCTCATCTTTCACCTTACAGACAAAACAATTTCCCCTTGTTAGTAGAGTGTTTTCTGGCAAGTGAGAAAATTAATGTCATGTCGGGAATAGTAAAAAAAGAAGCCAAGCAAATGACCTGCACGTAGTCATTTACTTTTAATTGACACTTTTGTCTCCCACTGTCTCTGTTTCACAATCTCTCAATCTTTCTCTTTTAACAGAATGTGTTCATTGCAGTCATCATTGAGACATTTGCTGAGATCAGAGTGCAATTTCAGCAGATGTGGGGGTCAAGAAGTAGTACCACCTCTACTGCTACAACACAGGTAGAACTATTATACTCAGGCACGCGCAGACATACGAGCTGATCTGATTATAAACAGTTCTTGTGCCTGTTCTTGACAATAAGTGCAGCAGATTCTAGGTTGGGGATTGTGCCCATTCACTGGTTTCTGTTGGCTTTATCAGACCATTACCACCAACATGCAGTGGGCTGGTTCATAGTTTGAAACAGTTTGGATGAGAGGATTCTTCCTGTAAATGTTCATGTGGTTTGCCCTCCTTTATATATAGTATCACAAGTAAGGGGAAGATAACAAATGACACTGACAAGAAGATTAGTGTATCATTAGCAGAACCACAGTGTTGTGGTGAAAAGCAAGCTCAGCCAGAATGTTTATCGGTGTCTGTTCCTGAAAGATCATGAGCTCCAGGTAGTGATTGAAAGTACCGAAACCGATTGAAAATATGTGATGGAAGATACAAGTGGGTGAAATTGATTTATATTGTATGTATGGTGACTGGGGTCACCCTCAGGGACAAGGTGAGGAGCATTTGATCAGGATTACTCCAGGGTACATGCCTTTGGAGGTAGTTTTGGCAAGTTCAACTAGAAGAAGACCCAGAACATAGTAGAAGGATTACTCCTATGGGACATTATCAACTCTCTTAAGAAATCAATTCTACATCAGATAATATTTAGGACATTGACGGTGTCTAATAGTGTTTTAATGACAATAACTTTATTAAAAGATGGTTTAGACAAAACCTGAATTATTTCAGAGCCTGACCTTGTATGTGTGTAGAGGAGAACACACAGAAATTCTAATAAAATGGAGATAATAATCAGGTTTGATATTCAACAACATTCAGTCCGGATAGCACATATTTATTGTTACTTCCACACCTACAATAGAGTAGTCTGAAATGTACAAAGAGGAGTGAGAAGTGGGTTTGAAGCAGGTAAAACCAAGAAAGAGAGAGGGAGAAAGTATTTGCAAATGTATGATTACATTACAATTAAAAAAATGGAAAGATAATGAGGCAGGAAATCAGAGATGTTATTTGTTTCACAGCAGAATGTCCATGAATTCACAAAAATATATGACACTGCAATATAAGGTATTGTGTATATATAACAGTAACCACTAATAAATACAACAATATAGATGATGGCTGGATACATGTTTCTACATTTGTATTTCGCAGATGTTTTGTCAATTGAAAAGAAAATAGACTTGGCCTGTCATTGAAGCATACCTAAAGTTTGGATTGTGTTTGTTCCAAATTCCCCTTTTAATATTTGGCATCTTTAATTGTAAGCGAGTTGGCCTGGTGAGCAGGGAACTGTTTTCAGTGCTGTTATTCCCTTGCAGTGTTTAAAAGAATACACCTTGGATTGAAACTAAAACCTGTATTACTCTAGTCATGAAGGAACCCAGGCTGATGCCACTGGCATGCATATACAGCTATGACCTTGAAAACAATTAGTCTTTCTTGCCATTATCAAAAATAATTGTAATCACATCGTCATGCCCCAGTCTTTATTGTCGGTGCAGGGAAACTAATTAGCTGTGGTGTGACACTTAACTGTCAGTCACAAAGACTGAAACAAAATGCTTTTTTTCATCATGTTCCCCAGAGAGGAAGACGGGAGAAACAACCCATGCCACACTACCCAGTTGTTTGACTTTGCTCAACTGTCTCCAGATTATTAAGGCTTTTCAAATAGATTAGGCGTAAAGCCTAATCTATTTGATTATTGTCATTGTCATCATTGATAAATAATGGGTGACAATGGATAAATCCACTATTGTTTTGATCAGGATTTTTGTCTTGAAGTTTAATGAATGACACTGAGGTCTACTTGGCTGCAGTTGAGAGATAACAGCTCTCTGTGTTTGACGTATTGGTTGCAGTTAATATTCTCCTCGCTGTGATATTTTAAAAAACACGGTTATAGAAGCTATGGTCTTGTTAGGGCGTGATCAAATATGACCCTGATGTGAAAAGCTAAAAGGCAAAGCTGAAACAGAGTGGGGAAAAAGGTATGTAATTAAATAGCAGAATGATGGAATAAGGCAGAGCAGTAGCTCTCTGTAATGGATGTGTGATGCAACTGATGTCTTTCTTTTAAAACTTCACCAAGCTTTATATGTAAATTGATTGTCACATTTGCATTGTAAGTTATTCCCATGGTAACTTAACCCACTACCGAGTGCATGGAGGAATCTGAATGTATGACAGTCATGAAGCAAGGTTTTCCATGTTTTGTAGACTTTTGCCTTGTGCTTGCAACATCTGTAACACTACTTGGTCAAAGGACTCAGGAGTGGTAGGACCAACAAGATAATGCTCATGATTGCGTTGATGATTTAGAAAGATGGTTGATATTCAATGAGCCAGTTATCTGGTATGTAATTGGTGTTCTTACTGTGCTATTGGTTAGTTTCTATTCCTGATATCAGGTCCTTAGGCCTGCAAACTGTATGTGGTACTTGCCATGCTGTGTCGTGTGGCTATGAATCTGTGTTTGTGATGCCTTCAGCTTCTTTTGTGGCCACAGATGTTTTATGAAGACGTAGCCAAAGGTAGATGTGTGAGTTTTGTCCAATATTAATTTAATGATGTGTGTTTTTTTTTTGTGTGCGCTGCCCCTTATGTGCTGTCCTTGTGTCACAGATGTTCCACGAAGACGCTGCTGGGGGATGGCAGCTTGTTGCCGTAGACGTCAACAAACCACATGGCCGAGCACCTGCCTGCCTCCAGGTAAACATGCTACACGACTCATGTGTTGCTGATGCTGCTTGTGTTAAATGTTTTGCATCTCAGATGATTTACTTGAACTACAGAAGCCGAGCGGTGTGTATTATTATTTAAATTTCTCTATTGATGTTCAAATGGTTTGTATTAATAGAGAATCAGTAAACCTCATCCATTTAACAAGTGCCACAGACGCACGCAGTATCACCTCATTGTTTTCACATTTGTCTGTGTCTCCAATGGCTCTGTCGAATGACTAAATGATGGGATTTTAAATGAGGGGAGGCACATGTTTGATGTGTAGAGCTGCACTAATGATGTCGCTCCAGTGATAAATGAGTTTTAAATGACGTCCGCATGATGGACGCCACTGTTGCCTCGTGGTCGGTGTGATCCAAATGGTTGGGCTTTAAAGATAAGCTGGAAAACAGCGGTTGTTACTTACAGCTGGCCCACTGTTGATAGTGGTGTTGTGTAAAAGGCTGGGGTCTTGCTGTGAGAGACTGCCAACAGAGTCCACAGCTACAAGAGGGATGATAGCTGTCAACAATGCTGTCATGGAGAAAATAATACTTCAGAGCTAAGCTTGAACAAGGCTCACACACAGACAGTGTGAGAAACTGCACAATTAGATAGAGAAATAGGGTAGTTGAGAGGGAAAGAAATAAAAGAGAAAATAGAGAATGTGAAATATGCAGTATTCCCTTTTAATGCAGTATGTCCCCCAGAGCCTCATCATCAGTTGGAGGAAAGATTTAGATAGAGGGATAACCAGAGGGATAAACACGGCTGACTTCCCTCTGAGCCCTGTGCTCTATTACATGGAACACCCAGACTGCTTCATCTGCCTGATTCCCTCATACCAAAATAGCTATTATTGTCACCTTGGGCCAACGAGAAAACCACTTCTGATAAAGGGTTAATGGATTAACAGTCGAAAAACACAGCTTCCATTTCAATGAGACTGTTGCTTTTGCACAGATGAAACAACACTGGAACATCTTGCGATAAAAGGTTGAACCTGACTGTACTTTTGTTGCAATATGACATCATCCAACAGTGTACTGTGATTGCCATGATACTATTAAAAGTCTCACCGCCTCAAGTGCAGACTTCCACAGGGCCAACTTCTTGTGAGACAGACCAAGTTGCACAGTGTTTTGTAGTGGGTCAGAGTGCAGAACAACTCACAACTCCATCGCATGGACTGTTTCAGCTTCGGGCAATGGCCCAGTAAATGTGATGGATGTCTCCTGTCAAAGAGAGCTTGACTCATGAAAAGCACTGTAGAAGAAAATATGAAGTGATTATCAACTTATAATTCTTTCTTCATAGTAATATTAGAGAAGTACGGTATATGTCATAGTAGATGGCTCAAAGTGGGAGATAATATATATAAAAATGAAAAAAAAAGGATTATTAAGATTACACACAGAGGCAGACAGGAAACACCGGAGAGCTCTAAACAGGAAGCTCCCAGTCTGAGACAGCTTGTTCGTCATCAGCATAGCAGTGGTAGAATAAACCACAAGCCAAGAATAAACCATAAGCTATTGAGTGTTTGCATTGATTGTATATTTCCTCCAGTGGAATCGTCCAGTATGGCCATAATTCTGGGAGACAGGCATAATTCTGCTCATAGTGATCTTCATTTGTCCCATCTGGTTACCCTTTTCCTTCTGAATACTAGCCTGGTCTAGCAGCCGGCCTGTATTTGTCATATGTTACAGATGTCAGCACCAGAGAGAACCTGTTTACCACAATAGTGTGAAGGCATTTGATGGAAAAGTTGCATCAACTACAGATCTATAACAATAATTTAATCCCATTATTTTACAGACTCTCCTGATACATTATGTATATGATCAATTAAATTGTTTATTACTGATTTTTATTATCCACCACAGCATAATAGATAGATTTCTCGTTTTAAAAATCCTTCAAAGTGATCATATTGATTATATGACATCACCAAAGGATTGCTCAATTATATAGTCTTGCATTTATGTCAGTGACAATAAATTCCAGAGGTTTTCATAATAAAATATTGGAATCAATTATAATCAGTATATATATTGAAGCTAAGACCACTGGTCTCTGTTTATTATAAGATTACTCCTCCAAGACTGAGGAGTATTTGACACTACAGTTCTGATTTTGAGTGAAATGTCACTTTAAGGTACTTTTTGTTGTTATTTTTGTTGTTATTTAAATTTCTGCCTACTTTAGCATTCAAAGTGTCAAGCGTGAGGCAAATAATCATCATGTAGTGTTGAATAACGATAACAATGAGAATGACTTTGACATGCATTATACAGTGGTTAATTTCAAAAGTCATCCATTGTTTTTAGTTGCCAGTCACGCACTGACAGCATTTCGTGGCGTGTCAAAACGTCAAACCACTACGAAAAAGTTTTGATTGTTCAATGGTGTCAGGAATTCAGCAGATCTAACCCAGCTGTTTATAAAAGGTCCATTATGTCTTAGATATACAATTTGTAAACACAAAATGTCCAACCAATATTGACTCAAGAATATCCATATTTTTTAAAGGAGTAATTGGTTGAAAATGTGTTGCATAGAAACATGACAAAGACAATCTCAAAATATATCTTTGATTAAGAGCCACTGAAGACAATTAAGAGAAACCGCGAGTCCCTCCACCTCATTAAAAAACAAATTATGGAACATTTGTGCTGCAGATAGTTGTTTTATAATCTGAATTTATTTGCATTATTATTTTTTCATGTGTTTTTTGCATTCTACGTAAATTGTACCTATTTTAAATCAAAAAGTAAAATAGTGTC
The DNA here is from genome assembly GCA_036937835.1 of Pampus argenteus. Lineage (NCBI taxonomy): Eukaryota > Metazoa > Chordata > Actinopteri > Scombriformes > Stromateidae > Pampus > Pampus argenteus. The sequence continues at coordinate 15,632,287 of CM072872.1, read as the reverse complement.
TTATTTATTATAAATGATGGTACTATTATGTCCACATGTTTAGGAAATAAACATACGAGTACACTTTGGTCACTGTATGTAATGGAAAATGATACAGGAGATGGAAAAGGACCCGATCATGGTTTCACTAACTGGAGTACCATTAGAACGATGCACATGTGCATAATCTGCAAGATGATGTGGTGGAGAGAACAATTTCCATTGTTTGATGCTGAAATAGAGAAGGCCTATCATACAGCAGCACTATCATTTTGATTAATGATGGATATTTCCCTTTTTCTCTCTCTCTGTCTAAAACATTGCCAAACACCCTATTTCATTGCTTGAGCAGTGCTAGCTGAGTAGACAGTAGAGTGAAGACAAGCACTGGAGATTCAGCCTGCAGGGCCATGTGTGAGTGCTGAGGAAGTGAAGTGTGAGTTTCTGTTCTGCTCTGCCTGACTCCAGAGTAATTGGCCGTCAAATGATTAAAATGTTTCAGGGCTGGCAGGTGGGCTCTGTCTACACACAGGCTGCCTGTGTGTGTCCCCTTGTTTCTCTGCTGCTAGCCCACCCATACCTGTCTTTTAGACCACCTGTATTTGTCAGGTCATGCCTCTGCGTCTCTGACTGTCACCTTGTCGATCTGCCTGTTGATGTCTGTCCATTTGTGTGTGTGTGTGTGTGTGTGTGTGTGTGTCCGTCTGGGTCCATTGGGCTGCAGCAGTTGGAGATAACACATAATTGATTAACCACCTGCTCTTTTTGGAGACAGAGTGGAAACGGCAGCTTCCCCTCCTGAGGGGCTACAAACCAAAATAGCCCTGAAAACTGGGCACATCACATTCCTCTTGCACTCTGACAGTTGTTTTTCAGTATTTATATTAATCCTAGAGTGATAATCCTCAACATTTCTTCTTCATTTTGATTTTCATTTAAGGCATGTAAGGCATCATTGTGTCTTTGACCTCCATTTCCCTAAAATGACTTGTTATTAAATGTAGACAGCACTGTAACTTTATTATATTCTATAAAATGCTCTCTCTGAGTTTTCCCTGGACAGTGTTTTCTTGCTGAGCTGCTTTGGGGGGGATAGTAAAACAAAAAAAAAGAAGAAATTTCATAATAATAAGATTGTGCCTTGTTACAGATTGTACTATAATGTACACTCTATTTTGTCCCCTGCCTCTCTTACATCAAAATCACATTAGCCAAAAACTATTTAATTGTACATTTGGGAATTGAAGTGTTGTTTTAAGGCAGACTCAAAAAGTGTGAACTTATGCTTTAAGCAGCTTCAAAACTGTATGATTCTTTTGATTATTTGAAACAGTTGTCATGTTTTTTTTATTGAATTTGATATTCAAAGCCTACGTGTTTCCCTGTACTTTAGCATAAAATATATATTTCATGTTTTGAAGCTACAAGGAAGCGCTGTTTGCTTTTGGTGAAATTAGCTGTACATGCCAGCTGGAGTTAAAGTTCAAGTACGCTCATTAATGTCAAAATGTGTTGGGAAATTGCCCATAGGAAATAAAAGTAAGTATTTCCAAAAAGAAACCCGCCATTCTGACACAGTCCACTTTCACACAAAACACTTCTACAATGTCTTATTTATCCCACTACATTGTATTTATATCCTATTGACTACTTTGCATCACTTAACAGTACAAACATTATGCTTAAGTTTCTTTTGTGCTTTGCCTGGATTTCTCAGTGCTTTTGCGGTAGCAGTACAGACCGGTGGAGGTTAATGAAGTGCCCTGGTTCTGTCCCCACAGACCTGGTCTACTAATTAGCCCCCAGTGCTCTACCATACCATAATTACTCTCCAGATTGGAGTTTTGGCTGTTATAAGCAAAATAGAGGGTGACATTCTAAAAAAGTGAACCTTTGAAAACTGCAATTGCAAAGAGAAAAAAATATATTTTTCTCATTATGTAAATGCATAGAATAATCCGAAATACAAATAAAGGAACTAAAGTTTGTTCAAGGATATTTAAAACAAAATTTAATATGACCACTGTGGAAAGGAATGATAAATGCTACCTATTTCCAGTAATCCAGGAGGATCCTCTGATTAATTTAGTATTGCCTCTTTGGCGACGAGCAGTTGATGTTGCTCACTCCCACTGCCGCGACCCTCTTTCTGCAGCGTTAAATACAGAGTGATGGATAACCCAGTATCTCACTAGGGGGTACTGAGGTCCAATGAAAAGAACACCTTTTTGACCTCAACCTCCCAAGCCAGAGGTTATTGATTCTCCGGATCTTCCCAGTGACAACACTTGTACCATATTAAGCTTGCGCATATACATACGCACAACATATCAAGGTTAAGGTTAAGGTCAGCCTCTTTGTAGAAAGGAGAAGGAGGGCACAGAGAAAGGGGAAATTGGCTAGAGGGGGAAAATAATGAGAATAGTGAGAAGACCATTGTTACAAACGGCAATAGAGGCAAAAAAAAAACAAAAAAAACAGCATTAGGACATAGAAAGGTGGATATATGTGGATACGGGCAACCGAAATGACCCTTAAGAAGGAAGTAAACAAGATGTGACCATCTCTCTTGAGAACAAGGCACCTTATTTGGTCTAGACTGCAATCAGGCAGGAGAACATATAGAATAAAATAAAAAGAAAGGAATGAGAGAGACCAGATAGCAAGGCAGAGGTAACAAAGCACGGCGGATATTATTAAGAGCAGGGGGACCCAGACAGGCAGACCATCATGTTTTATTAAAGCCTGTTTTCCAGTCAATGAGACATGAGTCAGCCTGCTTTAGTCAGATTCTTTTCGGGTTTTAGTGCGAAGAAATAGCCTTGATAAGACTCTGATTATCAGGATTTGTTTATTCGTTGTCAAGTGAAGCAGTCTGTAATCTCACTCGGTTTATTCTTAATCTCAGTAAACAGAGGAGAGAAAACTGCATCAGGAGTTGGTGCCAGAACATGGCCCAGTCTGTTGGTGACAGTTCCTGTGTCAATACTGCTATATCCTGTCAGCTATGTGCACATACTACTACACTCGACTCATGCACCAGCGGAAAGAGCATTTGTTCTCCCTGGCAGCCTGAGTGAACAGACGGAGCATGAGGAAACAGTCATTGGTCTGTCGGTCCGTTTCTCTGTCTCGGTTGTGTTACAGTTGCAGCCACTGGAAATATTCCCGGTATGATGCATATTTATTCCTATCCTCCAGATGATTGGTATGCTTATTACCAGCAGATATGACGCAACACCTCTTACGAACACAGCTGAACGTTGTCTCACCTCTTCTGTCAGATGGCAGTTTATGTCACACTGACCAGACAGCCTTTAGAGAGGGAAGCTTTCCTGCACTGTTTAAATTGACTGGGCATAAATTGGGTGATAAAATAACTCTAAAAGTACTCAGACAAGAAGCCTGGAGGCTTGATGCAAAGAGAACTGGGTGTTTATTTATTATTTCTTTCTTTCTTTTTCTTTTTCTCACCCAGAGTGCATGTTTTCCTAAATGCTAGTTTACATTCGGCTTGAAATGAAGTCTTATTTTTAATCGAAAATACTTAAAAAAAAATTTTTCTATCATTCACACTGTTGCAGTCAAGCAAGTAAAAGTTGAGAACACGTCGTATTTTGCAGAATGTACTGTGTCATGTATTGGAAATTAATCAATGCTATGCTTTCCCTGGCAAAATACCAAAGCCACAATTTAATGTGTGGCTTCCGCTCGCTAAACTTGACTTTAAAGCATGCGCGTGTGTGTGTGTGTGTGTGTGTGTGTGTGTGTGTGTGTGTGTGTTTGCATGCATGCTTGTGCCTGTACACAGTGAGCACCTGGTGTTTCAAAGACACAGCCAGAAGCAACACGCATAAATAGCATCCATCAAACAAGTGGGAAAGGATTTCAGAGAGACACAAGCTAAGAAACATCAAACGGCAGGGGAGCGCCATCTTGTCCCACAATTGATGGTGTTAAATAGATTCTGACATCTTGAGGCCATATACAGTGTGTCAGTGGCATCAGCTGCAGATATGCCATTTTGGCTTGATAATGACATGGAGAGCGTTATCTGGTGAAGTGCACCGCATCTTTAGTCAGTTTGAAAAAAAATAAGAGTAAATGTGAGAGAAGGATTAAAAGGTTATTCTGTGACAGAGACGGATGTGCATATGACAGAGGTTACAAATGCACACTGCTCTCAAGCATTTTCTTAGTAGTGTCATTCTCAAAAGCTGACGGAATATGAGCAAAGTCAGGACCTTGAGAAAAATCAACCGTTTCATACGCTCAAGCATGTACTTTCTGTTCTCTGTCAGTGTGCCTCTATCTCTCCTACTCCCTACCTCCCATGCACATAGACACTCACACACACACACACACACACACACACACACTCTCACACAAACACACGCAACTCCGTTCAGCCAAAACACCCATGGGGGAGAGCGTCTGGTTGCTGGAAATGTCAAACTGCTTTGTCACGTCCAATCTCAGTCAGGGAGTCTAACAACTGTGTGTGTGTGTGTGTGTGTAGAGTGAGCATGTGTGTATGTTCTGCAGAAATACCCAACCTCACAACAAGCAGACTATCGATCAGTTGAGTTTAAGAGAAGAGCAGGCGTTCAGATTTGTGAACTAAATAAATGTTATGTTGCGGTTATTAAATATGGACGAGACAAAATAGGAAGAACAACAAAATAAAGCAATAAAACAAAATCATAAGAGCAAATGAGCCAACTCATTAAAAGGTGCTATAGAGTTTGCTAACCTGAAATGGTAAGACATGTAGTTTCATTATTATATGTATATGATGTAGTCATTATGACTTATTTGCATCTGACTATAAAGCAAGGGCTCTCTGTCTGTATGTTTGGCCTTCACATATGTTGAGAATCGTTCATCCGATCTATTTCACACTTGACGGGTGTATTGCTGGGGACCCAAGGATGTGCAGTGTCAAATGTGGTGCAATTTGGACATGTTCAATATGAATACACTTTGGATTAACAAGCTAATAGCACACTGTGCAGCAGCAGGGGCGGGGCTTCGGGACAACCCTGCCATGAGGTGGTACAAAGATGTTACTAGGACGAGAGGAGGACATCTCTCTTTGTTTGATAATATTAAAAGTAGAGTTTGACTTTGCTGTCGGTTTCCCGACTCATTTTACAAAGGACCAGACAAAAAAAGAGAGAGAGAGAGAGAGCAGTGGTGGTTGAGCGAGCTAAAGAGTGAATGAAGAGAGCGAGAGGCTGTAGTGAGAAAGAACCATACGGCCATACACACAGAGAGATGGAGCAACAGATTAGAGTCGGGGGAAATAAGCAAGCTAAAACAAAGCTTTTAATCGAGAATGGACAGGCTTCCATTCAACTATGTAATGAGAAAAGAACATTTATTTACTATGAGTATACTTATTACTTATATTATTATTTATAACATCTGTGTATAATAGGATGTCTGTTTCTTTTCTGTTGTTATGTATATAGGTGTATATACTCATTCACGCCTCACAACAGTATTCATTTTTTCTATGCGTTGAAGCAGCAGTTCTCTTCCTAACAGGCACGTTTTGAACAGGCACCGCGCTACTTCTTGAAGAGCAGTTTAAAATCTTGTTTTTGTTGACCTTCAGTGATGTAATATCTCAACCTTCCTGCAGTGATGCACAAGTGTTGGATGTGGTTACAGGTTCAACAGAGAACACTGCTGAACGCATGTAACCACACCTGGTAGCTGGATGTGAAGAGGTGAAACGGACCAGAAACTTCCAACCAGACAGGGCAGTGAGGCACGGCTTTTCAGTCTACAGGTTACTTATTATAGCGTGAGCATATTTTAGGCTAATAATATATATTTCCCATCCAGAATCTTATCAAAGGAGCTCTCTACTGCTTTAGCATTGTACTATTATAAGATTCTCAAGTGCGCCCTGAACTGCCATTTCTGTGGTTAAGGTTTAGTTAGGCAGCTAGCAGATGGGATACAAACAGCGGTCTCCCATGTCAAAGTCACACATTTTGCTTTTCATATCATGTCACTTCATATATTTCACTCTTAAGTTAAAAGTTGAGTCAGTTAAATTTAACTTTATCACTTCAAATCACCAAACACGATTGCAGATCAGGCTTTCTCGACTAGTTTGTACTGTACTTGTATACGTGTGTAGGAGGGGAGATGGCAGTGGTCCCATTTCGTGGGGCGAATTTGATCTTTCCCGAAATGCTACAAACACTCTTCATCTGTCTTGAAGTCTTCCTCTCATTTTTCACTTGTTTTCAATCCTTCTTTTTACATGCAAGTCTTTTTTTAGGGTGAGTGATTCTACCCACTCACAAGCTGTTCATCCTGCCGCATACATGCAGTTCAAGGCTGCGATCACATCTGTCACATTATCCCCAAAAGAACACACAGTTACATTGTTTGTCTAAATGAGGGGTGCGTGTGTATTTTGTCTTTTTTTTTTCTTTTCAAGTCATGATTGTTTCCATCCTGTGATATTGTTGTAGGTGTTCAATTCCGCTGCTGTTCCCACAAGAAATAACATACATTTATTGCCCTGTACCCGTCTTGTTTTCCGGCTGTGTGAATACACACTGATTTTGCTGTTTGGGTGGATGTTTCTCCCAGCAACCAATGAAAGGCCCCTGATTGCTTAGAATTCCATGCAGTTTAGCTGCTGGCCCTCTTTCCACCTCTTTATATAAAGCACAGCCTATGTTGGTTGGCACCTCCAATAAGTACGAAACCATGTCTGTGCTACCACATGTATACCACTTGTTCTGATTGTCTGTCATCTGTTATCCAGCCTATATCTCAGAAACCTTTATTTTTAGTGTATTGCGGTACAGTATTAACACAAGTTGTATTGCAGAATAATTATGTATTTGCTTTTAATCACTGTGAAGCACAAATTGAGAAAGGATGCCAAATCTTTCAGTTATAGCTGAAAGGCTGAAAATGGGTTGTCCACTAATCAGAAGGTCGGTGGTTCAATCCCCAACTCATTTAGTTTGTAATGTGACCTGAGCTTTAAAACATTTCCATTAGCTTCTGATGATTAGGATGTATGAATATGTGTGTGAATAAATTAATGTTTGCATGCAGTGTAAAGCTTTTTTCTATACTTTATTATCATGTTTTTGCTGGCTCACAACCAAACCAGAATCTGATCAGGTCTAGTGGGAGACAAATGAATGGCTTCTTCTACTCTAATTTCCAGTTTTATGGGATTAATAAAGTATATCTATCTATCCATCTATCCGTCCATCCATCCATCCATCCATCCATCCATCCATCCATCTATCCATCCATCCATCCTTTCTTTTTGCGTGTTTTGTGCAATTTATATGGTTTGCAATTAAACACTGCTCTGTTTCCACAGCAACTGATGCGGTCCTCTGTGTTCCACATGTTCATCTTGAGCATGGTCGCTGTGGACGTCATTGTTGCTGCTAGCAACTATTATAAAGGCGAGAACTACCGCAGACACTATGATGAGTTTTACCTGGCAGAGGTGAGCTGTTTTATTTATTTATTTATTTATTTTTCCACTTACAATTTCAGCAATTTAAAATGCTCACTCCGAGCCCTGTTTTTTTTTTTTTTTTGTAATATTAAATTCATTTCAGCAGAGCAGGAGCACACACAGGTTTTTCTCTACAACCAAAGTCCTTATTGGTACATCCTCAATGGGAATGTTGTAGGACGTTACTAATAGGGATTTAATTCTGCATAATCTGAGTGCTGCTTTATTTTGCCCTGTCCATGACACTCACATGATGCATGATGCAACTGGGGATATGTTAGGACATGTTGACAAATGAGAATAGTTTATAATCCATACATCTGTACATGTATTCTTGTGTATTAATGGTCATTATTATTATTACATCACATTTGTTTCATTGTTCATACAATGGCATTAGTATATTTGTCTGTTCTTTTTATTATATAGTTTTAAAATATACACACACCCACCACATACACACATGTGACACTGCATGTGTCCTACAGTACAAGTTGGTTTGATGTCATCAGTATGCAGCTGGTAAAGCGCCAACAAAGATAGGGAGGAATGTGCCCACCTCCCTCTTCCTATCCATACCCCTCCTCTCTGTCTCTAACACACACACACATGCACACATGCACACACGCACACATACACACACACACACACACACACACACACACACACACACACACACATAAATAGGGGAGATAAGAAAAAGGAAACGCACACAACATCACCTCTTCTTACTCCCTCCATCCATATCACACAGCCATCATTTGTTCCCATTGGTGTGACGGCTGTGAAGAGAAAATAAGAAATTCAAGCAGTCAGAGGTAAAGGGAGAAATACATGTTGCAGGTGCCAATTTCCTTCCCACCTTCTTACTGTGTTTACCCAGTCCGACTCCAGTGTTTGTAGAACTATTCAGATATTTTACTTGAAGGGGTCCTCCAGCGGCTTAGTATTACACTTAAACAAAGTTGGTGGGATTATACAAGAGAGACAGGTTAAAAACAGAAAGATATACAGAGGCCAAGATATACTGATGTACAGTCCCTACTATAGGCCATGCTCCAGAACAGTGGGATCATATTTCCCATAGAAAATCCAACAAAACATAATTCATTACACAAGGATTTATTTACTGTATAGAAATTGATTACACAGATTACAGAGATTTGTGTTGTCAAGGAGTGAATGCTGACACTGATTTCTGTTTTCTCCATCCCATGCCAGGTTGCCTTTACTGTGTTATTTGACCTGGAAGCTCTTCTGAAGATCTGGTGCCTTGGCTTCACCGGCTACATCAGCTCCTCCCTGCACAAGTTTGAATCATTGCTGGTGGTGGGCACCACGCTGCACATCTACCCCGACCTCTACCACTCCCAGTTCACCTACTTTCAGGTGAGGATGCATTAATACATGTGTCTACATTTTTATACGTGCACAATTTCATGCCGGTATAAATATACACAAATCTCTTTGTATCCTAAATATGAAACTGAGTCATCTTCTTTTCCAAGTTTTGTTTAATTGTTTAGTCATGGCCAATTTTTAGTGGCCATTTATGCTTGATGTATGCAGTGAAAGGAGTACACCTGAGGGAATGTCCTGATCATTATGTAATATATGTATGGAAGTCACACCGTGTGATGCCTTTGGCCTTTATAGAGGTGTAAATAGTGGTGATGGTCTACAGTATTTTTGTTTTTCATGTCAGAAATCAACTGTATATGATCCATTTGGCAACGGTGTAGCTTCACTGTCCATCAGCACAGCATGTACGTTGTTTTTCTTTGACCTTGCTTTAGGTATGTAGCCGAGGAAAAGCTCTGTGGACAGTTGGGTGGTAAAAGGCTTCTAAATGGGTCTTTAATGAGCCTTGACCATACAAGCTGCCCTGATCCCCGGCTCTGTCAACAACTGCCGTTCACACATGTGCAATGCATATAAAGCAAACATGTATATTGTAGCTTTAATCTATTGAAAGTTACTGTTCACATGCTGCTTTAATCTTGTGGTGACATGGGGTGGGGCTGTATGAGGTACTGCAGTAGATGGCAGTCTGCATCTGTCTAGTTAGAAGAAGCAGGTGTAAAGCTAAGCAACGTACTGCTGTGGACGAAGCCAGAAACAAAATATATTTTAGCCACCTTTAAGAAGGATGCGCACTGTGTGTAGGAATAAGAAGTTCTGTCTGACAACAAGGTAAAGCATAATATAGCATCCACTAAACCTGATGTAGTTTTTTTTAGGTAGCTAAAATACATTTGTTTCTGGTCCCGTGCACAGCAGTACACTAACTGGGTGGGTGCAGACTGCCATCTACAGTACTGCAGGTAATAAACAGGTAATCTACTGACTTAAACTTTTACCTCTAATATGAAACATATTAATGGCAGTAACAATAATAATAGTGTGCTGCTGTTCTTCTTTTGCGACATAAATGTGAAAATCAATCATTGCTCAGCCCTAGAGCTGTGTTGTCATTAAAAAATTTTTTTGCAGTTCACCTCAATTTTATAATAGACAACTTTATGTTTTCTGTACATATGTAATGCATCAATAGACAGACAGACAATGTGAGTTCAGAAACTCTTCCAAGTACAACCTTGATGTCTACTGCAGCACTGCCCTGTTCATACAGTTTTTCCTAATGCAGTTAATATTCTGCTTTTGGCTAATGAGCAGTTTTCATGGGCAGTGATTGGGAAGCATTTGTCGTTCACTGTCCCTGCTGATATTCTTCCCACTAGGTCCTAGTTTGAATAGGTGACATTTATTCTAAAGTGATTAACCTTAAGACTCTGTGCCAGAATTAGAAGTGTGTTCTTGGCCATAGGACAAGGGTACAGGCTAAGCAATCATTGTTTCAGATATTTATTTAAACTGTTTATCCAGCCGAAGGGTGTTTCATTAGCCTTGCCAATCGTGTTTCAGTCCCGGGCAAACTGTCACACACTTTAGAGCCATACTAACGGCATTGACAGACACTAACTTGGCATAGTGATTTTTAATCAGCCAATTGAACCCACCTCTCTGTGTGTGATCAGAATTACAATGACTTCAGTAGCAGCATGATTCAACAGTTCAGTCAATTCATTCATTCAGAGAGGCAAAGATATTGTATCATTTTTGGACCTTTCTAGGGATGCACTTGTCTGATTCTGGCCTGTCTGGGTTTAAAAAGGATAGGGTGTCTGTAATTGTGACAGTGTGACACATTATGCAATTCAATTCTATGTAAAACATTGCTTTATCTTGTAAGAGGCTGGAAACAGAAGCTTACACGGGTAACACAGCTGGAAAGCCATTCTCCGTGTGTCAATTATAGTTAGTCATAGCATATTATTTTGGGATAAACATGTAATTTAGTGTGTAATACCTTTTCCAGATCTGGCCCTGAGCCTGAACAATAGTTCAGATCAAGTATGTTAAATGTTATTTGTTTCACACATCAAACAGATCATATTTAAGGTTCAGAAGATGGTTGACTGTCCACTTATCATGAAACAGTGGATTTTTTGTTGCACATACATGAGAAAGAAAATAGTATAGTGATTTTGTCTGTCCGTTTAGTTATTTTTATTTTACTAATTTACATTGACAAGAAAGCCATCCCATCAATATGTAAAGGAAGATTATCAATTATATATTTAATGCAAAAAGAATCAATATCAAATCAACCGATACTAAAAATTTCTTTGTATCATGTAAGGGGTGAGAAATAATATCATTTCCAGTCGTCATTCCAGAATGGTCATTGGCCGTGATGATATGTGATCAGAAACGATACATATCACATTATTTATTTTTATTTTTTTGCAGTGCTGCTACTGGTGGTCATTTTTTGATACAATAGTTGTGTGAAATTCTGAAATTCTAAGACAATTTAACTTATTCGGCATATATAGATTTTCTCAATTTGGAAACAGTGAGATAATTGAGATAAGAAAATTATGCTTAGAAAGAGCGCACTGCTTTTAAAAATCAATTTTGAGCCACACCTCCAATGAAATACATACAATACTGTCTTGAATGAATGAATAAGTAATTTATTTCATGTGGGAATGGTGTTTTTACCAGTCTGGTGTGTTCCCTGTCAAGAAAGTGGCATGCATGTAATGCCATTTATGATCCAAACATTTGTGGTAACTATCTATCTACATTATACTCTACTGTGATAGATGTTTTGTTGGTCTTAGACTGGGAATGAAAAGAAAGATAAGCAAAAAATGTTTTTTTTGTTGCAGACTTGTATGCTGTGTGCTATCCCTCACATGATTTTCCCTTAGCCTCAGAGCTTGCATGCGTTGTAAAATGGATTGTGCTCATCACAGTCTGTCAGGAGTAGAAGGTAGTGTCTTCCCACCCCATCTGTCATCATGCTGTGAGTGTTATTGCTGTATTTGTTTACTGTAGGTTCTCTCTTAGACCCACATCCTGTGTTTTTCTCCTTCACTCTGCTGTATATCAAGTCAATGGAAGTTGGTCGTTTATTTGTCTTAGAGAGGAAAATCTTTGGCCAGGGGCATCTAGATCAATAGCCATTCTCTGGATCCTTGATCAAACCCTGACCTAGATGCATTACCTTTTGGTGGTTATTGTCACCACATGCAATTTAGCAACTAAGCCCTTTGACTGAGGACAGCATCACTGCATCTTTAGCACAGGGTCAAGATCAATACTTTCTCTTTTAAAATCAATATGTAATCAATGTGCTTCTATGTTTACTTTTTAACTTATATTTATAACTATCACACTACCAATACTCCCTTCTTCTGGTATGGTTAAAAACTACTGTTCCAAAGACAAAAATGACAAGAACATTGGTCAAACCTTACAGTTTTGAGATAAAGTATGTGTTTTTCTTCTAGGTGCTACGTGTGGTGCGCTTGATAAAGATTTCCCCAGCTCTGGAGGACTTTGTCTATAAGATATTCGGTCCAGGTAAAAAACTAGGCAGCTTGGTGGTGTTCACAGCCAGCCTCCTCATCGTCATGTCAGCCATCAGCCTGCAGATGTTTTGCTTTGTGGAGGAGCTGGACCGCTTCACCACATTCCCCAGGGTAAGAAACCACTTCACCCCGTCACCGAGAGGGAAATATGCATACTTACACATTCAAGAATACTGTTAAAAAACTGAAATGGTCTATTGAAGAAAAGGTTATTTCTTAGATGTTTTTAAGGTAAACTATCCCATTGAATCACATAGTGAGTCACATACTTATTGGGCCCACAGTCTCCTATATATACAAAGATAAATATCAACATATCTATATCAACAAAATGCTGCATTATAGATCTAAGAGTATTTTTTAGTTTATATTGATTTCTGACCTTTCACCTGCTCAAATGCAAACTGTTAAACCATCACGTTTGCCTAAACTGCTCTAAAACAGTCTAAATGTGCCCTAGTACGCAAATGATTTGCTGTCAGGGAAACATTAAGTGTAATTAAAACAATATGTTGGTAGTCTACAAAATACACTGCATGGAAACTCAAGCAGTTCCGGAAGGACTCGGACATGCAATAAGGAGGCCTGCAGATGCCGATGATGAGTCGACAGATGTGGTACCTCCTTTGATTTCTAAGCACTCATGAGCTTCTCTCTCTTTCTCTCTCTCTCATTAGCCAAATCTTTCCGTCCTATATTTTTTTCCAACATTCCACTGATCCTAGGCACAGTGGGAAATGAAGGTGTTGCTCATAAACAGATGCCACTTGTATGCTGTGTTACCCTTCTGTCTGTCATTATCTGTCTCTCTCTTTCTGTATTGCTTGTGTTTCACACGTCCACATGTAGGCACACAGACACACACGTGCACACATCATAGTTAATGATATTTGGCTGTTTTTCCTACCGACAGACATGTTGTTGGCTTTATCTGCATTGACTGGGATGTGGGAGTGGGTGGGAGGGACGTGGAGGGAGGTGGCTGCTGTCTGGAGGTGAGATGCGTGCAGGTGTGCTATTCGACTCCAGGGGCCACAGTGTCACAGCTGGCTGTTCCCTACACCTTCATCTGACCTCTACCAAGAAGATGAGAGGGCAACAAAGCAGATGACTGTCTCATCGCTTCCTCTCTTCTTTTCCCGGCTTTGTTTTGAAATCTGACAATCTCAAACTAGAGAAATACGGTCAGAAGGGGATAGGTGCATCAGCTATGTGATATTTAAAAACTTATTTTAAATGTCAAAGTCTGCCTGTTTCTCCTTGTAATTTCTTCCTTGTCTCTGTCCTTCTTTCCTTATCTCCTCAGCTTTCACTAGTATACTCTGTTGCCGTCTCCAGGCTTATCACCCTTTCATTTCCTTTTATCCTATGCTTATGCTGCAGGCATTCATGTCCATGTTCCAGATCCTAACCCAGGAGGGCTGGGTAGATGTCATGGACCAGACTCTGGTGGCAGTAGGTGATATGTGGGCTCCAGTAGTGGCCATTTACTTCATCCTCTACCATCTGTTTGCTACCCTGGTGAGAAACTTACTGCACTGATTCAAATTTGGAAGACAAATAAGTTGAACAGACTGGAGTTTTTAGTGTTTTAAGTTAAGTTAAATGGGCTTTTAATATATTGACACTACTTGTTATAACCATTTTCCTCAGTATTCATTTTAAACACTTCTATTCTATTATTTTGGTCAGTAAAAGTAGTAGTAGCAAAAGGATTACATGAATTGTTTTCTTAATCGATTCAATTAGTGGCCCCACCCTTGAATTTTCTCTCAAGTGGTACATCTAATCGCAGTTAATCAGAGTAGCATTCATAAGAAGTGCTGACATTTTTATGTTTGGCCTTCTGATTTGTAAAGCCATCAGGCAGCACTTAATTATTTTTTTGGATGACTCACACTCCACCCCAGACAGACGATATATCTTCCAGGACAGAACAAGCAACAAATACAATGACAAAGGCTATTTCATAGTTTCAAAGAAGTCGCATTTTTTGGATCAGAGTTAATGACTCAAACATGTAATATGTTTGCTTGCTGCATATCTTCTTATGACTTCCTCTTGTTGCATTATAGATTCTGCTTAGTCTTTTTGTGGCTGTAATCTTGGACAATCTGGAGTTGGATGAAGACTTGAAAAAACTCAAACAGGTAAGAAACCTATGTAACTTTGAATATTTTCTGCAGATTAAACACGATAATACTTAGATTTATCATTTTGCAATCATTTTGGGGAATTTCTGAGCAATTTATTTCCTTCCATTTATGAGGATTCCCAAATAGAGAAGCATTTTAAGATTGAAAGCATCTTCATTAATTAATCCCCTGGGTGGCACATTTCTTCTATCCTCAGTTAAAAAAAAGGTACTTGTTAACAACTATTAAAAATAAGTGTTGCAACTACATCTCCACATTACATTACAAACATGTAATTAACTTCAGGTGGTTTCATCTTTACTTTGTTTATTTGAATGACTCAATGCCCTTTACTTGTTCTTAAACACGTTGAAATACAAAACAAAAAAAGAAAACCAAGTAATTCACCAGAAATATAATAATAGATAAAGTGATATAATGAAATAAATCAAAGATGAATAAAGTACCACAATCAGTGGAGAAAAAGAGAGAGCAGCAGGTCCAGCAGTTCCGAGCAAAGCAGATGGAGATGGTGGTGATATGCATGCCTATCCTGAGCTAAAACTTTAATTAGCAGTTTCTGCCATCAGATGCAAATGTTTTACAGATGAATTTCTATGGGGGAAATTTATTATTAATAATTACTTGAAGCTGCCGGTCAGTAGTTTGTTTGCATTAAGTATTGTCTAATGAACTACAAGCTCCCTGCCATGAACATGTTTGAATACACAGATACACACACACACACACACACACACACAAACACACACACACATACATGCAGGGCACTGTGTGCACTCATCAGCTGGCAGGTCTCAGCTTACTGGGACAGGTTATTTCCCACCCACAGCTGAGTGATTAGAGGCAGTGACTGTAAAATTGCCTATTTTACAGGTGCTTCAATAATGGATGCAGAGAGTGACTATAAATAGAGCATAGATGGTGATCACCCTCCCACAAGAAAAGGCTTCTGCAAACATTTGGCAAAATCCCAATGACACGACCAACCTTTCTATAAGAAATATATAAGTGGGCTGTGAGCGATGAGAAACCAATTATGGAGTATGTGATGAATCATTTTGCCTGCTGTTTGATGAATGACTACAGTGAGTTGGTAATGTTGCAGTGTGATTTATCTGCATAGCAAGTGATTTAAATAAACAATACCACATACAGAAAATAGTATTACCAAAGATTTTCCCTTTTTCAGTTCTAAAACTGTGCTGTAGGTATGATATCAATCTATATTTAGAGTAAGAGTTGGGCATACAAAGGGCACGTGTGCATTCTCTTCTCTGGGACATTTTTAATCCTTTCTTCTTCACAGTCTGTTGAGCACACAGACAGTTGCTGTGTTCAAATTAATTGGAAGTAATGGAACAACAAATTGAAGCCGAATAAACTATTCAGAGTGAGAGAGAATGAGTTCATGCAAGTCATGGGATTTTGTCATAGTATTATTTAAAATAAGTGATGGTGTGCTAAAAAAATAAAAATAATAATAATGACAATACAGAGGGCAGTGTACGATATACACTGACATTGTTGGTGGTGTAATTAAAAGCATTTATTGGCTAAAGTGTTTAGATCATAGCTGCATTTAATGTCATCTACTAAAGTTTGATTTTGCAGCTGCAGTGCATAAAATGATGTTATTGGAAGTTATAGGTGTTATCATATCGTGCTCCGACATCCCATTCCCCTTTCATGCACCACGTGTGTCAGAAATAGCAGTTGGAAAACCAGTCAAACATGTCAGCTCCCTATGGTATATTGCTTCCAACCATGAAAAACTTCAAGTGTACAGTACATATGTGGTTGCAGGTGAGCCAGCGGTGTCTGTATGTACTGTGTGTGTGTGTGTGTGTGTGTGTGTGTGTGTGTGTGTGTGTGTGTGTGTGTATGTCACATTGAAACGAAAATTCATGTGCAGTCAAGCTTTGAGCAATAAGGCTTAGCTGCATGGCACAATTATGCATGATGCCAGTGAACCATTTATGAAGTAATTTTCTATGTTGGCAAGTCAATGCCAAAGTCATTTTATGTGACATCCATCATAGTCTTACAGCACAAATATAAATAAGTAATCACAAACAGCATAATGTGATGACATTTATTCAATCAGTCAAAATGAGTAAATGTATTACTGTCGACTCCATATACAGTAGTTCACAAGCTCTCCTGGTCATTAATTTCGGGGAGCACTAGCTTCCTCTCTTATAAGCTATTATTTTGGTATATTAACAGTGTTGTTCAGTCAGCCAAAAGTTTGACTGACCCATCTTTGGAGTTCATTTTGCTTTTGAGCATAATAGGTCAGTGGCATCCTGTTTAAAATGGCCTGTTAGTACATCGCTGCGGCGTCAGTAGACAAATATAGAAAGGGAAATGCTGTAGGTCTGAGTCATACAGTATAAAGAAATACAAACCTTAGTGGCAAAACAGTCTGATCGTCTGCTGACATTCACAGAATCACCTTGACTCAGAGCTGAGAATAGAACTAATGCTGTTAACAACTCTACAAAACAACAGCTCACTACCACAAATTCTACCTTTATGAAGCTTATACTTATTTTTCTGCCATCCCCTTGCTAAACCGGCAACATTTGTTGGTCGTCATGTTGTCATCAGGTGTGTGTGTGTGTGTGCGTGCGTGTGTGTGCGTGCGTGTGTGTTTATGTGAAGCAGTGGGACTACTGTATCTGCCCGTGTTGCTGGTTTGTTAATGACATCATCAATAAGGCATGTAGCTAAAAACATCTGTCATCATTTGTATGCTGATTGCAGCCCAGCCTTTCAGGGGAATGACTTGCATCTGTCAACCTCGACAGACCATTTGTCTTGATTTGGTATTTCATCTGCGAGTCAAAGCTTGAAACCGTCAGGAGGAGCACAGGGGCTTGTGGGTAGTCCCACTGTGATCAAGCAGATCAGTGTTAGCTCGCTGCGCTGAAATATCTGGGTGCTTTAATGTTGCATGATGTGAGCTGTCGTCAAGCGAAATAGTTCAGAATCCATGCATTGTAATCACAGCCTGAGAAAATGAGTTATTTGCTTTCAGCACTCACACACTCCCATACACACATGCACGTGTATGTGCATACACACTCGCATGTACAAACCCAAATGCCGTAGACACACGTAAAGAGTGATCATTAGTAATTAGGGAAGTGAGAGTAAGCAGGGCTGCAGCACAGTGTTGAGCCAGAACCATAGAAGTAGCAGGAATTTCTTCATGTCTCACACACATGTGCAGTTCAAGACCCACTCATACATGTTGATTTGGATAATGCATTTATTGTGTGAAATTAGGTATGGTAGCAATTTTTAATGGAATAAAGTCAAGGGACAAAGGAAGGCAGGTAGACAGCAGAGGAAAACAGAAGTCCCCCCCCCCCCACCCCGACACACACACACACACACACAGTTACACACACACACACACACTTACACAGAGGCAAGGTATATGCCTCCCAGGTGTGTTTCTGTTCATAGATGGTGTCAAACTTGGGGCTAGTACTGAACTTCTCATTAAATTGGTTTTAGATGGAATTCGAGGATTTAATGAAGATGAAGAGAAGTTAAATTGAGTTTATTGTACAGATCAGAGACTTGTAGATTTGGCTTTCCAGAGTTGAGGTTTATTATACAAGCAGCTGATGACAGCCCAGCCCACTGACTGTATTTTTGGACTAAATTTTGTTGACGAGTGTGAGGCTTATTAAAGCAATAACCCACAGTGATTTTACAACAGCTAAGGGGCACTGTTTAGTTGCCTAAAACCACAGCCTCGAGTGGTTTCTGTTTTTATAAAGCTGTTACTACATATCTGGCAAAGTTTCATCAAAAACAAACGCACAGCAACAAAAAATGCAGTCGTTTATTGATAAATAATCATTGTTCCGCCAAGCGATGTAGTTCTTCAACACACAGACACAGTGAATAGCATAAGGTTAGTCAAGCATGCTTAAAGATTGCCGTGATTATTGGCATGCACCTGGATATCGCTGTTATTTATGCAGTCGTTGAAGTAGTGTTCAGGTATGTTATGGTTACTCTTTTCTGGTACAGAGCTGTTGACTCTGGATCGGTGTTTCTGGACATTTTGAAACCATTTATTTGGCTCAGTAATACTAATATAATACGGTCCCAGGTGTGTGTTTGCAAGGTATTTCACAGTGGCCTTGAAGGCGCCTCAGCCAATCATAATCAAGAATAGGAACTATCATTTATATGCGTGTTGTTATGCAGATTTATTAGGGGATGCCGCTGCAGTAATGGTGGCAGGTTTGGTGACAATAGAGCTTCTGTACGATTTTGTTACAGTAGATAAATTGCTAGATAAGAGATGTTGGATGGCAGTGAGGTATTTATGCTATAGAGCAACTTTTAAAGAGAGTTTATGGAATGCTTAACCATATTCATATCTTTTCCATGTATAAATGGATAAAATTGCTTCTACATTTTTTTCTGATAAATTTGCATTGTAATTTTATTCTGCAGACAGTCATAGGCATACATCTAAAGTGACACCTTTTTGCATTTTTCTATATCAGAGGAGGACAACAGGAATGGGCCAATAGCTTTTATATGATTAGAAAAATGACTTTGTCTATTGGACGTCGCTGCTGCCCATTATTGCGCTACCTTCATCTACTGTGTCACAGGTTGGTGGGCTCAGTTATGGGAGAAATTGATGGCCCATCTCCATCCAACAAATCATTCCTGCCCACAGAGAAATGTCTGCAGGGCCAGCAGGAGGTGCAGGGATGGGGTGAAATGTTTATCCTTTGCCAGTAGATATCAGCTAAATAGAAAAAGGTGTTTACCCCTTAGGGCAGTGACAATGATGATGATAATGTGTGTGTGTGTGTGTGTGTGTGTGTGGCAATCAAACAGGGCCTCAGGCCGGATAGATGAGTCATGAGGAACACATTCAGGAATTGTTAAAAAGGAGCATGTTAAAAGCAACGAGTGAGAAAAGCCCAAATCGCAGCTACCTTTCCTTCAACTGCAATCTTTTTACATTATGCATGCAGACAAACAGGCATTTTTTTATCTTTTGTACATTGAGCTCTGAGACATCTCCCTCTGTTCTCTGACATTCTTTCTTTCTCTCAAAATTTGCCAGATGCTCATGAACACTGTTTGTGCTGTAAAGTGATGGTGTGCCTGGTTATTGAATGTCTGTTTGTAACTACTATGAAAAACCTGTGTGGATAACATTTAGATTTTGGTGTTGGTGTGTGCACTTGGATTCTGTATACAGACAAAGCCTTTGAAATAAGTCTGTGTTTGAAATGGAGCTGATGAGTAACAACAAATTGGAGTACAGAAAGTTACTTTTGAGATTAAGATAGTTTTGTGTATCGTTTGAATTGTATCAGTTCTGATTCTGAGTTTAATACTGCTTATCAATTCATCAATGTTTATTATCAATGTTTTGATAACAAAACTATCTTTATTCTTTTAAATGTTTACTTTGACTTATTGTTTCATTAAAATATTTTTTAACTGAACATTCTGCTTTTTCCATCTCATTTTTCCCCTCAAAGGCAAAGACAAGTGTGCTGTCTCTGTAAAGTCCACTTCAAACATGTGTTTCACAGATGCACACTAGTAAACAGTGTGATAACATTCTAGTTGTAAAATCCAGTCTTTGAATATTACACACCACTGTGCAGTGTGTTTCTGATCACCCTTTAAACACGATCATCCGTTATTCCAACCAGACTGCTGGATCACATTTCATTGGTTCACCGGTACTTTAAATAACACGACCACATCAACACAGCTTCTTGTACTGTTTGATACAGGACTGTTCTGCATGCAGCTGGGGAGTTACAGTAT
Source organism: Pampus argenteus (assembly GCA_036937835.1). Taxonomy (NCBI): domain Eukaryota; kingdom Metazoa; phylum Chordata; class Actinopteri; order Scombriformes; family Stromateidae; genus Pampus; species Pampus argenteus. Next base: position 15,611,867 of record CM072872.1, on the reverse strand, counting down.
GCTGAAAGTGGAAAAAGCAAAGCAACATCTTAATGACAAAAGGAATACTACACTGAAGTGAAGCGATAAACCGGAATAAGAATTAATATTTCTTAATGATTCCTTTAGAATCTGAATTTTGGAACTGGTTCTAGATACCCAACCCTAAATAAAGATATTTTACACACAGTAAAATAGGCCTTTGTTTTTCAACCAAAAAGCACAGAAAATGAAGACAAAATGGACAAAATAGTTTGTACTCATCGTCCATGTACTGGCTCATCTCTCTCATGGTCTTCCCGGTTAAGGCCTTAATAATAATAATTAACTTTAATTCTCAAATTTAAGGGATTCTTGTCAAAAATGTTTGTGTATTTTACTATTATTATACTATTATGCAACTCTTGTGTATTAATATCTTTGTTAGACTCTATATTGGGGAAATGGAAGGAAAAACAGTTTGTTCAAAGCATGACATGTTAAGTATTCCCTGAGTTGATTTGATGCATCATTTTCTGTCTCTGTGATCTGTCGAGGTGTTGTGACCGCTTCCGTTGTCGTCTGGCCTTTGTTGTTTTTGAGCCAACCTTTGACGAACATTTCCTTTGTACAAATACCAGATTTCCATATTATCTGATCAATTTAGGGCTACAGTGATGATAAAGTGGACTGTTGTGCTTTACAGATTGTACCATCTAACCATACTGCCACCTAGTGCAAGGTCTACACATGCAAAAATGTGAATTATGATTTGTAGTTGCTCAAGGATTTATGGCTGGATCCGAACAATGTGTGCGTGTGTTTATAATTGTGTGCTTCTTTATATTTTAGAGGTTTATGTGGGCCTCAGTTGTGGTATGATGGATGACTACTCTCACAGATATCCAATATATTATCAGTTTAACAGACACAGTTGTGAGGGATGGCTCACTACCAGATCCTTAAAACTACACTGACCACAGACAGAGAGTGCGATGTGGCACAGAGGTAATCAGATTTCTGCCTCCAGTGTGGCAACCTTGTCAAAGTTGGTGTTGAGAAAAGCATGACAGTAACAGTGTGTGGTGGTCAGTAGAGATGCGTCTGTCTTCTTGTTCCATATTTGTCAGTTGAAGTGTGAGATCAAAGTAGAGGGGGAGGAGATGGAGGAAGAGATACACACAGCATGGGAGGGAAAGGAGAAGAAGGAGAACAGGGGGGTGGCGGAAATGGATTTTGGCTTTGGGTGTAAATGAGGTTTAGGATGAGTAGTTGCTCTGATAATAACCAGATTCTTCTCAGTATTAAATTTAAAGAATTTTGTTTGATCAAATGCATTGTAGTTTGATCGTATTATGACCTCCCACCAATTTATGAATTCAACTAAAAGCTGCTCCTTAATTCCTGTGATTTAATGGACCAAAGATTTAACAGAGGAGAAGAAGGCCTAGGAAGGCAGAGGAAGTAGAGATAAAAAGAGCATATCCTTTGGAGAATCCCAATACAATGTGTTATTATCTTTTGAATGTCACCTTCAGTTTTCTGTTGGAAGACACTCCAGGCACTGTGCCTGCCATGTTCTAAAACTAGCATGCACTAACACACACAAACACACAGCGGACTCGTGTTTTTGAACGCCAAATTCCAGTCTTTTCACTTGGCTGGGAGGTTTTGTTTGTGGTGCATCTTGTAATGAACTCACCCGTGATTCTAGCAGGATGGAGACATACAGTTAAATGCAGCCATTTAAAAGTGTTTTTTTGGTCTCAGAGTTTGTGCTCAATGTCTTGGTTAAGTTATTGGTAGAACAGTGAGAATGTAGTTATGGTGCACAGTCATTTTGTTGAGTAGCTCTTTTTTCTAAGAAGGAGACCACACAGAAGACTGTATGTATGGACTGGTAAGATGAGGATGTGTGCCTAACAGTGCTGTTTGTTAATGTAACTCATAAATGATGCTTAAATATACTAGTATAATTTTTTTGTAGATGTTTTAACATTAAATTGCATTTTCTTAAACTAAACATTGATTTTTCTTTTTTTAATGTAGCTAGTGAAGACAGATACGAAACATTGAGAAAGAAAGGCAAAGACTTGCAACAAAGTCCCCTAGCTGGGAATATTGTCAGGTATGGTACACAGGTATGGGTCTTAATCATGAGGTTACCAGGACGCCTCAACATCACAAGACCACAGTGGTAAAAAGTTGAATATCACTACGTTTGGATTTTAAGATAATGGTAACAATAATAGTTGTTTTGGGTGTTGGAAGTAGCTATTAGAGGTTTATGGGTTATGTGGCTTTGCTGCAGCTCCACAGCATGGCTCATTACCCAGCTAATGAGAGGACAGGGTGACCCCTGCTAACTCGCTCTCAGCTCTCCCTCCCTTGGGTGTTACAGCTGGATTGGCCCGAGGCCTATGGAACCCAACCAAAACTATAGAAAGTGGAGTGCAAATAGGTTAGTATGTATGACAGGGACCACACATGTTTTAAGAATTATTGGTATGCTCATAGGTATTATTGACAGATTTATAGAAAGACAGAGAAACACACATACAGCACATGCACACTCCATTTATTTTTCTGCTTTGCCAGTTAGTAATGTTACCCACCATGATAAATGATGCATCAAAAAGAAAGTAAGGAGACTGTGTTGTATTCACACCTAAATGCCACATACACACACACACACACACACTCATACATGCACAGCTGTTGTCTGGTGTTGCTAGTGAATGGCAAGCTCTGATGTCTGAATGGTAAAATACAGATGATTGTACATACATCCTCTCACAGGTGTTCAACTAGTGTGTGTGGGCAGTAGTTTAATAGGTGGCTGTTTATCACTTCTCCATTGTTCCATTGGCTATTCCTGCAGATATACTACTCTGTAAGTTTGCACGTCTATGAGGCACTCTGACAAGATTGATCAGAGAGTCTGGGTGTCTTACACAATGGAAAAATGTGTATTCACATGCCTATCAGAGTATATAGCTGGAGCATGTGTCTATGGTACCATTATGCCTAAATGTTCAGATGACCAAGATGTAAATAAAAGCCGTTGATTGTCAGAATATTTTTTTTGCACTGCCTTATTAATCACTACTTCAATACTTAAGTAATCGGGTTACAAAATAAAAGTCAGATCGCAGCTATCATCTGTTCTATCACTAATACAGTTAAAATCAGTAAGCAGTACTTCCAAAATGAGGTCTGGGGTAGAGAAGAAATCTGGTTATTGATATGCTGCATGTACAGTATACATGAATTGTGTGACGTGCATGTAAACGCCTTTGCCTAGCTCTACGGCCCTTTGTCTGTCTCTATACAGTATCACACATATCATTTGGATGTATTGACACTGACACTTTTACTACTTTTCTCCTGCAGTAGAGTCTTTTTGCTCCTGTTAAATGCTTTTGTTCCCAGTAGGGTTTCACTCTATATTGTGTCAGACTTGTCTTGGACAATTTTCATGCTAAGTACTTTATTTCTCCCAATGTGCCCACTGAACTATTGCTATGACTGAATTTAGTCTAATACTAATGGTCAGCATTAGTTTCTTCCTTTCAGCTCTGGTCAGGAAAGCTGTGGAAATCCCAGTCCGAAAGCTCCCTAGCTTAGCCGAGCCTGAAATTGGTTTGAATGACGGGGGAAGCAGTAGTAGGTCACCTGAATGGGTCTCAAGGCAAAACACATTAGTCTCGCCTCCATTTTTACACAACCATACACTAAATCTCATCTGTGGCAAGCGAAGCACTCGTTTTGATTTATCAACCGTTCACTGTGACACAAAGAAAAATACAGAGACATTTTCTCCAACACGCACACACACACACACACACACACGCACATTCAGACATACAGTTGGAAATGTACAACACATATACACTTACACACACACACTGATATACCAGATGTATTTGAATACATAGATCTGCATCTACATAATGCACAGTATTGTCATGGTTTTACCTTGATACAGGGGAAATCGATTCCTGTTCCACAATAGCATGTAAAACCTATAATCGGGAGAGAATAGATTTTGCTAGGAATTGCCCTTTTCCTGAGCTTCTTCCTGTCCATGTGTGCTTTATCGATCCTATGTATTGACCAGACCGAAGGACCAATGGGTTAGCACATACAGTTAATAGTGATCTATGGCAGCTTAATGGTGCACCTACTCACCAGGTAAACCTTTTACTGAACAGCCTTGCACAGAGTCAATAATTAAGGAAATTATACGTTAGGTACTATAGATGACAAACATTGGCCTGTGGCCATTGAATGCCTTGCGCTGTAATAACACTTCCCCATGCAAAGGCATCTAAATGGTCCACAGAACAATGGACTGTTTTCCCAAATTAAATTAAATTCAGTACATTCATTATTTATTTCCACAGTAGGTCCATCCCCAGATGCAGCATATAAATAAATAAATAAATAAATAAATAGATAAATGGAAGTACATGAATAAGTGGGCCTCAATCATACTGCACTAATAGAAAGAGTTGTTTTTGAATGTCTAAGTCTGTTGCTCTCTTTTAGAAAAGAAAGAACAATATGAGGGAAGGAGGCAATAAACATAATCTGAAGTTGAAACTAAAGATTTTGAGACTGGGGCAGTCTTGTATAAAGTTACATAGATGTCCATTTTGATGGAAAAAGAACAAATTCTCTGAGAGGTTGAGGAAGCGAGCTGAACTCGGAGAGCAACAACGGACAATAGATGGCACAGAAAGTTTTGCTGTAATGGGATACTGCTGCAGATAACGGTGTTGAGCCTTGGCTAAACTGTATATCTCGCTGAGTTGGCTCAATTGATTAGGACCTTTGGGAACCGTAGGGTCCATATTAATTCTGCTGTGTGTGTGTGTGTGTGTGTGCCAGATTTTGTTGCTTGCTTGTGTGTTGCTTGCAGGGAATTCAACAACCAGATACACAGGTACTATTTGAGATGACTGCAGCACTTTCTATAAGTTTTTCCCAGAAAACTGCAGTGCTAGAGAGACGCTCAGTATTTTGCCCAACATATTTTTATTTTCAATTCTATGCTATTGCAGGATATTATAATATGAAGAAAGTGTGTTTTAAGCCATATTAGTGAGGAAGGCATGTTTTCCCTCTAACAATCATCTTCTATCATATATGTCTTTCATACATTTCCTTCTGTCAACTTTTTTTGGTCTCATGCTCTGTCTCCCTCTGTCTTTGTCTCTTTATTTCCTATTTCTATCTTGGGAGCCAGAATATAGACAGAAAAGTCTAGGAAAGCAAATGTTAGTGCATAATACTGTCTTCTTCTTCACAGCATGCCACTCACCACTCGCCCACTCAGGATGAAAAAGAAGCTCTCACATTTTAGTCAGCTAGAAAAAGAAAATGAAGATTTCAATTTCCTCTTTTGTCAGTTCTCCCCTTTCCCAACTGTTATCCCTCAAAAATGAGAAGCTGTTCCAGTCATTCGATCGCTCCCAGTCAGACAAGCGCAGACAGAAATACCAATGCAACAGCGTGGAGGGACGTTTGCATCGGCAAACAGACAGACAAACAGCGTGACTGACAGAGAAACATTCACGAAGCTCAGTCAATATGTTTCACAGCGGTTGCCTGCTCAGAATGATAAACTGCCATTCGCCATTGCTCTAAATGCAGTTCATTTCCAGGCTTAATCGGCAATGCATCATGGGTTATCTCCAGGCACCCAGACAGAGAATACCTGCAATGGAATTTCAATCAGCTCCCCCCACATGTAATTAAATGGAAATAATTGGTTTCATTCTCTTTGTCATCTATTTATTTTGTCAACCTGTGCCACTATGTTTAGGCCTGCATTATTCTGTCGCTACCTTTTCTTTTCTCCATCAACCACTCCAAAGTAATGTTTCTTTTTTTTTTTTTCTTTTGTTGCCTTCTTCCATTCTTTTCTAAAAGTAAGTGGGATCTCATCCTCAATGTGGTTGTCTGTACTGTATGTGATGTGTATTTTGTAGGTAAGTGTGTTGCTGCCATCATCAGGCAGCAACATAAAGCTGCACTCCTATATAATACCTAATAAAATACCTTTGCATTTCACAGTTTTCTCTGGGAAAACCAGGCGTAATCTTACATTTTACTGCCATAAATACCCAGGATATCTTTGTGCGGTTCTTAAACCTTTCCACAACCCAAACTCACACAACTGTGCCCTTCTTTCCCGTTGTATCATTTTAATGCCTCATTCTCATCATGCTGTTGATTTTCCCCTTTAACTATATCTGTTGCTCTTCTGTTTCGTGCATTAACTGACTCTCTTCCTTCCCTTGTTAGCTTAAGCAAAGTGAAGCCAATGCTGACACCAAAGAGAAGCTCCCTTTACGACTCAGGATCTTTGAGAAGTTCCCCAACAGACCTCAAATGGTGAAGATCTCCAAACTCCCATCAGATTTCACTGTGCCCAGAATCAGGTATACGGCTACTGAGAGACACACGCTGACTTTCTGCTTGTAGATGGTCACCAATAATATTCTGCAGGAAAGCCTTTTTTTTATCTTATGCAGTGTTTAGCAGGACATCTGAACTGTGTCTAACATAGCAATCCGTCTCTGGAGCCCTTCTGCTACAGCAAAAACTTCCACTGACTTCAATTGAACTTATTATTATATCTTTGCAAATTCGTTTTTTTACAGTAGCTCACTTTCATGTGTGTATTTTTTGTGTACTCTAGGGAGAGTTTTATGAAGCAGTTCATTGATCGGCAGCAGCAGGACAACAGTTGTTTGTTCCGACGTCTCCCCTCTGCTTCATCCTCCTCCTGTGACCACTCCAAACGCTCAGCCATTGAAGACAACAAGTATATCGACCAAAAGGTACTTTCACACACACTCATTCGCTTACCTAGCTTATCACCTAGATAATGGATATGAAGGTGATAACTCCATCCTCATGGTGCTATATCCAGTAGATAAACCACAGCAATAAGAAATACAGTAGCAATAGCAAATTTGACCTCGTGTTTACAGTGTTATATGGTCTGTTTTTGGAAGGTAGACGATGGTATATTTAACAACTCCTTCTAATGGCTTTCACTGCTTTGCAACTGACGTGTGCTCTTTCAGCTTCGCAGGTCAATATTTAGCATCCGAGCTCGTAACCTCCTGGAAAAAGAAACTACTATCAATAAAATCCTGCGGTAAGACATGTCTACATATCCTCAGTCAGCGTGGTTTTTGTTCATTTGTAGGCTAAATGATAGCTAAGCTTCAACATTAAATCAAGGCTACGTTAGGTTGAAAGGTTGCGGAAATTATAATTAAGGACAATGTTTCAGCGTCTAGTCAGGACCTGATCCGTGATAAAATGTTGCAACTGAAATGCTGCCAAAACAATGGTTACATGTTTTCTGCCTTTTTTTAAATTCCCTTTTTAGATCAAATCTAGAACAATTTTAACCTGCACGTCTAGACATCTATTCACACCATAAGATTTCGGATTAATATCATCCTTGGAGACTCTAGCTAAGCAAATTGATGGGTTTAGTATGTGCCATCCACAGTCATGAAACACATTCAAGTCTTTTGAGTGTGTGAACTTTAATGTGCATGCATATTAGCTATGCTGTAACAACACTCTGGTGTTGTTAATGTCTTTCTTTTTATTATGCACACAAAGACACATGCAGGCCCTCTTCAGACTCATTAACTATCGTGATGAAGTAAATGGATAATGTGCTGTTTGGCATGGCAAAGCTGGCACTAAATGCGGATTAGCTCGCCAGGACCGTGTCCAATCTGGCTCGCTCTCCCTCGACCCCTCCTCCCTTATTCTGTCAGTCTCAATGATAGACAGCATATCAGTAGTCATAACACGTTCTGTCTGGCCTGCTATCTTCCACACAAACACACAATTAGGTTCACAGTCACACCAATGTAAGCAAACATATACACAGTCGAGCATACACACATTTACATATATACAGCCAATAAACAAAATGATTAAGGTACACACACTGCTGGTGCTAGTGTCATTAGCCCAGAGTCTCTCTCTCACACACACACACACACACACACACACACACGCAAACACACACGTTACCTCCAGAATTACATAGGCTACAGATAGCTTGTTAGGTAGAAAGATGCACCAGATCCATGTTTTGTTTGCCAACTGGTGATCTGTCCATCAGTTTTTTTTTTTTGTTCTTTTTAATCTTCGTTATTTTGCAAATGAGGAGAAAAAATATGTCTGTGTTTGTCTTTCCCAGGGCTTGTACCAGACAGCGTATGCTAAGTGGATCCTTTGAAGGCCAGCCAGCGAAAGAACGCTCCATACTCAGTGTCCAGCATCACATACGCCAAGAGCGCAGGTCTGACAGCACACACCCACACACACAGAAATGCAAACAAGTATAATCACATATATATACTTGATTAGACACTTCCAGTTGTTTTCTCTCACTAGCTGCTCTTTGTATCTGCAGATCTCTGCGACATGGTTCCACTAGTCAGAGGATCAGCCGAGGGAAGTCGCTGGAGACACTCACCCAAGATGTGAGCAGGCAGACCCACGCTGACTAACATACTGTAGTGTGTGCTTGCTTGTCAGAATAGCTGTATGTAAGTGTACATCTTTATTGTCTCTTCGCCCAGCATTCCAGTACAGTACGCTACCGTAACGCACAGAGAGAGGACAGTGAAATCAAGATGATCCAAGAAAAGAAAGAGCAAGCAGAGATGAAAAGGTATTCACGCATGCATTCACAAAATATCAGCTAGTAAAAGTAAGTTGCCAATGAAAGATCTAGTTAACCATTGCTTGTAAGCAACATTTAGTTCCTTCTGTGGCATTGACATATTGTATAATAACTGGTGTTTATCTCATCTCTCTGTTTGTGTGGCTGAGTAGAAAGGTCCAGGAGGAGGAGCTGAGGGAGAATCATCCTTACTTTGATAAGCCTCTCTTTATCGTGGGTCGGGAGCATCGCTTTAGGAACTTTTGCAGGATGATCGTTCGAGCTCGTTTCAATGTGTAAGATCAGTCTTACATTTGAACTAATAAATACTGTATAGGTTTATTGGTTGTTTTCCAGCTTCACTCAGCAGCATTTCGTGGTTCCAAATGGCCTCAAGATAAAACTTTTAGAATTCAGCATGTATTCAGATACTCAGACACTCTTTTTTTTCTGTCAAAATGCTGACAAGTTATTTTGTTTATATGAATTCATATCTAGATCCAAAACTGACCCCATAACAGGAGCAGTGAAGAACACCAAATACCACCAACTGTAGTAAGTCTGATGAATTATTGATTCTTTTACTCTCTATTGATCTGCTCATTCCACAACAGTAGAGTATGTATTAATTATGTGGCTTATAACCTTCCTGTTGTGCTTCTACAAACTGTGGTGAAGAATGAAAACTGAAGTGAGGAGCTGTGAAGTAGATCTCACCCATTCTGCAACCTGATAGTAATTCAGCCCAGCACACAGTCTGATTATTAAAGTGAGAGGCAGTGTTTTGCATCTATACTGTTGGTGCCAGGGGATTGTTACGGACACTGTAGAAAAGAATGGGCTACGCACACATACACACAAAAAGATTTATTCGCTCTCACTTTCTGATACCTCTCCCCACAAATCCTCCTGCTCTCTCTCTGCATCACTCTCTCACTTGCATTATCCCTGTATGTGCTGGTTTGCTTACCGCATCGCTTTCTTAACCTACTTACGCTGAATATACAATTGCTCTGTGTAAATTCTAAAACAAACAAAAAAAAAAACCCTGTGGTTTTGTGTAACTATATTTAAGTGTGTTCCTGCAGTGATCTTCTGGGCCTGGTCACCTATTTGGACTGGGTGATGATCATAGTGACCATCTGCTCTTGCATCTCCATGATGTTTGAATCACCCTTTACTAGGATCATGCAAGTCCCCACTCTTCAGGTATTCAGACTAGATGGATTACTAGTTGCATGAACCAGCCCGTGTGTGCATAAATAAATGGGCAGATTTAGTCACGTCCTCTGTTCTCTGTTTCAGATTGGGGAGTATGTGTTTGTGATCTTCATGAGCATCGAGCTAAACCTGAAGATCATGGCCGACGGCCTGTTCTTCACCCCTACAGCTGTCATCAGAGACTTTGGAGGAGTGATGGACATTTTCATCTATCTTGTAAGAAAGATCTTCTCATTTAAAGGCTACTTCATTTAAACCTAAAAAATTATGCAGAAGTCATACTGGAAAAACACTTTAAGGATGGATCATTGGCCCCACATCATCATTTCACACTTTATTAGCTTTCCAAAATAACTTAATTTCTTTATGTGCATCTAATTTCCAAGTTGATTATGCAATCTAAAATAAAATAAATCGCTTTAGAGCATGCTGTGTAAACTAAGGAGGTCTGATTTAGTCTCGGTTAAGTTGTGTTGCAGTAGAACATACAGTATCTATCTTGGGTTAATTGTGATATGGGAATGGAAGACTTAACACGGTTGTTGATGTAAATCAAAGGCTATGAACTGTGACACAAACAGACTGCAGTGAATGATGAAATAGCATTAAAATATTACCAAATGTTATTGTGGTTTTTTCTCTTGCCTTGATCATTAATCATTGCCCTCTTGTGTTGCTACTGTAGGTCAGCCTAATCTTTCTGTGCTGGCTGCCTCCTGACATCCCTCCTGAGTCTGGGGCTCAGCTGATGATGATGCTGCGCTGCCTGCGTCCGCTCAGGATCTTCAAGCTGGTACCCCAGATGAGGAAGGTGGTGCGGGAGGTTCTCAAAGGATTCAAGGAGATTTTTCTGGTTAGCGGCTAGTGTGCTTGCTACAGTACTTTATTGTCAAAATGACTACCTTTTTAAAGAGTTAAGTAGTAAGCTGTTGCTATTCATTACGTTTACTCAGCCACAGAAGCGGAACAAATCACAATCTGTAAGGTATCTGTCTACATTTTACTTCAGTGCAGTATAACATTAAACTTAATTTACTGCTTTGATGAGGCTTGAATGCATCACTATTTGGAGAAAATGTTAAAAGAAGTAAAGCCATTATTTACAGCAGATGTCTTAAAATGTGGATTTTTTTCTTATATTAGTAGGAGCTTGCAATAGGTAGTGATTCTCTCTGGGTGTGGCTTAGATTTTTCTGGCTGAGTCATGATATAGCTGTCTCACATCTGTAGTCTCTCTCTAATATCATGGTCTTGGATTATGTTGAACTGTCTGCCTTAAACTCTTGATTGATTCTCCTGCAGGTTTCCATTCTGCTCCTAACGCTAATGCTGGTGTTTGCGAGCTTTGGGGTTCAACTGTTTGCCGGAAAGCTCGCCAAGTGCAACGACCCCCATATCCTTAAACGGGTACAGCAAGAAACATAATCTCCTCACTAAACCACCTCCTCCCATTTTACGCTCCCTGCAGGAAACCACAAGCTGAATAAAAGGAGTTTCACTGTTAAAATCAATACTCCAGTTGTTTCTTTTATCCTATGCTTTCATAGAAACAGTCAATATACTCATTTCAGCTTGTGCCATTATAGAATCTTATAAGCCTTTTACGATGTTCTATATAGTATAATGGGTAAACGTGAAATGTTAAAAGTTTATCAGTAAGATCTGGGAGTGTGCTGATGATTATCATACATTACTATAATTGTCTTCGAACTGTTATATACTGTTAAGATTCTTATTATGTTTCTTATTAAAAGCCCTTTATGCATTATGCCGAAACAAGTACAGTATATTCATTATTGCCATATTCTCAGTGTGTTTATCATTTAAGCAAATGAAATATTTGAGTATTTAATTCATACATGTACATACATTCATACATGCAGTAAATCACTAATAACTCTTGCTGTTCTAACGGTTGCTTCTTTCTGTGTTTTGCTGTTAAACTGTGCTGTTACAGGAGGACTGTTACGGTATATTTAGAATTAATGTCAGCGTTTCCAAAAACCTCAACCTGAGACTGAAGCCTGGGGAGAAGAAACCAGGTTTCTGGGTACCTAGAGTCTGGTAACAACTGCTTTTTTTTTTTTTTTTTTTTACTACTGATTGATTAATGATTGTTTTACAACAGCTTGTGTTTTATATGTTCATTCTGTCCTTCTCCAGGGCCAACCCTCGTAATTTTAACTTTGACAATGTGGGGAACGCCATGTTGGCTCTGTTTGAAGTGCTGTCACTTAAAGGCTGGGTGGAGGTCCGAGATGTCATTATCCATCGCGTTGGACCGGTACTGGACCTGATCTTACCTTTCTAACACCTGCCATTAATTTTTTTTTGTCCACTACTGTCTCATATATTGTAGTGTGAGTGTTGCTCAGTTAGTTTATTACCTCCGTTCTGGCAGATCCATGGCATCTACATCCATGTCTTTGTGTTTCTGGGATGCATGATTGGACTCACTCTGTTTGTAGGCGTCGTCATTGCAAACTTCAACGAGAACAAGGTAAGGGGCACATTTCTCTTGCAGAATAACTTTCACCCATGAGATAAAAGAGATTCTACTTCATTAATATTATTTAGTGATTGTTTATTGTATTTATATGTGTTGTGTCTCCCACCACCAGGGCACTGCTTTGCTGACTGTGGACCAGAGGAGATGGGAGGATCTGAAGAGCAGACTGAAAATAGCCCAACCCCTTCACCTGCCTCCTCGCCCAGGTACGTACACTTTTGTAATCATTCTGTAATACGGCAGTCACCAAGTATCAAACTCAACATCATGAAACTCACATCTTTGCCACATTCCCTGATTTATCATGTGGCTTGTGTGTGTGTGTGTGTGTGTGTGCGCGCATGGTAAAGTAGCACCTTCATGATTAATCGATATTTAATATTCCTTGTTTTTCATTGAGGATTGACACTTTGAGGGATTCATTATGACACCTGAACAATGACTAGTAGCAGTAATAAAAAAAACTGAAAAGAGAGAAGGTGAATGGCTCAGACTCTGAATCATGCACGTCACAGCCTTCTACATAATTTATTTTTTACTGATTTTATTAAATTTCTATATCTCTGTTGAAGTAAGTACCAGTTTTATGCACACTAAATTTATATGAATGACAAACGCTAACCAGACAAAAGTTTTGTACTGACTCAACTTTAATTTTACACACAAGCAAATGCTATTACTCCTATCAATAACGTTTTAACATGGGAATACGGCGCATTTACATTGTTGCTCTTCCTTTTATGATTGGAGTGTGAACAGTTGAAGGGCCTCAGAGGCAGTGTGGGAAAACGCCTGTTAGTACAGCTGAGGCTGAGAACTAACAGAAAATCAATGGCTTCAGTAGTAGTCAGCAGTGCCGCTGACACCAGCAGTATCAACCCGACTTTGATCCACATCCAAAGGCCCTCGGCACTGGCACCACTCACTCACTACTGGCAGATTATTACAGCACTGAGCTGGCCTCAACTCATATGCTCCCACTCTAAGTACTTGCAGAGATTGTCTCAGTGGTCAGCATTCATTTGTAATCACATGGCCTGTCACAGGATATTCTTTTGTTAGATTTCTATTTAATGTTCATTAGATATTAAAACGCCCTTATGTGAAATGGACACCAGGGACAAGCATTATAACTTCAAGTCTTCAAGCTCAAAGCCAGAATGCTGACATATGAAACTGGGTGCGAGCATGAGCTTGAAATGCAAGTGCATATGAATGAGGCAAACAGATTTTTGCAATTTTGTGGTGTAGATGTGCAACGTGGAACAATGTGGCTGCCACAGGAGAAGTGGCAAATGGAATATATTATTAGGTAGAGTCAGGACGGGCTTCAGTTCACATCATCCTGTTTTAAAGCAGCTAACAGAGTGCCATGGCACAAATGTACACCATTCCAAATATAAATATACTGTGCCTTGAATATAATTATAAAGCTTTCCAAATATGCTTCATAGGACATATTATGACACATAAAAGTCATTGATGTAACACTAACCTCACTATGCAATTTTCGAAATCCAGTGTACATTTGCAAGATGTTTTTTTCTTTTACCGTCTCTTAACATGGATAGAGTAACCTAAATATATGTGTGCTAATCCTTCAGCACTATGAAATATTATCACACTAACAGTACCATCAAAGCAGTCCATGAGTGCCCTCTGCAGGACACAGGAATACTACCATGGATTCAAGCACTGACACAGACAGTTTTCAAATGTGATCGCTAAATTTTCTCAACCCACCGCAGCTGCTTAAAAACATCAACAACAAAAAACAAATTTTATTGTCACTATGCAAATTTCGATATATCTCATGATGTCTATCTACTTCACAGAGAACGGCGGCTTCCGGGCCAAGATGTATGACATTACTCAACACCCCTTCTTCAAACGAGGCATTGCTGTGCTGGTGTTGGCACAGTCAGTGCTGCTCTCAGTCAAGGTAAATCCTAATATCACAATGCAACTTGTCAGTTCACCCATACATGCTTTTTAATTTTATTTTATTTTATTTTATTTCTTAGTATTTTTTTTGCATGTTGAGAACAATTGAAATATGAATAAAAATGAATACATTGATGTGTGTAAATCTGCTCTTCTCCAGTGGGATGTAGACGATCAAGTAACATTCCCCCTCGCCACCATGTCGGTCGTCTTCACCTTTATATTTGTGCTGGAGGTGAACCTGTTTTCCTGTCTACTCATCTGGCTGTAAGATTTTACTTGGATTGCTTCCTCTGGGTAGATATCTGTCTAAAGTTTTGTGCTGTGTTGATCGTGTTTCCCAGGTGACCATGAAGCTGATAGCCATGTCTCCAGCGGGTTACTGGCAGAGCCGACGGAATCGCTATGACCTGCTGGTCACATCACTTGGTGTCATCTGGATAGTCCTGCACTTTGCCTTGCTGGTTAGACAAGTTACTGTCATGTTAAGGAAGGACTTAATAAAGCCAACTTAATGTATTTTACCAAATATTTACATCTATTTTTTGTTTTCTTTTAGAATGCATATACCTACATGATGGGCACATGTGTGATTGTCTTCAGATTCTTCACAATATGTGGAAAGCATGTGAGTACATTATTTGCCAAAAATTCAATTCACTATATTTTACTAAAAGAAATTGTATTGCAACAACAAATTGTGCTTCTGAATGTGTGTGTGTGTGTGTGATGTATAAAGGTGACGCTGAAGATGCTGTTGTTGACTGTGGTAGTAAGTATGTACAAGAGCTTCTTCATCATCGTGGGAATGTTTCTCCTTCTCCTCTGCTACGCATTTGCTGGTGTTGTTCTGTTTGGAACGGTCAAATATGGAGAGAACATCAACCGGTAAGGATTGCATTTCTGTTTATTGATGTGTCTTTCATTATTTTGCTTGTTCCCACTGGTGAGCACTGCAGGCTGTATACACTATAGCAGAAACCCTCATGTATAGTGTTGTCTGATCATGTCTGTCTCCCCCTAATTGCAGGCATGCCAACTTCTCCACAGCGGGCAAGGCTATCACTGTTCTCTTCCGTATTGTCACAGGGGAAGATTGGAATAAAATCATGCATGACTGCATGGTAAGATGGGCTGCGGCTCCAGCACACATCCACACAGACAAGGCAGCAGAACATCTAGACCCAATCTTGGAAAATATTGTCTATTGTTTGTATTATATTTTGTGTGGGAAGGGTCACCTCACCCTAATTTCACCTCAATACAGAGGAGACGAATGGGTTTTTGAAAAAAAATCAGTTACTCCTAGTTGTTTGTGTTACATTCAATACTCCACAGACCTCACTCTCAGCGGTTTCCACTGGAACTACATTATACCAATGAAATAGTCCAAATGAAAACTGTTGATATAGCTATCTGAATGGCTAGATATCACTATGCAAGTTAGGAAATGTGTTTGTTTGTATTCTTATACTTTACATACGTTGATGTGAACATGTTTTGGTTGTTCTGTCCCCAGGTACAGCCCCCATTTTGCACCCCAGATAAACATCGCTACTGGGAGACAGACTGTGGCAACTATGCCGGAGCCCTTATCTACTTCTGCTCTTTCTATGTCATTATAGCCTACATCATGCTCAACCTACTTGTAGGTTAGTGTGTTTATTTGCATTAATCACACTGATGGAATAGTTCTATTCGCATCATTCACATTATTGGAATTCACCTCCAATTTGGAGACAAAAATCTGGTTGCTATGAAGTAACACAACATTTTAGGATTAAGACTTGATTATGGTTAGGGAAAATTCCCTGGGAATGAATGAATGTAAACATCTTAAGTGATAAAAAACTAGAGGTGTGTGCAGGTGCATGAAAGACATTCAAAAATATAGCAAACTTGTGCCTTGGTAACAGCAAGTGCTTTATTCTGTTTTTTTTATGCTTTATGTCACACAAGACTGCAAAATTCATAAAGCTAACATGTCATTAGCATGCTCCCTCCAGAGATAAGAGTTTATCTTATTACAGCTTATTATCAGCACAGTAATCAAATCCCTTCATGCAGAAATTATTATCTCTTCCATCCCTACCGTCAGACTCCGCCATCCAGGACGTGGCAGAGAGGTAGAATGACTTGGCACAAACAAAGTGACCTAAAATTGACCTAAACCATCTCTATATATCTTTTCAGTATGATCTACAATGTATACTCTTGGTTTTATGGACTGTATATATATCATCATATCCTCCAATGGGTTGTAATCTATTCAGGGAAGACACAGATGGTGAGGCATAAACCTCGGATACTTATTACAATACAAGAGCTACTAATGATCTTTCGCAGGGAGCACTTTAAAAAGCATCACATTAAAATCACACATACAGAAAAAACTATTCATGAAAAAGCAAGAACAGCACAGGAGCAAAAAAAATCAATCAAATGGATTGTTTTCTTGCTCGAGCTTGTGCTATGAGCTTCGGGATTATTATATACTGTATAACAGTCTGGGTTTCATTCAACCTATCACTGTGATATGATTCATTCAGTCTTCCAGCAGCTCTCATGGAATCATAAAATAAATAGATGTAGTGTTGTAAACAGCACTAGAACAACTTCCATTCATTGTTACACAAATACAGATGATTGATGCCGCTCAAAAATGGAGACTACATTGATATTGCTATTATGGAACAATTCTATCTCTTATTAATATAACTTCCTATTCCTGCAGCTATCATTGTGGAGAACTTCTCTCTGTTCTACTCCACTGAGGAGGATCAGCTGCTGAGCTACAATGACCTGAGACACTTCCAGATCATCTGGAACATGGTGGATGACAAACGGGAGGTGAGAAATGAGCAATAGGAGTGACAATGAGGACACAGCAAAGGAGAGAAGGTGACTATTGCATATCTGTGAGCAAAGGATAATATAGGAAAGATGAAAGCAAGAGGAGCTAATGAGAATGGCTGGCGGGAATGAAGTACAGCATTGAGTAATATGAATAAAAATAATTAGAGCAGTGGGTGCTACACCCTACTGTCTTATGTCTATGATGTCATCCAGATGTAGGTTTCTCACATCTTTGTACAGGCATGTTAAATTATAACATACTGAGCCCATACCTATATATGTTATTCCACATATATAGGTATGGGCTACCTGTGGTCTGACATCCCACATAAAATCTCAAGGCCCTTCTTTCAACCCAGCTAATAATGTTATGCTTTCAGGCTTTTAAGGGAGCTTTTCTTTTTTTACATAGCACAATAAATTCATAGTTAATTTATTTATTTTTATTATAAATTTATTTATAATAGTCTGGTACGAGGGGTGCAGCCAATCTATTCTTGAAAAGGATGAGAGGAGATTAAGTAAGTGGATTCAATTTCGAGTTTATTTTAAAAATCAGTTCAGAATCTGACACTAAAGATCTAACAATTTTTGATGTAACCTTAATAATCCCACTATTAATGTTCCATATCTTCCTGATCTGTGAAATATCATGCGACACCATGTGATCTTAACGATCATCTGCCATCTTTTGTATCACCTTTTGACATCTTTGTATGTTTTCGCCAGGGTGTGATCCCAACATCCAGAGTGAAGTTCCTGCTGCGTCTGCTCAGAGGCAGGTTGGAGGTGGACCTGGACAAAGACAAGTTGCTGTTTAAACACATGTGCTATGAGATGGAGCGACTGCACAGCGGAGGAGATGTGACCTTCCATGATGTGCTCAGGTAACTGTATGAATATTAATCAGGCTGCACTTTAATGCACTGCAGTCAATTTTCTTATAAAAATGACCTGTGTCTGTGAGTAGTGTGTTTTTGATTGAAAGTTCTGACAGAATTATAATTTATTAATTTATTTCCGTCTGTTGGTTTGTGTATTGTGTGTGTATGCCTTTATGTAATCATACAGCATGTTATCGTATCGCTCAGTGGACATTAGAAAGTCTCTCCAGCTGGAGGAGCTGTTGGCCAGGGAACAGCTGGAGTACACCATTGAGGAAGAGGTTGCCAAGCAGACCATACGTATGTGGCTCAAGAAATGCCTCAAACGCATCCGTGCGGTTAGTCTCACAACAGAAAACACACAAACATGCCTTATGGGTATACATACAGTACATCTCCTCACACACACACACACACACTTATAACACAATGAACACATTTGTCTGTGTGCCTTTGCAGAAGCAGCAGCAGTCGTGTAGCATTATCCACAGCCTGAGAGAGAGCCAGCAGCAGGAGCTGAGCCGCTTCCTCAACCCCCCCAGCATAGAGACCACAGTGCCAAGTGAAGACCACAATACTAACAACCCAGACAACCCCTCACAGCCTGAGGTAAAACCCCACATACGTACCAACAATGCGCACACACTCACACATGCTCACAGCTTGACATATAGCATACACATCATATAGTCTGCAGGTGTGCGTTAGCACTGGTGAAACAAATGATATCTCCACTTTGTGTAGATGAGTGGTCTCCAGCAGCTACTGAGCCCCACGTTGTCAGACAGAGGAGGCTACAGGCAGGACTCTTCAGACCTGGGGAGACCACAGAGGAAGCTGGGACAGTGGAGGCTGCCTGCAGGTGTGTACGCCTCTGTGTACTGCCTCTATTTCAAGTGTACAGGCAATCTGGAACAAAGTGTCTCTCCAGAAAAACAGTTCACATGACTTTGTACTGTAGTAAATAAGGGATTTCTTTATCTAAATAAGTCAGTGAAAAACAAACTCTTATTTATTGAAAAGGCAAAGGTCCTCTTCATGTGGAATTGGAAATATGAATACAAAGAAATGCGGGTCGACATGACAAAAGAGTCATGCTGTGAATTCTCTTTTCTGTGTGTATGTGTCGTGAAAGGTCGCAGTGTCAAGTCCATTGTGTACAAGATGAACCCTGTCAATGATGAAGCCTCTTCGGGGTCAGAGGTGAAGAAGTGGTGGACCCGTCAACTGACTGTGGAGAGCGATGAGAGTGGCGACGACCTCATCGACATATAGAGATGAGGCACAGCGCATCCTGCAGTTTTTTACATATGAGCCAGGATGCTTGCTGGCTGACTCGGGTTGTTTGTTTTACTCTAGTTCTCCCCCGATCAATGACAACACTTTTTCTAATCTTTTTTTTTAATCCAGGTTTGGAGCTGTTCAGAAAGTACGGTAGGCTGTGTGTGCAGGTCATTAATAGGACATTTGTTGAGCAGCCTATTTTGACACGCAGCGATAATTTCATACCTCTGGGAAATGTATTACTTTTCCTCTGTGATTTCCGCTCTTTCTGATTGCTGAGTTTTTCTATGCAGGCATTTATGGTGTTAAAGCAGACTGTGTGATGACTGTGACAAGCAAGGACATGTTGGATTTATGAAATGAACCGAGAAGCTGCTGCTGTCTGTCTTTTCTACTGTTCTGCTGTTTCACGTAAGCGTTGATACAGCAACTATAATTTGTGATGTTCTTTCATGTCAGTACTTTCTGTCTGTTCTTCTGTTTTTATCTCATATGGTCTTTAGTATTAATCGCATACGTATCGATTTTCTTATCGTCACTTTATACAAAAGCCAGGTCTCCTGTTCTAGTTGGTAGAACACAAAAACGACATTTAGATTTATGACTGTGAATGTATTTAAAAGTGAAATCTAATCTGTGTATTTGTGTGGAGTCAAATACACAAAAATATTTTATAAATTATTATATATATCCTAAGCTTTATCAAGTATTCAATTATTCTAATAAAGACCTAAGCCTAAGCAGTAATGAGCAAAAGATTTGTGCTTTTCTTTCTTATTCACATTACATTCATTTAGCAGATGTTTTGGTGCAAAGCAACTTACAACAAGTGCATTCATTGTGGGGACGGTGAGAAAGTTTACTTATTCAGGCTTATGGTGTGTACTCACTGTGATACACGGCAGACAGCATCTACACAGAGAGGAAAAGTCTCACATATTCTACGCTACATATGCAGCCTGTATTACCTGAATCTTTATTACCTGAGTCTGAGTCTGTTTCGGTCATTCTGTGATTCGTTTAAGTCGTCGGTTGTTTCCTTAGTAATTCCATTCAGTTCATGAGGAAAGTAATTACCATTATATGGATAAAAAAGACGTAGGATTAGACTAACGAAGGGGGTACTTGAGTGGACAGATGCTGTTTAACGATACTCCTGACACACATCTGCTCAGATCGAACACTCAGTGCAGACAGCACCTCTTCTCTGGATAACACTGCCCTCTCCTGGATACATGCTGAGCTTCCCAGATAAACTGGAAAAGACAACTGACCCCCTACCCACCCACACAACAACACCCACAAAAGTGTTATGTGGAAAATTGAACCTACCACTCCATATACACTGAAAATGAACTTTTCAGTGAAGTAGGAGACATCTTTTGACCATCATTTCTATTATCATAGATTATGATTTGGAGGATTTATTTGTAATTTTAAGAGGGTTAAATTTGGCAAAAAAAACAAACATATCAAACAAGTTATTAGTCATTAGTCATCCGTTGTATTGTATGTATTGTAATTTTTTTTGCAGGCTGAGCTGAACGTCTGTTGCATTGGACTACATTATATTGTGCAGTTCTTTTACTCCTCTGTAAGATACTCTCCTATTAAGTGATTGCTTATCCTGGTGCCGTGCACTCTCACAGCAATTCACAGCAATGACCGATGATAACAGTCCTGTCATCTGCTATGAGCAGCTTGCTGTGGCTCTTGATGAGCTCAGTTTCCAGCCAGCCATCCAGGTCAGCGTGCAGTCCATAGAATAAAATAAAGATGATCCAGACGGGCACTGTGAATACAGCACGTACACACAAACACATAAACAGAGGTCTCGGTATTAGCTACTCATTTTTATTCCTTATGTTCCTTGATGATGCATTTCTTTCTAGTTAATTTGTCAAACAATCGCGCTGGGTTAGATTCCAACTAATTGACTAATGCACTCACAATCATACTGCCGGGTGCAGCTAGAACATTTTCCCTTAACAAGGGCCCTTGTTAGACACATAATTAGCCCATTAAAGGAGACAGGGTCTTCATTTGTCCATTCAAAAGCCCAGTACGTTTCACTCTTAATGGAGTGTGTATGGGGTTGGCTAGATAATGAATGTGATGGAAAGCAGAGAGAGTGTAGAGAATCAGCTGCCTGTGGGTTGCCTACTATGACTTACTCACACATTCCAGTCTCTCGATGACTGAGTGCGCCCACTGACATTTGCTCCTGTAGGGAAACAGTGTGACATCAGCCCTCTTGCCAATCAACTGTCTTTAATTTCTCTTTTCTCGCTCTTTCTTCTCCTCAACCGTCGCCTCTTAAGCTCCACTTAGCTCAGAACTAGCTCATCAAAGGGCTTTTCCTCATTTTTCTCATTTTCACCCCGCGTGGTAGAATACTTTTTTGTCTTTTAATTGCCTCTGCATCACACTGGCTCTTACAGGGCCTGTTGTTTTTACCCTCTCTATTGTAATTTGCCCATCTCTCCCTCGTGCATGTCCACTGGTTATTTAGGGCCTAATTGAGGCACTTTGGTAATTTAGGAGGAAGTTCTTAAGTGCAGAGGGAGTGGAAGAGTGTATGTGAGTCGAGATTACCTGTAATTAAAGTACATGATGGCTTTGATGGCTTGGTCCCCTCCTGATGTGATGTTGCCTTCAAACCCTTGTGGCAGTCACATAGACTGAAATGCCTTCTCTGCTTATTCTGCAGCACAAGATGATCACACACACACAAACACAGATGCAAATACTGCATGCATGACAGACAGATCTACGGAGAAGACGTTCTGGTACCACTTTCTGATGGGGCACTCTTTATAAAGGCCTTATAAGTTGTAATTAATGGCTTTATTAATGGTTAATAGTTAATCATAATGTTTTATGGAGATGTTGTAAACCATTAATAAGAACATCTTTTGGGTTGCCAGGCTGTGGAAAATCCTCCTTTAGTATTGTTTTTTTTTCTTTTCAGCTAGCTCTTTAATTCATTAGGGAGAAACGTCCAATGGACTATTTATCCACCTCTAGAAAAGGGCTGCAGGGAACGTGGACCAAATTGAGCTTAAGACATTTTTTATTTTTATTTTTTGTAACATTTATATCTGCAGACTTGATGGCGCTTTAGAAAGTGAGAGAGTATTGGAGATTTAAAACAGCTGATAAAAACAAATCAAACAACAAGATGAAGTGATATATAAAAATATAATACACAGCTAAGACCAAAAAGAGGATCAGAGTCATAATGCGCTCAACCAATGTCAGCAAACTGAAAGTCACCAAGCAGTAACGTGTGATTCAACAGTAAGACTGATTAGAGTAAATATGAGGTGAAGCAGGGTTAAAGCTTTCTCTCACTGAGCTCCTCATGGCTATTGTCCTATTCTAGACATTATTGAGAGTGTCTGTCTGCAACCTTGAGCAATTAAAGGGACACAGATAGGGGTTAAAGCAGGGTGAGTCTCATAAGGAGACCATTGTTCCTCTGGGCCAAAATGACATGCCATTTCAAAAGAAGCACAGAATAATCCAGCATGTACACTTGTACAGTAGTGACTGGTCATTTTATCCTTTTGATACAAGAGTACAATGAAGTGTAGATTTTGAATGATGGCACCTTTTATATGTGCATCTCTGACGATTAATATTCGGTTTTATATTCCAATATAGCTTACTTTTCACTTTACGTCCTTGTTGTGAATGTTCTCCTCCGTTCCACACATTCTTAGCCTCATAAATAAGGTGGCGGCAGTGCAAATTAGCCGTCTGTATCTCATGTCAACATCCACCCCATGTCTAGGCCTGATCCCGTCCCTGTGTTTTGAAACAGATGGCTACTACTACAATAAAAAAAGTAGCAAATTATTTTAGCAGCAGGCGGCAAAAGCAATTAACAACTGGCATAATGTGTTGATTAAAATCCATTCCAGTCTCAATGAAGGGAGAAAAAGCTCTCATTTTCCACTCAGTCAGTTGGCGTACATCCACCGCTTCAAAGTACGCTGACCTTGACTTGACCACAGCTGTCGACCAAAATGTTATCCTTTGACCTCGTTCATTCGCCTTTTGTATGAGCGTTCAGTTAAAGTCCCAATATTGTTGGTCATTTGTTTGTCCTAATACTCATAAATACAGATGATCCTGAAGGAATCTAATTTGACTTAAAACTCAGATCAACAAATTAAAACCTTTTTTTTTCCCCTTATGGAAAACTGGTATTCATCAAACACTATTTTGTATTCCATGCTGTAAAGGTAAACAGTCAGATTAAGGTTCAGTCTCACTGTCCTGTACAAAGTTTTCATCAGTGGCTTTCTCTATGCACTACAATCTCCACAACTAATCTGGGACAGGCTGGTTTCTGCCTCGTTAGAAAACAAAAAAAAAACCCTCTATTTTTCCATAAAAGTTAAATCAAAAAAAGCCTGTTTCATGCTTGAAATGTATCTCTGCGTTTAGACTCCTCAGACTTCGACTCAGTGGCTCCTTTGTAAGTGCCATGAATACGAGAAGTCATTTTCAGGCCTTTACCTCATGTACCTCATCATCAGCAGTCAATTGCTACCCCACTGAACACTGAGCACTGAGCGAGATGCCGCACTTTGTCTTTGAGCCAGAAAATCTCATTTTCGCTAAACACCTAATCAGTCCCATTCAACTGGCCATGGTTCCCCAGTTCCCCCAGTTCTACACCTGGCTTTGGTGTCTTTAATTACTGGGAGACAGGCTTTGTCTGATCTGGAGCCAAGATTGGAATGTGAGTGGCAAATTCAGAAGGAAATCATACAGGCTCAAACCAATTCAATTACCCACCAATCAAAGTAGAAAGGCCTGTAATTGCAGCGAAAGGGTAACAATGAGAGCCACCACTTTAGTCACAGCATTGAGGGTATTATTAGAACGGAATAATGCCTGCCTGCAGGGGGTGCTATGCTCAAACTATTAAATTTCACTGCAGAGAGCAATCTCACATATCACTGAGAAGGCACTTTTTAATTTGACTATAGCCCTTGGTGAGACATTACCTCATAATTTCATGTTTTTAACTTTGCTATTACGCCAAATTGTGCATGAATATGGCGTTCGGAGGCGAGGGAGCAGAAAATGGATGTGACATTATGAAGAGGCGACACTGTAATGTGAATGAGGAGTTACTGTTGTAATGTGTTGACAATAACAGAGGTAGCAGCATTGTGTACAGTAGGAAGGAAGAATTTATATCACAAAAAAAAGAAGAAAAACATAAGACAAGATGTCCTAAATGACAGATCTGGATTTTTCTATACCTTTGTAAAAATCTGAACAAATCGCCTTCAAAACAAACAAACAGATAATAAAACAACATCTTTACGCTACAGTAGATCAAGTCTGGTTCTCATGCATGTTTCCTCGTACGTAGTTTCTTATTCTTTCACTGAAATTAAAGGTAGTTTTTGATCTCACCTTTCTCTGGAAATTGTAAATGATTTTGATCTATGTATTTGTCATCTGCCCCCTCATCTCTCTGTGTCCTACCTAGACATTTCAATCACCCACACCCGAGGTATATATATATATAAAAGTCCAGACAGGGAAATGGAATGGTGGTGACGGAGGCAGAGAAATATTGAAGACTGCTGCCGACTATCAAAAACCCCACTGGCTGCAGAATGGGATAGTTTGGGACAACTCAGATACAAACTGACAACTTCAATTTTGCCTCCCTTTTGTTTTCCGCCTTTTCTTCTTCTGTGTTTGCCTGCATTTGAAGATTGCCAATCATGATATCAAAAGAGAACGCTGTTGTCGTATAGTTTGTTTTCCCGAATGTAACCTTTCGCTGCTCTGCAGTCACACTCTTTATTTTTCAGATTCCGAAAAAAAAATTCCAACTCAATGCTTGCACCATACACACAAAGGCTCACGTGTGTACGGATGTGCAGGAAGCAAACAAACAGAATCAAACACCATCAAAGAGTATCAAAGTGAAAATCGGTGTCCTTCATGGATTGTGCGATGTTACAGATTATTCTCTGCTTGGTTTGGCACATCTCTGATTTTTTTTTTTTTTTTTTTAAGACAGTGAAGATCAAATTTGAAAATAAGATTTTGATATTCGGCGTGACAACTTCACAGCAATTAATTTCACACTGGGGACCAAACCTGACAGGAAGTGAGAAAAGTGGCTGGTCACGAGATTACTGGGAAGAATCTGTTTCATTTTACTTTTTACTACTTTTAATTATCCAAAGGAAAACTAATTATCCTATGACTTTTCTCAATAAACTACTAGTAAACAGACTGTATATGTTCAAGATGTCCTATCCTGATGCTTGAAACAGTTAAGAAACCAAACAAGCAAGTTATTAAGTGTCCGTCAAACGGTTTGTCAAGCCTGACCCGATCCTTGAGGATGAAGTTGCAGTATAGTCTTCACCCTGCCAGAAACAGGCCTCTCCAGTCTACACACAATTCATTATTACTGATGTGACTCTGCAGGGAGTCCGTCTCTACGGACACACACGTGTGTGTGTGTACGCACGCAAACGCAGAGAGAAAAATAGCAGAATTGTAGGATTACCAGTGCAAGTTTGCCAACTCAGTACAGGCTGTATATAAATGGCTGGACTTAACATAAGACTTTGGTAAGAAGTAATGGAAGCCAAGGGATCCAGACTCACTGGAGCGCAGACAAAGCCGTTTGTTGTATCAGTCTCTGGGTGGGAGAAGTGGAAGCATCCTGGAGTTCAGTCTTGTCTCCACTCCTGCCCCTCTCTGTGCTTACAAATGCACACAAAATGCAGCATCGTGCTCCCGCATTTCTTTTGTAAGTGCCAGTCTTCCAAAGTGCTCGTAATGAGGAGTAATGTAGTGCACTGTTGCATATGATTAGTCTCTGAGTAGTTTCCATCTTTATTTACATACGAGTAATGATACAGCGCTGATAAAATTAGCAACCCCTCTGGAACGTATTTTCATGTTTTACTGTTTTACAACTTCCAGTCACAGAGGAATTATTAAGCAGAGACTCTTTGATGTCAAATGAAAAAAAAAAAAAAAAGAAGAAATTTAAATTTCACTCTGTTTATGAAACGCCTAAATCATCTCTGCCGAAACGTGTTTCTGTGAGGTGGACGTTTTTGAGTGTGCATTATGAAAGCAAAGACAGGGTCATTAGAGCTTCCAGGGCCTGCTGGAGAAAAGAAGCTCTGCACGATGATGTTATCATTTCTGACCACATGACGCTCTCACATGACCAGAAAGACGGAGAGGAGCAAGAAGAGCACAAAAATATAGCAGATCAGTCAAAGTGGTGATGCATATCAATGTTTTTCTGACATTATATATATATATTTATATATATATGTGTGTATTACTTGTGTCAGATTTGGCATACTCAAATGATTTGTACAGTATCTCTGATGCTTTATTAAATGCCAGAGGACACAAACTGTAGACTGAAAAAGGAAATGAACAAAAAAGGCTTAAAATGAAACATTGTTCACAAAAACTCCTTCATGTTATCGGTCGCTCTCAGCTTCTTATAAGTAGGCAGGAAGCACTACGCTCTCCGGGCAAGGGGTAATCAGTAACACACAACGTCCCGTGTCCAAGAGTTGGATGCTGGTGGCAGAATATTGACATGTTGGTCTAATCCCAGTTGAATTAAAACATAGTTTAAGGAGTATAGAAGAAAAACATTAAAAGCTACAGAATTCAAACAATATCGCTAGTTATTAGTTATTAGTTTTATAACTGCTATCAGGCTTTTCTGCAGCTGCATCAGTTTTACACATCTTAGTATGCACGCAGTGAAGACAAAGACTGTTTCCAATACATCCGATACATCTAATACAGCTTGAGTGGTTTCAGTTTGACTCATTTGAAAACCTTTTTCATCAATCAGCTTTTTTTTTTTTTTTAACTAAAAAATGATGTAGTTTTAGTACCAAGATTTAGCAACTTTGTAATTAAAATGTAACAGCAGTTGTCATTTGTCATTTGCTTTCGTTTCTGTGTTACCGCCAATCAAATCTGATCAGACACACCCGCACATACTGAATGAAGAGGTGTGTGTTTTTGAATGGCGAACACTTGATAAATAAAGATGCTATTCATTGCTGTTACTGGCAGTCAATCGGTATGAGTCACCTCCACTGCATATCTGTGCCTTATGCTCAACTCTGGAATATGGACTGAGCAATTCATATTCCTTTGCTTTACAGTTAAAGGAAATGATTCAAGGGTGTGTTCATTGAGTTTATTGATCCACATAAAGATCCTCTGCTACAAACTCACACTAGCACCAAACTGCATTTAGTCTGTAACAACCATTAAGGCAGTGATCATCATTGACCCATCCTTTGTAAATAACCCCCGGCCTGACTTTTTCTCCTCTCCTTTTTCTCTTGTCCTACAACCACAGCAGAAACGATACCTTCACAGCATGACCTCTCTGTGGCTGTAACGGGGAAGGGCACGACATCTGCAACATCTATCACTCTGCGTGGGCTAAAGTTGCTAACTGCGCTCAGCTCCTCATTGAACGCTATAGCTTTACTTCTCCTTTTCGATTGCACGCCTTCAGAGTCAGGCGAGCGCAGATCGCTGTGGAAAGAGAAAACAAAATGACAACTCGAGCTCAAGGCTCGCTTTGACACTTCACTGCTATATATGTGACACTGCATAGGAATGAAGGGGTGATTTACTGTATACTGTGTGTGCAAGATGGGGGCTGGTGGTAACAGTAAGAGTATGTGTTATGGCAGGTACAAGGAGAAAAAAAAGCAAAAAGCTGCTGCTGTACATATGATGTAACAGGGATTGCTGCCTTATACACTAATAGATGACTGCAGGCTAAGCAACTCTCAACTGTACCCTGAACACTAATGACTCATAAAAGCCTCACTGCCACCTCAACTTGACAAATGGCAAATGTCAGCGGCATATTCTCCTGGTAGGCATAATTTTATTAAGTGCAAATATCACTGTGCTCCTTAGGAGACACTCAAAGGTTATGCCAACAGCTGTAGCAGTTTCATGTGTATTAGCCGGGATTTTGCAGCAAGTCAGGCTCCTCTGAGTTGATGGACACAACCAGTCAAGCATGAGGGAGGGATGCTCTAACTAAATGCAATAAGGAGAAGCTCAGGCTAAGGTCATGTTTATTTAAAAGCCTGAGACAATAACCTAATAGAGGACAGTAAGGTAAAGGGGGGAGTAGAGAGAGGGGAAAACAACCAAAGAGAGAAGGGAGGAGGAGAGAAAGAGAAAAAGGAGAGAAAATGAGAGACTGGTGGCAGATCATTTTTTCCCATTTATTGGCTGTGGTAATTTGTTGACTCACTCATCCATGCAGAGTCTTTATGTTTAATGCAGGCCTCCAGAGGGGAAAGGAGGGAAGGGGAGGGTGGGGGTTAGGAAATGGATAGACAGGCAATAGGGGGTTAGGGGGTATCCTGAGAGATTAGCCTCCACCTCTCAGTGTGAGAGACGGAGGTGGATGAATATCAACCCTTAAAGTGGGCCTCAGATGCTAATGGGGAGTTCATATTGGTCCGACTCTGCTCAATACACCTGCTAAATAACCGATGGGAATGCTTTAAACAATGAAAGTCTGGAATCTGAACCAAGTCTGATTTGACCTTGAAAGTTGATACCAAAAAAAAACAAAAAACAAAATATTATATTATGAAGCGCTTGTGATTTCTGAAAATGCATTTATCCTGATAATAACAAGAAGTCAACTGACAAATTATCCTTAACTCCCAGTTCAATGTCATCCAGCTGTCAGATGCATTTCTGGGCTTTGACATGTGCTGTGGTCTGACACCCATCATCCTCATCCAGCCGTTACTGGCATGCCTGGCCTGACCTGGACCTCGAAAGGGTCACACCCACGTGGACAGACATTGGTGGCCCACTGCTGGCAATAGCTCCCTGCATGTCCCATTTACAGAAAGGGTTACCACTGTCTGTTCTACTTAGAGGCCTCTGAACATCAACCTATCTTTAACAGCTACTGACGAAGAATGAAGCCCGTAACATATCATATTTTAGTGTAGAGTCACACTGTGAGGGTTTTCATGATAAATAAGTGTTAAAATGAGTTAAGTGTCTTAAAACTGTGTGGCAGGCGTTCGGTTACTTTCAAAAAAGTTGCAGGATGTTGATAGTTTAGGCCTCAGGGTTGAATACCTTACTGTGGCATATACAAATCTGCAACTATTTGAATGAGACATGTGGCAGATTAAAGGGAGACTGAATACAATCTAAGGTAGGATAGGAACAATTAATTACCCTCCTTTAAAGACGTCAAAGTCCTAAAACATTAAGGAAGTGGAAAAAGTAGTGAAGTAGAGGACATATGATCTGGGTGGCAGATCACCAACTGCAGCAAGACACAACATGACACAAATATGCATATGCTTTCCTTTGCAGCTGCTGTTTTTTTCAATAAGCAGTTCAGGTTCAGCTCAGTTCAACTGCTGTCACTGAGCCTCATGTGTTAACTTCAAAAACATAAATGAGATCAACGTTAAACTCTTTTTGCTTGACTTTTTTTAAAAAAAGAATCTATTTTATGCCTCCTTTATGCTGATTTACCACTTATTTCCTTCTTGGTAGACAGAGATCTTACAATGCTACAGTAGAGCATCTCTAGGGTATAGAATGACAAAAATGACAAGCCTAGAGCCTCCTCCAGCTATATAAACCGATGTTCATCTCATAAATGAATCAGCGGACTGTTCCATGCACCCTGCTGCCTAAAATAGCATGTCTCTGAAGCACAATGTACATGATGTGCACAACATCTGAGCCCCTGTATGAACCTTCCCTGGTGTTTGTAGAAGTCTGCCTCTAGAGCACGTATGTACACACACACACACATCCACACACAACATGGCTGAGATGTACTTCTATTACCCAGCTGGTGTGTGTTGGAGCTCCTTAGGGTGTGTTTGTGTCTCCTGTATATGTGTGTGCATGGCATGCATGCATTTGTGCAGGCATGTTTGCGTACGTGCAACCGTGTGTGTGTGTGTGTGTGTGTATGTCTGTGTCTGTGTGCACGTCCCCAGCCACTTCCCAGTATCACTCCTCAGCACTCTCTCTCCACCAGGGCTGTCATAAGATAATGTGACAGGGTGTCAATCATGCCGAGGCCTGCGGTGCCATGGCGACAAGAGGGTTTTTGGCGGAACACTTTTGTGAGCAACACCAGGGAGATGGCAACAGCAGGGACCACAGTACAGAACAAATCAACCCAACCACTGCCAGGTCTCACACATTCCTTCCCCCCACCCCCCTCTGGCCACTTGATTCATCCAACCATTCTCTTGGTATAAATCCTGACCCCTGTAAGAAAGAAGCCAGCGGGGGTCACATGGAGACAAAATGTTTTGCCATCCCCTACAGTAAGAGAGTCGTCTCTGGCATCTAGCGGATGATCCAAGTATCCATCCCATCTCTGTGCCCTGGGCCCTACACTGTACATTAGACTAGCTGGGTGCTGCCACTCTTCCGCTCTGAGTTGTGATGTGTTATGATGGCTCTGTCACTTTGGGAGGCAGGGCTACAGACACCTGTGGAGGCACCGGATAAGGTTGATGGAACCGGACAGGTCCTAATGTCTGTGTGTGTGTCTGGGACTGTTGACGACTGCAGGTGTTGAAGAATTCTGGCAGTTGCTGGATGTTGGGAGTTAAGTTGTTATTGAGTTAAGTTATTTCGCTGGGCTTTTTAAATGTTTATGTTATTGATGTTGTAACATACAGTTGGGTGTGTTTGGAAGATTCTGATATAGATACTTCAGTTCTGATATCAATTACATACTACACTACTCAGCGTTACCTTTATTATCAATGAATCAAATGACTACATGTATGAAATGTAAAAAATAACCCGCAGAGAATTATTATCCAACTCTACGGAGCTTTTAAGCATCTTTTAGCTGACTTTTGTTTTGACAGCAAATTTACTTAATGGTTCAGACTGACTTCTGTTTTTAGCAGCAGGCAGTAATCCTAAAAGCTCTGATAAACCCACTGAATGCTAACTACACCAAACATCACACGGACAAAGTTAGTAACTAGCTGGAGTTTTTTTTTTTTTCTCAGAAGCTGATGGAGACCAAAAAGAAGCTACAGAGAGGTGGGAAATGTTTGGATTAGATTCATCATGTCAGAGTTATTTTGTTCCCAAGTGGATGAATCAATTAATGCAGCATTAACAAACCTCTCCAATTCATCAGGAAAAATATTGATAAAAAATAGCTGTTCTATGTCTGATTCAATATAAAATATGGAAAGGAAAAGCCGTCACATCTGTGTTAGTACATCTTGTTGGAAATATCATACTTTGGCCTCTAACAATCAGGATGTACCATTTGTGACATGTATACAGCAGTATGAAACAAACCACACAAATGATCTGTGTAGGAGTGCAGTCAGCACAAACACGTGGCTGTGCCATCACAGCAAAATGTAAATATGATAGAGATCAGATGCCTGCCTGCAGAGGATCTCGACGGTGGCTCCGGGATGGACGACGGTCTCCTGGGTGCTCATCTTCATGTGAAAACCCTTATCATAGAGGATCCTTCGGCCTCATATAGAGAACAAAAGGGTCCTTCACCACTAGCTATCGCTAAAGTGCACGCACACACGCACACACACACACACACACACACACACATAATGCTTGAATTAACTGTGTAGAAAGCTGAATATATTTGAACCCAGATGTAAGTAATGATCCAGTCTTTAACATTGGAGCTACATGAAATATGAATTGTATACATGTGTTTAGTGAGACACACAGATACAAAATGAAGACGACCTTTCCATGATCGGTTAGCATATATGCAGTATGAATAAAGAAGTAATTAACAGAGGCATCAAAATATTGAAAGTTTTCTAAAACTGTTTATTTACAGTTGAAATAACACAAGCGATATAATCTGCGTCTTGACTTTCAGTCATTCTGAAACCTTGAAATACAGAAAGATTCATCTACTTTTCTCACTGAAAGTGAAACTGTTTGGAATAAAATAAAAACTGCAACGACCGATTTCTTCTCCAGCGTTTGAAAAGAAATGAAGTTATCTCTGATACGACTAAAGAAGCTGCAAACTTTAGAGAAATACTTCCCATCCAGTTTGTTGCACGTATTCTTTAAGAACAAATTGACTTTGTTTGACTGTAAGATGCTTACTTTGCACTTATGCGTCATTATTATAATGTGTCATCTCATCGCTTTCTTTCTGTAGGCGAGGGATATTAGCAGCCGTCTTAGCTCTTTAAGTGATAGTTTCTTTGCTCCTGCCCGCTGTGCTTCCCCTCATTAATGCAAGCTATTCTCCATCACCGTCCTCTGTGAAGGGACTCGTCTCACGCGGGCCACAGAAGAAGGAGAAAATTACTGTTAGCTTTCACACCTAATTAAAGTGCACAAGGTTCACCTTCAATGGAGTTGACTGCATTGATGTCATTCTTTTACAAGACAAGGCTTTGACTGTAATGGACGGATCCTGTATATGGCGCCTTAGAGGATGTTTCTCAGGTAGTCCTCCAGCTGCATCTGACAGGCTGAGTCCAGCTGTTTTCCCACTCTTGCTGCAGAGTGCACATATACCCTAATGACTGTTCCACTACAGAACCTGAATTACAGGCCTAATAAAAAAAAATAAAAAAACAGTATATGTAATCAGGGTCTCATGTTTGATAATTTTACTGCTCAGCTCATCTGATGAGAAACATGTCCTCAGAAAACCTTTGAAGGAGCATATTTTAACACATTCATCACATGACTGCAGCACAGAAAGTAATGAAGTAACAAGACAAGAAAATATTACATTTGTTTTTGCTTAAATGTATTCATTTCGAAAAACTTCATTGCTAAACTGCAAACAGACTCTCTGTCCATTTATCCATCTTTCATTTGACTGGAAGTTGTTCTTTGAAATCCTTCAGTGGGCTTATTATACGAATACATTTTCACCGTCTGCATGAACATGCTGTATTTTTCAATCTGCTGAACAGAAGGAAATGAGAGTGAGGAGTAATTGAGCTCCCCCCATGATCTGGCATATAGAGAGTGACTGTTAATAAAGGGTTTCTTGCCTTAAGTCAGTTATATGCATGTATATGTGTGTAGGTTTTGTGTGATTCACATGCTTATGTGTGTGTGTGTGTGTGTGTGTTTTGCCTGCTGCATATGTAAGTGAGTGACAAAAGGTGAGCAAATTAGCGGATCTTACATGCAGGTTGGCGAGGGAGCTTTAGAAGAGCCTTAAACATCAGCAGCTCCTGATGAAGAGCTTGGAAGTGCTTGAAACAGCGTTTGATTTCCCACGTAAAGTCCCACGTGGCTTTGGCTCAATCGTGTAGAGATTTGGATTCAGAACCTTTGAGGTGAACATTTCAAAAGGAGACGGTTCAGCTCCACCGCATCAATAGTCGCTTACAAGAACTTAGAGGAGATGAAACGCATATAAAGATACAGTACTGTCTTTAAGGATAAGTTTGGGGATTGTGATATTAAGAAACTTCTGATCAGAGGAGGTGAGGCTTACAGCTTTATCGAAATAATGAGTGAAGAGTACCTTTTAAAGAGGTTCAGACAGGGCGTGTGACAAGTGATAACTGCAATCAATTTTATCTCACTCACATTTCTTGTAGATGTTTGTTCCACCTCTGCCACCCACACAAAAATAGGAACGTTTTCCAAGAACACTTTGAAGTCCAGTGACTTAAATGGACGGACGTTGTAGATAATCGGTAAAGAAATGGCTTTTTTTCCTCTAGAAATAAAGAGACAACTAAGGTTTGTTTCACGCAAAATAAAGAATGGGTTTTTATCTTCCTACGTAGACTCATGCTAATTGCAAATATGCATCAGCATCACCACTTTTTGAATAAGAGAATGAAGACTTTGAGAAACACTGGTCATGTTATCCATATTTAAGGTCTGGCCTTGGACCACAGAAAGGCTTTATGACAGATGCAAATATTTTGTAAATTATGTCACTAAAAGAGGATGTGTGTATGTTTAGTTGGGTAGAGTTTACTTTAGACAAAATTTAAAAAAAAAATAAATTGCATTGATTGGTTGAAATCAATAAATATTTACCGGCTGAGAGGCTCAAACGATAACTAGATATAAGACATTTTTTTTCTGGCAACCAAAGTAGTTTCATCTTTTTTTTTCTAGGGAAGTAATCACTAAAAAAAAGCGAGATATTTCACCACAACGCATGCGTTACAAACATAAATTTGCTTGCCATTAGAAAACATTTTTTCTCAATAAATCAGACTTTGGAGAATATCAGTCAACATCACCCACTGTGATCAGAGAAATGAAAACTGTGCCGACTGTGATTAACAGCTAATGATGGAAAAACACATGCAGGCTGCGTCGTTCGTCTCAGGACATTGCGTGATGCTTAGCCATTTCTTCACTTTCACGCCATTTGACCCTGACCTTTCCTTTCTGCTGCGATTCTGTGTCAGACTGCACACAATCAATGTCTGTCACCTTCTGCGTGATCACAAAAAACAGTGGACCCTCCCCGACAGGGTCTCCGCTGGCAGCCTTGTCTCCCTGCATTTGGGCCACTAGATCTTCCAGTGGTGGTGCTGGGACCCTCCCTCATTATCCCCTCCACCCCGCCCACACCGGCTCACTGGAAGTGATGCTAATAACATGAATTCCAACTGACTGACATGGGTGAAGAACCAGGAGATGAAATCCATACTTCATGCATTTTGCATGTGGCGATAATTAGGTGATTTTGGGAGTACTAAATGCTCCTTTCGAAGTTCTTGTAATATCAAGGCTAGATGATATTCAAACTGAGTAAAATAAGAATTATGTGAGTGCTCTGGACTGATTTAAACATTATTTTTGTAGAAAACGTGCCAATAGTGGAAGTAATACAAGCTTGATTCGTTCCTCCAGTCATAGTGTGTCCTTCAAACCACAAAGCTCCATCAAACTGGTAGTACCAATAAAAAAAATTGCGACCGTGCGCCTACCAAGGGTGGTGTTTTGAACCCATGGCCTTAATTATGTGTGCTTTCTCGCTGAATAAGTGTCTACTTCTCTAACCGACTTTGAGACCCATTTTAAAGGTCTGAGAATGTGCCCTTGACAATCTTTCCCCCTCTCGTCGCCCTGGGCCCCATGGCTCTGGCCATTAGGGAGATTCTGTGTCTTCCTGAAGCAATGACAGGTGAAATGGAGCACAAAATCCCAAAGCCGGCCATGGGCCTCTCCACAACCTCAGCACCTCTAATTCTTATAGACACCGGCCTTTCTATTAACGCGTCTTTCTGCTAACATATTTTACGACAGACAACAGATTACCAGTGTTGGAGATGATGATGGTAGCGCAGTCTACGAAATATATCCATCACGATGTTATTCTACAAACACACCATCCCACTGCACAGAAACACGTTGCGTTCAAGTTGAAGTGCAAGAGGAAGTTGAATATGGCAAATAAAATTAAATGGTAGATGTACTCACTGCTGCTGTCTGTTAACACAGGTGCCCCATATGTTTTCATTGAGAATATTGCTTAGTGTATCTTTGACATAATGACTAATCACACCTTAGGGTTCATTTTATTTCAGAATACATCTTGATGTCTTATTTCAGTAGGTGGAAAGATTAAAGATTCAAATATCTCCAGGTGCCAAACATTAGTATGAGTGACGCTGAGCATCTTCTATTAGCAGAAACAATCTAATTCATCATGTAGCCAAATTAAATACATCACACACTGTCTGAATGTTAAACCCAGTGGCATAAAAAAAATAACCCATTTAAAAATACTCCCGTGTAGCCATTTCATCTCCAATTTAAACACTTGCTATGCTGTTCGGTACCTCATCCTTTAATGGAGAAAATGAATTAATTATAAAAACAGGTAGATTGTGAGCAAATTCGATATATACTGAAAACACTGAATAAACATGTATGTGTGTGTGTGTGTGCGCGAGCGTGTGAGTGTATAGGTTGGCACTGTTTTCTCATCTGATGCGTCTGTTCTGCAAAAGGGTCACTCAATTATAGGATTATAACACTATGCCAGAAGCCGAGCCAGCAAGTAAATACATAAGATAGAGAGACAGAGAGAGAGAGAGAGAGAGAGAGAGAGAGAGAGAGAGAGAGAGAGAGAGAGAAATGGACTTGAGAAAGAAATAACCTTTAAAGCAAACGGCTGCATTGCTAAATTTCACTAGTCAGCCTTTACAAAAAGTAGCAGAAAGGCAAAACTAATTTGCCAGATGCATAAGATGCACTCAAGGGTAGCCTATTGTAAGTATGGGGAAAGTATCCATCACATCCACCATGCAGTAGTTCAGCAGACTTTCCAATGTCTGCATTTACGATTGAAACCTGCAGCTAGACCCTGTCTGCATACTGAGCTCCACATTTCCTTGGTGTAGAACGAGAGAGAGCTTTTCCTTTCAGCCGAATAACTGTCAGCACTTTATCACTAACTGTAAGAGTAGTAGACACTTCTGAAGGCTCAACTGCATCACGTGTGTTTCTGTGTTTAGCCTTGAAGAGCTCTAACAGTATACTCACATTTTGAACTGAACCACACTACCTCAGCAGCTCTTAACACGCTATCCGCGTATTGGCTGAAAATGGACGCGTCACGGTGACGTAAACAGGAAGTGTCTAAGCCTGAGCGTCGATATTTGTTTATAGCCGTGAGTTTGTGTGTGCAGCTCGCCGGGTCTCTTCTCTGCAGCGTAATAGTCCATACAGACTCCTCTGAAATATTTTAAAGAGATATCCGGTTATACCGATAGAGCAACCGCCGTTCCCCGGTTACGTTTAGCTTGTAAATAATGTGGATAGCACACGCTAACAAGACATGCTAAAGGTAGCCTGCTAAAGTCTAAGGTGCACCTTCACGTTGTAGCGTCATGTAACTGTCCGACAGACTTAATTTCACCTGTCTGTTATAAAGGTATAAAGTGTATCAGCATGTTCGGGTGCAGGTGCGACTGTTGGCTCGTTGTGTGAGTTAACGTTTGCGTTTGTTAGCTAACCTGGCAGCTAACGTTACATAAAACTGTGATCCCTCACAAGGTGTCTCTCATACAGGTATGACTCAGTGTCCAGAGTCGGCGCTTTCTTATGCAGTCAGCTATCGGTATTTAGATAACATGTATCCTTTTTCCTCCCCAGCAGGGACTAGATGATGATACAGAACCACCAAAGCCCCGGTGCATTATGGCATTGTCTGATGTTTACTGGGACCACCACATACCCCTGCCAAAGCTTCCCCATGTCCACGCCAAAGTCACTGTCGCCCTGGTGGCACTCCTGTGCTTCATAAACAGTTATGATGGGGAGTTTGTGTTTGATGACTCTGAAGCAATTGTCAACAATAAGGTATTAAGTTGTATCAATCTCATATACACGCAGCTGCATGCAGCATCTACTTTTATGACATGACCTCTGCAGAGTGAGGAGTGGCTTTCTGCTGGCATTTGGCTCATTTTGCTTTTCTGTTGCAGGATTTGAAACCAACAACACCTCTGAACAACATCTGGAGCAATGACTTCTGGGGAAGCAACCTGAGTAGCAACTCTAGTCACAAATCCTACCGACCGCTCACTGTCTTTACATTTAGGTTAGTGTGTACTGTATGAACTCACCCTCTGCTGTGTGCAAGTGCAACTTTCAGGCGTCTTAAAATAGAAAAAAAACCCAGACCTAATAGAAGAAACATTGCTCAATTCTGCATCAGGGTCTATTTTGCGTCTTTCTCATTATATATTAAAATATTTAGTTGTGTGTTATTACAGATGTGACGGAGGCATCCCGATGACATCATCATTTCACAATCAGCTTTAAAATCGCTTGTACTGCCCCTCACACACTCACATCTGTTATTCCCTGCACCTACTTTACACTAAGCATCAGGTATTTCCCTCTCTCGCTGTTGCAGATTGAACTACCTACTGGCTGGAGGCCTGCATCCTGTTGGTTTCCATGTGTTGAACATCATCCTCCATGCCGTCATATCTGCCCTTATGATTGACGTGTTTGCAATACTGATTGGCGGGCTGGCTTATGATGAGAATAGTAGGATACTGAACCACGCTCCCAAGACCTCTCTGCTTGCTGCTCTCTTCTTTGCTGCACACCCTGTCCACACAGAAAGTGTAAGTCCAGTTTATGTTCATGTTTATTGTTCTATTATCATTATTCTTACATGCTTGTCTCTCACTGTGGCATTAAATAAAGCATGCAGCTTGGAAGCTCTATTGAGGCTCTTTCTCACCTTGCACTACAGTATGACAGAAGCTCATAATTGATAATTAATCACTGTTCTACAGATATGCCTACCTTGTCCTGTGCTCTCTGCTTCTGTCATTTGGCATACAGTAAATGACCTGACGTGTCCCGTCACATGAAAAACAAAAGTTTAGTACTTCTGCCAGTTCACCTGTGAATCTCTACAAAATTGAATATATTCTGTGTTTATGTTTGGAGAGCTCACGCTCGACACAAACATGCTTTCTACGTCACAGTTCATAGTGAAGAGAACCAGAAATCATTAAAATGCAAGTGAATGTATTGAACTTGTGATCACTGGTTCAGTATATTTGCAGCAATGAAAGTTGGCCACTTTTCATAGCATAGCCTGATTCACGGTGTTGTGTCCATTTATGCTAGCTCCCCTTCTTGTTTTGAACTTAGTCAGTAACAGTTGCTGTTGTGTGCTCGTACAGCCCATTGAGGCATTGCAACTCTGTTTGATTTTGGGCTACATATAAACTTTTCTCAACAAAACAAATTCCCTACAGCAGTGCAACATGGCATGTTGTCTGTCTGGTCCAGAGGTTTTAATACTAAACATGCAGGGGTTCCATGCTAAGAACAAAAGCCCCATCTCAGCTGGGAGTACAGGGCCAAGGTGCGTGTGGTAGCATGGCCTGACTATTAGCTGTGTTGGGATGCTTATTGACCTGCCAGCATATTTGTTTTTGCTGTAAAGCCTGGTTGGAAGGCAGCGATTTCCCCCTCTCCATTCTCTTTAATCATGCAGGGCAAGGACTGGGTGATACCTGGGGGGTGAGAGGCAGGCCGACTGTTGGCTTAGGCCTGCTGTATGTATCAAAGCAGGCAACCCCAGGATGCCAACCGTACTGTATACCCGCACCCTGTATAGAACACACACACCAACAGGTCACTGATAATGAGAGTTTCTTCCTGCCTCTGTTAATAAGCCTCCAGTTGTATCTCAGTACACCATGCAAAACAGAATGCGATGTGGGCGAGGTGATATAAGATGCAATCATTTATGAAAGGATGTAATGATAAGACTCTTCCTCAATATATATTTGGTATTTTAACGTGTTTTTCTGCCTTACCTAATTACTAATTCTCTTGCCCTGGCTTTTTCTGCCTTTTCATCTCAATAAGGTGGCTGGTATAGTGGGTCGAGCAGACCTTTTGTGTGCCCTGTTCTTCCAGCTCTCTTTTCTCACCTACTGCAAAGCTTTCAACAGAGGTAGGTATCTAACACAAGTATTGCTCTTTATGTACACTATTAAACTGTATTGTACAAAGTGCTGTCTACATGAGCTGATAAATATAGTGCCAGGATCAAACATTGTGGAGGATTGTGGAGTTTGTTTTATGTGTGCGCGCGTGTCTTTTTGGATACTTTTATTTCCATTTCCCTAACTGGCTTTGTTTTGGCTTTGTGTTCTCAGGGAGCGACAGAGATGACAGGTTTTCTGTCCAGTGGGTTGTGGTCAGCCTCTTGCTGTGTGCTGCAGCAATGCTTTGTAAAGAACAAGGCATCACAGTCTTGGTACAAAGTCGTTTTTTTTTTTTTGTGTGTGAAGACCATTTTTTAGTTAGTTGATGATTTCACCACATCCTGTTGTAACAATATTAAAAGAGAGACCTCATTAGTAGATGCCAATAGATACCCTTTTTATAACAAAGACTTAGTAATTGATTTGTTCTTGTTTCCTTGAAAATCTTGATGTATTTTCACACATATGATTGGAGCTATAGATCTATTTTATTGCTGACCTATATACATTTTAAATGCCATTTTGCCTTGTATTTTCCTTCAGGGTGTGAATGCTGCCTTTGATGTCCTCCTGATCTGTAATGTTAATGTGTATGAACTCAGCCAGAGGCTACTCCTAGGGAAGAATCCACTCAATGTGAGTTACAGTTTATTTACCCCCCCCCCCCCTCCTTTTTTCTGTCATAAATTATACATTTCCATGTATGATTAATGTCACATCACATACATTGTTTATGTAAAGAAGCAATAATGAACTCTCTCTCTCTCTCTCTCTCTCTCTCTATCTCTCTCTCTATCTCTCTGTATATGTATGTATGTATATGTGTGTGTGTGTGTAATACATTTTATTTATTTTTATTGACTTTTTGATAGGTAAGTGAGATATTGCGATCAGGATTGCTTACACGATTATCCCTCATGGGTTTTGGAGGGCTCTCGATGCTCTATGCACGCTGGAGGATCATGGGAACAGGACCACCAGCATTCACTGAAGTAGACAACCCTGCCTCTTTTGCGGAAAATGTATTTCTCAGGGTGAGTGAGATTAATTTGTGATATAACCTTTGATCACACACTGTAGCTATACATAATTACTTCCTATCTATCTATGCGATAATGAACTGACTCCAGTGAAGCATATTTAATTTGTTCAAATTAAACATTCAATATTATATTTGCATCAAGTAATCTTTATTTCTAAACACACTGATTGACTGTAATTCTCTATTTGAAATGCATTTCTTCCCTTGTCTCTCCCTTCTCTCTCTTCCATTCTGCGCCCTTCATGTTCCTCTTTGATTGGCAGATAGTGAACTATAATTACTACTACTCACTGAATGCCTGGTTGCTGCTGTGTCCCTGGTGGCTGTGTTTTGATTGGTCCATGGGCTGTGTGCCTCTCATTAAGTCAGCCACTGATTGGAGGATGGTGTGGCTGCTGCTGCTCTGGTGTATCCTGATAGGCTTGATAAGCCAAGCCTTATGCTCGCAGGACAGCCAGAGAAGGAGGTAAGCAAGCAGAGCCATCTCGTACTCGCAGTAGATGAGATGAAGTGTACACGCTGGCCTCTCTAGACTTACAGTTGATTACGAAAATTGTGTCATATCCACTGCAGTGTGACCAGAGCACCATGTCTCAATTGCTGTTAGATACTCGCTGTTGCTTTAGAGACAGACAGTGTGTGTGTGTGTGGTTCAAGTTCTCTTTTAGTTTAGGGATGCTTTTGGGGTGGTTTATTGAGCCTGTATTTTATTGCTGAGATTTCCTTATACACATGATCAGACAGCTATTTATATTATTATACACAGTAGTAGATTTACATTGTGTGGCTTCTTTTTCTTCTCTTTGCCAGAACGTTGACCTTAGGTCTGGTGCTGCTGGTGGTCCCTTTCCTGCCAGCCTGTAACATATTTTTCAGGGTGGGCTTCGTCATTGCTGAAAGAGTGCTCTACCTGTCTTCATCTGGCTACTGTCTACTGCTGGCCTATTCTGTGGGACACTGCTGCTGCCACTGGACCAAATACAGGGTATGGTAGGCTGATGCCAAAAAAAAAAAAAAAAAGATCACAACAAAATAAAGGCTACCACATGGTGATGAGGAGCCTTCGGTTTCTAGCGAAGATTCAACCCAGTGAACTTTCTATTTATACAGCCACCAGGTCATGCTGTCTCAGTTAAAAACCCTTTGATTTAACCACCTGTTTATGTAGCTTTGAAGATTCAGTCACTCAGTGGTGCAGTTTAGGGACAGACACGAGAAATGACTAATGACTCACCTATAAAGGGTTGATAACAGCAGGTGGTGTCCACGTGTTACATAGATACATTTGCAGTCTATTAACTCTTAAGTAAATCGTTTTTTTTTTTAAGCTTAAGGGCTTTAATGACTTACAGTTCATGCTTGTTAAATGTTGTCTTTTTTTCTTTCGCATTCCAGAAGCTGCTGTGTGCGTCTGTGCTTGCGCTCTTGTGTGTATATGTAGCTCGCTGTGCTCTCCGCAGTCACCAGTGGCGGTCAGAGCAGAGCCTCTTTACCAGTGCTCTGACTGTCTGTCCGCTCAATGCCAAGGTAAAGATCCATGTTTTGTGTGTTTGCCTGGCTTTACTCTACAGGATATATCAAATCTGTTACCCAGCATGTGAAAATAAATGATGGCTATACACTTGAATTTACACTCACAGTCTGATGCCTAATGTGTTGATGACTGATTCCTCAGGTCCATTATAATGTAGGTAAGAATTTGGCTGACAGAGGGAACACTACTGCTGCCATCGCATATTACAGAGAGGCAGTCAGGTATGTCTCCTCACAAGCATCGACAATCCAATCAGCTACTTGCGAGTTGACTAATATCTGAGAGAGGGGCTGTTAACTGTTTTGTGTGGCTTTCAGGCTCCATCCTACTTATGTCCACGCCATGAACAACCTGGGGAACATCCTGAAGGAGAGGAATGAACTGATTGAGGCAGAGCAGCTGTTATCTAAAGCAGTTTCTATTCAGTATGTTGTTCAACACAAATGAATACAGCACTCACTACACACAAGCAACTGTTTCATTTCACTGGGTCCAGCACTGAATAACTTGAAAAAGCCCCTACTGATAGCGTTGCGTTTTTTTTAATCTCTCCAGGCCTGATTTTGCTGCTGCTTGGATGAATCTTGGTATAGTTCAGAACAGCCTGCAGAAATTTGATGAAGCAGAGCAGAGCTACTGGAATGCCATTCGTTTCCGGAAAAAATACCCAGACTGCTACTACAACCTAGGACGCTTGGTGAGACCCCAGAGTGTAATACTGTTTAACAGTTGCTGTCTTTAAAAAATCAATTGGTAATATTTAAAAAAAAGTAGGAATGATCAATTTATAGTTTATTTATAACACAATTATCTTCTTTTGTTTTTTTGTTTTTAGTATGCTGACCAGCAAAGACACGTGGATGCCCTGAACGCATGGAGGAACGCGACAATGCTGAAACCTGACCACAGCCTGGCTTGGAACAACATGGTCATTCTACTGGACAACACTGGTATCAAAAATACACACACAAATGTAACTGCAAATATATACACTGAAAACTAGACAACAACGAGTAGTTTAAGACATATAAAAATGCTCTGCTTTGAATGGTAATTTTTGTCTTATATCAACAAGAATATTAAATTATCTAGTTAGAAATTATTTAAAAATACATCAACTCCTAATTGAAAAATCCAGAATTCATGAATATGCAAATATTGTTTATTTTAACAGTTTAACTGCAGAACAAGGTTTTACGTTTCCACATCATACCACTGTAAGTTGCAAACTGGATCACAATTAGCCT
The DNA here is from genome assembly GCA_036937835.1 of Pampus argenteus. NCBI lineage: Eukaryota > Metazoa > Chordata > Actinopteri > Scombriformes > Stromateidae > Pampus > Pampus argenteus. Next base: position 15,568,120 of record CM072872.1, on the reverse strand, counting down.
CCAAACTAGTTGTGATATCACAAATCATAGTCATAGGTACACGCTGGATGTAACTCAGATTTAAGCAACACATCATATCACAGCACATTCATCAGATGAATATGAAACAGCATCCAGAGTCAAACTCTGCACAAACGTTTTTCTGCACAGTGAAGCTCAAAACATCCAACTGAAGAATAACACATTTTAAAGGGAGACAAACTTAAATGTTTTCTTGTGCTGCTAAAAACTGCTAAAATATTTATTGCTATTCTAGTAATAAGAAAAAATAAGAATATGAGTAATAGATAACAATATTCACCCATTTGCGAATGTATGGGTCTTTACTTTCAAAGAGCTCTCTGTTCTGTGTGCAGCTTTGCAGCATTAACAGCCAAGAAACACAGCGTTGTTATTTTGGAAAGGCAGGAAATCTAAATGGCCAACAAGATTAGACCGGAAGAGCAGGAATCAGCAATGCTTGAAATTTATGTATTAAAGCTTTGTGTTCTGAGTTTTGAAGGCACTCTTCCCTGCCGTGTGGAGAATGCTCTGATTTCCAAACGCTCGAGCCGTTTTGTCAGAAGCCGCTCCCGTGGGGGCGGAGTCTCCCAGGAGGGCACTGGAACTGTCCAATCAGAGCCCAGTATGTTCCTGATCAAACGTGGGCAAGCACAGCCAGAACAGCGCCCCCTCAGAGTCCCCCCACCGCATTTGTTCCCCAAAATAATTCTACCCCTCTCTCCAGCTCCCCACCAAACAAAATAAAAAAAAAAGAGAAAAGAAGAACAATGGTTGTCATTTTCAAATAGCAAGGAATTGGGAATATTCTTTTCTCTTTGGTCTTCGCTCTCCCTTTTGTTTTGATCATTACACAAACAAAAGGCAGAATCAGTGTAGATTCAGGCAGATAGGCACAGGCACCATCTCATATGTAGTCACATGTTGGCAAGCTGTGAGTGAAGGACACAGGCCGTGACTCAGAACATGACTGTCATTGTCTGTCTGACTGTCTCTCTCTCTCTCTTTCTCTCTCTCTTTTTCTCTATATTTGGCCAGACATCAGACGGGTCTGTGACAGAGATCAATAACTCAGTGGGCCTTGTGTTCAACCTTAATTAGGAGACTAAACCGCTCCTCCATGTGTGGAGAGGGAAAAACTCTGCTGACAAATAAAGCAGACAATCAGACTCTCCGTATACCAGCTGTTATTACAGTTACGTCTTATGATTCTGGGTTTTGTGTACTTTGATCATTAACACACATTCTTAGTAGCGTATGCACTGTCCACAATGTTGTGCAGCTTATACTAAAACATACTATGCGAACATGTGTCACAAGCTATACGTGTTGTGCGTGTGCATCACCAAAAATGATCGTCTGACATTTTTGGTATTTGTCTGTTCTGTTTTTGAGGTAACTTGGGTCAAGCAGAGCTGATCGGCCGGGAAGCGCTTAGGCTCCTCCCTAATGACCACACAATCATGTTTTCATTGGCTAATGTCCTGGGGAAATTACAAAAGTATAAGGTCAGTCAGTGCAGTATAAACTTTCAACTCAGATTATTGCTCTTCATGCATGTTGATGTTTTTAGTCCTAAAAGTCCTTCGTGTCTGTTATAAGTCAGGAGTGGTAAATTTATTTGACCAGTTAAGATTATTCATTGTTTTGTGTTTTTCCTCAGGAGTCAGAGGGCTTCTTCCTTCACGCTCTTCGGATCAACCCAAATGCTGCTAGTTGCCATGGCAATTTAGGTAAGGCTACTGCAACTTGGGCTGTACCACATATTTTATACTGAGTAGAAGAGAGTAAGAGAGATTCTAAGCATTCAAGAAAAGAGAATAAATATATAAATATTGTGCAACCTACATGACCTATATTGAACACACTTAGAGAATAGAGCTGAAATTGTTGCTGCTTGTCAGCTTGAAGAGTGTCTTGTTTTTTCTTCAGCTGTACTGTATCATCGCTGGGGAAAGCTGGAGCTGGCAAAGAAACACTATGAGCTGTCTCTAAAGTTAGACCCAGAGGCTCCGGGGACCAGAGACAACTACAACATGCTGCGACGCAAACTGGACCAGCGTAAACAGCACACACCCTGAGGGAGCCCACCAGGACCCCACCAGGACCCCTGCCTACCATGAAACACATTTCTACATTGTTCCAATTGATATAGTTTTATCACACTAATTCCGGCTTTGTACCATTTGGAAATAAAAACCATGGTTTGTGTACAAAGTTCTAGTTTTGGTCTTTGAAGAAAAAAATATATATAAAAATATCCTCCCGAGTAAAGAAGGAAGACTAAAAGGAAAAGCGATACTGGACAGTTGCAATTTGTCATTTTGTAACTTTAACTATTAGAGAGTTTTTTCATGTATGAGACTGCTGTCATTTGATTTCATGGGTCTGAGTTATATCAGGGGCAGGTGTGCTAGATGCCTGTGCTGGTTACATGGTCGTCTGCACTGGGCTGTTTTGTTGCCCTGTCTGAAAGCCACGTGGAACTGATACTTAGTGAACCCCATCTTTTCATCTCTTGACCCTTGTGTTGTGTCAGCTGGACAGAACGCTAAGCATGTGTGGATCCAGAGATTCTGTTGTAAAATTTATTTATGTTGGCCTTCTTTTAAGAGTCCCAAATGTTCCTATACTTAAAATATGTGATTCTTTTGGATCAAGAGCACTATGGCTGCAGCGTAATCTTTACTCAAGCAGGAAAAACACGGTGCGCTGATTGTTCATGAGAGGTATTAGTTGGCAACTGTAGGCCACTGGTGTGCCGATATGGTTACTGTTTGTTTTTTTAATACCCAGCTCTTTGTTCCTGAATGGGATGGCACTCCACCTTTGCCTCTCTGCTCCTCCTGGAGCATCTGTAGTTAATGGGAGAAAGGTGTTTGTGCTGGCAAGTTTTTCTGAAGTGTCCACAAGGAGACAAGGGGTCAGCTGAGACAGGAAACTCTCGACCGGTGCTGTATGAAAACAGCTCTATAGCACAGAGCCTTCAAAGGGAGATGGGGATGATCTCCCTGGGGACTATGCTTGCACGCGCACACACACACACACACACACACAGGCCTGCTCCTCTTGAAGAACACTGCTGAGGGAAAAGGCGACCCCAGTGTGAAACATCAGTCAACAAGTGTGCGCGGGAGGTCAAAGTTCAACACACTTCTATTTTTTCACCTGCTTCCTACAGCTTGCAGGAAACTTTTTGAAGCTCTGGCAGGCTGGTATGGTTTTGCTTTAGGGGCTGCTAAGTTTGTTTACACATACAGTACAATACACCAGTTGTTGCTTTGATGCTTGGAAGATGTTACTGATATTCTCATTGGGGGGTGCCACAGCACACACGACCAGCAATGTCCTTTGTATATGACCTCCTAAATATGCACCCTAATATCACATGATGAAATTTCCTTGTTGCTCAACTCTGTTTTTTATTTTTGCTGCTTTGATGTGAAGAGTCAATGGTAGATATATCTGAAATCACAACAAATAGAGCCTCTAAAGTGCATCCACACAGACACACACACACACACTGTTTAACTGAAGATTAAACCTGTTTCAACAAGACCCATGTAAAGGTCAGTGTGGTGAAAGGGCTTCATGCTATGGAGCGAATGCAGACAGAATAAAAATCAAAAAGATTTGGATAGTGACATTCAAGACTGAAAGCTTTTTCCCTTCTGTTATTATTTTTCGTCATGCAGTGAAACGTGCGGTGCTGCCGATGTACGCTTGGTTACAAAACCATCAGCTATTTGCCTTTATGTACTTATGGATCCTTTCTTTACCTTCTGTGTGATCCTCTCTTTCAGTGCCTGCAGCTGACTGTCTAGCTGCACGACTGTGCTGGCACATCAGTGGGGGAAGCCCACTTCTATCATAATCATTCTTTGAATACCTTTCATTATCATAAAATATGTTGGTATTAAAGGGATGGATTCACCGGCCGCCAACATCTTCATTATCCATTCTGACTGACAAAAAACCTGCTGTTCTAGGGAGTGACATTAATAAAAGATGGGATACTACAGCCTTATGAAGTCCTCTCCTTGTACTCTGGGCTTTCACTGTATACCTTTTACCTGCTTGGATTTGTCCATCACAATAATATAATGAAAGAAACTCCCAGGTGGGAGTTCTTTATTGTCTTCTATTAATCACGTCGTTAAATGATACGTTTTCATCATTGTAATCAATGGATTCGGGAGAATGATGACTGATTGTTTGTACATTAAAACCCTTCAAAAATCTGTAATACTAAAATTCAAAGAGGCATTTTGTTTTGATTTCCACAAAACTTGTTATAAAAAAAAACAAGAAAAAAAACATTGTCGTCCTTTTGTTCCAGTGGCATATTCAACAGCAGAACAAGAGGCAGGGGAGCACTAATTTGAACCCACTGAGGGTGTTTTGGAACAGCAGGTGTGCTATTTTGCATCTGATAAGCACCAACAGCCCCCCCCTCCCAACAAAATAAAGAAACACGGGGCTTATCAAAACCGCTTTATTGAAATATCCCGAGACATTTAATGAAGCGGCAGTGGGAATACACGCGGCGGTCACCCTGAAGACGAGTGACTGGCATTGCAAGAACACGGCCTTTTGATGCCCATTGTGATTTCACATTTGAGTCTTCGATTTATGATTGAGAAATACTGAACATTTTGGAAAGGCAAATACTGGTGCTGTCTATAATGTGAGTAGTTTTATTGTTTTTGTGGTATTTGGTGAGAAAGACTGCAAGCTGGCGTGGCAGCTTAAAGCATACACACACACGCACAGTCACAATCATATTGTATAAGAGTGGCTTTGACAGAGTTCTCGTCAATGTGACAGGATGTGATCAAGGGCAGGCCTGTGATGTGTCCGCTGGGCCTCTGTAGGGTCCTCACTGTCCCTCCCTCCTGCTCCCCCCAAACCACAACAATCCTAATGGGCTCTGATGGGCACCTCCATCTTGCCTGTCTAATTGATGTAAATAGTGCGCATTTGAACCCGCAGTCCTTCCCACCATCTCGGCCTGCCCCACCCTGTGTCTTATAACAGTAGGGGTCAGAGGTTAGGCTGACTGAGTGATCATTAGAATGGCGGTCCTTATTAGAAGAGCAGCTTGTCTGACACCCCATCCGCATCCCGAAGAGGGACCCACCCTGTCCGCTTCATCTAGATCATATTACATGACATGACCTCAGAACAGATACAACCAGTGCACTACAACACGCTAGGCCACTAGGGCACGGTGGCATTTTCAGAAGGGGTCCCCTCGCCTGTCAGAGCGCTTTCCTGACACCACTCTGTCCGTCTGGCTTGGATGCACTCTGTCATTTTAAGGAGTGCTACTGTCAGTGGTTATTGGGACCATTGTGTCTACATGTCTTGGCATTTTCAGTGGTGCTCTTCGTAACGGAGCATCCAGCCACCCTCTTGAGAGTCCGTGATGTCGCGGCCAATGATTAATAGTTAGAGATGGGCTATAAAACGTCCAGTGTGGCCAGATGCTAGCCAGGGCTTTGCTGAACTGATATAATGGACATAGTCTGCCAATTTGGCTCCCTTACAAAGCCTGGAAGTTCCCCAAGATTGATTCTGTTTCTGTGTAGCGGTGCCCTGGGGGCTGAATGTTGAGGATGCACTCTTGTGAAAAATGTTGTGGTGTATTATCTTCAGCTGAGAAAAGCACAATGAGTGATCATTTATATATATAACAAAATGGCAAATGTACTCACTGACATTTGCATGCAACAGTGAAAATTTAAGGCGATTTATGATCATTTTTATCATTTTTTAAGTCAAGGAAATGCTCTTTGGCTGTGGATGAAAAGGGGGGTGGGGGGGGGGGGGGTGACTAGGATAATTTGCAGCAGGAGTCCTCTGAGGCTGTTTTGCAAAACAAAACGAAGCAGCTAGACCCTTATTGAAAAATATAGTGCAGTGAGACGGAAATTTATTAACTGGCACCAGTTAATGTGTGCATTATTCATTTCTGGCGAGCATGAAAAATGATCTAAAGAGGTTTGAAATTGCAGACGCGCAGGCTGACTGCACAGTGGCTGGGCTTGCTGGTTCGTTTCATCCTCTTGCAGGGGTGTTTGGGCAGAGAGGTGGAGGGCTTGGAGGGACACAGGGATGGAGGATGGAGGGGAGGAGTGTGAGCCTCTTTCTGGACAGTAGGGCTTTCCAGTAACAGCTGTGCTTCTCTCACGAGGGGGCGGCAGCAGCACTGGGAGAGAGGCTGCTTGGGACAGATGGACCAGCCCGGCACCACCTCCCCTCTCACCTCCCACCACCGCTTCTCTTATTAAAAATACATCTCCACCACTATTAATGTGTGTAGCTGAGCGTATGTACATGGACACTCCTTGTTAGTATATGAATGTAAAAGTGACAGAAAAAGGCCCATCATCTGTTTTACTAACTGTATTTAAAGTGTCAGGTGTATGTAGAGGTACAGCACCACAGAATGTGAAGCTGCACTGAGTTTTGGGCAAAAAGAAGGATGTTTTCATTTTTTTTTTTCTTTTCATCTTCTTTCTAAGCTTAGTTTCTTCTCGATTGCCCTCTCGCTTTTGAACCCATCCCATCCTGTTGTTCTCTCTGACTTTCTTCTTCTCCTTCTTCTCTCCACCACTGCTACAGTAGGAGGTTGTGGGCAGGAGTCGGTGCCAGTGGCATATGGCTTTCCACTGTGCTAAACATTCATACAAAAGACAGGCCCATCAGTCATGGCTGTGGCTGGATGAGGGGAGAGAGCAGGCCTCTGATGAATGGTGTTTAGGACTTACCTGCTGTTAAAACATTACCTCCCAAACACCCGCTCCCGGAAGCACGCGCAACATTAAGAACTGTATAATATCATGAAATACGACCCTTGTGTGCACACATCATGTATGCCAGGTTATAGCAAATAATAAATATGCTTTTTAAACCCCTTACTCAGAACCCCAGGTCAGGCCTTCATAGACCAATTAATGCAGAGCATCTGCTGTATAGGGGGAGCATGCTGAAGAACTTCCGAGGCATTTTAGGGCTATTTAATAAGGAGGAGAGCTGCTTCCTGCTTGCTCCAATAGCTCTCATTGCTAGAGTAAGCATGGAATGGGTCTCCTCGATTAGACCAAATTAATCCATTCTTCAGGGATTCTTTTTCTGGTTCTATGGTGAAACCGGCGCGCCTTTGTTCTTCCTTGAGCCCCGGTGTTTTTTCTGCCAAATTTAACAGAAGGCTCAGAGGGTAACAGGGGTCCAACCCAATATCACCTTCTGGAGCAGAGCAACTAGCAGAGAAAGACAATCAGCCTGAACCCTGCTGTCTCCAGCACAAAGTGAAAAGACTCTAATTGGGCTTTTTTACGCTGCATTTTCCTGCAGGATTGCTGGATCATGAAAAAGCAATTAAACCTCAGAGCTGCAATTCATTCATTCTCATTTTTACCCTTTCATTGGAAAAAGACAAAATTAAAATCACTTATGTGAGTCAAGATTTATGCTTTTTGTGATTTTCTTTTTTTTTTTTTTTATTTGAGAGAGACCAGCTGTTGGATTAAGGAATCCTATATTAAGTCAAAAGGATATATAGTGGGATTACAAGATTTTTCAATAGATTCCAAAAGCACTCGTGTAAATTCAAAGGAGATCTTTAAACTACACTAGTTTCTTACAATGAGCCTTACCTTCAAAAAGTGTAATATAAATACTGTATAAAGACTGTAGTTCTTAGTGTTGCATCTAGAGGCAGTGCTGCCTACAAAACCAGAACCTCAGGACGGAAAAAAAAGAGAAAAAGATGAAGTCTTGAGAAAACATTGGTTTTATTTTATCTGTATGAAGAGAAAAATGTGCAGGTCAGGGATCAAAGATAAAACATAAAAGCATGTCATATGGATTTTTATAAAAGTACAACACCTCTCTAAAAGAGATTTAGCTTTAGTCTCTGAGAGATTGATCCATTTCTGCAGTTGAATATCAATTATATTTCAAGACTTGCAGTTAATGTGTAAAATACTGTTGATCATGATGAAACCAAAAATAAAAACTTAAAATTATGATGTTTATATATAAAATGTTTATATGAATAAATACATTATTTATTTGATTTATAGTGGCAGTGTAGTGTTCCCTTGAGAAAATGAATATACACAGAAAATATTTCCAAAAAAACAATATTTGAGTAAATGTTTTGTATAACCACCATGTTCACAATGCAGGAGAGTCTTAATTAAAGTTTCACTGGCTGTGTTGTAATTACAAAAAAATAAATAAAACTAAACAGTGTATGTGCATTAAGCAGAGGAATGAAAACCTCATTTATTAGGGGTAAGTTTTCTCTGTTGGACTCTGAAACAGACAGCATCGAGTAAAGTAAATGAGTCCATGTCAAATATTCATTGACAAAAATATGTACAGACAATATGCATTTAAAACTTTATAGCTAATATAACTTTATATACATTTCAGAAAGATAAAATAAAAAGTTTTGCATTTTAAAATCTGAAAGAAAAAAACAACATTTAAATAAATGAATCATTAAAAACAAGTAGTTAAAAAGTGATGATAATGATTAAATGTCCAAATTAAATGTATTAAACTAAATTCTACATACGCTATATGCATACTAATAATTACACTTCACTAACTTACCTTCAGTTATTTTCATATATATATATATATATATATATATATATATATAATTTATTTTATTTTATTTTCTGTGCAGGCATTTTTCTTACTGGTATTTTAAAAATGTTCTCAGTAACAACTCATAATTAGAGACATGCATGATAAATACCCACCATTTGCCCTCTTTTCAATCCAAACATTGTTAACCAAGCGCTTAAATATCTCATAACTCATAACAAATGTTCCAGTCCGCAGAGTCCATACATCGTAAATTAGGTCTGTTAATGTACTCTACTCTGCTTCCCAGACATAGAGAGGGGATCTGGCGGGTGTACACACACACACACACACACACACACACACACACAAACACACACTATGCTGTAGGGTTGGCTTTGCATGCACTTTTGTTTTCCCACCATGCACAAAGTGATCAACTATCACACCCCAGACGGTGAGATGTCAACATGAAATACCTTCATTTGCATCAGCTTTAAAAAACTGCCTGACTTCTTGTTTTGCCAGCGACCCACCAGTGTCTCCATAAAATTCACTTTAGCCACAGGGGTCCTGAGACCTTGCTAAATACTGCCCCAATACTGCTGTCAACAGTCCGTCAATCACATGACAAATCCTTCTGATTAAACAGAGCTTCACTCGCTGCTTCACAATGGATGTGAAACAACCGAATTAAGTCTGAAAGTGCCAGTACTGCAGAATTATGTCATTATGCTGTCTGTTTCATTATTTTAAAGACATTTTTAATTAATATTATAGAATGTAAAGATCAAACTTTAAAATTGCCAGAGCAATAATTTAAATATTAACACTTTTGTGCACACTTTTGTCTTTTTTTTTTTCCTGACAATACGATTGTTTAAATTGTTTCTGCAAACGTACCGTTTCATGGAGCAAAGCCTGTTTTGTGAGCATAAACAAGCAAATAAACAAATAAAATATTGTAAAATGAATTTGTTGCAGTGTTTGGATCAAATTTAAAATTGTGCAATGACTTTTAATGAATCTGTAAATGCAGTCTTTCCTGACAGCAGGTATATTTTAAAATTAAAACTTTGTTTTACAGTTGATTTAGTAAACAGAGAAGGGCACTAAATCATTATTTAATGAATCAGTGAGATGCATCATACAAATCGAGCCTTGCTAAGAGCATCTAAGCAGCCTGGAAAAAGCCTCAGACAGACAGCTGAATAAAAGACAGGCTGTAGAGGCAACATCTAATCTGACTCGGATAGCTGATACAGCCCTGCCACGTCTAAATCCTGGAGGTTTGGTCTGAAAAGGAAGGATTTAACTTAAACTCCTTTCAACGTGCTAAATGTGTTTTTGTAATTAAACCCATACAATTAACACTGACAAGCACAGGTCAAAGAGAGCACAGCTCCCCTGTTCAAATGAACCTCTGCAAGTGAAAAGGGACAGAGAAAGAGGAGAAGAGAAAAGAGAGATGAAGAGGGAAAGATAGAGGGAGAGAGCACATGCTGCCGTACCACACAAAGTTACAAAAGCTGCTGCAGTGAGAGAGAGAGAGAGAGACAGAGAGAGAGAGAAAGCAGTGAATGAATGAAGGGTGAAGTGGGGAGAAGAGTGAGAGAGGAACCTTCATTGAAGCCGTATGGATTTCAGCATTCGGGCTATATAGTGCTCTGCAAGTTAACCTCCAGACCACAGTGTTTATTCTGGGACTGTGTTCCAGATCTGCGGGGATATCTAGTTCCCTGACATCAAAGCCACAGAGCTGTTGGAGCAAAGCTTTTAGCTGCTCCTTAAAACCCGACATTAAGTGAATTGGAGCAGCTGTGGCAACGTGTGACAATATTTATACGATAAATACGGCTCCACATGGCTGGGGAGTAATGGATTACCGATTGCAGGATAACTGTAATTTTACCACAAAAAAAACAAACAAACTATTTGCAATGAGACAACAACAAAAACAAAATTAAAAAAAATTCAAAGAAAGTGAAGGCACAATGAAATAAAGGTTTAAAAAAATATGCAGGAATGATTTTACCTTTAAAATCATGAAGAATAAAGGTGAGAAGATGATCAAATAAATATGAATGTACTTCATTATTATGTAAATTATTATAGTTGCGTTATACAAATGAGCAAACTTTTGGGGGCAAAGTAATTCTAATGTCTCTGAAATATTGTGTTTCTGCATGATTAATCCACTGGATTAATCACTTATTATAGGCTCAAGCAGATAAGCAGCATTATGTGACATTTACTGAAAAGTTACAGAGACAGATTGTTTTTTTGCATCTTGAATGATGAATGATGATTTTGCTTACCTCTTCTATAACTCACCTGTAATATTATAAAATTATAAGATTCTATGAAGTTTATAAAAGCATTGTGTATATGTGCATTCAGATTAAATTTAAATCAAATTATCTGTCTTGTAAATACATTTTATGAAATAAATTAAAGAAGTGATCTTGTATTTAACATATCTTTTCACAAACTGCACTAATTTGTATATTTGTGTATTACTTTGTCATATTGAATATTCTGTTGAGCTTGTCTTGGCAGCTTTGAAGACCAGCAATTAATACAATTTTCAGTTGTATCAATAAGATGTAAAATGTATTTTATATTGCATTAGACAATTAAACATTAAACAAGTGATTTATGTTTTCTGTAATTTCTTCTTTCAGCATTCTCCCTGTGTAACATAAAATAACGATTGAGGAAATAAATAAAGCTGACAAGAGATTTTTTTAAAATCATGCAGTTAAAAAAAATTCTGTCCAACCAGCCATGAAATCATAACGGACCTCATTCAGAGGCCACTGTGATGGTCTGCTCGTTATTGTGGAGCCATTGAAAACATTTGTACATCTGTAGCTTCCGAGCACCACATTAAAGGATTTAATAGAGTGAAGTGAGGCCTGCCAAATGAAAAATGGAAAAAAGAGAAGAAAATATTTCTTCAATATTTGTGTTGACTGAATTATCTAATTATAATTATAGTTCATTTTAATCTCTAAATGTTTTAACCAATCTGACTCTTTTCTAATTAATATATTATGCAGTGTGTCATCTTTGTTGCCGCAATTACACAGCTGACATATTTTTTAGAAAACATGGTAACAATATCTACAATTTTAAAAAAACACATTTATGCCAAATTATAACTGAGTTTTATTTTCAGTATTTCTTTTTTGTAATCACTGAGAAAATGGATCGTTCACTTTTTGCACAAGGGTCACGAGGGAGCCTCCGCGCAACTCCTCCCCTGCACAAACAGCCAGAAGAGCTGCTCCACTGCCATGATCTTAGTGGGTTCTTAGCGTGTGACCCATGTCACGGGCCTCAAGGCCTGATGGACACAGCTGTCTTGCCGCAGGCAAAATGAACAAGGAGGGACAGTGGGAAAAGATACAGACAGGAAAAAAGGAGAAAGAGAGAGAGAGAGGGAGTGCAAAATATTGTGTGTGTGTGTGTTTGGCTGTGTTGTTGATTGTCCTTTGGCACTTTCTGGGGCATGTGCCCACTCAGCATGTCATCCCGCTTATTCAGCACCCCACGCCGACCAACCAAAAAACTACGCACCACTGACAGCACAGCGACACACAAAGTACAGTCACACAAACATTTTTGACACAATGGGAGGAAGCAGCACCTCTCATGTCGCTGACCATCACATCACATAGAGCATGGCAGGTGAGACACACAAGCACAGGTACATTACCTGGACACCACACAGCAGCACCATAAAACATAGCTGGGGAAGTTTCTGGATGCCATAAAGGAAGGCATATAAAACTATTGAATCATCACAAACTCTACCGAACTTTCCTGCGATGTCCTGAATCACACACACACACACACATGCCAGATTTTAATTGAGAACTGGACACATTTTACGTTACGTTACTAAAACATGTTTAGTTTATTGGCAAAGAAGAGCTGGATGAAATTAACAAAAGAAGTCCATGTGTATTTTATTATGCTTTGTATAGTATGTTGCATTTATGGTTGAGCAATATGTCCAAAATCACTTTCAAAATATTAATTTGAATATTTGTCTGATGTGGATATATGATATAGCAAATACATGCAATATCACACACACACACAATCAAATTAATGCTCTGTGAAATATACTGTTTTTTCTTAGTTTTCATATGCAGACATGAGCCCAGCTCCAGTCTATAGAATAATATACTCTCCTTCACTAGAGTAACTAACTGGCTCCTCGGTGAGGCCCTGTCTGTGGCGGACAGGGCCTCACAGAGTCAGCCAGGGCTGGACAGGGATGGGGAGGCACAGAGCGCATGTTAGGAACAGAGGAAAGCGCCACTCTGACTGGAGGAGAGCCACATGTGTTGGGCTGCCGAGAGAGACTCCGACACTGCTCACGCTGTCAACATGCTGACATATACATACGCAAACATTTGTGTGGAGGTACAGACACACACACAGACACACACCAGTGCACATACACACTGCAGGGCCAAACCAATTAACACCCTGCCACAGCACAGATCATATTCTGAGCAGTAGTGGAACAGGAGGGCATATGTGGATAATCATACATGCAAATTAGATGAACAAGGAAAGCATCTAAATTCTGGCAGCGACTCGTGACAACACCTCAAAGTAAAGCCCTGAGTCACCTATCAATAATACATATATATATATTCTCACATAACAAAGAGTTGCATAATTTCATAATCTCATTAATAACATTTCTTTCAATGACTTGTTTATACACAGCACGTTTAGACAAAAACTGAATGAAAACACTTTAAATTTAAAATTGAACCTCACTCAGCCAAATAAGTAGTGGCCTGTGAATTTGTTAATAATTTAGCATGTGAAATAAAGACATTTAACAGTACCAGTAATCTTTCGGTGTTTCATTTTGGTGTTTACGGTGCTGCCGAATGGAGACTTACTGTTAATATGAAAGACAGAGCAAGACACTTATCTGTACCTGTCCCTGAAGTTTGGCTCCGAAGCCAGAAGATGGCAACATACCTCTGGCTGAGACACCGGCCTGCCTCCATGCTCTTTTACTTATTTATGCATTCACATGTTCACCTAGTGCTTCATTTACTTATTTATTTATATATTCATTCATTTACTTGTGCTGCAATACAAACATTATAAGTCTCGGAGAGAGGAGCAGGTAAATTTATTGAATTATTCACTAGATTCCTGACTTGACTACTGGTGGTTAAACAAGATAAAAGCCACACACACAAAACCCCTAAGGTTACGTATGTGGTGTACGTGTATGTGTCTATGCACATGTGTGTGTTTCTGTATTATATTCATACCCTGTAGGTAAAGGGTGATGGATGGACAGTGTAGTAGCAGCAGCAGCGTACATCTTTAAATATCCGTGGTGCTGAAGCACAGTTCACCATTCTTCTCTCTTCTTCCCCTCCTCATCCTCTTCACCGTATGACATTAGTTACATAAGCAAACGGACAGAGACCGCTACAGGCTTCCAATGTCAACACCCAAAGGTAAAGATATCAGCGCAAGTCTTGACTAATGCGGAGGGGCTGACTTTCCAACAGGAGCGTGTGAAGAAGAGACACAACAGAGTGAATGGGAAATGAGGCTCCTAGTTACAGTAGTAGTAGTAGTAGTAGTAGGTCCCATTATACGACTGGGGCTGATCCACTTTACCCACTACTCACAGCAAAGACTGTCACTTCAAACAGACTGGGCTAAGATGAGTATATTTGCCATGGTAAACAATTTAATATTTGATGTACAGTACAGTGAGCTACCCTCCCCTCATTTTTTACTCCACTCTCCACTGTTTTTTGTATATGTGTGTGTGTGTGTGTGTGTGTGTGTGTGTATGTGTGTGCATGCGTGTGTGTCCGGCTGCTGGCGTAGTCTGCTACATTGGAAAGAGATGACGATTAAGTAAACATTTAAACATATTATTATATTATCATTATATTTTTTAAAACACATATTTTCCCAATTAGTAGAATATAGTAATATATAGAAGATACTACTGCATCTTTGTTTTTATTCACCCCGTTTATAAAATGTTCACCACTGAGACCTTTGTCATCAGCAGCTGTCATTGAGAAAATTATTTTGTAATTTGGGGGAATCAACCCAATAATTAGATTATTTTCCAAACAGACGTTGACAGCGATTAAGCAGAAATACTGGAATCTGTTTACACCATCAAACAGCAGGTTTGGATTTCATATTGAATCCTATTTATTTTTAATGTTTTTTTTTTTTTTTGTATCGATGCCAAGATGAGAGGAGTTTTGTAAGTAGCTACAACCATCAATAGGGATTCATCTGAAACAAAATTTCACATCAATATCAAACTGATCGAACTGTAGAGTTGTATTAAATCTCTGTGTTGGGTGTGTGTGTGTGTGTGTGTGTGTGGGTCCGTGCCAAGATGGCCCATGGGGGCAATGTGGCACGACCAGGAGGAAGGAGCCAGTTGGACGGCTGAAATGTAAGAGCTGGGAGCAGAACAATTACAGCAGTCACTTACCATCACAGTGTCTGGTTGAGGCAATGGCACAGCAGGATGCCGCAGGGCAAGAATGATGCTTTCATCCAGCTGGTATCACAAGATCAAGCTGGTCATGCCAGAAATGACAAAACAATATGCTGAGCCCAGTAAAAGCTTTTAAACATGCTTTTTCCCTCCTTTTTTTTTTTTTTTTTTAATAATTAAAACATACAAATTAGAGATACAAAAGACTCACCTGTGGCGACCAGTTAGCCCGCTCACTAATTATGTGAATGTAAAATAAGGATTTAGTATTAAAATCTGATATATCATGGCAAGAAAATTAATAATAATTCTTCCACCTGTTCATTTAACTCTTTTCTTTACAACATGATTTGGGATGCTCAACCTCAGTGTGTCATTTGGCATCTGTCACAGTTTTAGGGAGGTCCATCAGCAGACATGACAAACGCAGATATTTTGTCAGGTTTCAAAATCAGATTTAATATCCTACAGCTAATAAAATACTTTCAGGTCCAGATGGGGAATGTGACTGGAGTGAGAAACTTAAAAAAAAAAAAAAAAACGTGACTGAGTGCGTGTGCCAAAATGATCACCTACAGACACGGGCATTGAATCACATGCATTTATACAAATATCAATATATCTCCATGCAAACACACAAACACACACACACACACACAAAGAGCGCTGAGGCAGCTGACCGCATCTGTACCTCGTCCTCAGGTTCAGTGGCGGCCACTCCTGCAGCCTCACCTCCCCTTGTCACGTCTGATTCTCCTGGTAGGATCCATCATCTGGTTGGCAGCCTGGATGCCAGTCAGCTGCTTCCCAGGGGACTCCCAGGCGATGGGAGCTGGGAGGCACTGGGCTGAAGCCTCCCCAGCTTCAGCAGCAGCTGTGAGGGAGACAGAGAGAGGTGCGGCACAGATGTGGGAGTCTGGAGCCAACAGAAGGTATGGCTGATTTCAGTGTCGGCCATGTTTGTTATTCCACCTTTTCCTGGGAGGAAGAAGCAGGACCTTGATCTGGCTCACAGCTAAACACTTAGCTTTTGTTCCTGGGATGAATAACTGCAAGGAGAACGAGGCGCAAGGGAAAATGAAGGAAAAAAGGAAAAAAAGACTTGGGGCCAAAGGAGAAATCCGGCGACCAAGTGCAGAGTGAGGATGGTCATTCTATACCCCACTAAAGCTGTGCCCCATTATAGAACAAGAGCCTCTGAGCCACGGCACACCTTTCCTTTTGCTGCAATTCCTTGAAGCCAAAAACAAAGTCACACTCTATAACACAATGCCTGCACGTCATGCCTAAAGTAAACTAATACATCTTAATTTGTGGATATGAATCTGTTTACATGTGATGCGTTCATTCTGTACATTAACGGCGAAATCGCATTCAAATTTTGTATAAACGGCGGTGAAGTTTGGATCTTTTGATCTATAATTGCCTTTAATGACAAAATGTTGTAACTCTGTTAAATATACCAACGGTGTGAAGGGATTCAACCCACCGTACACAAACTTGCTCTACTGACTCTCAGTGGACCCATGTGATGAATTGTAGCAGTCAAAATCATACTGTAGCTAACGCTCATAACCAGATTTTCACAGGGAATTTTGCACAACTTCATCTCGTAGTAACACTATCCACCTTGTAAAAATGAACACCCTCTTCTAACAGCACAAGTGAGAAATAGGATAGTTTTCCCACTGAGTTCCCAGATGTAGGATTGCCATTGTATTCACACACCCGGTGTTAGCCCAAGACGGCACCCTCAAATACAGCTCTGTCTTGGCTATGCAGAAAAAACAAGACTGTGATATGGAAGAAATGGCAGTGTGAAGCTGTCAGTACAAAATGCTTGTTTATACTAGGATAACCCAGAAAGCAAAATTTGATTTGAAATCTGACGTTCTCCTCTCATATTGCATCTGAAAAAAACAAACATTGTGCTAATAAATATTTGAGTTCCCATGATGTGCCTAATGCTAGAAAATGCTTTGCATGTGTGTGTGTGTGTCTGTGTGTGCAGTACAGCGGAGCAGAGTACATCTGCAGTGGTAAGGAAACAGGCTGTTAGCATACAGCTTTGACAACTCCATCAGGCCAGTCTCAAGGTAGCTGTCAATCACAACAAATCATCTCATCCCTCAGCGCTGCGAGGACCTCTCTCCACTACTACACACATGACAGGCCCCTACAGCTCTATTTACCCATGCACACCCTCTCGGTGCCAATGGGTTTGTAATTAGACAACAGGAAAAAGAAAAGAAAGAGACGGGGGTAGGTGGTAAAAGTAAGTTAGTAACAAATTTGGATACAAAGCAAGTGAATGGTGCCTTTTCATCAGTGATGTTGGCATTTGAAGAGTGGGTTGGCACTTCCATGTTGGCCATGTATTGAAAAGCAAAGGCATTCTCATTCACTCTCCTATTTAAGGAACAATGTGTGTGTGTGTGTGGTTGTAAATGTGTGTTTGTTTGTGTGTAAGTGGGTGGGGTGGGGGGTGGGGGGGAGTGAGGGTGTCACACACAGTCCTGATTTGCAAGACTCATTTTCAGCTATTTATAATTAGATTAATGTGGTGATGGCATAGCACAAAGCCGGGCCCACTCCACTTCCATCCTAGAGCATATGAATTAGGGGCAAAACACTTCTCTCTATTCCAGGCAGAGAGTGTGCTGGTGTGAGTGTTTAGCATACCCTTTATGATGGGGAAAGATGTTAATTGTGTGCCATTACCTCTAAACTGTTTGCTTGTTGTATTAATCACTGTGCTAATTGATGCAGAAATAAAATTGTTGCCACAGGCGAGGAAGGGACTGAACCAGAATCAAGGATGGAGGATAAAAGATTATCGTAGTGAACATATGGAGATGGCACCGCTTTGAAAGTCTGTTCTATATGCCCACCAGCACCGCATGGGATGATGAGCAGACTGCTAAAAACTGCACATTTTTCCTAATGTAAGTTTTTACGTAACAAAACATGAGCCACCCTCACATTTACCAAACACACTGAATACTTGATGGTTAAGAAAGACTGTGCTCAGTGTCAGCGTTTCCTTCTTTTTCAAAGATTCATTTTGTGTTCATTAAGACAATTCAAAATAACATTCTGGTATTTAAATTACTAATTATTATGAAGTCACTTGCATGCAACTTCGGCATGATTTGCTGCAAAAGGGTTGAAATAAAAATAGTTCAAACTTGGTGACTGCATTGGAGAAGAGAAAAACAAAGAAAACAAAAAGACATGAGTGAAAAGAAGGCAATCTTAGCTAAAAACAACCTTGTAGGGGAATGGATGCATTAGGATGGGAAAGATGCCGCCCATTCAAAGCTCGTGCTTGCAGCTATCAACTGGACTCTTCTTGTGAACTAATTGAAACAATGGATATGCTTTCCTCACTAATTTGTAACGTTTTCAGTAAAAAAGGTTCAGTCATTATAAAATATGGTATGTAAAATAATGTGCAGGTGCCAACCAGAAGCACAGAGGATTGAATGTGCGGCTGTACGCCTCACCACCTCACTGCAATGTGAAACAGGGGATAAACAGAGGCAGTCATTTAAAGATCTGTAAGTCCATTAGGAGGCAGGCAGTGAATGAAGAGATTCAGAGAGAGCTTCGGAGGCCCTCGCCAGTGGACCAGCCCCTGCCTCTAAACCCGCTGTGTTTTTGTATGCAGATTCCCCTTGTCAGAATTCATTTATTCAAAGAGAGAGTGGGTTATGAGACAAAAATAGACGCATTCACATTCGTCTTGAAAAACATTTGGAATGCTAATGCCATGAGAACATGCCGTTTATGTGCTTATGTTTGTGTAAGAATCTGATCCTGTGCTCCCTTGGCTTGTTGGCCAAGAGGTGCAGTTCACATAGACAGGAGAGCACTGATACTGCTTACAAGGTTCAATAGTCTAGATCTGCACTTGGGAAACACTTTTTATATTGCCAGGAACTTTTAGCATTGGCACTCAACGTATGCAGCGGTTTGATCCTCCGGTAAAATCAATATTTTTTTTGAGGGGTCATTAGATCATTCTGTTCAGAGCCAACGTTCATACAATTGCTCCTTTGTTTGTCCTTGGTGATAGTGACAAAATCGCCTGCCCTAAACTAAGAAATGATAAAATCTCCAGCGTCTCACAATAGCTCGAACAGTTTCGTCACAATCTTGTCCTCTCTGTCTGTTTCTCTCTCTGTGTTTGTCTCCCTCTCCCACGCTTTCTCTTGCTCTGCACAGGTGGTAGGAGCTTCCTGGTAGAGTCTTTCTCATTCCTTTTTTGTTCTCCTCCAATTGCTCTGATCGGGAGCTGTTGATGATGATGACGGTGCTGGCTGCCCATTGATTTGCTGTGGCCCCTAGTTGGGAGTTCACAGCAGATGACACTCTTCCTTTGGCTTTAATTAGAGCTGCCTCCATCTTCTCTTCTATCCTGCCCTGGATGTGGTTTTGCACACAAAAAGCTCCTACACACATGAAACTCCCTGCTAGGAACTAGCCAACACTCACACTGCTGCAGTTAATATTTAGTACCTTCACTATAAACCTGCATGGTCAAGGAAGAAGTTTTGTTTCTTGTGCTATAAATAAAAAAAAACAATCATTCTTTATGCACATGTGCACAGATACAATAAAAACATTACAGATGTGCACAAATGCAAATATGTATGCACTGTGCCCGAATTATTATCCTGATCACAGGAGTATAATCATATTAAACTGGTGGGATGACACATTTTGTTCATCCTTATATCACCCATGGGGCATTGTCCTTCCCCCTGCTCTGCCAGGAAATACAGAGGCCTCAACTTACCATCTGTCCCAGACATGAGCCCCTCCAAACCTGGGTGGAAGAGAGTGGACAGAGAGAATCCATGGTCTGGACAGGGCCTATTATCTCTGTGGTCATGGGTCCTTGCACATATTTCATGGTTGCTCCCAGGGAGTCTTCTCACAGCCATTAGCAGACCGTATTCATTTAAAGCACTCTTGTGAACTGCATAGCTCTCTTTCACTGTTGAGAAACAAATGAGATAAGAAACAAATGAGATGAGATCTGAAGGGCCATCGTAATACACAGAACATTCAATTATGTTCGGCACAAATCTGGCTCTCACAGAACCCATCACCACTTTCTTTTCTTTTTTCTTTTTTCTTTTTTTGTCTCCTCTCTTTGTTAACCCCTGACATGGAGACACAAGTCCATCGTGGGCGTTAGGACGCTGACAAACCAAGTTGACATTCATCCATCAGGTAAAAAAAATCTACAAAACACGGGACTGACACCAGAGACCAGGTTTCACATTGTATTAAGCCCCTTGTGTGGTTTGGTTTAGGCGACAAAAGCACTTTGGTTAAGGTTAGTGGCAGCTTGTGGTTTCAGTTCATTTTCAATGAACACATTCTGGATTGTGTTTCTCTAACTAAGTGCTGCCATTGCCCAAACATATGAGAAACTATAATAGTTTGATATTGCTCATTAAGGGAGTGTAATGCAAAAAGTTAACTGCAAAAGAAGAGATCCTCGGAAAATATGATCCTGTCAAACTTCCTGAAAATGTTGACATGATGAATTTGGTCCATGGAAACACACACACACACACACACACACACACACACACAGATCTCATCTCTTTGTGCCAACATAGACTATGTGCAGATGCTAAAATGCACATGCTTGACCGCATGCTTGTAGACAAGCACATAATCAATGCTGTCTTACAGCAAGGCTGACCAGTGGGGGGGCATGACCTGCCAGGTGACCCACGCATGTCTCCACTAGTGCCCGTGCATGCCTGTGAGTGTGTATACTGTATGTGTCTATTAGAGTGAAAAGTCATCTGTTCATCCATGCGAGCGTAGTATATTTCAGTTTACAGGTTTAGAGGGATACTGAGCATCAGTACACAATGGAACAGCAACATGTGCACAGCGCTACAGAAAACAAACACAATGTATAAGCATAACAACTTCCATAGCAGCCTAAGTTTAGAGTTGAGGACCCCTAATGACAGAAGTAGAGAACAGGGTGGACGTCCTGTCATAAAGCCAATCAGGGGAGTCAGTGTTAGGCCTCATAAATCTCCCACTTTGTAGGGTTACTGGGAGG
Organism: Pampus argenteus; assembly: GCA_036937835.1. Lineage (NCBI taxonomy): Eukaryota > Metazoa > Chordata > Actinopteri > Scombriformes > Stromateidae > Pampus > Pampus argenteus. The sequence goes on along the minus strand of CM072872.1, from coordinate 15,546,893 downwards.
TCTGGGAAGTAAAGATTTCCCTCTTATTATTCTTGGGAAACCAACAGACAACCTCCCCCTGAACTCAGGTCACACAAGGTTATGACCTTGGGACGATCATCATTGTTGTTTCAGTAACTATGGCAATCAGGAGCCCCAGTGATGTTGGATACACACCTGCTGTTATACCGCTCCACAAATCCACACAACAACAGCAGTTTTAACTATGATCTCTGGTGATGAGGTACTTGAAGAGATAAAAAAAAAATACATTTTATATTATATCAACTATATATCACTTTATGCACACACATTTAAATTTACCTCAATTTCCATTTTCTCACCGCGTGTGTTAGAATGTGTTATGTTCTGTTTTCATTGCAAAGCCCTAAAAAAAAAAAAAAAGCTTTGTGCCAATGTTACTGTAGACACCTTAACAAGCATGAGACACATTTCCAGTGGGACACCAACCATCCTTTTCTGTCTCAGCGGCGAGCCGTGCTCCAGCGCCAGCCTGGTGCCATCAGCATGGGGATAAGCTTTCGGATAGAGCACTGACAGGCTTTCAGAGTCTCCTGAGGCCATTCCAGACTGCGAGAGGATCAGCAAGCTTCCAACAAGTGGTCTTCAGGGCAGCGCAGGCTTTCATACTGTGAGGGTCTCAGACAACTGAACCATAAGTAAGTGAAAGGAGCCAAGGAACAATTAGAAACTGCATAAAAGGCCCAATCAATCTTGTCATACGTGCAACTTTAAAATGTGTCCCTTTATTTGATATTATATAGGCTACTATGGTATCATTTGAAATAATGAAAATCTAACACATCACCTGTTCATGGCAGCAAGAGTGCCATTTAAAAGTGGAAGAGTGGAAGAAAAGACACAGACTTAACATATATTTCAGAAAGAGGCGCCATCATTTCACTGTGAATTATTAGCATTTTAAACAACCTTCCCTTTGAAACAAAACAAAATCAATAAAACACACCTTTCACCTCTTAGCACTTAAAAAAGTTTCCCCCAAAATATCAAAATGTCTTTTTATGACTTCTGTTCCACTTCTAGTTCTTGTAACAGCCATATAGGCCATGCCAAATGTGCCCAGAAATAAGCTGGGCCTCCCCACTGTCTTTGAGATTGCCCACCCAGGAGTCTGGCACACGCCACAGCGAGCAGGAGGCCCTCTGGATTACAGTAATACACACTATCTCATAATGGAAAGCTGCCGTGCACATTTCCCTCTCTCCGCCCTCATTGTCCACACTACCAACTGCACAATCAGGATATGAGCCTGTGATTGCACCCGTTAGCATGTGTGAGTTTGCCAGTGTGCTGTCACCCCCACCCCCCTTTTCTCAGCTGGGCTCCTACGAGTTAAAAAAAATGTTTTAAAAAAAATAGGTACTGTATACTGCTAATAACTATGTCATGACACATTAAAACCATAGACTATGAACTATGAACTAAAACTAGCTTTAGAGGTACTAGATATGACAAAATACACAGACCCCAAAGGCATGAATGGTTTGATTAATTTCAGGCAACAAGGGTCACAGGGAAACAATGGCACGAACATATTTAACCTGAGATACTAGTATGGTTAAATAAACAGTCAAAGCTGCCCTGTTTGGACCCGCCACATGCTAGGCAAACTCCGCCACTTTCCCTCTCATCACCAGAAGCTGTAATTAATGGGGAGGTTGACCTAAGGTTCAGGGCAGTGGAGAGGAAAGCCAGACAAAGTTGAAAGTCATTAGGAGGAAGGGGAGGTTGAGGGGAAGAGGGACACAAGCACGGAGGACTATGGACTTTGTTAGCCTGCCCCGGCTTCCCTGGGTGGCTAACAAAGGTGCAGGTGGGCCAGGGGGAGCAGAGGTGCACTCTGGCCAGAATTTAGACCACCAGGTTACCACAGACTGTACGTAATTACACCACAGAGGTCATTTACTAGACTAAGTGGCTTGCCTACCAATCCTGTTGGTGAGTGCACGCTAATCAGGCTGGGCGCTCCAAACAATGGGCCATGTGTGCCTCTGAGTGTTGTGGGAGGAGCGGAGGTAACCATCAGACCACCACTGATCAACATGGTCGAGATGTTTCAAAAGGACACAAAAGCTCTGAAAAGGGGGGAACATGAGGAGAGTCCAGAGACAGACAGACGGACAGGGAAGGGTCCACTAAAGTTGCAGACTGGCACGTCTTCAAACCTGTATTTATCCAGGAGGTTTGAGAGGATAAAGGCGGATACAGTGACACTTAGGACAAGCGTGGAACAGATGCTTTCTCACACAAGGACAAAGAGGATTTGAAGACATTAACAAACCACAAGTTTCAGATATCCACTTTATTTCACTTTTCACTTTTCGTTCGCTGTTATTAGTGAGGTCATTGTTGCATTTCATTTTTGCATTTCAGTGATACACCCTCGTAGACTAAAACTTAATCAATGTCTGCGTGCAGTAAATCCAATGAAGAAAAAGGCTATGCAGGAACACAAGTATCCCTACATCACAGTGAGCAGTGTACTAATCTTTTCTTTGTTGCCATTGTTGTCGTAGTGACACCACAAATGTACAATCAGCCTCTATGCGTGCGTGTGTGTGTGTGTGTGTAGTATTAGCACTTACCATATGTGATGAACTGCCTTGAAAAGCATGACCTTTAACACGGAAGACGGAGTCTGTACTGCCAACATCTAAATAAGATACAGCAGTATCGTGTCGTTACTGGCTCTTGTCCTCATGGTGTCGTCTTCTGATGACGTTAACCTGCTTTCAGTAGCATCATTTTTATGCACAATTATGCTTGTCTAGACTAGTCTCCCTGCCCATCATGAACACTAATGTAACACAGTAGAACAAAATGAACTATCCTAATTAGGGTTATACAAGAGCTTTTTGGCAGCTCTCGAGTATGATATATGTGTACATTGCTAACAAGCCAATCAGTCCTGCCAACAGAAGCAGTGGAAGCACAGAGAGCCATTAAAGGCCTGGCCCCAGCTACAACAACAAAAACTATCCACCTGAGACCTCAGAGGGACAGGATGCAGGCTACTTATAGCAACCCAAAACCAACCCACAAGAATAGCAGGAAAAACGACTCGGTACGGGAGCTGCACCAAGCCTTTTGAAGTGCGCCACCTCTAAACTATTCCGATACGCCACCCCAGCATCTTTGAAGGCAGGTTATCCTCAACTGCCTTGTGTCCTGTTGTGAACGAATTGTTTCCTCTTTCACTTTGTCTCTATTTTCCTGCAGAAACTGACACTGTTTTATTGTTCTCCTGGGCCAAACTGTTGTCTATGGAGCACAGGACGACAAGACTTCGTGCTGTTCTTCTGTTGGTAAAGGAGGACCAAGGCGCAACATGATGCCCAACATGATGGACGGTAGATGGACGGTAAGCGAGTCACAGGTGACGCAGGGGTGGTATCCCAGAAGGATGACCCCCTGCTTATTGCAGCCGTTTCCTCTATCCTCAAGGTCATGACCCTACAATGCCCTCTTGCCTAAGAATGGACCATTAGAGTATAATTAATCAGTCAGTGGTCATTGCACAAACACGACACAAGAATAGGGGGAACAGTGACATATTTTGTTGTTTTTGGTTTGGTGCTGATGGTTCTGCTCGTAAATAGTACAGATTTATGGCATGTCCAGACCGGGGGAACATGCACCTGCCACACCATGCAAAGAAAAAAACAAACAAACAAACAAAGAGTAAAAGCAGAGAACAAGCACCTACTGGATCACTTCCAGACTTATGTGTAAGTAATTTTAATTTTAAGTAAAAAACATCAGGCCTGAATTTAGATAGATAGATAGATAGATAGATAGATAGATAGATAGATAGATAGATAGATAGATAGATAGATAGATAGATAGATAGATAGATAGATAGATAGATAGATAGATAGATAGATAGATAGATAGATAGATAGATTTTGAGCAAGTCATCACTTGGTTGTCCACTTCCCCCTTCCTCTATTTAATTTCCTACATTTATTGTACTGTGCACTACGGCCAGAGAAAGCTCTGGTATTTCCTCTGAGGAGTTGGCTAACGTGCAGGTCTGCACTGATTGTTTCTTTGCATGGGCACTGGATCAAAGTACAGTCTGAATGCTCACTAGAACTAAAAATATAATTTTTTTATATCAGGTTAGAGGTTAATATGTCTCACCTTTGGCAGCTATATTGTTTACATTTGCCAGTAGACACACAGACACTGATTAGTCCATTAGATTAACTTTCCTTGCCTTATCTGTGTAGCCACTTCCAGTCATAAATATCAAAGTTTTTCTCAGTTGTTCATGTGCACTTCTGCCAATTATATTCTAAAATTGCAATTGTCTTCAAGCTTTGAGTGATTTGAGGAAAATCTAAATAGGGCAAATGGTTTCTTAAACTATAATAATATATTATATAATGGAGGGATATAATGGACGTTCAGGTCAATGGAGGTTCAAGTGTCAATACTAATTTTCGAACACATTATAGTAACCGTTCTTTAAAAGAAAATAATTTTCCCACCAACATTGCAGCCAGTGTGATGCGGATGAAAATGTACCACCTGGTGTAAATGACAAGCGAGATATTGAACAGTTTTTCGTTTATCATCACGTCCTGATGTAGATGTCAACTTTTGATTTGATGCATCTCATTGATTTTCTTTTCTTTTAGCTGTCTTGCATGAGGGTTTTTTTTTGTCTTACAGCAATTTATTTAGACACAAGAGGTTTGAGAACATGTTACAATTTAGAGCCAGAACGTTCCGGTTTATAAACTTCTACACAGGGCCTTTGTTTTTCTAACAATGCACTCAACACAATGGACAAAATCTGGTGATTTCATAGCTTTTGTGCATATATTTTGTGGTAATACCTGTGGGATAGCAAATTGACTTTCACGTAAATTAAGAGTACTAAACACGAGAACTTAACACAGAGTATGGAGTATTGCTCGCTGTAATGACAAGAAATGAGAATAATGGATTGTTAGTACGCTTCATAATGATGCTAGATATCCGGGGACGTGTAGATAGGCACATTAGAAGTCAAAGACAGTTCCAGAATAATAGGAAGGCTCAGAGATAATGTACTCTCACAAGGGGGCCTCGACATTAGCAACAGCCCAGCAGGACTCGCCTTGCACGTGTGCCAATGACGCATTAAATCCCTCAATGACAAAAGAAACACGAAAGGTAAATCTGGTAGGCATATTGTTTTGCCACCATCATACGGCGGACCATACTGTACACACTCCTGCAACACAAGAGAGATGGTGAGGTGGCTAGGTGTCGTTTGTAATTGCACAGAGCAGAAAAGAGGAAAAGAATAAAATAAAATAAAAAAAAGGAAAATTATGTGTGAATGTTCATCATTTAGAAGCAGGCCTGTGGAAAACCCAAATCAAAGCAGAACATCTAGGTACAAATCATTGCTCACAATTGCAAACAATTGTTCTTTTTTGAGGAAAAAAACAAAAAAACAAAAACTGCTTATGAGAGTCAAAAATCTTTAATCAGCCCACACTGTGATGAAAGCACAGTTTCAGCATGAACCTCGCTAGATAAAAAACACAAATAAGACAAAAGAACAAAAGTACAGATGACATTAACTTTTGCTCAAATGAGCACAGTAGGAGAGTGCACAAAGTATTTAGCACCACTTTCTGTCTTTTGATGTTGTTTGTCAATTCCCAGCACCCACTGCAGTATTTTGTGTCATCAACCTCTATCTTCCCTGATGGCATGAGTGCAGGGTGAGTGCAATGGTGGCCCTCTCCTTCATTAGATATTAATTTATTCATTACATGTTAACTCTGCAAGACCTTGGAATGAGACGCCAGGTGACTCTTCTTCATTTGGTCCCCACTGCTCTCCACTGGGCCCAGGAAAACCACAGTAATGCCACACAGTTGGGGAAGTTGAGAGCAAATTATTCAGCTCCATAGAGAGGGACTCTTTGTGGTAAACACACGGTGGGATGCTCGTGCTGTCATAATTAAATCTACAAATCCATAAGAGCAGGGTGCTTCCATTTTTAGTACACAAACATATGTGGTGTGGTAAACACAATCAAGCGGAAAGCATATAACATGTGCTCTATATGTTTGTAAATTACACACAAATATATGTATAAATAATGTAATATTATATAAAATATAAACATACACAGACACTGTATATATTATATTATTACAATATCAGTTATACGTTTTTTTCACTGTTTAAAATACATGAATATTTATAATTAATTGAGACAAAAATAACAAAAAAAAAAGTGATGCAGAAATATAGAAAAAAAAAGAGGGGGTGACGGGGTGGGAGAGAGACAGGCGGGAGGTTTGGGGGACTTTGTAACTTCCTCATATAAGAGCAAAAGAGCTCTCAATCTTCGACCAAGCCGTGGCAGATCAGAGAGAAAGACGCCGGAGAGCATCAATCTCAGCTACTTGCAGTGGCCCATCAATGGGGGAAAATCCCCAGTGAACAGGCAGCCTCACTAATCCACAGTTAAATGACACCTCCAGACGCTAATGCCCAGACTGACCACAGAAGCAATCCGCGGCGACTCCTCCACACATGTACCCACTGATGCTTTTCAGCCAAGGGAACTTGAAAGGGCCGGGGCCGTCTCTGTCTCTCTGTGTGCCACCTGCTTAGCATCCCCGCGCTGCAAGCTGCTATAGAGAGACATCTCCGGCAGAGGAGAAAGGCTCATTGTGTCCAGACGCCTTTGAGGGCATTGTTCTGCTTCACTGAGGCCAGGCCGACATCTGCACCATTCACACTGAAGGAAGTTGTAATCACTCCCCTGCTCTTAGCTCTGTGGCTCCAACTTCATACCAAGAGGGTTTGTGAAGTTGGGGCTGTGGTAAACAACAAGGCGAGGGGAGGGGGTGGGTGGGTGCATAGGATTTAGAAGGGTGGCTGTTTTTGTTGAGAGGACTCAGTTTAAATAGAAACTCTTACATACCCCCATACAGGCCCCCTGATCCCCACCCTCCTTTTCAACCTCTCCTCACCCAAGTGCCCTCACTCCCTGCACTACAAAGCTGGCAACTGATTTACAGAGTTACCTCTACACCAAAAGCACTGATTAATTGCTTGTCTTTCACAAGTAGGGCAAAAGATTTAAAATGTCTCCATGTTAAGTTTAAAAAAAAAAAAGTCTGGCAGCTAAAATGCTCCTTCACCCTCATTTTATAAGTAAAAATAGAGAAAAATGAGTGATTGAAAGGACTTTTCAGTGGTCAACTTGATAGGGGCTTTTTATGTAGTTTTCATTTACATATAATTACACTTTAATGGAAGTCTGACTGGTGTGGGGTAAGAGGCTGGCCATGCGGGCTGCAGAGGAGACCCCCTATGATACAGGATGACAGGCTGTAGCGCTAACTCCATCTCCGGCTAATTAAACGAATCAATTAAGAGACTATTGTTGTAACTGTGTAACTGATGTTCTGTAGTGGCAAAAATGGTCCCTTGGGGAGGTCTTCCAACCATATTAAAACCCCTATCCTCTACATCTCCATCTGATACCAATATAGACACTTATTTGCGCCTTGCTGTCATGTCATTGGAGGCGGGCACATTATGGAAATTGAAATGGAGGGGTTGAGGGGAGCAGGGCTGAGCTCAGTGTGAAGCGGTGGGGTTCACTTCCCATCGCCCTCCAAGGAGAACTCGCTTCGGCAAACTCCAAAGTCCCTCAAAGTTCCCTAATAGCAGAGCTAGAGCCAGCATACCCAGCTGTGTGCATCCAGTCACTAGGTAAGGGTCGTGCAATTAGCATACTCCTCCCTGCCAGGCGAGTCGCGTTGATGCAGATAAATTATCATATTAGATTTACCCTCCTCAGTTCAAGTGATTGGCTCCCAAATTGTTTTAGATAGCCGTCATTAATCCTTAGCATAGGCTAAGTGCCTTGGCTTCAGATCTGATTGCATAGAGGCGCCTAGGGTCAAATTAACAGCATACTAATGTTTGAACTCCATCTCATTTGCAGTGTCAGGATGCTACTTCTATTATAGGAAACAGAAGAGTCAATTGCCATTCATCTAATGTAGGATTTAGAAACTCTCGAGATGATAATTGAGGTCCAAGGTAAGAGCAGAGAAGATGTTATTGAGTGAACACTTTCTCAGTAATTGTTCTTTTTATATGTATATATATATATATATATATATATATATATATACGAGAAGCTATCAGCATATGAAATCATCAAAGAATGACAAACAAATTGTAATGTCAAAGACAGCCGGTAAAAGTAAGCGACGTGCTTCAGATGCAGCGACTCTTTCTGTAAATATCCCTATTAATAAAAAGTGAGCACAAGAAAGACACCGAGGCTCACTTTTAAGTTGTGAAAATCAAACATGGCAGTGTTACTGCAGAGATAAATCGAATACATTACACATCCCTGCTTGGATAATGACCCCCCCAGCTGCTGTGAATATGCCTGTGTGCATGGAGACAGATTTATGAATAAAGAAAATGTGAAGACCTGACTAAGAGTCCAGTGGATCCATGTCGTTTTCTTTGTCTTTGTAAGTTGACCCTGTTTGTTTTAAGGCCCACAGTGCTGGCACCACATGAGTGGAACCAGGCTGTCTTGGCGCCTGAGCTGTCCTGGCTCCTGTGGCCAAAGTCAGCATTGGCATGTCGCTGGGACCTTCTGATGGCGATCAAGGGATTATCACTAGATCACACACAGACACAGAATACCTATTCAGTAGATTTATACGCATATATGCTGTACGTCCAGTGCACTTGTAATATCTCAAACAACATGCGGACACTTAGAGGTGCATATATTGTACAAACACTGTTGGCCATACACACTATGCTTACTGGTGTTATAGTCCTAATGTACCAATAAGCCGCAGAGAAAAGTAGAGCAATTTGAGCAGGGGCATCAGATTCCCAAAGAACCCATGGAGGGTGTCAGAGCCTGGGAAACTGCATAATACTGAATATCAGTGTTTAAATCCCCTGATGTCAGACGAGACTACAGCCGTGTGTAAGGTACACTCTGCTGGGATGGCCTTAAAAGTGCAAAATGTAAGAATTGTCCAATTCATACATGCACACCAAACCAACTGGGGGCAGCATATCACTGTTACGTTACGCTGCCTTAGCGCCAAACCAATAGTGTATTATCAGTGCACTAAGGACTTTGACTAAGTATGATAACAATATCAATTCAGTGCTAATGTTGAGCTAATGTTTGCTTGAATAAATCTAACCTAGAAGATGAAGTGCTACTTCTTCATCCTTCATCCATAGCTAAATTCATACACAAATCTTACATATTGCATCTTTAAGATCACAAGAAGTTATACTTATGACGATAAAATCATTCCAAACAACTGTGTAAATAAATGTTTTTCAGCCACACACTTGTTGTTAAAAAGTACACTGTTTACTTTGTCATCTTGTAGTTTTTTCCAACCCAAAAGCATTGCTGCGTTTGTGCTACATGATGGGAGAGTCTTGCTGCCTTCGAGAGCTTCTCATTATATTCATGTCTGATTTTAAAAGCTGGCCTACGAGTATTTTTTGTTCAGAAAATAACAGAAAGCACAGTTAAACCGTAATTGCTTTTTTGGTGATGAAAACTTTGTATATTGTACTTTCACATTGCATATTATATTACATATATACATACATATACATATATCATATTACATTATCTTTTTTTATTTCAATATTTGTTCAATATTGTCTTTTTTTTCCTCATTTTAGAACAAAACATTTACCAGAATACTGACATAAACCTGCACTGACTAGCCAACTGTGTTATATTACATCAATAAAGATCAGATACGCATGTTCTGGCAAACAAACAATTAAACACAGGATGTGGTAAAGTAAAGTAAAAGTAAAATCTGCAAAGGTGATTTGCTGAAAGAATACATCGGAACAGACGAAGATGAAGAGCTGACTAGATATAGCATCACCAAAAATAACCACCATGGCTGAATAGACTCAAGAATCAAGAGCCACCTACAGAAACTCACACTTCATCAACAGAACAGTATAGTAAAACATGTGACAGTGCATAACGACAGCAGCAATGGCTGCTTTAAACAAAGATGCTGCAAAAACACTGAAATGATGAGGAACTTGTAGATTGCAGTGTTGTCTGCAGCTATAGGTGGCAGAGTCAGAACACTAAGAAATGGAAAACTTTTTCTTTAAGTGGTTTAATTCATCTTATCCAGCATTTCACTCTCTGCCTAATTCTCTTGGGGCTCCGGGCATTTATTCCCATCTGTGTTACTGAGGTTTGGAGCCCTGTTCATTGTCCTTCAATTGGCCGTGTATGTGTGAGCATGTGTATGTGTGGGTTTAGGTGTGTGTTTTATTTCTTTAACGCCTCCAGAGTCTCTCTCTCCCCGCCTCCCTTATACCTGTCATCTGGCAAGGCTAACCCCTGGTAGCTCCCCACCAAATGCACACACTCATACACACACATGTTGTAAATCCCCGCCAAATGCCCGCCCTTCCAGCCCCCGCACACGCCAGACGGTGTCAGCGAATCAGCTGAACCGTCTCCGCCCCGAGAATAACCCCATGACAGACAGCCCTAGTGGCCTCCCCTTGTCAACGCAGCCTGCCTGGAAAGCTGACAGCCAGGGCACAGGGTGGACAGGCTACTGTAGGCATGAGTTTACACTGGGCTGGGCCTGGAGGGGACGGGTCTTGCGGTATGTATAGGAGAGGGAATGGTAATATCTATAATGATGGGGATTGGGATACAGCCTGGGATATGGATAGGGGTTGGAGGTCAAAGGGTATGACAGAATTTGCAAATGCTAAAGCTGGACTGGCAGGAATAGTTGGTTACTCCAAATGGCCATACTCAAAGACGGAGTAAAAAAGTTGCCCTTCATAGAGAAGGGGGAGATATCATTTAAAAACAGGGGTAACGACAGACATTTTCAGACAGTCCCTCCTGAAAGACATTCATAGTGTTGCACTTAGTTGTTCAAACGAAAAGTGACAGAAACAGTTGAGTCAAGGGTGAAAAAGAGAGCCAGAGAGAGAAGTTCAAACCATGGCTCCTTTCTCACCTCTGCACAGCTGGCTAATGACGGCATGAGGTGGGCGTTAATGTCGGATTATGTGTTTTGGAAAGTTACAGACAGCTCAACCCCTTTCCTAATCCAGCGTCAAAAAGGTATCCGACAAGCAGTTCTGGTGGAGTATATTATGTCCCCTTAAGGATGGGGGCAGGACTGGGATTCAAACTTATAAACGCTGTGTCTATATGTATAATTCTACAGCATGGAAAAAGCGAGAGTATCACTACAGAATATAGGGATAATAATCGCAAAGGTCAGTTCCTGTCAAGGTTACTGCAGCATTCAGTTTACAGTACTTGGCTCGCAGAGTTGAGCATTCAGTCCCTGCAGAGAAAAGATTGAAAGGTTTGATTTGGCCCGCAGCCGGGAGACAGTCATTCTTCTCTCCTCAGATAAGAAATGCACCACTCTAACGTCTCCTCTGACAAGCCCTCATTAAGGACCCTTACTCACACATTCAAAGCAAAAATTTCATGTTGCATGATGTTTTTGTTGTGTTTTGACAGATAGTTGGCATTCCATTCATATTTAATAATTTGGCTCATCTTGAGAATCAGTCCGCATTGAAAAAAAAAAGGCATAAAAAAATTATAATTCGTTTGTTTCAAAAGTGGGTGACATGCAACAAGACAAAAATAAAGAACAATGGCTGTAGTCTCTCTGTCATGTGGATGATGATGATGATTCGCTTTCTAGCTGCCAGCCTTTGAACTGAGCACATATGTGCACACCACAGATACACACACATTTAATTGATGATTTCTTAATCAAGACATCAATACACCAAGTTATAGAATACATAATACAAACATAAATACATAATTAATAAATAATAGCAATATGTTTTTATTAATTTATTTATTAAATTAATAAAAACAGAACATCTTCTTGAGGACAAACTGCACACCATGCTCATGTACAAAGCATTAGCAGAAGTGCTTTTGTTTTGGGGCTTTGCAGTCCAATCTGAATATGTTTCACTGTTTGCAGGGTTGTATATGGCTTTCTCATCAAACAGTGAAACAATTTGGAGCCCTGGAGCGAAATAAGCAGCATATCACAGCTCCATTCTGCTACACTGAATGGGATTCACAGCCTTTTACATAAGAATGATGTTCTGTTATCTTGTTACTATTTTAGATTAGCTATCTAACGCTTAGATAGTCGCATAGAAACAAGAAGGATGAAACCGACTTGGTGGCCTTTGAACTCTCTCTTTCTAACAATGCTCATGACTGTGCTTTGCATTTACTGGAAGAATGAGAACTGCAAAGCTTTATGACTTATCAAGGCCTCAAACTAAATGTTTTTATAGGTATGCATTCATTCTTCTAAGTTGGCTCTTTCCCACTTCTGACAAATGTCAGAGAACCCAGAATCCTTCCTAATAATAGTATTTTATGAAAAAGAGCAGGAACTGTCACAAGCGTGAATAAAGGCATGGAAAAACAGAAGCGCAAAGGCTTCAGATTAAGGCTGTGCTTCATGTGCAATTGTAGAATCAGAAAGAGAAAACAGAAAGAGAAAATCAATTATTGCGAGGACTTACATGACTTTTAATGGCAGAGTATAGATACGCACATCCTCACAAAGCTAACTGCAAATGTGTGACCTGGCAAACGCAAAGATGGAATGGCAATTCAATGCTTATATAAGCTACATATACATACAAGAACAGAGCTACACACACAGGCGTTTACTTACACTCAGACACACACACCAGCTGTGTAGATAAAAAAAGGATTGCCACATGACACATTCCCAGCAGATTGTACATGCAGAGATCTTAGCCTCTTGAAGTGTGTACAGAGAGAGTGCACCCTCACAAACACAAGCTGCAGTCTAAATCAAAAATTCAGGACTAGGATTATGTGCTCATTCGGACAATTCAAGTCTCAATTTTCAAGGTGAAAAAATTAAAGAATCTTCTCCAGGTAAAATGTACTGTCGGTTAAATTTACAGATAATAATGAAAGCATCAGTGAAGACTGACAAGGACAGACAAATAGGTAGATCGATAGATTGATAGATCAATAGATAGGAGAGTGTCGTACTGTATTTATCAGCTACATATTTAAGGACCATATTCTCCCAAGATTTCACAGTCTTGGCACAAATCTTTTAATCCCTTCGATGTCTATGTGTTGCTTCACTGCCAAGGAAATGGTGTGGCAGCAGTGACAATACCAACTATACTGTTTCACTGTAGTCTTTATTTAGCAGAATATGCTCTTACAACGTCTGTATTTACTTGGGTTTTGTCTCTGCAAAGCTGAATCATCCTGCAGCCAACATATTGCACAACCCCTGTGTAATAAAAAAAAACAAAAAAAAAACACTAACATCAATAGTTCTTCTGTTTTCAGCTTTTTATGAATATGCCACAGGAAGTTGCATCCCTAACTTATGAAGGACTGACGAGTGAGAGGAGCATAAGGTTCGGGCAAGCAAGGCAGAGCAGAGAGCAGTGGGACTACACAGCTTAAGCCAAATACATATTTATGAGTAGCATCCACCCACAAGCCTGACTTTTCAAACCTAGCCAAGCTCAGGCAGGCATGCAGGCACACAAGCTGGGCCAGAATAGGGCAGGCTGATTGGGCCAGAACTGGCAGGGGTTTGGGTCTCCACTCAACTTTATTTATGTTCTATTGTGTCCTCTCCTTTCACTGCGTCAATTATTTGGTTGCCTACAGAAATATGTGATAAATATCGTAGATGTAGATTAAAGCTGAAATCTTTATTTATGCAACCTTTATGTAATAGGTGGACGGAGGAGGACAGAGAAAGAAGGATCTTTGGAGATAATCTGAGAATTTGAATTTTTTGGAAGGTGTTCATCCTTCGAATAATTTCACAGTTAAGTATCTTCCCTTTTTGATTTGTTGGTGGTTCCTCTTCCCTGTGCTCTCATGACCCTTTCCTCTTCAAGGTCATCGAGTGAGTCCTTAAGATCTGGCAGCCCGTGCAGAGAAAAGGAGAAAAGGTGTTCGGATAGCAGCAACTTGGAGGGGCAGTGCAGTGGGTCGGCTATTGACTGGCCCATCCAGTGTGGCTACAACCACCACAGTTTGGTCTCCTTCACCCACTTCTTCAAGGCTGCCTTTAATCTCTCCCTGTGCCTCACAATCCATGCCTTTGATGTGGTGATGCCCTTCTTTCACTTACTCAATATTTGATCTATCCCACTTCATACAACTAAATCCAGTTGAAGTGGATTCACATAGACAGGGTACACACTCTCTCTCTCTCTCTCTCTCTCTCTCTTTTCTTCTTCTTCTTCTTTCTCATTCTCTTTCTTGCTCTCTTTCGTGTTCAGCAAAGTGACTTCCTAACTGACTACAAAAAATCACTTTTCATCCTGTAATATGGAGCTGGAGTGAGTGTTAATTGATAGAACAGTCAATTGCGTCTGTCTCAACACATTCCATATACTCACACACATGTAAACAGGTTGAGATACATGTCGCACTTGCGTGCACGCACATAAGCTGGCACACACACACACACACATGCACACACGCACACTGCGATGCCTTAATAAAAGTCAACCAGCTGTTGTGCTCCCACCAACCATGTTAAGCCAGAGGTGTAAGAATCAACTCTCATCTCCTCCCTGTCTGCACCCACAGACAAGCCTACGAAGTAGAAACAAGATACAGAATTATTGCCTGTTTACTTCAACTGGAGACCTAACACATGTTATGTAGGAAGGCAGACTTTATTGTCAGCATGAGAATAGCTGTGGCTGTATTTCCATGAACATAACAGATGTTTCACAATACAACAGGCCGAATGTTGGAAGCATACAGTCAGATCATACAGTTTGCAGGCTGGGCGTGTGTGTGTATATAATTTCTGTCTCTTTATGGTGCACGATGGTTGGTGTCAAAGAGTGACCCTGCAGCCCATTCCCAAGTCTTCTCTTTTTCACGATGGTGAGGAGACATCCACCATATGGCCTTGCCTTCTGCATCCTTGTCCCTGCATAATCACAAGGCCAATACTGTATGCAGGGCAACAATTCAAAAAAAACAAAACAATGGGACCACGAAAAGAGTGCACACTAAAAATTACTGGGTTCAAATTTTATCCAGTTTGGGTCAAAATAGCACAGACACAATGCTGGCTTAATGTTAACCAGAAAGCCACTCAAGACAAGTTTTATTTTTTATTTACCCAAACTAAAGTTTGTAATAATATACTCTTTTTAAAATTTCACGTCACAGTTTGTTATTGATCGCTAGTATCTTGCTTATCTTTTAAATGTCATATGCATCATTTTTAGTGTGTAAGCTTTCATTTATGCTTTAATAATTTAAATAGATGTGAACCTTTTCTGTGTCAATCAGGATAAAGAAAACCCCGATCACACACAACAAACAAACCCCAGATTTTACCCCAGACATGACTTGGATCAGTGAGGAACTCCCCCTCCTACTTAAATGCAATCAGAGATTCCTTTTTACAGAGCAGACGGTTTGCGTAACACTGAACCCAAACCCTCTACTATTCTGTCCTGCATTAGTTCCACTTAGTTGGGTCCCAATGACCTATTCAATGTAAATGTACTGAGCAATAATGAGTGGCGGACTGCAGCAGCTCTTTAATGGGTGAGTACGTTCAGGGAGACAAGGCGGAAAGAGAGAGAGAGGGAGATGTTCAAGGCCTTTCAGGGTGGGGGTGTTTAAGCAGGGTAATGATGGGAAAGTAAATGACTTAAAAAAAAATTAATTAGGACAAGACAGGAAGAAAACCAACCATGTCTCAACTGACACACCTCTGGATTCGTTAAATAAAAACAATGTCAAGCTACTAAAAGGAGCACATGGGTGACTGGTGTTTTTTTTTTTTCAAACTCTGATTTTCAACAAAGGACAACAGAGGTGGGAGGGAGATTCATCTGTGATACTGTAATAGCCTCAAAGGTAAAAGACCCGCAAATCAGTCTGAGTCACGCCTCAAAAGCGATTCACATCGTTTTGATTTAAGATTGGACTCAAATTAATGAGTGAGGTGAACAAATGAGTGCATCTGAGACATATTAATGACTCACATGTTAAGAGGAGTGTGACAGTCTCTTCTTTTCTTCATCTCAATTTGGCAAGAGGAGGTGTTGAGGGAAGTAGGCTTTTGACATAGCGCGGTGTCGGCAGCCATGAGAGTGTTAGTAAAACTTGACTCAATCTGTCACGCTCTGGGATCGCCTCTCTTAATACTGCTTTAGCTTAATGGCCCGAGGTGTTTGAATGTGTGCACTGTGTGTTAAGGAGAGTGTATGTCTGTTTTTTCATTCAGTGTGTGTGTTTGTTTGCTGTGCGTGACTGCCTATGGTGATGAGGCTGTACCTCTAGGTCCTTAGGGTACTGTTTGATGCTAGGTAGCACATGCCGATGCCAAGTTCAACTCATTGGACTCCTCTTTTTCCTCCTTTCTCTCCCACCTCCCGTCTCTTTCCCTGTCAGAATCCCCCTCGTAGAAGCCAGGAGACAGGACTGTTACCTCTGAGACAGACACCAAGCAGATCTCAGGATGAGCTCCCTGTTACCATGCGGCAGCCATTGGAAACAGATGGTCTCCAAACAGTCTGTCATGTTTACTGCTGCTGCCATAAAAGACAAGAGTCCAACAACACACTCCCTCAGGAGCCCCACGGGATCGCACAGGGCCCTGCAAACAGCTGCCTGGGGGGCCCATCGGCCCTGCACACACACACATACAGACACACACACACACGCACACACACACACAGTCACACCTTGAACTGACTCCTACCTTAACTACTATCCAAATGCCTCTATTACCAAACACACACACACACACACACAGACATACCGACACAAAAACGGCAAGGCACGCACTCCAAATGTCCTCCGCCAACCCGTCCGGACATGCTACATTTACTGCAATTAAACAAGCATGCCATTTGAATATCTGATGACACCTTGCAACCTGCTCCATGGGCTCTGAATATAATGGTGTCCCTGCGGAGCCCGGGAGAAATTGTCCATGTCACAGTTAATGAAGGGAATTTGCATTGTTATCTCAATTAAGGGCAGCGGAATAATGAAGCTCACTTCTGAATTAGTTAATCGACAAAAACTTGTACAAATGTGTTTGCATGGCCCATAGGTATGGCCCGTGGCTAATGTATATTCTTCAGGGTTAGCGGGGTTACGTCAGACGGAGGGGAGGCGCACGGTAATGAGGCAGGTGCTACCGGACACCTCTCTTCCTCTCCTCAGGAGTCGAGATGCTACTCTGACCTCCCAACGCCTCATCCTCTGTCTCTTCCTCCCTGTCTCGCTCACGCTATGTCTCCCTCACCGCTCTCGATTATCTCTCTCCCCCAACACCCCACTCTCTCACCTGCACGCCACATCAAATACACAGACCAGAGGCAGACAGCAGATTGGAGCTAAAAACCCAGGCGCATTGCCCCCACTCCTCCTCCTCATTCAGGACAAAACACTAACCCTGGCTGGGGTTTCTGGATACACACAGAAGTAGAGTACAAGGTAGGTGATAAAAGACTGCACAGGAAAATTTGCTCAGTATCGTCAGGTCGGAAAAAATCTCAGCTTTGGCAAAAAAAAAAAAAAAGGATAATGTTGAGTTTGGGCTTCCCATTGATCTGCTGTGACAGTTTAAGTGGCTGCTTTGGTGTGTTTGAGAGGAGTGTATTCTTGTGTGTGAGGACTGTTTAGATGGGTGTTTGTAAGGAATGACTAAAGGCCATCACTAAAGGCTCGCACAAGTGCTCTTCTGCTCCGGGGGCCTCAAATGACCAATGAATTATTTATAGCAGCTAGGACACGATTTGATGTTTGGGTAGAGGAGGGGTGGCACACGACACACACACACACACACACACACTCACAAACAAACACACAGTCTTTGTCTCACACACACTTACACACGCATGCACACACACAACTTGGCCTCTTAAGGGGGTCAGTGTGCCAGACAGCCACAGGCTAAGCAGACAGCTCATAGTTAAAGTGCACTGTGGGACAGTAGAGAGAACATGACTGGTCAAAGGGGAAATGGAAGGTTTCATTGCTGTTTTCTGCTCAATCTACTAACTACTGGAGCTCATGGGAATGGAAAAAAAGAGAAGAGGAACTGATAGCAATCACTTAAATAACCCAAAACTCAACATCAAAAAACCTGTAAAAGCAGAAGCACATTCACAGTTGTTATTGTGTTTGTGCACAGGCAGGTGCCACAGTACCTCCCAAATCAGTTTAGCTACCCATTGAGGATAAACAAATCTCTGACAAATGAAACACAACAGGATATATTTAATAGAAATGATTATATCTTTTATTATGTTACGTATGTTTTATTATGTTTTATTCATGTTAACCCGATGAGAATCCTGATTCTCTCCTGATTCTCTTTCATTGGATCACACTGCCCTCTTAGAGTGCCTCCACACCACCATTGGACTGTCAGACTCTGCACTTAAGTGGTTTCAGCTCTACCTTTCCAGTAGAACTGTCTGACTGGGAGGACACCTGTGGTGTTCCTCATGGATCGGTTCTCGGCCCACATATTGTTTAACCTCTACATACTCTCCCTTGGAAATGTCATCAGCAGATGGGATGCATTTTCATTGCTATGCTGATGATACCCAGTTGTACATCATAACTGCTCCACGCCTTCATGTCGCCATTTTACATCTCAGCGCCTGTCTTATGAAGATAAGGACTGAATGAGCACAAATTTCCTCTACTTAAACAGCAACAAAACTGTAGTTCTACTTATTGACACTTCACACCAGATTCATTTATCCTCCATACCTCACCTTCAATGACCTTGACATCTCCATTTCCTCCTCAGTCACTAATATGGGCGTTAGGTTTGACCCTCAGCTACTTTTGGATGACCATATAATAAAGACATCTATGCAAAATCTCTTTCTACCATCTCATAGACATCTCAAAACACTCCCCCTCTCTAACCCTGTCAGATGCAGAGAAACTTGTCCATGCCCTTATCTCCTCAAGACTGAACTACTGCAATATGCAATAGTATAGCACCAATAAAACACCGATTCTGTTTTCATTGCACTCTGTTTTCATTGCACTCCCTGTCTCCTTCAGGATTGTCTACAAAGTCCTGCTACTCACATACAAATCCATCAATGGACATGTGCCTCCCTACCTACAGGAACTGATCATACTACAAACCTCCACCCGCACCCTCAGATCTGCCAGCAGCTTGCTCCTCCAGGCCCCTGATACTAAGCTCCGCACCATGGGGGATCGAGCCTTCTGCTCTGCTGCACCAGGCTTGTGGAACAGCCTTCCTAACCATCTGAGGGCAGCAGCAGCACAGACTCCAGACTCTTTTAAAAAAAAGGCCTAAAACGTTTCTATTCAGGAGAGCTTTTTCATCCTAACCCTTATTACTATTTTCTTTATGTTGTGTATTCTATGTTATTACAAATGTAGCATTTTGACTTGAAAATTAAATGTATTATTATTACTATTATTATCTGTCACAAATATGTCACAAATGATATTCTGCATCTTATAGATTCACAAGATCATCAAGTGTTATGATGCATGTTATGCTGTTTGCTCATATCTTTTTGAGGGTTTTAATTCTCTATCAGCTTGGCCAAGCATATCTTAACAGTTTTTTTGTTTTTGTTTTTTAAAAAAGAATGCCACAGGAAAATATGGACTTGAAACAAATGCATTGCAAGTATTTCATAGTGTGTAGAGAGCATTAAGACAGGTCTACATGACAAACCCTGTCATCTTAACTACTGTAGCTAGATCATTCCAGCATTCTTTGACCTTATAGTACAGACAAAAAATTCATAATACCATTAAGACTTGGATATGAAGAAGAAAAAAAAACTACAATTACTGCTGAATTTCAGCAGATTAAGGTATCCATGTATTTCTGTCAGATAATCCTTCATCCTCAGCACCATCATATCTGAATATGACTAGAAGGATTAAACTAAACTCCAATGCAGTCTCTCTAAAAGAGACCTTAGGTTGTAAGTATGCACCCTAGAATATTGTTGTATATCATTAAACCCTGGTTTGGGTGCTAAGTAATTCAAATGTAAAATGGACCATCAAATCACAGGGATAGTGACACCTCATACATTTGTTTATTTGGTTTTGATTACTGGAGAGCCATTTACATTTTTGTACACTGTCATTTTGGTCAAGTCTCTCTTGTAGTACATAACATTTATTTAAAGCGACTTCAAATCTGAGTTGTGACAGTTTGGAAAAAAAAAAAAAATTCACTCAACTCATCTTGACTGAGCAATTTCAATGCATGATGTTATTTTAAAGTATGTTGGTTGCCCAAAAAATTCCCAGGATGTCTTGACATTTTCAGCAACAGACTTTTTCAGGTGGCGAAGTGTTTTGGATTTAGTTTAGTGTTAGAGGTATTACTAAACAAAATTGTGTAAATAAATACTTACCAAAGAGATCTGATGAGTTTATATTAATTATTCAATTAGTTATCACATTACTAAAAATATTTTATTTCACTGTAATGGAGAAATAAAATCTACTTTTGCTGTAAATGGAGCTCTCAACCATTTAATAGAGGCTCATTAAAAGAACTGTGTGGTCAATTCAAAAGCAATAATATTGTTTCCTAGAGGGATCAATAAAAAGAGGCAAAATAAATACAGTAGAAACAGCTTATAGCGATCAACCACTTATACTGAATAGAAAGCTTGGAACAGAATCAACTAACCATCTTAAAAAAATAAAACTACTGTAATTCTATCTTTTTTTTCTTTTTTTTAAACTTTACTTTAATGATATTGTGGCATTATTATTGCCTTGCAGTAAACCATCTGCTTCAGTGACTGGCTAACTGAGGCTGCTGCATGCACATTGAAATCATAATGGAAAACAGAGTCATTTTCTCACAATAAAAAAAAACTTAGTTTCCTCTAAGCATATGACAAACTGCCAAAGTCAAGCTAACAAGATGCAGCAGTGATCTTGGTGTTCCTCAGGCTACCTTACGTAGTCTCAAACAATGAGAAACAGTCTGGTTAGTGATGGAGAGATAAGCTGTTTCATTACTTTATTTTTATATAATAGATATACAAATGTAAATTTGATGGCAAACTGCGTGAATATATAAAGAAAAATAAATGGTTATAATAATCATCCTCTTATAGTGATTGGCAATTTGACCCAGACAGATGTTCTCACTATAAGAGGTTTCCACTGCAAATATTAATTAATTGACATGAACCAGTTTGTCTGCAGTTTCAGATCACTTGCAGGTGAGACTAAACAAAAAGTCATCCTTTTACATGCTTGTGAAAGAAGATAGAAAAGAAAGCAAGGATGAGAGTAAAGTGTGGAGAATAACTCAAAGACAAGAAGGCAAGAAGGAGTGAAAGAGAGAGAGGGAAGGACAATAACTCAAGGGCTCAATGAGGGTTAAGTCCAAAACAAAACAAAGTGAATGCGGATGTCAGTAATAAAAGCTTCATTAAAAGGTCAAAGGTTCGAGAGGTCACTTGGACGGATTCTCCACACCTCTGCATTGTCTCCCTCATTCCCCGCAACACTAGAGTTGCGTCCCAGCAGCCTCTCTGTTCTGATGCAACATGGCATCTTAAAACAAGCAGTTTACATTAAAAGGTCAGCTGGGGGAGGGCACCACACTGAAACTGTGGCTCAAGATGAAGAGGGCATCTGAGTAACAACAACATTAAAGCACACACACACAGACTGTCTGTCTTTTAGTTGTTTTTAAAGCACATGTGTACATACATACTATAGGCAGATGCATAGCACATAGTGTGCATGTGAACGAACACACACACACACACACACACACACTCTCACAAAGCACAAAAGGTACCCAAACACGTGTTTAAATACTGAAGAAGCACAGACTCCGAAAGGTTAGTAAAATCTAACAAGATCAGAGTTTAAATGCCAAACAGTTTCAGATGCAGACTATGTTCGAATTCCATCGGCCCTCATTTGTGGACAAAGAAAAAATCAACAAACCTCATAAGTCACAAGGAAGTTCATCTAAGAGGATGAAGATTAAAAAACAAAAAACATATTTTCTAAGTTTATAGTCAAGCTGACCTGGGATGTACTTGTAAGGAATCAAAATGTACAACTACGCCTTTTATTAATTAAGTAAGTTTTAATGAATTTTATAATGAGATGTATAAAACAGATGCAGTTGCAAGGTTGAATGTCTGTATGTGTTTTAATTATGTGTGTGTGTGTGTGTGTGTGTGCACATGTGTGATGGGTTTGAGTGTACTTTGTGTTTTTTGGGTGATAACTGCTTTCCCCTCTGACACACTGCCACAGTGAACGGCTGCTTTATTAATTCTGATCAACTTAATTAGAAAGCTGACGATTTCCCGCGTGAATACTAATAATGCAGGGAACTGCTGTCATTGACTGTTATTGACTGATGGGTTCATTAAGACTGAGGAACATGGCTGTTGAACTGAAACTTTCAACCCTAAAAAAAAAACAAAAAAACCCCCACAACATTAAAAGCTATAATTCTGAAAGCGGGTTGGTTCTTATATCAAATATCAATACAATTTAGATAGAAATTACCCTAAAAACCTGAATCAAACCCCAGAATAAATATACAGATATAATAGTTATGTGATGTGCTACATTTGTGTGAGCACAAAAGTTCAGTGCCCAAGTTAACTGGGTGTGTACTAAATTTGCAGAAATGATGCAACAAACATGCTGTGCAATGTGTTTAAGTGTGACCATATGTGTTTGCATGTGTACCGAGAATATTGGCCTACCTCCTGTTGGAACAACACATTGTATGCGTATGCGTATGTGTGTGTTCTTTAGAAAACCTTATGTGAGCATCAGCAGGAAGTTCTGAAAGCTGCGAGTGTACAGGTGTAACTTTTCTCTTTTTTTTTTTTTTTTCATTTACCGCGAGTGAAGCGATGCTTTCACAGCTGATGAGAGAGAAAAATGTTCCTATATACTGCAGCGCTGTAAATTTGACAGACACATGCAGAGGCGCAAATCTGCACGATCGCGCTGTGTGACTCCTGTTATTGTAGGTTATGTTTGTCAAAACAACCAAACATATTCATACTTTTGTTGCGCTTATCGACACATTTTCATCATACACAAAACAGCAAACTTTTCTATGACGTGAGGTAAGATATCAGGGTAAGACGGTTCGAAATGCAGGCAAAGTGAGAGGAAGATGGACAGGCCAATAGTGAGAGTATGTGAGGAATGTGTGTGAAGAGGTGTGAGGGCTGTCGATGGATGTGTCTGGAGTGTATGGGGCCAGAGGGCACTCTTTCCCCCTGTGGAGCTCTCTCCAGTAGGGTAGACAGTAGAGTATGGACCCCCGATCTCCAGCCCCGCCAACAATCTCTGCATGTCCAACTCCTGCTGATTACCGGCGACTCTGCTAAACAATGGCTTAATTCTCCATGCTCGCGCTTGTCCCTTTCTCTCTGTTTACTGTCTTTCTCTTACACACAGCTGCTCTTACTCTCTTGCACACACGCACCGATCAGTAGAAACTAAGTGACAGCTCTGTCAGGGACCGGTGACATGTACATGTATTTCCCTTCTTTCCACATATGCTGAGATGGACACCAGCCACCATGAAATGCAAACAGGATTAAGCCAGTAGATAAAGTGAATGAGCGAGGTCCTCTAAAATCTGTTGTCAAAGTCAGAACGGATAGATTTAGTATATCAGTACAATTCATCATTCTAAATTGAACATCTGTCTGCTTCACTATATGGGCCCGAATGCATACATACTCCCTAAGTGAATTGATTACAGGCCTCTTGTCTCCTACACACACCTCACACAAATCAACTTAGCCAATATTGAAAAGCCTTGATTATGCATAATTCTGATATATTGCTTTGGTTTATTAGGAAAAAACACAGAAAACAGAAATATGATCTATTTCTGTGTTGCTCCCTTTGCTATTTTGGTAGCTCCCACTCACTTCTACAAAGCCCATTAAATGTGAACCTTGTACATAAACACACACACCTGCATGCATACAGACACACACACACACACACAGTAATGCACAAAAAAAAAAAAACATGCAAAAACTTTAGGGAGATCAGATTTGGCATCAGGTTCTTGCATTATAAGTTTTTATTTGCCAAATTTAGGTCACGTCTGAGGGAACACAAAACGGGAAACAAACTATTTTCATAAGAGACAATCCGAATCGTTCCCATCTGAGAGAGGTCGTTTGCATTGGTTGACATTCACAGTGCTTCCCACAACCCTACAGTTGTGCCCCAGCCTCCTTTGAAGTCAGCTAAAATTACTTATGACACAATAAGCTGCAACAATGAAGCAACAAAAGGGGCTGGAATTTAAAGGGCATTCCTCTTTACAAAACTCCACCCAAAACAATGCTATGGACTCTCAAGCAGACATTTACTAGTAGTAGACGAGGTTTTGACCGTAGTTGCATGAAAGGCAATGGTCCAAAAGTGCACTCAGGTGGCAGATTTGCCTTCCCTGAAATGTCCAGTTTTGGAAACTGAAAGTATATAATAGTGATTTTAATATGCTCTCCAATGATTAACATCTCGGTGTAATCCAGGCTTGGCAGAGGGACTTAACCAGAGCTTCCACACTGGCTCCGAGCCAGACTGGCGCTGTGACTTGTCTTCCCACAGACAGAGAGATGAGCCTGGGACGGGATGGGAGATGCGGGGGCCTGGATGGACCGGCTGCAGACACAATACTGGCAGTGTGACAACAAGCACAGATCAAGACTAATCTCACACTTGCAAATACAACACACACACACACACACACACACATGCACCACACATGTACTCTATGCACTCTGTAGTTTAAAATGCTGTTTATGCTTTGCACAAGAAGAAAAAGAAAGAAGAAGAGAAGTACTGTACCAAAATATGAAAAAAAAATGAATCATGACATCATTGTGCATATTGTGCAAGTTACCATCGCTGAGTTATAATTCTTACTTTAATATAACATGTTCATTAGATATGCTTAAAGGTTCTATATCTGAAATTTTGAACATTGATATAGCAGCAAACAGCTATGTGCTATATAAACACAAAGTGGAGTAATGGCATCTAGAGCAGAGGATGAATTCACACTCCCTCCATCTTGATATATATTTGACAGTTCGATCTGAGGTTTATGAGTTGTGTGTTCGGGGGACATTTATTTGAACTTTATTGAGTGGATTCAATTAATTTAATACATGGAGTATACATGATCCAGATCCAGTTTTTCACTACAGAAGTTGCTGTGAATACTACTTTGGCCAACGCGCCCATTTCTTTCGGTCTGAGACGCTAGTGCTCTAGTGCGACGTCTAGCTGGGCTGAATGTCGTATAGAACTCCTTTAAGTTCAAATGGAAAACTAACTTTGAATTTCTTTGAAAGAAAAATATCCTGAAATGATCAAAATTGCACCATTTTAAGGCTGACAGAAAATCAGCTACATCTTCTGCTTCGTGTGAATACTGCTAGAAACGTCTGGAACTCGCTATCACAGAACTGTGCCCTTTTTACATGTCAATTATTGTCATAATCAAACAGGCTTATGTATATTAAACTCAAATCTTCTTAGTGTAGATTCCCTGATTTCTTGTATCTATATTTGACCGGTTGGTTCAGAGAATGGGGGAGACATTTGGACATAAAACACTGTTAATAGTCAGAGCATCATTAAGGGATCTTTCCTCATAACTGGCTTCACGGGGGGCAGAGGAATGATCAAGAATAATGTGCGGTGCTTTGTAGCCACCCAGGTCACAGCCTGCATACAAATCCGCAATAAGGAGGAGAGGCAGGGAAGGAGGGAAGGCCGGGGATGAGGCAGGGGGGTCTCAAATAGTGGGTGGGTTGTAGAGTGGAAGAGAGAGGGAGAGAGAGGGGGAGAGAGAGAGAGACAGAGAGAGAGAGAGAGAGAGAGAGAGACAGAGAGAGAGAGACAGAGGGTGAGGATAACCGATCTCAATAAGGCGGGTCATTTCTGTCGCAAGTTCAGAGATTCAGTGGGTCCTTGTGGGGAAGAGGTGGAGGGAGGTAAAAGGGAGGGGAGGCTATTTGGGAGAGTTGGGGGAGAGGTAACAGAGAGAGAAGGGGTGTCTTGTGCAGACTGAGGCCCAAAGCTGTATTCAGTGGGGGTAGGCTGCTCCAGCTCTAACACTACTACAAAGCTGGACTCCTAGGGTTCATGAATAAGGCGAGGAAATGATCAGAAAAAAAGGGAAAAGAACCCTGAGAGATGTTTAGACAGATGGCCCACTTAAAACGACGCAAGGACACAGAGAGAGAAGAGTGATTTTAATGAAACTTCAGATTTGGAAAATAATTGATCTTGATTTCCCCCCTCAAAATCCCAGCAGAAAGGTGAGAGTAAATTTTATGTGTTCCAAGTACCTTTTCTAACAGACATTAAAAGATGCTGGTTGCTTTAAATCCTTCAGATTGAATTAAACTGACATCATGAGAAGGGGCTAGAAGAGAGGGAGAAGGATGGGGAAAAAAAAAAGAGAGAGGCAGGGAATCAAATGGAAGATGTTCAGTAAAGAGCTGTGGCGCCAAAGAAAATAGATAGCAGGGGTCTTCTCTCCTCCTCCAGCCGTTCTTTAAGGGCCACTGAGAGCCTTTGAGGGAGAACATGCTAGTCAGTATTTTTAGAAATTTCATTTGATGGGATTCTGGCAAACATCTCTGCTCTGGGCCTTAGATGCAATATCAAATGTTACTTGCTGGGGACACGATGATGTTTTATGAATTTAGAGAGCATGAATTATTAATGGCCAAACTGCTATCAAATATCTAAAATGTGCAACTAATTATTAGATGGGGGAGACAAAAAAAAAAAAAAAAAAAAAAGGTATCGCTTTTGTGATTCTATCAAATTAATGCTGATTATTTGACCATATCAAACCTTCACACTTGAGTTCCCTCATAAGAGAAAAAAAAGCCAGGGGAGATTTCAAAAGGTTCTCAGTCACATAGAGGAGGCTTTGAATAGATAGTGGTAAATAAGGTGCAAGCTGTAGCACGGGCACGGTATAGTATATACAGAAAACTGGCAGAGAGAAAATCACCAAGCCTGCAAAGGAGCTTCACCATATTAACGCTGCACAGTGTAGGTACGCTGCCAACCCACTACCTATCCTTTATAATCATAATCCATTTCCACTGCTATTGTCCTCCATGGAAAAGGCTCCCTCCATGAGATCACCAAATGAGTGAGAGAGAATGAAGGAGAAAGAGAAATAACAGTGTAGAAATAGTGTATGTGTGTGTGTGTGTGTGTTGAGTGGGGAGCTCTTACCAACTGAATGCCTATTAGAAAGTCCCTCTGAAACCAGCCTGCCTATCCCACCCACAGTCCCCCCTCGGCCTCACCTAAACCTACCGAGGCCTAATCATACGCTTGGATTTCTCTTAGATGACACGAGTGTAGCGTTGCGGTGGTAGCAGTTAACCACTCCGCTTCTAGAACATGGAATCAGATTTAGGATGACGATGAAACCCAAAACAGCTTGATTCCGGGACCGCGTTCCAGTCTTAACCCCACATTTTGATCTTTGTTTATTAACCCCTCTGACACGACTCTCCGACGTGTGTTTGTGTGCAGGTGTGTATGAGAGTGTGTATGTTTGCCCGAAGGCCCGTCTGCCCTGCTCGGGGTCTCATTACTGAGTGAGTGAGCGATAGCTGTTCTGCTTGGTCGACGAAGGGAGCAAAGAGGTACGCCTCAGAAAATGGGTTTTCTGGATTTTGATTAATCAGATTTTTGTTTTTCCTCGGTTGGAGAAATCAAATCAAAAAGTAGAGGATGGACTTTAAACATTTAGAACATTTTGAAATCACTTACATACTGTAAAAAAAAATATGAATAAATAAAACTGACTAAATACAAATGACATAAATAAAAGCAGCTTCTTATGAATGCCATCGACATACCATTGTGTGTGTGTGTGTGTGTGTGTGTATGTATATATATATATATATATATATATATATATATATATATATATATACTATATATATGTGGAAGGGACAGGGCTCACTTAGACCTAAACATGCTGTCCTTCCTAAGTGTCCTGTTATTATAAAAGCCTGTCATTACTGCAAACACTCCAGGTGAAAACACACTGTATTAAAGACAGACACACACACACACACAACGGCGGCCTCAGCATTGATTTTCACTTATGTCTTGGAGGTCCAGCATACACCTCTAACCCCCTACCATCCACAATATTTACCTAGTTGCCAACAGGGGATACCCTATTGTCAGAGTGGTGTGGTGACAGATAGGTGTACATTGTGGCTGAGAGGCCTCTCCTTTGACATCTGCGCTAGGTCTATTCAGCGGAGCACCATGGGGGTGCAGTGTATGAGATGCCCTCTTCATTTGTTTGTTCCCACTCTGTCTCTGTCCACCTGCCCGCCTAACTGCTCTATTTCTCCTGCCCTTGCTTCTTGCTACCTATTGTCAGCTTCTCACTATATGTTGGGTTGCTGGTATATTGGAAATAAATGCTTCCTGTAACCTAACTGTAACCTGAAAAAATAAAATCCAACAAACTAAACCATCACAGAGCTGAAATGGGACCGATACATGCAAAGGGAAAGGAAACGTTATGTTTTTCATCCTCTTTACAGTTGCTCTTCACTTTCTTTTACTTTTACCTTTCCACTCAGTTGCAGTTGACTTTTGCCTTGTTTGTTGCAAACCAGACATTGCTCATGCCACGAGTTGAAATTATGGCCCGTCATTTATATTTCTGAGCTATTTTCTTATCTCAGGTAATAGTTTAGTTTTGCTCTTTTCAGAATGAATCTATTATTTTGTCTCGGCCTTCCTTACTTTTTTTGAAATTCTGTAGGAAATGTGCAATTTACGTCCTGACAATACACCTGATTTTCTATTGCTCTGCTATAGTGTGGACCCTGTTACTCTTATTGTTCGTAAAATATGATGTGGGACATACAGTTAAAACTTTCGAGATTTATTTTTCTGTTTTTATATTTCCCATGCTAAAAAATGTAATAAAAAAAAAAAAAAAAAGAAAGTTGTTCAAGAATACAGAAGTGAAAATGAATCCACAGTGACATATTTAAGATAAGGTCATGCTGGGGTCAAAGGTCGACCTGCTGTGAACAGGTATATAGTATAATGCAAAACCATATGTGCACCACACACAGCTACAAGACACTTTTTGAACAGTAGGGAGTTGTGTCAGAGACAAACAACAAAGAAGAATATTAGCCCCTTCTTCCGTCTACTTCTTTATCTGTGTGTGCAGGACCAGTTTCACTCTCAGTGTTGCGACAGTGTTATATTCAATATTATAGCAACCATCGGATCTGAATATTCATGGATGGCACATTTCCAAGTCTGACGGTGGAGGAGAAACACTGGCTACAGAGCAGATTAAAAGCAGGAGTCAAAGTCCTGGGGAGGATGGGTGGGGGTGTTTAATGCATGGTCAGAAGCAGGCATCATTGATTTCAACACTAAGTGAAGGACAAGGAGTGTAGAGCTCGATCCCAAATCAATGACACAGTCCAAAATGTCGGCCATGCCGAGTGCAAGGCTCCCGGATCAGTGTGCAAAACGCTGAGTGGCACAAATTTTGTCAGACACACGTGACGAAATCTCCAGGTGTACGGGCAGAAAACGGTCAGTCAGACAAACGCTCCGACTGAACCACACAGCCCTATCCCCTGCGAAGTATATAATGTTTGTTTTTCTTTCCGTCATTATAAAAGAAAAAAAGAAGCTTTCCTATGAAATCGCATGGCATATCCAAAGGAGCACTTACGGGGGATCCTATAGAGACCAAAGCAGTGGGTGTGATGGACTAATTAAGTAGGGCCTGTGTACTCAGACATCAATAGGTTCCATCAGACTGCACATAGCTTCTATAATGGCACATCCAAGCCCAATCATAGAGGGAATACTGATTATTACAAAACCTGCACGTATGTACACATTTAAACACACGCAATGCTAAAAACAAAATCTGTATTATAATATAAAGTAATACTGAGAATACTAAGAATTAAATGAAAAATAATTCCTGGTTCGTCTTTCTGTTTATTGCGCTACACATAGCTTTCACTTCTTGCTAACTTATTTCAATCAATAAAACTGCAAGCCCTAATAAAATAGTAAATCTAAAAGGAATGATGTAAATCCATTCACCCTGACCTCTTCGCTGGTTAAAGAACTGGAAAGAAAAGATGTTTTTACAAAGAGGAAGAAAAGGGAAAATTTTGACTATTGTCCAAGTGGAGGTGCGAGCAGAAATTAAAATGTTTCACATCGAGCAATCCGAAATGAATTGGGCAAAGCGAGAGGAGGGAAAAGAAAAATCAATGGATCTCTGGCTGCGGTGAAAGGGACGGCATCACGAATGGGATTTGCCAGTGGGGCACAGCAGCTGTCAAATAACCTAGAGCTAAGGAATTACAATAATACTGATGAAGTGTGTGAGGGCTTTTAGAGGCATTGCTGGAAAATTGCTCTGATGGAGGCATAACAGTGCTATCTAGTTCGACTGCCCTCTCTGCTGCTCTGAAAAGGCACAACAGATGTAACACTACCTTCTGCAACCGCTAAGGCCAGTCATGCAGTAAGAAAGAGACAGAGTGAAATAAGAGGAGGAGAGTTTTTCTTTTATTGCTCTCCTGTGTAGTGCAATGTTTTTTACATCATAATCTATTTGTTACAAATCTTTTCACCAATAAATAACTCTACCGGTGATCATTGCCTGTCAAGCTTCAGGAAACGACCTGCTTTCCACCTCACCGCTGCTTTTATTATGCTCTCGGTATATGTATCGTGTTGGTGGGGGAAAAAAAAAAAAGAAAGACAGAAAGAAAGAAAGAAAGTGCAAATAGTGAGCAACTCTCCCTCTGTTACATTTTGCATGCAAAAAAATGTGGTGGTGAAAAGAAAAAATTAAAAAAAAGAAAAGGAGCAGGGAGGGAGAGATAAGATGGGGTGAATAAAAGGATGAGAGGAACAAGCTCCCATCATCTATTTTTATGCTGCGTTTAATTTACATTTTCTTTTTGCTGCCGATAAAAGCGGACAGGGAACACAAGGACGGTGACACCCAGAGAGCTCCCCGGGTCAGGGGGCAGCAGTTAACCTGTCAGAAGCAGAGTACTGATTAGAATAAATCTACACACTCACTAGAGGTCAGCTCCGGCCTCTGCTACTGATCTGACCCACCACTCTCTCAGGATGTGTGTGTATATGCCCAACAATGCACAATGTGTGTGTGTGTGTGTGTGTCTGTGTTTAGAAGTGTGAATAGATATGAATGAAAGCATGAATGTACATTTGTGTGAAAGTGTGTACATGTATATTTGCTTTTGTGGATGTGTAGTTTTTTGTTTTGTTTTTTTTTCATATTCCACATATTTCTCCCTGCTATAAACAGAAGGATGTGGAAACACATCAGTTGATACTCATCATCTTTTAAGTGGGAAACAAAAAGATAATAGACTTTTTTAAATTTCTCAAGTCATTTTGACAATTTGCTCTGCATCATTTCAGCAAGGCTGGTAATCAACTCATAAAGTCTGTCATCAGATTTTTTCTTTAAAACATTTTGACACATCAATAAATATTATTCTACTCTATTCTATCAGTTTCTTTTGGAACAAACACATCTGAACAGATAAGGAATATTAGTCTATTGAAATAGACATAGTAATAATAGCAACAATACTAAATCATAATAATAAGTCTATCAGCAACAATTAGTCCTAAATCCTTACTGCCTGTAGAAACTGACAGCTATAAAAATGTAAACCACTGAGCTGTTGTCCACATCTCTTCTTTAATGTGAGTGGAAGGGGAGGGCCTGCTCTGTGGGATGAAAATCTAACGCACATAAACACTAGACTTCATCTCTGGAGCTCAGAGGGCAAGACCCTCCGGCCCTCTTACAGAGGATGAAAGAGCTATCCCTGAATAAAAGAGTGAGGCTGCCAGTGTACACATACACGCACGCTACCAGATGCGTGCACACACACAGAATACCTCATATGAAGAGCTGGAGGCTATCACAGTGTGAGCTACCATGTGGGATGTTTCTGGGCCCACACCTATGGAGGGTGTAAAGCCACTGCTGAACGTGTAGGGTGAAATGAGGTTACCCAGCGCAACCCCCGGAGGACTGATGGGCTGAGTTTGTACATTCACAATTACCAAAAAAAAAGCAGCTCATTAACAAACACACACACACACACACACACATTTTAGACATTTTAGAGATTAAGTGCAACAATAGGCTGAACTTTCTCTATTTAATCGCCACAGTATCAAGCAACCGATGCTAATGAATACAAGAGTCATCCTCTGCATTCAGACAATACATGGAACAAATACTTCTGTGTGCCTTGAATTTTCATTTATCAGAGACTACTAATGAGGAATCTTTGCAGATTTACATGTCATCTGTTTGCAGATTCGATGCGGATGGTCTCGCTATCAATACAGATACTTCTTTTGCCTCCAGTCTGCATATTTTAGACCATGAACCATGAGCTTTTTTTTTTTTTTTAATTTTCATAACCTGCTTTACTCATTTGTAGAGGTGGTAGACTTCAACACTGCTAGATACAGCCTTACGATAATGTCTACTGAGTTTATTCGTCTGAAACTGCTACAAAATTAAGAATCATTTGAAAACTGAGGGGGTTTTTGTGTGCAAATTTTCCTACAATGAAACCAATTAAAGGTACATTTTCAGCTCCGTGATGATTTAGCTTATTGTATCAGGAATGGTTGCCAAAACTATGATGATAAAACAAAGATTGAAAAAAATAAATAAATAAATAAAACAGGAGCTGGGACCCAAACAATGAAGCCATCATCAATCATCTCTGCTGGTTTCCTGAAGGAAGCGACATGTGGCGGTGTAATAGACAAGGCAAACACACACTCGCACAGGTGGCTGTCACAAACACCCTAGCGGATCTGTACAGAGCTTGGCCTGACACTGTTGAACATGCTACTGTGTCTCTCCGATCTCAAATCCTTTCAAAATGATATATTCTCATCAGTATTATTTAGCTGAGAAGGATCACATGGCTTTATCCAAGGTCCTGTTTTGCTCTCTACATCTTTGATATCACTTTCTCTTAGAATTAGACCGATAAGTCATGAGGGATATTAGTATTAAAAAAGGTACTTCATCTAAAATCTGTATTCTTAGTATTAAACTCTCATCATCTGTGGCCTTGATAGGCGGCTATACAATGTCGGTTTTAATTAATGGCAACTACTAGGGTGACCAATTTTAACAGCCGAAAAATTATAATAAATAATAATGTCCATAAAAAAATTATCTCCATAGAAACCTTTAAGTCCTATTAATGCTGATTATTGTGTATCTGTGATGGGCTATTTTGTGGTTATTCTTTCATGATGTACTCTGATCAATATTTCTCAAATGTATTAGTATTTCTCAAATGCATGATAAGATAAAAGTGCAATTGAGGCAAATGAAGCAGGTGCCTATGCAGCAGCACAGAATGCCCACAGGTATCTCCTATCTCTTCCTTTGTGTGAGTCAGCCAGCGAGATCAGTGGTGTCAGAACTATCGGGCCCCAGCCTCAACAGAAGGGGGGGTCAGGTCAGGGGAACTCTTTCTTCCTCTGACCTATTGTTCTTCCTCAGTCTGAAAACACACCGCAGCTCTTTCATCCGCAGCTCTGTACCCAGAGAAACAGGAAGTGTCTACATCACAGACTCCATCCATCATCTCAAGCCAAAAGACCTGTCACATTTATAGACTTTTGACTCACATTGTTATCCACTTCTAACATAGAGTGAATCACACTATTACACATGGCACTATGAACATTGTCATGATAACCTCCTTCTCCTGCACCGATGTTTTCGAGCCCTTTTATTTAATATGAGACATTGTACTTGTTTTGTCCTTCTATTAATTGCTGCCCATGCTTTGAGAGCAACGTGACAAATGTTTGAATCTGATATAGCTTAAGTTCTCCTTCTTGAGACCTACCAGTGCAATCTGCTCAGACAGGCTTAACTCTCCTCGTTTCTCTTTCACCCACCTCCAGGCCAACTCTAATAGCAATCAATGAAGCCCCAGACACAATAGCTAATTCAATTTCCCTGGACCAGTTTTCTCATCAGGGCTCAAGGTCCTGTCCCCAGCTGATAGGGCCCCACAACACGTCTGGAAGAGTGAGGATTTATCCGGGCCGTCAGCCACCCTTCTGCAATAGACACAGATAACCGGATTGTTAAAGAAGGAGGGAGAGCAGAGTGAGGTGAGGACCAGCTCACCTGCCTGCGTGCCCAAAGTGAGGCCTTGCTCCCAGCCGTGAGATACATCCCTCTCCCCTATCTACCATCCCTTTCCCTCTCTTCCTCCATTAAAAAAGAAACTTAATCAAGAGACCTTAACTCCCACTTTCATGTCTTCAATGAGATTTCAGAGACTTAGGGCAAGAGTGAAAAAAAAAAAAGCAAGGAAGAGACCAAGAAGGAGGTGGAGGAGTGTGGTGCATGTCTGAGGGGGGCCGAGGGGAGATTAACATCTGTGTGGCTTCGGTTCACTTACCTGGGGTTCCCAAATGATTCCCCGGGTGCAAAACGGCTCGTATCCCAAACGGCAAAAAGTGAGAGAAGAGAGGATAAGAAGAGAGGCGGCACCCTCCGCTGGCTGTCTGACAGCTGGTGACCCGTGGGAGCAGAGGTTTGAGGAGAAAGGATCAAAGAGCAACTGCAAAAGAGAGAGAAGCAGTATGTGAACAAACTATAGGGGAAAAAAGATATAGTCAATGATCTCTTCCTGTCTCCTTCGATCTCTGCCTCCTTTTTTCTCCCTCTCTTTTCTCTGCCTTTCAGCTCTCCTGGACAGTAACCTGCTGTCCACACCAGTCAGAGTAAATAATACAAGGCAAGAGTGAGGCCTAAGTGCGCAACAATCTCCTACATGCACTGGGACAACAGAGTAAACAATACAAACATCAGAGACACAACAGCCCTCAGGCTCTGCATTCTGGCTCGCACACAGCCTCTATGAAGTGTGTTTGTGTATGTGCGTGCACACAGGTTTTATTCTTCTCTCTCTTTTGTGTGTACACGCACGTTCAAATGTCATGTTCGGCAGTGTGAAAGCAGATATACTTGCGTCTCCAGCACCATTCGGGATCCCTGTTGAGAAGACACCTGATGGCAGATGCTGCAGTCTGATGGCAACTGAATTATCCATACACACCAAAACGTATTACCTCTATCTATCTCGACTCATATTCACACGTAACAACGCATACATACACACGTATACGCACACACACTCACACACGTATCCTGGTGTGCATGTATTGTACAGGCGAGCACATATGTTCTTTGGCAGAGACAGAAACACACACACATCCTTGGTGTTGTCATTTTAGAATAAGACCATCCAAGGAGCTATTGAACAAAGATCCAAGAAATGTCGGCAGCAAAACCAACAGAAACACAGATTTCCATTCCTAATTCATCAGACATGGCGGGGCGATGTTGTTTCTGAGGTCTTGAATGGTGCGCTGGCAGTTGTCCTCTGTCTGTTGTACAGCGAGTTAAAGCCGCCATGGCAGCCCCAGTCCAGGCTAGTGTACAATGAGCTGGATGCCAGCCAAAATGTCTCCTCTCCAAACATCACACATTTCAGACGGCCCTTTCAAATCGCACAGGGTGGAGGGAAGGCCGAATTCAGAAAAAAAAAAAAAAAAAAGAGGAGATAATTCAATTTTTTGTAAGCATGAAATAAGAGTTAAAGAGGCTGGAAATTTCCAGAAAACATCTTTAGACTTTTCTAAACATAGACTTAAAGTGAGGCAATGAAATAACGCTGTCACAGTGTGATTAATGAAAACGTCAGATAATTGTTTTCCTCGCAGCGTTTCATTATATTCTGTGTCCCCTCTCAAAAGCCCGAACTAAAGCAAGAATTCATAAAATATGTAATTTAGCGCTGACCTTTGGCAGAGTTCAGCAGGTCCCCATCTGTGTGTGAGGAGCAGAGAGAGAGAAGAATGATGACCCCTTTAACAGCTTGCCTGCGACTACCTGCTGATCCAAAAACACTGGCCAGACATGAAGCCCCTGCATAGTCAAAGGATCAAACAGGGCCAGAGAATACTGCTTATTTCAGAGAAACAGAAAGAGGGGGTTTGTGTGGGGGGGTGGGGGGGTTCCAGTGGTACGTTTTGTGCTACTTTGGCCACCAGGGAAGGGGGGTGGGGGGGGTGATGTGAGAGTGGTGCAGACAGTAAGGGGGACAGGAAGAGCCACGACTATGCACCAAAAAAAAAAACAACACAAGAGAATGATAATGGGCTAATGCCACCATTAGAGGCAACCCGTACCTCGACTGCTGAGGAAAGGAGGAAACTACAAAAACTGTGCTGTTTGAAGCCTAATCCCCTTTTACATTCTTAATTAGGAAACAACAAGCCGTAAGCCCCTTTGTTGTGCTGACCCACACATACTAAACGCCTATTGTGTGTGGGTGTGTTAAGATCTGAGGAAGGAAAAAATCTCTGTGCTCTGATTTGCTGTCGCTTGAGCACAACCATTCATCGCCGTTATATCAGTTCGTTTCGCAAATTGAGCCAATTTGCTCTTTGTGTGGCTGAGATGAATCTGTATTTTATTGAAATTATATGACTGGCTGATTGACTAGAAGGAAAAGGTGGACATCTCAGATTTTGTTACCTTGCCGCTACAGGCTTGCAGCCACGGTGTTTAAGTGTGCTGTTTAACTGTAAATCAATACATGAAACCTGGAGCTGATTACGTATATATATGTAGGTCTGCTGTCGTCAGCAATGGTCCAGGCATCTTTAGGTTGGCTTTTGGTCTTTGTGATCCTAACGTATAAATTAAATGAACATAGTGTTGTAGAAGTTACATGCATCTTTACATTCATTCATTATTGCTTCTCTCTTCGGCTGTAGGTTAAACATTTACTCGTGTTTCTTATAATTGGTAATGTGGATGTGTCTCACACACACACACACACGCACGCACAACCTCGACTCATCTTGTCTCAGTATGGGCCTTGTATCACACGCAGACCACAGCATAGACACACTCCCCTAAATGTATACACTCTCTCTATTACACACATGCACACACACACACACACACACAGAGAAGCAGCTGGGGAGCATGGTGGCGGGTGACGTGAAATGCCCACAATGGCTCCAGAGGGATTAATTTCTCCCACTTTATTTGTTTATTACTGCATGGCGAGCGAGTGGGGCGGCAGTGGCACAACAAACAGGATATAGTCATGAGTGGCTTCCTCCTGTGGTTTCTGATGCTTCATGCTGATCCCTATATTAAGTTGACTGAGTCTGCTGTATAGTTGTAGTATACTGTACAAACATTGTTCTCTTCCAGTGTTCAGTGCAGTGAGGGATAAAGTGTTGCACTCTGCTTGGATCTAAAATGTCTCATTGAGAAAAGGGTACCTTATTTCAAATAGATAGTATAATATAGTATATAAGTATCACTACATCAGGTATTCATAAAACAAAAAGTGATTATTTATTTATCAATTATTCTATTGTATTTTTGGAAATACTTCCTCGATTTAAAGGCCAGTACACATTTTTTTATTTATCAGACATCTGCTCAGGCTGGCTTCATACACCTTTGGCTACAACCTCAGTGTGTAAATATTCTAATATACAAGGTATGCATGACTAAGTGTAGTAATGTCTGTACTATAGATTTGTATTTGTCACATTTCAAACTGCTGTGCAGAGGCAGTACACATTTCCTCGGGGACTTTAAAGTATATTCTATTCTGTTCAGTGAAGATAGTAAAAAATCTGATCTGTGAACAGGTGTAACAAACAGGAGATGTCAATCATAGCACAGTTGGTACACACCTACACAGCCCAGATAGGAGGAGTAGTCAGCCAAAATAAGTCAAAACTGACTGCGAGAAAATGAATATGTATGCAGGATTTACCCTTAAGGTAGGTTTGGAAAAAGACAATGTTATTAACAGCTTGCCTGTTATATTTAATGTTATTACATATAATGATGCTTATGGAATAGACTCTGAAATGAAGGTAGCATGTGTTGAATTGAAGATAAATATTCTCAAATCAGTGGAATTTAATCTGGGTCCCAGTGTCACCCAGGATGAGCTTGACCTCATTTTTTTTATTACATCCAGAGATATTTTTGTACCTTCTTAAGCCATATTCCTCCCTCCTCACAGCAAGAAGCACACTCTGGCTATCTCATATGGGACTAATGAAAGTCATACTCACACATACAGTACACACACACACACACACACACACATATATATATATATATGCGCACACTTACATCATGAGTGTTACTGTGAAATCTGAATGTGTGAGTGAAGACAGGTAAGAACAAGAAAAACAGTGACACGTCTTACACTTAGAAGATTCTAAGGCACAGCTCAGATGAAGAATGAACACCAGGTAACGAAAAATGTTAATTATTCACAATGAAATAAAATCAACCCTAATCATCAGACCATTAGCTTTTGCAAAAAAGAGGCATTCTCTCAAATTAATTTTATAATGTCCATTCAGTGTCGTGTTTGTCCATGTTTTAATTTCCAGCTAATTTCCAGCTAACTGGCAAAATGATATTCAATTAGTTAATTAAGTATGATCCAGCTGCGTGCCATCTCTCTACACCAGGGGCTGTCTCCCTGTGGGTTGCTGGTTTAAGCCTCTCTGCACTAATTATCACACTGACATTATCAGGCTGTACCTGGCGCTCTACGTTACCTTAAGCACTGCATCATTATGGGCTGCTCCCACTGCATTATATGAAAGGACAGTGAGTCATGCATGGTCTATGTGAGAAGCATGACAGGCACTGGCAGTTTGCTCGACTAAAAACAAACAACAACAAAAAAAAATCTGAATTTTCACAGGTCTTGTAGAATTGTATGTATATAGCTAGGTTTTATTTACACAGAAATGTAAAATATTGTTGAAAAACAATCTACTTAATACTATAGGAGTGAACTAATGAGCACTGCAATAATTCGATAAAACAAAAATGTAACTTTAATCATATTTTTTTCCCCATGCCATCTGATTTCTGTGGCAGGAAAAAAATATTACTGCAAAGTATAAATAAGACATAAAAAACAAACAAGGGATCATCGACACAATGATGATGTTTGCTATTATATGGAGATACAAAGAGATTGCTATAGATAACCACAAAGAGACATCCTGTGTGCTGCAATAATATGTCCTATAAATATAAAATCACAACAAGTCCACCTACGCTCCTGTTCTGTAAACAGACAAGCATGTTGGTGGCTCCGCTATTCAACTCAACTGTCAACTATACGCCGTATTTCTGGGCTCTAAAATGGTCTTCTGTTTGGATGGAAACACCTAATTAAAAACACTTAGGGACCCAAGACAGTGCGCACACACAGAGTGTCCGGCCCACCCATGACTACCTGACAACTGACAGCCCAATCTGATTAAAGGCTGACTGGAGGAGGAGCATCCGCCGGCCATCCGCGGCAGGCCAAAAGTGATCACTATGGCGATGGATAATTACAGCTGTCAACGCATCCTCCGTCCTGCTGGCACCAGTTTGATTGTGTTCGGCAACAATGATAGACAAGCTTAGCATGCACTCTACCAACCACCAATCACATCGTCCCCTCGCTGCTCTATTTAGCTGACATGTAAAACTCACATGGCCACACAACGCAGGCCTGTCATGGCATCCCGGCCCAGTTTTAATTGTTTCTCTCTCCGTTTTTCCTTTTCTTCACAGACTCCTCCCTCTGTTCTTTCCCTCTGTTCTCCTGTCTCCCTCTCTCTCCTCTCCCTCTCTCATGTGGACAGCTCAGAAGTGCAAGTGTTATTACATGAAACTCCCGCTGTAGCATTAATTGAAGGGAGATATGGTGGGACAAAAACGACGGGGGGTAGACCATGTCCATTATCACTCCTGCTTTCAACAGGTCTCACATTTGGAAACTGCAAATTGCAAAAACTTGCAAGGGCAAAATGTTTGACATTATTTGATCTGCAACCATATGGTGTAGGCAGAGAGGGGGTGTGAGATAGATAAATAAATAAACAAGAGCCGTATGAGATGCGGGGAACACAATGGGAAACGTGGCCACAGAGAGAAAACAAATCAAGAAAATGATTATCCGTAAGGTGTAATTAATGAGGGCTTCAAGTGCTCTCCCCGAGGTCCTTCTGCTTAACTTCCCTTCTTGGTAGCCTCTCCTCTGCCCTGCCCTTGCCTCCTATCCTATAGCTGACAGTGACAATAGCCATACTGTGGATGCTAAACAGCCTATTGTGAAGTCTGGGAGGCAGGACTACAAGTTCACATTGAGAAAAACATAGCCTTCCTGCTAGCATCGTGACGGTTGATTTAAGTTAGCCGTATTAATGAAGTCAAGTGTAACTGGACAAGGCTGACTCTGGCGTCCATATCTCCCCTCTTAATTACCTGGCTTTGTCTCCACATGCTTGTCCTTAATCTGACCTAATGTGGCTAATAACTGAACTTGAAAACAATCAAAACAGCAATTAGCAAGAACGGCCCAGAAATGTTGAATTCTTAAATTAATACAGCAAAATTGTTCCCTTGCCTTTCTCATCAACGTGATGTATTCACATGGTTCAAGGATCCCAGAAAGAATGACAAGAAAAGAAGATATTAAATCTATTAAATCTCTCTCTCTCTTTTTTTTTTTTTTTTTTTTTTTTTTAGAAACAATTGTTTATCGTTCACAAAATTAGATTTTGACAAAAGAGTGAAATGAAAATATCACATCAAAGGTAATATTTGAATATAGATTCTTATCGTCCCACAATCTTTAAATAACATGGCAGCCCTTTGATACACTGACCAAACGATTTGGAAGAACACAAACTGGGGTTTTTTTTTTTCTCCCTTTATTGTTCCTTTTTTTTTTTTTCTTATTCTAACACAAATATGTCTTCAAGGAGGTCTTGTTTAAGCCTGTAAATTCCTTGAAAGTGGATGAAATTAGGATCTGCCTATTCCGGTTACAGTCCCGGCATGGTACTGACAAAAACAGATGAGTGTTTCTCCTGAGGGAAAGGATTGTGGGTATGGAATGAGTTAGCACTGCCTGTTATTGCAGCTGATCATAAAAGGCTATGTGCATGGGAACTCCACTGTAAAAAACTGGAAAATGTTTGTTCCTATAAAAACATGTTAATGCAAAACAGTTAGGTGAAAGACAAAACTTAACCGCAGTTTACGATGTCATAAAGTGGGAACATTGTAATTGTTCGAAGTGTGCTGATTAATGTGATGCATTTCTGAACATACGCTGATAATAAGATGTTTTCATTTAGATATACTAAAAAAAAAGAAAAGAAAATCAAGTAACTTATAAATGTACAAGATCAAGAAAAACATATTCTATCAATTTTACATCATTAAAACTATTTAATTGCGATAACTTTACATTTAAATCTCAACATCCGCATTTCCTTTGATTTATCATTCACTTGTTTGACACTTCACGGCATTAATAATAAAACACACTATAGAAAGCTCTTTTTTTTCTTTTTTTTTTCTTTGCTTTAACCAAACTAAACCCTGACTGTGGACACACAAGATAGCAAATCCTTACTGATGTTTGATTGAATTCAGGCACCTCCTCCCTCTGGCCCCCAGTGCTGCCTCCATCCACCAATGGGGCGCAGGCGGGCGGATTAGCAGGAATCCTGAGAGGAAGTTTAAACAAGAGGAAACATTAAGTTTGAAATAAAACACAGGAAACAGGGTTAACAGCAACTCCACCCAGTCAGTGCAGTGGCAGGGCTATTTTTTGCCCAATTATCCTTGGTTAACGGGATTAATTACTCTAACTTCTCTTTCTTTTCTTCCTCTCCAAGCAAACGGGC
The DNA here is from genome assembly GCA_036937835.1 of Pampus argenteus. NCBI lineage: Eukaryota > Metazoa > Chordata > Actinopteri > Scombriformes > Stromateidae > Pampus > Pampus argenteus. The sequence continues at coordinate 15,504,814 of CM072872.1, read as the reverse complement.
AATAAATCCTTCCCTGTGCTACACGGTCTGAGAGGGCCTGTTTAATTAGCATAACAAGTTAGAAAATCATTATGGCCTTAAAGTGCTTATAGAGAAAACAACATCAGAAGCACACAGGATGCAGTATGGGATTTAGGAGGGCTATTTCATTGAATAAAATTGTTTGGAGAGGTGGGAAGAGGGGCAAACACAACCGAGGTGATACAAAGAAAGGGCAGGGCCTGACTTCTATAGGACTGACTCTGTCTGACACACACACAAAAAAAGTTTCAATTACCTCATTAGAAATTCTTAAAATGACATGTTCTCTCTTGAATAATCCAGAAATTCGTGTATTCAAATATTTTTCATTTCAAAGTATAACTGCTATAAAAGACACGTACTTCCACTCAGCCCATTCTCAGTGTATTTGCACTCGAGGCTTCACATTTCCACATCCCTGAATCTCCTGGAAAGGTAAAACTGTATATGTTCATTGTTTTCTGGAATGTAATATGAGACTTTTTGCTCGGCATTTACCGTCTTTTGCCAAAAACCCACACCGCAGAGTCTGAGGGCAAAAACAGCCGTTTTCTAGCCAACCTGTTTAGCATGAGTCCCACCCAGTCGTCTGCTTTCACTAACCTGTCCTGACAAGTACCCAGATTAACGTAATCTTATATCAGTGCAGAGGAGCAGAAGAGAGCAGATGGACCCCTTTTGCCCCCACCCACCCCCCACCCTCTACCCTAGCACATACACACACACACACACAGACATAAGCAAGCACACAAGCAAATGCAAACTCTCATAAACACACACTCGTACACACATATTACAGACTTAGCTGCGGAGTGCTTAGCATGCAAAACCTGGGCCCCGGCCACAGCAATTAATGTTCTCCCAGCAAATTGCCACAGCTTTGGATGATGCTGATTGGGGAATGTTACCCTGTATCTTCATATGCTGAGCCTCAGCGAACACTGTGATCCTGCTGGCGTGTGAGTGTGTTGGTCATTTGAACGTGAGAAAAAGAAAAAAGAAAGAAAGAAAGGCTCTTCTCATTCATTTGCAAATAGACAATATATATATATGTATATATATATATATATACATATATATATATAAATATATTAATAGACAAGTAATTGAATAAGAGACTCAACAAGAGACGGCAGGCTAGGGAATTGAATTTGGGATTTCTAACACTTGTCATCTGCTGTGAAGAAGTAAGCTTGTCTTTTTACAGTTTCCGTGGTAAATCTCAACAACTTTGCTAAACTGAACAGATGGGCTTGCTAATTAGCAGCGCTCAGGCTGTAAGTTTGTTTATAAAGAGAGAAAGGGTTCCAGACATCTTGACACATTTTATTAACATATCATACCTTAAAGCTATGCTTCTTGATACCCACCAGGCTCTTTAGCTAAATGCACACACACATGCAGAGACACACACTTTTTACACATGCACATACACCCCTATATAAACATGCCCATGTGCGACAGTGCACACACACATACACTGTACACACCAGGGAAACAATAAAAGTCAGTCTTGCGAAACGGAACACCCTGTATGTATGCTCATGAATATGCACAATTAACAGAGTGTGTGTGTGTGTGTGTGTGTGAGAGAGAGCCTGTGTAACAGCACATTTTGCACAAGAGTTTGTGTGCACTGCGCAAATATATGTGTATGTGTGAGATGTGTTTGTTTATGAGGGTGTCATTGTATGTGTCATACGTCCGTGTCCTTGCTAGAGCAGTGGCATGCTTCTCTCTCTCTCCGCCAGGCCCCCCTCCTAAATTCACCCCCTGTGGTTTTGTCAGCTTTCACTATTGTGTGTCAGGACACCGACACTATATGATGTCCCAAGCAGACTGGGCCGGTGAGCTCCCAGAGGGGTACAGAGTACTCAGTAGTGGGATAGGATGGACTGCAGCTCAATCGGTGCCATTTAAACCTCCTGCCAGGCCCCACTTAGGATAGGGGCGACATCACAGCACCCACCCACTACGCTGATGCAGTGAGATATTAGAACTGTGCTGGAGAAAGACAATGACTAAGGAAGAACGAGAGAGAGAGAGAGATAGATAGGGAGAGAGAAAAATTCCATCACCAACGTCTGATAATACAGTTCATATTATCTTTTTGTCTCCCTACGACACACACTCACACATACCCACGGACATACCACGGCCCGGTGTTACGGCAGGCACATATTGCCATGGTGATCCTGGTTAAGAGGCTTACATTCGGCCCATGCTGATGGTTGCTGGGGGACACTCCCATTGCCATGGTGATGGCTACCGGGAGGACACTCACATTGCCATGGTGATGATGGCAGGAGCCAGGCATGCCAACCAATGAGATGATGGATAGATGCCATGCAGGAGGCGAAGGAAAAACGTGACTAGAATGCCCGCTTGTCATGTCTACTGTCAAGGAGACTTTTCATAAATTATATCTTCACACATGATTACAACCAGCAACTACCAGCAGGTTCAGACATATTTAATGATAGCTAAAATAATAATTACAATAACATTTCAATCTACAAAAACACAGGATAGGGGCTACTCTAAAGATTACTAAATAAAACACTGCATATTACAGATTTTAGATTGCCGATGACATGAATTATGGATAGGAAACATGCAAAGAAGGAGCTTCAAATTCAAAGCATGTAGATATGCAAAATACATCAGAGAAAATCACAGATTCAGTCATTCATGGCACAAGGTTGAAGCCTATTTGTGTCAGCATTTGTGTGTGAAATATTTATACCACCTAATTCTACATTCCATTAGTAATAATAACAATACAGAAGCAGCAGAGGCGATGGCAATTTGGTGATTTAGCTCCAGATAATAGCTCAAGCCATTTCGCCTGCTTCCCAGCAGAGGGAGGCTGGGGCTGGGTTGAGGGCCAGTGGGACGGGGCTGGGAATCGAGGGACTGAGCCTGCCTGAAGGCATGGCCCAGGTCCAAATCTGGCCCAGTGTAAATGACTACTAAGAGTTGTTGTACGTGTGTTTGTGTACGTATGAGGAACAGAGGAGGTGGGGTGAGGCGGTGCAGGGGCCTTATTGAACCATATCCACCCTGTACATTTTATACCAAAACACACATGCTCACACATCTTTCTGTTTCACATGACACGTCTTTCCTACTGAGTTATTTTTCTTCAAGATGGAGGGTTTTGTGTGCCTGAAAAACGTTGATCTCCTAAAAGCAAGAAGCCAACACCTAAGAGGTCAACCACAACAGCCCATGGAAACATCACACACACACACACACACACACACACACAGATCACCACATGTTGATTGTATTTTCTGTGGCTGTGAATGTCTTGGCCAGTGAGAACAGACATTGAGTGTTATCAGTGACCCTCAGGTGATGGGGGGGGGAAAAAACTGAAAAAACTGTGTGTCAAGAGTGTGTCATGTCTGTAAATCAGTCTTGACCAGTGACCAGTATCCACCAGTGAAAGGAGGATACTATCTCATGGAACACACAAGGTGCAGATGAACACCCTTCACCCTATTTAAGTTGCAATATGTTGTGTAACTTAATACAAAATTCAATCACCTGCTGAAACAATTTTCCTCTTACGCTGCAATTCAGAGACGTGCAGTCTCCAGGTGTAGCGAAACACAGTAAAAATATCTATAGGAAACAGCATGATGAATGCAACACCAGCTCGGGTGCGATAAAACTATTCAGCATATTCCACATTTCGACCACGTGGGAAATTCAGTCACAATTATCAGGATCAGTTCAACAGGATCCCAAACAACGGCTAGTAGCAAAAAACAGCTCTCGGGTACATGATATCATATAAAAGCAACAGATGATAAAAAAAAAAAAAAAAAGAAGAAGAGATGATGCCACAAAACGAAACCACATCACCTATTTGAAGTTCTGTCTGAATGTCCTCATAAAACCCATGCATAACAGTGAAGCGACATGTGCCAGTTACAGTGCATCAATACAAACCATAAATCTGAGGCACAGTCAATTCAACAAATTGGGATTACTAATAAAATATACAGATGTAGTCCACTTAATGTACTGAGTGAAAATCCCACCAATGCAATTTTATACCATACAGCATTTTTTAGAACAAATAACATTTATTTTAGTGATGACTTAGGATGAAAATGTTGGTCTAGTGGTCATTCAACCACTTTGTTTCAGATTGATTTTGAAGAAATTTGGTACAGACCAGTGGCATGATGTGACTTTCCCACTAGCTGGAGCTACGGCCCTTGCCCTACAGATAAAGTGAACAAGTCCAAATTGTGTCTGCAGGTGCAGCTGGAAACCTGCGGTGTCCAAGATGTGAGACACATGTATTTTCTTAAATGGATAGTATGGAATCAGGTAGGTTCTTCAGTTGAAAGGGTGTTGATCTAAAGTAGGCCTATATGAATCATATAAAATATCAGTTGACAACATGGACAGTGGGGCATATGGTTGCAGGCATCCCTGCATGTGTTCTTGAAGATTAAAAACACACAAACACACACCAGAGCTCCAAACTCAATCAAAGTCATTTCCTCCACTGCGGTGTGCTGCACTGCTTATAATAGTTCTTGCAGAATGAATAGTGGGATGATAAAATAAATCAGATGAGAGTCAGTAGAGTCAGTACAACTCTTTATTCAGATCACTTTAAGGCAAAGAGCGTTATGGCAAAATGAAGAGGACATAATGCTGTATTTGTAATTCTTTTGTGATTTTTTAGTTGAGCTTTCCATATACAGGGCCTCGGGGAAGGAAAAAAAAAATGTGTGGATTACACCTTTAAAGACACCCCCGAATTTGCCCAGCCCCCGAGGAGACCAATAGAGAGCTGTGTTACTAAAGTCCCCGCAGAGACAACAAGCCACGGGAAGTGTGAAACCCCTCACCAACACGAACTCAAGATTTCAGAAACGTATATCAGTAAGACTGGAAATATTCGGGCAGAAAGAAGAGAACGAAGAGAGAGAGAGAAAGAATGGACAGACTGCTGTTTGACAAATATTGTGAGACGTGGTGGAGGGGTTGTGGTGTTTTCATTGCTGACATCAACATAAATTTTCCTGGCGCGGCTCTCCTTGCCCAGCATGGGCTCAGCACTGGGAAACTGGAGAGGAAATTCTCCGAGCCGCAAGGGAGTGGAATCAAAGAGCCGGGGCTCCAAGACCTCTGACACACTGAACTTCTCGCTGACCCCACAACTCTCTCTCGCTCTCACACACAACCACGCGCACACACACACACACACAGAGTTAGACCTACACATACATAGACACGCACATCATAGACACATACACCTTCTCAACAAAATCGACAGCGGCTCACAGTAAAACGTGCAAAAAAAAAAAAAAACTCTGCAGAAATACACATTTCAAGACCATTTGAGATCAATGCTCAACACTTTGGTGTCTTCAGTGTCTCATCTATCTGAAAGCAGTGCATCTGTTTCTGCCATCTGATAAGCACTGTTTGTCCCTCTGTGGTTCTCGGGGGTGGCGCACACTGGCCTGCATCAGAACTGTGAGGCGTTCAGTGGTGGACCAAAGGTTCAGTGAGCCCTGTCTGAGGAGCCTCATTAAAACTTGACAGACACACACACACACACACACACACACAGATCTGTGCGTGTCATACTGAGCATGTGCTCACACGTGTGCGCGCACACACGCGTGCGTGCGCAAACACGTGCAGCTCGAGTTAATGATGATGTAATTAGCCCTGATATCCTTGAAATGTCGGGTGCCAGGAAGTGGGGATATGCTTCATGTCATCTGCAGCCATTGAGTGTGCATGTGTGCATGTGTGAGCACACTATGTCTTTAAAGTTGTTGGAGACTGTACAATGAACATGATGGCCACTCTATTCTATGCCACCCTTAGTAGGCTTTCCACCCCAGCTCCCCTGAAAAGAAGCACATACACAATGGCCACCATAATGAGGAACTCTTCCACGCCGTCGCACATACGCACAATCTGACTGACAATTTGAGCAGGTGTGTTAGGCGACTGCTAAACACTGAAGGCATTTTCGAGAAGTGGATTGCTGAGTGTGTGTGTGTGTGTGTGTCATACTTAGTGAGTCCTCGCTTAGGTTCCATGCCTGGATCCAGATACCATTCCTGATTGGGCACCAGGTGAAAGAAAGTGCAGCTGCTTGGACATGAATGGATGCTCTTCCCTCTGACCTTTGTGTGTGTGTATGCGTGGGTAGGTGCAAGTTCATGCACATTTGTGTATGTGTGTGTGTGTGTGTGTGTGTATAGATAGAGGGTCTGGGGCGTGGGAGTGGACAAAGCAACTTTCAGATGCCGCAAAACACAAAAACACATGATCAGTGTGTGAGAAAGAGTACAGAGGTGAAGGAAAAAGAGGGTTTACAACACTGCTCAAGCATGGCAACTTGTTCAAACCTTCTTTTTTGTGTTCGGAACAGCCTCGGCCACTGTTCATCAATGGGACACAGACACAGGGTCTTAGAGGGTGGAGAGGATTTTTATCCCAATTGCACTAATGTATAACAGATGTGAATGACATATTATCAGCTAACAGTATTTGCTAAGCAGTGGTTTTAGAGTTCTAATTGATTCTACAGTCGTTGATCTTTTTCTACATGTTCTAACCGCCATGTTCTGCTGTTGCTCTGCATAATGTGTGTCACCTACCAGAGAAGGCAACAAGGTCCCCAAATGAGAACTCAGAACAGACGCTGGGGCCCACTGAGGTCTGTCAAAATGTGCAGGCTGTTTTAATCCACTCTGCTGGAAGTCTCCTATGTAGGCGTGCGTATGTGTGTGTGCATGTGTGAATGTCTGGAACAGTGGGCATAAGCCACAACAAGATAAAAGCTGGCTTGAACAATGATGTCATAGATTTCCACAGATTTTCTGGGAGGTCGGTTGAAGTCAGAGCTGAATGAAGTCGAGGCCCCCGTTATGCTTTGGCCATCCGTCCTCCCTTAGTTGTAATAATATAACTGCGATAGCTAAAGGATTAGCCAGCGCAATAGGTTTGAGGCTTTCACTTATCTGTCAATATCATACTTAGAGATTCCGAGTATTAGCCTGCTCTACGTCCATCTGCATATCTTTTTGATCCTTACTTCTCTATATCGGTAAACACTTGTTCTCCTCTTCCATCAAGGAGGAGAGAGGAGGGTGACTAGAGGACTCCAAATAATGCAATTAAACACTGACCGCAGGGTTCAGTGCTGCTTATCAATACACCCAGCAGGGGAGCAAAGACCAGCTCAAACCAGGGCGTCAGCTGTCTACTCTATGGAGACGGACATTTTATTAGACCGCTGCTAATATCCTCCATCTCTCAAAACTCACCTCTCCTCCACACTGCAAGTGAGACTGCATCTACAGTCAAACACTGGTCTTAAAATAATAATAATAAAATAAAATAAAAAGACAGAAAGAAAGAAAAAATAGCTAATTGTGAAATGCTTGCAAGCACATTATCCATAGGTGTGGTGTAGGGTATGTAGTCCACACACAGTAGTGAGGACAGGTGTGCTGTTCAACACGTCTCTCCCCTCTCTGCTCTGTTTCGCTGTCTGCACAGCTGACCTCCACGGGAGGCTTGTCTGAAGCAGAGCCAGATTGAGTGCTATAGCACACCAGCCTGGGAGCCCACAGAGCACATGAACCAGGCCTGGACCAGGCCTCTGCCGCGCAGTGTAGCTCTTAGCCCCGCCTACCTTTGCCACCCCTCAGTCAGCCGCTGACAAATGCTGGGTCTCTCCCCAGTTCTCTAGTTTTCTCAACCTGGACACCAGGCACCAGGAGGATAAACCCACTCATACATAATAAACACCGGCCCCAGGGCCTGGTGTGTGATCTCATCATGCATGTGTCCTCTGTAGAAAGAAATGTGACAGACTGCAGTGAGGAAATGTGTGTCGGGGAGGGTAGAGTGTGTGGCAAGCTGCAAGGGTGCCAAACAGGGGTACACAACAGCAGCATGCATCCTCTCCTGCCCAGTGTGTGATACTCTACTGGCCCTCCCTGATCTGCATAATGAAAATATGCACCGATAAGGATGGTTAAACTGACACAGGGCCTAATCAGGAGAAATGACTGTCTTTGGACCACAGGGATCCATTGGTAGAAGTAGCTATGGGAAGACAGGAGGAGTCGCAGAGCCAAGGGGGCAGAGCAAACATTGGCAAGAATCTGGCCTTTCACATACGCAAACACACAAACATGTAAAAAAAAATATAAAGGAACAATCAGGACATTTTTCTCTCTTGCCTAAGCCAAGCACGTTGGTAATGTGGGAAGCAACAAAGGCCTGGCAAGGTGGTCTGGCTGTTTTGTTGCTTTGCAGACTGGGGAACCAATGGGAGCAAGGAGAGAGGGCATCCCTGAACGACTGACTAAGTGACATACACACAGACAGAGAGGAGGGAAGAACACGAACATGCAGCGTTAGAGATAGAGAAGAAAGTCATCATCACCATCTTAGCTATGATGCAGTCGATTTTTCCACAGAGCAAGGATGGTTTGTGTGACTGAGTTCCCTAGTTAGTCTCAGGCCGTTCCATACAGACCAGGGTGGGCCTCTGAGAGGGAAAATAAGCAGTGGTTCGAAAGCAATCTTCTGCTATCTGCAGCTGCACAAATGGACTATTGAGACAGGTGGACAGCATAGGGACCAGAAACACACAAACTAATGGACTGGCAGAGTTATCCAAATACACAAGAATAAGGAAGACACAAGATACTTTTACACGTGTGGCTGAAAAAACACCCAAATAAGTATGAACCCAATTTTTTTTGTAATATCATTTCTGCACATAGTTAGATTACTGACGAGGACACACACACACACACACGCCTAGAGTATACTGTATATCAGCCAAAGCAATTAGCCAAACAGGGGCTCACAGAGGTGGACTTTGATCACAGAACGGTGAAATATTTATGAAGAGATGTGATACATGAAATGAGCTCCGAGAATGAGAGTCTGTGGGGGTCCAAAAGAGTTCCCCTTTGAGGGACCTTCAGGGGAGGACAACTGCTTGGACACACAGTGGAGTTACTGTGGGCCTAACTCCCCATTTAAAATGAAGGGTAGGGCAGGGATAAAATGGCGGCCTAGTTTAGGCTGCGAATGGAACACGGGGAGTTAATCCGAGGTTTAGAAAAAGGATCGGAGGCAGTCATCGTGTCGGTGCGAGCTGTATCGGAGGGACACTGAGCCGTGTTCTCCGTTGACGTGCTCAGTTCCACTTGGTTCCACTCAGACAGAGAGCAGGAGTTTTAACACACTCAAGCATGCGCTAATTAAAAATCCACACTCAGCATCGCTGCTTCAGCAATCAATATGGTTGATTAACTCATCTATACATCACTACAGACTCACACAATGGACTCTAATTTTTTGTAAACAAACATTGTCCATAAAATAATATACTACAACTAATAATAATAATGACTTATTTTTTATTGTTAACTGTTACTTTGTGATTCAAAATGCTATTTTGATCAAACATTGTTTATTCTAATTCAGACACTGTCAAAGTCATTATCAATTCCTCCTGCCGCCACTGTCATGAGTGAAATCATTACGATTCATTTCGTTTTCCTTTCTTTAAGATTGCAACTCATCTTATACGAGGTGTGACGTAAATGATATACATTTCACCTGTGATTAACGCTAACCAGGTTTGGAGATGGCTGCACATGTCTCACTTGTGCTTTCTAATTAATTTTCCCTGAGAGTCTTGAACAGGTGAATAGTTTCATCCTCTAGCCTTTGTTATAATCAAACTGCCCCCTGGAACATTTTCACACTTCAGCGTGGCGGGGGAACTTGGGATTCTTAATACAGCCCCGGCTTCTTTGGGAAGTGCTAATTTGATAACATTCAAATATCAGAGGGGGAAAAAAAAGCTTATTAACAATTTCGTGTGACTTTTGATATCAATGAAAATTAAATCTAAATTCAGGCGAGGTTATTCATATGCAGTTGTGTTTATTTGCCATGGTGTTTCAATTAAAGAAGCAATTGAAGAGCACAGAAAAAAACAGAATATGTTTTTTTTTGTTTTTTACCCACAAAGGAGGGAGAAAACTATTTTAGGTGTTTCCTGTTTTTTTTTGTTTTTTTTTTTACTTTTCAATGTGGACGAGCAATTCTCTTTTAGTGCAGACGGAAGTCTATTTTACATATAAAGAGGATTTTCAGCCGTACATCGCACAGCTTCATGCATTGAAACAGGAAGTCACTCATTCCCAGAAAAGAGTAGATTACACACAGTAATGAACTTGCGAGGCTTTACAGCCATCGGATCCGCCGGCCATTAGCGGCTTGGCATAAATAGCTGAAGAAGTTGCGGGTGCGTCGTTATACCACGCTGTCCACGCTAAGCATATAATTGTGGTTTGATCAATGGCCTCGGTGCATCCAACCTTGTCTCCTAGCAAAACATGCACATTTAACAGCAGTGCAGCAAATAAAAAATAAATAAATAAATAATTTCCTACAGTCAACAGCAAACAAAATCAGTGCTCTGATACCAAAAACGCATGTCAAGAACGATTATATTGTGTGTTTGGCCAAAGCAAAACATTTTATGGGAAATGGCAGAGACTTGAACAGCAGATCACACCTTTCAGGCTGATAATGCTGTAATGTATTTGTTGTTTTTTGTACTGTTGTTGCATCACAGTCTGTATTGACTTCTTTTATTTGAATGACCTAAAAAAAATGTGTGCGGATACTGTAACCTGCATGTTCAGATTTATCGGCTTCAGTGTGGACTCTCTCTCTCTCTCTCTGTCTCTGTCTCTTTCTCTCTCTCTCTCTCCGTCTCCTGTTGTCAGTTCAGTTGACATGGGGCCCCTGGCTCATGGCTTCCTGTGCCTGTGGCCCAGCTCTCCTTGAAGCAAGCCTGCAGCATTTCTCTCTGCTATTTGTTGAGAGAAAGTAGAAAGGAGAACCTTGAACATGACCCTCCAAAGATCTTTTATTCTCAGTTCACACAACACAGTTCACGTGAACCCCCCCCTTTATGTTCCACTCTTTACTTAACCCTGACTATTTGCTGAGTTTCTGCTAAAAATCCAATTAGGTTAATTTGAAACAGTCCTGGTGAGAGAACTTTATCCTTTTGGTGCAGAGATAACTAACCTAATTAAGACTAGACCTCTACCTCTGTCCTCTTTGAGCCTGCAAATTAAGAAGAGAAAACGAAAACTTGTCAGAGATTAGGACCGAGATTAGATTGCTAAAGAAAACACTTGAGGGAGGAGTACATCTTTAAATGCCCTTGAAGCTGTTTAGCGCTCTTTTAACACTTCAAAGCCAGCAGCACCATGAAAAGGGAGCTAAGAGAGAAGCAGGTAAATGTTATACAATGCAACATATTTAGAATAATGATGAATGTAATACGACATTTTAGGGAGAGAAAGACGAGCAGGGACACAAAGAGAGTGATGTGCTGAGACCACCTGTGAAAGTAGACTGTGATTGATTGTGTTTTTATAGAAACCCTTCAAAGGTGCTGGAACATGTGAGGCAACATAAGGGTTGTACTGTTCAGCTGACTGAAACACACACACACACACACACACATGCAGAGTAAACACAAACAACAGGCCTGCTGAGTTTAGTTTACTCCTATCAGCTGGCTCTGACCAGCCACACAGACCACCCCAGCTCCTCAACTCCTCACTCACATTGGGACAGGAAGGGGGGAGGGCAGTGGGTGGGGAGGATTTGGATGGAGGGGGGATGGGTAGAGCTTGATGCAGGGTTGAAGGGGGCCCTCCACCAAATTAAAACCCAATCAATGCGAATCTCTCTCGGCCCGGTCAAAGCCCCTTTCCAACTAAAGCCTTTTTCCCCAGGCCCCCTCCTCATCACCCTTTCCATTCTGCCACAATGTAAAGCCTCCCGCCCCCCAATACCAGCCCAAACCTATATACCACATCCAACCCCCCCTTCCCCTGACCCACACTCACCCAGCACTGTCATGGAGCAGTGACTTCAGGCACTGGCCTCTATTCCTCTACTCCACACCAGTCACAGCAACCACCATAGACTCAGCAAAAAATTACAACTAAGTGGGGACTAATCCCTGAACAAACGCATGTAAAAACCAACCTGATAATAATAATTTGAGGTCTTTTTGTGTGTAGGGACGATGTGCTGAAAATGAATGAGATATTTATTAAGTTGTTCTGGAATGGAACTTATTGTTCATGTTCATATCTGAACAACCCCAAAATAAATATTTAAATCGTCACTTTAACCCCATAGTATAGTTTCCTTTCAGATTCAGTGTGCTAAAACCATAACTGCTGTAATATTCACAGATTGCACAGTACAAGTATGCACCCACAAACATGCTTACACACACGGACACACACACACACACACACCACCTGCTGAAGCAGAGATGGAGAGTCCTTGCTGACTGAAGTCTAACAGTGGGGAACAATTAAACCAAAGACCAGCCTTTGATCACTTGGTCATGTGAACATGACAGGTGACCAGATGGCTGATAAACTGAGAATGACAATTCACATTCATAGTCCTTTAAATTCTCTAAATATATCATGCGACAACATAAGGAAAAGAAATAAAGTAGAGATGCCTTTTAATGCTTTTACTAAAAAAAACATCCCTTTTACAGAAACCCAAATATAGAAAAAAATATTCAACCTTTTAGATGTTGTTCTAGGATGCCTCTGATGCAGAAACCAGTGTGTTTTTTTAATTTTGACATTTTAGTAACTTTTTAGAAAAATGTTGTAATATTGCAACGTTGGGCCTGTATGGTAGCAGAATTTCAGTGATATCACTCACTGCCTGAACACATGTAAGGAACCAATAAGAGCTTGTTTGTTTCTTTTTTCCTGTTTATAAAGGGCCACAGAAGTCTATGTATCTACACAACAACAATAATAATAATAATAATAACAATAGTCATATTTTCATGAAAAAAAATGTATTACAAAAATGAATACCAGATTTTAAAACTAACTCCAAACTGTACAAATCGTGCTGACTCATTAGGAGTGATAGTCCAAAAAGCAATTCTTTTGCTCTGAAAAGCAAAGGCGGACACTGCACTTCCTGCAGAAAGTTGTAGTGTAGCCTTTAGTACAGTGTCTGCATCGTCCCCGAGCAGCTTTGATCGGAAAATGTCCAGTCATGTCCCTGCAAACCTCCTTTGGTGGGTGTGCTGTTGACTTCTTGGCTCTCATGGCTCTCATCACAGGGCTTGAAGATGGTCGCCCTTGTTTTGGCACTGAGACACCTGTGCCGATCATGACAAGTGAGGATGCCAACTGGGCCTGAAACCGTCTCCTGTTCAGGATCTCCTTCTTTGGGACATCCAATGCTTTGCAGTCCCGTTTGTACAGGAGCCATGCATTGACTTCAGTGGAAACTTGTATTTTGCTGCAAATGAGTCCAACAAATCCACTCCACCCATGCATTTGTTATAGGCTGTGACAATGTAAGGCCTCTCAACCTGAACAAATCTTCTGTTGGTTTTGTCCCCAGACAGTCCAAGTTCAGATCTTGCCCGTGTTCCATTCACACTGCCTTGGTACACATCAAAATCGCAGAGTATGCCAGAGACTCCTGTCCTCACCCACAATTTGAAGCCCCATGGATTTGGCTTTCCACGCATGTATTGCTTGATGCTGCTGAATTTTTCTCTGAAAAGGAATCATCATTTCGTCCACAGAGTTGTGTTCTTCGGGGACCACCTGTAGACATCTCTCTCTGAAAGCATCAAGCCATGGTCTGACTTTCCAAAGTCCACAAAATGTAATGATGTCAACAGAGACTGGAATCTGTTCCGTGACATTACATCAGAGACAGGACTGTATCGTGTGTCTGCTTCCCAGTACATGCGGACTCCAGCCATTTGGACGATACCCATCTTAAGGTACATGCCCATCATCTGCTCAATTTTCTTTGTGTCCGTGTTTTATAGCTGATCCATTCTTTTGGAAACTGTACTGGTTGGTATGATCAACCAGAGCCTGGATCATGTCCCCTGTCACAAATTTTTGAAAGTACTCCAGTGGTGTGTGGAGGGAGGGGACACCGTTGGTGATAGCCTCACCTGAAAAATCAGTACAGGGACTGATGAAATCCTTTTTCAGCCAGCGATACCGGTCACGGGGCATGGCCTTGGCATGTGGATTTACTGTCTGTTCGGATGGGAACATCAGCAGTATGGTGGTTGTTGCTTGTTGCAAGCTTGTTTGTTCTCTTTCTCCACTCTACTGGGATTTCCACACTCCTCATCATCACTCCAGTCTGACTCAGAGGATAGTTCCCAGTCACTTTCCCCGTCCTGGACGGCCTCTATCACATCCTGCACACTGAATAAGTGACGGCTCTTCCTGGTTTCAGGCATTCTGTAATTTAAAACCATCAATTATTTTCCAGGTGATTACAAAATGCTACTAAAAGCTTTATCAATTAACAGTACTTATGTCTACACAAAAGATTCACACATTTCTAAACTTTGTAATTCAAGATCAGAAGCAGCTATTTAGGCAACCAAGCAGAGGACCAGTACTACAGTATTTTTCAAATTACATGTATGCTACATAATTCTTTCTATCCTAAAATATGCAATTGCTGTCTTATTCTAATTGGAATCTGTCATAGAATTACTAATGCAATGCAAAACATTGTATTTTAATCTAAACCAAACAAGTGGAAAGGATAATTCCTCAGTATGAGGTGCAAGGTGCACACTGAACTTTTGCTACTCCTCTGACCCAACGTTGTAATATTACAACATTTACAAAACAGGCTAAAACTCTCACAATATCAGGATATTCAATGGTGTCTTAAAAGTAATCTTGATCTACACACATTAATTATAACAGAGAAAAAAATATTTCAAACATGTACTTACGTAAGTCTTGATTTATCTCTCCCAAAACAACAAGGTGTTGTGCTCCAGTGCTGGTGTCCAAGTCGTATGACTTCATGGCCAGAAAACCAGGCCTATTTACACTTTTTGACATCCAATAGAATTACAGAACAAAACAATGGGACCCATTACTCATGTAAATGTGGTTTAAAAAAATGGAGAAGATTTATTTTTGTAGCCTTAAATGTAATGTTGTAATATTACAACACTGGGTCTCGGGGGATTTTCCATGTCCTCGAGGTTAGGTTATTTTTTATGTAGTGAAAATGTCTGTTGTTGCTTCATAATCTGTTTTCATTCTCATCCAATTTAGCAAAACTGCCCCTTATGTAGATGGTGGAAACCATCCGAAATTGTGTGTGTGTGTGTGTGTGTGTGTGTGTGTGCACATATACAAACACAAAAAGAATACACAAACTCGTGCAAAAAAACACCAAGATCATTAGACTTTTATAGAGGGACAGGGCAGACAAGAAGGCAGGGAGTAAAAGTCAGCCACCACAAACAATCGCTAGCAGATGCTGGAGATGTTGTTACCGAACGATACAGGGGTGAGAGAATGGAAGGTGAGGTCACATACATATTTGTGGTAGGATGCAGGATAATAGACCTACTGTGTAACGTGATGGGATGAAGAGTTGGGTAACGCCCGCAAACAAGCATGCAAACTCACCCCATACATGCACAGACACACACACACACACACACACACAAAGAGGGAGAAGGCCCAGAGGCAGTTTCCATCTAGTAGCAGCAGGGGGAGCAGCTCCACTATTGTTCTGACTGGATCCAGGCCCAGGGCACTGGACTGGGGAGTGTGTGTTCAAAACCTGTTTGTGTTTGTGAAAGTGTATTTACGTATGTAGTTATATGTACATGCGTATTCAAGGGGAGGAAAGAGTGATATGGTGAAAATGGTTTTGCACTATTCCTCCTACTTGCTGTACCTTTACTCGCTTATTACACCACTTGAAGTCAAGGGTAAGGGGAAGTGTAAGAGCGAAACGTAGACGATGTGTTCGTCTCGCATTGTAATTTCTAAAAAGAGATAGAAGAGGTGCTTGTTAAAGTCAACAGGCATGCATATAAATGAAACAGTGCTTTAAAGGTTAACGCTGGCTGGATTTGATCTTTTTAAGTAAAAAGACCAAAACTAACAAAGTTCACCCACAATCCACCAGCCTCAACCTCTGTACCACAGAACTGCATCAGCCTCTTTTATGTGTTTATACTGCTGCAGATATCAGGTTTTGCTTACGTCAAATAATAATTCTTTTTTTTTAATGAGTATTTGATCACATTAATATAAATAAAATAATGCCAACCTTATCCCATACACAAACATATTGAGGAATGTGAACACCCATGTACACATTAAATGTGACACATGCTTTAAAGGGTTAAGCTGACCCAAACTGTTCTTATTTTATTTCTGGAACTGTGTTGAACTGTAGATTCTTTTTTGTAATTTGTGAGCAACACAACACAGAATTGTATTCGTCTCAAACGGGCAACAAAAAAATAGATTTCTGAAAATCTGTGAAAATAATATTTAAATTCTTCTCCATCGCTAGAGGTAAGTGAGAACATGTGTTTTATAATTCGAGAGAAATTACCATTTCAAATATTATGCACTGATTTCTGCCAAAATGTGCTCTAGAAAGAATCAAAATACCAACAGAAAGAAGAAGAAAAAAATGGACATAATGTATTTAGAAATTGAACACATCGTTTGAACAAAACACATTTACCCAGTGCGTTCCCTCATTGTGTTGTTAACAGACGGCCTGTGAAAGATATCTGCTGTGTTTACGCTAATTCTGGTTTTCGTATGTGTGTGTGTGTGTGTGTGTGTGTGTCTCACACAGCCATCACTGGTTTGTGTGCATGTAGTCTTTGTCCCCCCTTCGCAATTGTGTGAGGACACTCATGGTTAATGGCTGTTAACAGCACAAGTGTTAAAGCATCCGAACGTGGACAATTAAAGAGCCGCTCTGGCAGAAAAGACGGATGGCTGCTGTTGGTACAGAGAAGAGAGAGCTTTCATTCAATGGCTCACACTTTCTTTTCTTATGCAATGTCTTAACAGGCCACTTCATCTGAAGGGCCGTTGCTCAGCTTACTGAAGACAAACACACACATGCACATACACACACACACGGCCTCTACAGTGTTTTTCTGTATTTTAGTTTTGAGTGATATGTATATAGTATCTGCTGTTTTTTGTTGTTTTTTTTTTAAAAACACAATACCTTCACTTGTCTTACATCCTAATCTACAGACACAATCCACTAACTCGCTGAAGATGTAAGACACCAGAGAAAAGAAAACAGATTGAAGATGACACTTCAGCGGATGACACCGCATTGAGTCTGATTGAAACGCACGCTCTCATCAATCTTCTCCTTCATGTTCGCTATCATTCTCTCCTCCCTGCTGAACAACAGACCTGAGTCATTTGCCATTGGCCCTCTCTGTACGTGCATGTGTGTGTGTGTGTGTGTGTCCCTTTGCCTCCAACAGGACACATCACCTTGACCACTACAGCAAACCCAAGCCTGGCTGACCTTGGCTTTTCCATAAACCATCAATTCCCAGTCTTTCTGTCCATCTCTTCCTCAAAGCCTTCATCTCTCAACCTTGTCTCCCATGGTTTGAGTTGTATATGTACACGTGTGTGTGTGTGTGTGTGTGTGTGGTCTCCCATGGTTAGGGAAGCGTGCATGTGTCAGGTCCAGTGAAGGTGACACCTTATGCCTCGTGCCGAGATAATGAAGGCTTTAACTTTACAACTCAAGCATATCAGATTGCAGCACCACAGTCCCTCAGACACGCGCCCACAACATGAGTGATCTGAATGGGTCGCCACCCTCCATTTCATGTGCACTGAGCAGTGTGCACTGTAAAATCTGCCAAAAGGCCTCATCATCATAACCATCGCTTATTTCAGAGCGGGCTTCATGATTAGCTTTAGTGAGACATATCACTGTACACATGCTTGTGCACAAACAAACACACTTAAAGGAGGGCAGGCAAGGGGGTTGCATACTGTTTACCAACTGTTATAGCAGCCGGAGGCGAAAAAAAAAAAAAAAAGCTGCTCTGTGTGCATAACCTCAGAACATGTGAGAGTCGAGATGTCAAAAATCATTCACATACCTCACAACTGGGCTATAATGGTGATGGGGGGGAAAAAAACATCCCCTAAATTTCCTCACTGCCCCTCTTCTATCCTTTCTCCTCAACTCACCTTTTCCTCCCCCTTTCATTCAGGAAGGGTTCTTTCCATAATAAAAGGAACCTGTGGAACTAATCCTTGCAAATCTCCTGTGCTTTCTGTCCTATACCTCCAGGCAACACAGCACACTGAAATCCTCCATTTGCATGCCTAAACTGCACTAACTGTGAATAAACCCTTTTAGCTGCTAATGTAATAACATCTCCATTTTAGGAAAGGAGCAGGGGGTTAGCCAGCCCTCAGAGATTCAAGGAAACTCACCCCCTCTCCCTCCTCTCGCCTACCCTCTCTCTTTTCCCTTCTCATCCCTGCAGTACAATAGGCCTGGCATACAGATGCATCTACCGACCCGCCTTATCAGCCACATCTAGTTAGGGTCATCTTGGAAATGGAAGTAGTCCTGATTACAAGCAGATAAGCAAGAACACACACACACACACACACACTCACAACCAGCACATGAGCCCTCACTTCATCCTGGCTGCATGGACTGTGTATCACTGGATTAAAATTGATGTTGAACATGATTTTTTTTTTTAATGCGCCTCTTATTTTTACCAGTAGCTGATTGATAAGAAATATTTCCAATAATTGTATCTTAATGTTCAAAACTCCCTCTTAATGTCTCTGTTTTTCTGACCATTTTCTTCACCTATAGTACACAAGTAAGTACCAATTCAACATTACATTGGATCCAAGGGTCACCAATACAAAAATCCAGGGTGAATTTGGGAAAAGAGAAACCCTCTCACTGTATCTCATACCATTTGAGAGGATCTAATTGGCCACTGGCGCTCCCCATTTCTCAGCAACAATAACCCACCGAACCCCATCATTGCCTTTCATCTCTTACTGAATTACATTACCGATAAGTCGTACAGATGCACACACCACATGCAGACACGTAGAGTTACATAGCATTATTTTTCCACAGTCATATCAAGATGAGGGTCAGAATACATTACGAGCTTTTCTTTCTCTGCCTCAGAGCAGACAGCAAGAGATGCCAAGATATCACTATAATTGTCCAATTACATGGAATATAGCTGTTCCAGCCCGCCCCGAACTAGGTACTCCTCCCCAAATTCAGTTTTTTTTTTCAGGAAAAGATCAGTTTGGTGGTTGCAGTGATTTTTTTTTTTTTTGCTCCTGTGAATTAGGGCTTGAACACTAGAGATAACTGAGACATCGCTCACGTTTCCCCCTCTGAGAGAGGCATTCACTACCTCACAGAGTTCACATGAATAATTTTTACATCAAAGAGAATTTTTTGGAAACCATCTGATCAAGCTGTATCATACATCACTGGGACACGCCTACAATATACCCCCCCCCCCCCCACACACACACACACACACACCACCGCTACTTCTCTCTCTCTCACACATACATACTGTATATACCAGCATGCATAACATAAATTGGTATTCTCCGAGTGTAAGAGGGAGATCCAGTTACTTCAAAGGACCCATTTCCACTACTACTAGTTACTACTACTCACTGATACGGTAAGACATCAATGCTGAAAGCGAGAGCTGCTGCCGTGCTGCACTCAGAGTCAAATGCACATGGTGCAATAAAAACTGAACAATATAGCCTATATGTTGAAACATGCATGACACAAATTGTTTGAAGCAAATGTATGCCGCTGACCCATTTTCTTTTCATTCATCCAGCTGAGCGTTTTTTTTTTTTTTTTTACTCCCCTCATTCAAATTCACAAGCAGGAACCACACAACAGCGGCACTTATTCCTGATCCACCTGCACATATACACTGTGATGTGCATATATGTACATATAGTATATGTATACACATATCTGCACAGACAGAAACAGACCACGGTGTTATGTGACTTCTATATGAAGGATGATGATTAGTATTCCTGTTTTCTGTGGCTAGATGAATAAACACACATTATATGCACAAGAGGGATGAGAAAACACTGACGAGGAACAGCTTTCAGCTCTGCCACTCATCCAACCAACCAACCAACCGACCGACCGACCAACCAACCAACCAAATGCCAAGCAAGCCCCGAAAAAACACACATGAAAAAGATGAACTTATTGAGGTCTGTATTTCCATGGCAACACAGAATAGTTTTGATGATGTTCCTTCCCAGTCGGCAGGCAGGGCTTGGCCGAATCACGGCACAGATTGGTGCTCCGTGGCTTGTTACTAAGGGCGGGTTTAAAACGTGCAGAGAGAAAGAGAGAGAGAGGCGCAGATGGTTGGAAGAATTGCCACTTTGAAGAAAACCCCAACCCACACTCACAACTGGGTCCTGCAATATTGATTTGAATGGATAGAAGGGAAGAAAACCTAGTGGCCTATGAATAAGTAAGTAATGGATAATATGGGCTAAATCAAAAGCCATTCAAACTGAATAGCATATGTGTTCTCAATGATGCAGAGGTCCAGTCTTTCGCTCTACATTAGGGAAACAAGCGTGGTGCTGAACAGTGCTGTCAAGCCTCCTCCTGTCATGTCTCTAATATCCTCTGAGCAAAAAGTGCAGAATAAAGACAGAATGGCATAAGAGATCATCAAAAAAGGATAAAAAAAAAAAAAAAAAAACTTTCACTCAATCTCATTTAAATGAACAAAACCTCTTTGCTCAATTTTTCTAAAATATTAATCTCAGTTTTGAAATGATGGTGATATGTATTAAAGATGGGATTTTGATGGAGCACTAACACAGTGGTCGTGCCACTATGACAACTTTGCCGGCTATTTTGTTTAGCTTTAACAATCTTAATTACGATTTTTTTTTTTTTCAAATAAACAACACACAATCATCATTTAATTTACCCAGCAGGAGAATTTGTGCTAAATACCGTCTACTTGAAAACTCTCTCTTTCTATAATTCCCTCCTCTCGCCTTTCCCCTCTGCAGACAGCAGCACTGTACAGCACAGGGCCCTGCCAGGCCCCGGCTAGCTGTGATCCGTGTTCGACATGACGACACTGCTGTTCAGACAGACACGGCTGAAGACGCCGGGCTGATAAGCATGGCATCATTTACATGAGCACAAGCTATTGCACACTGTCCCTCTGTTGTCTCCTCTTCCCCTCACCTTTTCAGCTGTTCTCCCTTTTTTCACTCCGACCCCACAACCCTAAATCCCCCAAGCACACGGCGACATGGCAGACAGGCAGCCACGCAGACAGGTGACCGTAAACAATTAATCAACATGGTGACACCTCTACATCTGCCAGGCCCAACACGGGGAGGGGAGCTGTCAGCTAGCAAAACAAAGCAGCCCCCAACACACACACACACACACACACACACACACACACAATTGCGTTCATGAGTTGCTCACTAGCTCATAAAGAATGTCACTTACAAAACGCAGAAGCTTGCAGATATTAAATATTTATCTAACACGCTTAAAGAGCAGCGGCGTGACATACAGCTGTAAACAACTGAGTTCCTTCATCAACACTTGACTCGATCTTCAAGCGCCACTTGCCAGTTGTGGTAGAACTTTAAAAAAAATCGGTTCACGTTTCCCGTATTTGTTAAATATTACTACTGTTTCATAGCCATGTCAAAAAGTACCACATAAACATTATACTACGCTATAAAAACAATGGTCCAATCTCATCCTCTGCATCGAACTGGCGAAACAACAAAATCTTTTAAAGGGCCAGTTTACACAAATTTCAAGCACATATTTTATACACAATTCACTGTTCTCATTTTATTTTGACATAATTATAAAAGAATTATTTATGGTGTTTACCGTGACCAAATG
The DNA here is from genome assembly GCA_036937835.1 of Pampus argenteus. Classification (NCBI taxonomy): domain Eukaryota; kingdom Metazoa; phylum Chordata; class Actinopteri; order Scombriformes; family Stromateidae; genus Pampus; species Pampus argenteus. The sequence goes on along the minus strand of CM072872.1, from coordinate 15,482,887 downwards.
ATGATGATCAAAATCCTCATTGGCATTTTTCAAACAGGTCCGTTGTCGAATTCAGTGCTTTCAAACGAATTGACTCTTTTTCTTTTTTCTTTTTTTTTTGAAAAGCTCGCTTTCAGTGGTGGGAAACATCACGCGGGAACACAAAGCATCTTCAGGTTCCAATTGATCCGAAATGTGGATACGGCGCGTTATCTTGACACAATTGATTCTCAGTGTTGAGGATGTTTTTCTTAATATGCCACCATTCTTTTTTTTTTTTAATCCATCCCCAATGCCCTGAAACCTTTCTGCAGGCCAGAGAACAGCACTGAGTGCTATATTCATATGGATGAGTGTAACAGGTGATGAATGTCAGACCTGCTGGTGGCCTATTGTCACCAGGGACAAGGACAATATGAGGGGGAGATGGAGAGGTCAACACTGGGATGTTTGCTACTAAAGTTTAAACCATAGCCGACTTGTGCCATCCATCAACCCAGACACATTAAAAAAAAAAAAAAAAAAAAAAAAAGGCAGCAGCTCCCCGGGCTACCGTGAATTCACTCATGTCTACATGTTTAAAATTGTTCTTCAGACTGACAGAATGATTCCATTAATGGCATATATATATATAAAAGCACATTTTGATGGTATTTCTGACCCATTATTAGTCGATGATAATTTGCCGAATGTATTTTTGGTTGGATCTTGTTGACATGAAGATGCAGGAGGGTAGAGTGTGCCTGTGCATAAACACTCCTGGGGATTCTAATAACAATGCTGTGGTCCCAGGGAGCCACAGAGCTGCTAGAGCTGTCAGGTCTTTTGTTTCAAGGGGCCACTCATTACATTACAATCCCAAAGATAAGGCTCCTTCAGGGGGGAACAGAAAGCCACGGAGGAGGAGGTATTGTTCTTCACTCCATGCACACCTCGATGTTTTTGCAAACCTACAGGAAATGCAGTCTTCTGAGATGAACAGAGTTTAAAAAAAAAGGATAAAAGCTTACAATAAGAAGATGTAGGCAAATGGCATTGCTCACCTGGTGAGGTGAGGAAGGGGGTAGAAAAGAAGAGGAGGAGATTGGGGAGGAGGAAAAAAAAGTAGAGTTTAGATTAACCTGCCATTTTCGTAAAGGTAATCATTATGTTGCCAGTAGGAAACTTGTGGGATGACAGCTGAAGGCAAAACACAAAGCCTTCATTTGATTTTGTTTGTTCTTTACAGAACGGCCATCAGTCTGAGAAGAAGCTGAAATGCACTGGTGGCAGGGGAGATGTTTACAATGGTTTTGGCTTTATGTGGGACTTGTTTGGTGTTCAGGTTTGACTGCATCTCACACATCAAATTGAAGTAAAGTGTAACATGTGAATGTCGTGACAAATGAGACACACATGACAGAAAGAAGAAGTAGGTGAGAATTGGGAAGTGAAGGGAAAAGCTTCCCTGGGGAATGTGTGTGAGGGTGTTTATATATATATATATATATATATATATATGTGTGTGTGTGTGTGCGTGTGTATGTATGTATTTATGTATAGTATAAAAAAAAAATCCAAAAGCAACATTAATTTTTAGAGAGAGAATTCAGGATGAAATTTTAACATATAGAAAAATATTAAAGCGCTGCTGCTATAATCATTCAGAATCTCTTTTACAGCACTTATACTGTATATATTAATACACCAAGTCTCAAATTCTGTCAGATAACATATTCTGTCTCACATTCTCCATGGAGACAAGATTACATGAAGTAACAGTATCAATTGTGGCCACCATTCCTCTCCAATTATAGCAACCTTCTCCCCTCCTACTAGACATTAGGTTTTATCTATTAATATACCCAATGTTTTATAATAAAGTCTCTATGTTTTATTCAATGCACTACAAAACATCTGATTCCTGTATGTATGAGCCAAATGCACCCAAAGCTAAGAAGACACGTTTAAATAAAGACAACTGTGGAGGTACTGAGAGGCACATTTCTCTTCTCAAATTGAATGAAATCCAGCGTCAGTGAACGCTTTGCTCTGTACATTTTGCAACATGAACAAATATGTTTCATAAATTTCCGGTAGCATTATGTATGTTTCAGAGACGCATGTGGAAAATAAATAAATCTGATTTACCCTATGTAAATCTGGAACATGCATTAAAACATACAGATATCAATGCAAACAAAGTGAAAACAGTTACGGCTGTGCATGCACGTTTGGATTAATACATTTAACTTCTCACACCGTCTTAACAATTCTGTGAGATTGTTCATTTGAACAAAGTTGAGATACATGGCAATGTAAAAGACTGACAAGAGATCTGGTCTGCGGTCATTAAGGTCTAGAAGAACAGTGTGTAATGAAAGAGGGTGAGGGAAATGGCTTAGTGAACCTCCTCGTTCAGAAAAACCTGACTACACTTTCATCACCTCGCCATCTCCTCCTTTCTGTGCTCCTTTAATGTCCCGCAAATCCAACCAAGACCATCTATTAAGCAAAGATTAAAAGATGACCATGGATTTTTTTTTTTTTTTTTTTAAATGTTTGATATTCGGCTCCATTTGTTTTCCAGCCATTTATCAAAAGGCTCAGTATGTGAGCTCTCTGTTGGCTCGAATAAAGCAGCCAATAAATGTACTGAATATTAAAAACACTACATTTTATGGTCAAATTCAAACACAATGAATAGTTTTTCATGACTCGCTTTTTTTTTAATTTTTATTCTTTATCATTATTATTATTATTATTATTATTAGTCTTGCATTTACTTGTTTTTCTCATCATGCAGGTTCAGTTTAGAAACCAACTGTGAAGAATGTGCTCTTACAGTGTATCAATGCATTTCCAAAAGACCAATGTCACCAGATACACACTGATGCAGGTTAAGCATGCATCCTCCATCAAGAGGAGCTCGGAAAGGTGGACGTTGATTCAATGATCCAATCTCAGAGCCAGGAGGCAAATTCTGCCCTGACAAGGAGGGAAAGTCTGAGGGTGCATCCACCTAAGAAAAGACTTCCTTTCTAAAGTTTCATGCAGAAATTTTTTTTTAAAATCTGTGGCTCAATGGTAAATCTGTCTGCCACTTTCCTCCAAGTGCCTGCTCTGCTCTGCTTGGACGACCATTTAAGTTGTCTAATTATCCATACAGAAATAATTGGTCTTCCTCCATGTAAAATGACCCTTGTGTTTTGTGTGTGTGTGTATGCGTGGGCAAGCACACATGTGAATACATGTATGTGTGCAAATCAAGTTTTCACCCTGACAATCGCAGCTTTAATTAAATTAAAGCAAAGGTGTTAAAGCTGTTGATTGTCAATGTGAACGAGTGAGCAGCACATAATACAATGCATATCAATGCAGTCATGAGTGACTGCAGTCCCCCAGGTGTCAGCCAAATGAGTGTGAATATTCAGCTTTTTCCCCTCCACTTAACTCTCATTTCACTCTGATGACATTTTATTAGCCTTCCCTTGGCAGTGCTGGCGGGTAAGCGATTTTCCAGAAAACAGCTTCTTTGTACTCTTCATTCCATCCGAATACAAAAAGATGCTAATACAAATAAACAAAGCAAAAAAAACAAAAAAAAAACAACAACAACAAAAAACCACAACTCTTGTTTTGGTGTAGAGGTTGGCTCGTTTGCGTTTTTGTAAAGCAAATACATTCCATATAATAAACGGAATATTAATATAGGATGACAGTTTCATCATTAGCAAAGATGTTTTTTGTTTTTTTTACTTTAGATCATAAATGACGATGCACTGTCCTCCTTCCTTCCCTGTTCATCACCATCATCATCAGCATCAGCATGTTCTTCATGTCAGGGCAGTCGGGTGCTCAGTCCTGATGGCCACTTCCCTTCTCTGTAAACCTCCTCTTTCCTCTGTGCTGCATATCGATTCAAATGAAAACACATTGCCAATCCAAATAAACACCATGTCAAGGAGTCATCCAAGCAGACAGAAATATCTGCCCAGCATGATACCATAGGGCAGAAATCCACAGGGGCAGTGGTGCTCCTGACCTCACAGGGGGTCTGCAGAGGCTGCTGAGGTGTATGTGAGTGCGTGGATACATGCATACACTCATATGTGCATGGGTGCACATATGAGTGGCTAATTATGTGTGGGCTTGTGACTCTATTCAAGACATTTATCTGGTCAATAAGTGCTATCAGTGTTATTGCAGTCTCTGCACTGTACTATAAGCAATTCCGAAAAGACTCTAATATAGATTTGCTCATGTAGGAAGGACTGCTGATCAACTTCTGCCTGTAACGTAATATGAGTCTATAACGGTTTCTCAATTGTCATGACTGCTACAATCTTCAAGTTATCACTCATTATCACAATCAAGGACTTTTACAGAAAATATGAAACAAAAAAAAAACTGAAATGATCTGAAATTTAGTTGCACCATTTACGCAATTACTTAGGAAACTATTGTTTGAGTATGAAAGTTAACGTCTTGACCTTTGAGAGGAATATGTGTAACATAATAATTGATTTTGGAGATTTGAATTGAGAGCGTTTAGTTACATGAGTGTAATTTTCTATTCTGCACTGAGGGCTCAAGGTGTATGGGAACATGAAGGGAAGTATGAAGGGACATTAAAACAGCATATAAGAACCTCTTTAGCACTGCGGGAAATGAAATTCAAAATGCCTCTATGTGGAGCCATTCTTGAGGGCAACCATTTAAATACAACACGCTTTCACTTTCTGTGCTCCTCGTTGGAGTAATGATGATTTGGGGTTAGGACACAAGGAAGCTCCCTCAAGGAATGTAGGGAACCTGTGACCTCTACTTGTGTCCTGATGTGGTCCCCCAGGTCCCTGTGGAGCAGAGGGGCCATAATAATCGGTTGGACCCCACTGAGTGTGAGCATAGCAGCAGCGCACCGGGGTCAGAAAGAAGGACAGGCAGAGCCAGTGGTCCACAGGGCAAAGGGGAATGTGCAGGGGGTGAGTGCCAAGGCTCTCGTGGTGTTTTTAAGGTCATGCTAATTGCTACGGATGTACAGCATGCCTTTAGTTAGCCCTGGCTCTGCTGAGGAGGAGGAAGATGGGGGTTGAGGAGGTGGTGGTACAGGTGTGGACCTTTAATTAAATACCACTGCAAAGGTTAATGCATAGAACCAGGAACTGCAGCCACTGTTAAGTGGAGGACATTTAAACACGGCCGAGAATATGCCCCACACTGTGAGTGTGTGTGCGTGCGTGTGTGCGCATGTGTACGAGTATATGCACAAGAACAGAGAAATTCCAAAAGAGCAAAATTCAATCCGTTTTCTTTCGCAGGTGTAGGGAGTTGAGTTGGCTGATATTGCAATATCATGAAATTTGACAGCCTATGCACAGAAATAGAACTAAACTCAGTCTATCAGGGGCCAGCGGTTGAAGATAATATCCAGTGGGGTAAAATTAAAAATAGTCTCTGTAGCCTGCATGCTCTCCATAGTGGCATCAACTAATTCCATCCTCTGTTAGCATGTGTGAACTCTGGCATCTGTATGATTTTCACAAAACATGTTAGAAGCTATTAAGAGGTATTGTCACTCCATGAATAACCTTAAACCCTTTGTGTGTGTGTGTGTGTGTGTGTGTGTGTGTGACCCTTGATAATTAGTACCATCTGCCATATTAGAACGCCTCTGGAGAGACAGGTTATCATCACAGAAGCAAGACGGACAATTTGATATGAATTTCCCAGCTACTGACAAAGACAACTGTTATAGCACACGCTAAACACTGATTAAAAATGAGAAATTGATTAAACGAGAGAGGCAATAAGAGCTTTTTCTACCCGTAAATAGAAATGCATAATAAAATGAGTCTTTCATTCTTTCGTTTGTGAGTGATTCACAGCTGTACGTGGAGCACTCCGATGTTCAAATTACTCAAAAAGCAAAGACGTCTCACCCCTATTACAATTTTGGCTCAAAAACAGCTGCGGAATTAAGAGCACTTGCTCACACACAAACGTAGCCACACACAAGTTGTTCCTCAGAGTCATCCCCAGGAAACTGCAGACTAGAAAAAAAAAAAAAAGAGCTCAGGGACCATTTCAGCATAACAAAGATATTCACAAAGCCAAAGAATATGCACAGCCCCAATCCACCAATTCAAATATGTCCTCCTCAGAGAGGAAGAATACACTTTCATCTCACATCTCAAATTAGACAAAACACACATCTTTATTGTCTCTGTATAATAACAGCAAGCTGGTATGATTTATTTTTTTTTTTTTTCTTTCAATGTGAAACTCTCATCGTGGTGACGGAGCGGTTTATCTCTGAACTGTGATGGGGAGCAACTGAAGTGGCGGAGAGTGACCGAGCAGCAGTTTAAGTTACTACAAGCCTACCCAAACATGCTGTTAGGCCTTCACTCAAAGCACTAATTGGGTATTCATTTGGTGTTTTGTTTGTTGATCACTGTGTTAGAGCTGCGAGTCTTCCTTCAACACGTCTCATTTTCATCCTTGACATGAAAGCAAGAGACAGTGGAATTTCTGCACTGTATTTCAGCCACAGCACATAATCTCAGTTAACACAAGCTGGTCCCAGTTCTCTTTTGCGCTGAATTGCCACCCGCAGTGGTTTTGTTGCCCCCACCCCCTCAACACACACACACACACACACACACACACACACACACACACACCCTGTGTTTTGTTAAATAATTTATTCTGCTTTTAAAATTCACTCATAATACATACCTTTCTGTATGCAGAGGAGTGAGAGAGAAGATAGCGAATGTACTCATGAGTCTTTGGTAATGAGTGGGAGGTAGTAGTGTGTTTAAGACACGATATGTGGTGAAGATTGTAGCATCGTTTTTTTTTGTTTTTTGTTTTTTATGAAAATGGATAAAGTCACATGGATTATGGTCTACATGTGTGATCTCGAGCCGCCACCAATTGATTTCTCCATTAAAACAACCTACATCATCACGTCCCCCTCCTCACACAGCATCTCTTTCATCTCCGTCTCATGTTGCAAGGACATGCGCGGTTGTACTGAGCCATGCTCGAGAAAAGCTCGCCCGCTTTTCTATGGCGACAAGTGCATCCTTGTCACTCACAAATCTGATAGCTGATCCAGAGCAGTAAAAAAAAAAAAAGGAAGAAAACCAAACCTTATGGCACATCCTGTTTACTCTACTTCTATCAGTCTGTTCCCTTTTTTCGCCATGGCCATGTTTCTCGACTGTTTCCAGGGTTTTGAGTTTGGGGTATGTCTAAGCTGTTGCCCGGCTGAGAGCTGAATTTGGCCTCTTTCAGGCTCACAGCTTGTGCTCGCCTCTATACTCCTCCTCCCTTGTCCTCTTCCTCCTTCTCCTCAGCTTCCATGTTGTGGCAGCCACAAGAGGCTTTTGGGAGCACGGCCAATACCAGCAACCGCCGCCGCCATTTTCCGTAGTGCAGAACATGATGTCTAACTTACACTACGTGTCAAATATTGACTGACTTCTATTGCAACTCTATTTTATGAAATGGATGCATCTTGTATTTGTTGCACATACCAAACAGCATGGGTGGAGCGTAAATACTCTGCTCTGGTTGCTATATTTGGTCAGATTTTGTTTAATATATTCCAGATATACGTTTCTATTCTTCTTTCACAAGGCAAACACTGAAATAAGCTTTCTTTTACTGATTGGCTGGTGTAAAAAATAATTATGGTCGGATTGCTGCTACTTTATTTTTAATCTTGGGCTCTACTGGAATATCTGAATATCTGTCTGAAACAGATCGTCTTAGCTCCTGTCTCTTTAAGGTCCCCCTCCTGATGAGCTCACTCTGGCAGATTTCCGGCTGCTCGGGAGGCTACGTTAACAAACCATGAATCAAATATATAGTAGAAGGATTTCACTACTTTTTCTTGTTCTTTACTTGAACAAATGAAAATCCAATGGCTGTTTATGGGCATGCCTGATAAAAAAAAAAACACCGTGAGCAGGTTGAAACCTGGGCTTCGACTAGTATTTCTACTGACGTTTACATCAGGTTTTCACACTTTGACTTTGACTTTGTGGAAGGATTGCTGTGTCTCTGATCACTCACATTAAGTAAGTGCATTATGAAAGGATTTCTGAATAGCCAGTATGAACAGAAGCAAGAAAAATGTGTCGCTGTTCATTTGGGCCCCTTGACTACAGTCAAAAAAAACGTATCCTTAAGTAATATAAATCTCTTACCTGAGTTGGATATATCCCTGCTAAAGGAGCTCACCTGTGACCACATGACAGTCAATATAAATATTGCTGACACCAATACTGACATACTGGGAAAAAAACATATTTTTTCTGGGATACTGTGTTGTACAGATCACTTTAAATGGGACGCTATGGATCTTTCTACACTGGATGCTTGAAAGAAATATCTAAAGAATAAAATATATGGAGCTTTTTTTTCCCCTGAAGGCTTTATTCATTGATTAATGAAAACATTCAGTGCTGAGATCTGAGCCTGGTTTTGAGTGCTTTAAATACAGTTAACTATCATTCATCAAGTGTCCCTTATTTATTTGTGATGAAACCTAAAGTTGACACGAATCTACCTCATCCATGTTAAGTGAGATTGTATATTATGTACTTTTGTATTATTATTATTATTTTTATTAAAAATGAAAAAAGGAAAAAAATATTCTTTGCTGAAACTTCAGAGCAGAAAAAGGACAGCTTTCGTGACAAGCAAAAGATCTTTTGAACTCGCTCATTTTCACTCACTTTGCCACTTTTATTCACAAAAGCATCCTGGTTGTTCCTACCTGTTTGAAAATTACTGTCATGACTTATTACCTTTTTTTTTTTTTTTCCTGCAATTTAATTTGGTGTAGGCATGCACATGTGTGAACTGAACTGAACAGCAGGACCGCACAGATGCGCAACACAGTCTAGAGAGGAGGAGGAGGACTGTATGATCTCACATATGTCACAAAAGATGCTAACACGAGAAAAAAAAAAAAAAATCTTGTCACTGATAAGTGTGAAAGCGATGTGTTTTACTACATCTAAAAAGAACTAGGGGAGCCTTTTAATGGTTACACACTCCTCTCCTCTCCACACTAATCCCAACTGCTGTTTCCTCCCAATTAACAGAGTTTGTGGTACAGAGGAGGCCTCTTGCCATTTACTCCACACATGGATCAACTTAGTTCTCTAAGCAACTTGGCTGCTTTTCCAGCGAGTTGCACAAACACACTTGCGAATACATCGACACCAAATGTACCAGAGAGTATCTATCGGTCATCTAAGCTCCTCCTGGCTGCTGACATTGTTTATACATGCAGATTGAAGAAGCAACATTCAGAAGCTGCTCTGCGCTGGCACCCTGGGCAGAACGGCATAATTAAATGAATTGACTAAAAGGGATGCAATGAATATCCCAACACAGTGTCAGGTCAGGCTTGCTCACAAATTAAAGCCAGGGGCCAAAGAAGGTAAACATTAATTTATCTGAAGTGGAAAAGTAGAAGAATGCATTCAGGGACTTGGTCTATGTTTCATTTTGTTATTCCAGTTAGCGCTCAAAAACAGCACCTGTTATGCTGCACAATGTGTTTGACTGGAAAACATCATTTTCATGGTAATTCAATTGAAATATGTATGTTTTTTTTTTGATAAGACGAAGCAGGCAAACAACGTGCCTCTCTATTTTCAACCACATGGGTATAAGCTATACATAAACAAACATAAACACAACAATTACAATTTACAAAAACAAACGACACCTGCATACCCTCTCTCTCCCTCAGCTGCACGTGCAAACAAACAAATATACCTGAGGAGCATGTGGTGCTAAAACTGGAGGCTAATTAAGTGACAGACAACAAGCACGTGGGGGAGGCATACTCTGGGAATCCTGTCACCAACTGCATCAGAGCAGCAGCAGCAGCAGCAGCAGCAGCGGCGGCGGCGGACATTGTAAAGGCTTTATGGGATACTTTTTGTTCACCTTTCTTTCTGAGGCCTCCACTTTGACTCTATGTTTACCCAGGAGATGGGATTCAAACATGAAGTCACCTTTGTAGACATGTCAAACAAATTCAGGAAGCAGTATAAAAGAAAAAAAGCAGCAGACATTGAGACATGGCTAACAGTATCTGTGTAAAATATGTTATGTTTCTATACTTCTGAGCATCCATCCAACAGTTTATCTTAGTAGCAGCTTCTGCACTAAATCATGTTTAATACACCTGTTGACAAGTGAGCCACCACTTGTCTAAGAATATGATCAAGCAATAATAAAATATACATTTTAGAAACAGTAAACATATTTTTGAAAAGAATCAATACTTTTTTTGCTTTTGGGTAAATGGGTGATATTTTGTGGCATACCTCAAAGATCAATTCTTGGACCAGTTCTGTTCTTTGTTCTGTGTTATGCTACCACTACGTCATATCATTCGTCACCGTAACATCATTTCATCAGATCTTACAGAACAGAACATTACTCGTGCTTTTATATCTTCATGTCTGGACTATCGGAAGTCTTTGTTTACCTGCTTCAGTGCCTGAGCTGTAGCTCAACTTCAGACTGTGCAGAACTTCTGACGGAGACCAAACACTATTCTTACATCACCCCAGTTTTAGTCTCGTTGCACTGGTTACCAATTTCTCTTAGAATCTATTTTAAAATCCTACTTGTGACTTACAAGGCTTTACACGGCCAGGCAGAAGAGTACATCAGTGAATTCTTTTTTTTACGTCCAGAAAGGCCCCTTTAATCTGCTGGGTTAGGCCTGCTAGCTGCTAGAGTCCAGTTTGAGGTCAAAGTGTGATCCAAGCTTTTGTCTTCCAGTTAGTATTCAGTCTGCTGACACTGTTTCTGTTTTTAAATCCTGTTTTAAGGCACGTTTTTATAGACTTACCTTGTCCAATAACTAGATCTATTTGTTTATATAATAGAGCTCTGCGGTCCAAGATTTTAATAGTTTCAGTTGTTTTACCTTTTGGGTGTTTTATCTGTGAATTCCTTTTATACTGTCTTTTAAGTTTGCAGTGATGCTGTCTCTCTGCAATGCAATGCAGTTTGTGCTCCTATCTTGAAAAGTGTTATACAAATAAAATTATTTTTATTACTTTTGTTACTTCTAATAAAACTAGTGTACTAAACCTGATGAGCACATCATGTGACATAAACTCTTCACAGACGAAGGCAGAATGGTGGTGAAAGGTTCCTAAATCCAATTCAGTCTTATTAATTCACTTCATTAAGTCAAGTCAATACGACGTTTGCATGAAAAAAAATATGATTAGCTTGCAGATGACACCTCGCTTTCTTTACATCACGCTACCTACACTCTTCAACCTCACAGTAGCTGCAGCTGGGTAGAATCACCCAACACTACAGTGCTGTATGTTCTGGGTCTGATTGGTTAATGGGTAAACTGGTGCTCCATCTGGAGCTTGGAACAATAGCAGAGCAAGATGTTCTAAAACACCCCCCATCTCCCTACTCTACAAGAAAACAAATTTGCATTGTGGGCTCAATGATGTCTGTGCATTGTGATGTAAATACTCCTGTGCATACCCATGAATCTAAATCCAGGCAAATTGTCCAATTCCAATGCTCTTACGGTTTTGCATAGCTGGTGATTCAGAAAGCATCTGCATTGGAAATGCTTCGAAAGTGCTCAGGTTAAGAAACACTTCTGTATTACAGTCTATTGTTCAAGTCATGTGATTCCCTATATTCACCCTGGCCCTATAGTTGAGTGAAGAAAGGTGTAGAAATGCAACTTGCTATTGCGCATCTCCATCCTAGACTTGTGAACCCCCATACTGTAAGTGTCCCATTAACAGTTCCTGTAGGAGATGGGTGAGATTGACTCTGAAAAGCTTCCCTTTGTGTTTCTAATGTTTGGCATTATTGTTTGCATGGCTCGAAGGTACTACAACACTGAGCAAGACAATCAAAACAATCAGAAATACAGAAAAGGCTTGGATAAAAGTAGGAAATGCATCGTCCTTGTCACAATCAAAAAATTCAATCGGACAGGATATGAAAAAAATAATGAAACCGTTTTAAACATGCACGTGTCGGACCAAAAGGTTGTTGTTTATAACGGTAAACTGAAGAGGCTGGTAACAACTCTATTGTGTGTCAGGCATGCCTCTTATTGGTGAACAGAGCCCCTGCATGTCAAGCAGAGGTGGGGCACTGTCCCTAGAGTCCACTATCACAGCAGGTTAACCTGGCACTGCTTTTCTAAGGACTGATTGCCAGGCCCCCCGCAGCTCGAGGTAAACCGACAATTTTCCATCAGCAGGGAACGTGGCTTTATTAGTAAAAGTAGGGGGGAAGGTGGGAGGCACGAGAGAAAAGTTAAATCAAGTTCACAGAGTAGCTGCAGTTGTTATGTGGGAGAGTGTGATGGCAGACTTTAATACTAAAATTTGATTATTACACCAGTGTTCAATGGGTGGATAAGTCATTTCAAAAGAAGACTGATTTGATGCAACCTTTAAATGAGAAAATAAAACACAACTAACAATCATTTCCTAAAGCTTAAACACCAGTCTTGAGTTTCAGAGAAATTTTGCAAGTAGGATCTAGGGTATCTTTCAAAGTAGTCCAATAAGACTCTAAAAGACAAGTGTGTACTGTCAAGCAGGCTCACATCTTGAGCAGATTTTCTGACAGGTGGGAAAACATTCACCTGAATAAAAACTTGTATCAGAGATGAGAGAGACTCTGCAAACAGCAAATCAATACCATCCCCAGGCTGCATGAAAGTCAGCTCCAGCAAAGATATTAGATTTTCTAAACAAAACACAAGTAAATCTACAAATAAACAGTGGCCATGGAGCTATCTGGGTAAAAGAGGAAAAAAAAAAAAAAAGCACAATTCAGAGGGCAAACAAGCAGAGCCTTATGGTTTTCAAGGTCTCCATTTGTTTTTCCGTGTTCCACTGTCAGGTGCAGAGAGAGAGAGAGAGAGAGAGAGAGAGAGAGGAGAGAGCAGTGGAGAGAATGGTGAGCCGTAGAGGGTTAAAAGGCCATAGCTGGGATTATAGCACAAGTAAGGACCCCATACTGTGGCTTGACATGCCTACCAGCTTACAGTGCATTTTTCTCTGACAAAGCAGGGTCACACACGGTCAGAAAGCATGAAATGTTTTCACACACATGTTGAAAGACAAGTGAAATGCACGACGTTGAAGAGCCTCCTTCCCAGAGGTTATCTGTTAGCATTATGCTTTAAAAAAAAATTTATAAAAAAAAATAACAAAGTCATGTTACAAAGTCAAAATCGGATTGTGGGAAAGGCGGTTATATTGAACCTAAAGGACACATTTACCATACGCACTGTATGTTTATAGTTTTGTTTCACAAGTTTGAAAACCATCAAAAATGTCATCTGCCGTGTACCGATGCAACCACCTACTCGTGGACTTTTAAATTATTCTGCAAACCTTTATGTATATAAACCATTACTCTCCCTTCATTGTTAATGAGGGGCCACTGTGCATGAGGACATAGTGAGGGCCGGGTGGTAGTTACTGATCAGCATGGGAGCTAGCTAATCCCGCCACTGATGAACTCATCTGTCTGTCTGTCCACTCCACGCTCAGACATGTGCTAACATGCCATAATCGTCATAATTCCACTCCTGCCCTGTGCTCTGCCACCTCAGCCACCTGATTAGGGCCTAAGTCCCAAAGGCTTTAGTAATTCCACCCTTAGCTTCACACCACCTCCTATATAGCCTTTCCATTAAAAATGGCATATCTAAAGCAGCGAGGAAGGTTGCGCATGTGGAGAGGAGGAGGAGAGGAGAGGAGAGGAGAGGAGAGGAGAGGAGAGGAGAGGAGAGGAGAGGAGAGGAGAGGAGAGGAGAGGAGAGGAGAGGAGAGGAGAGGAGAGGAGAGGAGAGGAGAGGAGAGGAGGCATCTGACACACAACGCTGCCTCTCAACGTGTCATCTGCGTTGCTCCCTAAAGCAGCATAGGATTTGTCTTTTATCAACAGCCAGCAATGACACCTTCCAAATATTTAACACTTGGGGGAATTTCTCATTCAATCTGAGCGTGTTTAAACTGCAAACTGTTTTCCCTACAATTTTTTTTTTTTTTTCACGAGCAGTGAAAATATCTGTCATGAATACTACTCCTTTCATGCAATTCCCCATCCTCCTGCTTCACTGTAAGCGGCTGTCAACAGTGTGTCTGATTTATTTCTCAAGTGTTGGTGGGACAGGGGCTCCCACATGGCACTCCTGGACCAGGAGGGGGGGGGGGGGGGGGGGGTTCCAGAGGGGCAGGCAAAGCTTCAGTTCCCCCGGCTCGGTAGGCTCTAGGTGGGAAGTAAACTTAGCCAACACTCCTGAAACAGGGCGCCACATACCCATCAACGCCTCCTTTGCAGGTGAGCAGAGTAAAGCAGGAGACGGGAGGGGATGTCAGTCTGCAGAGGAGCACTTAAAAGAACATTGCGTGAGGCGATTTTTGGAGTCATGTTTATATTCATGTTCCGCAAGACAAATATGGATCTTTTCAAAAAATATATGCGTACACCTGACACTGAGAAGAGTCAAAGCACGCTGACAAATGTGTGATCACCTGTGTACACACACATGCAATGTAGACAGATACAAACACATACTCCTATCCATCAGGATGATGATTTATTTATTTATTGGTCACAACTAGTCACTGGTCTTTCTCTAGAAACTAGAAATAATGATGACCACAAAAATCTTTGAATTATGAATTATTGTATATTGTAAAGAAAATGCAAAAAAATCTGACAAAACATTTTGTTTCCCTGGGTGGCCCATAAAGGGTTGGTTAATAGTGATTGGCTTTAGAGTTCAGGGCCAAATGGTTGGTCTTAATTTTAATGAAGGAATATGTTATTATAGTTATACCAGGGTATCTTGAGAAGCATCACATAGCAGATAACACTGTCATAATCTGTTAGATTGCTGGCAAAAAAAAATCAATTCCATCAATGAGAAAATATACAAAAAAATAGCCAGAGTCTATCAGGACATGACTGAACTGGGCATTGACATGTCAAGTGCTAACTGACTGTCTGTCAATACACTCACTGACCAGAAAGGTCTCTTACTGTCAGGGGACTGCGAGGTACAAGCGAGAGAAAGGGAAAAAAAAAAAAAATAGAGGTGAAAGTCAATCAAATTAGCTCCTTCCAGCCCACTACCTCAAGAAGAGGAGGCGAAGCAACCAGAGCCTCTTCTGAGAGACCTGACAATGTCCATGGGGTGCAATCTGAGCGGTACCCTGCTGAGAAAAAGGCTGCTAAACCTGCCTGACTTCTTCAGATTTCCAATAAAATAAGATATTTAGGAATATGTCAACGGATACACCCAATAGCCTATCAATCTTCGTTGACCAAATGTTGCTTTGATGAAAATGCAAAAGAAGAAAAAGAAAAAATAGAAAAGTTGAGCGCTGCTGATTTGCATGTGACAAAGCCTACACTAGTGTGTTATTTGTTTGTCTCCTCTGGTGAATGGAACCCTCTGGAGAGAAGCAGACAGTGGAAATGCTGTTAAGATCACAGTGATAATGACTTACTGAATAAGAGTCTGCATCACGGGGACTGCAACTGGTTTGAACCCTGTCCTCTTTTATTTCTGTCTCATTAGATAAGCCTGTAGAAGTCAGACAGCCTTTTACCACTGATGTGTTTTTAAGACATTAAACATTCAACACAGTCATGTCACAACACATCATAAATTAAATCACCTCAAAGTGAAATTTGCCGAAAACCCTCGTTGTTTTCCTTTAGATTAAGCTCGTGTCAAAGGTTGTCTTGTAACATTTCATTAAAAAAAAAAAGAAAATCAACGAACAATGTCTAAAAAGAAAGAAGAGAAGAATTAGCAGGGGACAGATGGTGTGTGTGTGTGTGTGTGTGTGTGTGTGTGTGTGTGTTTGTTCATATTCAACTCATTCCTGTGTCACTGTCATCTCATATAAATCTATTTGAACATGAGCAGTGACTTTTGTTTTCTGATCACTTTTGAATTGAATGTGAGTGACAGCAGAGGAGGGCCATGAACGCCTCGTTCATAGGTTCACTGGCATGAATTGTTTTGTTTTTTTTGAGGGGGGGGGGGGGGTTCTGAAAAACACTCCTTCAGAAACTTTTCTAATGTGTCACAATGAATGTTCAGGCAGACAGATCAACCAGGATCGCTGATTCGCACTGACTCACTGATTATGTTTTGGGTTTTTTTTTATTAAATTTTACCGGTAACCTTTGAGTTTGCAGTCGGTGTCAAAGAAAACAAATCAAATAGAGTTTGCTTTATGCAAGCGGCACAGCAAAATTCTCAATTTTGCCTTTTTTAATACCACTGTCGTCTGTCTTTATAAGATACTGACAGGTTATGTTAGTATTTTCACCCTCATCGTATTTTCACACAAGACAAAATGAGCCAGTTTGTTTGTCAAAATGAAACCATTTGTTTTGTTACTTTCATAAATCATTTTTTCAACTGTTGCATTAGTCTTTCAGTGGCGTTTTTAGTTATTCTGCAAAAGTGAAACAGTGGATTGAGAGTTAAAGCAGCACTTTGTAATTTCATTTTCACTTTTTTTTTTTTTTTTCCATGTCACTTGGGTCCTGATTGGTCCACTTCTTCTTGAACTTGTCAGACATTGGTCTTGTTTCAGTTTCATGTGAGGAGAAGAATGCATGGCAGACTTTTCCAGCAGCCAGCGCCTAAAATATGAAATACAAAGAGGCCACGAGGAATGTTCCATTACTTTCCAGCATTCCCATAAAACAGGCAAACACACACACACCACCCAGTCACCTCTCTACACACTGTCCCCCAGGGCACAACTCTGGTCTGTTTGAAGATCAAAGCAGTCGAGGTAAAACAGCATGTTTACAGGTGTTGGGAAATTGAAAATTTCCTTAGCTGAGTGTGGTTTGGAATAGGAGAGGAAGTCCATGTTTTTTTTGTTTTTTGTTTTTTTTTCCTCACATCAACTTGTCACATGTTCCAGATACAGTATGCATAGTCCCAACATGTGCATACACCATGAATATATATATATTTTTAAGTAAAGTGATGATATTAGCCACTGTGTGTGCCTGGTTGGTTTTGTGTTCTGTTTGCACATAATTGGTCTTTGATGGTACACCTGCTCCTGCCTCGGAGAGCCTTGGCTACAGCAGAAAGGAGTTACCTGCAAACACCTCATATTAACAGCACATTACCTATTGTGGCACATAAACAGAATTGGCACAGTGTTATGTAGGAGCCATATTGAGAAGCTCCCTGCAAAAGCAACAGCAGGGGAGAATGCTGAATTTGGGAGGGATTACTCTAATTCTGACACTTTTTGGGGGAGACCACAACAATAAGCACACCTCAGTCAAAGTCGAGTATGTCATTTACTCTGCACCTCTCCACTTTGTGCTTCTCTGTGTGCATGAGAGGGCCAGTTATAATGCCAAGCTTTCTGCATGAAAGGGGGAATGTTTAGCTTTTGAGGCTATTTGTGCTTCTGACTCTGTAGTGTTTGTGTCCGATGGGAGGCGCCTGCGCCAGCTTCCTTAAAGGAGTAGGGGGTTTTGTTTGTTTCTCTTCTGTGCCAGGAGAAGTGACAGCCATTCCGGCTCTTTCACAGAAACACATTCATCTGTGTGAGAAAAGGCGGCCGCTGAACTCAGATGAAAGGCCACGGGGGCTGCGTGCAGGAAGGCAGACTGTACATCGACTTCAGTACAAACACAACATGAGCCATGTCACAGACAGCCAGACAGACAAGGAGACAGACAGACGGGAGAGGGGAGAGATAGAGAGACAGACAGATAGACAGACAAGGAGACAGACAGAGATACAGCCAGACAGACAGAGAGACAGACAGATAGAGAGATAGAGGGAGGGAGAGATAGAGGGAGGGAGAGAGAGTACAGAAAGAAAGAAAGAAAGAAAGAAAGAAAGAAAGAAAGAAAGAAAGAAGCAAATAGCAAACAATAGACAGATGAATAATTGTAATTCCACAGTAGTTAGTTATTAGTAGTTTGATATTGTAATTATTTCTGGTAGGAATCACGTGGACACTGACCTCTCTATTAACTGTGAGAGTGGTTTCCATGGAGGGCCTGTCTGTCACACATGGCCTTCATGCATCAAAATAAACATGTGGCAAAATCATTGCATTCAACATTTTTCAAAAAAAATCTTTAAAAAAAGGCCATGAAATCTATATTTTCTCTTCTTTTTTTTAATGTAGGCACAACGTAAAATAAATAAGCTACATTATGTTTGGAACCTTTGTTCATTTAACACATTTATTTAATATTAGTAGGAAATGTTATGTGAAATATACACTCAGTATTTTTTTATTTTTTTTAACCCAAGCAGAGGCCCTCTGTTTGAAGTGACACCGGTGTGACTATAAATAACACAGGCCGGCGAACGGACACATTCATTTCATTAGAGCAGTTGAAATTCAATTAGAGGATATGGGGTTTGTTTTAAAAGTTTTCTCTCACAACATGCTGGCCGACACACTGCTAATGGTGTCTCTGTTGTTCTACCGAGGAGGCCCATTTGGCGAGAATCACACGAGGAAACAAATTCCATTTCATTTAAAAATTAAACTGTATGTGTAGCCGTGACACACACACACACACACACACACACACACATATATATATATATATATAAAGCTATATATGTAAATATATTTTAACTCCATATTGAGTTGTAGGCATTCATCTTCTGAATAAATGGTTAAAAAAAACACACAATATGTTTCATAATTAATTCCAAGTGATGTTGTATTTATTTATGTATTTATTTATTTATTTTGAAAACGTGTTATTGGCTTTTAAAGTTTATATATATATATATGGCAATTAAATTGCTTTTTAAAAAAAAAAAAAAAAGGGGGGGGGGGGGGTAATGTTAATGAGAATCACAGCGCCAGCATGTTATGATGCACCAGGGCCGTTTATTTATTTATTGTTTATTTGTGTAATTATTTCATTGCGTCGTAATAGTGTTTACTTTGTGTAGTTATACTTTTACTTCAGGCTATAACGCTGGCTTTTATTATTATTATTATTATTATTGTTGTTGTAGAGTGAGTGAGTGAGTGAGTGCGTGAGTGAGTGAGTGAATTAATCCATTGTCATCGCTGATGCCACTGCTGAGTCGGTGCAGCAGAGAATGACTGACACATCTAACATGTTGCTACAGCTGCGGACGTACCAACAACTTTAACGGGCACTTTAACGCACTGACTTGATTTCGTCCCCCGGAGGCCTACAATCATAACCGCTCCACGCTTCACCCTCTTGATCAAGCTCTCAACCTAACCCCGATTACCGGTAGCTCACGTAGTGAACGGGAATGCAGCGAAGCCTGATAAACAATGTCGTCCCAAATATCGTCATGCTGGACCTGTCAACTGGTGTTGGTCCAAAATGTGTCCCCAAATACAGCCAATGACAGCCCCCACCCCATCACACACACACACGCACACACGCACACGCACACACACACAAAGCCATCAGGAGATGATTACTAGAAGAAGAAGAAAAAAAAAGCATAATTCTCAAATATTTGCTGATGCTGTATTCACCAAATACAGATTGCAATGTGAAGGTTCTGGGACTATTTCTTGTGTGAAGAGTGGAGTTATAACTCGATCTAAGACTGGAGTTTTAATGCTGAATGTTTATTATATGGTCGTTTTACGAGTCAAACTATTTTTTTTTTTTTCATAGAGGTGGATGAGCAGGTTTTACGCAGGTTGTCCTCGTCTGTACCTGAGCCTGAACGCACCATCGTCCTTTTGACTAACGCAGAACGGTGCAAATAAAAAAAAAACGCAGTGAAGTTATATCTCATGACCTCGAAGATGTCCTCCTGAACACTGGCCTGTGTCCAAATGTAATGTGACGCCTGAAAAACGCTCTCCTGTCAGCCAAAGGGCCGGTAAAGCAGGTGTTACAGGCTCGTATATGTACAGTACAGAGCAGGCAGTAATGTACAAGGAGTTGTGAAAGGAGTTTATAATAATAATAATAAATTTAAAAAAAAAAAAAAAAAAAAGCTTCCTTCCGTGGATCAATATCAACGCAACGGGAGCCGAACAAGAACATCGACACACTGTGTAGAAATGACCTTTCACACTCCCTACAGGTGATATACGTCCATCCGCCGGACGTTAGCAGGTGACTCCACGTGCTAAATATTCTGCATATAGATCAATATCTCACGCACAGACCTCTGGGAAACTTATCTCACTTTACTGACTTACTGCCAGAAAAGAGTTGAGCCTCGTTTGATTGGCTGATAATGCAATAATATATGTCACCAGAAAAGGATGTTTGTTTGTTTGTTTGTTTTAATTGATTTTAGTTGACAGCACAGCCTGATTGTAAGCAGCATCGTTTTCCCTGGAGATCCTACAGCGCTCTCTGAGAAGTCACCTAATGTGAGCAGCTTGTGCAATAAGAGACAACGTTGCCTGCAGTCCAGCACCTCCAAAAGACACACAGAGACACACAGACAGGCAGGTAGACAGACAGACAGACAGGCAGAGTACCACTTGCTGCAGCAGCACATATCCACCATACTCATATAAAAATGTCAGCAACTTTCACACAGAACCACGCACAGCTCGCAAAGACCATCAATTTACAAAACAGCAAACAAGCAGCTGACAAACAGCGTCTCCAGCGTATTTAATACATTAGACCTGCTCGGACTGTGATATGTATTCACTTAAAGGCCATTAGATCTGTAAGAGCGATACAAATTCACTGTTATTGACTTGACTCACAGCGCCACAAAACGTCAAATTAAACACACACACACACACACACACACACACACCACTGAAGCGTTTTTAAGATCTTCCTAAACGAATAACAGAAGTAGAGAAACAGGAATCCATCTCATCCATAACAGGCTACAGCTGGGACACGAAACGAGAAGAAGACTAAGCCGAGTCAAGTTCAAGTTCAAGGCTGTTTCTGCAGGGAAGGAGCCAGACGGTGGGGGGAGGGGTCACATTTCACATAGTGTTTTCATATAAACTCATAGTTTATGATCTGGGGAAATGTTGTTACATATATATATATATGATATATGGAAGAGAGGAGAAACTTTTCCCCTCAGTGAACAGATTGGTAGAGACACTGAGTGTGCTGAGTGTGCAAACTGAAAATGCTTAGTTTGCTTGAGGTTGTTTTTGTTTTTATAAATTCAATTTTAAAAATCATGTCAAAACAAATTCAACTCAATCTTACAGGTATATTTTTTTTAATATATTTAATAAATGTCCTGCTGTGGACACTCCACTTTATACCACAGAGTTCGTATTGAGCCAAACACACCAACAACAAGCCGCTCTGTTCAGGGCCTCGAGGTAAAACACCGTAACGTGTTCAGGGACGACAACCGAGAGCGAGAAGAGTTACTGAAGAGTGGGACACTGCGTGGACACTGCGTGGAAAAGTCTCAGATGTCATAAACTCCACCTCAAAATGCCCCAATATATCCAAACCTGACTAAACAACCTGCAGAATATGCAACTTTCTTCTAAGCATGCAGCTAAAACTAAAATATATATATTTATATTTATATATAAAGCACGAAAAAGCAAAGGGAAATATTTAGCACTTGCAACACCTTTTTTTATTATATTTGTATGCAGTAAAATTTTTATCACAATAAAGGAAGGAAACACCTCTTAAAACTTTGAACAAAAGCACATTAACGAAACAACTGCCCGTGTTTTAGTTCGTAATTGTACATTATTTATAGTAAAGAAACATTCTTTATAAATACTGTTTCATCTGTATAGCAAGTAAATACCATAATTTAATTACAAATGGATAAATATGGCAGTTGATATTTACAAAAAGGAAAAAAGGAGGGTGGGGGGGTGTAGTTACAGAAAAACCCGAACGGCACACAACGTTTATTTTGTTCCTCACAATCTTCCAGATAGTATTTCACAATTCAAAACTTGCAAAGCACAAAAAAAAAAAAAAACATCACAAGTTTAAAAAAAGCCCAGCGAAACTAAAAAATATACATTCACAAGCATAATATTGTGGTCTGTTTGAGTTCAATGTTAACTTTGGCACTCTTTCCAGTTTATAGATGTTTAGTATAGTACAATCAATTTGCCTTAGGATCACAATATTCAACATTATAGTACAATTTTATTTTATTTTTTTTTATTATTTATCGTAAATATGTGCACTAAGAGTCCAGTTAGAGAAATAGCTACCATTGAAGAAAACATCTATACACCAAAGACTGACAAAACTATCACAACCAATGGGAAAGTGGGCTTTTAGTAATTATTTACAATATGAAATACACTTCGACTATTATACATATTTTCCTCTGTTGGTAATTGTCATCTTTCCTGGCGAATCAAAAATAATAATAATTATAATAATAATAATAATAAAAATTAAAAAAAAAATAAACAAATATTTTTTTGTGTGTCCCAATCTCCTGCTTGGACGGTCCAGTGCTGTGAAATGATGTGTGTGTTGCTTCATTTCAACTGAGTTCCTAAACATACCATTCACTGAAATTGGAGGACAGGCCACTGTGGCTGGTGGTGTTGTGCACAGCTGAGGCTGGAGACAGGGTGGTGTTGCTTTGGGTCTCGGTGGTAGGAGACACCAGTCCTGGAGGCGTGGAGGATTCATAACCAGAGCTGGCTGCTGGTGATGAGTCCGATGCTGGTGGGGAGGCTTCGTGGACCTGGAAAAAGAAACAAGAAGAAGAAGAAGAAGAAGTGGAGTAAGTATTTACAATCTGAGAAGAGCCTGTGGATTCAGATCAGCCAACACACACAAGTCACTAACACAGCAATGTAGTTGCTCCTAATAAACAGAAACATTACGCTGGCCTGGCTCACACACACACACACACACACCTTCCTGCCAGCAGGTATTTACCTTCATGTGTTTTCGTAGAGAGCTGGGGTGTGTGTAGGACTTGTCACACATTTTGCAGAGATAAGGTTTGTCCGACGTGTGAACGTGCATGTGTTTCTTTCGGTCGCTGCTGTTTGCAAACCGTCTGTCGCAGCCTTCAAACTCACACTGAAACGGCTTCTCTCCTGCAAGGGTGGGGGAAAAATGAAAGAAAGAAGAAATACAGTCAGACATTTATTTATCACGTATTCATTTGTATTATTATTATTATTACTGCAGAATGAGTGTAAAACAAGATGCGCAAAGTTGGGTCTCTAAAAATCACAACAACTAAAATACTACAATCCTAACTGTGATATGAAGTTTAAAGCCTACTATCCTAGGATGAGTAGGGGGGCTGCTTCATCTTATTTGCCTAAATAATGCGCATAGTGATTTGGGTTGGGTTGGGTGGGGGTGGGGGGTGTAGGTACAAGGCAGTCCCCAGTAGGCCTACAGAAGGCGCACCATTTGCTAGGAGACAATAAAAATCTAATTAGCACCTGACCAATTTCATGGCACCGCAACACAATGTATTTCCCAAGAAAATAGGTCCAAATGTGAAAGGCTGGTAATGGCCCTGTCTAGCACCTTATAGCTCATATTAAAAGAGACGCATGAGAAAACAGAAAGAGGGGGGCGTCCCTTACTGACGGCAATCACACAGAGTCCCCCTAAACACACACACACACACACACACACACACACACACAACTATATGGATCAAGAATTCAATTCTAATAATTGACACGAGACAAAAAAATCTATAGAGGTAAAAAAAACAAAGGTGTGAGCTATTAAAAAGCACGGCATAGTGAGCAGGCTACATTAAACCAAGTGATAACCAGCAGCCTGACTGCTCCCACAGTCCCCTCTGACCCATTTCTTTCTTTCTTTTTTTTATAAAGTTGACCCCAAACAATAAAACACGAACAAGAGACCGTGGAATTATTGTCTTTACACGCTGAGAAAATAAGTTACACTGGTAGAAATGTGACCGCTTCGGCCGTAAAACGGAGAATTATTGAATCATTTTTTTTGTCTGCCTCTGTGTCTGTCCTGGATGTAGACCTAAATCTACCCTGAGTCTGTAGATACTGTCTGCTTTAGCAGCCTGAAATAGCCTCTGATAATAAGATCAACAAGACAAGACGCATAAGTTAAGATTAGTAGCCTACAACATATATAAATATATATATATAAATAATAATATAAAAGCAGCAGAAGCGTCGCAGCATTGTTATAATTACCTGTGTGTGTTCGCTTGTGTATCTTCAAGTTTTCCGACCGTGCGAAGACCTTTCCGCAGCCGGGGAAGGGACAGGGAAACGGCTTCTCGCCGGTGTGCACCCGAATGTGGTTGACCAGTTTGTATTTCGCTTTGAACGGTTTGCTCTCCCGGGGACAATCCTCCCAGAAACAGATGTGGTTGGACTGCTCCGGTCCACCGACGTGCTCCACGGAGACGTGCGTGACCAGCTCATGCATGGTGCTAAAAGTTTTGTTGCAACACTTCTTCGGGTTGCTGAGTTGTTCGGGGTCGATCCACTTGCAGATGAGCTCCTGTTTGATGCACTGCTGTCTCATGTAGCGGAAAAAGGCACCGGGGTGATGGTGGGCTGCCATGTTCATCCCCATGTTCATATTCATGGAGCCGTATTGGTTGTGGAGCTGCGCCGCCGAGTACGGGTCGGTCCTCGGGCTGGAAACCTGGTGGTACTGGTCGGACCGTCCGAAAACTTCTCCCGGTAGTCCGAGCCTCATCTGCCCGTTCAGGACATTCGGGGATCCGTGGGACCCATGCTGATCGTGGATCCCGGGGAACAAAATGTGGCCTTGACTGTCTGTGTGGGAATGATGAAGGGATCCCGCCGTGGGGCCAAAAATAGTATGTTGGCTGCTCGCCGGAGAGGATTCTCCGAAGCCACGACTGCGAAAGAGAAAGTCCCTGGTGGAGTTGAAAGGTGAGCTTGCATACGACGTGACATGGGCGGCGTGGGCTCCCAGAGCCGCAGCGGGGTAACCCGGCGCCTGGGTGGTGAAGGCAGAGCTCTGTCCCGGAGAGAGATCGTGGTTCAGCTTAAATGCACCCATGTGTGCGGAGTCTACAAAGCTATTTTGTGCCAAACTCAAGTCTCTCTCCTGCATCTCGCTCGCTGAGTGATGCCTGGCAAACGAGCCCACTCCCAGTCCGGGAAACTGGTGACCAGCATCCAATAACATTATTTCAAAATGCGAGTTCTTTCTTTAAAATCAGCGCAGGTTTACGGGTTAAAGAAAATATAAGTTAAATTAAAAAAAAAAAAATCAAGCGAACGATTCAACTTCCAACCTTGGAAACACCATATCAGACGTGATTCACAACGCTGCTCCGCTCATGAGTAAAAAATAATAATAATAATCAGCTCGGCTTATCGAACACTGAATTTACTTCTATTTAACTTCAAAAAATAAAAATAAAAAAAAATCCAAAACGCAACAAAGTGGAGAGTTTCCTCGCGTCCTTTCCTCTCAGGCTGCGTTCAAATGCGCACGAAGAATTAAGTAATTATCTTACTATGTGTCCTCTGTACATACACAGAGCGAGAGTAGTTGGAGCATCTCAAAAAATCGCTGTTCCGATTGGGTATGTATATGTTGCTCTGGCTCGCCTGTGTTTATCGCGGAGGGTCTCTGTTTCTCCGTGGACTGGCTCTACCTCCTTTTCCGCCCCCTTTAACTGGAGCCCGTTCATTCATTCCTCGCACTCTCATTGGCTACCGCGTCTCATCAATCCCAGGTGCCCCTCCAATAGCAGGTAGCGCTTTGGCGACTTAATAGCGCAACGCCATTTTCCACTAATAATTACCGCCTACTTTTAGGAGAAGATTTTTTGGGGGGTATACAGGCGAAAGGATCACGACAAGAGAGGAGAACATGCGTGGGTTTTTTATTTTTTGTTTTTGTTTGTTTGTTTGTTTGTTTGTACTTGTATTTCATTATATGCCAAGTTGTTGTATGTATAAAAGATACAAATATAATATTTAAATAATGAGGATTTATAATATTGAAGATAGTGGCAAATATTTAGAAAAATATTTGGTTGTAAATCCAGTTATTAGTTATGTGTTTAAACTGATTCTAATGCAACAGATCGGGATTTTACGCTCTTCGGTATAAACATACATGGAGTCCTGCTATGGAAAAAAAACAAAAACAAAAAAAACAATGTGTCTAATAGTTAACCATTGCCAGCTAAATTGGCTCTGTCTATTCACGCAAAATGCCTCGCACGCATGCCAGTGGAACCGCAGAAGTGGAGAAAATTAGAAAACAATTTCCAGACATCTGCAGTTAATTATCATACTGAATAATAAATTAATTCACACCCCAAGTCAACCAAAATACTGAGGGCGCAAAAAAAAACAAAAAAAGAAAAAAAAAGCTTGATAAGCAGGTATTACTGCAATAATGCAAAATATGATTATATATATGTATATATATATTTATATATACACACACATATATATATATAGAGAGAGAGAGTCAATGCACTGCTGTAACATCTCAGTTTTTTGCAGATATCAGTACGTGAAGTCACACTCATGTTTGTTAAATGCTGACATATTAATATTAATATCAGTAAATAGAATCATTCTAAAGTCTTAAACCACGTATTCCCGCGTGGCTTCACGTGAAGTCCAGTGGGTTGTGTTTGCTTGTACAATCACAAAGTGGGCCTGCAGTGGTGCTCCAGTCGAAACCGCCAGTGGCTGTTGGTTGGTTGGTTGCTTTAAAGGTTCCATATGTTGTCGGTTCTGCTTCCTCGGTGGTTCTCACATTCACCACACCAATTAAAGGAACATGTTATGGTGGTGAACTGCGCTTACATCAGAGTTAACCACTGGTGACCTGCGGAGGTCGAGCCTCTCCTGAACTCACGGTAATGCACGTTTATAGCAGTTATAACGGTTGATGCCGCTGATCAGGCTGGGAGGATATGTGAGCAATGTTTTATATGCATTATATATATTTCCTATTTCCTCTTTGATTCTCATACAGACACACAGAGCTTTTTAAGCAAAAAAATAAAAAAAGGTTTATTTACTGGCAACTTTCCACCAAAAGCGTGCACTGAATGTGCGTTCATACGGGGACATGCAGGCCACACACACCACAGCTGCTCATTCACAGTAGAAGCAGTAGAAGTCGAAAAAGGAAGTTTACTTACATTTTCACCACATCAAAATCCCACAAGCATCCCGGTTCCGTTACAACAACACATGTCTCTGCCCCTGCTCGTCTCCCGGTGCTCTCTCTCCCTCTCTCTCTCTCTATGCGACAACTAATGTGTGTATTGGCCGTTTAAAAACTTTAGTAAATTGTGTGCGTCTTAGCTGAGAGTGGGACAGGCTGAGCGTTGTGTGCCATTCTTCTGAGTCTATTTCAACCCGCACCACAGGAAACGCAGGAGCTGATCCAAGTTCAAAGTCACGTCTGCCGACCCCTATAAGAACTTCTTTATTTCTGTGGAAAACCACAAAACCTGCCCCAGATAAGGGGGGAGGGGGGAAGGGGGGGAGAAGCGAGAAAAAAATTAAAAAGAAGAAGAAGAAGAAGAAAAAAAAAAAAAAAAATCAATCGGCCACATAGCTTGCGGGTTTTCTCTTCTGCTTGGGGAAGAAAAGAGAGTCTAGAGTATTGAAAATCCCCCAAAGAGCAGTATTTCAACAGGTTTTATGCGCAGTAATACGAATTCACATATATTAAAAAAACCAAAACCATACTTGAAATATGACTGGATATGAGCTGCCAAAAAGTATCAATTCATAAAGTCTCGATCACATAAGTGCGCTGTGCCTGTGTGTGTTTATAATGTGGGATGGCAAAGGCGTATTTCTGCTCTGTGTTATGTGACAATATCAATATGTTGACACACTGGAAGGTTACTTGTGTGGCTTCCGTGACCTTGCGTTTCATGGATGTTTGACCTATGACCCGTTAAGACCACATATGTCGCCCTCTTGACTCCTTCTGGTAAAATAACCCTGTTTATGACAAAGCGTCTTTGTTTTAAAGAGGGGGGAGAGGGAGAGAGAGGGAGAGAGGAGAAGAGAGGGAGAGAGGCGGTTAGAGGGAGAGGGAGAGAGAGAGAGAGACCTTTAAGACGCCCCTCTCTTCCTTCTGAGATATCGACAGCTTTAATTTAAAAGTCTATAAATTAACCCAATTCCTCCTAGAAAGTTCAAACTGGAGCTTCCGCTTTATTGTTGTTGTTGTTTTTTTTGTTTTTTTAATAATTTCTGAATTTTATGGGACGTGATTCCATTTAAATGTGATGTTCAAAGATATGATGGATGTGGGGGGAAAATCGGCAGCAATGTGCAACACTGTGAGCAAGAAGTCCAATGTGTGTTGCAGAAAATATATATATAAATAAATAAATAAATAAATAAATAATGGACGTGCATGATATCTACAGTGTGTCAGCTCGTGTACTGTGGCTTGTAATATTTGATATGATCAAAAATGATTAATTAGTGTTATTTATGTGTGCGGTGTGAGGATTAAAGCTGTGTGTATGAAACAGGGGCCCATCATAAACAACGCTGCTCCTCTGGGTTTTTATTGGGGTTACCAGCAGTTCTCATTGGAGCAGGGCATATTTTATATATTTGTATATATATATAATAATCCTCGATACAAGAGCACAACCACATGAGCAAGGGTTCAGTGCTTTAAGTACATTAAAATACATTTCAATAAATCACAATATAATGCAAATATTGCACAGAGTGAAAAACGAAATATGAGCAGCTTCTGATACACCAAGAGACAAAATTAGTGGCTCAAAAAAAAAAAAAAAAAATTCGTTTTTACCTATGAATATATATGTATTACGTTGTATTTTCTTAGTATTATTATTATTAATAATACTAATAATAATAATAAAAGTTTTAAAGTAAAACCTTCTCTTCATCTTCTGGTGATCAAGTTCATGAATAAGTTGCAGGCACGTGCAACAGGCCCCATAACACACGCACACACACACACACACAGACACTCACACACACTCACTTCCTCCTCTAACACGATGAAAATCAATTATTAAAACATGTTCATGAGGAGGAAAATAATAATAATAATGATAATTTTGAGTTTTAAGGGCAGTTCCTGGTGAAGTTAGGAAACACTCAGTACAACAGGAGGATCTGAGGGTTGTAGGTTGAGGCCAGCTATCAGAAACAGGTTGGAAAGGTGTGTGTGTGTGTGTGTGTGTGTGTGTGTGTGTGTGTGTGTGTGTGTGTGTGTGTGTGTGTGTGTGTGTGTGTGAATTAAGACATATCAATGGCAGATACACGTCCTGCTGTCAACAGACACCATTCAAACGGCGTCATTTGAAATTAACTTAAATACAGTTTGTGCAATAAGAGTGTGCGAAGCTTAATTATAAGAGCAGAAACACAGTTGGTAAATAACGGTTTGACGTGAACTCACTCATTGAAATTAAATGATATGTTGGGCTGTATTACTTGTTGTTGCACGTCTATAACTCACTCAAAGCTCGGCCTTTAATTGTTTTAGTGGGATTTTTTTATTTATTTATTTTTTTTATTGAGACATTATGAAAATTGTCTGAACAAATACTAAATTGAAGACATTTTTATTGGTTTTTCCTAACTTTATATTATAGCTTCTATAATTGGGATGACAGCTTGAGCTGGCTAAAAGTCAACTCAAAGCATCGCTGAATGTAAGTGCAGTACTTCTTATTATTGACTTCCAGATATAAAAGGAACATGTCTATATAACTCAGTAACTGCAAGGGAACAATAAAGTTAACATTGACCAAACACCTATTAAATCCAGCAAATGCAAACTAATGCTCGGATTTTATTTTTCTTTTATTTATTTATATTTCTGTACGTTATTTTTTTATTTCTTTTATAAAATAGTTGCAAAACATTTCCAATGCGCGCTCTTATCATTTTTTATATTTTCCTGACACATCAGCAGTTTATGTCTTGTATTGTGAGAGTTGCGTGTCTAATGTTTCAGCATAACTAAACATCATTTGTCTCAATACTAAATTATTAAACTTTGCGCCATCATCTATTATCTATTTACACCTGGTTACATCTTTTTACACTCATTCATCCACCAGCAGCGTGTAGTACGGCATCAAAACACTAGTAATACACTGAACAGACTAAACTAGCTATAAACTAGTCTTCGCACTTGTCACATACACTGACATCTCGGTCATCCACATGCACCAGCACCAGTAAACACAACGTCGCACTAACAGATCTGCTGGTAACTTGGTGAGTACAACTTTTTGGAGTCAACAGCGATAAAGAGAGTGAGGGGGCGGAACCCTGCTGAGCCCCTGCGCTGAACGACAGCCAATCGCTTCGTTCTCCTAACTGCCAGTCACCGAAATCCGTCCAATACCCGCAGTGCCATTTCTAAACTGTATTCCCCACTGTGTCCTCCAACTGTTGTATGTTCTGCCAATCGCTTGAGGACAGAGTGGGGAAAAGGAGCAAGCAGAGTTAGAAGCCGGACAAAAGAACTTATAGACCCCTTATATACATATTTTTCCTAATGTTTTAGAGAACGTGGTGTGGTGGGAAAAAAAACAATTGCGGTGAGTGCGGATGGACTTGTCAGTGTAGTTATGGAACCCCCTTTAAGCAAGAGGAATCCGGCGATAAGATTAGCGGATTTGGCAGCGACTCAACCCCTTCCTCATCAGAATATGACAGGCTTCCCGGGGCTAGGGGGGCATCACCCTCTCTCCCACCATGCCCACCTCCACCCTGGGGAGCTGGGCAACGACCCCGGAGTGGCACTCACTCCATTTGGACCAGAGCACATGGCACAGACAAATGCTCTCAAACTTAGCCCATCTCAGCACATTCAGAGCCATCACGAAGCCCAGACCGCGGCATCTTTCACTTCTGCTCAGACCACAGTTGGTTTCCCCGTGGCTCACCCCCACTCAGGCTACTCAAGCAGCAGGGACTTCATCCTCAGGAGAGAACTCTCAGCCTCTGCTATGCATGCACTTGGCGACCAGCATAGTTCCGCCTCCTCCCCTCATCACCATGGCATGTTCATCTCCCCAACAGGTGCTTATGGGCACACGGATAGTGGGGCCCATTCACTTTTCACTGGACTTCACGACCAGGCGTCCCAAGGTGCCCACCACCATGCCCTCAATGGGCAGATGCGGCTGGGTATACCGGGGGACATCTACGGCAGGCCAGAGCACTTCGGGCACAGGCCAGAGCACTATGGACCCTCCTCTCTCCACAGCTACAACTCCATGAACCTCAATGTGAACATCGCTTCTGCTCCTCACGGAGCAGCGGGGGCGTTTTTAAGATACATGCGGCAGCCCATAAAGCAAGAGCTAATCTGCAAATGGATTGACCAGGAGCAAAGTCCCAAAAAGCCCTGCTCGAAAACTTACAGCACGATGCACGAGCTGGTCAACCACGTCACCGTGGAGCATGTCGGGGGACCGGAGCAGAGCTCCCACGTCTGTTTTTGGGAGGAATGTCCACGGGAAGGAAAGGCTTTCAAAGCGAAGTACAAACTGATAAATCACATCCGAGTTCACACGGGAGAAAAACCTTTCCCGTGTCCTTTCCCGGGATGTGGAAAAGTGTTCGCTCGATCGGAGAATTTGAAGATTCACAAGAGGACTCACACAGGTCAGTAGATGTAATTCTGTACAGCATGCGGACCGCAATGTGAAGAAAAAAAAATAAAAAAAAAATAATAATAATAATAGCACCTGACCGCAGATCAAGATCTAATCTATCGAGGTCACTTGGTTTTACTATTCACATCCTAAACGGATCGAGCGTGCGTAATTGCGCAAGAAAAACACGCGAGTTTTATTTAGTGACACATTCACACAGCGAGTAAACGTGTTTGGTTTCCTTCCCTGAATATAAACTTATCTGCAGCAGGCGCGAAAGGATTAGGGCATATGGTTTGTAAAACGTGCTTACGTACGTACATGCAAGACAACTCTGGGACACGCGTAAATGTAATTATCTCCAGGCGTGGGACGTTTACGCAAAAAAAACAACAACAACTCTCTATATGTTTATATATGGAGCAGTCAGTGCACCATAGCTTAATATGTACCGAATGTATCAGTTTCCTTATTGGTTCACTGCTGGCTATCAGAAGCATGAGCTATATGCTACAAAGCATGCGTGCAGAGAAAGCTTAAAACAACTACTAAAGTCAAACTGATGATAAAACACGTCGTGATGAAACGTTGCTCAGAGTAAAGAGGAGACTGAAAAACTTCCAGCCGCATTAAGATCTCCTCACTCCCCCTTCTGAGAGCTGTTTTTGTTGTTATTACTTTAATGGAGAGAGAGAGAGAGGAGGAGGGTGAGGAGGGTGAGGAGGGGGGTGTTTTGGCTTTAAGAGTTTAACGTTGGCCTTATGTTATAGGATGAACCTCTTCACATCACTGAATGATGCAGAAATAAGAAAATATTCCAAAAATATTGCAGCAGATGTCCAGGAGGGACATGTGTTTATCACTTATCATTTGGGAACTATAATCCAATCCATATATACGTATAGATATTTAAAACATAAACCTGCATGTTTTTAATTTGAGTGTGACACCGTGTGTGTGTGTGTGTGTGTGTGTGTGTGTGTGTGTGTGTGTGTGTGTGATGAGTTAAAACCACGAGTCCACCATGAAACATAACCTGGTTCTGGCTTGGTGGTCTCCTGAGTTCCTCCTCTCTCTACACACACACACACACACACACATACATGTAACCAGAAGGCCTTAAGGCATGTTACACGTGTTCACACAGGGAAATGCTTTGGACAAGTGGGTGTGGAGTAATGGCTTTAGTAGTGAATGAGCTGTGCCGAGGAGGAAGCCCCAGTGGAGAAACGCAGACTGCTACCAGAGAGCGCTTCATGACAGATTGTCCACGTGTTGTATTTATCCAAGTTGTGTGTATATAGGATACATGATCACGTGGGCTTTTTTCTTTAATTTCTTGTTCTAATGTTGCTATAAAGTACACAATGACTCTTCCATGACTGCACATGATACCGACTGTATGCATTTCTCATTTATCCATAAAGGAGAAAAACCCTTCAAGTGCGAGTTCGACGGCTGTGACAGAAAATTCGCCAACAGCAGCGACCGGAAGAAGCACTCCCACGTCCACACCAGTGACAAGCCTTACTACTGCAAAGTCCGCGGCTGTGACAAATCCTACACGCACCCGAGTTCACTGCGGAAGCACATGAAAGTGCACTGCAAGTCCCCGCCGCCCTCCTCCACCACCAACGTCACCTACATTTCCTCCACAAACCCTCTCGGAGACCCTCTTTCACCCAACTCTGAGCCGCACAGGAACCGCTCCGCGAACCTCTCCCCTCAGGTCACAAACCTCAACGAGTGGTACGTGTGCCAGGGCAGCGGAGGGCCGAACCACCTCCACACCCCCTCCAGCGACGTGCCAACGTCAGATTCAGACGACGAGGACTCTTTCAGAAATTCAGACCCGAGGACAATGCTCTGATACACCCCCCCTCCACCCTGTTTACACCCACGTGACTATCAAACTTATTATCACCTAGTTGACCGTCTATAAAGTGTGTAGATCCATGGGATATTGATCAGATATTTTCACTGTGGTATTACTAAACGCCTGTGATAATTCACATATAGTCTATGGTGGGTGTGGGTTTTTTTAATAAAACAAGATATTTCTCCCTTTTTTTCTGAAATGTAGATCAATCTGTCAAAACTAAACGATTTAACTGAAACTAAACGTTAAAATTATTATTAATTATTGAGGGGAAGTAAAAAAAAAAAAAAAAATCAGAAATAAATCAGATGAGCCCACGTTGTCACATTTCTTTTTGTTTAAACGAGAGCAATATGCAGGGTTTGATTAACTGCATGTCTTGAGACTCAACTGGTGTGCTGAAGTGACCTCCCATCATCCCCTTGCAGTTTAATAACCGGCCTGCAATCAATCACCGTCATATTCCACTCACAGCGAGGGAAACTGCACCAGTGATATCAAATATTTCGTGGATAGAAATAGATAAGGCTTTTTTTTTTTTATTATTATTATTTTAACTTGATGTGATTTCTCTAAGATGTGGTACAAACTTTGATAAACCAAGAAGAAGAAGAAGAAGAAGAGACGAGGAGGCGAACATGTTGAGTGTCTTAAGGGTTCTCATTTGACCTTTTCAGATTTATACAATACATGTGTTTGGATGGAATTTTTGTAATATTTAAGAACTATTTAAGACTATATTTTATGCAACAAATACACAAGTGTTATGCTCGTTAAAGAGTAAGTCCCTTGAGACCCTAAATGTCTACACTGACAGGCTTTGATCCTGTAGGATTTGTATATATGTGTAATTGTACTGAATGTTGTGTAGTTTTACTTACAAAAAAAAAAAAAAGAAACCCAAAAAAAAAAATAAGAAAAAAAAAAAATGTTGTTTTGTACATTGTAATTTATTTGCTGGTATCAATGTTGTACTGGATTTACAGGAACACCAAAGAAAAATAATAATACCAGTTTTGGTGATGCGTAGTACCCTGCTGATGTTTCCTTTAACTTTTTATGTTAAGTTCTTTTTTTTTTCTTTTTTTTTTTTAAATTGTGTTCTGTAAAAGAAGAAAACATTGACTTGAATAGGCTGTGTAATGTGAAACGTCCCTTTCTCGCATGCCTTTTTGTAGTGATCTGTCTTTCTCTTTGAGGTGCATGGTGCCAGTTGGACAAAAAAAAAAAAAAAAAGATGAATCAGCTATGATTGTGCAGACCCTTGATGTTCAGATTTTTAATTTACAATATAAAAAAAAAATCATGCAAAAAATTAATAATAAACAATTACCAGGACATATACAGTACATAATTAACAAGTGTCAAATCATTTTTATTATTATTATTTTTTTTGTTTTATCAACAAGAGTATTGGGGGCATTTGAGAATATAATTGACTTGGTTATAAATTCAGCTGTGTTGGTAGTTATAATTTTATTTCAGGAAGGTGGATATTCTCTATATTCTCTTCAAATATTTACCTTTTAAATGTGAGCTGGAACGCAAAACATCAAAAGTAGAAGTCTGCTAAAAACTCACTGTAGAAAATAGCCACTGTCGTGTTAGAATTAAGTGTAAAAAGGGCCAAGAAAGCTGGTAGAAACTAATCACTGAGCTAATGGGGGAAACTTATAGCCCCCTGATGGCGCTACCCCTGAAAGACAGCCGAGGTATGAATCATTCATGGGGAAAAATAAAAGATAAAAAGATATCTCACAATAAGCAAAGCCTTGTATTGAGTGTATAAAACAAGTTCCCCTCTTATTTCCTCCATTAAAACTTTCAAAGCCTCGTCTGTCCAGTCTATAGAATTAAAATTGACCAACGCGAGTCCTGCATCACTTCAAAGGCTGCAGCTTCTCACAGGAAGGCATGGCCGCTTTGACGGCCTTCATGGTAACTTAGGATTTCTATGGCAATTGGGTTAGTGAGACGCTCACATCTGAATATGTCCGCTTGAAAGAAAAAAAAAAAAAAACACTTAACTGCCACTAAAATGAAGTTTAATCAAAGCACGCATCCTCTCTCTCTCTCTCTCTCTCTGTCTCTCTCTCTGTCTCTCCCTCTGAATTAGATGCCGCCACAGATGCGTCGGTGGCAGGTAGGTAGATGACACACAAGCTCCAGACACCCTGGTTCCATCTGTCTGGTAAAAAGGACACATTCACAAAAAACACACAATAAATTAAAATAAAAAAAATAGAATAAAAAAAGTTGGTGCAAAATGATACCTCGGAAAACACACACACATCCACACACACACACTGAGAATTATTCTGAGTTTACAGCCTGCATCAATGAAGATGCAGGTTAGAATGAAGGATGTTGAAGCTGAAACACGCACTGGAGTCAAAACTAGTTCAAACTTCAACTCTAACCTTTTCACAGTCTTTACAGAACAGATGCAGCATGAGGAGGCTTTAATACAAGCAGCAACTGCAGGTTGTGTTACAAGCTCTTCATCAGTTTTATAGCATTTCTTTAAAAAAAAAAAATATATATATATATTAAAAAAAACACTATCTGATGCTTTATTCAAAGTATACGCACTCACGGGCCTGCTCTCGTTTTGTGCGTGGCCTTTGTAAATGTCATTTTATTTCTGTTTTTAACAGGGGTAGGGACCTGAGTTGCAGCCTGTTCTTGTGGGTCCTGTTTGGAAACAAGTGTTCAATGAATGTTACAAAATAAACACGATGAGAAATAACCAGAGACAGTTCCTTCAGCGTTAAAAAGGAGGGAGACTTTATAAAAAAAAAAAAAAAAAAAGAGCGAGGCAGTCACCCTTCAGAGAGAAACGCTTTGAAGTAGAACTTATTATCTGAGAAATACTTTTTGGTTGTCCTAACGACGCTGCTGAATGGGAAAGGCGCTCCTTTGTCAGCGATTTGTTCTCCTTTAGTGGGATGCCCGTGGAAATCACTTACATGGGCCACCTTAACATACTGCCTGCAAATCAGTAACTGGCAGAGTCAGACATGCAGACGCCACTTTAGAGAGGACAAAGCGGAAAGTCGCAGTGAAAACGCCGCAGCTTCTCGATTGCACCCTTTAAAGAGGTTGAATGATAATTTCTCAGACGAGCGTAGAACCAAAACAAACGCAGTCTTGTCAGACTTTACAAGCATTATCCATCTCCTGAATACTGTTGGCACAATACACGCGAAAGTAGCTTGTGAAGTTATCAGTTGTTGTTTTTTTTTTTGGTCACAAAAGTAAAAAAAAAAAAAAAAAAAAAAAAAAAAAAAAAAAGGGGTGGGGGTGGGGGGGTTGTAAATGATGCAGGTCATTCTGTCCGAGCACCTGCGCCCCCAGAAATAGGAAGACGCGTGGCTCACCTTGAAGACAACAGAAAAGGGTTGGAAATGGGGGAGGAAAACAGCAGAAGAACAAAAAGCTTCCTTATTTCACTTTATTTTTGGGGGTTAAGGAAGCAGGTGTGGAGAAACAAGCAGCTACACCCCACCCACACACCCACCCAACTACACAGAAATCAAATTTAGAAGAACAGCAGCACCTTGTGACAGCTTTGGCCGCAGTTACAAGATACAATCACACTGTTGCCAAATATTAAACATGGATACACAGAACAACCCTTTAAATATGAAACAGGGAGAGCAATGGCTAAAATATTACTCAATTACATTAATCAAACACTTAAGTGTTTTTAGCTGCGAGTTTAGTTCAATAAAGTTTAAAACACAATATGATGAAAAATGCAGTGGAGCAAAAAAAAACAAAAACGCCTTACTTCGTTATTCTGCTGTGTGTGATTTTCTGACTTCAGCCTCAACATTAGTAAAGTAAAGGTGACGTTTTATTTACTTGTGAGCTGTCATAAACTTTGCTGTAATGTCAAACATTAATAATAAAAAATAATTAAACTACAAATATATAATCAGGAGACGATTACACTGAACTTTTCGTAGCCACACCTGAAACTTTTCTCGCCTTTCTTACAAATCACACGGCCACATACTTCCTATCCAGGCGTTGTGCCAGCTTCTCCCCCTAAAGCCGTCTACCTGGATACTATCTTAAGTTTGATGATCCAGTCAGACTCTCAACTCTAAAGACTGCCTTCGGAGCAGGTTTTCTTTCTTCCTTTTCTTCCAGTGGAAGCAAAGCGCACAGCCTCAGCTTTTATTCTGCTCTGCGAACAGTCACTGTAGGTTGTTTTTTAAGGTACGTGCACTGCAGGCTGCAGGGAACAATTCAACAGCAGACTAAACGACTCGAGATGTGTGTGTGTTCTGAGGAGGAGACTCTGATTCGTGAGATTTTTTGGAACAAATTATTTGTCCGGGTTATTACACTTGGACTCGTCGGACGTCTCCAGCCCAACTTCAGCAGCTGTGGTTTCACCTATTAGCCCCGATGTCTTTCCCAAAGGAGTGCGGGAGTTAAACATCTGACAATGGGCACGCCGGGGGGGTTACTCTAGTGACCTGTAGCCTACTTGGTTTTAGTTTCACAGGAACTTCATTAAATCAATTACTGAGGGAGCACATCATGATTTTCTGTATTTGTAATAAATATATATTATATAGGCGTTTTTTTCTTTATATATAAACAATATTATATTGAAATATTGAACAGTAAAAATATATAAATATGTAAATAATAGATAGTAAATATTAGACAGTTTTGTTCTGAAGCTTAGTGGCACTAACATTTATTACTACATTTATTTTTTGATTTTAAATTTAGAGTCAAGGTGTGGGGCAAATCTTGTTTTCCTCCTAAATATATTTTAGACACTATTAACCTGGGCAGTCATTAATATGCGTTTTTGGTATAATAAAAAAACATAAAATGGGATAAGAAAGATTTTTTTTTTAAAGAGAGCATTTGGAATATTACAATAACAGATGCCAACAAACAGGCAACTCTAACATAATACATTTGTACATATTAACCATTTCTGATAATGATTTTTGTGTGATATTATTAAAAAAACAATATTCCATATAACACTTAATCAGTTATTTAGTTGTAATATTAAAACTAGGAGAAAAAAATGAATTTCTAAAATATTTACTACTGGCCCTTACTGATGAAGATCACTTTTCTTTTTCACCTTGATATTTAACGACTGAACCGACATGACATACAGTAATTATAAAAAAATAATCTACCTAAATCTTCCAGGGGTCTGGTTACTTTAAAGATTTCCTATGTTTGTCACGTGTACCAGGGATGCTTTATACACTCACGCACTGTTATACAGACGAGCATGATACATCACTCAGAAACTGACATAATATCTGGTGGCTCAGTAACATCTGTGGGGGTAGGGACTTGGTGCTGGTCCAAAGCCCCATCCCAGGACTGGGAGCCACTCCAAGGCAGTAGGTGAGGAGAGCAAGGTCGTCCACGGACAACCGCATGAGCCGGGCCCTGCTACCTGGCCCTTATATAGCCCGTCGGCCAGAAAGTAGAAACTAAAGTGCAGATAAGCGTAAGCATGATGTCCCAGTAGTCTCTTATTGAATGACAGGGCTTTCCTAAAAGCTTCTAAATGCAGGATGTAGGCTTCAGCGTACTGACCGGGTGGAGAGGAAAGAGTGAACTATACTCTATCCAAAGAGAACCAGATGGACTTTTTAGTGTAGGATATTTTTTGATATGTGCCCAGGGATGGGACTTAAAAGATACTTCAGAGTTGGACTAAAAGAAACAGCTTCATCTCTGGCACATGAAGAACACCCTGTATGACTGAAAATCTGTTTGGGTTATTAAAAAAAAAAAAATCTTATATTGGATGTTGTCAAAATACCAGATTGAGGCCTTTGTTGCTTTCGTTGGGATTACTTTCACCACCACAATCCTCACTAATCTAATTTAAATCCATGTATCCCTCTTGCCTTTTCAACCTGACGTATCATAAGATTTTAAAAAAAACATATCTATGATTAATCAAAATAATTTCAAAAGCATAGTGCCAGCCCACCATTTTAATCCAACCTCATTTCCTTTGAGTCTTCTTTCTCACCATCACTTTCTCCATTGTGGGCAAAGATTTGTATCGGTATACCAGATTTGTTGCAGAACTATCAGGCTTGCAACATCGGAGGGGTGTCCCTGAATGCACCTCGTCTTATTGCAGAAAAAGGTCAGCATTTAGAGAAGGGGGAATCGTTCTGTCGCAGCTGGGAAGAGGTGAGAGGGGGCATCCTTGGAAAAGAAAGAGAGGAGAGGGGCGAAGAGGGTTATGTCCAGGTGTACGAGCAAAGTGAACTCAAGACACTGTCTAAATAAAAATACAAAGCATGTGTGCCA
Source organism: Pampus argenteus (assembly GCA_036937835.1). Classification (NCBI taxonomy): domain Eukaryota; kingdom Metazoa; phylum Chordata; class Actinopteri; order Scombriformes; family Stromateidae; genus Pampus; species Pampus argenteus. The sequence continues at coordinate 15,443,060 of CM072872.1, read as the reverse complement.
ACAGCAGCCCGCAGCAGATAAGAGTTTGACTCCAGCTCCGCCTATGAACGTCTAACTGTCTTCACATAGTTGAGCCTCTGTATGTTCATCATGGCCCAACTGGTGAAGTTGGGTTTACCAATCATCCTCAGCTTCCAGTCTCACTGTAGGAGCTCTAATCCAATGTGATAAGCCAGTGCACTAGCAGTGAAGTATCCAGTGTGGAGGGCACCACTGCCTCCTCAACCATGCGGGGCCGAGACCTCCCTCTGATTTCGTGAGGCGTCTGCGTGGATCCCAAACATCACAAGCCTCACACCCATTCCCTTTAACGGACTTGGGTTTGGCAATGACAGATATGGCTCTGGATGGGCCGAAGAAAATGTGGCGTCTTGATGTTTCCAACTGACCAGGGATAAGCCAGAAAGGAAATATGGCTGGATAGGCAATGAGATTGAGATATGGGGGTCTCCATCTGACCGATGGCTTCAAAGAGATTTAGTTTTGGTTGACTGAGGCCCCAGAAGAGGCTTAAGGTATAAATGATTGAATACAGAGATGACCTATGCTACTAATAGTGTCCAGGAAATAGCCCCCGACAGCCCTCCGTCCACTTTTCCATTTCCTAACATTACTTTGTAGTGTAGAAAAAGAAGAAACAATCAAAAAGCCATCACGAGCATCTCATCTAAGAACATCAGCAGCGCGCTTATTAAGCTCCAGTCCTTTTTACGTGCTGTGAAGATACTGATGACATCTATAATGTGTCTGCTTGTCCCACAGGACACTTAGCTCTGGACTGTCCCAATCACAAGACTAATTGTATAATTAGGCCAGCTCCACTGGGGATGGGCACCTTTTGGACCTCTGCAGACACTTTCCATGGTAAATGACAGTATATCTCACAAACTATCCGAGCTTATCCATCTTAGTGACACTAAACCTTGAGAGATGGCTCCATTTTTATTAACATGACTGATAGTTCACCCAAAAAAAAAAAAAAAAATCCAAACACATAAGCCTCAGAGGTGTTGTAATAATAAATGTCTAGTGTTTACAGAAGCTAATTATCTGCTTAGTTTTAATAACGTCTTGTTAGTCCTGCATTCTAGCAGATATGTGAATAGAAACTGGCTCCCTCTGGACTGGAGTAGACCAGCCAGCAGATTATGCATTCATCACTTCAGTGGGAGGCTTTGGGATTGTTGCTTTTTATCAGAAGTGAATTGGTCCTGAGGAGAGATGCACGGCCCCTCCCCTGAACAGGCGCGCAGAGTCCTTATTTTCCTACTTATCGCCCCTCCTTAGATTTTCAGCATCACCATGCGCATCATTATCGTTGTCAAAAAGTTGTGCGCTGAGTATGAACTCTCGGTGATGGGGGGGGGGCTGTGGCAGGCGCTGCCCGGGGAGGAAGCAAGAGGAGGGGGAGGAGGGTGACGCGCAGGTGTCGGTGCTTTAAAATCTGACCGGCCGTGGCGAGGTTAGGACACCTCTCCATCCAGGAGGGCCCCATAGGTGCCCTCATTACGCAGGCCCCTGTAGCACCGAGCAGCGTGCGCACGGAGTGGAGAGGTGCGACTCCTTAGGCTTAAAGTCTACCTCTCCCACCTGGCCTCTGTCTGTCTGTCACAGCTCCTACAGGGTCGGCTTCCCAATATGAATTATAATAAGCATAATAACGACCCCGCGGTTGCGGGAAAGACGGGAAGGGTTATGGTAACGGCGGAGTTACCGGAGCCAACAAGGCAAGCGTCAATTTCACAACGATGAGATGAGATGTCATATAAGATGAGAGCAATAAAGTGAGTCATCACTTAAAAAGTAAACGCATGCGCCATCAGCAGCTCCGAAAAACGTCCTCCTCTGCAGCGCTGCATCAGATTTTAATGACATATGGCTGTAAAGCACATGTTCAACAAATGAAGTTTCTGCAAACTTCAACGCTGCACACTGTGACCGCGATTCAAAGGGCAAGTGGTGCTTCATTAACCGTATCCCCCATTTACTTCAGATCCCCCCCGAGTCTCAGAGAGAGCGGATTAATGTCAATTACCTGTCATTTCACAACACCTACAATATGTTATGTAGGACTCGGGCTTAATGGAAGCACGCAGAGCACAAACACTTTTAATACTGAACTGGAGATAATTAAACTTTATATGACAGGTTTGTAAATATGTTTTTTTATTTATGATTGTACAGTATGTTGTTATTTTAGCTAATGATCACTCCCATAAATAAGTCACTCATTTAGCTGAAGACTGAATGTTATCTCACCTTTTTTCCTTTATAACAAGCGCGGATCTAATCTGCTTAAAACCATTTAAACAATCGACTAATTAGGCGCACTTTAAATATATAAATATATATAACTGTGTATATAATTGTTTCCTAAATCGTAATTAGTAAAATGTTCGGATTAACAACAACTTTTAACTTTTTTAACAAGATAATAAGGCGATGCTTTATCTTTGCTTTATTAAAGTCCATTCTCCTCTGGTGTAAACTAATAACTGTCACCAGCTCAGTAAACGTGATTTCCCTTCAAAGACTCAAATGAATCGACTGCTATATGCATGATGACCGTACTAAACAAAAAAGCCAAGAGTCCCGGACAAAGAAAACACCATCCAGCTCGAGGACCAATGAGGGGTTTCTTTCACTTTTCAATCACTCCTAGTCGTGGCCAGGATTAAGAGAGGGCTCTTGACTCTCTCTTTCACACAAAACCAAGAGTGCTTGTCAGCAACTTGAAGGGGGAAAAGAGAAGAGAATAATACGTGAGTCCAGGGTTATCGTGTTTAATTGGATTAGATGGTGTCATGTTGAAGTCCGGAGCATGACAAACAAGAGGCAGACCGCAAGACGGTTGGGATATCCTTATCCCCACTTTGGAGAATATTTGATTAAAAATAAATTACATGAGGCTATTTTATTAGCTTTTGTTTTTTTTCAATATACAATTAGGGACTTAATAAATCGTTCATAGAAAATTGTCTCCAATAAAAGAGGTGAAAACACGCTGAGGTTGAGAAGTGTGGCGCTGGAGAGGTTTATATAATATCGGGATTGTGTTGTTGGTTGTGTGCCGCGCTCATCTGCGCGTCAAGCAGCGGCAGCAATAACAAGGTGCGCGCAGCTGTGCGTGCAGGTGCGCAGCCTCCACCTGCTCGGTGATGGTGGTGGGGGAGGGAAGGGGGGGGGAGAGGGGATGAGAGAGAGAGAGAGAGAGAGAAAGAAAGAGAGAGAGACTTTTAACGCGGCATATTCATTACAGTTCATTAGTAAAATCTTAAAATACGACACACACACACACACACACGATTTTTGTCTTAAAAAGTCACAAGTCAAACATCTCTCTGAGTAAGTATTTGTTACTGAGGATGTTGGATCTCATTTTCAACATGACAAAAATATGCAACTCATCATTCTTCTGGCACTGGATTAACATTTTACTGCCTAATTAGCAGCGAGGGGCAGGTGGAGGTTTGATCCGTGTGATCGGCCGCAGACCGGCTCGTTTTTACGAGGTGCTGTTACTTCCCCCCCCCTCTCTCTAAACTGTCTATGTCGGTAATGTAAACTTGTATTGCTCTGTCTTGTCTGGTGCGTTCAGGGACAACAAAGAACAGCAAACAAACAAACAAACAAGCCATTTAGTCGAGGTGGCTAAAGTTACACGAGGTGCGTCAATTATGACTGGAATTATAACTCAAGTCTGCTATACACTAACCTGAACATGCTACCAGGCTGCGGTGTCCCACATGAAATACAAGAGGCAAGAAATGAAATAAACTCAGTCTGCAGTTAGACGTTTAGTGACAACTTAAAGAGTCAGATCTGACGGCAGATGGACACTTGAGGTTTAAAAAAAACAACAACAAAACAAATAAAAAACGAAAAAGTTGCAGACTTGTTGTCGCTGAGTAACGAGTCTCATTACCATGTCACCCCTCTCCTCTCCTCTCCTCCTTCTCCTCCTCCCCGACACTCTTCCTCCGTCCTGGCAACAGCAGACAAAGCGGGCGGGTTTTAGTGGTCTCCGCCGGGGCCGGTCAGCCTTTGATCTGGGCCCGTTAAGGAGAGGAGAGTCTGGGGGGAGTCAGGCCAAGAGGAAGGTTGTAGAGGAAGGTAAAGTCAACTAATATAAATATATATATATATATATATATATATATGTTTTAAATTAGCTACCTAGCTACTTTTTTCCAGTCTTCATGGAGCAACCGAATTCTTAATTTTCATCACGTTTGACGATACAAATGTTTCATTTATGTTTATAAGCCACTTTTGTTTTTCTTTTCCATTTACAGATGATGCCAACACACGTCAGGTAAACACACACCGGGCAGCCTGGGCTATGAAGACAAGGAAACACCGAGAGCTAAAACCCTGCAAGACGCACGCAGGGCCTGCAGAGGCCCGGACAGCTTTGGTGGGTTATATTTAGGATATGCTGATATAGCAGGTGTCTGGTAATTGTGGGGATGTATATATATTCCGTTGAGAAATGTAATAAATAGGCTTGCTGAAAGGCGTATTGGGGGTATGTGTGTATCAGAAAGATTTCTGCCACAATGTAAGGGTGGTGGGGGGAGTTCAGCTCCGTCCCCTCGGACCGTCTTTCTGACGGGGACGGTCAGACAAAAGGGTTTTCTCAAATGAAGTTAGTAATGGTCCACATGTGCCAGATCACTCATGCAGCACAGACAGGCCGCGGTGAATTTCATATCATGCAAAAAAAAAAAAAAAAGAAAGAAAAGAAAAAGAGGAGGCTGGATATGTGCCTGTCATCAGGCACATAAATGAAGGCAATAAAGGCTGGACGTAAACACACACACACACACACACACACGCACACACACTGTGTAGTTTCTGAGGAAAATAGCAAACTAAAATTAACACACATTCAGAATAAACTAGCTAATTAAACGGAATACATCTGTTCGCACTGCAGTATGGAATAGAAAATGTCACAAACAAGATACATTAAATATATATATATAATACTTTCATCGCGCTGTACGATTAGGTATAATATTGTTTATAATATAATAATTTCAAAATTCAACAATCTTATCTCAGAGCAAAGCAAAATAACCAATTTATTTTTCATCCAAGTCGTTATTTGTTATTAGTATTATTATAGAAAACAATAATTGATCAGGAAAAAAAACAAAACAAAAAACGTTTTGCTGTCTGCCTCAGGGCTAAAAAATATGAATTGTGATTGAGACAGTTTAGTGAGTTTCTCAGAAGAATACCCATTTAAACAATAATTCTATACATTGAAACGGAGTTAATAAGATTAAACTAAATGCATCTTGCTCAGCATATGTTAGATAGAGCTACACTTTTCAAACTGTGCTGCAGCTATAATAACGAGGTATTTTATTGCTTTAGAATAATCTTTTTTTTTTTTTTTTTTGCTACAATTAGTTCGTCATATATTGTCATTAGAAGTCTATTAAAACATCAAGTCATTATTTGGGCATCCCCGGGCGGGGGAATTAGAATAAAACCATCTTTGCCACACGGGTCCCATTTAGATTAATGGAAAAATATGTAAAACATTTCGTTTTAATTTTCCTCTGACAGTGTTTTGCATACATGCATTTTCTCCGCCTGCGCTGTCCCTCATAATTTATGAAAGCAATCTCGACCAGCACATTACCGGGCTATGAAATACTGCTCGCAGCCTAATTGATTCCCGTCACAATTCTGTGAGGTTATAATCGTGTTAATTGTAATTTACTCTCTCAGGGAATACCGGAGAGATGTATTTAAATAAAACTGCTGAGCGGACTGAGAAGATTATATCAGTTCCACACATAATAGAAATGTCATGTAGAATTACACAGAGCAGGGAGACAGGGATGCATTCCTCTAATCTACAGAGATGTCATTGAAATATTTTTTTTTTTTCCCCCCCATTACCAAAATGTTATAGAATTGCAAAACTCATCAGGCGCAATGAAAGCAGAGTGAAACAAGCTGTAATAAGACCAAATGAGGTAGTTTGTTTCACCCTTTATCAAGCAGGGGGAAGGGTGAACAAACAGGAGCAGAATTGTTAGATGGAATAAATATATATATATATCATATATGTGGCACAAACACACACTTGCACATAAGGGAAAACTTATGAGGACTTTGTTTTTGTATTTGAAAACATAAACTGTCCAAATTATTTCCTAATCATCCTCAGAAGAGTTGCCCTTTTTGCTTCCTCCCTGCATGATGCCCTGCACCGCTTCCTCTGCTTTGAGATCTTCCTTCCTGTCTGTGGGGACACCTGTTGGTGCAGAGAGCAGCTTGGAAAAAGCCAGGTTGTCCTGTCCGACTGCTCTCCTTTACCACTAAAGTCACCTGGTGAGCCTCTGTTGAACTCTGTTGAGTGATTGTGCAAGACTTTCTGCAGCCTCTGACTCAATGCTACTGCTTTTTATTTATTTTTTTTGCTTTTTTTGTGCCAATTCATCAACATCAGTTTCAGAGATTAAATCAAACAGATTTAAGCTTTTTATTTGACTTTAACTGTTTTAACAATTGAAAGACAAATTTGATTGTAGTTAAAACTTATTCGTGAATTAATAAAAGTTGATTCATTCAGCAACTTGTTCTGCATTAATTTCCGATTTAAGATTTCACTGCAAAAAAATATTAATTAATACAAGTTTTAAAAAGTCACAATAAAGTACTCAAAGCCTGATTTAATGACATAAAATGGGATACATACCAGGTACTTATAATCTGCAAATTCTGTAACTGAGTCAAAGATCTCTTTTAAATATAACTTTTAAGTCATCCAAGTTCAAAATTCAACATTTTGAAGACGTGCATGGCCCCAGGACACACACAGTATCAGAATACTGTGTGTGGATTTTTTTAAATGAAAGTCAGGCATAATAGCAATTGGGCCCACCAGCCACAGGGTATAATAGAAGTTTGGGTGAAAAACAAACAAACAAGCCCAATGTGAATACACAACAGAAAAAGTGAACCAGGGGTGAGGGAAATATGTGGCCAAATGCCAAAGAGGCAGCTTACTGTTAGGGCTCTTTGGCTGGGCACAGGAGTGGTTTCGATCTTTTTGTCTGGCCTGGCCTGGCACAGACCACAGTCCTGCCCCAGACACAATAGATCATACAGTATGAGATAGAGGGAGAGAGGGAGAGAGAGAGAGTATGAGTGGATGAGGTGGGGTAGGGGAGGTATGGTGCCTTTCATTACCATGGTCACCAATGGCACTATTAACCATTCAACACCCCCCCAATTATCCTCCCATCCACAGTCAGAGAGACAAAGCCTCTGTCCTGGTCTGCTGGAGCAACATGGCCACTAATCTGTCTCACTCCAACATCACACCCACTTCACTGTCTCTGGAAGTCAGACGTACACTCCATTGTATATTCATTTGTGACAGCGCACAGAGGAGAGAAAAAAAAAAAAAAAAAAAAAACTTTACTAAACTTGTTTGAGAGTTGAATTTTATAGATGCAACCATTTACAAGTGTGGATATGATGACATTGTTATTGGGGGTGCTGATATATTACAGATGTAGTGAAAATAAAGTTAAACTGTTTTTGTGTTTAATGAGAGATCAGATAAATATTTGCAGCAATGCGTTTATGCTTTCATACAAGTCACCATATGTCTTGACACCACACGCTGTCCCCCATCAAGATCACAGAATCACACCTGCCAAAGAGTGAGCTGCATGTCTTTACTAGGGAGAATGAAACTCTTTCATCTGTGTGTTTATTCTTAGCGAGAAGAAGTTGGATGTTTGTGAGTCAGGCCCTGGGTAGGGGGCCTGGTGCCTAACTGGAAGACTGGGGCCCAATGAATAGATCCACAACAGTGGCTTGTTGTGTTTGTTTACCCTTTTGCCCAGCTGCCTGGACCGTGGAGATGGGAGGGCATTCATCATGACCTAGGAGAGACGGGAGGGCATGGGCACATGAGAATGACATGAAGGCACGCACTCTGCAAAGCGTGCCAAGAAAGCTCCTACACAGGGTCGTAATCCTCAACATTTAAGGAGGTGGATATCTGCTAAATGCAGAATTGATAGCTGATTGTCCAATTGTAAATCAGACCACAGCAGCGAAAGTTCACTCAATCAAATTAACTTAATCGACAAAACATAAAGACTTTTTTTCTTTTTAAAACTATAAATTAAAACCACACAATTCCCGCTGTCCTCTTACGTCAGGAAACATGACAAAAGTTTTTGATGTGTGAAACCTGAAATATTTCCAGTTTCCTTTGACTTTTCCTGTCAGGGTTAAGCGTGCGGCTCCTCCCGTTTCCAGTCGTGTTATTTCTCTGGCACCGTGGCGGAGAATGTTAGGATGTTCTGTGCCTGCTTCAGCGAGGGCATGTCAATCATGCTGCCGCGGAAGGTGAACGCACCCTGAACAGGTTCCAAATAGAAATGAGAGCAGAGAGGAGAGAGCAACATTAGAGCATAAGCACACAGAACAGGCACTGTATATAGCTCTACATGTTTGAAAAAATTTCCTCAGTTAAAGATAATGTTTACAGGCAATGACAAAGTACTAAGATTACTGTGCAGAAATCAGAAAATGACAGTTTAGGGCATCATCATGGGGACTATTTTGTGCATATAAGGATGTGGCACAAAATGGTTGTGCACTTCTCTACTATTGTTCATTTTTCATCTATAATAAATGATATGAAACAAACCCATTGATTTCATTATATTATATGTTTCAAGATGAATGGAACTCCATGAAGGAAATGTGTGAATTACATATCATCTTGTATAAAATACTACTTTTGGATATCGGGTAAACTGTCAGTTATTGGTGAGACTAGTGCACCTATTTGTTTTGGGGGAGAAAAAAAAAAGCTCCAAGAAAGCTTCAAGTGAAAAAAAATACAGTCAATAGCTGGAGGTGAGAATTATGAAAAGCAAGCACCTGTCGTGTTGTTAGACAAAGGGACTGACCCCACTCACTGTATGTATACACACACACACACACACAGGCAGAGGGATGGGTAGGATATGAATCCCTCGGGCGATGCTTAGTAGGAGCAGCCCTGGCAGGGAGAGAGTTGTGGGCAGATTGTGTATTACCTCAGCAGATAGCCCACAGAGCTCAACACACAGGATCCAACCATGCACTAAATTAGGAACAATAATATTGTACACTTAATTGGCCCAACTACCCCCCTGTCTCCTATGTTGTCTCTCATAGTCACCCAGGGGTGTACAGTATGCATTATCTGGAACTACAGAGGTGTGGGAGGGGGTACACAAAGGATCAGCCCGAGTCCCAGAGCACAGAGAGACCTCTGTCAACTCACAGACATGCTAGAGACGTACATTTCACATTCCCCTTCTCTTAATTTACAGGTTTTATGAAAAACAAAAAAAATATATTTGTCAGTCAAGATATCTTCTACCTATTATCATTATTATTTTTTTTTAATTATGTGGACAAAAAACAAAGGTATTTTAGGGGAAGAAGCTGTGATGAGCAATTTTTCTCTCAAACAATAGAAGTTGTAAAACCTTTTTTTTACTCTAAAAGAAATAATCGTTTGACTTTATGACATACAACGTTAATTTTACCTTTCCCTCCTTTTGATGTTGGTCAAAAGCAGCGATGAGATCTTTCGCCCACTGGACCCTCTGCTGACTGGGGGAGAACTCTTCCTGCACAACCTGGACCTGCCCGGGGTGGATAACCTGCTTACCTGCACACAGAAAGAAAGTGACATAAGCTAATGATAACGGCTTCAGAGAGCCATTTAGGATCCCAGATTATAAGACAAAAACACATCTTTCTGTATGAAAACTGTAAAGCTGGGAGTAGTTTTGGTTGTGTGTGTGTATGTTTATGCGTCACTGAGGTGATTCTGGGGCCAGGACAAGGCGACAGGATACTGTGCATCGTTAAGGACATCAAGTGTCTCGTCTCTGCTCGCAGCAATTTGCTCAACGCTTAGATTTTAATATGTGACTGAAGCCATCAAGAACAGACACTGACAACAAGGCAGCCTGACAGAACCTAGACACAGCTGACAAACAAGCAGTTTAGTAAACCATATGCTTTTCTTCACAAAAAATAATCCTCTGAAATTGTAAATATGAAGAAAATTATTGTTTTAACTACTAATACACTTCTATATTTGTTTTTATACAATTTCTACATATGCTTTAGTGTCAGTAGTCACCTTTCCTCAAGCAATTTCACAAACGTATCCCACTGAAACAGAAGCCTAACATGGAGTTAAGGCTCCGTCTGACAATCTCCACCCTCCAGCTCCCACTCCCTCTCAGTAAAATGTGGGCCGAACACCACGTTCATAATCCCATGTACATTTGCAGATCAAACTTGTAGTGATAAGTTAAGGTTATGAAATGTCTGGTGAGAACGACGGCTCAGCAGCAGCCAGCAGGAACTCAACACTTTAGGGCTTAGCTCTGTCGCCAACAACAAATCCTTCAAGGTGGCCGGGCGGGCAGCTGCACAGGCAAAAATTTTGCCCAGGAGAGAGGAGGAGAGACGAGGAGGGGAGAGGAGGAGAGATGATGAGGGGAGAGGAGAGGACAGGAAAGGGGAGGAGAAAACTCACTCCCTTCATCTAGCTCCGCTCACCCCAGTTAACCCCAGAAAAACACACACATACACAGCCGTTACACAGTCAACACACTGCAGTTAAAGGCTTTAACAATTATTGACATGAGAGAACGTCATGCATTAACGGCAACTTCTGATCAACAGATACCTTTCTACAAAGAGTGACCATTACAAAATATATTTAATTTGTAAAGTTCATCTTGTATTTTTATGGGTCTCAGCGCAAATATATTCAAAGCATGTGTGTATTGGACGGCAGCTTGAGGACTCCCCAGGGACACGGCGGAGATCTGTATGAGTGTGTGTGTGCAATTTTTCATTATATGTCTAGTATTTTGGATTTCCTGCTTTTGTCTTTATGAATATTACGAATCTGTTTCTACGCAACAACCTGTGTGTGTGTGTGTGTGTGTGTGTGTCTTGGATGAAAGCGGGCAAGAGGAGTGTATTTCCCTCCTCTGCCACCTGTTTTACTTTTCTAGCTGAGGACAGGAGCGTGTTTCCACACTGAAATTGGCAGGCGTAAATATACCATAAGAGGGTGTCTCTTTGTGTGTGTGTTTGTAGGACAACAGGAGAATGACGGAGCAAAGAAATAGACAGGGTGACTCAGGTGCCCTCAGTTACAACCCATTGGTCCTCCTAAAATGCATCATCCATGCCCTGCAGCCAATCCCGGCCTGCCATGTGGTACTGGCATCTCATTGGAGGATTGCTATTTAGCAAAGTGCTCTCAGGCGAATGATGGGCAGGGTCACAGGGATGGAAGGGAATTGTGGACCCTAAAAATCACAGAAATTTTGTGGAATCTTTTTTTTTATTATTTCCAGCAGGCAAACATGTTTTAGGAGGATCACTGAGTCTTAGCGGCAGCACACCGTTTACAGCACCTATAGCACTTAAAAAGTAAAGACACTGCACTATTAAAGCATCCTTATTAAGTTCCTCCCTGACAGATCTGATAGTCGTCATGGTTTTGTAGGATTTTGCCACCACACTGCCCGATGCACCAGTAGCACCGGGTGTTTGTGTTTCACCAGTGTTTTCTGTGCTCAGTGCTAATGGGTGCTGTATGCGGCTTAGGTAGTGCCAAGGTCAATTACTGCACAGGTAGAGGCTTTTGGCTGCACCGTATTATTGCTTAAGCACACTCGGGCCAGTAATAGCTACTAACTAAGATTATACAGAGTGCCCATGGCTTGTAAGCCACTAATCCAGTGCCTTGAATGGTTCTGTACCATATCAAATCTAACCATTTATTCCATCAACTGGCTGCTGCCTTCTTCAGCCGTTTTACTTTCTGTAAACACCATCCACGAGGCTGTTGCTTCCATTGATTAATTTCCATTTCCTAAAACAGATTAGTCCCAAATCATTAAGATTCGTTCATTATATCTATACATTTTGCATACATTCGAGGAATACTTGTGCTAAACCTTATAGGCAACATATCACATTCCAGTGGGTAAATATTTCACTCTAGAACTGAAAGAAGATGTTTGATTAAAAAAAGTTAAAATAATCTAAAAGAGAAAAAGAAAATGTCCAGAAATGCACATGTAAACACTCACAAGCCTACAGAACCAGAGGACTGAGGTGTCAAATGAGGTCACCTGGAAAATCAGCTGCTGTAAACAAGAAGCTCACCTACAGGATGATGTGATGATGTGAGGTGCATGAAACAGATGTCTAAGGCCAGAAGAGAATCTGCTCAGGATTCACGATTTTGCATTTTCCTTCAATTTCCAGTGTGAAAGCTGACTACTGTCTGATATTGTGTGGCTCTGTTCAATGATCCCACATTGTAAAACAATCTAAACATTTACAATATAGAAAGTATTGTGAAATTGAATTCTTTTTTTTCCCACAGTTTATGTGGATCCAGACCACAGGAAAAACATCAGATTTTGAATTCATCAGTCTTCAAGGTAAGAAAACACCAAAACAAATGTATTTGCTGCAGAGAGGGAGGAATGTGTCTGTTGCATGTAGTCTGCGGGGCACGAAACAGACACAGACACATTCTGAACGTGTTGCCTGGCTACAGTCACACAGAGAGCGCTGCTAAAGTAGATGCTACCTTTCTTTGCTAATAACTCCCTTTAATCATACTTGCACACCCACATACACACACACACACACACACACACGCGAGCAGGTATGCACCCAAGTGCACACATACAGGTACAAAACCTTTTACGGTAGGCACAACAGAAATGTCAGACAAGAATTTAATGACTATGCGCAGTTGTTCACTCTCTTGAAACTAAAAAATAAATAAAAAGACAGACAAGTGGCTAGTTCTAAAAATCACAGACAGGTAGGTGGGCTCTTCATTACCATGTGCAAAACATGTATATCTACATTAAAAGGCAGGAGATTTGAGGGAAGTCCATTATGGCACCAAAGAGAAAATTGAAGAAAAGATGGAAATCAAATAAAGAACAACCACTGAGAAAGATGTGAGGCAATTAGAGAAACCAGAAGTATGAGAAGTAAGGGAGGTGGATATAAATGTTGAAATCAGGACTTAAGTGACCTTAGTTAAACAGGACAGGGGCGGATCTGAGCATTTACCTGTGAAGCCCATGAGAGCTCCCTCTCGGGCCTGTTGCCTCAGCCCCTCCACATCTTTGTAGTCGATGTGGACCAGGTCGATAGCCTGTAGCCCAAACGCCTTGGTGGTCACAACTACCTTCTGCCTTGCGTAAAGGAGCTCTCTGGCATCCTTCGTCCGTGTGGCACCTAGAAAAAATAAAATAAAAAGATGTCTCAAGATCTCAGAGAGAGCCAAGAAAATTCGCAAGGAATTATGTTGTGTAGAAGAGGTGAGGTAGGAGGGATTATGAACAGATGAATGAAATATGCAGACAATTTAAACTGCAGAAAGAGAGAACAGCACATAGGAAAGAGTGAGAAGGTTAAGCAGAAGAAATGTAATAGCTACCTATGCTGGCACAGAAGTCATCAGAGCCAAACACCACACCGTCATGGTGAAGACTAGCCTTGGATGCAAGGCGACGGATTTCCTCACAGACCACCTGGAGAGAATATACATTAGTATAATACAGGCTGACTAAAGTGAAACAGATGCGAGGAAGGAAAGGAATGTTTGACATCTCGGCACAAATGCTACTGAATAAATCTAATTATACTCCAATAATCCTCCAGTAGTTCAAACAATTTGGGTTTCTGAGTGTCCTTTGCAGGCAGAAAAGCACGTAAAGCCATCATTAGACAATAAATAATTATCATCAAATATATAATAAACACATCTTTCAAACCCTTACTTTCATTCAGACAGTATATAGTCTAAATGTGCCACCTGCAGTAACATATACATACACAAAAGCAAACGCAATACACCCAGGAATACCAAGAGATGTCTCTTCACGCTTAGCTTTCCCAAGACACCTTGTCAAGTAGGGCTGGGAATCAAACCTCAATTTATGTAGTTTAAGTCTGGAAGATCTATTGTTGTATGTTTTTTTTTTAAAACGAGGTACTGAAAACAGGCACCTGTGCCAAAAAATGTCAAACTATGAAATGAAAAATGATATTGCTAAAATTCAAAAGGTTGGCAACCAGAATTACTGTTGAACAAGGATTTTGTTTTGTTATTTTTTTCCAATCTGGAATGTGATTGTCTGTGATGAAGAATGCATCTGTTTCCAAATTAATTCAACCACTAGCTGTTCAACAGTGGCTGTTTTTTTTTTTGTACTTGTAACCCGGGATTCTGTCTGGGCAAAGATGCAAGGTGCTCTCAAGAAAGTACACAGAGGCACCCCCTGCCATCAAAACACACACATATACACACACTCCCAACCACAAACACGGTCACAGAACTAGAGTGGAAAACTAAAAGACAAATCAAAAGAAGGAAGGACAGCTTGTTTCTCCCCAAATGCCCAAAACCATGCCTTTTTCCCCATGTAGCTGAAGGTCGTGCTGTACTATATCAGGAACTGCTTTGAAGCTTGCCAAAATATCATTAAGAACTATTCCGCTATGATGATATTAAAACAGTTCTAATTAAAAAATGTCAGCGTGTCTAGAGAGGGACAGAGAGACACACACAGACAGAGAGAAAGGAAACAAAAAAAAGCTCATTTTCATAGACTGTCCGAAAGCTTTGAATCCCTTTCATTTTGGACACGTGGAGAGCTTCGCTCGCTGACGCAGTCTTTAATCTAAAGTGAACAATGGACAAACAGCAAAATGTCTTACGCAGGCAGTTTCGGGGGGTTTGTTTGTAATTTACCTTAAAATTAAGCAGGCCCACAGCAGTTTCCACAAAGGTGACCAGGCGAATGGGTTCTGTCAGTGCTCGTCCTTTCAAGTTGTGCTGAAACCTGTCAACAAACTAAACACAGGGACAATCTCATGCACAACTCATTAACTACACTCACTGTTTATGTGACAAGTAGTCATCCTATTCATCAGATGTTTGTGCTTTGTTAGAGCACATGTACTTTATTTCCCTGCAGCATTGGTTGATAATATTAACTTTTTTTTTTACAGATTTTACAGCTTCTACTTGGAATATTGTTTATAATATGTAGAACTCTTTAAAGAAAATCATGTTCTGGTGAACTGTATTTCTGTTCACGTTCCTGCTCTTTTATAAAATGTGCAGCGAAGTGCAGCTGCTGCAGTCGATTTCTCAAAGTATTATTAGTTATATGAATGTGACAAAACAGGAAACGCCTACTGATACATTGAGCTCTTGTGTCAGAATGAATTTAAAACTGAAAGAAGCTGTAACAATACATAAATTATATGACATCTTTCGAAAATCTACTGTGGGGTAAGAGAGAGGAGAAAAAAAAAAAAAAGAACTCTTAACATTCAAAAACTCACTTTTGATATGAATCTTGACACCTTTATTACCCGCACTGTTCCCATTTCAGTCCTTATTCAGAAACACATCTATAAAGGTTCAAATAGCGGCAAGAGCGAGCACAGGAGAGCAGCAACAAAAGCGGGTGAAATGAAATATTTTACATTATCACCAGGGTTCCCCCTTCGTCTGAAGTCTTCTGCTCTACACGTCTTTCAGGGGCTCTTCATAGCTACACCATGTGCTCCCCTGAGACAGTGAGCACACATGTAAATGTACACGTGCACACATGAACAAATGCATACGCACAGCAAAACCGAAGAAGAAAAACTCCCGAAAAGGATAGAAGAAACGAGATTTGGGATGTCTTTGAGTGTGTTTTACTCTTACATTATTCTGTTTTGCGTCCCCCCTCCATGGCAGGGAACAGGGTGACTGGAGCAACAATCAGAGTGTGATGTGACACTTTGCTGAGGCCTTTCTTCCGCACGACTCCTGCTAATATGCAAGCTCACCTAAGTAGGGCTTTAAAACCAAGTTTAATTCTTTGAAGACCAAAGCATTCCAATTTTTTCCAACAGACCAGTTCACAGCTAGCCCTGGACTGCCAGTGGGGTAGCCCAAATTCCAAAATCTATCATCTGGAAACACACAAAAGCCCCCTCCGTCAGATATTTCCTTTCAAAGCCAATCCAAAAAAAAAAAAAAAAAAAAAAAATAGGATAGAGCGCAAAAGCTCAGAGGAGAAATGTCTAACTCCATGTCCCCCCTTCCTCTCCTTTTTCTCACTCTCTCTTTGACACAACAGGAAAAAGACAGATATAAATAACCTCAGGTAGAGCACTGCTATTTTTCTAAATGAGGAGCAAAATAACCCCCTCGCTCCCACTCACCACTCTTGTTCTCAAAACTGAAAGAGTGGGCCTCCATTGAAGGATTTCAAAAATAGGGGCAATTTTAATCATCTCTCCATTCAATCTCAGTTGGATAAATCATATCTGAGAGATTTGCATAAATACAAACCATCAAAGACTTTTCATCTTCAAAGAGGTTTTCAAGACCCAATAGGCTTTGTACTGTAATCATCTGAGGTCACAACCCTGTGGGAGCAAGGCTGCTATGGCAACATAAAAACTAACGCTGGGGGCTTAGCATAATATCCCCCCTCATTCGCAAACACAGGAAGGTGGTGGGGGGGTCCGAGAGGGAGTGTGAAAAGAGGGTGTAGATAAACCTATTTCTGTGACAGAGGAAACTAGATAGATATGGCCCATTGTGCGGAAACCTAGCTGATATTACACACAGAGATTAGCACCACTACACCGTGCCACGCAAACCCTAACAAGGCTGCGGCGAGCTGAGCGGGCTGTTTGGATTCTGCTGAAGGAAAACAAATGACAGCGCAATGCAGGAGCGCTGGCTAAAGAGCCTCCAAGCCTCTCTGATTACATGTTTCTGTCCCTCTGCTGTATTCTAGTCTTCAGCTACTATACACTTTGAGTGCCCGATTTACACGGCATAAGAGGCACTATAGTGCTTCTTCATTGTTTCTCTGTTGCATACAGCAACCATTAGCCGTCAATGGCTCTCTAAACTAGGACCCTTTATGTTATTCACTACTGAATTGAAAAAAATAAAAGAAAGAGGAAAAAAAGAAGAAATAACACCTCTTCTTGCCATTCAAAGCCACATTACAAACAAGCCCTCTGACAATTTCACCACCCAATCATGAAAAGAGAAGGAGGGAGAGATGGAGTTAGAGAAAGGAAGCTATAGTGGGACAAGTTTCAATTAATTTTCTTCAAAAGGGGGCCAGATTAAATGTTTCCGGCCTGCTGAAGTGTTCATTTCACAGAGGGGAAGCGGAGAAAGGGATGAGGGGAGGGGACAGGAGGAGGAGTAGAGGAGGAGGAGCGGGACAGGGTGCGATTCTTTCAGTCCCAGTGCACACCAAATAGTGTGGTGGGCAAAGAATGCACACGGCTCCGAATCTGTGTGAGAATTGTCCTCAGACAAAGGAGGGAGTTACGCCTGTTATAGCCCAATAAGGCCTGTCAGTCACACAAGGGCTGGGGGAGAGGAGAAAGGCAGAGCTAAAGATTTTCACACAAAGGGGAACAAGCAAGTCCATCTTTTAGCGACAAATCAGTCTGGAGGTTCCTGTGCTAATATCAATAAAAAGGGAGAAAAATAAACAAGTGAGGGATTTACTGCACTGCCTTACAAGAGTGGAGAAAATCAGACACATGCTTACAACACAGACACACAGAGACACATCAGCCAATGAGATGGGGTGGGGGGGGGGGGGGTCAAAGATTAGATCAGACGAGCATACATGAATCAATGTCCCATCCAGAGCTAAAGATATGACTTACACATGGACCTGCTATTGACACAGTGATAAAAACACACTGTAAATCAAATGTGCCAACAGATTTATAGTGCACTCAGACATGTCTGCCACATGAAGCTGTCATTTATTTTATCTAAATAATATGAAAGGTTGACGTACATAAACAGAAACAGACCCACAAAACTGAAAATGTCTTTTGCAACAAAGTAGTATAAAAAGTATAAAAAGTGAAAATAAAAATATAATTATCTACATTTTAGAGCTCTGTGTTGGCTTTTTTTCAGCATAATTAGTTTCTCCAGGATTTCAGTTTTTCATGATTGATGCTTGGTTTTGCAGTATTTTTTCTCAAAAAAGTCATGATGCAATTTGCCAGATTTGATGTGATTTTTGTGGTAAAATTGCAAGAATTGGCAAAAAAAAATGCACATCAAGGGTAAAACCTGTCACTTCCTGTTTTGCTGGCATGAGGTTTGTTTTGATGATGAGAGGAGAGGTTCAAGAGCCTTGCTGACTGTAACCGAGGAGATATATCTGTTGATAAGTTTTGCTTGAAATGGCTTACTTTGCACCATAATGTCTTTAGCAAAACACCTGTGAATCCGACCCAGTCGCATACAGTATCAATACATACAATACAATACGTCCCATTGTCTTTCATTCTCATTGTAAGGTATGGACATTAAATTTACTATGATATGTTGTCAATGTTTTCCTAGTAGAACCTTTAATTAGGCAAAATCACAGGAATTTTGCCAAATTGCGAGCCTGTACAAATAATAGATGGTTGGAATTTGGAGATTGAATTTGCATTAATTATTGTGCTCGCAATTGTGACTAAATGATAAAAATAACAATAAGAGTGGATGGTTTTACAAAAAGAAATTAATGCAGAACAAAAATGACTTTTTAAGCTCGGAAAGGTAGCAAAGGGAGAAATGGTTGAGTGAGTGGAGAGAATCAGTGAACACCTGTCAGCAATTATATGTGGAAGAAAGGGCAGCAGGAAATAGACGTGTTTTAATTAAACCACTAGTTAAAAACTTCCTGCTCCTGCCCCAAGACCATGTATGAGTGTATATGCACGTATGTGTGTGTGTGTGTGTTGCATAGTAACACAGGGAAAAATCCAGATGAGACACCTTTCACTACTGATTAAAACTCACTTTCTTTCTCTATTAAACAAACGTTAATTTCTCCTCTTGTTCAACCACCAAAATGTGTAGCTTTGCACAATAAATAAATCAGCCACTTAAAACATGCTGGAGTAAGCAGTTTACCTATTTAAATGTGGGTGCAAAGAGATAACACACATACACAAAGAGGTTAAAAGATGGCAAATTTGAGCAATATGTGCTTTTTGAATTTAATTTTAATAAAGCGCCATTATACTGATCCAGACGCTGAAGGAGGCAGACAGTAACCTGGTTCCTCCTGGTAAGTAAAACATATGGAGTTGATCAGAAAGCCCTGCATTAATGATGTCACTGTCTGCTGACCTTTCAGGACCTTACATCCGTACAGCGCCCCTTCATATAAAGCCAGAGGGATGGCCACGCCTAGACAAACACCTTTTAACTAGGGCATAGGCTCAGTTAGTATAGACAAATAGACTTTTAGTAAGTGAGCTCACAGGACATCAGATGGATTTTGAGTTAATTGTGACTGTCCACATATCTTGTAAAAATTTGTAATGTTTGTCATCAACTAGAACCTCAGCAATATGTAGGAACAGTTGCAACACATTTGGATATTTAATGACGTGTAGGTTTTATTTTTTTTATGCCCGTATCTGGCGGATCTACTTGATTTCATGAATTTTGAGTCACAACATGACACTGTCTAAAGCGGTAGGCAGCAGAAGGCACCATTGTGTTGTTACAGAGTGCTATCGAGCTTTGGAAGCTAATCCGAAGAAATGTCATCTGTTTCTTGAGCAGCAGCTAAGAAAAACACCCCGTCTGTCCCCGGGTCCTGCCACAGGGATCGATTCCCACTTTTACTGGGAAATGGAAAAGTTTGTTATGATTGCTTTGAAGATTCCAGTGGTTTCCTCTTACTTCATGAGTTTGTGTAAGAATACCAGAGTTTTAGACACCCAGAGCTAAAAGAAAGAAATGTCATGGGTATTTTTAGTCTTGTTTAGTTTTTGCATATATTGCAAATACTAAACTGTGTTTTCTTACTGAGGAGGTGGTTACATGTGGTTCTTTAGCAGAGCATTTCATAAATAAGAAAAGAAAAACACTTTCAGATTCTTTTCAGTCTTCTTTGACTTGAAAACTATAAAAATGACTTATAAGATGGACCAAGATTTGTAGCTTACCCACTGCACCTCCTGTGTGTCCTCCACTTTGGGCAACATTATGGCAGGAGGGAGAACCTCAGCCTCCAGGATGACCTGCAGGTCAGCCTCAGCTAAGCCACTGGACACCGAGTTCACCCTCACACACTTCTCTGTGCGGCCCAGGTCCAGTTCCGCTAACATCCTGGGAATGGTCTCCCTGGCCTCTGTCTTTAAGGAAGGATATAAGCCATGATTATTTCATTTGGGCAAATTACACTAAATTATTAACAGTATAGAGTTGTAAGATTTAAAACGGAAAGCTGCTGATTTGTTGTAGCCCCATTCACTGAAAAAGGTATTGTATGAATTGTTTAAGATGGCTATAAAAAAAACAAAACAGTTTCCTTCAAGTAAATGTCCCCACCAAAAAAATATTGACCATTAAACATGGTCATAAGAATAATCATTGCATCGCATACATACATACATACATGCAGGTTATTGACAAAGCATGCATCAATTTGGAATAAATAATAAAGAAAGAAAACATTAACATATTAAAGAAGCACCAAATGCACACATTCTTCCTTGACTGCAATCAATTTATACACAATAATCTGCAAATAAACAAAACAGAAGCTGCACACACAACTTTGTTCTCTCAACGTAAGCAATGTATGAGCTGAGCAGGATGAGAGAGGGCGAAGACGAGGGGCAGAGAAAAAAAAATCAAAGAGAGGCCTACAGTCCCAACTTCTATCAATAACACAGTAGCACACGCCGCTATATTCAAACCAGATGCTGGCTACAGGAACAGGGAGAGTGAAGGATGGAATTGGGAGAGAAGTCCGGCAAGTAAGAGGAGAGGCTCTCCGGGAGAAATGTGGTCCGAGTTAAGCAACTTGAAGAAACAGTAGCTTAGGAGTTGTCTGGTCCGATCAGAGACTAGAGACGTTGAGTTCTTGTGTTGAGATGTTCAGATTTTAATGGGTTTGTTTTTCTGATTCTACTAAAACATGTCTGAAAAAACCCTCTCAAAATGATAGTGATTATTGGGTGTATCAAAAAGGTTTTGGAGGTGCTTATTCATGAAATTAAATGTGGGCAATTAAAATACTGCACAGATGGATGGTGGCAAATGTGGCATCTTGCCATGTGATTTAACTTCATGCTTGATGGCAACTTGGTGAAGCAAACGCTGCGCATTTAATGCTCAACATCATGAGAGAAGAATACCTAAACAGGCTGATCATTAGTAGATGGATCACTGAAGAAATGTGGGTATGGGTGTGTGTGTGTGTGTGTGTGTGAGAGAGAAAGAGAAACTGTAGACAGATATAACATGGAGAGCCCATACATCACAATCTCTTGTAAAACGTGGACTAGAGTCAGGTGTGTTAAAGCTCATGGGGACCCCTCGAGGGTCACAGCCCTCGCTCTGATCTCCTGGAATGCAGAACTGTACTTGATATTATGAACACCCCTCCAGTATCAATAAAATATGGTATCAAAGTACATTTAAAAGATTTGCTCAGATTTAATAGGGGTCATGTGCGGGCTGGACTGCTGTGCGTCATCCATGTCTCCACTTTGCCTCATTGGATGAGACATGAGGGATTGTCACACCAGATGATGAGTGCACTGTGATCTTTGACTCTTACTCAAGTTTTGCACCAACATCTCTCTTGCTCTGTCTTACTGTCGCGCTCATAAGCCAAGATTGGCCCGTAACTGTATCGTGGTAACTTAAAACGGATGGAGCGATTTACAAAGCCATAATTCACTATTCATAAACCTGCTACTTGGTGGATAAAATTCTGTCTGTCCCTCTGCAGTTCATGGTGACTGGAGAAAACTGATCTGTGAGAACCACTGGCTGTTTCATGTGTCATGAGTCACATTGATCCCTGACCAAATTAAATAAATAGAGATCCAGAAGTGATCAAAAAGCATGGTTTTTAACATTCACAGATCAAATAGACTCCAACCTCAGCCTGATATACTGGCAACCTTCATGTATAACATTCTTTTAATGTAACCAGAAACTGCTCTTTGCAAGGATTGTCTCCTGCACTTTTCTCCTTTTACGATGGTATTTCTGACCCCATGACGCCAGAAATGGCTAAGGAGCTGACCAGGTCACTGTGCACAATACTTTCTTTTCTCTCTTGCACGCGCTCTCTCGTTCTCTCTCGCTCTCTGTAAAGAAAGACAGATTAGAGCCAGACACCTTGACCCCTATGGGCTCCACTACTCCAAGCTTGAATAAAGCCCTTTGAAAAGGAAATATTTTACATTAATGGACAGCCATCCAACAAGTTGCTTCAAAGCTCCCTCCCCAATCACCTGGTGTCCCATGGAGAGCTTGCCCCAACATCAGCTCCATCTCTTCTTTGATTTCCTCCATCATCTTCATCATTAGAAGCTGACACACAGGCAGGCAGTCAGCCAGGCAGGCAGGGCCGTCCAACGCATAGATGCACACGAGAAGCTTTTCAAGTGCAGAGCGGCTGACCTTCCAGATGAGCGAGGGCATCTCCTTAACACACAGCCTGAGCTTTAACACTCAGGATCCTACAGAGTGCTGTGTATACATGACACAGCATGGCTACCGCCTTGTAGACACCACATCAGACTGGTATGGCCAAACTGATGAGTGTACAGTCCACAGAGGGACCACCTTACTTTCCAGCATCACATTATAGATGTCCAGTCCTGCCGGCATGCATCTTGAAATAAGCACATATACACAGACTGGCTTCCTTCATTCAATCTGCATTAGATTTCAGTTCAGAGGTAGTCACTGTATATACCGTCATGCATGTATTAGACAGCAGTCTAAGAAGGAGTCAGAAACAAATGTGAGTGTCACAAGTAGACAAGGACAAATAGTAAATGATCCTAATTTATGCTATGTTTACTATGTCAGTGTTATTCTCAATAAACTGCTAATCGCTGTGTGTTTGCATTCTCAACAACAACTTGTATGGATTTTATATAATTTCTATGTACATTTACCTTTTATCAGTGCTAAAAAGTAGTGTGGTGTATACTCTATATATATGCACTTTTGGACCCTTTTGTATTTGAGATATATATATTCTATAGAAGAAGAAAGAGAAGAAGATTATGAGTCACAGCGATCGCAGTTGTTTTCCATTTTGCTGTCTTTTTTACCTTTGTAGAGCTGGCGTTTTGCATCCCGCTGTGCAGCTCACGATGCCATTTAAAATGAGCTGTAGACTATCGCAGGTGAAGGCTGCCAGCCTGAAGTGAGACTGTGTACACATTTGTTCATCTGCCTTTGTCAGTATGTGTGTGCGTGTGTTTTAGCAGGCTTCAAGTCATAGTGGATGGGTTTTGACAAGTGACACGCTGCACTCCGGAAAGCTGGAGTGAGATGACTGACTAATTCAGGCTACGTTGATAACTGAGATGTAGGAGAAGGAGTTTCAGGCCTTCACTCTGTCAGTTGGAGGTATACCGTGTTACCCGTTATTCTGACAGGGCAGACAACAAGACATAACTAGCAGGACACAGGAGGAGAAATTTGTAAATCATGAAATCTACTCGTCATAGTTGGTCAAAACTGACAGCCTGAGGTGGAAAAACAAAGCTTATGATTATTTATACACTTTAATTAGCCATGACAAGATCTTATTACAGTTTTTTGGTTACAGTTTATTACAAGCTGTATTGAAATTACTTTGGGAAATTAATTTCCTCAAACCATGCATCTATTTTGTAGGAGAAATACTTAATTATCTAGAGCATATAATGAATTCAGTGAATATATATGGCCCCAATATAGATATTTACACTTTTTTTTTTACAAACTTTCTCAAATGTATAATTGCTGACAGACTAATTATACACTAAATCCAGTCAAATTAAATTAAGTAGTATCCTGATTATATTACCGCCAAAACCAGGGAAGCCCAGAAACAGGTATGAAGAATTAAGGCCAAAAAGTTACCCAATCTAATCCACATGGATTAAAACTGATTGATTTTGGGATGTTACTCATCGTCTAGATGAGACCACCCTATCCTCGTTTGAGAGGGTGGAGCATTCACATCTTCTTAATGTGCTGAATCAGTTTGGATGTGGGCATGTTAATAAAAATACATGTATTTATTTAAATCCTATAGCAGAAATATTAACTTAAATATATCAAAGTCATTAGCACTTAAGAGAGGATGTCCTTAGGGATGCCCTTTTATCCCAGTTAGTATTTACTTTAGTTCAATTGCCATAGAAGTGTGTTTTCATGTGAAAATATCCAGAATAATGGTCAGACAAACAGAACATAGACACTCATTATATGCTGATGATATAATTTTACTTTAAACCCGAGTAGTGCTACCCCCACCTTACTACAGTTAACTAGACATGCAGTTAACAATACCAAATCCTCTATTTTTAAGCCAATTTAAAGTGGTAGGCCAATTTACATTTTTGGGAACACAAATGGTGCCTAAATTGGAAAGTATTTTTAAGTTAACTGCAAGGGAGTGGGGAAAAAAAGTTGCAGACTCAATTTATAGATAGATATCTCTTCTCATATCTCTGATTGTCAGAATAAATATTAAAAAGTTAAAAATGTAATTATTAAAATACCATATGACTATTCAGTAGATGTATATGGAAGAAAATGCTAGAATATTGTTGTCTCTACTGCATTTATCATATGATAATGCAGTATTGACAACTTTAAATTTATAATCTGATACTCAAAATATGATAAGAAAGCAAGCAAATGAAAAATATCACTAGCTGTGTTTATATGGACCCTAATATTCCACTAATAATCAGAATATTAGGCCAATCAGAATAAAAATGTCTCATATAACCACGTCAATCATAACTGACTAGTCCGACACGGCAACAATGATCAGAAGGAATTTCACAATTGAGTTGAGAGGGGTGGTGTAAACCTTTGATAATCAGCTCAACAGCAAAATATTAGCACCTATGTACCACCATGTACATTTTTAATCCAAAAATGCTTAATCAGTTCTCTCTGGTTGGAATATATATATGGTTTCTGCACAATGTTTTAACTTTTAACAGGCGGAACCACTTCTTTTTCTAATATATTTTTTGAAAATCAGATGCTTTTGCACAGGTGGAATCACTTTGCACACATCAAAAAAAGTTATTTTGATCAAATGCTTTAGGGCATATAAACACATCTTATTGGATCACTTTATTTAGCATCCATGTAAACAGTTAAGTTGGAATCTCTAATCAGAATGATTTCAATCGGGTTGAAGAAACATGGACCATGTAACCGCAGCTATTGTTATCAAGTTGTCCTGACATCCGACTATAAACTACATACTTGGAAGGAAGATTTAGAAACTGACAGCCGAAGATTGGAAATCAGCTTGTACTGAGGCTCATACTCAAGTCAGTAAGTACTAGACTCTGATTATTACAGCATGACTGGTTAAAGTGAACATGTTTCACTCCCATAAAATTAATTCAATATAATAGTAACATTCCAGATGTATGCACTAAATGTACCGAAGTAAAGGGGACGTTATTGCGCTGGATTTGGAAAGGCAGGGAAATAAAGGGTCTTGGGAAGAGGCATACGTTTGTTATATTAGTGGAACAAATAATGATATGTCTTTGTTTTCTGCATGCCAAAAGAATGAATGCACTGTTTTGGAAAATGACTTGCAGGCCAAGTATTAAAACATTGGCAGATGTCATCAAGTCTTCCATTTCCGAAAGAAATACAGAAAAACAGGATATGTTTGGGGACCATTTGTTGCTTTTGTGAAGTGGTGATCAAGAGGAAGTGAGAGCGAGTTAAAATGCTATGATGAAAAGGAAGGACAAAGCTGCATCACTGATGGATTTTAAAACATATTATGCCATTAAAGCCTTAAGGAATCATCATTAAAGAATTTCATTATTTAATATTATCTGAGAAGGGGAATTATGCTGCTTTAAGTCTGATATGCGCAATTACTAAATGACAGGATATTCTTCTTCATTGCTCACATGCTGCAGCATTTCTCTGGGTAACGATGTATTCAACAGTTGAAATGAATGAAAGCTGCAAATACAGAGAGGCCATGCTGGTCTGATTATTACTGTGGTTGTAAAAGGTTTTTTTTAACCTCTTCTGCTCAAACTGCACCACACAGGGACGGACCTGCTATGAGTATATCAATCTCCCCCATTTCCGTACAATCATCTTATTTGATTTCTTGGTTTATTAAACCAAAAAATAAATATCCTGTGTAGTTGCAGCCTTCATGTTCACCTAATAGCTTTCAATTCAGACATGTGACGATACGCAAATCTTACTAGATCCTACCTAGTACATTTGTCGTCATTACGTGCGACAAGGATGTTTATTTAGACATTAGACTGACATGTTAAATTGCCATCAGATTAATGTAAAGGGGTACATGTATGAAAGTATGTTGGGCAAGTATGTTTTATACATCGTCTGCCTATTGAATAAAGCTAAAATGTTCAGCCTGATACAGGCTTAAACTTGGTAATTTTAGGTAGCGGGACTCCCATCTAGGCTGCTAAGTATAGCTACTGACCAGGTGCTTTCTGCTATTACAGGTCAGCACAGCCGTAATGAATCAGGTCAATGCATATGGCAATGTTTCCTCCCCATTTATTTGAAAGCCGTGCAACTACCACAATCAGTCAATTAATGATCGTACTGAATACAAATAAAGTCTTGAGGACAGATTTCTTTCCCAGTTGCCTGGAATTGACTCAATTTATATAAGCAAGGTACCAATATCATGAAAAAGGTGTACAAAAGAAACAAGTAAACCACAGACATGTGCCACATGTATGAAGAGCAACTGCATGAAGACAACAGATAGCTAAGAACAGCACACTGGGTGGTGGCGTCCCAGACTATACAAAGCTTTGACTGCAGCCCTGCACACACTCCAGTGATCAAAGCTCAATGTGGCGCTTCTTTTTGTTAAACAAAATAAATAAAGAACTATGTGATCACACCAGTTTTGTTTGTAAAATATTGCTGATTAGGGCCAACAAAGTCAAAAGACAATTACCTATCAATGATAGGTAGATAGAAAGCTAGATAGATAAAGAGATATAGACAGAGTTATATAGACGTAGTGAGATAGCGAGATTGTGAGATAGCGAGATTGTGAGATAGCGAGATATAGAGTTAGAGATAAAAGATATATAGATAAAGAGATATAGCGATAAAAAGATAAAGATATAAAGAGATAGAGATAGAGGAATAGAGATAAAAGAGATAGAGATGGAGATAGAGATAAAGAGATATAGCGATTGAGATATAGCGATATAACGATTGAGATATAGCGATTGAGATATAGCGATATAACGATTGAGATATAGCGATTGAGATATAGCGATATAACGATAGAGATATAGCGATTGAGATATAGCAATATAACGATAGAGATATATAGAGGATATAGATGCAGGATATAGATGTACTTAAAATTTCAAGGCCCCTAAAAAGTACCAAAACGATAAGGATAAAAACTCTTGTTTAACTGTCCACTCCACAGTAACATATGTAACCTGTAAGTTGGCATAGCTTCATTTTAAGAGGTCAGCAAATTAGCTTTATTACAGTGTTACTTGTGTCAAGAGCAGAAAGATCATTTGAAAGTAGTTTTAAAACGGCTAGTTGGAGTCAGATTTAATTACTTTTTCTGCCATTTAGACAGAATTAACTTTTCTTTTGTTTTCTTTTTTTTTCTTCAAAATAATGGCAATAAAGCTTTAATTTCTCCCCCTCATTAGCCTACATCTGCTCCTCTCCTCTCCTCTCCTACTTTCATTTGTTACTCTTCTCTTTCCCTTCTCCATCATCACTCTTCCTACTTTGGTTACTCTCCATGTGTTGGGTGCGTTGCACAACCCACGTAGCATAGAGCGGTGCAGGCTTCAGCCCTGCCAGTGAAAACACAAGAGTGTAACAGGATAATGAGACAGGGAGGGAGGACCTCTGTTCTCTGTCTCAGCATTTTCCAATCCCTCGCCTGGCCTCAACCCTCGCCCTTAACCCACAGTATCTGGAGACGCTGCACAAGTAAGCATTAAAAAAAAAAAAAAAAAGATTTAAAAAAGGACAGAGAACATTGAAAGCTCCAATGAAATCTATGATGATTATCTATATGTAAAAAGATGCATATGAAAAAAAATCATCCCCTCTCTATGACACACCCTCTCCATACCATCACTGTCATCACTCTCTTATGCACCTTGACCTCTCATTCGCCTATCATGCCCTCCCAGAGGACTCCAATCGATACCCGACACATGACACTAAACACAAACATACACAGAAACTGTGACAGACAGTAAGGTTTGGACTGGGGGGTGTTTCTGATCTCCCCAGGACAGGGTCTATTAACTGGCTGAGCAGCTCACATCCCACATCAGTTCTGGCAGCCTGACTGGGATTTGCTCTCTTGTCTGCTGGGTCCTTTGAGGTGTGGAGCACACACACGTATACATATATACATAAGCACATGTATACACATGGATGTAAATACACATACTTACACACACTAAATACAAATATTCAGTATTCATAATATTCATCTGGCTAACATTATTTCCCAGGAGTTCTTTCTGTCAAGAGCTTAGTCATTTGAATCCACTTAAATGGAGAGCAGATCTTTCAGTGTCCTCTGGAATAACACAATGAGCATTAAACTGAGGTCATGTATCAGTTGACAGTTGGCTGCATAATATATGTAAAGTTGAAAATCTCTAGTGTCAGACACAGTTCATGCATAGACCAAAGCTCATATATTGACTGCACTACAAGCAGGAAAAGTTAATAGACCGTAATAATGTCACCCACTCAACGATGTGCCATCTAATCTGCCCTCAGCCGCTCTCACTGCAACCACAAAGGTCCATCTCAGGACCACTGGTTTTAATAGTGTTAAGGAGGAGGAAGAAGAAGGAAGGGGGGGGGGAGAAAAAGGAGAAAGATTTGGTACATGACACCTGTACCTTATTATGCACCTCAATATAATCCTACAATAAATACTACCTTTCTGAAGTTTACATCTAATTATTGTCAAGATTGCGACAGGTATGTGTTGAATCAGTTCTCTGTCTTGCTGTATTGGATTACATTATATTCCTTGGTGTTAGTACTGCCCCTTTATGTGCAATGAGAAAGAGTATTGGTAGTGTAGTAATTAGTTGTATGTCCAGTACCTTCTGTTACAGGCACCAGTTATAAAACTTTTAATATTAAAGTGTCTGAAAAGTACCTTAAAATAAAAATACATTTTATGGTATGTCTAATCATTCATTAACTGTCTACTTTAAGATCAAATTCCTGCAATTCTACTGACAAAAACCATCCAAGCCAAAACCAAGTTGCGTCAATTAAACTGGTAGTTGTAATAATACCCATGTATCCATAAAACTGTAAAATCCGGGAGCAACTGGTATCTGGCTTGTATAAAATGACTCAATAAAAGTTACTTAGGGGTTGATAATTATTGATGAGATTTAAGATGAGCAATTAGTGAATTAAGTTGTTGTGATATATAGTATTATATATATAGTAATATAACGATAGTAAACATTTTTTTAAATTCAGTAGAAAAGAAACACCACAGGTTCTCGGTCATATTTGAGTGATATACAGAGTGATGCACTTTCTGCTGACTGTAACAAGTTGTGTATGCACTTGTGTATTTGTCTGTGTCTATCTGTGTATGTGTCTACATGTGCACACTTGTGTGCGTGTGTGTGTGTGGGCATATTTGTGTTCTGCATGTCTTGTGGGCTTGTGTGCATTTGCAGGCGCGTGCTAGTGTGCGAGAGGTGCTCCCCGCCGTGTCGGCCGCGCCACCATGCCATCTGGAGAGGAAATCGAGTGTGAAGTACAGTATAGTTTGGGACCAAGCTCCGTGGCAGCGGCTCAGCAGTTAGTTCATTAGTTCCAAACTTCCAGGGATTAGGAGAGAATCTCTACGGCAGGGAGGCAGGGGGGAGTCAGGGAGGATGGAGGGACTCATGTGGGGAAAAGAGAGAGAGAGAGAAACACCGGGAGGAATACTGGACCATAGGGCACTGGGAGACAGAGAAAGAACACGTGAGAGAGAGATAAACAATCTTAACCCTGAGGACCCTGGAGAGGGGAGAGGAGCGAGAGAGAGAGAGAGCGAGAGACAATGAAAGAACAAGAAGGTGAGGGAGAGATGAGGAGAGAGGACAGGTGTAGCCGTCAGTTCCGCTCCGGGGTTTCAACCTGCCCTCCCTCTTCCTCCACCCCACTGATCATACAGATATGATGATATGTGTAAGAGTGTTAGAGCAGTCAGCCTTGTCTTCCCTCCCTCTCTCCTCCTCCTTCTCTCCCCTACGGGTCTGTGGTGACAGTTAGCAAGCTCTGGGTGGCTCCTACCCTTTACTCCCTTTCTCATATCCTTGCTTCTTAAGCAGCCAGCATTACTGCCAAGATGCAGGACAGACTTTTTTTTTTTTTTTTTTTGGAGTCAAAGCGGCAGGCAATTAAAGCAGGCACTCTCGGATTTCAATTTTCAAGGGGAGAGGGCACACTGACCTTCTTATCATACCTTTTTGTCATGAATATCCTTCCCTGTTTTAAGGTGAAGGTGACAGATCATGAAAAGAATATATTAATGAACATATAATAGGAGGATATTTGGGCAGTAGCCCCATTTAAGGCCTACTCATGCATACCCGGTAACTAACCTTGCATTTCACCTAACCCATTGTTGCCTTTACCAAAACAGTGGTTGAGGTTGGCATTTAGCGAGCTCAGTCCCTGCTTTGCTCCCATTCCCTCTCTCTCCAGACATCCATTACATGACCATTGTTGAGGACTAGCATTTCTTGGCAAGCACACAGTGCCGACTGTGCGGTTGTCATGGTGAATGTAAACCCAGCTACAATATATACTGTAGAAATTGCAAACATATTCACAATTTATCTATCAATTTCAGATTCAGCTGTTTCCAGAAGATCTTAATCTGACATAACAAAACAAAGGTTAGGAGTCATATGTTTGACAGACATTATTGGGGATGTTTACAAAGCCTATCGAATATTTTGGACCGTGACATTTTTTAAATTTAGATGGTCATTTACTAAAAACTACAGTTGTAAATATGTCCATCTGACCTGTATAAAATGCCAAAACATATCCCCCAAGAATATGCAACTACTGGTTGAATAACCAGTGTTGTTAGATCAACAAAAAGATCAACATCCTGAAGTTAGGAAAAATACAACTTTTTTACTAAATTATATTACTGTAAACAGATTTTTAAAACAATCTAAAAGGCCTGCTTGAAGAGTAAAATAATACCAGGCTGGTCAGAAGTGTGTGCTGTGGCTGCACATTTGACCATGCATGCTTGCCGCTTGTGACACAGCAGCAAGAGCAGGGAAACTTATAAAAGGGCACAGGTGACGTTTAAGGTTGGCAGTACCTTTTTCATCAGTCTGCATCATTTATGACCCTGTATGTGCCCCACAGAGCCATTAATTGAAGTCGGCATGAGAGGCATGCCAAATTCAAACAGAGTAAAAAACATGTCCAACGCTGCGACATAGTACACTTTTATTCACTCCAGCAAAACATTTTGAGTGAGTTGCTTTTTAATTGCTTTATTAAAAAGCAATAAGTGGCTGTTAACATCATACAGTTTCGCACTTGACTGGACGAGCGACGAGTTCAAATAAAAACAGGAGACAAGGGAAACCGAAGCATACAAACATGACAAATAACAGACCACATTGCTGGGCTTTTGTCTTGTGATGATGAACAGAAAGCTCCTCTAGAGTCACCTTATATGTATTTCTTAATGCTTTTCTGCTGTCATTAAAGTGCTTTCGTTACCTGAAATATTACTTAAGATGGAGCTTTGTTGTTGTGACACATTTTTCTCTCTGTGTATGTGTGTGATAAAACAGTGCTGCAAATTTTAGACTTTGTGTGTCTCTAAATTAAAACTGCTTTTAAAAAAAACAAAAAAAAAAAACAAACATACTGTATCAATCCACAAAAATAGCTTTGTTTCCATTTTACTCATACAAAACCTCAGTGTGGCTCATTAGTAAATATGAACAAATGCAATTTGAGTGTTCAGATATATCAAGATTAAAAAAAAGGTGGAAAAAAAAATCAAATTGATTTCAATACATGGAAATTATCCAAAAACATACATCTGAGCAGTATTCCTGCAGCACACACAAACACACACTCCCTTGCAGTTTATGTGGTAAACCACTAAACTTTATCACAATTAGATGCCTAACCCCAACCTTAAACTGAACCTAAACACAATTATTACCTTAAGCTTAATATAATAATAAAATCCTAACTAAAACAGCCCTTTAAAGGTTTGTCCCAAAGTGAGGACCGGTCAAAATCTCCTCACTTTCCAAATACACAAATTGGACCTCACAAAGATAGACATGCAAGTCACACACACTCACACAACCACAAACCAGAAGCGCTGTTTATCCAACAGGAACAAATATCTTAAGGGAAGGTATAAGTACACAACAACCCCCATGGATTTCCAATTGCCACAGTGGAAAAAGAAGCTGAGAGTGTGGGAAGTGAAGAAAAGGTGCCAGTAGGACGGGAGCATTTTGTTATTGAGTAAATACCTAATTTTTATATTACACAGTATGACCTAGCAAACACATACTAGGTTACAGGATTTCTGCACACTGTGCCAGACTCTTTTAAGGCTAACACGGATGTACAGGGTAAAGAAAATAATAAAGAAAAATAAATACTATAATCTGTCCTGATGCCATGATTTGTAGTGATCAGAGAAGGGAAAAGTAATCGGCTTATTAGGCAGAAAACTAGTGAGGTACTAGACTTTATGTTAAGAGTTCAGAGAAGAAGTAAATATAAACCTACTAAAGGACATTATTCCCCATGTCAAGGGAAAAGAACTGGCCTGTAGCTAATGTCATTTTTTTCCACTTTATTTTTACCAGTACATACCAGAGCCTAATGCTTACTTTTTACAGGTACAGTATGTTAGCTTATTGCTAACAGATAAAATGAAATGAAATACAGTCTGGTCTGCATTTATGTGAAATGAGTGGGCTGGTGTAAGGAAATAGGTGGGTTGAAGCAGGATACTTTTGTTGAAATAAAATAAAGACATGGACCTGTCACATGCTGACAGCTCAAGAGTCAAGAGTCTGAATTCTTCTCAAGCCTGAATGGCCGCATTCCTCTCCGCATTTCCTCTCTAAAACATAATAAAGACAGAAGCTCTGACATCCACCAACTCCATCGCAGGGTCACAGTTTTATCCTGTCAGTCACACAGGCCATCATCTTATTGTCTTTGTCTACTACAGGAACAGCCTCCAGCTATATCAATCATCTTTATTATCATGACTTAAAAACCTTTGTTAGTTAACTTTTTACCCTGGCCCCTTCTTTATCCTATTCTCCAATCACAATTTCATGGGCAGTTCAGTAGGACCAATGGGGAGGTTGTGTGGGCGGGAGGAGAATGCTTTTAACCTGCTGCATCTGGTGCTTTCCCGCTGTTCGCCCAGTGGGACATGGTCACCTTGTTTTAAAGGACTCTTGATAGGGGGGCACTACTGCCTTTATGCCATCATAATAGGGTGAAATGTGCTTGTTTTAAACATCTCACTTAGGTAATTTTCCTTTCAGTGATTAAGACCGAGCACCTGTCTGAAGGAGGGACACGGAATTAAAATCATTCAGGATCACACAGCTGTGCATGTTTGTGTGCTCTTTGCTGACCTGTTTGTATAAAGCTGCCTTTCATTCATACATGTGCATCTATGTATTTATATACCTTTTTGCTGAGGGCTACACCATCCTCACAGTCGAAGACAGCACAGTCGACATCCAGCGAAGCTAGTTTCCTCAATTTTCGCTCATCATTGCCAGGGCAGTAGAGAACAGCCCTGCGGGGTATGTAGCGCAGCGAGGAGCCTGGAGAGTGATGGTGACGACGCCATCCCTCGGTATACAACTGCCATGCTGCGGGCAGGAGCCAACCGCTCTCACTGTCAGCACAAACACATACAAACATAAGCACACAGTGGTACACAGACACATACATGAGTTTGTGTACTCTGCACGAATACACACAACACTCAGGCAGGAGCACCATGCATGCACAAATGCATGTCTTTGTTGCATACGTTGCTTATGAGCTTACAGTGTCAATACAGAGCTAAGGGCAATGGATAATTAAAAGGTTGTTGCTGCATTCATCTTCATAATATCTACAGCGTTTATATCACACATGAAGATCGAGTGAGGAGGAGGCCAACTTAAACCAGACTACAGTGAAAGTCTGGAAATGTTTCATCTGGGAGTTCTGTTTGCCCCTAAGCTGTTCATTGAAAGGCATGAGAGACGATGACCTGTGCTTTAGCTTTCTATGTTGAGAACAAACTCACCCAAACACTGAGCCACTCATATGCTAATGTTGCCACACTGCTGAATATGGGGACAGGGCAGAACATGAATGAGTAGGGGCGTCAGCTGAGTCATAGAAAAACATAAGCTTGAGAAACACAGTGTAGATATGTTAATGTGGTTAACATTTTAATAAAAATCAATCTCTGTTTTTGTATCAACGCCAGGAAGGTGACAAACGTTCATTATTGACAACCCTACTCTTTCAGTTACAGGAAACATGGGCAAAATGGATACATTAATTATTACAACAACATATTGCGATATTTTAAGATGTTATTGTAATTTGCTACTTTGATATTTATTGAAAAACAAATAAAAAATAAAACTGCAGGAATGCAGGGAGAATGCCGGCAGCTGCAAGCTGTTGCCAGAAAGGTAAATCTTTAAAAATCATAAATATTGTGACTGTGTATTGAAAATGCATACAATGAGCACAACACATATCGTTTAATTATCAAATCATACAAATATAAACGCATTTTATATGCATCAAATACACTGTAAAGAGTCATTATGTATTCTAATGTATTTTTATGGCGTCTGTATCTTTACTATTAGGGAGTTATTAATGGTTGTACTACAAGCTGCTAAATATGCCATCCATCTCACTCTCACCTGTTGGCTTGATATTCACATATTAATTCATAATTGTTACACATCTGTCACATGATTGCCGTACAACTGTAAGGACCATAAACATCTGTCCCACTGAAGCTGCTTCTATACATCTGGAGCCTATAAAGCCTTATTATTACAAGGTTGTTC
Organism: Pampus argenteus; assembly: GCA_036937835.1. NCBI lineage: Eukaryota > Metazoa > Chordata > Actinopteri > Scombriformes > Stromateidae > Pampus > Pampus argenteus. The sequence goes on along the minus strand of CM072872.1, from coordinate 15,407,732 downwards.
CTATTTTTATAGAACTCAAAATACATGGCATAACCACCATCCACATTATTGCTGATCAGTGTTTAACTATAAGACAATAGAAATAACATCCCTTCCCATATGGATTTATACATAGTCACACATTGTGGGATGATTGTGTAAACAAAATTAATCAGTCAACAAATGTTATCTCCCTCCACCTCCAGCATTCACCGGTGTGAATCAGCTTTCCAAGAATCCTGCTGCAGTTCACATACATAAATAGCAGCATTTATATAGTCCCAAATAGATAAGGATGGCAGCGCACTACCATGCAAGGTGCTAGTCTGACTACCGGGCGCAATTCAGGGTTCAGTGCGTTTCCCCCAAGGACCATGCAACACGGGGCGGCAGGAGCCACACAGTCATCTCAAATATCCTTTGCTCTTCAGAGGATGCTTCTTACAAGTTTGGCAAAAAAAACATGTAACAGACAGTCTTTTGGTAGCCATTAGCCAAGCATTTAATTTCCCGTGCAGCACTGACTGAGCGACTGGTGCTGCAGCAAAATGAAGGTAAAAACGCGCAGCATGTTATTCATGTGTTACAGCTTAACAACATAGAAATATAAATAATCTAGACAGAATGCCACAGTGAAAAATTACATTTACAAATTGCTGACATGCTCATCATCATCACATCTCCCTCCTCTATATGATGCACACTCAAATGTGTCAAGGGTTCACAAAGTCATAAATACATGCAGTGATATTGGCTTGTGTTCCCCCTCCCATCCACGCACACAGACACTGTGCACAGTGATAATCACACACATCTTAATAACTTGTTCTGTCAATCTGGCCTCTGAAACAATTGGCCCTAATGAATAGCTAAATGGTTAGGATCAGATATATCTAATTAGCTTCTCCAACCACTAACTCTTGCTGGGTATCAGAAGCCCTTCAAGGGATCATGTAGGTAGATAGTGTCCTTAGACAAAGGACACTAAGGGACAGAAAGGAAGGGGGGTGGGGGGTATATTCCTTCTGGTAAAAAAGGAGGTTGAATTATTCGCTTTTCTTGTCTTTTGCTCTCTAAAGAAGCTAAAGTCACTTCAAAAGCCACTTAATCCTGTCAACTACGCTTCCACATGCCCTCCAGTCCCAATCAGGTCTAATCTGCACCAAGATATTGCTGCTGTAGCAGGTAGTTACCAACCAATTGAGGTCGCTTCCTGCATTTTAGTGCTTGCAGGTACGTGACCCTTTTTAGACTGGAAACAGTACTCACAAAAGGAGAGAAAATATGGCAAATATGGAGGTAGACAGTGCTCTGCTATGTAAACTGAGGACAAGTCAAAATAGGGAGAGCTCAAAGTCATTTCAGGGACATAAAGCTACAGGGCCCAATTTGATGGGGAAGAGCAGAAAGGAAAGCAAACAGCAAATTAGGAAGGGAAATACTGGGTGAGAGGATGGAGATGGGAGTGCTAAATGGTGAGGGGCAAGAGGGGGCTGTTGAGACGTAAATTAAGTCAGTCTATCCTGTGCGTACTGCTCGGGGGGAAATGTTTAAAAAAAAAAAAGCAGTTAAGACTGTCTGCTTAAAAGTCAAATATATTATAATAAGTAGTGCATAAGAAAGGATGGCTATAATTTAAGAATAGGTTTCATTAAAAAGGAGGAAATTCAGAATGAGGAGAGGGAATGGAGGGGCCATGATGTTGGCTTGAGACAAGACACTAGAAGCAGAGATCAATAACAGACCAAAATCTCTCTACATTCATTTAAATCATTCCTTTCAAAGCCCCAAATAAAGTAATTTTTACATTAAACTGTTGACTAATCTTTTTTTATTCAGCCATCAATGTCTTTCACGTTAATGTTTCTTGCGGCCTTCATTCAAACATGAAAGAACATTTACGGGAAGAGCTGCATGCTTGTGCAATATTTGACATCTGGTACAAGAGGAAGAGGAGAAAGCAAGCAGCTGTGAGTTTAAATGTCCTAATTAGGAGGATGGACTGTTTTTCTTCTTTCCAGACTGAATCACTAATGAATTCTACAACTTATTTTGCAATTGAAGCCATAACTAATGAACATTGTGAGAATGAGGAACACTCGCCACCACCACTTCTCACACAGACACATTTTTGCATTAATTTCATCATCTAATATAATTGAAAAATCCAACAATGCATAAGTATTGAATGGCAGGACAATAAGTTGGGACTCTTGTTCAATTATTTTGCTGAAAATTCCAACTGCATGGATAAAAATAGGAATATGTATAGAGAAAGCACTTGCCTGATTAGTACCATGCAGGATCAACTTCCCCTGGTTGCACCAGTGGAAACATTTTATTGGTTAAGGATCTCCTCAACAGTTTAAAATTGTCTCTTTCACTCCGTTTTATGCATTACAAAAAAATTTATTTTTGCAGATGGTTAATAATACATTTAAAATATGAATACTTTGTTTTTACATACTCAGAGAAACATATGAATTATTTTTACATTATTTTTTACACCAGCTATCTAAATTTACAGTGACCAACAAAAAAATATAGTCTGTTTAATACAGTATGACCTATACAGCAACAAGTGATCAAATCTATTTGCTGTTTCAGCATTATAGTTTGAACTGGTGGCTCAAATTAAAGAATATTCCCATAAAAACCCAAAGACGCTGCTCATAACAACAGGAAGAAATATTACTGACAGAGCTAAGCAAGCACTGGTTACGTATGCATCATCCATACACTACATGCAATCTGGATCATTTACATTTACACCATCTCACATTTAGTCAATATCTTCTCATTATTAGATCACAACATAATGAGACTCGTGTTCTATACATTTAACAGTCCCTAAAGTACCATATGCACCTACGTTACCATTTGCTTTACCTCTCCTCGTCTTTTCTTTCTTTTTATATGAAAGGTTACGATAACATGGGGCTGTGTGGCTATATTAGTAGCTGTAAAGTGGCAGGCCCTGGCCACAGTGACTACATTTACTGGTCTGAGATCAGAGGTAAATGTGTGTTTGTGGGTTTATATGGTGCTGGATGAGGCTGGTTCTCATTAGCAGAGAGGGAGCAGCAGACCCAGGCCTAGTGCCACTGAGAGGGGGAGAAAGAGGGGAGGATACGCTATAGGTGGAATGTGGTGAGATGGTGGTAATCTTTGCGTTAGACTAGACATACGCCTCCTTGAGACGTTAGTTTTCCAGTACAGTATGTCATATACTAACTGGCTGGACTTGCTGTCTAACAAGTAATCATCTTTACTGGACAAAAATCATTGTTCTTATAAACTTTCAGGCTCCTCTGTGTTGCTCTTTTCCATGCTGGCTAAGCTGTATATTACATGTAGATTCCTGTCCGACTTCCCCTGACACCAGAGAGTATCTTGGACAAAGCAGTTCACTGATATAAAGCCATCAACTGATCTTCAATCCATCAGAACAGCCTCTGATGATCTGACACTCAGCGGTAGTGTCTCTGTAGTGTCTAACTACAATAAATCCACCTTGAACCACGTATCCTTGAACTGCACATCTTATCTTCAAAACGCTCTGATGTACACTTTCACCATATTCAGCTCCTGTTTCCCCCAAATTCCATCTCCTTATCTCTGAAATCCCCCCATCATGTAATCCAGACAAGTGTACAAACATTTGAGCAGGTATTATTCGCATGTCACTAAGAAATGTCAAACTAAATAAGGATCTGGGATTCCACACTTACTCAACCTTGTAAATGCTTGTGCGTGTCCCTTTTCAGGTGATGACACTTCATTGGTTTTCTGAACATGTGTCACAGTTCATCACAGAGGTCTTTGGTAGTTCATAGGTTTACACCAGTTTTGGCCACCAGTGGTGACATGGGATGCAAACCTCTAAAACGTCAGATATAAATGTGTTATGAACAGACTTGTGACAATGAGCAGCAGCTCACTACAATGAGGTGAAATCTATATTGTTTCAGTTTAAGTGTACATGCATAGAAAAAAGGGAGAAAGACTACATCAGATTTTAATAAATATTTAATTTGTAATCAAATCTGTCACATAATATCTAGCCAGCGTTGACTGCAGTCTGGCTGTCCATGTCTGTTGTATCAATAGCCTGTAGCAATTGTTTTATTATCACAACGTGATGATCACCATTTCCTGTAACTCCACTGGCCTCCACCTGGCAGCATAATAGTCTAATTCAGGTGGTAATATGCATCCTACCACATGAATTATAGCAGATAACAAGAGGCCCACTCCAAACCAGACCCTGACAACAGCCTCCCTCTCAATATGTAGATTTCTACAATTATCTCCAGCATGGTGGTGCAGGCAGAAGCTGTGTCTAAAATGCACAAAATTAAAGATCTGTGTTTCTAGTCCCACAATAATCATCTACTTCTTAATATGCAAACTACATTCTGAGGTCTGTGGTGCTTAAGATTCCAGATTAAATTTGATGAAAATAAAGATGAGGGGGGAAAAATAAATAATAATAATAAAAATTCAAAAAAAGAGTAGAGAGGACATCTGTGTTGCTGATAATAAACAGACCCTGTGTCTGCAGAAAGCTGGCAGCGGGTGGGAAATAAAATGGTCAAAAAGTCATCAATATTTACCTAGCTTCATGTCCACCTGTCTGACACTTTTTGGGGTTTTTTGTTTTTTGTATTTTTTAGAATGAAAAACAGGGCTGAAGCATTCCCCACACACGGTCCTCCTCCCAGCATGATGCTGTATGTGTATGTTTTTTTTTTTTCACACAGCCTCAGGTCTGAGGACACAATTGGATGGCAGAGAAATGCTGAAAAATTAACCAGAGACACCCAAGACAGGGAGAGAAAAGAATCAAACACTTTCTTCTACTTTTTCCTCTTCTCTGCCCCCTGCTTTCTTTGATTGCCCTGCAGCAAGTTGGAGCTCAGATGGTGGCTACAGAGTTTACTGGGGTCTGGTATTTCTTTTACCAGAAGGAAGAGGACGACAGACAATAGCATACTGCACCTGCTAACATTTTGCCAATGATTACTGTATTGACAGTACTGTGTCAACAAATTAACTACAGATATAAGAACTAATAGCAGACAACCTTGCCGTTCATGTGCTCTAACCTGTCATAAAAATGCAAAATCCTGCTCCTACATGCAGGAGAGATCATGATTAACTCATGTTAGGCGCAGACAGTGTAGCATCCATTTTCTTTATCTCACTCACTCAGATTACATCACCACTCCTCTTCTCGCTTTAAAAAGCTTATTCCAACGACAATGTCCCTCACCATCAACAATACCCCTAACTCCTCCCATCCATGTCTTTTCCCCCTTTCCGGTCTCATTAGTTTGGGTTTTATGCCTTAATCTATACAATGAGGATGAAGTCATGGCCGTTATCTTCAGCAGCCAATGTCTGTCTACCTGTAATCCTTCTCAAAGTCTCCAGCTTTCTCCCAGCTCACAAATCGGCACACAATGCTTTTATGCAAGACCTCTGCCATAATGCCCAGAGACAACGGCGGACTTCTCTCATCCCTCCACATAAAACTAGTTAAATCCCACTCCTCCTTGAAAGAGGAGATGTCTTTATTTAGGTCTCAGGACAGGGAAAAGTCAGAATGTAAAAGGACATAAAAGGACATTTGCCAGAGTTACAAGCTGGTTTTCATGACCAGGAGTCACTCTAGCTCCCCCCTTCCTCTGCCCGTCTCTCATAGACAACTCGATTGATCCATTTAAGTAAGTATTGATCATTGTGTAGTTCATGCTGTATTAACAGTTTAGGCTAAATTCATGTGAAATAAAGAAACAATTAAATGCAATGTTAAATGTGTGCAGAATAATATACTTTAGAGGACAGTTAAAAAAAACAAAAATCAATGAATGTATCATTGAAAGTTAATTGAGAGGGGAGCTTAAAAAGGTCAAACAAGTCGCTCCATTTGAGGAGGGCATAAGGGGGTTAGCTTTTAACTTAGCATTTTTATTGACTCTGGCAAAACAAAATGAGCGGGCTCTGTAGGATTGTGCACTCTGCATTGGCCATTCAGGCCTTCAGAGGCCCATTGTAGTACTTTGAAGAGAATGAAAAGAAACCCCACTGGTGGAAATGCAGTGGAACAGCCCCACAACAGGCCACAACTGTTCCCTTATGCATGAAAGGCAGGGACATAAAAGACAAGATGGACTTCTGAGGTAGGGCCAAAAACAAAGGCAACAAAAGTGCTGATCACGAGGGGATGACACGACTCGTCTCGGCAGAAGGAGCAGGGAGAAAAGGGGCAGGGGACAATAGCACTCCCGGCCAAATGACATGTTGAAGAATTGAAAAATCCACACAAGAAGTGTCTTCTCAATTCACTAAACCCACAAGAGCTGGGTGACTGTCGGCTGGACTCTAGTCAGTCTGATAGGGGGTGGACTACAACAACCCGAAAGCTTTTCTCTCTAACTTTCTTTCTTAAATCTTTCCGTGTTTTGGCAAATAATTTGGCAAGGGCAGACAGACTGTGGTGATGACTTTAGTCAGCACACACCAAACCCAAACCAAACCTAATCAAAGCGTGGTGGGTTCCGCTCCCGCAGCTTCCTTTTTTATCTGTTGGCTGTCTGTCTGTCAGATCTGTTTCTGTTTGTGCCATAAACATAATTATGCTACTGCCTAACCTCCATGGAAACAGTCAGATGAACAAAAACATGTTTGCTCTCATTCAAAAAGCATCCTTGTTTTTAGTGACACATTGTGGTGGCTGCCGATTTTTGAGCCAATGTTTCAGAAGTTATTTTAAATAACGCTTCGTTAACAACAACAACAACAACGTCAACAACAACAACGCTTCCTGCCGATATTCACTCTGTTGGCTTCTAGACTGGGAACAGCTGTGTTTTTTTGTTTACAATTGTGGGAAATAAGTTTTTTTTTTTTAAGGAAGCAAACACACATGTTATGTGTGTATGTGTGTGTGTGTGAACCTTAAATGAATGGCTACACTTAATTTAAAATCTATCCATGATGTTCCATGCACCCAGGGAGGAATTTGTATGAAAATTTGGCAATTTAAGAGATAAGCGTCATTTTGTGTTCAATAAATCATTTTTCACACAAATACACATGAAAATTTCATGAATTGCATATTGATATTATTACTTGAGAATAAAGAGTATAGAGATGACCCTAAAGTAAAGGCTAGGACTAAGTGTAAAGTCAGATGCTGAGCAGTGCACTCCACAGGTGAAGGCCCTCCCCACAGTAGCCTGAGGCCTATCCCACAGTTCTTCACACATACCCACGGGCCCTTTCACTGGCCATCCTCCTGTCTGATTAATGGATCGATGTGGTAATTGATTAGTGAAGAGGAGGTGGGAATAAGAACATAGCTGAAACGTCAATAATGTCCCCTTCACAAAAGGTGGAAGACGTAAAATGTACCAGTGATAGCCTGCAGCCAGACCTCTACCCATCAAAGCCCTGGCAGGGCTAACATAAAGGCCCCGGCCCATTCTCCGGCCTGACCTGCCCTCCCTCCCTACATTCCCTTTTCTCTTGGTAATGCTGTCTGTTAAAGTGACAGGAACCATTCTGGGAGCTGCTTGTCAGCTCACCTTCATAAAACAAGCCGTAAAGCAGCAAATAACAGGCTTATATGGCTTCATTATGCTGGCTATGCAGGATCACAGCCCTGAGCTGAGGGGTGGGGGGGTGTGGTGGTAGCGGAGAGGCGGGGAGAATGTCGGCAGGACAGCCTAGTTCTCGTGGAGGTTTGTTGTCCCAATGGCTGTCACCATGTCCATGTTTGCTCAGGATAGAGGACCACTTGACCCCCTTCAACCCTGTACTTCCCGAAATCCCATGCAAGCTAAACAAAGAGGTATGACTCACTTTGGAGATGTTGTGACAGCTCGGTCTAATGAGACTTCTTTGGCTACATACTTCACCCTAATGAATTTGTCTCAATGACCTGCTACACTTAGGACAACAAAAAAGTGTTAACATGGTCAACATGTTCTTTGGAAATGCATATTCAGAACTATAATTAAGATTATAAATTGAGCCATGTCACAAATAGTACCGACAATCAGTCACAAACCATGATGTTGCAGCAGAACAGTTAAAGACTGGAGATGGGACAGGCAGGGCCAGATGGAGCATACATCTGCGACAGTAAACCTTTGGCCGTGGCAGGGCTGGATGTGGGAGAGACTCATTTATTTCATGCAAATATATTTGAGGCGTTTCACAACCTGACAGTGGGGGCTGCGATGCGGTCAATATCTCACATAGAGTCTCCAAAACATTGGGGTTTTTTTGTGTTTTTTTTGTTTAATCAAGAGTCATGGATGCCTGACAAATAAATCAGCAGTAGCAGAAGCGTCAGTGGTGCTGAATGTGTGCGCTTGTGTTCTTACCAATCTGTGGCATAAATAAGCCTACTCACAACTTATGGTTTTCCCCCTGTGACTTGCTTCAAATGGAAATTCAGACCTTTCTCAGGGTAACACTTTATATCTTGTTTTCAAAGAGCAACATTTAACATCATAACAGAATTTTATGCACATATGATGTGTAATCAATACCCTGCATATAATATCAAAAGGCCTCTCTTAAAGTTCAAAGCTTCAACAAGAACTAAAAATAGGCTGCTGATATTAGCAAGTCAAATATGCAGCATAGAAAGCTTGCAGAACATCTGGTAGGCAAGCTTACACTACTGTATGTTCACTAAAGTAACTAGCCTTTTATGTGCTTATCTGTCATCTGCCCAGTCCCAGTAGTGTTGAGATAAGTCACTTATCTCCTTAGCAAGGCTGTGAGGCAGTGGTACAAGCGGCATCACTGTGATCATTGTATAGTTAATTGTCAACTCCATCAACATTAGCACTCTCCAACATGCTAACCAGAGGGGGAAAAGGGGGGAGCTGACTGCACGCTCTATTCTGAGGCTGACACTTGTTCTCCGAGGGGCGGTTTCGGTGTCAGGATTACAGTGCACGAGAGAAAAAGAGGCGGAGGAGAGGTGGAGCGCTTTCTCCACAACTCATGTCACCGCGTCTGTCTGTAATGGTAGCAGAGGGAGAAAGAGAAGAGGAGACAGGGAGCCAGATAAGATTGATTGGTGTTTACTTTTAATCAGCCTCTCAACCAATGGTGAAGCAAAGCGACCAGCATGCAGTTGGACTATCTTTCCATTTGGCTAACGTAGCTCCCATCTCTTCCTCGAGTCTTGGCTCGTTGCAGCAAGGTGGTGGGAGAGAGAGACGTGGGGACGGAGGAGTTGCGTTCATAAAATGGGATGTCCTCACTCACTATAGCATCATTTGCTCATGAAAGACATGACTGTAAAATGTGCAAGAGCCAACGATCAAATGTCCAAAACAATTAAGTAACAGTTTAAACACCTGGGAAGGTAAAAACACCCGGTGCCTGATGGCTGGTGCGCCAATACTTATTATAGATCTATTGTAGCTTGAGGAGATTTATCATATGTTTACTACTAAAAAAACAGAACGGAATGATGGAGCAATATAAAAACTAATACTAAATAAATAATGACCTCAATTGTAAAAGCACTGTAGCAGGCTGACACTTTTCCTGAATGAGCCAAAATGCAATTTGAAGAGAAACTAAGAAAAAATTAAAAGTCCTGGCTCATAAAGAAAAAGACAAAGGTGTTTTTATAATTCTAGAGCAAACGTTGGTGCTCCTGTTTCTACAGGTAGTTTGACTAATCAATCAAATTATGATGTTAATATTACAGTAAAGCCGTTTCCACAACAGATCAGCCGTTGCTTTTACAGTCTCATCAGCACAGCTCTCCAATCACTACACAGAACACAAGGTTGGAAAGGGTTGAGTGTAAAGACAATGACTCACACAACTATGTCCATTACACACACAGTTGGAACATAGCCAGAAGGATTCAAATGTGATGCTACCAAACCATACGGACACACGCATCCAAGCCTAAGCTAAGCCACACACACACACATATTCTGGCGTGAACACAGACACACATAACACAGACTGTAAAACAGCATTGCCATCTTGAGTCCCCCAGATCACTGGGGCCATCTGACACTGTGGAGCCTGAATGCATTAAGACTGGCAAGGTGGCTGCACTTCTAATCTCATCTAGCACAGTTACATAACCCTCAATGATATGAATGCATTAACAGTATTCGTTCTGCAGGTGAGAATATTTCTCACTGGTGCTGCCTCACATTTACATGTTACAAACATCATTTAAAAAAAAAAAAAAAAGGTAATCATCTCAGTTAAAACAACCGCTGATATACCCTCAAAGCAGACTACTGGCAAAGCATCTAAACACAAGGCAATAAAAAGGTGTTTCACTTTGAGCTTCACTTGTGCATAACTCAACTCAACTAGGTATAGGCATGGGTGACTCTACAGGTGCCAAGGGTCCTCTGGTGAGGAAGGAAAGGGAAGGACAATAATGGTGGGGGTTGATAAATGATAAGGCAGATGCACTAGCAGAGTTTGAGGAGGAGAAAGAAGAGAGCAAGTAAGGAATGGACAGTTGCTAAAGAATAGTCTCATATCATTAACTGGATGGGACAGCCTGTGCCTGGCTATGGATATGACTGGGACAGTAGATCAGATGGTAGATCAGACTATCAGGATATTTGGCCTACGATGTGATATGTACAGCGTCTGGTCTCTTGCCCCCACCCGTCCACCCACGCGGGCCCAGACACAAACACGCCCCCGTACCCCTCCTCGGACCTCGGAAAAAGTCTAACAGATGGGTTTGCTGCAAAGATCCACTCAGGAGACCAAAACATACGAAGGCGCTGTCTGTCTGACATTTGGATTTGGAGGGAAACTACAACCAAAGAAAAACAGGAGTAGAGAAAAAAGGGACATCTGTGGCATTTGTCTTATTTCCTCTCTTATGGGACATGATGTGTCATGACTGAGTCCTTTGGATCATATTCTATTTAATTAATGGACCCCCCCTCCCCAACACACACACATACACACACCCACAGACCCTGTGCACAGCTCCTCACTTCCTTGTAAGTTGCCTGTGCCCCCAAGTGGTCAAAAATGATAACTGCATCTGTTTTACAACTGCATGTCTACTAAGCTTGTGAATCTACTGTGTTTCAGCAGGTAAAAAAAAACACTGAAAACTTGAGCAGTTTCAATAATATCTACTTTTTAAACTCAAGCCTCTAACGCTCTTGTACCATTGTGCTATTTAACTGGGCTGAAGACTGAGAGGATGTGAGAAAGCCTGGAAGAAGAGCTGAATGGATTTCTCAAAAGCAGTGAGCATTACTACATTTATCATGGTCGATTGCTCAAGAGCGTCCTCATAATGCATACGTGTGTGTGTGTGTGTGTGTGTGTGAATAGAAGTGCTCCCGAAAGCAGAAATATCATCTCAGCAATTTTAGAGCCTTACAAGATGGTAAAATCATAATAATGTGACTTAATACTGCTGTTGAACTAGAAGACATAAGTCGTCTTGTCTTTTGAGGTGTTTTCCTTCAGATTTAGTCAGTTCTTTTGTTGTAAATTAAGTAAAGTTACCACAAAACATTCAAAATATGAGGCTTTTTGCCCCCACATTTCTACAGAAGTGCCATCTACCCATCCCCCAATTTATTTTGTGGAAAGTAAAGATACAGTCAATCAATTTGTGTGTCACTATCGAACAGTAAGACTTTTTAAAGAGGAATTTGCAGTCATAAAGCTGATGCTCCCTATAGTGTTGTAATGGCAGACGTTTCATTCTTTTGACCAACAGGGATGCCTTTTGCCCTCGACTTCTGCCCAGCCCCAAGCCTTTAATTAAGACTGGCTTAGGCCCGATTGATCCTGACACACCAGGAAGTTTCTTGAAAATCTGACTGCCAAAACCATGGAAGTATTATATAGGCCACAACCCCCTGTAGCAGCTCACAGCCCCTCCCCGCATCCCACATAAAAAAAGGATTGTAAGCTGAAAGCCCGTCTAGTCAGTCCATGGAACCTTACATGAGTTTGGTATGCCTACACACTCTGCATTAACCCTTACCTACATCAGGCTTGTCTCTTGTCAACATGAATTATTAGAACATTTTCACAATTTATATACACACATTGTGGAATATTACAGAGGATAGGGGCAAGAAATGCACTTCCTCATCTCCTTCTTACAGTACAAACACATTGTATTTGTACTGTATTTTTGCACTTCTATCTACTCCACAAAAAAGGCCTGACAGTCATTCAATTGTCAACTAATGTATGTTGGTATCCAAATTTAATATTCACATATTAACCTTCTCTGTCTCCACAAGAACATGGCTACAAACTGCCAACATCATTAAAATCAACAACACATTTCCTTCAGCAAAAGCTGTGAAGCAAATAGGAAACTGGGATTGTCAGATTGTCAGAGCTCTGTTTTTGCTGTGGGTGTTGTGCACCACATGGAGAGAATTCGTGTACCTGCTTTCACCGCAACACAACCACTGATGAGTCAGTGAGCCCCATGAAAGTACACAGGCCCCACAAAGACTGCCTTTATGCCTTCATGGTGCTCCAGTATTCCACAGGGCCAGAATTGTTTGATCATGTAAATGTATGTTACATTACTATGCAAAATAAACATCCATGTGCCATGTGACGAGGCTGAGATTTCTAATAAGATGGCAAATAGTTTATATTAAATCTTGTCTAAAGAAAAGAAAAAAAAAGATTTATTGTAAGACCACATACAGGTATAAGGTTTAGGGTAAGAAATACAAACCTTTAGTACTCGCTCCTTTGTTTGAATATCTAATTTTAGTTAACTGCCAAAATGTCAAGTGGATGCAAATTTCAGATGAACTGCCCTGAGTCTTCACAGTGTGACAGAGCTTCCTAAAGGGCTTGGACAGGTCCAAGGGGAGGAGTGAAGTGTTGCGGTTGAGAGGAGAGGAGTTCTGAGTTAAAGACTCTGACCTGCTGGAGGAGAAATCCAACCAACCAGCCAAGCTGCTAAAATCCAATACTATTAACAGCCGTGCAGTTAATTACGAATGAAACCAAACAAAAACCACACAGTGTTACAGATTTGTGCTACAGATTCACAATAACAGGAAAGGTGTTTTGTTTTGTTCCTTTGTCCCAGGGAAAAAAACAGTGTTTGATGTGAATGTGTCCACGACCCTTTGCTCAAACTGGGCCTTATGAGAATCTATTATTTATGCATTTTAAATTACTGTAATAATAATAATAATATTGGTGTAGAGAAACCCTAAATATCGTATCTAGTTATTTTAACCACAAAATATTAGATTCACTTTACAATATCATCCATCAAGTACAGTAATACCACAAATTATTCAGTCTCTAAAGATGTCAACACTATCGTACTGGCTGTAAAGGCTGACGTAGTGAATACCTAATGAAGCTGTGATAGTAGATGAAACATTCAGAAACATAAACACAGACCTAACCACAATGTGGAAAGTGACAGGGATAGAGCAGGACCCTACCTTGGCCTATTTCTCCATTAAGGGTGTGGTGCGGTGTGGGTGTGGGTGGGCATTAACCAGTGCCCCTTCCTTCCCTTACTGGGAGGATCATGGAAACTCAATGTCACATTTTCAACTTGTTTAGCACCAACACATTTCAGGGCAAGGTCAAAGTCATGTATCAAAAGCATCTCAATATGTTGTGACTATGGCAATTAAGAGACTTTATGAAGAGAAAATGAAGCATACTTTGTAAAATATGAAATGTTACTACAGCTCACACTGGGCAATTGAAATTCATACTGGAAATGAAAATGATGAAAAAGAGTAAATACTGTCAGAAAATACTGGAGTAGCTCAGCCAATTCAGAGGCATTCAGTGCTGGCAGGTGTGCTGAACATCAGTCAGCTTAGCGTTAAGTCGACAGTCTATTCTACTTTGATTTTCCTGTTTTAGCAAACAAATACCAAACAATAAGTCTTCCAAACAACTGAATATCTTGAAAAAGGAGGTGTAGTTTATGTATAAATACATAGAATTAATAACAGGTCCACAGTGAGGACAGAAAATACGAATGTGCACAGACTACACTGCAGTAAATGATGCCAACAACACCAAATATTTAACACAAAAAATGATACAAAGGTTCTGCGTAATTCAGTAGTTTAACAATAATATCATATGTCCTACAGAAGCACAGTACGGTAAAGATAATAAAAAATATCTGTGGGCTTGCACAAAGAGTCAAATGTAGGTTGAATTTGGGTTCACCGTAATATACACAAGAGCACTGAGCTGACCTGAGTGTTGCCATAACCATTATCCTCAGTGATGATTCCTAAACACAACAGAAATGCAATGTTGAGTTCAAAAGCCACAAGTACAGTCAAACTGGTCCATTGCTGGAATCCAGATAGTAATAGCAGGCGTGAGGTACAGGAAGTCATCAAGAAGATTTCCATTTGGAGTCAGTAAAAGGTTTCCTGAACAGACTGCAGCATGGGTGTTGTCATATTGTTGCTGGAAATGTCTGCTGATTGACACAGGGCATGACAGTTGACATGCTGCAGACTGTTTTGACTGGAATGCAGCCTAATGACCACAGAAACAGTGAAATGTTATGAAATCACAATTTTCCTCAACTCACAGTAAAATATGGTTAATAAATGCAAATACAAGTTTTTCCAGAAGCCCACATTTCTAATCAAACAAAAAAGTAAAGAAACCTGACTGAGTTTCTTCAGTTTAGCAGTTGAGTGCCGGCTTTGTCCCTCTGTAGAGGTCGTGTAGTAAAGCTGAACTTCAAAAGAGTCTTATCACTGTCACATTCTCTCGGAAGAGAACACAGTAATGGAGACCGGATGCACAGGCTTACACTAGGTTAGGCTAACACAAGGAGAGGAGTGAAGAAATGCTTTGAATCTAGCCTTGTAAAGGAAGAGCTCCTGTATAGGCCTCCTGACCTTCCCACTCCACTTCCTTCCCAGGAAGTAAAGGAATGCTGCGTCAGGTTTTATAAATTAGTAGGAACGTGCATTTTAGCTTTTCCTCAGTAGTACCTACAGTTGATGCTGAAGAGTATTCATTAGCTTAAACTACATTTTGATACCATTTATTTTATTATAAGATTATATTATTTTTCCACTACCAACAATGTTATACATTTGCTTTCTGTAATTGCTTCTCAGTATACTGCTGTAGTTTTAAATGGTACTGGCAAAGTTTCCTTTCCTGCGTGCACTTATGATCTTATGAGTCCATTTAATGTATGAGGGAAGCATGTTTTTAAGATGTTATAATCATTGCCCTACACATTTCTACTTTTGTAGAAATGTGTAGGGCAATGTAGGGCAATGATTATAACAAATTTGCGACTAATTTGCGACTGACTGTTCACTTTCTGTCTTTGTCTTGACTTCAATCATTTCTCATTCTTCTTTCACCTCTTTTGTAGACAAGTTTGATTAGACATTTTGCATTCACTCTTTTTGTTGGTTTACATGCATACATCACATTTATCACCCTATATTCTGCATTTATAGCAATGTCTACCGAAATTAGTAACAACTATATCAACTACAATCCTGGGGCGGGTGGTGACTTTCTATGATTTGTTACAAACGCCAAATGGTAGTTTTGTAGCTTGGACACAATGGAAGCAAAAAAACCAAAGAGAAAACAAAGTAAAAAGCCTTGCAGATTTATATACATTTCATTCTTCCTCTCTACCACTTCTTCCAACATCTCTAATGTTCTCTCTGCTCCGTCTTTGCTATGGCTAACTCGGTCTACAAGGTTCCTACTTTGACTGAGGCTTCATCCTGTATTTTCCAATTATCACCTTTTAAAGGCCAACTGGGTGCATTCCAAACCATCGGGGGGCAATTCCATTTGCATTGCTCTGAGACAAAGTCATGCCCAAGTACTTTCATGCTATAGTTCACAACAACCAGCCTAAACGGATGCTGTAGCAGTTGCTAGATAGTCACCCCAAAAGAAAACAGTCATCCAAATAAAACATAGAAACTGGGAAAAGGTGATTTTGCTGCTTTAGGCAGTATATCCAATGCTTAGAAATAGAGGCAAAGTCAAAGTGTGGAGGACTTCTGATGGGGTGAGGTTTGCTGGTGGACAACAGCCCCCAGGATGCCCAAACTTTCTCCTGTCAGACTGATCAATGTAGCTCTCCTGTGAGAGCTCAGCTCTGTTTACAATTTCAGCTCATTATGCTGATTTTATTCTTCTTTTTCATTAACTTGATTTTTAAGCAGCCCAAGGAATATTTTACATCTATTTTATTTATAGGTCAATTTCTTATGCCCATTGAAATTCCCCGCAATGAAAAGGGCTCTTCCCTCTATTAAAATGACCATTGCATCCATGTGCTGCTTTGCACATTAATGAACACTCCCTTCCCTGCCTGCCTTTAGGCTCTCTTTCTTAATGCTGAGGCTGCTCACTAGTGTAAACCTGTGTTTGATTTCTGCTCTCCTCTCCCTCTCGGACTGCATATAGCAGCATTTAGCTGTGAATTAATTTTCATGTTTGGATATACCCTGCTGAGGTGTGATGCCAGTGGTGCATAATCAAAATCTGCAACACTACATATGGGTAGATAGGCCTTGTGGGTATTTTCACAGCGCAGATCTGTAACTGGGCGGGGGAAACTAAAAGCAGAGCGAGGGGTCAACTGCCAACAGACACAACACAACTCAGTAATAGGACATTTAACGAGAATATATCTGTTTTATAGATGGTTACAAAGCAGAAGATAACTTTTACAGTGTGGCATGCAGATGTGTGTGTGAGATAATGCGCATGTCTCTGGCCGTGGGACAAGACACGCACTCACAGCCACAGCTCAAACACCAGCAGCCCTTAACATGGTGTGTCTAATGCTCCTATTTAGTGTTTGGGGGTGCAGCAGCGCGTGGCCTGAGGTTTTTGGGAGGGGAGCGTGGATAGCACCTAGCCTGACAGCTGTGCCCCAAACCGAAGACAAAAGCCTGAGGAAGTACCGCATCATCGAAGATGGGACTAAAAGGCATGGCAATTTGCTTGTGGTCTGGCCCATACTGATGCCTGATTTGCTGCATATATAGTCCACTTTTCATGGTGAATATGGCTATTATAACTGGGACGACATCTTTAAACAAATTCCACTATAAAAAGGACTCAGCATCATGTGGTACATTTAGATCAAAGACAGAGACACAAACTACTAATTCATAACAGACTTGATTTCAAACAAAGACAAACAGACAGAACATACGCCACCTTTTATGCATCAGTCTTTTCAATGGAGTTTATTTGTAATCCTTTGATAGGAGGGAGTCTCTTTGTCAATCGGTGTACATCAAAGATAAGCCAACTTACCATGCTGCTTGTGTTTGTGTGTCGATGTCTGTATTCTAGTCTTTTACAGCACAGCAAGCCATGTTTTTAATCTATTGATTTAATAAGCTTAGGTAGCAGGCCGTTGGCTATACAAATGAACCAGTCATGAACATATAGATGACACATATTCAGTCTAAAAACCTGGTGTGTTTGATTAATAGTCAATGGGATTTACAGTATAGCGGACATTTCTGCCATGATTAATGTGTTTTCATAAACAAAAGTTCTAATAATTATATATATATATATATATATATATATATATGCACACAAAAAAGATTCAAATACAGCCACAGCAAATGCTAGACCAAAAGGCTTATCTTAGGTAGGATAAAGTTAAATTCCGAAATCTTCTCCTTCTCACTAACCCTTACACACCTCACATATGTAGAGGTGTTGTCATTTGTGGGTTAGGTTAATAGAAGCAAAAGAGATAATTACTTGTTTGTTGACACATAAACTATTAGGTGATAATTAGGCCTGGGCAAGAATTATAACTCTTAAAGAGGTTTGTTTGATCTGAACATGTGTTCTCAGATGGATGTCTGAGTATCCTGTATTAATTATTATTGTAAATAATCAAACCTTTTGAAAACTGGATCTAATGCTTCCACCAACTGAAGACAACATCCAGACACCAATGAACCTGAACAGAGTAATGTTGACTTACTGTAAGAAGCTTAAGGCAGATACTCAAATTTTCTTTGATGTTTTCATTACTGTGGTGGATCAGAGTTTTGATGTAAATAGACACCAACTGTGTATTTTACTTGGAGCCCAGCAAGGCAGATGAAACGTCAATAAATGTGAACAGCGGCTCACAAGGTACTCGTCCACAAAAAGGGTGATGCCGCCATTTCTGGCATCAATATCAATGACAAGCCATGTCATAAAATGGAAAACTAAATATTTAGAATAACATCTTAACTGCAAAATAGGAAAACTATCCATCTCTCACATAAAGGAACTTCCTTTATTATGCCCCTGTGTCTCCACACACACACACACACACACACGTCAGTGGATTGAAATGGCTCAAAAATATCTACTGGTTTAAATTAGGCCATCAAACAGCCAGCTGCTGAATGGTTTCCTGTGTATGTGTGTGTGTGTGTGTGTGTGTGTGTGTGTGTAGTGGTCGGATGGTGAGTTCAGGGGGGACTGAGTAGGATCCTAACATCCCATGGGTGCAGTAGGGTGAGTGCAACGTGTCAGTTCACTAAAACAATATTGTGTGGGTGAATCAAAAACGAGCCTTGCATACAACCTGCCAAAATGGAAAATGAATTTACTATGTAAAACATTTAAAATAAAAAAAAGTTAAAGGGGTATAACATTTGAATTTCTATAAACAGAATTAGGTTTGTCATTAATCCATCAAATGAATGAAAATTACTGAACTTGCATCAGTCTATTGTTCAATTGTGAACAACAAAAGGTTTGTTGTCATGATTAAGTTTCGGAAACTTACAGTAAGGCATTTATATATTACAACACCGGTTAACAGCCTAACCTTTATCCACCGATGGTATTAAATCAAAAAGGTTTCCATAAATTATTTTCAGATGGTTATCTGATGATTTTAGTCATGTTGCCCAATTGTTGATGGGGATTAGTGGCCATTTGGTTGAGATTACTGGGGGGCCGGCCATTAACCTCTATGGTTGGAGGAAATTAGGTGCACCTGTGCAAACTAATGTAAGCCAAAACAACCTACTTTCAACAAATCATAATCTTGTGAAGTTAATAATGTTCGCTGTTGTGCCAGACAGATGATTCATCTCCATGATCAGTTTTGAAGTTATAGTTATTATATTGATATATATATAAAGGGTATGGAAACTATAGGCGTAGGTCAGCTAGATGCAAGACTGGCAGTAGCAGAGTTGAGTGGTAAATATTAAGTGGCCAAATTTATTGTTTAAAACGTTTCAAAACAGCACAGACAAATAGTCAACACCTGATTTCCGGCAGTATGCTGCCGGTCCAGGTCGGTGCGCTGCACGCAAACTGCATGATGGTCTGTTAAAACAGGAGTAACAACATAAAAACTATAAAATGTCATTATTAAACAAAAAACAGATTTGGTGGTCCTCTATCAAGTTTTACGGGTATTAAAAAGGTCATATGTTGGGTAACATCACTTCTCCCTCTCGTCACTTCCCTTGTTCATGTGTGGCTCAAGAGTAGAGTTATCATTGTATTGCTGACATGCCATGGACACTGTTTATATGCAAAATTAGCCTCCGCATGCCTAGTTAATTAGTGTGTTTGTGATGTAATAGTGACATGACTGGCTGTAAGTGCAACTTAGTTCACTTCAATACAAACAATTTTATTTAATCCCAGGAGGGCAATTAAAAAAATTTATAAAAATAGAAGAAAATAAAAAATAAAAAAAAGATACAAAATAGGGGGGAAGTTTTTGATATGGTTTAAATACAGGTTATTGTTTAAGCATTGATATAATTAGGGAGAATATTACTACTTATTAACACTATGGAAACGTTTTGATGTAGTCTGGCATGATGAAAAAGTGAAACCCTCCTTAGTGAGAGTGGCTGTGTCCTTAGAGGGCATTAGTACAGGCATTATCTTGTTGTGCCAGACAGTTCAGTAGTAAACACCCTGGCAAAGGGCCTTGTAGTAAACTCTGATGGAACTGCACAGTAGAGTCGGTGTGTTGTAGCCGTCCTGGCACGGAGATATGGGTCATGCTAGGCTGTCCTCTTCCTCACCCCAGCACCAGAGCCCAAACCCTGATGAGATTAGCCGGCCAGCCAGGCGCTCAGTGGTGGTAAAACACAAACACCACTGATTACGTGAACATTAAAGTCGAATCCCCTCACACTTCAGCTTGGCTCCCCTTGTGCAGGGTCAGGAGCGGGTTAGTGTGGTGACTGTGCTGCCGGTCCGAGCATATATGGCATCATTACTCTTTGGACACACCATGTACCCTGATAGATCCTAAACCAGCACTCAATTACCCTGCGATTATAGCTGACGTCATCATGAGACCCGTGCTATGACTTAATGGAGTTAAGAATAGGACAGTGACACAGCTGACTTACTGGAATCCCCCAAATAAAAGGCTTTTACCTGAAAAAAAAAAATCTATATGACACATATGTTACAAATATGCTAAACAGGTTGATATTTTCTAATAGTGAGCAGTGTTTTGGGGGTTGGGTCAGTGAAGGCAGTGTCTTGACCACTGTGTTAAATCACTGCTAAAAATGGGATTAGGCAGGTTGGAATGTCGGGGTAATCACTCATTCAGCAGCAGCCCGGAGAAAAGGCCTCCTTAAGGAGAAGGGGTGGGTTTTATATAGCTGAGAGCTTTGATTACTGCTCCGTCTTAAAACCGCATCCGATGAGTAAAGACATGCACTGGTCCTCCCCCACATTTACTGGGTGAGTCGCCCTCCTGGGTTCCTGTAAATAAGTGATGTCACAGTGCTTAATGGTACCCAGACTAGACTCAGCAAGGTATTGGGGGGGGAAATAAAATAAAACACACTACCAGCTTCATCACTACTGAAGCTGGTAGCGCTTCCTAACAGTCATGTCAACAAAGAATTAATTTTGTACATTGTATCATTTTTCCTCTGTGGGTGATGATGGAGTTGAAGTGAACACAATAAAGAGGACTCTCTTTCAGGCTATGAAGCAAGTGAAAAAAAAAAATCATCGGTGGATTGACTGTTCTGTCACTAATGAAGATGATCAAATGGAGAACATACACAAGAAGAAGAAAAAACACTTTCTCCTGTTCTCCCTGACACATACTGGTAGTGACTGTTGTTTCCAGTTGCTACATATAAAGAGCCCATCATAAAGCCCGGCTAGAGGAAACAGGATAAGCGCTTGAGCCAAGGCAGTAAAAAGCTCTCTGGGAACTTGAAAGCCACACAAATGAAGTCTGCGTCTGCCATCTGGAAACAATAAACAAACAAAACCCAGCAGCCAAACAAACACCACGATTGGAGAGGGAGAGAGGGGTAAAAAAAAAAAAAAAAAAGCAGAGAGAGAGAGAGAGAGAAATATAAGCAGAGATTGAGAGTGTGAATGAGTGATAGGGAGAGGAGGGTGTCAATGTTAAAAACGTGTGCAGCATGCATCATTAGCAGACACTGATGGGAAGACAGACACAGAGACAACCCTTTGTATAAAATCTCCTTTGATGCTAGGGAGATGGCCCCGCTGTTTGAATGTGTGTGGTACCACTGAAACCTGGTTCTAATGAAGTGTAGTGCTAACAGGAGGCTGCCTGTCTGCAACTTGTGCCAGTGATGTGATGAGAAGTTATAAGCCAGATCCAAAAATGACACAATACGAAAAGAAATCAGCCAACTCTTCTCTGCATGCATGTATTAAATCAGAAATATGTTTATTTATTATTAGAGAGTCAATGTTTGTCAGTAGGTCTCATCCAGAAATATCAAAAATAATTTATTTTTATTGCTCTCTCTCACGCACACATAAAGTTATTAGGGTCATTTGCCCACCCCCCCTCACCATGGGAAATCTAGCCTCATTATTTGTTTTATTAGCTGAATAGGTATCTTGAATACATTATGTACATTGGGCCACTAAATTTGCTTTTCAGACATCAGCAGGATGTAATGTCATATCACAAACCTGTTTGTGACAGACACTGAAATATGTCTACAGTAATGAATTAACGTCAAGCCAAGTGGATGTAGTTGACGAATACTACTTTACCCAATGATCATCAAGTCTGAAATGTCAAAATTGACAGATGCACATCAAAAATTGTCCATCCCCATGTGATGTCTTTGATGTCTTTTGCTGTCAATTGCTTAAACAGAAGTCAAACAAATTCAGATACTGAAGTGGAGAAAACTGAGCTGCTGTTTTATCCAATGAAAAAACTTGATTGATTATGAAAACTGTTATCAACCACTGATTTTCTTACCAACTAATCAATTAATTGACGAATATGTTTGCATTAAGTAAAGCTTTAACCTGTGATTAATTTTAGCCTTTTATTTTATGTTAGTTTCACCACCACTACCTAATTAACACTGTTTCTGTTTCTGAGTGTGGAGAGAAAACAGGCCTCGTCTGGGCAGCACAACTCTATTAAGCAGACACAGATATTGATATTCCAAACAAAGTTTCCTGGATAGTCACCCTGTGACAGTGTGGGACTATTTAATGAGAGAAATTCATGAGATGGAACTTTACTTGGTACAACAGCAAAGCTCACAAGCTATTCTCAAAGACTTCATCACAAAAGCACACTGTCCATACTGACACCGAGGGGTTAGACCAAGAACTGCAGCCGGTGGCCACACCGTGGATCCATGTACTATATTACAGATAGTCCCACCTATAGGTGCACATACTGTATGTTTAAACAAACATGTTAAGACAGAGCCACAGAGCCACACACCCAGACATATACAGCCCCCTGCTGTACCTGCTCAACAAAAACTCTGCTATAAAAGCAGGTCTTTACTCATTAGGGTGTTGTGTATCAGACAGGAAATGCTGGGTAAATTACACCTCATCGCGCTGGAATTAGCCGACCATCACCATGGCAATGAGCCAACATCAGTGCCGTGAGAAGATCAAAACACAACGCGGGCAAAGAAGAAGAAGGGGACAGGACTCAAGTTTTCCTCTGACAACTAAAAACTGATCTAATGTCAGCGATGCAAATGTGCTCCTGCATGTTTAAGGAGTGTAAACTGAACCCAAAATCTGTATCTATTTAACAGCCAAAAGAAATCCTTTGGCCTTCTGACAAAAGGAGTTGACTCCAAACCTGGAAGCAATATCCTGCCCACACACAATTCTGACTGCTACCCAATTAATGCTACATGGGATAAACTATACCAGCCCAACACCATCATCCAGGTGGCTGTTAGAAAATATTAGTCATACCTACAGTAAATGTTAATACAGGTCATTAAATAGGTCAACTTGTAATGCTATCAACAGTAATAAAGAGGTCTACATGTATTATGTAAAAGAATTTGATAGTTATGCAACAATCAAGAAGATACTGATTATACATATATTTGGGTTAAGGAACTGTGACCTATGATTTTATAGCAGTGTATGTACAACATACCGATACAGCAGAAAATAATCTGATTAAAATGCAATTACATAAATTACAACAAAGATACCCAGTTAGAAAATGTTGCAGTTTTTACAATTCTTGGACATCTTTCACTACTCTTAAAAAATGAATTATTTTCCTGTGAAGATTTCATTACTGCACTTGTACCGCTTCACATCTGTACAAAGCAAAAGACACTTATGTTATCATTAAAAACAGAGTATATTTCCCCAGCTTCTCATTCAATCCGACCACCACGCTTAAACTCTAAACCACATAAACCACCCGTTAGCCAAGTCCACCCCACATTTCTAGAACAAAATTATTTTGTTGCATTGTTCACACATTCCTCCCTGGCCATGTTTATACAGATGCGATTCCATGTGCGCTCTGGGGTCCTGAAAAGTCCTACTCCGAAACTGAAGATGTGCTGCTGATCAAAGACTTCAATGCTAGAGCAGAGACACTTGTTTAGGTTGCCTTTTTTTTCCTTTCTTTGGGGATACAGGGCAACATATCCATCTGTTGGCCGTATGGATCCACCTTAGTCGGCACTGGGACAAGTGTAGGCCTCTTCTCTCTGACATCCCACACTACTCCCTCAACTACGTTTACTCAGCTGCTCCCCACGCCAGTCGCCAGAGCTTTGTTTTCACACAGCAACATGTGTTAACTTAATGCCCTGTAACAAATTTCAAAGGAAAGCTTAGCTGGGTCAAAAAATAGGTAATAGAGCGATTTATTGAAGCATTGGCTCAAAAATGACAATAAACAAAATGCCTCTGTGGGCATTAGGGCAGTGATGGAAATTTTGCACAATTGAAACTCATCACCCATCTGGCGTTTAATTGATCTATATAAAATAAATAAATAGTTTCCTATTTGACTGTGGGACTGAGTATCTAAAACATAATATAAAGGAAAAGGAGGAGGACGGCATTTTAAAGTGGTTCACATAAAAAAAAAAAAAACATACATAAAATTTAAATCTTTCATACTGCGAGGCAAAGGCCAAGAATGTGTCTGGTAAAAAGATTAGATATACCCTTAAACCGAATAAAAGCTGCTCGCCCTCACATATCTGAAGAATTAACTTACACATGGTTGTTTACTTGCTTGATTGGATTATGGCCACACACCTCAAGCTCGGCTTCCACCACCAATCAATGAGGAAATGAGGTGTCAACACACTGGTGTTTATTCAACACTCATTTATTTTTCTACCGGAAGCCAAAGCCAGCTCGAACCACAGAAGACACCAGATGAGAGAAGGGATTTCCTTTAAGCAATAACATCATTGTAAACAAGTAGTTTGTGATGCATAGTTATGTTTATGAAAAATACTCTGTGATTTTTTAGACACTTGATGTTAAATATTTGGTGCTACACAAAGCTTTGTTTTATTTCATTTTATTTAATTGCTTTAAATGTAAAATCCGCTATATTATAGTATTGCAGGACAGTTTTAAAATTCGCTGTAAAAATGCGTGTTTAAAGTCACTTTGTACTAATATTAAGACTGTATAGCACTAAAAGTGGATATTAAAATGTCGTCTGGTTTCCAATCGCTTTCACAACTGACGAGGCAGGGCTTTTAAAACTTCAGGCTGTGCGTCCATATGACCAAACTAAAAGATCTGGTAATGGGAAGACACCAGGAAGTCTGTAATGCTTCCAGTCAGCATGAAGTGCCATCAAAATAAAATTCTGCACAGTAGCTGCTGCTTTAAAACAACTGGGGCAATTGAAAATCCCCCTCCCAATTTATGTCAAATGCCACTTTATAAACATTCTAGCATGACTGCCAAGTGTCTGCACTGCTTTATGCCCCTTCTCTTAATTGAAAACGTTATAGGGGTGCATTACACTTGGGGTTTTTATAAGCTGTGCTATAAAGCCCTAGCAGGCCCTGAGAGGGGAAACTGCCCATTAACTTATAAGGTCCAGGCCTTGGCTCTCTTAATTGACAACCTCTAGGCTACTTTCATCACTTGTCGACTTCATAGCGGCAGTCAATGCTTCCTCCAGGATGCTGTTGCATCTTTGACACAAGGGTGTTTGTGACAAAGAGCAGTCTGCCGCCAGTGCCAGGGAGAGGGCTCTAGGCTGTCCATAAAACAAGCACACGCATTCCTCTCCTAGTTTCTGCCATCAGAGAGGCTTCGTTTAAACATGTAGGTACTACTTCCCAGAACAACCAGTAAAAACTCAATATGAATCTTATCAGGAAGGTGGACTTTTTAATATGATTATATGCAAATCTACACATCACATGTTAGAAAAATGTATACACAACTTATCCAGAACTCTCATTTTATATAATGAATTAGAACTACTGAGGAAAAACACTGGATGCTAAGTTCAAGGGGTCTACTGAAAATTAGAAAATATGTTTTATTTATTATCTGCTCAGGCTAACACCACAAGCACAACATACACACCAGACTGGCGTGACAATCACTTCACACTCTAATTTGGCAGGATCATCAGCTTTGTGCCTCTGGAAATTCATGTGCCTTGAATTAGAGCCACATGTCACAATGTTGTTGACCAGTAAGTACATACACATTACCAGAATATTAAACTCGCTTAACATCATCTGGAAGTTTGTCATTATGCCTCCTATGACGTTTGTGTGAAATCTACAAAAAAATGCCTCCTTCTGCATGTGCACGCACACGTTTTTGCCGTCAGGCATCTATAAACACTAAAATGTTTACATTATTCAACAATGGCGGAGTGGAGTATTGTGGTATTGACACTTGCTATACAGGGCAACAGTTTTGATCGTAAAAGGTTTTAAAACTTATTGTGTGCGAAGATACGGAGATACACATCTACTCTCGCTGGTCTCTCAGGGTTTCCCTAGCTTTCAGCAGAAAGCTAGGGAAACCAGTGGCACAGCATTGCATTGAACAATTGCCAAATCATACACAATTTATTTATAATCTGTTTGAAGAAAGGTGAGGATGAGTGACACACACACACACACACACACACTACTTTGATCAAGTCGACTACGACTGCTCGCTGCCACAATTGCAACAAAATACATAAGAGTGACGGTACGAGCAACTGTTGGACAAGCAGAACATAAAACTTAAATATAACATCTTTGACTTCCAGCAGTCAACTCCAGCTCCTCTCTCATTCACAGATAATATACTTTACTGTACAGAGCTTGTTATGCTAATTGTGAACCCAAAATGGACGTTCAATGTATGCAATGATAGTCTATGAGCCCACTATCTTAAAATAAGTTAAAATTCTTGTAGATGTTAGGCTGACACCAGGCTGGCTCCTCTCTACCAGCAGTACCTGCAGCAGTGAGTCTGACCAGCAGCAGCAGAGAAAGGACAGAGGAGAGGATGGCATCAAGAGATGCAGCTAAACAGTAGAGTATGAGGGTGTCAATCATTAGTCAGTTCAACAGTATGAAAGGTTATTCTAAGGCAGGGAGTAACTAATGAAATGCTCAACAGCACCACAAACTACAACCACCAAAATGAGTATTAAATAAACTCTGTAAAACAACACTTCTCTACGGTTGTATTTGACTGCAATAATAAATCTGCACCTATGTGCACGTGTCTCGTTCATTTAAAAATTAACACAAATGAACAAAACAACAACAAAATAAGGAAGACATTCTTTCTGGAGAGACTCTATAAACAGATGAAAATACAAGTAATGAGTAAATTGTCCCCAATGGTGGCATTAATTTCTTCAGGAGATATATTTATGCAGTCAAAAAAGCTAAAATTAAACAGCCAGGTGCAGGGCCAACCTGAAGTCATTTTGTCACTGTAAGCAGCACTGTGTCCACTATAGCTGGGCAGTTACAGCACAACACACACACACACAGCCATTTTTTAGATTTCTGAACATTAGAAGTACTTGTAAAGATATACACGTTTTACTTTGGAGAGCCAGTCAGGTGCATTGATCTTTCTCAGCCACCATAGCACAGGTCAGTTAATTACAGGTTGCTTTAAATTAATGATGAATTAGTTTGTTTTGTTTGACACTTAATTTCTCTGAACAAATTTCATTTGTCACATTTGTTTTTATTACACAGCTTATACAAGCTCTTAAATTACTCACCAACTATTTTGATAATCATATCCAAATAATTTCCAGTTATATTTCTGCTTCTAGCTTCTTAAACAAGTATATTGTCTGGTTTCTTTATTCTTCTATGATAGTAAACTGAATATCTCCGGGTTGTGGACTGTTGGTCAGGACAAAACAAGACATTTGAGGACATCACCTTGGGCTGTGACGAAAGGTGATCATTGACCATTTTCTGACATGTTATAGACTAAATAACTAATTGGAAAAATGATCAACAGATCAATTGATTAAAATAATAGTTGGTTGCAGGTCTAAACTAAATAACACAGAATTTACCGCCTTCTTCAATATCTCACAAGATGAGAGTAGAAAAGTTATTACAGACCAGTTATGCAACAATATAGCAATGAGGTGGTTGAGCTGCACTCTGGTTCAACAGCAACAGCAACAACAACAACAACAGCAACAACAACAACAACAGCAGCAGCAGCAAACATACATGCATACATACATACATACATACATAAAGCCCACAAGGTCAAAGCTGACAACCATTTTACTGCCAACCTTTTACACTGGCACTTTCCCCAGCGGCCATGTTTATATTTTATTATTACTATCATATACCTTATAATACTTTAGGGGTGTTTTGGTATGAAAAGCAGCACACAGTGACACAGTAAAGAGCATAGGGCCACAGTGGGTCGCTGTATACTGTATATATTTTGAGGGAGAGGTTGTAATATATTGTCTGTGCACATTTCCAGCTTTTCTCAACTCGTCTAAGAAATAGAAGACAAGTAGGTAGAAAAACAAGTGTATGCTTCATCATTCAGGACAAACACAGCAGGGATGACAAACAAATATAACGCTACAAACATTGTTGCTAACTGCTGTACATTTAACCAGCCTACAAACCAAGTAACGTTTGACCGACAGCTGCTACCGTCACACGGAGAAAGACAAAATTAGCGTCGTCATGTCACCGGGTGAGCTTTCCTACAATTGACAGAGGCAAGAAGGGAGAAGAAGATAGACATTAAAAGAAATAAACTCTGACTTACTGGGGAACAAGTCGCTTCACAGCTCTGGTAACATGCGCCGCCATGTTTCCTTGAGTGACGCGCTAAAACAAAACCGATAACGATTGGTTGCAGAAGTAGATTCGTCATACAGAGCCTGCAATGTGATTGGCCAGAGCACAGAGAAGGGCGGGCTCTAGAGGACTACTAGCACATGTGAACGTAAACAGCATGAAGTTGTAGTAGCGATGCTTTGTGTAGCAGAGGATGACAAATAATGACGTTATATGTAGTTTCATTCACAAAAAAAAAAGAGAAAATAAGCCTCAGAAACGCTGAACATGAACTTATATACATATATATATATATATATATATATATATATATATATATATATATATATAAATATATATATAAATATATATATATATATATATATGTTTGTATGTTTGTTGTTTAGTGTTATAACTGGTTCCCTCACTACATTTCAGACCTCTTTCTTTGCATCACACATGGTCTCTGTCTACAGTGTCTCTGGTGTGATTCTGCTGTGCAAGACAGAAGGGACAGACACAGACTGAAAGCTTACAACAGAGAGAAACAGGGATGGATAAAAAGGAAAGAGAGAAGAGAGTCTTCAGCACGGGGCACGTCACCCCAGGAGTTCCCCCTCATAGCAGGGGTGAATTACTACCACTACCATCAGCCAGATCCAAGTGTGGTGCACAAATGACACGCAATATTTGCCATGATTAAGTCAGCAGGGGATTTGCTCCAAATGTCAGCATTCAGAGGACAGCCATTGGGGCTGTGGGTGTATTTAAATGTGAGTGTACTGCTGGACTTACTTTATAAAGGTTGTAGGTTGTGTGGGAGACTAGAGAAAGTCCACGCTAACCATCTTGCTATAACATCACAGACCAGAGAGGTTATTTTATCATGTAGAATAACTATAGTTTGCCCACTTTAGTAGAGACCACAAAGTGCCCTTGTAATTGCTTAAACACCAGTGGGTGAAAACATATTTTTTGCTACACAAACTAGTGGTACTGTATGTTTATTTTTTATGGCTTAAGTTTGCTGTTTATTATGGATTACTGGAAAGTTTTATCTCTTTGTCCTATTTGATTTAAATGATCTGAGAAGGAAACATCAGTCAGTGGTTTAACTGTGCATAACTCATAGACATATGAAACTTGTGGCCAGTGATGGATCCCTGCTCAACCTACTATGCCAAAATCCTTTATGTGTGAGTGGATCCTGTACATCAATGTAGCAATAGTAGTATTTAGACTTCTGCTTTAATTCAGCAGTCAAAATAGAGTAACAGAGTCCGTCGGACGGGTTCCTGCAAAAATAATTCTTAATACGCACATCCTGCAAACTATGCTTCAATGTTATCTGCTTGTGTTGTTGTGCATCTATTGCTGCCCTATCTATCACAGACAGATGTGTAACAGTTCGGGAGCAGGCTGACTTCTGTCATGGACACACTTCTGTTCTGTTTGTTCTATACTTCTGCCTGTGACCTGGTAATTGTATGCAATTCATGGTTTTTATGATTATATTCATATTTATTGATTTATGTTAAGGCACATTTCATGAATAGCACACAAGGGATTGCACATGCTTCACTTTTAAGGGTTACAAGCTAAGTGATTGTTTGTCATAATTTACTCTTGAAATCATTTTTGTTAACTGATATTCATAATAAATGCGTTTTCCATGTCTCACTAAGGCTGATAGACATACTTCAATTCTCGCCCCTAGCTTATAGCATCTAAAATGCATTATAGATAAATGTTTGTTATACAGTAAATATGAAATACATTTT
Source organism: Pampus argenteus (assembly GCA_036937835.1). NCBI lineage: Eukaryota > Metazoa > Chordata > Actinopteri > Scombriformes > Stromateidae > Pampus > Pampus argenteus. Next base: position 15,377,371 of record CM072872.1, on the reverse strand, counting down.
TTAATATATTTCCCTCCAAACAAAGGGTCTTATGTGCACATCTATGCCTACATGGGATATAAATGCAGTGGAGTTGGAAAATTCCATCCATGGGTTACTTGGAAACTACTTCTTTCCCTCCCCCTTCCGTTCATCGAACACAATTGTTGTCTACTAATCCAGTTTTGATAGCATTTGGCACACTTTCTTTGGATCACAGCAAGATGCTCAACTTCCATTCTGGTCTCCCCTAGGAACCTCTGAGCTGAAGAAAGCAGCCGACACCGGGTCGCGCCAGAGCGGGGGGGTTCTCTGTGTCCTCATAAAGCACAGAAAATTATTTTTTGATTCAAGTCACCCCTTGCCACATGCACACACACACACACACACACACACACACGCATACACACAACATCACCAGTGTGGCCGTTAATTCCAGATATATGCTGAATATGTGTTTATTCTTGTCAATCTGTTATGTTTTTAAATGTTGCAATCACCTAATGACCCCCTGTAAGGCAATAGAATATAAAATATTATGTCAAAAGCAAAACCTTTTTTTTGCCTGTGTCCCCCCCTCTGTACTCCCTGATCCAAATGGACAATGCATCACTAGGCCCTGATGCCTCAGAAGTCTGGGTTCATTAAAATCTTGAACGAGTGCCAAAGCTGTAGTCATAGATAAAAGGAATATGAAAGGATAACGAAATTTATGGATGGCAAGTCACCACCTCACCCTGGCATTTATAATAAACAAATGGTTTCTGTTTCCAATTTAAATTTCTCATTATACTGTGACTTTTGGAAAATGTGTTTTGATTTACCAACATTTTATCTGAAAAACTGTATAATTGATTAGATTTACATGGGTCTGATTTTAATGCTGATCGCCTGCTTTCCCCACCCCCAGCCCAACACTCACCAAAAAAAAGAGTGATCTCAACAGCTCCTGAGGCACATTAACATCATATAAAACAAACCTACATATCAAACAGTTTTTTTTTTCCCTGATAAAATAATTGGCTTTAACCAGCATAGAATCCAATTCATCCCCTTGAAAGAAACTTCTGTGAGGGCACCAAAAAAAATGGTGAGATAGACTTCACAGCCCGAGTGAGATGGACATCAATGCAGTGTGCCAGCAATGGCTATATTAACCCATGGCTAAATCCCATCACACAAATGTCAGTGTATCCGTTATGAAACCATGACATTTAGATCCAAGGTCTCCATTGTGGTTTTACAGGGAGCTGATGTTTGTCCATTCTTTGCATCCATCAAACCCGCACAGCCTCACAGCCAACTGTACTCTAAACATAGAAAGGTTAAAGATCATAAGGGTTTATGTGTCTAATTTTACTGCATAATAAATAGCGTGGGTATCAATTCTTATGAAAAAATATTTTCCTTTTTTCAGAATCGTAACCCAAAATAATAATACACAAAATGTTTAATTATATCTTAAATTGTTTATTTAATCTCAAATATGACTCATGTACATTATGCAAAAAGGGATTTTTGACTAATGACAATGACATGGTAGGCGATGACATGGTAGATATATGCTCATGCTTTCTTCTGAATAGTTAGTAGGATTGTTATTGTATTTGTAAGCATATACTGTAAGTACATGTTACTTTGTAAAAGAAAAAAAACAAAACAAAAAGAATTGTTAAAAGCATTATATATGGTATTACATTTTCAGCAGATGTAATATTTCTAGTCTCATCACCACTATCACTGCACCTGACAGGGCGGGTCTACTCTGACACATCACGACCACTCATGAGTCATGTGTAATGAGGAGCAAAAGCCACATTCAAGAATGGGACAACATGTCATAAAGCTCTCATGTTAAGAGTGCAACACCTACAAGCCACTTGGCTGAGAATCACGAGATGTTTAATTATTGCCTCCTTACATTAGCTTGGATCTCCCCCTTCAGGCATCAGTTTGGGGGTCAGGCTGTGGGGTGACAAGGAAGAGAAGGGGGCCGAGACTGGTGGAGATGGTGAAGAGGAGTACAACCCCTTCATTACCGGATCTCTCTCTCTCTCGCTCGCTCTCTATCTGTCTCTCCTACAAACAGCAGTCCAGATCAGGAATTACAAATGATATCATGACAATTTTTCACGCTCTTCAAACCAGTGATGTTTTACCGACTCATTTGCTATGATACCTTGTTACGGATCCAGCTGTGAATCAGGGACGTGTCATGGGGCTAGAAGCCCACCTCCTGCTGAGCCTGGCCAATGACCTGGAAGGCAATAGGGGATGCCAGAGCCTGCAGCATGTGCTGCACTGACAAAGCAGCAGGGCACCGTCAAAAACCCTCTCATACAAACTTTGCAGATCACTCCGTTTTTAACAGATGAGTAAGCACTGGTGCTGGGTGCTTTTCTCTGTCCTAACACAAGGTTTATGGATTTCCCTTCACGAGTCTGTGGCTCTGGTTGACACACAGCAAAACCCTTGCCCACAAGGGGAATAGTGTAGTGGAGGATCTGGGGTAGAAGTAAGAAGATAGCATGTGGCAGGGTCACTGCGCAGGTTAAGCAACAATTCAATTGAGTGCCTGTAAAGGAAGCGGAGTATGGTTGGAAAAGACCAACACACCAGCTAGAGAGGCCACACAATCCAGATTAAACTTTGAACCTCTGAACAAAAATTACAACATCCCCTTTAGCACATCCAGTAGTGTATGGACTTTAACATGAGCAAATATGTTTTGAATATTCTTTATCTCTTTTGCAATACGCTGATATGGAAACACGCAAATCTCACACAATATGGTTTAATCCAATGAGACAAAGTAGCAACTTAATCCATTCATTAATTTTTGCATTCTTCAACCGGAATTCAATGAGGTTAAGGTTGTTTGGGTTTCCAGATGAAAGCCCTCACGCAATCCCAGGCCCTGATGACTTCTGCATTACTAGAATGATGCGGGCGGGACTGATGGAGCTGAGAGTGTCAGGAGGCATTAGTCTTAACAGCCCAAAGCTGGTGGACAAAACCAGTCTGCACCCCTTTGACCCAGTCCACCGCCAAGTTACTGACCCAGCAATCATGAGAGAAACAGAAGACAGAGAGAGAGAGAGAAGGAGCAATTCTACAAAGAACAGAAACATTACAGATATGGGAAAACCAAAGTGAGAAAAATCAGGTGAATATGCATTGAAGTTGAGAGAAAATGCAGAGAACAAGAGAAGGAGAAGCAAATACAGAACCTCTGACTTTTCTGCAAGTTACACAAACCACAGGAAATGGTTTTAAGGGCTTTTTTCCCGTTCGGTTCACTCTGATTCCCCCTCTCTCACTTCATTTAACTGAATTAATGAGCAGGTCCAGCCAGACATATTAACTTCTTGAGCACCATTATTTTGTTGTGGGAGTTAGCTTTTGTTGTTCAGTGATTATGTGGATAATTTGACAATTAATAAACATGTGTGCACTTTGAAACAAATGCTACTAAAAGATTTCTTTTGATCAAATATGAGTTAAAAGAAAGCGTAAGAGGTAAGAATATAAAGTCCGCACAGCCTTGTTGTTTTTTTTATGGTTCAAGTTCTATGAATTCTATGCAGGCAATGCTTTGCTGGGTGTAAGTTTACGTATAAATGTTCCCATAGTACTCTTCTTAATACATTTCACGCAGGAACAAACACAGTGGGATGGTGGCCTCGCACTATGACACTAGTGGGCCGAGAAACACCTACATCAGAGAGGACCTAAAGCTGTGTACACATGGTTCACCTCAGGACAGACCTGCTTACAGCACAATGTCAATGTTGGACTCCCTCTGTGCACTCTATCAAATGCACCTCTGTGCAGACAGCATGCTTCAGGCTATATCATATAGGATACATTATGGCAGTAGAAGCGGTTGAAAATGTGGCGCTTTTATTTAATAATGAAACCCAGTTGCAACAATATGCTTGCTTATTTCCATATGTTGTACATCCCCATCCGATTTACGAAATTATATGAGTTCATTCATTATTCATATCGGCGGTGGTGTTATTACCATTTCTCCCGTCAGGCTTGCCACTGACACCATAAACATTATGAAATCACAGTTGGCCCAAGGCGTTGCTGCTGCTGTGAAAAGTGGTCACAACTGACTAGTTAGCACGGGCATGCAGTACGCTGGAGACAAACACTAAATGCCATTCAAGTGACCCGTGAATTTTTAATACAAGCAAAGTGATGACAATAAGACAAGTGACAGGGAAGAAAAATTACCGCAGAACTGAATATTTTTGACACGTGCTCTGCTTCGAACTCAGAGCGGAGTTCTGTTATTACTAAGCCTTGAGCGGTACAGGAGCTACAGTTCACCCAAGCTTAATGTTAATGCAGTCCAGGTCTAGAGTGTACCGTAGTCACAACGGGACCCAATGTGCAATCAGCGGGCTCCAATTGTAGATGTCCCACTTTAAATAAAATAAAGCTAACTTCTTTTTAAAATGAATAAGAATTTCACACCACAGCAGACTTTGTCGTAAGCTAATTTTTCACAGGCTTATCGAGGCCTATTCATCACTGATCTAGTAATTACCAGAATGAGCTACAGGATAACCCCCCCCCTCCCCCTTCGTCCCCCTTTTATTCTCCTCCCAGCGATGGTCAGCCTGTAAAACCAAGATGTGTTGGCACCTTTATGATATAAATACTCACACACCCTGGGCATAAGAAAGCTGTCAACAGAACATTTGTTTTCCATTTTTCACCACCCAAAGCACTTCAAGCTGAGGGGGAAAAGGGAGACAAGGCGTTAAAAATGTACTGCAACACTAACTATTTTGCCCCTTGGTAAATTTTGGTACTTTAACAGATGGGGCTTGAATTGGTTCCCTTTTATTTAGTGCAACAGGGTCGTCCGGATTTCCATTCAACAAGCTCTCACCTCCACACATGCTTGGTTGTGGTTGGCACATGCAGATTAAATGCATAAACACACATGTAGAACATTCACACATGCTTGATTGTGTGTATGTGCTGACACACACACACACACACACACACACACATAGGCGCTGCTATTGCTGTTCTCTCTTAATGCCCATTCATCACTAAACTTTTTGCTGATTGAAAAACACAAGTGCATGTCAAGTGAACTGTAAGACAAGAGATGTCAGAGGTGCGTGATCTGACCCACGCATGGAAGTAAGCTGTTATGACCCCCCCGTCCACCCTACCGTAAATAGATCAAAGCACATCTGTTTCTGTGTCCAGCAGCCACACATCTATAATTGCAAACTGGCCTTAATGGCTCAGAGCGACCCATCAGATGCTAAGCAGTTTGGACACAGGTGATGCTAAAGCATATGAGCGGAGTGTTACCATCAGTAATCGCTGGACAGGGAATTCTCTGGAGCCACAGTGGCGGCTGTCTGGTCTCTAGTGGACTGAAATAGATATCACAACTTCAGCCCAGGGACGGAGGTCCTGAGGGGCCAGAGCTGACCACACAGCTGGGATTGAGGAGCAGTACTAGACCAATGGTCAGGGAGAATACAGGGATTACAGACTGGTGCGGAGAAACAGTTGGTTAAGACCTCTCAAGCAATGTTATGGCTGTAGAAGGTGTATTGCATTTAGCAGCGTAGTAGACACCTACCCTAACCTAAAAGAGCATTTCACGGTCTTAAATGAGGTCTAGGAGAGTCTGAGCTGGCCTTGGCTGAATGGAGTAAGCACTGAGTGACGAGAGAAGCCTCAAGTTGGCCAGTTGTCACAGTGTGACACTGATTCAGCCTAATGAGCGTAGTGCTGTCACCACACATCTGCCTCGCATTCACTTGTAGAATCTGGCAGACTCAAAACCTGCTGGAGTCACTGCTAGATGCTGGAACTGGAGACACTGTCACCTCGCTGCATCAGCACTGGTTGCCAGAAAACAAGGAACCTCACAAACCGACGTGTACTTTAACCACAGAAACAAGCTCACAGACAAGCTTTGGTTATGCATCATCATCATTCTTCCACGACTAGACTTGACCTGTAGTTGATTAGCAAAAATGAAAGTTTGAATGACTGCATAACATCTAAATATCATCATAAAATATCATTCTGTTTGTTTTTTTTTTGGCTTGCATTTACTTACTTTATTTGCTTGTAATTGTAAAACAAAAAAAGAAAATCTCATATACAAGACAAATGTTTTTGTTAATTTATTATCTTTTTATATGACCCCCGCAGTCATCAAACCTACTTTGACTTTCTCGCATGTCACAATTACATGACAGGTAAATTCTCACTCAAATGATACCCCATAGCTATCTTACATTTGTTTTGTGGCAACAAATGCCACAATGTTTTTGACTCAATTGATATGATTCAGTAGATGAAATGTTACAGTAATGATATTGGAGAGTGTGTGGTGGATATGAGCCTTTCTGTTGATCAAAAGAGACAACAAGACAACGGGAAAGACTGTATGTCCTTTAAGGTGATAATGATGATTAGGTTGTGGTGTCTCTGATCCGCAGAGGACAGCAGTTCTCCCATCTGTCTTTGCAGGCCGAGCAGCTACTCAAAAATTCCTCATGGGCATCCTCCTGGAAAATAGCACAAAGGTTTACTAAACATCATTGTGGCGGTGGCACCAATTATTGTTAATATACATCAAATAGCCTCAGCCGAGTCCAAGAAACAGACTGATCACTCCAATGACGGCAACTGTCAGTCTGCTCCCCAATGAAGAGAGCTGTTGAAATAATTAGTCCATGCCCTGTGAATAAAACAATGATACAACAGCCAAGATGACATACAAAATATGCACATTGCCTCAGATGACCTGAAAACCTGCCACGGCATGGACCATGGGACGAGGCCGCATCATTAAACGCAGCCTTGAGTCACTGGATGCAGTTGAATAAAAGCTTTGTTTAAGTGTAGTATGTATGTGTTGGGGTAACATTGGGGAAGGGGAACAGCGACCAAAAACATAGCTATCGTTGGGACGTCTTTTGTTTTGACCTTCTGTTCATGCATTTTGATCTACACACACACACATATGCTCATTAAGCTATGCTTTAAGAATTTGCTCCATTCAATTTGAAAACAGAGTGGGGTTTTTTTTTAAAGTTATATGTTAAACGTTATGTTAAACACCAAATCAGAGACAGATCATAGACTAAGAACTAATGTAAAGGAATACTAACAATATGTTTAAAGATAATACAAAAAATCAAACAAAAGCCACCAGTTGGAAATAGCTGAGACCAAGAGTCAGAGCTCAGAGACGGGAGGATTTATTTTAAAGCAGATCCTGAAGATGGTGCTGCTCAGCTGATTTTTCTGTCTCTGGTTTTTGAAACTGAAAAACTCCTACCAGAAAAGGGACACGCCTAAAACAACACTTCCTCTACATTACGGCAGTAAGAGGCAATGAGTTTGAGACTTTTCCTGTATCAACAAGTATTTGTGCATGGTGCTGAAACGTGCCCTCGGGGTGCTGCACTGTTACTGACCTGTGACCTCTGATTCACCCATGGATGGGAGGGGGCTAATTTGAAGAAGAGGATCAATAATAGATCACATAATCTTTAATAACAAAGCAATCTAAACTTTGTAAATTCTATCTTTTTAAAAAAAAATTACATATCATCATTTAAATTTTATTATTGATTGAGCTATAAACTAGCTAATTCCACCCACTGTAGCAACGTGGACACTGTTAAGATCAAGTAAAAGTGCTCAATATACAATACAAATAGTATAGCGTGATTTGTAAATGCAAATGTATTAATTTGCCCTTAGAAATTAAGCACTCTAAAATTTAATAAGAACATAGTGCAAACACAGATCAGTGATACACACAGAGACAAAGACAAGCAGTTCAAAGCTTCAAAAAAAATCTACCTGTGAGTCTTGTTGCATTGAAACTAAACAATGTAATGTCATGTTATTGAAACACTGGCAATGCAGTACTCATGTGATTTATTAATTGCAGTATTATATAATTAAATGTCAAGCAGTAGTGGAATTGTTGCATTTCTTTCTGTTCAGAATCGGGCCTTAAAATCTTGATGTGTGTTTCTTTGTGCTGCATCATTTTCTGTGTGAAGCAACAACAAAAGTTTGTTTTATTTTATTTTTTTTACAGTTTTTTGCAGAGAAACACTGAATCCCTCAGTGCGTGCAGGGCAATCAGAAGTAACTGGGCTGTGTGTGTGTGTGTGTGTAAAGTGCTGATTAAAATGATGATTATATATACCATGAGAATTTCTTAAATGTGGGTGTAAGGTAGAGTGCACAGCATGTTCCTGGGTGTGAAGTCACGAGTAAGACACCAGGCACAACGGGTCGGTGTGTGTTTCACAACCAGCTACACTAGTGTCAACACTGTGACATGTTGGATTAAGAACACTTACTATGAAATGAGGGATTGTGAGCATTCTTTAAGATGCTGTTTATAGACACCTGTAACGACTACAAACAAAAGAACACCTTTGTCTTTAGTTTATTGCTCTCGTTTTACTCTCACACCAACCAAATAAGGCAATAAGCAGCTTTCGCCTTTGTGAAAGCGAGTGGTTTCGAAAGTCTCGGGCTGAAAAACAACAAATAGCTCATCAGTGATAAAGATGACAAGCATGAAGCAAAGTGTGAACTGAGAGTCTTCACGCGAGTGTGGTGGAGCAGTGGGCCTGAGCAAGGGTAGGCGACGGCTGATGCATGGGGGGAGATGGTGATGATGAGAACAGACACGAGCCACATGAGGCCCCCTGACAATGCAGGAGTCCCCTGCGGTATGTCCAGCAGTCTTCTTATGGGCACGCACACACACTTACCCTTACAGACACACACACACACACACACACACACACACACAGTGGTGCATTAAAGTAGATGCACAGTAGTGATTTTAATACAGTGATTTTGTGAAAACAAAACAAAATAAAAAACAAGATTAAATGTAACTCGAAAATGGTAAATAATAAAAAAAAGTGTTTGAAACCTGAAACATTTTGTTTTTTTCACTATGAATGGCACTGTATTATTATTTGTTTTCTTTCTGATTCCTAATGATTGCACTCCCTCTAGTGGCATTATGTTTTAATGCAGTAAACCCTGGAATTTGTTTTATATACACACACACATATATATATATAATACATACAAAAGTTTTGTGCGTGTATTTAAATAAAAAGACGTTGTTCACTGCAACACAATAACATTGCTTGTGTTTGGCTGCTGAATTGGCTGACAGCACCACAGTAAAGTTGGTTGAAGACTTAAATATAAGCTGTGTGGGGGGAGTTTCATACACAATTCATTTTGGCAGCAAAAAACATCCCAAATCTGGTTAGGCACCATTTGTGGAACCATGCTGGCTATTCCACACATGTTGTGGACACCAGAAGTCATTCCCAGTTTGCCTCAGCGACACACCACTGGTCCCCCTCCACCATGAGGGTGCCTTTAAAACGATATGCCTTCTGGGGTGTTCTTTTTACGGGCTGCAGTTGCACCATTGACTATTGTATAATTCTCTTCAAATCCGTTTGTCCCCCCACCTTCTTCCCTTTTTTTTTTTAGCCCACCGCTGACTTAACCAGAAAAAGGTCACATTTCTCAGAAGTGACTTTCACGCATGTTCCATGCTGGGTCGTCACTTTCAATTCTCTAACACCTTTTTATATCAAACACCCATCAACCCAGAAAACCGCAAATACTACTGCACTGGTGTAATATACAGATGCAATACTGCAAAAGAAAATGTATCATTCACACGGCTCTTTTATAAACTTTAACAAGTTAGAAAATCTACAAGAAGGTCTAAGAATGGGGCATTTAAAAAGCAAAAGTGAAACATCTTCTTCTTTCCATGTCCTCATGTGCTCCTGCAGTACCCTCGGGACACCCAGTGAGCGCTCGACAAATGACAGTCTTTTTTCCAGTACACCGTTCAGATGGTACAAGATGTTTAACTCTGCGAAAAAAAAATGTAATGGAGCATGAAATGTGGGCCTGAAGTGCAGCAGGCTCTGAAGCTGCAGGTGACATTGTCTACATGAAGCTCTTATTGTGACCTAAGTGAGCTGTATTATAACTGCATTTGACTGGTGACAATTAGTGACCTTTAGCCTATCCAGCAGCCATCCATTTCAATTACACCAACCTGGAAAGCTTTGAGGCAAGAGAGAGACGAGAAACTGCAGCCAGCGTACTGGTAAACACTGTACTGTGCTGCTAGTCTTGTACTGATTTGATATAATTAATCAGACTCCTGGTACATGTGCTGAATCAAATTCTGCATTTCAAATGAGTGTTTAAGAATAAATCTATTTAATGAATATATATTTATCCTTGATAGACTGTGTCAATGTGAACTCCTCAGAACAATTGATCACGTCTATAAAATGACGAGTGTTTTCTTTTTGCCATTTGTAGTTATCACTGAAATAACATGTTGTTTGCCAACTGAGTCTGTTTGGTTTGCTGAAATGAAGCTGCTTCATCTTCCTTTGACTCTTTCGCTGTGCCGTAACTATTCTCAGAATCTCAGGTTTTCCAGTTTAGATTGTGCACATATTTCTCGTCTTGTGTTGGTGGTTGGTGATGTATATGTCGATGTGACATTCTAGAAACTGTTAGTGATTCATTCACACATCACAGGATTGTGACGATTTTTTTTTTTAAAACAAGCACCAGCAATACTTCAGTTTCCTACTATATCTTCCATCAGCTCTACCTCAGTCCTTCCTGCCTTCACCTCAGCTACATGAGCACAAACTTGAGAAGCCTCAGAAGTAGAAGTATAATATAAAACCTCACACTCTATCACTCCATCTAACCTTTAGCAAACGCATGCATGCTGCACTTACTGCATGCAGTAGTATGAAGGCTTTTTATTTTATTTTTTTATTTTTTTATGGAACTATAGCCACTGCATATTACACATTACATTACTTTCATTTAGGAGACCAAGCAATTTAACAATAATACCAATACAATAACAGTCTGCAAGTACATTCAGATGTATGCATATACATGTGTTAAACAGCAGCCACATTAAAATTAATATGTCATGCACACACGCACACACACACACACACACACACACACGTTGGGTTACCATCTCTTCAGGAGACATTACATTTACATTACAACTAAACCAAAACTTACAACCTTAACCGTAACCACCTCATGCCAGCATATCTAACCCTAAACCACTTCTACCACCAACCGAAAAAAACCCAACATTTTATCGTTTGGGGACATGTGTTTTGTTTCCTATTGCAAAAGCCGTCTCCAATCAACTGGTCCTCTGTCTGGTGTGTATGTCTGAAAGTGACTTAAGTAATACTCACACGCATATGCACACTGGCATGCACCCACACACACACACACACACACACACACACACAGAGAAAATGTTCTCTAAGTAACTGGATCTTGTGTGTGTGAGTCTATCCGTACAACTGAAACAACTGTACAACTGAAATAACAAGTGGAAGCTAATGCACATGAAGAGATAAAGAGAGAGAGATGTAAGATATTTGAGGGTAAATCACATTAGTTACAGAATTGTCAGTAAGACAGCTTGTGGTTTCAGTAAGATATCAGACACACGTATGATGTCAAAAAGGAGAGGTGGGATTTCAAACTTCATACAACGTGTTCAGAGGTATTTCAACCATCACCACTCAATTCACAACCAGAACCAGCACACCAAGAGTAAATGAACTTGACTACCCTCTCTCTTATTGTAAGTAGTCTTTACAATGATGATCATTATAGACTCCTTTGCTTATGCACACTTGTTTCCTCCTGCCTGTAATGATTTATCATTTGCAGTGTAATCCTTTTTCCCCCCCACAGTGACAGGGCAGGATGGCTGTCGATAACATCACTCAGGACTCCGCTGAAAGCTCTCCAAATCAGACCAGTTGTGATGTGTTTGTCTACCAGAAACTTTCAGCGGTCCTCTTCCCTATTTTCTACTCTGTGGTTTTCGTCATCAGTGTGTGTGGCAACAGTTTGGTTCTCTACGTGATCTGCCAGAGAAAACAGAAGTTCAACTCCACCTCCATCTATCTGGTCAACCTTGCAGTATCTGATACCCTGTTCACACTGGCTCTACCAGGCAGGATTACCTACTACATCCTGCAGTATGACTGGCCCTTTGGTGACCTCCTCTGCAGACTGACCACTCTTCTCTTCTTTGCAAATACCTATGCAGGTATATTTGTAGCATTTATGTGTGTCCACATTAGGTTCAGATAACACTTTTTCTGTTGAAAAATGTAACTACCCAGCCTATTTTGGCCCAGATTCATAACCTATGTTATTCCTGTCATCTGTGAAAATGATTTATTTGTATGTTTCTTTGTCTGGCTTGTATGTGTTAAGCACTGTATTGCAAATCCATTTTGTTTACACCAGGCATCGGCTTCATGACTTGTATCAGCCTGGACCGATATCTGGCCATGGTGCAGCCACACCGGCTGCAGTGTTTGCGGAGCGTGCGGGTAGTTCGCAGGATCTGCTGTGTGGTCTGGGCTCTGGTGTCTCTTCAGGTAGCTCCTCTGCTTTTCCGCAGCATGCTCCATAAAAAGCAAGGGAGAAGAACCTGCATGGAATACTTTGATTTCGAGGGCTCCCGTTTCACACCTTATCTTCTGCTTCTGGCCTGTGTTGTCTCTTTCTGCTGTCCATTACTCATTATCATGGGCTGCTATGCCAAGATCAACCTTAAGCTGCGGACTGCAGCCAAGCAGAACTCTGTGACTGGCCGATCAAGGAGGAATCACAGGGCCAACACCATCATTCTCCTCATCCTCCTCACCTTCATCATATGCTTCAGTCCTTACCACCTCAATGTTATGCAGTTCATGTTCAGAAAGACACACCACCAGGCAACCTGTGAGGAGCTGAAGGCCTTTAAGTTGTCCTTACAGGTAGGTATTGTTGTCGTCGTATTAGATTTACAACATTCCCCATCAATTATTCTCCTCATAATCCTTCTCTTCCCCGCAGATTACAGTTTCACTAATGAATTTCAACTGCTGCTTGGATCCAGTCATCTACTTCTTTGCCATTAAGACCTACAAAAAGCGGGTGATGAGCCTGTTTAAGGACTATCTGTATGCTTCTGGTGCCTCTTCCAAAATAACAGCTGAGAACAGCAGCAGCAACACCTGAAACTTCAGCTTGAGGTCACATGCGGTGCACCCACATACAAACCTAGTTTTTCTCTGTTGAACTCAGAAAGGCCACAGAAATGTTTTGCCTCTCATTTTGGTAATCTTTGGAAATGAGTAGTATCTTTCACTTACAATGTTGTGACATTTGTGCGTGTACATATGCAGTAGATGTAGATGTAAACACAGAAAGTGTGTCAGATTTACAGTTTAACAAAAATGTCTCTTTTCTGTTTAAAAACACTGTATACAGTTTAAAATTCTTCCATATCTATTATATTTCTCTTACATTATGGTGCATCATATTGCGTCTCTTATTCTTATTGTCATTCTTGTTAATATGTGTGTGTGTCAATGTCCGTCCACAATGCAGTAGATGTCTCTTTGCTTGAATGTGCATGTGTGTAGGGTGAACACACTGCCCTAATCTAGAAAATAAACTTGGTATTTTTGTGAAAATACTGTGTGTTTAAATGCAATAACAGAAACTTTCACTTCCTTCATGTGAACAAAAAACACACACGTCAACTTATGCTGCAGTTATAAGAATGTAGCAGTGTATGTGTAAATGATTTTATATTGACTTTAATATAATTTTGGGTATGCCGTATAGAGTGCATGTGACACATATCATACCGACATCTGTGTAGGAGGGCACAGATAAACACCAACACCACTTCCTCACCTACCTTTCCTGCTCCGCCTCACAGGCCTCATTCCTGCTGGGTCCCAGATCTTTGTGTGTGTGTGTGTGTGTGTGTGTGTAAGCAGGTGCAGATCTGTTTATAGTGCACTATGTGCTCATTTTACATGTACATCTCGTTTTTTCGGAAATGGTGCCTTGTGGTTTTGCATAGAAAGTATTGTGTACAAATATAGCCATGAAGAAATGAATGGACTGGTTTGAATGATTACTGATAATGATGATGATGTATTTATTGATTGATTTACTGTACCATGCCAGAGGGAAATTGGTTTGCAGTGTGGACACAGAATTTATTTTGGCCAGTTGTCCTTTAAAAAGTGACATAATATATCATAATATCAATATCATAATGTATCTCAAGAGACTTTCGAGTTAAATAAAGGTTATAAATATAAATATAAATAATAAATATAATATAAATAAATATGTTGCTTCTTACTAATGAATCAAAGTGTGTCCAGATCAGATCAGTGTGTGTGTGTGTTATATTACATATTACATCATACAACAGTATGTGCTTTGGTGATTAAAAACAGATCTGATGTTGAACAAAAGTTCTGGATCTGCAGGTCTGCATTTATCATGACTTTGCTTTTTAAAATAAATGAGAAATACCTTCATCTTACAGCTTTTTTAGAAACATATATCATTTTTTAAATATATGATTACTAGTCCATTATATGCATTTGCAAAATTCATAGAACAGAACAGCAGCATATAGTGTGTGTTTGGGTATTATTTAGACCTGTGTATTAGTTAGTGTGATTTCTTTCCTCTTGGTTTGAACAATCTTAAACCAAGAGCTGGCTTCATCAGAAAAGGAGAACAGCAGGACAATGCCCTGTTTTTTTTACACATTGCATATTTACACATACAGACCCAAAAACATTAAAATACTGTGAAGAAATCATCATTTGCTTCTCCAAAAAAAAAAAAAAGAAAAAAAAAAAAAGAAATTAGGATCACATCAAATCAATCAAAATATGGTGTTTTCAAAACAATATGTCAGTCTTCAGTACTTGGTTGGGAGTCCCTTTGCCTTCATCTTCATCAGCCTTGATTCTTCTTTGTTTTTGGGGTCTGGTGCCCATCATTTTCCTTGAAAATAGCCCATAGATTCTCAAATGGGGTTTAGGTCTGGCGAGTTGGCTGACAAGTCAAGCACTGTGATGGCGTGGGCATCAAACCAGGTTTTGGTGCATCTGGTGGTGGCCAGGAGACAGGTCCTGCTGGAAGATGAAGTTTGGGTTCTGTTCCTCACCCGTCTTCCTTCAAACTCTTGGACCTTGATTCCTGAATGAAAGGCACACTTTACTTTCATCAGAAAAGAGGACCTTGGACCACTGGCCAACAGTCCAGTCCTTCTTCCTGCTTGGCCCAGTTGAGACGCTTCTTACGTTGGCTCAGGCTCAGAAGTGGGATGACCGAGGAACCCGTCAGTTGCAGCCCATCTCCCGGATGCATCTGAGTGTGTTGGCTTTTGAAGCTGTGACTCCCGCCTCCTTCCATTCTTTCTGGGTGTCTGTCTGATTCTTGAATCCTTTCTGTTTGATAATCCGCTGAAGCCCACAGACATTTTTGGATTTTGCTGGTGCATCTTCTCCTGCTACATTTTGCCGTTCCACTACACTTTCCATTGATATGCTTGGACACAGCGCTTGAACCAGCCAGCCTCCTTAGCTATGAACTTTACCCATCCTATGGAGGGTATCGATGATGGTCTTCTGGCCAGTTGTCAAGTCTGCAGTCTTCCCCATATTGAACCAAACTAAGACATGTTAACCAAACTGTTAACAATAACTATTCTTAAAGCTAAACATAATACAGCTACATTTACTGTTATATTACCGATTGTTCTTTCATTTTCTTCAAGATATTCATTTTAATATACACATGCAGGAGGTAAATATTATTAGAGATTAGAGGTCATATTTGGTGTGATCTGCAATTATCATTTATTTCGTTGTATATTTGATCGTGCAGTCCGTTAGTATGTGTGTCAGAAGCTGACAGTGACTGAGTAACAGAGCATGTATCAAGTTTTACTGTTCACTGTTTTTTGTTTTTTTTTACTTATTTCTAGGGGGAATCTGTTTCTGAAGGAGCAGTTAAGACGTTGCTGCCATCCTGTGACATGATTAAGTTACAACACAAGTCTTATGTGTGGTGTAAACAAGTGCCAAGTGTTAACCTTTGACCTGTATAGCTCTCCTTTACCTCCCTCAAAAAGCTGCAGTAATTTTCAGCTGCCAGAAGGTAACGCTGTTCATTAAATATGTGGCAACAGATAATGACTTGTTACGTAAAGAGAAAAAATTATGAAGTATTTTAAATGTACCTAACATACTGGAACATTGTTGCAGAGCTTATTAACATATATGATTTAAAAACCAGACAAGTACAGTTTACAAATTATTGTTTTATTTCAAATGAAACACTGGCTAACATAACTTGTGGACTCATGTTCACCTGCAGCTACATGTTACAGATGTATTTATGTTTACATTCTTATGTTTTTGCATACACACATCCATGAAATGAAATGAAATGACATGAATTCTATTGTACTTTGTAGTAGTTACTTGTATTTATTATTTATATATGATTTCTGTTTTATATATTTATTATAATTTCTTACTATGTAAGAAGTATAAAGTGCAACCACGATCTAAACCACATGCAGACACCTCTTATCACAATAGTACCATATTCTATCACCATATATGTGCAACGCGTATGTACAGTACTCTCTAAATGTAGCTTGCATTCATAAAAATGTACACAAGTTATCATGCTATATTCAGCCTTGAAAAAGGTACTGTATAAAATCATAATGTTTTCATTTTGTCTGCCACAGGAGCACATATTTTCATCTTGGTACCTCAAAGCATTTCAGAGATTTATTTACTCCAGCCAGCTGTGTAACACAGTGATGAATTTAGAAATGTACAATTGCTGTGAAATTTGGTCACAAATTAAAACTAAACTGGTCACTATTAAATTCATCCCCCCCTGCCTCCTGGCAAGAGACATATCAATTAGAGCATCAGTTGAATGCTATAATAGACCCACAACCTTCTTCCATGGCAGATCAAGTACACTAATGAATATTTCAACAGGTACGGCTCAAGAGGATTTCCTTTTGAGGTTTTCATTCTCAACTTCCTTTACAATGTACAGGATGTGCAGAACATCGATTAGTATCTAATACTCTGCCACTGTCACAGTTTTTTTTTAAGTTAGGATGTTGTATTGTTTATTATCATCATATCACTGTAATCATTTATTGATACTGTGCATTAAAAAGTAAAAGAACAGAGTGGAAATATATTGCAGGTGTCTTTCTCCATTGTCTTCTATGAATAGTCACAGTACAACACCATGTGTGTTGTACTGTCAGTGATGGGAGTGATGTGTGTGATACCCTGTGAGTCACAACCACGAGGCCATGAGGAAGTTAAACTGCTTCCTCTGCCTACACTGCCGGACTTGTTTTGAACAAAAAAAGGTTGTGATGAATTAAAAAAAAGGAGATTATTAGTCTAGCATTCAGAAAGATGATCAACATGATGCTTCAAATGTTGTACCATTGCTGGAACGTACGAGTAGTTACTATTTAATGTTAGTAGTAAGATATTTCTAGAAAAAGAAAAAGTTATTATATTATTATATTATTAAAATCATCATATCCTGTAGCTGAAGATGTTTTGCGGATGGGAGTTCAAATCTGTGAAAACCGCAAGATACCAGTTAGTACATATTGAAATGAAATGAAACCACGCTGCATATTATCATAAGCTTAAATAGGTCTTAGGAAAAAAAAAAAAAAAAAAAAGTCCAGTTGCTTACAACTTAACTCCTTTGACTACAGTGACCTGGATGAGCGAGATTTTTCTGACAGTCATTCTGAGACAAAAATGTCAAAACAAAGGTGTCAAAACTGACACAAGGGGGAAGTTGCTGTCTTTCATTTCCATGATCTTAAGAGATATTGATCAGAAAAAAAAAAGTCTGAATTTAAAGCAAAACTTGTCAGATAGAAATGTAATGTAGTTGTTGTTAAAAAAAAAAAATTTACTTTGGAATTTGGAAAACAGGTGTATAAATCTAGCTGGGCGTTTAACAAAAACAACTGTGTATAGTGCAGCTGAAGCCACATCCTCCCATGAGTGAACACATGGCATAACAGCTACTAGATTTTTTAGCCCTGATACACATCACAGAGGAATTCAACCCACTAGCTGCATTAGCCACAAGGTCAAATTAAACATTGCATATGATAGTTTGTATGTCTCTTGACAATACTAGTGCGTGTCATCAGGAGGTGTTTCAAAACTTTGTGTACGTAATAGTTTGAAAGGTTAAGAAAGAGAAAAGAGAAATATTGTCACATACAGGCAGAGCGAGAGAGAGAGAGAGAGAGAGCGAGACAGGGGGAAGCACAGGATATTTTGTCACTGTGGCAACATAGTGTAACAGATTTGGATCTGTAAATCTATATGTCATGCTGTTCTCAGGGTAGTGTGGGCAGGATAGCGTGTATAATTGAAATAAACCTTGGACCAGAAGTTTCATCTACTGACTTCAGGAGGGGTTGAATCTGAGAAACACATAAAAAATACATCTTTAAGGTAAGTTTCTTTTTCTTGAATCTTTCACAGTGACTTTGATCTTTCTTTCTTTCCAAAAGCCAATCACAGTGATACAATATTCATGATGCCCGGTGCAAACTGTTTCTGAGGTACAAAGAACGTTTGGTGTTGATGTTGTTGACTCATTCTCACATTCGCACACACATTCATGTAATGATGGCACAAGCCACCATACAGCGTGCCTGCTGCACACCAGGGGGATCTAAATATCCACACACACACACCCATGGGATAGTCTTCAGCAGTGTCTTGTCACTTCAACACGTGGGAGATGCCGGAAATTGAACCACCAATCTCCCGATTAATGAACAATTAATAATCGGGATGGATGATTCCTATTAATGTAACTCCGAGCCCCAAAGACTTTGTTTGCTATGTGGTTCATTTCATACAAAGTCCATTTTTATTTTTATTGCTAATTATATGATTATTTAAAGCGTTCTGATATATTTTTTTTCTGGATGAATGATTTTAGAAAAATTTAACTGTTTCAGGAAAGGTACCTTTTTTTTGGCAGATTTTTTTTTTTTTTTTTTGCCATTTGAAGATAGGGCAGCGTCAGGAAGCTGACTTCCTCATACAAAAGTCTCTCAACACCAGGTTTTTTGCTGTGTGAAAGTTAGTGTGTTGCAGTGGTGCATTCAGACCCTCAGCAAAGTCCTGCTATTGTTCACAGACTTCCTTCATATCATTTTTCACTACAAACAGCATGAGCGAAGAGTCATGTCCTGCCTGTGAGTCAAATACACTTTTAATACAGCCTATTAACCCATTCATTAGTGGCTGAATGGGTAAATAGGCTGTAAATGGACGATTTCTTTCTTTACTCTCCTCTTCATGTACAAACAAGTTGAAAATGTACTTCAAATTATGAATAGTATCAGGCAACCTTGTGGCAGATAATTAAGTATGTCTTGATATGTCAAACTACAAAATGAAAAGGGCATGAAAGTTATTTCCCCAATGATTAGTGGTAGTTCTTGTTTTAATCTTAATCTTGAATATGTTATGTTTACCTTATGTTTACACAACTGTGAAGGTGTGGTGCCCTGTGCAAAGGTTAATAAAACCGGCAGAAACAGTGAAGTTTAAAGAACCACAAGGTGGCACCACACACCACGGAAACAACTCAGAACTCTGCTGAGAGTTCATGCGCTTGAAACACAAATTATTTTTTTATTTTTTTCCATTGTACATTTTCCATTTCCAAAGAGGACATTAAGGTAGTTGGTGTGAGAGAAGAGGATACAGAAGACAGGGTTAGATGGAGGCAACTGATTGGCTGTGGTGAACCCCTGAAAGGAAAAGAAAAAGATTTTTATTACAATTCAGAGAAAACTATTTCTATCAATGAATGCATCTCTTTTCTGTTATTTTAAAATGTAAATGAGTGTAAATGAACACTTTTAAGTCTTTTGTGCCTTACATGACTTAAAATTACAGGCTGTGTGGAAATCAATAATGAGAACTAACATATCTTCTTCTAACTTCCTTTTTGAAAACATATATCTGAAAATCTGCATGTTCTGGTTAACAGTTTCATTTCAACATAGACTCAGTTTCGTTGTTTCTTTTCAAATAGACACAAGATGTAAGAATGTGTTTACTTTATCATAACGTGATTCACATTTTCTTGATGACCTTTTTTGATAAGAGAAAACAAAAACAAACAAAGAGAAAACAAAGAGTAAAGAAAAGAAAAAAAAGTGCACATTGAAATGAATTTAACAAAAACCTTAACAGATTTTATGTTCCTTTTTGCAGTGACTGGTTCCTTAAATATCAAGATGGTAAACCTCTCGTCCACCAATAACGACTCTACCTGCAATACTTTATATGCCCACCGGGACTATGCCAAGGTCCTGATGCCTCTTTTATATTGCATCGTATTCCTTGTGGGGCTGTCCGGAAACTGCCTCGCCCTCCATGTCATCCGTCCCAACCTTAAGAAGATGAACTCCACCACCTTGTACTCACTCAACCTGGTCGTTTCTGACATCCTCTTCGCCCTCTCTCTTCCTGTGAGGATTGTCTACTACGCCATGGGCTTCCACTGGCCTCTGGGCGAGGTTACGTGTAAGATCTCAGGCCTCATCTTCTATATCAACACATACGCAGGGGTCAATTTCATGACCTGCCTCAGTGTAGACCGTTTCATTGCTGTGGTCCTGCCGCTGCGCTTTTCCCGATTCCGGAAAGTTAGTAACGTGCGCCGTATTTGTGTTGGCGTGTGGTTGCTTGTTCTAGCACAGACCCTCCCCCTGCTCAGCATGCCCATGACCAATGAGGAACTAGATGGCTCGATCACCTGTATGGAATACCCCAACTTTGAGAAAGTCGACCATATTGCCACTATTCTGATTGGTGCTGTCTTTCTTGGTTATGTCATCCCTGTGGTCACCATCCTACTGTGTTACTCCGTTTTGTGCTCCAAACTCCACATCACAGCCAGGACCAACCATTTGACAGAAAAGTCCGGCCGGCACCGCAAGGCCATCGGTGTGATCTGCTGTGTCTCTCTGGTGTTTGTTATCTGTTTTAGCCCCTACCACATCGACATCCTGCAGTACATGATCCGCAAGCTGACGTCAAGCCCCGATTGTGTTGATCTCACAGCCTTTCAGGTGTCGCTGCACATCACTGTGTGTCTGATGAACCTCAACTCCTGCTTGGATCCCTTTATCTACTTCTTTGCCTGTAAGGGCTACAAAAGGAAACTCATGAAGCTGCTGAAGCTGCAGGTCAGCATGTCCTTCTCCAGCGCAGTGCGGAGCTCACAT
Organism: Pampus argenteus; assembly: GCA_036937835.1. Taxonomy (NCBI): domain Eukaryota; kingdom Metazoa; phylum Chordata; class Actinopteri; order Scombriformes; family Stromateidae; genus Pampus; species Pampus argenteus. Next base: position 15,356,097 of record CM072872.1, on the reverse strand, counting down.
GAAGGCTCCTCCAAGGACGTTGCTGATGGCAACAAGATCCACCTCACCAGTTCGATTTTAGGTACAACCAGCGAGAGACTCACAGAGAGGAGATTACACCGGTACGAGTAAAACTGAGGAACCGAGGATAACACAATTTGAGACAAACCTTCATGTCTCAGTCGATCAGGCCAAGTCAATTTGTGTCTCAAACTTATTGTTTTGAACATTGAAATGGACTCATACCATCATGGACTCCAAGCTGCAACATCTGGATCCATTCAGCAGAAATTCAGTTGCATTGGACCAGATGTCTTTACACAAGGGAAGGATTATAATAAAACATCAACAGAATGACTGAATTTTAAGAGGAAAAAACCCAGCACCTCTTGTACTGTATATATTTTCTAATATTAGTGACTCACAGAGACTGTTAGCTAAGGAAAAGAAGCATGCTTGCCAGTAACCGGAGCTATGGTGAGCTAGGGCCTAAAGCAGAGCACGTTGGAAGAAGACTGTCAACTAATAAAGAGCTGGAAGAGATATTATTGGACATCAACAAGTTGACATGAAGTAATACCCACATGCAAGTTACACTGCCTTTGCTGATTGAGAAAATGGTGACTGCTTAGTATGTATGTTAAGAGTTATATTCCTAAAAGCGGTATAGTGATGTGAGATGTGATGCAGAAAAAATATATCCGGTATATGTTTTTGTATGTAGGAAACGGTGTTGTTGAATGTTGTGATCGTACCTCTGAATCACAGTCTGCTTTTTACTTCTCACCTCCTGAAGTATCCATCATTAAGTCTGAAAATATTTGAATAGTATCAAAAATAAATAATACTCTCAAATGTGCAAGAGTGAGGGTCATTATATCATCTTCTCGTCTCATGTTTCAATCACCATCTTTTCACTTTACCTGAAAACACCAATACCAATACAATAAATTATTGCTTTATCTATCCAGTGGACTTCTTAGAATGTTATTCATATGTGAGGAACTATTACTGTCCAAGAAAATTACATTTATGTGCTTGAAATGAGCCTTTTACCATCTCAACCATTTCTGCAACTCCCAGAATTCACTGAGAGGACCATGTAATGAGATCAGTCATGGTTAGTGTTGATTACTATTACTCTGGGCGTGCCTCAAGGATCCATCTCAGGTCCTGTATTGTTATTAAGTCCTCAGTTTATGAGAAGTACAAATACTAGTGTAGGAATTAGAGTTGAAACAATTAGTCGATTAACTGAATTGATAATTGAGTAATTTTTCAAGTCTTTTCTTTCTCACAAGATAGTAGACTCTTGGCTGGACAAAAAATAAATAAATAAATAAAACTTTAAAACGTTAGTCTAGCTACTTGTAAACACTACATTTCTGACATATAATTACCATCTGCTTTATCACTCCACTTTTTCTATCATCTGATTTCTTTAGGAGTTAAGGTGATAGTTAAGGTGATTGTTTTAAAGGAAGATGAAATTAACACAAAGTATCTACACTTCTGAAACCTGGCAGATTCAGTGGCATAGATCACCTCAGTAGTTTTCATTTGAATAACTTTTGTCTGAATTTCTTTTGACTTAACTTTTAAATTAAAGCAGATATGAATAAAGATAAAAAAGAACATTTTTGGAAAACTTAAAATATGAATACTGTAACAATTATAATAGTATCATCTTACATGCAATAATAGGAAATGAAGTATCCTAAGACAAAAAGAAACATACTAGGGTACAGACTGCTGCCTGCAAGAAAGTTTTAGTGATTATTTACAGCCTCTAGAGGACAGTGTAGTCCAGAGTAAGAGATGAGAATAAAGAATATTAAACGGTCTGTACACTAAATCTGAATATTGACAAACATAACAAAAGAGGATCAATTCATCTTTCATTTAAATATTGTTCTTTGACAGTTTGATAAAATGTCACAATGGCAGTGTGGAAATGATTTAATTGGCAGGTAAGGGAAGCACAATAAGACATAACTTAATGGTGTCAGATCTGTAAGGATATATATTATGCACATATATATTTTGTTATATAGGTGAATAACAAAGGACTTATTATGGAGTGGAGGACTGAGTGAAGCAACCACATAACAAGTATCAAAGGGAGGAAAACATCACACAGACTGTTGTCATAACAACATATTGCAGTGAACACAAAGTACCATCTGGTATGAGAGTTTTAAGACACATCGAGAGGACAAGGCGATAGATAATTATTTCCCAGGAATAAGAATTAGACTGAATGAGCAGACTCCATATGAACGCTGCGCTGACAAAATACAGCAAAACAAAATCACCGGCATCAAAGTGAACCAACTCAAAAAATCTGCATCATCAAAGCAAACACGTCAAAATCGATATGACCTCTTATGGAGGTCGAGTGGACAATGGGGTGAGGTCACAAGGCAAGAAGAGAAAGAAGAGAAATGCTGTACGATGTGGGGAAGTGTGATTTACACTCTCTGTTTTATAAGATCTATAATGGAAATTAAAAAAAACACCAGTTAGGAGATCAGGGGGAAGAAGTTTTGATTGGACAATGTTCTTTGAGTCAAAATGTCCTAATTCATAGTTGTTACCAGCTCGCACGCACATTAATCACACACATTAATCTGTATTCAATCCAGGTCCAGACTGACCTTGAGTGTTTCACCTGAGGTATGCACTCTGCATCTATTAAGTCGGCGTGGTGTAAAACCATCTCACAGCATCAGCGTGAAGTGTCTATTACCGCCGTCTTATTTCCTGTTTATATGGCAACTGCCTCAACATCCTGTTTTTAATTACTTCTCTCCTGCAGCAGATGCTTCTCACAGCAACCTGCTGTGGATTACTCCCCTGAGAACTAATGTGCTGTGACAGACCCCACTTTTCCAATCAATAACTCGCCCTAAATCTGCCATCTCTCTGCCTGCCAAACACACTCCCACTTCTAATGGCACATCATTTTCTTTAAGGGGTTGTAATTGAAGACTGTGGAAAGTTGTAGCCCTTTGTGTTCCAACTACGTAGATACTGTAAAGGAATCTATTGAACAGAAACTACAGCCACGCACAGTCTACACAGGAAGTGATGGGGGCTTTACACTGTGTTCAGCCTCACCACCATTTCCAGCACATTACCCTTCGTTGAAAACATTCACTTCTCTGTTTTGGCTGTTAAAGCAGAGTGCTCACATAAATCGCTGTGCCGCTTCATAAACCTGTTGGCCCAAGATTGTTGAGATGTTTGTATGATTTCTGTGGTAAGTGTACTCTTTTATTTTTTCAGGCAAGCTTATTTGATCACTTTGACCTTTGAGATGGAAAAAAAACAAACAAAAAAAACCACATGTCATTTCGGCCGAGTGGTGTTTTATAGGCTGCTTTCTTTACAGCGTGTGTGTTGTGAAAGAGTTTTGGTTTTAAATCACCACATTTGGTTTATCTTTATAGTGGTACAGTTTCCTTGCATTAGATAATCAATCAACATTCTCGAAAAACATTCAGCGCAGCGGATACAACGCAAAACAAAGTGAATACATACATGTAAAAAGTCACATGATTTCTTATCAAGACGAAGCATCGTAAAAACAAAACAATCACTTCCACATTTTGTAATTTTACCACAGACCACCATTATTATTACACGGTGTAATTCATATACTGTATATCTATATATATATATGTTGTTATATTGAATTATAGATTGACGTATCCAGGCAAGATCTCTTCATCATCTTCTGTCTTTCACAGTGCAGCTGCACAGCTTTTAAAAATAAGTATTCAAATGAATGAACAGTTCTGCAAACTGTGAAACGCAGACGCGTACATATTTAGAAGCAGCCTTCGGGTATTTCATGGAGTCTTTTTCATTCTTCTTTTGTTGTTGTTGTTTTTTTATTGTTTTTATTTTTCTAGAGATTATTTTTCGAGTAGATTTCAAACTTGCGGACTAATGAGAGATTATTTCTACATAATGTTCAAAAGTAAATAGTCTTATTTCAGTCAACAGTGCAATCAAAGAGCACATCTCTTTTACAACTTTTCTGCAGTATTTGTGTAGCCGATTGCTCAGTTTAGATTGTATTAATTTCATTTGTACTGCCTTCCATATAGACATTAAAACTTTTTTTTTCTCTTATCAAGACCTCACTAGAAACACATGAACTCGAAACACAAGTGAATTAATTGGACTTCAACTGAAAACATGTCAAATAAATATCAATATATATATCAATATATATATATATTGCTATTTATACTGTATTATACTACATACTGTTACTTACTAACCAATGTTTTTTTTTCTGCTAAATTATTTAAGTTACAGCATGAAGCAGGATCTAAACTTCTCCAACATGTCTGTGGTGTCCAGTGCTGTGAGGCAACAACAGGGCCTGGTGGAGTACCGCATAGCAAGCCTGGTCTTCTACTGCTTCATCTTCATCATAGGAGTCACAGTCAATCTCTCTGCTTTATGGGTGTTTGCCCTCACCACCAAGAAGAGGAACTCAGTCACTGTCTACATGATAAACGTGGCGGTGGTCGACCTCACCTTCATCCTACTGCTTCCTTTCAGGATGGTTTATCACCAGCAGGACTACTGGCCCTTTGGAGATTTTTTTTGCCGGATCAGTGCGGCTCTCACCATCTTCTACCCCTGCATGGCCCTGTGGCTGTTTGCTCTGATCAGTGCTGACCGTTACATGGCCATTGTCCAGCCAAAGCATGGCAAGGAGCTGAGGAATGTCCCTAAAGCCGTGGTGGCGAGCCTCGGGGTTTGGTTCATGACTCTGGGCAGCACTGTATCCCTGCTCTTCCTTCAGCACGACCCCGATCGCGTCTCCAACTTCACCACCTGTGTCAAAATGCAAGACGTGGTCTACCTGCGCCATGAAAACCTCGTGAACTTTGTGCGGCTCATCTTCTTCTTCCTGGTCCCCATATGTATAATGATTGTCTGCTATATTGTCGTTGTAGATAATCTGATCCATGGCCGCACCTCTAAACTCAAACCTAAAGTGAAACAGAAGTCCATCCGGATTATAATCACACTTATCATCCAGGTGTTGGTGTGTTTTGTGCCTTTCCATATCTGCTTAGTGCTACGTTTGCTGGAGACACACACAGGAGATGGGGGATTTAGCACATGGGCAGTCTTCACCACATTTCTGATGAACCTGAGCACAGTCTTAGATATCATTCTGTACTACATTGTCTCCAAGCAGTTCCAGGACAGGGTGATCAGTGTGATTCTGTACAGGAACTATTTGCGAAGTGTGAGACGGAAGAGCAGGCACACGCACACAGGCAGCATCCGATCAATGAGCAACCTGACCGGCGCGATGATATGAAGAAACAACGACCATCACTTCCATGTCGAACAGCGCCTTGATATGTTCTGTGCACGCTTTCAGAACAATGTAACACTGAACGCTTCACTGTGTACGTGGTTCATTATCAAAAGGATCAAAACTTGCAATTAATTTCCAAGGTGTAATTTACACTCACAGTATGGGTGTGCTGCTGTTGTGGCAAAAACATCTGTGTTCAGAGCTGATTGACTCACCCATGAGACTTGAAATGTTTTCTGTGCATCTTTGCTCTGGCAGACAAAGCACGGGTATCTGTGGCTCAGGTGTAACACATGCAGGCGAAAAAAACAAATCTCACAGTCATTTAAAACATAGCGCTCGGTATCTTGTAGTGTAGTCATTCATTAAAACATCGCCTAAAACGTTCCCTTTTCACTATATCCACCAAGAACTGTGAAGGGCCTGACATTATTAGCGAGTGACTATCTACAGGAAACTGTGGTTGATTTAGAACCCGGGCCTGTGCTGCAGCTCAGTGCCGCATCACGACTGAGTAAATATAACCATCAGTGCTGCGTGATGTCATGCATTTGATATGCAAACAAATGTTAACGTTTGAACGGTTGTTTGACGGCTGTCACTTCTCCTCGTCATGTTTTGTGAGTCTGAGCCCAACCTCATGATACAGTGTCCTGAAACTTGTTGTACATTTAATGACCAGGTGATGGCAGCATGGCTCAACTAGATCCCACCTACTGCCACAGCAAGTGAAACAAGTACTTTCCTTAGTTTTAAAGTGGATAATGCTAAAAGGTTTCTGTTGCCGTGTTAACCGTTTTACTTTTTTTTTTCCCCTTTTATTTCTATTATTATTTTTTATGTGTTTTTATAATATTTCAACTGGCTTTACAACAGCAGATATTTGAGCTTTTATCCCGTGACATAGCTATGATTCCCCCTTATCCTGACAGACGTTGTTAACTACTGTCATTACAGCTTCCTCTAGCAGCAAGCAGACTTAAGTGTGTGTTCATGGTGCAATGTGAATTGTATTGATCAGATGTTAAATGATTCAGTCACTTTGGAGTGCATTTACAGTAACATCCTCAAGAGATGTCAGGGAGGCTTTTCACTAGATTTAAAGCAGCCTTCACGTTAAGAGAGAAAACCTTTTTTTTTTCTGCCTTGGCCGATACTTTTGTATCGGGTCTCAGCTGCTAGTGTAAACATCATGATTCAAGATCCCGCTATTTATCCTCAATTTATTCCATAAATGACAGACAAGTGATGAGTTAGAGGGTGCTGAGAGTGTGACAGTTCTGTCTCTGGCAAGAGACTGTTTAATTTAAACGAAGGAAAAAACTCATGTATTGAATGTGATGGTTTTGATAGATGTCCTGCACACACACACACACACACACACACACACGCACACACGCACACACACACACCCCAAGCTAGGAATCGATTTGGTGTTGCCAATGCTAAAATAATCGAGTTAGTGTGTCTGTCACACCTACACAGCCTTAACCGGATTAGACAGTGAGTCAGTGTAGCCGAGTAACTATGTAGTGTCTCATGCAATTAGACAATAAAAGCATTCTGTGGTGTAACCACATGCACCATAGCAACTTTCTGAACCGGTCAATCAACTGTAAACATGAAACTAATTGAACTGTGTGTCACTGTGGATTTTCTCGAAGAATTGCTGGTTGTATTTTCATTTTCTCAGATCTTCATGAAAAAGTCCAGATATATATTTTCAGTAAAAATGAATTAGTGCAGTCCTTTGGTAAACTGATCAAATGCACTGACAGTCCATGTGATGTGTGCTTGCTTTGTTTATTCATGGGTAAAGAAGTGTGGCACACTTCAGCATATAGACGTTAACTTTACACCATGTTTAATACGAGGGGGGAAGACTACAAGTGTTCACGTGGAATTCTGGGAACTGCAGTTCATCACATGATGATAGGTTTATTGGCTGTTGGACTACATGTGGATTTATAACCACAAGGTCAAAGGTCAAATGAAACATCAGAGGGCTGTCTATCTGTCCCACCTGTTAGACATCAGAGAAAAAGCAGCCACGCTACTCACAGCAACTGGCATTTAAAACAATTAAGTTTCCTGTCAAGTCCCTGTGATGAATTATCCGGAAGCTTTACCCGCTGTAATTCTAAATCTTCCCAACAAGTGTCTTTGTTGTAGAGAAATTAATGAAAACAAGATTGTCTTTCATAGGAGCTGATCTAACAGCGCGACAGCCAGCTGCTCTTCTTTGGGAATAAAAACAGTCAGCATTAAACACAGCTCCGACAAAATACTTTTTTTTTTTTTTCTTTATACCACTCGTGTGGAAAACAAATCAGGCGGCGGGCGCAGTGGCCATCTGTTTTGTTATTTGATATGTGTGAATACATGTTGTAATGACTTTGTTTGTGAATCACTCTGCACGGCAGAACACACGAGAGCTCTCGAAGTGCTGGAGTGTTCAAAGCTAATCATATAATTGGACACAATAGTCGATGACAAATGGAGACGCTCGGAGCCAGCCAGCTGGGGAAGTGAATATGTAATCATTGTAAAATCATATCATTTTTGCATATTTGAAGACAGCTTAATAGAGTTTGTGTGTCAGCACACTATCAAATGATGATCAGAGACAGTGTTGCTGTATTTGTTTTCCAAATTGTGTTTTGCTAGACTATCTTCATCTTTATCATGATTAAAAGTGTTTCTCGCCAGTTTGTGTCTTACATGGTCATTTATGTTCCACGCTGTTGTGAATGTTGAAGCAGACTCGGAACAAATGACCCCTTCTGAATATGCAAAAAGGGAATATAGCACACCAGGGATACTTGTACCCAAGGGGGTATGTATGCGGTTGCCAGCGGGTACGTGGTGGAGAAGCTAAAATAATATATATCTGTATATGGAGTCAGCTGTAACACCTCAACAATAAATGTTGCAATTGAGAGGGCATGGGAGCTAATAAGCAAGCGAGCAGAGAAGTGTAAACAATTATTATAAGTATATTAATATCCTAATATTAATGGATGAATGCTTAAAACAGAGGTAAAAAATACAGAATTAAAGCGTTGAAATAGCGAGCTAGTAGCAATGGATTGATTATTAAAGACGGCTAATGGATCAAAAGTTGAAATAGTTTGCTAAAAATAAATGATACATACAAGTTGGACCGAACTGACGTAAACATTGACAGGTTAGTTAAATAAAAAAAAAAAAAAAAGTAAAATAATTTCAAATGAATCGTGACAGGCGGTGAAGGGTCAGCTGATCTGACTGAGCTGTTGCTCGGAGACAAAAGTCATCTGTTATACCACAAGACTATTAAAGATCAATAACGGTTTTAAGCCGTAGTAGCGTCGTCATGTGACTTAATTAAAATCCCATAAAGCACACAACTAAAGCCTCCTACATGCATTACGTTTGAAAACAACATGTTGCAGTTGGGTTTTGAAGCACTGGTTCCTATGTGTTTTTACTATACCATTAGTCTTCATATTGTTCCCATTAGAGAGCACAAGGACATGAAAGAGAGCCTATAATGTTATATAGATACTGTACACATCCAGCCTCGCCTGGGCCTCCTTGTCTACTGTACGGCATTAGCGGCGAGCAGCTGCCTGCATTTACATCATTTAGCGTTTCTCTCAGGGCACTTTAATACACTGAACCTCTCCCCTGGTAAACTTTACAATAGGATGTTGAAGGATACTTCTGGACTGCCATAGGAAATGAGAGGCACATGTGCGTGAATCTAGCGGAGCAACAGTGGGTCCCCCCCCCCCCCTGTGATGCTGAGCTTAAGGGCTGCACAATGAGACTAATGGATTCCTTTTGACACACAAAACTATGTTAAGCGTACGAGCTATTGTTCTTATCTGAGGCGCAGAAATAATAATATCTGACGTACAGTAGGAACGTTCAGGATAGCTTTTGCAGAAGTGATCTTTTGCTTTTTTCGGAAATCGCAATCTACGGCTGCATTGTGTTCCGTCTCCATTAAAAGGAGATAATCCACTGCGAGAGTTTCGATTGTGACTAAACTGGCTCCAATTGACCCCGCAGTTAGCAGAGAACAGGAGAAAGAGAGGGAATGTATGTCCTTGATTACAGCTGTGAGTCTATTTTAGCAGATTGTTAGTTTGCTGATTCACACACACACACACACAGCCAGCCACCATTAGCATGTATAAATAATGTAAGACCCTCAAATGTTTCTCTCGCTCTCCTTTTTTTATTTATTTTTTTATTTTGTTTCTTTCTTTAGCTATGCACGGAAACCTCGTCCTCCTCTTGCCAGGTTCTCAATACATTAATACATTAGTATAAGGTCTATTCTAAGTCCGTAAAGCAGCATGTTCTTGACAGTTTTCCCTCTCAGCGCATGTGGGAATGTTTTTAATTGTATCGTGTGAAGTGGAATAGGAGCTCCGCTGGGGACTGTGTTAGGTTGTGTTAATATTTAATCCGGTCTCACTTCAGTTTCTTCATGATCCACGGTATCAGAAGTAAAAGCAACATTACGAGACACGCATAAAGAGACACGAGTAAAAAGACATCATAGCTGCAGGATGTTGTCTCACTCAGGATGAAGTGTTGCGAAAAGCTTGCAAAGACACTATTATGAAATTCTACTTGTGTCTCTCTTATCTGCCGGGGCCGGGGCCGCAGTGCCCTGAACGCTGAGTGATATTATGGCAGCTAACGCTAATGCAGCCATTTCAGCTGATGTGCATCTAAAGAGAACTGTCTGGCAAATTTAATGTAAAAAAAAAAACAGGTAGAGAGGGGAAGAGAACAAGAGTTGTGTATAACGTAAAAAAAGAAAAGAAAAGAGAAACACAACGTTAGCCTGCGTGTGTGTGTGTGGAGGGGAAGGAGGGAAGGAGGGAGGCCTTTCACTTCCTCTGTGTGCACATCACGTCTCCTCTCCCTGAGCTCAATTACAGGATTGATACTCAGAGAGGAAACTTCATCATGTCGTACAGATGTCTTCACTGGGAGAAAGAGGGAGACGATGCATGTTGTCATTTAACGTGACACGGCCTGCGTTCATTCAAAACAAACAAAATGAGAAACAGTCGGACTATAGATTTCATTATAGGCTAATAATAAATATGGGGCACCAGTAAAAGAGCGGGAACTCACGGGGAGAAGGAGGCTCATCAACGAATACTGACTGACGGAAGAATGAAGCCGGAGTCGGCCGTGCCTGCTGGATGGAGAATTTAACAATTCAGCCGAGTGAATTAATCTAAAACAATAACTTGTAAACAATAATACTCTTTCAGCGAGCCATTCAGCTCCATCATAGTAAACATTTTTTTATAACCCAGACAGCTCTATAAAGTGCTTAAGGCATCACTGGGCACAACTGTCATTAGTCAGTGCCTGTGTGTAAATCTGAATAAAAGCACTGTGCCGGTTGATGCGGCGCAGACACCAGCCTGTATCTATTTTACATGGTTTTCATTTCAAACGTGACAAAAGCAGAGAACACACTCCACAACAATGGCCATGTTTTGCTTTAATTTGATTAGGTTTTGTCTCAGCAAATGCCAAGTCCTGTTTCGCCTCAAGTACACATCTCTTAATCACGTTCCATCCAGGCTGTGTCTTTCATCTAAATCTCACAGCCGTGGCTCACACCCAACTTTATTTCCCTGAAAGGTAAAAAACACACACACACACACACACACACACACCAGCAGGCTTACATACACTCCCAACAAGGGGGAATACAATGACAAAAAAAAAAAGCCTAGCTCTCATCTCTGTCACATAAAGTGATGTTTTGTGTTTAGCTGTGTGCAACTGAGGTGTGTGTGTGTGTGTGTGCGTGCGCGCATATGTGTGTGTGTGTGTGTGTGTGTGTCTGCAGGGCTCAGATCCATGTTGTTTGGTTTGCTTCTCCATTAAGAGAGCTGTAAAGGAGAGGGAACAGATGGCTGCTGGCCCGCTCTGTCCTGCATCCTCTCACAACTGCCACACTTCCTGTGCGTCCATTAATCTTCTCTCACTACTCCTGCAGCACAACTTTATTAAAACAACTCAGGAGAGAGCGAACAACAAGCCCGCACAGCTGTCAGGAGCAAAAGACAGAACCATTCGTCCACAGAAGAACGGCCTCGGATTACTAGACGCATCTGTAAAACAGCCCGAGTAGAATCCGGTTGGCTTTGAAGCGGGCTGTGCAAGGCGCTCGCTGTAGTAGAGACACAATAAATGCTCATTAGAACGCAGCTGGAACTGCTGTTGTTGCCGAGTTCATAGGCGTAGTTTATCAAACTTAAACATGAGAGGCCCGAGCTCCCTGCCTGGGACAGACTACTGTTTCCTCCATGTGGGAAATGCTGCGTGATAGTAAAGTTTGACCTGAACTATGGCTTTAAGTATTAGACAGAAACCCCCATAAATACTACATCTAAGATTATGCCTCTGAAGTTCTTAATTGGTCCAATATGATTGTATATGTTGGTTTAGATCAATAATCTATAGAATTGTAGGGATGTTGGGGGTGTTAGACGGAAAATAATACATTTTCTGAAAAACACCACATAAACCGCCATCCTAAGTGATGCTCTAATCACACAGGGCTTGAATTTGTTGTCCTGCTTGATTGTTCTCACAGGAGGAAATATATTACTTATTAGGAGGTCTGCAAATTTACATGTAGCACGCTGTCATGACAAATATTCTTGGAAGGTAGCTCTATTTAGCCCGGCGCTCTCTGTCCGTAGCAGTCAGCGGGTAAATTGAAAAATCAATTCCAATTTAAATTATTGGAATAAAGAACTCCAGGAGCTGGAGATAAAAAAGAAGAAGAAGAAGGAGAAGAAAAAAAAAAACCCTTCTTCTTCTAGATCCTCTTTAATTGGAAAGTCATTTCTTCAGGGTATTCTAATGGTTCTGAGGGAAGATTGCAAAATAAAGTTGATGAGCTGGGTGGGGTGGTGGTGGTGGTGGTGGTGGGGGGTTAATAGCGCACGCTCGTGTTTGTGTGTGTTTGACTGACCCTGTATGTTTTCTTTGCTCTGCCACACAGTGTTCAGTCCTCGCCTCCCTTATGACAGACGCACCAAATGAAGACTAATCCAGTGGGCTTACACACACTCAGACACACACTCCCTCACGCCTGTGGTCACTCGTCTCATCCATCTGCTATCTGGGGGAGAGTCGGGGGGCTTCTGGGTCAAACTAAATTAACCGTCCCTCGCTCACAATGGTAAAACTGTAATTGACTTAATATAAGCAACCCTGGTGATTTGGATATTCTGGCTGTGAGTCATTTCGTGTAGCTTACAGACATCACTTTACATTCGAAGCGCCTTTAAAGTCTAATATTATATATTGATGTACGGCATCGTGACATAAAGTGGCTCCTTTCAAAATTTTAAAATAAGCCTCCCTGTGGCAAAAAAATAAATAAAAAAAATAAAAATTTAAAAATGGCATGTAATGGTGGACTTTTATACATCACTTTTTTTTTTTTTTTTTTAAATCTACTTATTTCTGATTTAAAGCACTTATTTAAAGCATGTATCAACATTTTTCTATCGACACCGGATCACATGACTACCTGTAAATGACTCAGCTCTACCGGGCTCATATCGGATATTTCATTTCGATTGGTTTTTCTGGCCTGCAACTGCTTAAGGAGTTGGCGATGAACAAAAACAGAGCGTGTATCCGTTAGGTGGAGAACCGATGTTGCTCCGTTGCCATATCAACGTTAAAGGTGATAACATGTCAGAGCTGTATTGCCATCTTGTATGCACAACAACTTCTCGTGCATCCGTAGTGACGTCTGCCGTATACGGAACTACTCTCTTGGAGACCGGAAATGTGATCGGCATTTCTAAACAAGCTAACATGGCCGTTATCTTCAACTAATGTATTTTTAACAGTTTTGGACAACAATGGAGGTCAATGGTACAGAGGAACACTTATACATAGGGATCAACATAGCCAGCGTCTGCCTGTTATTTCAGCCTTGTATCCTATCAACAGGCTCTTATACTCCATACAGTCTTCTTTAACACCGTTCTCCCTCCAACTTGGTCCGAGACCTTTTTTTTCTGCGTCACCTTGTTGACATTAGAGACGCAGTGTGCAGTGAGACATTTCCATTCAAGAAACTTGTTGACATAGTTATCAGACATCAAAGAGCCTCGTGTCATTTTGAAAAAGGCCTTATGAGAGTAATGGAGATGTTAAAGGGCGTGTAGGACCCAAAATATCACAAAAGGATGAGCGGATATGAACAAGCTTTGAGTGAAAAGGCCGAAAGGAGAGGTGCATAATAATAATAATAATAAAAAGATTAAAAAAAACCTGAAACACTGAAACGCATTCTCCAGAGAGAAAGAAAGAGAGACAGAGAAGTGCTCGGCTCCATTTCCGTCTAAGAAGCGCCGAGTTAAAAGGTGGCCCCCTGTACAAATGAAACTCAATTTCACGCCACATTATCCCTCCCTGTTCTCTTTCCTGGCTTTCATTTTCATTAAGACCAGAGACAATCATAAATTAATAATTACTGCCGAATGTCTAAGCGTAGGCCACAGTCCTATAGCCCTCCCCTCACCTCTGCGGGCTTCCATGTTCATGCTTGCAAAATGTTAATTTAGGTAATGTGGCCTGGCCCTTGTCAGATAAAACTGTTTTGTAGTTTCACTAATACATAATGGTCTATCTGATTAAGTGATATTAGTCCTATCTTTCAGACTATCAGCCTGCACCTTCCTAATGTCTCTCCACAGACTCAGGGCAGCGCTCAGTTATCAAGACACATACAATATTGGCCATCACCTGGTCACGATTATAAGCAAGGAATTAGCTCAGTCAGGGTTAACAATGCAGGTGACACTATTCTTATATTAAGACACCATTTCTCACTAGAGAAACTTTCTTATCCTTAAAAAAAAAAAAATCCTAATAAAAAGTCCGTCAGCAGTGTCAGGAGAAATGTTTCCTCAGCTGGTCAAGCAAACACAAAATAACTACAAAATTGTGCAATATGACGTTAGGCAAGCCAACAGTGAAATAAGAGGCAGGATCATGTGGAATAATCCCGTCTGGATGATGTCTTAGTGAGCACATCGCCACATCAAGCCAAGTAAATAAGGCACACGGCTCACACGGCTCTGAATATGCAATCAGCGCTGCGCTTTCCCACACTACAGTGAAGAGAAAATGCAACAACACAGCTATAATGCACATTTGGTATTTAAAGTCTTTGTGCCTCATGGTCATATTTGTACTGAATTGAATTTATTACAAAATGTGCAGTGATATGAAACATGTAGCTGCAGGGCTTCTTCTCTCAGATGCCAGTGCAGAGAGAAAAAAAAGGCATCAGATAGAGAAATAAACAGAATATCTGAGTAATAGCCCGCGTGCCGCACCCTCATCCGAAGCAAGCAGAGTGAGTCTTTCACTGCAGCAAGAAAAAAAAAATAAATAAAAGGACAGGGGGACGATTGAGTCATAAAGTGGACGTTTCTTTCACTGTAAGTTTGAAGTCAGTGTGAGTTTGAACTGAACCAGAAGCACAGTTTCATGACTGATTGCCCATTATGTGTCATATTGTTCTTTCAAGGTTGATTGAAACTTTAACCTCATTTAAAAAAAAATAAAAAATAAAATAAAATAAAAAAAGAAGAAATGCTTGAAATATTTCAGGCCTTGAATTTTTACAATGCAGCATTCAATTATGCAGCAATCAGTCAATTATTCATCTATGCGGCTGTGCATCGGCCATGCTTTTTAAAGCATGGAAAATGGGAATGGGCCGAGCATGCTGTATCAACACAATTCACTCAGAATTGCTTACTAGAGAAATTTGTGTCTGAGTGTCAATTTTTTTTTTTTAATGCGTTTTAAGAGCTGTACCTTTTACCGGTTGCTCTGAAACAATCCCCGGATGGAAAACTGTTGTTTTATCGGAGCAAAATAAATAATGTCATTCAACAGCAGTCAGTGCAAATAATAATTACACACAGAGAGAGAGATGGAAAATCTGCACAAAACCACAAACAGGATGTCTTCATCACTTCTTAGCAACTCTGTGTGTTGCTAAAGCAAATAATATGATGCACGACCGTAGAGTGTGTGCAACTGGTTAAATTAGTGCCGTTTATTTTATGGTGCTATATAGTGAATTAGTGTCATACACTTACAGTACACAAGAAATTATTTATTTACAGTGAGCTTGGTAACACCCTCATTTACATCTAGGATTAGCCTATGCATTCAAAAGAAAAAACACACACGCACACACACACACACAAAATCATCGAAAAAGAAAAAGGAAAACTTACAATTAAAAAATATTCCTGATCTCAAGAAAACAAACAAGCGCAGGACACAGGTGTGTCTGAAGCCATCGGGCAAACAGGTAACTCACATAGTTTATCATCAACATGTTAACTTTATTTGAATTTGAAGTACAATGAAGAGATGATTCGAGAAGCTATATAAGTTATCAGTGACAACAGACCTAGACACTCCATTTAGAACAGAAAGAACAAACACATCGGTGAACATGGGACACTTCTTCCTCTCCTGATTGTAACACATTAAAAGGTCTAAACAGTTTTTGCAGTTAAAGGAATGACATCAGCTTATGTCTAGAGAATATACACAGGTGTTTCAGCACCGAAATCCAAAAGTCTTTCAGGGAAAGTAACAGGAAAATGATAACTTACTATCAAAGTTTTTATTTTTTCTCCATCAAGATATTAAAAAAAAAAGAAAAAAAAAAAGAAAAGTCTGTTTGTGTACGAGGGTTGAACAGGGATTTGAGCAATGTAATTAAATGGCGTTCAGTTCGAAAAGGTTTGTCATGACTGATTGTTTCGGTTTCTCAAGCTGACACGTGATCATAATTAGTTTGCATCATTATTATATTTTTCTTTTTTAAAAAAGCATCGAGAGGTGCTGATTTTGAGCGTCTCATGACAAAAAATGTACAGTAAATTCCAAGAAATATTACCTCTGTTACAAAGATTACAGTACTATGACAGCAAAAGTCATTTGAAAGTGAAATGTCTGATAATTATGTTTTCAAAATCATTTTGGGCTTGAGTGTGTCAACCCTAGTATTTGTTCAGCACAATATAGGATTTATTAAATATCATAATTCCAGGACAAACATTTACATGCCTGCATGCTTTCTCACCAAAAATGGCAGCTATAGGAAAGAATGATGGCTCAGAAATAGAACAAAACAAACTGTAGGTTTATATAAATGGTGGTATTGTTTGCCTAATAGCTCTACTGCATACACAATACCTCTTAACATTATATACACATACCTTATCAATCCACTCGGGTTCGATACAGTGAGTTTTTCTATCATTATCATCAGATCTCGTATGTACAACAATGGTAAAAAGGAAACTTGATTGTATTGTCATCTAATTTAGAAAACATGAAAATCAAACATCAGTCTTCTCTTTTGATGAACACATGGATAAATTGACTTTTTTTTTCCTTTTTTTTCTCCACGTGGTTCATCTCCACGTGTTGTTTTTTTTTTTCCGCTTCTCAAAATTCAATTTGAAATACAAAAACAAAAACTTCAGTCGGATTTCTTTTTCAAAGCTTTCTCGCTGGCTGAGATACAGTATAAAAATCTTCAGTGCTGTGAATTTATGGGCTATTACCAACAGTGTACCATGGGTACATTTTTACTGTGCTCAATATATATGTTTATCCTTCATGTTGGCCAAACTGTTAACGTCAAAAGCTGTTTTTTATCAAACTTTTTAATGTTGGCGTCTGTGAGAAAAAGACTTCTTACTCTACATTCAGACACAACCTCCTCCAGCGTTTGGGTGAACACAGCAACATTTCCATTGAACTCCTACAAGCAGCTTGACTTCTTTCCACTACTAAATCAGCCCGGATAAAGGCTCTTGAGAATCTTCATGGATTTTCTTTTCTTTCTTTCTTTTTTTTTTTCTCCTTTTTTTAACATTTTTTTTATTTCCTCCAGCTCCTCGCGGCCTTATCAGTACATCACTGTGGTTTTCAGGAACAGTCTTCCATCTGCAATAGAGGACACACAGGAGCCAAAGATTAGCCAACAGCTAACATCCTGCTGACGCAAAAGCACTGCTCAGGATGTGATTGTTGATGAAATGTAACTTCAAAATGTTGCCCTCTAGTCTTTTGATTTCAGACGCATTACTATGGTAAAAAAAACTAAAAAAAAAAAAAGGATGAGATAAAATTCAAAACTGTGACAAATATGATTAAATATAATAATAGTAATAAATAAAATATAAGCAAAGATCATGTGTGTTTATTGAATTATCTTCTAAACTGACCAATCTTTGTATTTAAGATCATATACAGCACATCATTCAGGGTATATCACACTGTTAAATGCATATTTTATTACCAACAAAGCACACACTGTAAAAGCAGCTATGATAAACTCTCATAGCATCCGAACTGTTTGCCACATGTGTTTAAGACATCTCTACCGATATGCTGGTTTGATCATAATATTGCACTCGTGATGTAGAGCTCTCTCTAAGTGACATTTCCTGCATGGAAATAGTATTTATTGAAAACGGCAGACATTCCTCTGCCACATTATCTCCAGACACCTCTAACCTAACGAGCTTTGTCCATTTTCAGGCGAACACTCAGACAAGAGTGTTCGCCTGAATGAGCAGCGCCGCTCCGACGCTGAGCTGGTAAAAGCATCTGTTAGGCACAGCTCAGGAGCACGTTTGACGTTTATTACCTTTACATTTCCGCTGCTGGAGAACGCTTCAGTAATGCCTTTAAGAAGCACACATCTCTATGGCGATGCCGTCTAAATAATTCAACGTTGAAGACAAACGCACACAAAAGGCATTTAGCAAGCGCAAGTTGTTGGACATGACACAAGCCGTGCGGGACATCGAGAGATGAAGCTCGACTCCTATTCTACAGAGACATGGAGGGTACACCTGGTTACAGAGTCTACCATGTTTACACACACACACACACACACACACACACACACTTCTCATTTCATAGGTCAGAATTCAAACTTGCTTTTGTTGAATTTGAAACCTGTTCTGCCTTTTCAGCCAGTGTTTTATATATTGTTGTGCATGACGTGAGAGAAGAAAACAAAGGCATGTTGTGTGTGTGTGTTGTAGGGAGGGGTAAGGGGTGGGGGTGTTGGCAGGGTAGGAGGGGAGGAGGGGGGGTTACAAACACACAGGCTAATTACCCAGCACTGCCGTAGGTCTCAGAGGCATTGCACTCTGGCTGCCTCTATTCAAGCAACAACCACCAAGTTCTGTGTAAAAGTCATTACAGCATGAATGCAGCGCCACGAAGAACATAACGGCGAGGAGGGGGCCGGCGCGGAGACCTAAGAGTGTGGGCTGGGATGCACAACTTGATACACACGCATACAATCACGCCTTTCATAACATGCAGCAGATGAGACATCACTCACACACACCTCGCAGCCTGTCCGCCTGCTCAGATTCACAGTTGTCGGTGAAGATGTTGAGACATTGCAGCGTTTTCCTCCTGATAGATAAAAATCCTCATAGAGGACGAGGGTTTCGGTAACGAGGCTTGTTAAAAAGCAAATATTACCGATTCAAATCCGTTTTTTTATCAAATCGGCGCGCAACACCAGCGCAAATGTTGAAACATCTGCTTTGCATACGCGCGGAGAAGAATCGGGGTGACGTCTTGACTCGTTGTTTTATGAAAGACTGCCTCATTAAAATATGTTAAAAACTTTAGTATTTTTATATTCAAATCAAGATGAAAAGTTCATTAAAGAGGATAAATATTTCATTAGATGCTAAATAAAACAAAGGGAATTTTTGGCTTCTCTCAGCATAAAATTCCTTTGAAAGATTAATTAATACATGTAAATTATGCAAATTATGCCCATGCAAATATTTTATGAAGACAATTAAGGGATCCATTAATTACAGTCTTTTTTGCTCCAGTGACATTCATTCATTTAATTTTAATTTCACTTTAACTGTTTTGATGTTTAATCTTGCAACAAAGAACTTTATCTCTGTGCACAGGGTCGTGTAAACTTGCCGAACACATCGAGTGGGACGCGGCGGGGAACAGAGAAGATACTGGGAGAGATATTCACATGCGCACCGTTGCCAGGCAGTACTGGCGAGGTACAGTCCCAGTAGCTTGTCTGCCTGTGAAAAGACCCACGTTCCCTCTTGGACCTGATTCAAAAACACTGTAAAAGCAATTAATAAACACAGACTGTGTTAATATCGCAGAATTAGAGAAGTGTGACAAAAGACAAATAGAAATAATTAGTTCTCTAAAATTATGCCCTCATTATTTTTTCTCCCGCTCTCTCTCTCTCTCTCCCTCTCTCTTTCTCTCTCTCCCTCTCTGTCTCTTTCCATTCGCTCCCTGAGTTTGGAGTTGAGAATATACCAACACATTTCTCTCGGCTTTCATGCGAGTGATAGGCTTGTTTTTTCTCCCCTTTGCTTGTGTAATTTATCAACATCATTTTTTGCCATTTGAGGTTAATTATACAGCGAGGCTTGCGGAGTAGAGCAGAGGAGACATGGGTGGCAGACAAATGCTTCTCTAATTGAACAAAAAAACACAAAGTGCAGCCTGTTATTCAGTTTCCTCCTTCATTTAACTCTTCAAGGCAATGATCAGAGTGATTGAGAGACCAAGAAACGTGATATGTTCTACGGCCACATGAACACCGTTCGAACAAAAAACATAACGCACACAAAAAAAAAAAGGAATCTGGACTATATAAGGAGGACAATGGATGCTGTCAGTGTAAGTGTAAAGCTTTAACACATTCAGTTTGATACAATTACACTACAAAGAGCCAGCTCTTCTTATAAGTGTAAAATTAGAGTGGTTAAATATACTAATTTGGTATGAAATAGGGGGCTATAATTACACGGTATCTGAAAGTTATCTTTGTATTTAAATGTTGACATATGGATTTCCTTTTTTTGGGACTTTCAGATCACCACAGTGACTGAATGACATTTAATTAAGGAGTCGTCATCATTTCTCTTAGTGCACTTTCTTTTCTTTTTGCCCTTTCGCAAAATATCAGTTCAAGTGGACTAATCAAACATTAAAGAGTTAAAAAGTTATTCTTGCACACAAAGATTTCCCACTTTTCAAAGCAAATTACACGGAGCATTTTTTCGTGGATAAATTGGGACCTCTCCTGCTGATGAGGGCAATTCTGAGCAGACACAGCTGAGGCGTATTAAAGGAAGACGTTTGAGTAGTAATGAGGATATTCAACCTCTGCAAGGTGTCTTGTATCTGGGTAAACACAGATAGCAGACAGTCTACAGAGGTTATCACTAGAGCGCCCTTCCCCAAACACATACTGCACCCCCAAGGCTAACAAACAAACAAACCATTAAAAATGTACAAGGCTTATTCATAAAATGGATTGATTTGCCCCTTTTTATTACTATCAAAGGGGGGATTCCACTGCTTTTTTGTGGTTTTATGACTCATTAGTGTTTCCTGAGCTGTAAACAAACCACAGTTTCGTTTCTTTCTCTGCAACCGTCTCGCTTAGTAGTTTCATTATTTTACTTACTGGATTGTAAGAGAGTTTTGTTTCTACAAATATTTGTTTCCTAAAAGCTTCATAGGCAAGAAAAAGTCAAGTTAAAAATAAATAAATTAAATTAAATTAAAAAACAATATTATTTCTACAGAAAACCAATGATCTTGACCTGGTGCTGTGGCCCAGATGGTGAGCTGTATGCCTGAACAGCAGGCACAGAAACACTAATGTTCATAAACTGAAGCAGTGTGTGTGTGTGTGTGTGTGTGTGTGAGTGAGAGATAGAGAGAGAGAAAGAGAGATAGAGAGAAAGAAAGATAGGAGGGGTTGGACACTGAGAGAAAGAGAGCATGAGTGAGAGCCAGTGAAAGAGAGAGAGATTTATTGTCTCATCTGAGCCCCTGTACCTTGTATTGTCCTTTCAGCATCTGTTCTTCCACTGCTGCGGTCACTCTCCATCTCAGGGGTCAGAGAGTCTGAGAGAGGAGAGGGATCACCGCCGTTAAACATCCCTGACATCCACCTATCACAGTGCCAGTTTCACAGCATCGTTCATTCAAAACAAGAGGCCGAGCCTTCAAGCTATATCTCTGATGCGTGGTAGTGCGTTTTTGGATCTTCTTTTCTGATTTTTATCAGTGGTGGAGAATAAATAACCCATCAAAAGTGAGACACTACATCCAAATATTTATTTAAATAAAAGTACAGAAGTGTAGTGGTGGTACAAATGTAGTATCAAAAGTAAAACTGTACTTGTACTTAATATATTAATATTTCATATAATAACTAACTAATAGTGTATACAACTGATGATAACATGATCACTACAAATGCAGATTAAGATTCAATTTATTATTAATTATAATATAATGAACAGCTATATTAAAGTTTAGGCCTTGAGTAAATTAGTTAGTTACTTTCAGCCTCCACGTCTCGTAAATAGACAACTTATGACTAAACTCTGGACATGATATCTGACGTTTTGCTTTACACAAATGATTGGTGGATTAACTGAGGAAATGAATCACCAACTATTTTGCGTGCTGAATAATCGTTTTAGGTCATCGTTTAAGCAAACATGCCAATCGCTCCTCTCTGTATTCGGCTGTATACATTTTTTATATAAATGTAAAGTGAATATCTTTGGGTTCCTTGTAAGTGTTTTGTTTAACATGTTTATAAAATAATCGTTTTTTTGAGGACAGAGTCACCTGTGACTTCAAGTAACATTTATTTGTGACCAAAAAACATCATGTTCAAAGTGAAATGTAAGAGTGTCTCACTGTGGAAGATCTGACCGTTGAGTGAACGCATGCTGTCAGTGGGCGAGGGCTGCTTCAGAGTCTGCTCAGCCTGCTCTCTCCTCTTGGATTCATACTCCAGAGCTTCTTGGAGTTTCCTCTTGGCCTTCTTCTCCTTCTTCAGACGCTTCTGGATGATTGCTAAAATAGGGGAAAAAAAAAAAAAAAGAACATTATAAGCTCTGAGACAAATTAGTGGAGCCTTATTTAATCTTATTTAGCCTGAAATCAGATTATTGCTGTGGTGGCTATCATATTCTAGCAGAAAAGATGATAAGGTCTTTTTTTAGTCCCCCTGATAAAAAAAAAGGGAAATCAATTAAACCTTAATATTTCATAATATCTAAAGATTCTCCTTATAAAAGACAAAGAGCAAATACTGACGAACTTAGCAAACTGCTGGAGGGAGTTGAAGCAAATTGATACATTTACTGGGATATTTTCACAAATTTTTCTCATTAAACATAAACGACACAGTTAGCATATGAAGCTAATGCATTAAACATGAGACAGAGAGTGAATTTCTCTTAAGTTAATGTTTATTTCCAATTATGTGAACTGTGTAAGAGCAGAAAAACCGGCAGATCACTGTAACCAAGCCTATGTCAGTGTTTCAATAGGAAACATTAAACATGCATGCAGATCTTTGTACGCACGTTCAAGAGCCATCACTTCTACATGAGCGCAGGCCCTGAACCGCCTTGTAAGTACACACACGCACGCGCACAAGCACACGCACACACTGACAGGGAGGAAAAGAGTGCCAGGTAGTCGTCAGGCGGGTACCTCTGTTCTTCTGCTCCATGGCGAGCTGCTTCTCCAGAGTCTCCCTGAGCTCTCTCTCTCTGAACAGCTCCATCTTCAGCTCGGTCTTCTCCAGCTGCACCTGCTTCTCCTGAGCCCGTGCGTTGTCAATTGCCACTTTCAGCAGGCCCTGCACACACACACAGACACACACACATATTACAGAGTTAGGAGTAGGGAAAGAGAGAGAGAGTGATGTGGGCTATTTAAGAGCTCCAAGATGAAGTGACAGCAAACCACACTGAAAGTATGTCACAGCAGTTCTTTGTACTGTCCAGCCACAAAGACGACTACAGCTGCTACAGGATTCCTTTCAGGCAAATTCCCACCTTTGCCAGTCCTTTTATCATAGAACATGTTATTTATCTTTTAGTGCAACAACTTACTTCATAGTTCATCTCTTGTAACACACATTCAAACACAGATCTACCACATTTCTTGTAACAGTAATCCTTAAAGTATTCTAATTATAATTATTGCTGAGTATGTCTGACCCCTTTTGGTCAAAGGTATGAAATACATTCTGAACCAAAACCAGGAGCGAGAGAAAAAATACAAGACTGCAACAGGAAACACCGTCTAGCACTGTCACATTTAAAGTTGAGATTATGATCTCCAGTCTACTAGGAATCAGATATAAAAGGTTTATATAGGCGAGGTCAGCGTCTTTAATCTTCATACTATATATTACTTTACACAGCTGACATTTGTAACTGGATTGGTGTAAATAGACAGGATCAGTCTTTGTAGCACATATTCAAGCTCCTCACCCAGCGCAGCAAGAATGAATAATATGAATGACAAGTATCTCATCATGTATCAATTACATTACTGCCATTCCAAATACAGTCCTGACAGACATGAATTTAAAAGATACTGCATTCACACATGAAAGCAGTATAGTGCAGCGGCTATTCTCATCACAATTATTCCCTATCCACACGCAATTATATCAAATGCACTGGGCTATGTCTTACTAATTGTTGCTTCTTCTGACCCCAATTTATTCTAAGTTGCTTTATCTTCATTTTCCGCTTGGTTTCATTTTGTTGATTTGTATATAAATATTCAATGCGACGATCATTATCAAAGATGACTTAGTGGAGTGTTGGGAGCTTGCAACGGGTTTACTTGTGACTTTCTAATTACCACGTGGAGCCAAAGGAGAGGCACAACTCTGATGCTGGCGGGACAAGTGCAATGAGAAGGGCAGCAGTGTACACACATCATTACACTCAGACAGACGGTAAATACATTCATGTCTCTGACTGAGGGTGTTTGAGCTGAAGTCTAAATGGCAGTCTGAGTAGATGGGTATCGTTAAGGTGGACAGACATACAGATGTGTGCAGCTGTAGTGTTAATGTTCATGTTCAGTGTATCAGAAGGACTAAAATATGCTCTTACAGAGTCTCCATTATGAAGTATCTGTCATAAATAATAATATCTGTCATAATAAATGATAACCCGCTTGTAAAATCACCTGATTCCAGAAACAACACACCTGGTTGGCTTCTCCTTTGGGTACAAATAGCTTCTCTGATGACAAACTACCTCAAAATGTTTCATTTAGTTGCCTAAATTAAGTTAAAGCATATAAAATGCCTTTGTTAAAATATAATCAAGGGCCGCTTAGTAGTTATTTCTGATGAAGTCTGCCCATTTGTCATGGACTTCTGAACAAGCTGCTATCAAAGTACAATTTTAAAGGTCAAGAATTAACGTTTATTTTCTCCTTGTTTAAAGTTTTGAAAAGATTGCTGTGATGGCTATATAGATAGATACACAAGTCAAATACTCCATGTATGTCCAACCATCCGCCCGGACTACGTCACGCTACTTTCTTCTAAAGACGTTTTAAGGCCGTCTGAGCAAAAGTCAAAGAACTACATGTAGAACTTGTGACAACAGAATAATTTCTAATACTCCAATAATCACAATAAAATTGTACACATACTGGCTTCAAAGGCTACACAGGTTTAAAGGTAAAGTGGGAATAAAAACTCCTCCATCTATTAATGCTCCTGGCTCCTTCTGTTGGAGCCAGTTGTGTTAAAAGGTGTTACGAGGCTGCGACTCTTGTCAGTGGGCAATACTGTACCTGTATGTTGGTGAGGAGAGTTTCTATTGACGACAAGCCGTCTGGGAAGAGAAAGGGTGAAGGGAAGCCAGGAGGCAGAGCCTGTCCAGCCAATGACAACCTCTCGTAGCTGTCTCTTGCTGTTGGGGTGCACATTAGGTTGTCCTCTGCAAAGCAAGTAATGCAATGAAAATTGATTCATCATTCATACAAAAAAACCCAAAATACATAATGTAAAACTTTAAGAATATGTGATTTTTGACGATTCTGACACATGTTGATCCTGACTTGAATTGACTAGAAGCAATGATTGGGTCTGTATTGACCTCCAGCAACCAATCCCAGCTCTCCTCTCATCTCAGAAATGCAATGGACTGGTCCCTTAGAGATTCCTTTGTATTGCTTATTCTCAAGGCCTGAGTGTGGGGTTAAACAATATCAACCAGGACATAAATCCAGCCCCCCCCATTTAAGAGATGTCATGTGGACACCAAAATCAGAAGCAGGCCCGCAGTTCGACCCCGGAGGCTCGGGCTTCCTTTGTGTATGCACGCACGGGTGCCTGTCAAACCTAAGATGACATCATCCTCCATTCATCACCGGCAGAGGGGTAGAGCCCTGCCATCTGCTGTCCAGCCTCTCCACCAGGCCTCAGAGGAGTAAAGAGGAGCAGAAGAGGGAGAGAGAGGCGCAGACACACAGACACAGATACGGCCCGGTCAAACTAAAACAGTATGTCAGACACTGCCGTTTGTTGCCCCATCAGATCTGACACATGTTTTTGTCTGATGAGCTTTTATTAAGCCAGCAATTTGTAAGTGTTACCATCTTGCAGGGAGACAGTTTATTAAACACATCCAGTCTAAAATGATCTCCACAGGAAGTTTGCACCATCAGCTGTTTAATTGTTAATTTAATGAAAGGGGGGGAAAAGTTTTATTTGTAATGTGGAGCCCTGGCTGTGTTGTGCACAGCACCTCTCTGCTCTCATCCAGTATTCATATCTGTTTATGTGGCAGGCTGAATCTTGTACAAACAGCGAGTGGAGCTGAACAGCCCTGCCTCTCCCTCCCATCAATATTCACCAACGCCAGCCAAGTGCTGGGAACAGCTGGTCCTACATTAATTAGTTTAAAGTATTTATTTCACCCATCCTCAGAGCAGATTGAGCAAAAACATTGGAGATTATTTCAAGCATCTGCAAATGCCCTGGAAACATCTACACGCCAAAAGTCGAGTGTTAGGATTCACAGTTTAGGTTTGTAATTTGGAGAACGTTTTTTTTTTTTTTTTTTCTCTGAGAGGAGAAGATGGTGAAATATGCACCGCTGGTCCGTGGAGAGAGTAAACAACCTTTCTCCTTTTTCAGATGGAGTTCACTCCTGTTGATTAATTAGAATGGATGGTTGCCTAATGGATTAAAATTTGTTTATAATTTGACTTCATAAAAATAATGAATTGCCTACTTTTAAGAAGCCACTCCTGTGGTAATTTGTTTTGTTTGGTACAGTCCTGTATGCATTTTGAGGTGGGCGTCTGCATGGAGATATAAAATGCACTCGGTTTATACAGTGGCACAACATGAAAGTCCCATTTTATCTCAATAAAATAACTAATCAAAGATCAAAAGCATTACAGTTGGCTCCAGCTCGGGTTGATATAGATGTATTGCATGCATTATGTGCATGCATCACCCACCTCCAATAAAATCACCATAACAACTAGAGACGTTAGTAGACCTCGGGGAAAGGTCTGCTGTTGTAGCTTTGTAATTGATTTGTACTGTAGGCACTTTGTCGCTTATTTAGAGTTGGCATTAATCATAAATCATTGCTTTAACAAACTCCGGCTTCCCACTCAGCAGGCCTCCTCTCAACACAATGTTGGATCACACAGAATATTTGATGGCTTTGTTGCAGGGGAAACAACCTGTCATGCTCTGGGAAAAGCAAACAGCGTGTTTTGTTCGACAGACTGCAACTACCGTACAACACCTCTTGTCAGATAACATTTCCACCAGCAGCTATTCATAAATACCGGCGTTTTCAAAAAAAAAAAAAAAAAAAGAAAAAGAAAAAAAGGAAAATAAATAGGAGGCTAATAAGTGACTAATTCAATCAATATAATCAAAACCGGCTTAATGAAACTCAAATGTAAATTCCAGCAGAACATGATCTAGATCTGTGGTTTCTATGCTTCTAATTGTATCGCCCCCGCCACCATCACCCCTCCTCCTCTCTTTCTTGGTGCCTGGCTGCAAAAGCTGGCATGTGTTTGCATGTTTATTTCTCACCATCGCTTCAGAATCATTGACTTCAACTTAATTACAGCGACAGGCGTTGGAGTGATGGGGGCCGTTGGAACGGAGTGCTCTGTTTCCAGGTGATATTTCTCCACTAGCAAGGCTGCCAACAGCAGCTGTGACAGCCTCTTGTGCCTATCGTACGGTAAAGGTACAGTTAAGGCCCTGACTATGAAATA
This sequence comes from Pampus argenteus, assembly GCA_036937835.1. NCBI lineage: Eukaryota > Metazoa > Chordata > Actinopteri > Scombriformes > Stromateidae > Pampus > Pampus argenteus. The sequence continues at coordinate 15,328,541 of CM072872.1, read as the reverse complement.
CTGTGTGGAAAAACACTCGCAGGTCACCCCTGTCACAAATAACATTTCATGCACAACTGTTTCGACGGATAATAGGAGCCACAAATAAAAATGGGACGCTGTAAATACAATGCATTCTGAATGAAATGCCATAATTTAAAACAACACCCCCCCCTCCTCTCTCTGTCCTCCTCCTCCACCCTGCTCTCAATAGCTGCAGAGGGAGTCCTTGACAGTGTGCTAGCAATGATGAATCACCTATCCAGTTAATTTTCTCACTCCTCATGTGTTGTGCTGCTAAAACAGGGGCCTAGGAATTGACTTGACAAACTATGAATGTAAAAAATATCACTTGGAGGGATCTGGGCTTATCTCCAATTTACATGTTATTAGATTTGTGTTGCAAGCAGCACTTGGACCTAGCAATGTTGAGGCAAAAAAAAAAAAAAAAAAGATGGGGCACATGATAACCAGAGATAAAACATGTCTAAAACCCACTTGAAAGCCTTTGAAATATTTGATTGAAAGTCGCAGGGAGCAGAGAGAAGCAGAGGAAACTGGCCTGATTTAAAATGTGACAGACACACATTGCAATCTGTGGTAAATCTAGAAGAAACCTTGGGAAATTTAGCTGCAATCTCTGGATAAATAGCTATAATTGACCTTGGGAGTTGAAAATGTGCCATATGTTTCTGGTTCCTGTGTTTGAAACTGGGTCCCTTAGGACATTTCAGCTGAGTCCTCACACGAAGGCAGTGTGAGAGGGAGGAGAGGAAGATACAGAAAGACACTCAAAGAGAGAGGGAGAAAGCGAGAGAGGGGGACGAGGAGGATGCCCCGAATGAGAGATAGATGGTTGAAGATGGAAGATGGATGGACAGATAGGTGAGGCAGAGTCTGAGGAAGATGAGGCTCCAACAGAATGGGTGTGCAAAGAACGAAAGACTGACAGAGAGGAAGAAAGATAGGAGAGAGAGAGAGAGGGGGCAGAGAGAGGGAGAGCAGAGGTACATTTGGCTGGCCAGTCAGTGTGATATATTGACAGGTGAAGCCTTTGTCCTTGTGAACCTGTGTTCCTCCCAGCAGGAGAACTGAATGCTAAACCTGGAGATTGTCAGCACAGCCAACACAAAGCAAGGCACTGCTTTCCACTGCACAATTACATTTGATTTGACCTGCCAGGGCTGCGGAGAAACCAGCCTCCTTCAAATGGAGCAGTTATGACCTCTCGGACAGCCATTAGCAGCTAACACAGCATTATTCCACCTGCACTTAAAGCGCTGGATTTGGAAAAATCTTGTCAAGGGAGATATCTGTCTTCTGGTACAAATGCAGTGATGCAGATCTGGGGGGGTTGCATGCAATTTGAGCGCTTTAAAAAAAAACTAAGCTTATCTTGCAAATGATGTCTGCACTCCGAAGGGTCTCTCAGGAAAAATTAAATTCAGGCTTAACTGTGCAGACTCATAGTTTTAAACCAGTAAAGTGTGTATGTTGCAGGCGTATTTTAAATAACTCTAGAGATTGTTTTGTGTCTCTTTTCACCTTTAAAAACAGGATTTCTGAGTGTTAATAAAGGCTGACCTGAATTTATTCACAGAAACACTGAATATGGTACATAATCCAAATACTGGAGGGTTAGATTGCATTTCAGGCACACTTTTCTTAAAGTAAGTCAGAACCTGCAGGACATACTGTGAGGATGTGCGTGATACAGATACCTTTAGAATGACTATCACTTGCATATGTTGTGCATATGTGTGTGTGTGTATGTGTGATATACTGCATGAAGTTTAAAAGAAAGAAAACATACATGAACACAGTAAAAAAACAAACAAAAAAACCCCCCACACACATACACACTCATTTATACACACATACTAATGCGCCCTCATCACATTTAAGCTAATTTCCTTTTCATCACGGAGAGAGGAAAATGAGTGTTTGCCCCATCCCTGCTGAGGGACAAAGTCAAGAGCCCCGGTCGGTTTGGGCTAGATTAACAGGTAACATTTGGCTCCCACTCTCTTATCACAGCATGAAAATCAAACCGCGTGTTTTCCTCTATCGCTCTCTCCTTCTCCCCTCCCTAATGTTCCCTTCACTTAGAGATGAAATCGCTTGCTGCACAAACCCATTTGGTAGCGAGGAGAGAAGGTGAGCGGGATAATCAGGCTGGCCACTGGGCCGTGTTTCCTAAATGCTCTCCAAAACATTACTGTGCACAGGCATAAAATTAGCGCCGGGACCTTAAAATGTTGACATTTAGCATGACTTTTTGGAGAGTGACACCCTCATATTTTCTTGTAGGATATCATTAAATTTCAACTGCCCTATGGCTGTGCCTTTCCATTAATAACCAATTCAGTGTGTCACTTCTCTCCCTCTCTCGCTCTCTCTCTTGCCACCTTTTTAAAGTAATGAGTCCATTGCTTTGCCTTAATAAATTGAATCGTATTCTCAAGGCCATATGAAGATAGAGCCACAGATGGACAGGCTGCATGGAAGAAATAACCATAAATCCTTTACTGTCAGAGAGGCAGTCTGAGGTGACAAAAGGAGACAATCGCGATGCTCAATTGGGATCACACTGAGATTACAAAAGGCACAATGAAAGGTTGATTCTCTCTGTTAAAACTGCCATTTCCTGGCATGGATAAAGAACATGTCTTTATGGCTTTCATTGGTGAGAAAATACCCAATTATAATCAAATTTAAGAATCTAATCATGCATGAAGATTACAATACTGACAGATGACCCTCCATAATATTCTGCAGTGTGTATTATGTATAACACCACCAACAGCAGAGAAAATTATGAATTACAAATTGTGCTTTTGGATCATAGATCATGAAATTACAGTGCAAACGATTAAAGTGGGTTTCATCATTTGTTTAACTGGAAAAGAAGAGAGAAAAAAAAACAGCGAGAGAGAGAGAGAGAGAAAGAGAGAAATGGAAACGGTGAGCAAGTGGCAAGGGAGCAGAATCCATGTTGACTTCCATTCAGGAGGAAGATATCTTGTCTTTTTATGCGGCCCATGTCATATTTATTGCATAAAGGTCAGAGTGTTCATTTGTTCAAAGTCAGCGTTTTCCCTCTCTCCTCTCCTCCATGTAATAAATGCAGGGGCTATGTCATTATCGGACCTCTGAGGATTACAGGCTTGGCTGACTGTGATGACTGCATAAAAGCATACAGGACTTTTGTTTCTGCCAGCGCGCACCTTCAAATGAGCTCTTAAAGCGAAACAGTACTGGAGACAAAATGGCATTTTGTAGAGAGAGTTACGGTGGACGAGACGGCGCGGGGAGTGTGGGTGTGGAGGGCAGGTGCGAGGTGATTAAAGGTTAGAGATCACAGAGCTAAAGCCATCACCGTAGTTTTTGAATCAAACTGGGAGACTGAGAAAAAAAAAACAAAAAAAAACATCCAGGCAGACTGGAATAGATCTCTGTGAACTTGCCTATTGACTATGAGCCAAACTGTCATGAAGGTAATACTTGGAGAAAGACATTATAGTGAAGGTGTTTAGATTGTCTCTGCATATTGACCTCCGTTGACCAGGTCCATTTATTGACAGAAGAATCCCAGAGATTAAATTGGCCTCGGCTATTGATTGGGTATTTTGCCTGACATTGGTGTCATTGCTCTGGAATTGCAATCCTACGGGGAGAGGCTCTGCCTTTCTCTCGCTGGTGAGCGAGCGTCAACGATGGCTGGCGCTAATCCAGGCTGGATATACTGAGCTGCTTTTAAATGACGATGAAAGAACAAAAGAGGAAGTGGGAAATGTAAACTTTAAAAGGCCTGGCTTAGGAACACTTGCTGTCTGGATGTCTGATGTAGAAGCTCAAAAATGGATGCAAATCCATTAGTAGTCCGGGTTTCACAGTTATAAAAATACTTAAGAGGTTTTAATGGGAGCGACGTGTTAAACGTGTGGAAATCTGTTTTGATAACATTATTCATAACACTGGCTTTGCCCTGTGTGAATTAATAACACTTCATTTACAGACGGAAGAAAGCTGGCATGGTATTTCCAGTTAAAGAGATTAATTTTTAAACACCTAATTGACAGGCTAGGGTTAGGCAGGATAAGCAACAGACTATAAGGCTGCAGCTGCAAAGTCAAGGTGACTGAAATACTCAGAGAAAGGCTTTCAAAAAGCAGAATAGAGAGAAGAGAGGGAGGGAGTGAAGAGAATTAGTCCTCAAGCACTTTTCCCTCCGCCCCCTATTCTTCCTCTCTTTATTAGGAATGATTTACTTTCTCAGTGAAAGGATATAAAAGCTCAAGTATAGCAGCGTAATTATCGCAGAGTGAAAATTTAAAGGTTTGACTCACAATGTCCTCAAGTCAGCTAGCAGACTGCCAGGCGATAAGAGTGACTGTGTTCAACACTCGGCATCCAATTGGTTGTGTTTTATGAGCTTTGCCAAGGAGGAGCACACAAACAGCACTCGGCTCTGCAAGTCTGTAAACATGATGGACTGTGGCAAACTACTAGGGCTGGTGTTTACCTTGGCAGAGTCTGGCCTTGGCATGTCGGTAGCATCACTTAATTACTGTTTACATGCAAATATTAAATTATACAAACAAGCCCACAGAAATGTCTCCAAAAGTACAGAAATACATATTCAGGGTCAACCTTATCTGTCTGCAACAGTTGCCACTGCTAAGATATGTATTGTTTTGAATCACAAATTTCCCGCATTGTACATAATCTTCATAATTGTTTAGTGCTGTTGTCCAAGGGCGTTTGGGTAAATATGCTCCCAGGATCTGCATAATAGCAGATGCTCAGATATGTAAAACGCACCTTGTGTTCTCGAGAGCAAAAAATAAATAAATAAAAAAAAAAAGGTTATTGTTCAAAACAGTTTTTATCAAGAATAAGGACAGTGATAATTGATGTCTCCAGTCAAGACCAATAGATGTATGCTTTGATTGCAGACCCGTTTTCCTGACAGGCCGGAGAAGCATATATCGTAGAGCACCGGTGCCTACTGTGCATCTCTGGTATGGCTGAGTAAAGCACTTGTTCATTTGCAGTGAAGGGTAACATGAAACAGGCCTCAGCTTTCTGATGGACAGGGAGATTTCACCTTCGCCAGTGAATGATAATGCATTATTAAATTTGCCTCTCTGCTCACTAGATACACTTAGCTGACCACAGCATATTTATCTCCCCATCCGAGGCTCACGTCTTGGCAGGAGAAAGCATTCTGTCACTTTTGAGGCATTTCAAAGATTAAAAAGAACCTCTCTCTTTTCAACGTCCCTAAAAGCATCCCCCCTTTTCAGTGAAATGTGATTAGCAGGAGATGGTGTCACGCAATGGAACATTCATGAGGGGGAGAACAAATATCCAAATGAACTCTCATGTCCTCGAGGAATAGCCCCTCTCTGCACCATCAGCAATCTCTCTCACATGGGCCGGGGAAATTTGATTGATCCTCTATTGAATTATTTTTTTGCACTCTTTCATTTCAACAGAACGCACTGACAAGTTGTTTGATCATAAAGCATTATTGTCTGCCAAGTCACATTTCAGGGTTGTGATGGCTAATGATCTTGCCTCCTGACTTAGGGAAAGTCAGGTAGTCAGCATGTGTTTGAAGCTTGCAACGCCAAGGACATCGGGGAGGACTGAACAAAACACTATGCATTAAAGTCAGAAAGATGAAGAGAAGGAGCTTACACTGAACATATCGAACTTTTAATGATACTATGCTGAGATACCATCAATGTCAGTGAAATATTTACACCGCAGAAAGTGCATAAAACTGATGCCGAAACTTTCGCCTGACCCAAAGTCTCCTTTCTTCCTTTTTATCATTGCAAATGCGTATGCAAAGACAGAATAGAACACAGACTACAAAGATCACTTTTTTGTCTTTTTCATCTTTTTTTTATTTATTTTTTTACACCTCCCCCCGTCTCTACATGAGCCCATCAGCATCCACAGGTCCTTGCCCAAATCAGCTGTATGGTAATAGAGTGTGACACTGGTACCTGCTCCACTTCATCATTCAGACTGTAAACTGGGACTCTGACAAAGAGAAGGCATGGCAAATCCGCTTTGTCCATTGTGGTCAAACCGGCATACGACGCATCAACGATTGCTCGGTTGATAGCAGGTATGAAAGGATGCACCTCTAGGTGACATAATACACCACAAGCATCCATTTGCGCTTGGGAGGACATTATGAGTGCATCTCCTGTTGTGTCAACAAGGATATATAACATTTACCAGGGAAGTGCCAATATCGTATTACCAGTGAATCATCCGCTTTTAAAATATGGTTTACAGAATCAGTTTACATAGTGTAGTTGCCTCTGACTTTCCTGTCAGGCATTTTAGCTCAGCGTAAAAGAGATGTGGCATATTTAACTGCAGTGGGAGGGCTGAGGTAAAGTGCTGAAATTTGTTGTTGGCAAAATGCTTGAACTGCCACATGGTATTTACAGAGACTACTATACTTCGATGTACATACATATGGCTTGTGTTTCAAACACCTTTTCCCCAAGGAAATAAAATGATGTCAAGTGTTTGATGTCCAAAGTAAGTTTATAGCCAAAGGCTTCCGTACCTTTCAAATTTCCCCTTGTTTGTCAGCTACCTGCTGTTTCACGAGACAGAGGCTTGTCGGAAGCTATCGCCACAGACTTTCTGTTTGAAGCAATTCAATTAGTCACATGTGAGATAACACTTAGCTTTCTACTCGCCCTTTTTTTCTCACACATCATCTAATCTCTCCTTTTTTTCTCAGGCAAAATTTGGACAAAAAATAATCAGGTTCAAACAACAGCCCCCTCCCACCGCCACCACCAAAAAAAAAACCTACCATCTGGTTACTCTGCACTGGGTGACACAACTTTTGGAAACCTTTTTTAGACGACAACAAACAGCCTTTGTCCTTCATCGGCAGAGATGACATGAAAAAGATGAGCTGTGTTCTTAGGATATGAGTGAAGTGGCATTATAGTGGTTTCCTCTGAGGTGTCTGGCCATTTAAAATAGCCTCCATATGAGCCGGGGAACTGCATCCTTCCTCTGCGCCCACTGGGCTCTTTTCTAAGAGTGCATTGCAAGAGATTAATTTAATGCTCTGCCAGGATCATAAAGATCAAACAAGTGGAGAGATATCATTAAACCATTGGAATGTTATCTCATTTATCTAAACAAACTGATGCGATGAACAAGCCTAATTAAAAAGCTCACCATAAACAAAGCTTGGAATCGTGAGGCCTCTCCCCTCTCTAACAATGGAACACATTTATTTTATTAATCTAATGCATCATGTATCATATCATTACAGTTCAATATATCTATCATTAATTTTATTCCCTTCACTTAAAGCTTTTATTGGAATTACTTTGGTTATTAGTTGGTTCTAATGTATTGGTTACCTCTGAATCTGGCTGCTACAATCTCTCTTATCTCGCTGCATAAACCTGTGCATGTTATTCAAATTGCCTCATTTATTATGATAGCTTCCTCATGTAAATTGTGCTGACTGCTCGCCCTTGCACAGTCCTCATTAGACTAATGAAAACCTTCAAACGAAAAAACTAAACAACCTGCCAAATAAAGGTCTGGGGTTATTATGAAAATTACAACTGTGGGAGCCGGGAGAAGCTCTCTTCATTAATTCATGCTCAGCAAATTGGTAACTAATTTAGTTGCACTCCTCTGCATTAATGGGTTATTTTATAAAAATGTTTTCCACAGCCCGAGACCTCTGGTGCACACACTGGAGAGCTCAGAATCCTAATCAAGTCCAGTGACATATTAGGAATTGACAATCTCAAAGATAATACAGCGTGTGTTTGCGCGTAGATGTGTGCGGGTCAACTAGCCAGAATTGGTGTGGATTGCTGGGTCATTTGCTTTCTCCTCCAATATTGCGACGAAATTACAGTCCATTTGTGTTGATTATCTGAGTATGTAGGAGGCTCTTCAGTTTAGAAGTAAGATTTCTTTGCTACTGAGGAAACATTCAGTTGATTTAGTGCGTGGATACTTGGTTAAACCACCTTTCTTTGTTTGCGTTGCTCTGTTTGTATGACTCTTTGTCTGTCAGACACACACAAACACACACAAATGCACAGACAGTTTGTGACCCATAAACTTCACTCATGATCCTGCTAATTATTACTATTCACTGCTTCACACCCTGTGAGTGGAGGTCTAATACTGATCTTCATGTCAGCCGAGCCAACAGGGAACATACAGCCCAATGATTTCCACAGTGGTTTTAATATCATTATTAGCCTCACCCCACCCTGGATCACCCAGTGCAGCATAGCACAGCCTGCCCCTGCTCCTCTCGAAACCAACGGAGAATACTCAAATCTATTATTTGCTTCATTTTGTATTTATACATGTTTCTTCTGATTTAATGAATAGAAAAAGTGTAATGAAGTAAGCCAGCAATTAATAAAACAATTTAGTTTGGATAATATTTTTCAGATTTGGAGTTAGTGGGAATCACAGGAAATAGCACACGTGAGCTAGTCTACTGCTTTAAAAAAAATAATTATTTCCCATATTTCGGTAAAACAATATCAGTAACAATTATTTTAAAAAAATGCAAAATCTGTGTAAAATCAGATGTGTGCCAACGTTCAATAGTTGCACTGTTTAATACTTTTTATAATTACTTAAGGGTCTCAGAGTGAGCAGGATAATCAGCAGGTCTTTTATATTGCTTTTATTCAATTAACAGAATAACTTTCTGCGCTGTAAACTGTAACTGTAAACTGTAGTTAAAGTCCTGCATGTTAAATACATGCAGGACTTTTTTTCTGAAATCAGAAAAACAGCAAACTTATATTTATTATAAATTGAGTTTGTAGGGTGTGTCACTAAATGTCATCCTGATGTGCGTAACGGAAGCTGCAGCTCTACAGGAGGTTAATACAGGGACAAGTTTCTTACAGTGTGTGGAGAATAGATACGACTAAAACAAGCCAAATATGTTTGACGTTTCATTCAAACATTCACACATGTACACTTCTACAGGCTAAGACAACAAAGTATTTGATTATTTTTATCTGTAAAGAAACAAATGTTGAACTGAAAAACTTAGAGTTCGACTACCTAATTTAAAGGTTTTGTTAATGACAGATTTACAATGGAAGCAACAATAAATAATCCTACAAAGGCTTAAAACTATGTTAACTAAATGTAATGGCCTTAAATGATCTTGAATATAAATGTCTTTTCTCCCTTTCTATCAGCTCCACTGGCTCACTTGGTTCTCCTGCCTACTCAGATTTCCTGAACTACTGTGGATTCAGATTTTTCTGCAGGCTCACACTTTACACTGCTCTGCACCCCCGAGATCATTGAGACTTCATCTTTGTTGTCAGACTTCATTCCTAGCATGCTCAGTAGATCACAGCTTTGGTGTTTCTCATGATAACTGTCATTTTCAGACATAAGTGCTTGACATACAACGTAATATGTTCTGATATTGTGAGTTTAGTTTGTAGCAGGCGTACTGAAACTATGCATGTGCTACAATGCATCATTTAGACTTTCTATCACACTTTAATGACTCACCTTTGTCAGCATGCATCCTTTTTACTTCATGGCTCATGTCGTGGGCCAGGTCTCCCTCTTTAGGCCCAGGGGGGATGTTGGGGGACAGACCTAGCAGGGCATGATTCATTGACAGGCCATTGTGGTGTACCGCTGTAGAGAGAACAAAACATTAGGAACATTACTTAGAAGACATATTTCATCTCTGTCTTTGTAAATTAGACAAAACAACAGTCTGTAAAGCAGCCAGTTATATGTGTGACTAAATGTGCAGTGAGTTCATATGGAGACGTACGTATCCTGTCTGAGGAGCTTTCTGTGTGGGCTGGAGAGCTGGACACACTGCTGCTGCGATGTGAAGATGGGTGACTGCCTGGCCTCCTGTGGTCCTCTAGGGAAGGGGCCGGGGAGGGACTGTCTGGGACACGTTCCTGGAACCCCAGCAGCAACAAAAACACAGACACACAAACCCAAAATAAGTACGTAGAGTAGACTACAGAAAAGGCACAATACAAATATTTATAAAGTAGTTACATTTGATCTGGTTTTAAGAACTTTCTGTATTAAAATTTACCTTTATAACAGAGGTGACCATTCTGGAGGGCAGACTCTGGCCCTGTGCTGCGGCGGCCATGTTTGCTATGGTGCTGAGGTGGTTCATCTGGCTCATCGCCATGGTGACAGAGGCTGGGGGCAGGCTGACAGGGATCAGGGGGTGGGGCATCATCATGAAGGGGAGTTCCAGGCCTAAGACACATGAAGAGGTCATTGGTTACTCAATGATGCATATTATGAGTGAGATATTCACAGGGGGAAACTTCTGACACTCTGGCGGAAAACTCAAAAGCTGCTGCAGTTAACTGTGATTTCCACCTCTGAGATACCCTTTAAAATTGGTGTCCAATAACACTAAAGCTTTACACTACCATCCATTAGAGACAAAAATGGTATAATTCAAATTAATCGCTTCTCGGGTTTCTTTCCATGTTAACATAATACACATAAATGTTTTACAACATATGTTAATAATAGATACTACTGCAATAATAATAAAGAAAACGGGGATGAAAACTAAATACACAGTCATTCAAAGATCCAAAGTTTACACAGCAATAAAGATGCATCAATTATTCTATGATGAATAAAAGGGGGACATTATGGAAATTATCTCAATATTTAAATATATAAAAAAAAAAATCCTCTGTAAAAACAAAGGCAATCATGAAAACTATTACCCAAATGACTAGTTAAATGCTAATGACAAACAAGTACCGTCAGACTAGAGTATGGCAATGACTTTAGGCTAATTATAGCAGCCTATATTTCAGAGCAGAGAGACAGAGAGAGCAACACCAAAAAGAGTAAAGTCACACAATAATGGGGTTTTTGTTTCTTTCTCTTTTATATCCACACAAATTATTCCATTAAAACAGAGATATCTCACAAATGTTTTGAATTATTCAATTGCTATCTGGCAATAGACGCCTAATTGGGGAAATTGAAGACATTAGCAGTTCAAAAACATAAAGAATGTCTAATAAAGATACCACAGGGGTTTACTAGTTAGTCAAACTGTGGCCCTGTACTGTGCCACTGAATAGCTTAATGAAAACAAGCCAACTTTCAAAGGACATGAGCGCAGACAGAAGGTCAAAGCTAGGTGTCTGTACCCCCCACCCCCCCTCCCAACACAGCACCACCCCTCCTTCTCCCTCTGCTCAATGGGGACTTTGAACTGGCAGGATCAAAAGTGACTGGGAACAGTTTGGTCTCATTCCTCCGCCACTCAGATGCTTTTCCTCAAATGCTTTAAAGAAAACCTCATAGACACTACTGGATCTGATTGAGCCTCTCTGTTGATTTTTCACTCACTTTTTTTCCTCCCTTTCTTGGCAGTATGGTTCAAGGTAAAAAAAAAAAAAGAAAAAAAAAAAAGCTGTGTGAATGAAAGAAGAAAAAAAGATACTGCACTACAGAAAGCTGATCCACAAAACAACTCCACCCTTCTTTCCTGACAAAACATCAGTAGCCAAAGGGCAAGGAGATCTGCATGGCGAAGCCTCTAAAGAGAAGGACACTGGTTGAAAATGAAAGGACATGAGAAGTACTCCTCTATCATTTCCCTCCTTCCAAAAGAAGCATTGATTTCCATAAGAAAGATGGCATGCAGTTTCTCAGTGGTGAGTATTCCCAAACAATATAAAGCAGGGGAGATTAAAGAAAGGCGGAAGCCAAGCAGCACCTTGTATCAGCGCCTCTGCTGTAGCTCAGACTGAATCAATTACCACTCAGCAGGCTAAGCTCAATTAAAAAACACCACAGAGGGCCTGATTGCAGGGGTACTTACTGTAGGACAACACGCAGAGGTTTAGGCTACCTATCAGCCTTTCAAGGCGACTCAAGGGCCAGAGAGGAGAGACTTATTCTGCCTTTGAGGTGGATACATTACGCCCATTCAATCAAACACAGCTACACACATAAAGGCACATTTCTTAAGCAGCCAAATTTTCACCAAATCAATAAACTATGAAGAAGAGACGGAGAATCACCAAAGTCTACTCCATGTTAATCTTGGTCTTCTACTTGTCTCTTTGTTTGTCTTGTACTTGATGGTATATGAGGCTCGGTGATGTGCCTCTACCTGACGGACAAGCCGGTGGGAAAACACTGGACTTCTGTTCACTGTAAGGGGTATTAGTCTCGCTTTCAGTGCCTGTCCAGCCCCTTTCATGTCACCCCATCCTAAAGCGCTGTTTCTCCCATAAAGGCCTATTCAGGCCACTGTAGGGGAATGTGCTACAGGCCAACGAGGGTCCACCAAATCCCTTTCTTTGTAGCTGAAAGGAGCCAGGTGAGGGGGATATTGGTTTATTCAAGTAATCTAGTGTTTTTTTGCAAGACAGCTAAGTGTTTCTCTTTCATTCGTATGCAATTTCTTCCCATTTGCTAAATTTGTTCTTGTTGAATAAAAAGATCTCAAGCAAGTGCAGTACAAGGTCCTGAACAATACGATGCAATGTCTTTCTTTTACCAAAACCAGATCCGACCAACATTAGTCAGACTCATTAATCACTTAGGCATTATGTAGATATTCCAGTGAGCAAACTGTTAGAAGCATATTTGTCAGTTTCTGTTTATCTCTGATACAGAAGTTCAGACCTGATGAGAGGTTAATTCCCAAAAGCCCCCCCCCCTCTCTCCTGAAGGGCATAAACAATGCATTTCGAGTAATTTACCTGAAGTAAGCCTGAGGGACCTGCAAAGGTGAACTCCTATTTACCATCATTAAAACTACAAATCACTTAATACCAATATAAACAGCTCAGCTATTATGTTGTGCAGTGCTTGGGAGTTCACGCATGGATAAGCAAAGATCTGAATCACGGAGGATGAAATGAATTAAATAAAACAGCCCTTGGTAACAATGTGATTAAAAAGCTGTTACATCCGAAGCAAATCGCATGGCTGACGGTGGGTCTGATACTTAAAAGAATCATGCCAAAAAAAGATTGAATGTTAAATGTTTTAAAATGATTAAAAAGAGAGCAGTAATTTATTTTGATGACAGAAATGATAACCTGCAGTGATTTGTGCTGCAGTTAATCTTCATCTAAACAGGATTTCAGTCTTTCTGGCTGTCTAAACCTATGGAGGAAAATGAGAAAAAAAGGGACTAAACCATTGTCACTGAAAATAGTATGGAGGTAGCAGCCAGCTCCTTACCCTTAACTCTGTTGTGGACAGATTTCCCCTGACAAAAATTAAACTAGCTCCTACTTGGCACTTTATTATCTCTTCAACTGAATGATTTATTGTTTGTGGAGCGAAAGAACCAAAGAGAGGGGGAAGATTACATTTCCAGCCAAAGCTCAGGCCTGATCTCGTTTTTTACTCTCTCTGTCCAGGAAAAAAAGCTCCTGACAAACAATAATGTCAGCTGTAATTGATCGGAGGTCGCCGGCTGGGCCTGCAGTAAAAGCGCACTATTTAAGCGACAATCGGCCTTGCGCTCTTCAGACGCTGGCTAATGAAGCTGTCTGTCTGGGCTATTTACCTTCTCTTAAATGGAAGGGGAGAGATGTACTGTAAGCGACAGGGCTGGAGAGGATCTGCCTCCCGCTCCCGTGAAATAGGACCTGCAAATGCCTCAGGAATGTATAATTGGTTGGCACAGCCAAAGCTGGGGATCCGGTGCTAATTAAATGACTTGTTTAGGGCCTATCTGTCTTTGTTTGGGAGGCTCTGGGCTTCAGAACAATGCACTGTAAATGCTGTTGTCAAACAAACATTCCTGGTTATCCTTTGATTTGAATTGAACAAGACAAAGGGCTGATTTGCTCAGCGCTAAGCCTTTGGTTTTCATGGTGTCGAGATATTTTTTCTCCTCCTCTGATCTGTCAAACTGAACAGGACCATTCCAGTCAAGCAGCTAAATGGACTGACTCACTGCACAATGCATATGCAGTCCACTGCTGCAAAACAATCTCAGTTTTTCTCCTAATTGCGCTTGTAAAATGCCCCCATGCTGTGTATGTATTTCTCCAACAAAGGTGAGACGGTGGTGCACACGCATGGAGAGTCTTTGTTGTGGTCGTATCAAGGATTTGCACACCAGTCTCAAAAGGAAATGAATGGCTCGTGAAAAAGTGTCTGTCATGCGGCGAGACATTTAGAGGTCTCTCCATAGCACTAATCAGCTATTCATCTTTACCATAACTGTTAATCTCCTCTGAAATCAGGAGCTCTGCCATGTGAGATAGAGGGAGCCGTATAGCCATTAGATCAAACATAAGATACAGCCTCCATAAATATGTTGTCTGGCATTGTGGTGTTACACAACACAAGCTCATGCATACATATGTACAGACACACAACTGATCCCGCATTTACACACATACACACATACAGATGGCAGGTTCAGTCAAGGCTGGTGAGTCCTGTTTCTCATTAAAATGGGGGGAGAGAGGAAGGTATTGAGCTTTGATGTAGCCACCCACGGACCCTCAGTGTCATTGAATGAAACTTTGAAGCTTTTTGTGTTTACGCAGTTAATGTTGATAATACAGCAAACATCTTGCCTTTGTTAAATACCTGCCATACATGCACGTATACACACACACACACACACACAAGCAAACGGACACATAAAAAAATATATCTTGCAGCAACGACGAGAGGTGAACATGAAAACATATGTGTACACTCAGTGTGTAGTATAGATAATTGTGTACATGTACATATAGTTGGAGCCGACTAGACATAAAGACACATGCAAACAATATGTTTTACATTCCAAAAGCCATGATAATTGGACGTATTTAAAGCTAATTCACATCAACAAACAAAATGTGTTTACCATGCCAAGATAAAGAGATACACTTCCCAATGATTCAGGTGGGCAAAGATTTCCCGCTAAGATGCCTAATGCAATGTAATGTAAGAGAAACCATGATAAGAAAACATTTCTGGTTTGATGAGGTAACATAATTGCTTTCCTACCCAAACCACTGGAGTGTAACATGTGGTAGAAATTATCATGGAGACAGACAGAGGTGTTTGTCCTTTAAATGTATAAAATCTAAGGCAGGCAACTTTTATTGGATAATTTAAATCCTTGGCTCTAATGGCATGCATTCCTTATGAAAATGGAAAGATCAATCATCTCCGTGACAGATCTGTTGTGAAAAAAGTTATTCCCATCTTTGAAGAGAAAATGCTAAACACGTTTCGCCTTCACCCCACCCTCACCAGCCTCCCGTTTTAGCTGTCTATTTGTCTCTTTGCTGAAAATGTTAACGAACAGGGCAATAATCAAGCCATATGCTTGCATGTGGCAAATCTCATTACAGTAAATGACCTTTACCAACCAATGCCAACATCTTTGTGCTTGATAACACAGAGTGTATAGAGCGGGGGAGACAATGGTGGGTTTAGTTAACGCAATCATGCACATGGCCCGGGGTGGTCGGGAGAGCCAGGGCTTCAGGACACATTAGCAAAGAGTATTTGCTCCTCTAATTTGGGTTGGAACCAGGCTCACTTTATATTTGTGACACATCACTCTTGATAAATATGCAACATTGGTACACAAGCACACCAACATCCGATCACTGACAACACACCGTGGCACAGAGAGTGCTGTGAGCAGAAGAGGAGAGCAGACGGAGAGGAGAGATATTACTAGCAGCTGTTACTACTGCGGGTGCAATATATTCAAGCCCAATCAATAAAGCTCCTACAGACAGTGACACCCAAGCAGACAGAGGAATCATTTTCATCTGATACTTAGCAAAGGCTCCCCTTTTAAAAAGATTGCTTTCAGTCAATGACAACCAGTTGTCATTTGACTAAGGCTCCTGAAATGAAATATATTGACGAGTGTTATCAATCACAGCCCACTCTGCCGTCATATCCCTTTGGTGGAACAAGAGGGGGGTGGAGGTGGGAGAGTCAGTTTTCATGTGGTCATCAGATCATCCGTTTTAATTACAAAATTAGCATTGCTACCTCCTGCACTCTCACTTCCTCCATTTCAATCACCTCTTGAGAGAAAATCAGTAATGCAGTGTATGGTTTATAGTTACAGTGCTAATTGTTTTAAGGTGAACTGTGTGATGTATCTCACTGTAACATTCACATTTCATTTCACCAAAACAATTAGGCAAGTTTGGAGTGAATGACATTTAGGTACATGGATAAAAATGAAAAAATGACATTATGTTGAGGTTATTTCAATTATTTTGGGATTCTAAACACAACTTATCAAGAAATACCTTCCTCTGTTTGTTCACACTGTGAAGGACATGCTGAGATTGTGAAATTCCTTAACATTGTTTGAACTTGTTCGCTCTCTCTCCCTCTTTATCTTGGTCCCAGAGGAAAGGCTGTGTGATTGTGAAGATGTCTGGGCTCAGTATGGCTGATAGCTCTATTTGGATGAGGGTTCCCATATAATAATTGAGAAAAACACCTTTCAGTTCAGGCACCCAACAGAGTGCTTTCATGGAACAGAACGAAATGTTATGACTAGAGCTTCTGTTCCCGATGGGATATCACACCCCCACACGACCGGACCTAAGACACCTTTATTCACACCTTTAAAGCAGATGTGGTGGACATACGTGAGGCAACGAAACATATACATCTGTCACCATGGTCATTCCTCATCCCTCACCGAGTCGGACAACCAAGTGTTGTACCTCATTCCTCATAAAATTTCCCCCTGCAACAACCAACAGAGTCAGAGACCTGTGTGTAAACCAGAGAGCCTCCACAATCCAGTGAGAAAGCCGCTGTTTAGACAGGGCTTTGCACCTGGCCGGATTAGCAAAACAGACAAACAGCGGGTCAAATTAACGTACACTCTGAGTGCAGTCTATGTTGGTGCGTAGCACATGCACAGGACACACAGAATGCAACCTCCTCTTTTCCTTGAATGTAAAAGGAAGGGGACAAAAGCTTAAAAGCTCCAAAGCCAAAGAGCTCTAGGCTGCCGGGATAATCTTAGGCAAATACCCCACATTCAGACACAATGTAACTTTGGAGCCATCCAAAGTGAACAGGGTACAAGTGAGATGCACAGATAAAGCATGAAGGTAACCCACTTGCTTTGTGGAAGTCAAAGCGAGAAGCAGTGCAGTCTTGTATGAGCCATAGGTGCACTAGCACAACTATTCTCAGGTGTGTTGTGATCCATTATGGAAAGGAACAGGGGGCATTGGGTATTTTCTCCAGAGGCAAATAGGTCCACTTCTGTCCCCCAGCAAAACGACTGGAGTCACCATCAATGGGTGCAACCTCCACTCCCTCACAGGAGGTTTCCCCAGCTTCAGGTGGCCTGGGACATGGATAGCTCCAAAAAGTTCCTTGCTGTCAGACTCAGATAAAGCTGGGTCCCTTGAAACAGAGAAGAGGGGGGGTCATGCCATATAACTGTAGTGTTCCCCAACACCCCCCCTACTGATTGCCATATATTAGGGACAATGGAACATTTTTACAGCCTGATCACAGTAAAAGAGATTGTCATTTTGTTGTTGTCATTACTGTTGTGTACACAGTAATGTTATTATACACACTAAAGTGTCATCTTACACATAATCATAGTGAAATGAGAGCACATGTTATCAAGACACTAATGCTTCACCATCCTAACTGTGAACGTGAAAATTGCTGCACATTCTACGCAATTACACGCTGTGCATATTTCACATTACTCCAACCTGCGAAAGCTCATCATCACTGAAAGGTTGAATGTCATTTATTACACGTATCACATTTACAGCAAGTGACATTGTCTTTTCAAATTGTGTTGATCTCTTCACTTTCAAAGGTCAGCCCCTTCCCTGGCTAAATTCAACCTGACAGAGAATAGTGAGGAGGGGACAGCCGAACGCATGCATCACCCCTGCATCAAAGCGTTCCAAATTAATCTATCCAATTAATGAAGAATGAGGCCTAATGTTGATGAAGGGTGACAACTCGACTGGTCAGTTGTTTTTTATAGCTCTGCTCCTGCATTTATGAAATAACCACAAGAGACAATCAAACAAATATTTCCATGACACAAGGTTTGTCTCGTTGTCTCGTTTCCTCTCTATAAACACGGCAACTCTGCTGCCACTCAAATATGATAGAACTTGATATGGATCATTACGGAAATAATGTTTAATCAATTCCCCCTGTTATTGTAATCTATTTCTGCAGTTGTCTGCGTTTTGTGTATTTTGTAGCTACAACAGTGTGCCTCACAATTTCCCAATCATGCATATTCAAGTATTACGCTGATGCTTAACAGCCGACGCAACTGGAATTAGAACGAGGACATTAGACTTCATTAAAAAGAGAAATGATTATCAGGTTTATCTTTTGAAATGTCTATTAAAATGTGTGTGTCGTTCTTCACTTATCTGTCACCTGGCTCCCATGAGCCTGGCAGACTAATAGAGAGATGGTGAGGGCCTAAGCCCAAGAGAGAGACACAGACCCATCAAGCTCTTCACTCAGGCTGGAAGGCTGTCTGTCTGCTCTGCCACTCTCTGTCTAGCTCAGTGTGTCTGACTCAGTTACTAACATTACTCCCCTCCTTTTCCCCAGTGCTTGCAGCTTAAATGGACTCTACTTTGTCCAGTGCAGCCATGATATCAGAATAATGAAAGTCAAAACAAACCATATCGTAATTGTGTAAATCAGACTAGACAATAGTGTGTCGCAGCGAAAGAGGTGTTATGATGTGTTCGTGAAATGAATTCTATTCAGCCTATGGCTACAATCTCGTCTCTCTCAAGAGCTTCGACTGACAAAGGCTCCCACAAGAGAGCTAGAGAGGAAGATGGATGAAGTTGCCCCTAGACACTCATATCAGGTCAGTATGTGCTTTATCCCCTAATGGTTAAGGTTAGGATTGAGTAGGGGGTGATACTAGATCTGAGCCTGAGGGCCATTGTTCTGTGGAGAGGAGCAGGAAGTAGCCACCATCCTCCATCATGGCCCACATTTAGCTGCGCTGGGCCACCAGCACTAGTGCAGCTAGCAGGTTGGAGCGCGCAGCTAGCTGGTTGGATGTGTCCTTCCACCCAGAGAGCTTTATTATTAGAAAGGACATAAACAGACTAATTAAATCGCAGCAGTGGAGCTGGGCTGACAGCTGGCGCAGAGAGTGTGACCAAACAGATCCCTATCAAAGTGCAGGAGCAGTGTCTCTATATGTGGCCTGCTTTGGTGTGCATGGCTGTCATGCATGTCTGTATGTTCTGTAAGTATACATGCATGTGTGGCTTTTAATTTCACCCATTTTAGACTTATCTTATGTTTATTCTATAATGGATGAGTATAATTTTTCCCCACTGTAATTTCTTTACTGTCATTGTAATGTCTTATTTATCAGTCTAGCGCAAAGCACATTGACTCACTGATGTGATCCAAAATGGTACAAATGCTATCCAGCAGAGCAGTAAACACTCCAGTAATTAGTGCATGGTCTCCAGGCTGACTCTACTCAGCTCTGCAGCATGGCCAAGCACGGACCCCATATAGAGAGGAGCCTAGTTATGCATTGATCTCAGAAAATTAAGGCTAACTGCCCCAGATTGCAGCGTCTTGATGTACCTTCTGGATGAGCAATGTACTATACTGTGCTGTTTGTAGAGTAAACAGAATGATTTGGGCTTGTTGTGCTTTAAAATGAATACATCTTGAATAATTAATGACGCTCCTTAAAGCATTGTTCTCTGTGTGACCGCAAACGTAAAACCACTGATGATGAGAAAATATGGTTTTAACAAGTCAATAATGGAGAGTGCAACAAGAACAGCCTAATCAATGAGGCTGCAACGTTTGCAAACAAGGACTTGAATTATAACACCGATAATTGATCTCTTTCATTTCTTCTTCATGTGATGTCATTATTTATTGATTACTTCCTGCCAGTGAGGAATGATGGGAAGTTTCCAGAGTTTGTTTTTTTCCATGACTTTTGCACCCGCCTCCCCCCATACCCACCCCTTCCCCTCGTTCCCCTCCTAGCCCCCCCACCCCTCCATTTGAAATTTGCAAGCTGTAGCACCAGCTTAACCAAAAAGGATTAAGTCCCATACCCAACTGAGAACACAGATAATGCTCAGTAATTGGTAAAAAATGAAGATGAATGGGACAGCTAGATAAGGACCAATTAGCTGCTGGGAGTGTACAGCTGTGGTCTCCTCACAGAGCGCTCTCAGGGGCCAAGGCCCCCTCTTTCTCTCTCACGTGAACATGCGCGCGCAGAGAAACACATACACACACACACACATTCTCACTCACTCACACACAAACATACAAGCTTGAGGGTGGGGCGTGCAGAAATTAGCCTGATGACCCTGGGAAGAGAGAATGATGCTTCCCTCATCATCTCACCCAGAACCTCTTCTCTCAACTCTTAGTCAGGCAACACTCCAGAAACCTGTCACCACCCGTCCGGCTTCAGCCTAGCGTGTGGCTCCCCCACTCCCTGTTGGACGCAGGCAACCTCGGCTGAAGCCACAGATGTGAGAAAAAGGGCTTTCAGGTTTTGAAGTAGTGTTGCAGAATGTGCTTCTACTGCTTAGTTATGGTATCGTGGGTTTAGGACATATTTAAAATGTACAATGAAGTATGAAAGTTAGCAGTGACTGTTGTGTCTTCTTTTGCTGCGGTGCCGTCTGCCGGTGAGTTGTTTGGTCGGCATGTCGCGGCATCATCTGGCTGATGACAGTGGAATTCCCATATCTAATTACAAACAGGATTTCTGCTCCATTAGAGTTGTGTGGTGAGGAGTCTGATAAGTGACAGGGCAGCACCCAGTGGCCAAAGAGAGACAGAGGGCAAAAGACAGAAGAAGTAAGTTAGACTGAGCAAAAAAAAAAAATAAAAGAGAGAGAGAGAGAAAAAAGAGGACAAGGGTGAGCGCCGTCTTATCTTTTTCTTCCCACTCCTTTTTCTGAGGGTCTAAGAAACACTTTATTTTCCTTCTGCGGAAGAGAAAAACAATTCCTTCTCTTGAAATTGGCAGGTGTTTGTTAGTGGGCAGCTGACAATATTTTCTCTCCCAGTAATGAAGGTTGTGGCTGGGGTCAGTGCACTGGGAGGGAATGGCGGGCTGTTTATCCCCCTGAAGGCCCAGCGCCACACGTGTTTTGCTTGGTCTGTGATCTGTAATTGTGGCATTTCCTGAGAGGCGCAGGAACAATCCACATTGTGCACTGAGAGGTCTCCCTCTTCCCAACCAATGAGTACGATGGGGGGAAAAAAATCAAAGAAATACACCCCCCCACACACACCTCTTACTCTGTCTCTCTTTACATTTGTATGTCTCTCTCTCTCTCTCTTATTTATTTTTTTTTCATCCGTCTCTCCCTCATACACCTACATAAACATCTACTTCCTCCTCTCTCTTTCTCTCACTCAGGATGTTTGGTTATTTTGGCTGAGAGTTGAACTGGCTGTATTTTCCTTATAATTAATAACATTGATGCAAACAGGAAGGTCTAATTGTGATGAATATTTAATGCGAGGGAGAAACATTAGCCTGTTCAATTTACATCAACACAAAGACAGCGACAGGCAATCCAACTCTACAAACAGAACAGAGTGTCCTTCACTGGCTGGCTCTGCTGTGCTTTGCTTAAAGCGTTTCACAATACAAGATCAGCTTCAGACAAACACTGATGAGGCACCTGTATTTTAGCCTGAGGAGGATGTTTTCAATGGATTTATGTAGCAGCCCTTTCTGATTAAATGGATCTACTGTATGTCCTTAGTGGTATTATCAGAAGCATACTCATTATCATATCAATTCCTACCACGGTTGGTAACATAATTTGTGTAAGTAAACATCCATTTGTGTGTCTTAGTTTAAGCTGGATGATTATAAAACTTCAGTCCATTTCCTCAGAGCAGCTGTGGTCTTGAGTCTCTTAAAAACAGCCCTGTAAACAACAATCAGTCCAGTCCCAACAAAGCTGCAGCCAAATACAGTTCACCTTCTGCCCACTGTGT
Source organism: Pampus argenteus (assembly GCA_036937835.1). Taxonomy (NCBI): domain Eukaryota; kingdom Metazoa; phylum Chordata; class Actinopteri; order Scombriformes; family Stromateidae; genus Pampus; species Pampus argenteus. The sequence continues at coordinate 15,306,497 of CM072872.1, read as the reverse complement.
GCTATATCAGTCAAGTGATTTATAAGTTTGAATTAATGTTGGGCTTGAGAGTTGGACATATTAGACATTCATGCTCTAAAACAGTTTGCGAAAGCAGGCCAGAGTGAAACACTTTTGGAACGTTAAATTATTCTGTAATCACACTTTCTGTTCAGTCTGTTTTTTTTTTTTTGTGAAATTACAAAATGTTTTTATTAAAAATAAACGTGTGAGTGAAAGCCTGGGGCTAGATGAAGAAGACAGCATGCTGCTAGCTGTGTGTTTCATGGCCCTGCGGTGCAGAGCAGGCCATATTTCTCCAGTGTATTATCAGGATGACTCCTGCTGGCCACCCTGTCACAGGAGAGTGCTTGATATAAACAAGAGATTGCTGCGACACCCAGTAATCAATATTAGGATGGTTTCAGTACCAAACATCATTTGTCTCCGCGACCATTCCTTTGACCAAACGAAGCATTAATTCAAATCATAAATCTGAGCTGATTTAAATCCGAGGAGAGTGAGGGAGAGAGAGAGGCCCCTGTCTAGCTGCCTGCCCCTAATGATTTATTTTCTACATTTCTGCGAGCGAGAGATTTGTCCATACTCACTGACAGGTCACCTTCAAACGCCAGTGGCAGACTGTTCATCACCATGCAGACGAGCATCTCATCGCTGCGAGTAAATATTAAAGGAAAAGAATCCAATTGATTGTGGATGGGGCCGAGAGGCGTCACTGCCATATATTTCACTCAGAGAGCTAATGCTGCGGCCCATGCACCCACACCCAGAGCTGCTCCCCCTTGCCAGAATTATGATTCTAGCGGGAGCCTGTGTGGCTGGCTGTGGGCTCAAGGTTACAATTTAAATTGTAAAAAGATAAAACAGTTTCTTATTAGCCCCATTGCCATAGCCTTGCTGTTGGTACTCACATTTATCTTTATTTCCGTGACCTCGTATGCTCGTATTCTCTTTTTTACACACTCCATTCTCTCAGAGTGATGACCTCACACTTTATGCATTTTGCATTGTTAAATCTGCTTAGAAACACATCCTGTTTTCATGGTGCACAACATAAGCTCCACGGTGTTAAGTATTACTGTTGAAATGTATTCAGGAGTCAAGCCATTTAGTACAGTAAGCGAATCAAAACCTCCATTTAGCAACTAAAGCTACAGGGATTACATTTGGTTTATAATTTGGAATGGGCTCATGAATCTGCTCTAACATACATTATCATTCTCTTTAATACACTAAGTGGCTCTATGTGATATTATGAAAATCCTTCTGCTTTTTGGGGCTAATAATTAATTGAAATGGCACATAGTGAAAAACCAATGCTCTCACAGCAATTCAATTAGACCTTGTTAAAAGCTGATAGCTTTGGGAAATTGTGTTCACAGTTTCATTTTGCTATTAAGAATGTTGTTTTTTTTTTCTTTCAACACAAAAATTTAACACTTCAGGAGAAAACAAGACTTCAAGGTGAAGAATTTCACCACTATATAAACATTAAGAAAACAGCTGTATAGTGGAGATACTGTAGCGTCATGCAAAGTTTTGGCAAGCTGTATAAATAGGACCGCTTATTATTCCGGCAGAGAAAATGTGGGTTTTTGGTTGTGTATGTTTGTTTGCCTGTTTCAACTGCACAATCTCAAAGACTATTTCACAGATTTCAATCACATTTTGTGTGTGTGAAACAAGTGGAAGATTTTGGTGCCCATGTACGCATTTTAAAAGCTGTTCAAAAATCATGAAAAGTTTTTTTATTCCTCGGTTTCATCCGATTTCATGCGTCTAACTAATTTGAATTTTATTCTTCTCAAAAAAAAACTGATGCTGTGAGCCAAAGTAAATTATTTTATATGCTTATTTTAATCCACATATGGATCAAGATGTAGATTAAATGTATATTTTTATTATAAACACATTCAGATACTGTAAGTGTGCGGCAATGGCAGAGTTGACCGAGTCTCTCTAGCGTTGATAAGGAAATTGTGATAAATATGCAAGCCTTCATGTTTGTGTCTTTGTCGGTAAATAAAATAGTTTGTAGAATGCCCGTGTCTTCTTGACGGTGTGTATGTGAAGGGCATCCTCACCGACACTGGAGCTGAGGTCTCCATTCTCTCCATCGGCCCCATGGTGGTTGGCGTTGCTGTGGTAGCTGCTCATCGCCTCCAGCTTGATCTTCTTGACCTTCATGGCCTCTGCGATGGCTGCGTTGGCAGCTGCTGCCGCCGCTGCTGTCAGGCCTGGAGAAAGGAGGCAGAGGAGACAGAGCGCTTACAGACCGCTACGTGTCTGCTGGGGCTGAGCCACTGCACCTGCAAAACCTTTCAGACACATGCGCTGGCAATTAAAAAAAACTAAAAAAAAACAAAGAAAAAAAGGACTTTTGAAATATTAAAACAATGAATAATTTTGTACACTATGGGGAATAAGCGCCTATCAGATCCCGCTTGGTTTTTCATCTTCTGACAGGGGATATCCTCACAGCAGGTTATCATGCTGATGTGTGTGTGGCAGCATATGATTTTTATGAATATTTTTCCCACTCCGGCACTCCTCGCCTCCTATATTGATGTATTTGTACCTTGATGGGAAGAGATGCAGTCAATGTAATAGTACATGATGCAAGCATTTTATATGTACAACTTACAATGTATGTGTATATAAGAGTGACATAGTGATACAGTGCGATGCAGTGTGTGATACTTTATAATGTATTCTTTAAATCTAATTGACCCCAAATAATGGCAAACATTTGTATTCAAATTCTTCACATATATACTGTAGTGCTTCTTAATAAATGTGCTTTTCTGATCGTCAAGGTTAGTCATCTAGCACAATGGAAAACTCTGAACGATGTACCAAGGATTCAAGTTTTTTTTTTTTTTTTCCCTTTAATACTTGTAAACAGTATTCAATGCTCAGATGGCTGCTTGTAAAATTTAACTTAAGAATATGTAATATAAAAGAGAGAAGAAAGGTATGCAATCTCTGTTACATTCTCAAAAAGAAGAAAACAACATATATATACTGAGGACCTTTCAGGTCATAAAGTGGCAGTGAGAATCAAAACTAAGAATAGATTATATTAGATAGAATATATTAATTTGCTTGTTTTGTATTTAAGATTAGTGTTTTTTTAAATGCCCATAAAAAAACAATTCACATGAAAAACTAACAATATAAAGAGCTAATTTTCTTCAAATATGTTCATACTGTTTTATAATAGTTTCAATCTGACAGTACAGTCATTACAATTCATTCTTTAGTATTAATATCACTTGAACATTTCTGACAACATGCCAAATATCTTTGAGAATTTTGCATAGATTCTCCTCAGGCCCAAGGCGGACTAAATGACTATTGGCATCACATTTTAAATAATCATTCCCATTTCCACTGCCAGCTCTGAATATATACGGGAACAGCAATATTTGACATGTCCGTCCACCTTGATCAAAATGGATGTGATGTGATTGATAAAGTGAGTCTGAGATTATAGACATATATATGCTGAGCACACTGCAGAGATCATAAAGCATTGGTTTGTCATTGTGGTAGTTCCAGGGTTCTGGAGTATTGAACGTGACTAGAAATCTTTATTCATGAGGCTGGTCTCAAACAGCAGGGACAGATAGTGCTAAAGCTCCTCTAGGCCTGTGTGTCTCAGGAGAGTCCCGCGACTCTTCTCGCCAAACCCCAGCAACAAAAATAAAAGATGCACGGTGAGAAAAAGATATGTACCTATTAGTGGAATCACTCATATCCACAATACGGTATATCACCTGGCCTCTTACAGAGGCTGCTTATACTTGATATGCAGGTTTGCCTTATGTTTGACGCAGAACAAGGCAACGTCTGCGTTTATCATCACTAAGCTGTCACGTCTCTGTGATGGGACTGAGGAGCAGCTATTAGCTGTGCATTTGAGAGGCGACATGAGTACAAGGTGAGGAGGAAATCGAACATGTGGCTCTAATAGATACATGCGAGCATGTGCGCACACACGCAGACACAAACACACACTGACAAACACGTGCACAAGAACATACCGGCCTGGGCCTCCTCTCCTCTCATCCCCAGCTGATAGGCAGATGGCGAGAGTCACTCTGAGCCACTGACATGGAGGTGCATATAATTTAAAGCCTTGTTTGCATCTTAAAATACATCAGTACCATATTGACGTACAGTATACATCATGTCAGAGAAGGCCCTCTCGTTTGCAATGGACCCTGGCTGCTGTTCCATATGCATAGGCAGTGCCGAAGAAGAAAAAGCTGTTTCCTCATAAGAAGGTGATACTTCTGCACATAATGAATGTGGCCTCTGCCCAGTCTGAAGGTCAGCCTTCATTTGTGTATAATGGGCGAGAGTCAACTGTTTTCCAAATGAGACGTATGCAGAACAGACTGCCGAGTAAATATTGAAATCACCTCTGGGCTGTTTGTGTGATAAATTCCCCCCACAAATCAGGTGCCGCTCAAAGGAGTGCCGCAGTGGTGCCTTCTGATACTTTCTAACTTTGGCTGTGAGAACCCTGTGGTTTATTGCACCACATCAGGCGTGTCCTCACCATTTCTTTTACATTACTTTAGTAAACTGGACTAAAATGTATAAGAATGACCAAACAAAAAGGAGGGGGAAAAAAAAAAGGAAATGAATCCATGCAGAAGGTTTTGATCGGATGTGTATTGAGTAAATAAAGGCTAAGAAATCGATTGGGCCTATTGTGAAACAGATGGAATGATCACTTTTCCATTTTTCATTTATCATTTGGCTCCAACCTCCAGCCTTTCTTTGACTAAGTGACACACTCCATAAATCGAAATCTTTGTTCTGATAATTGTTTCATTTCAGCGGATCAATTGTCATATCCAGATAACACACACCTCAATACAGTGGATGTAATAAGGAAGCTAGGGAGATGCTGGCACCCAGCAACAAGTCTATTAAGCCACTGGAAGTCTAAACGTCAACAAGACCAATCCCACCCAATGCTAATCTGCATTCATTACTATGCAAACAAAACAATCCTGCCTCATATATTCTTTCAAAGTCACCTTTAAATTCAGACACTCGCATATAGACGCACAGGCAAGTCACAATCCTCCTGAGCACAAAACAAACAGCGCATCCCTGCCGCATGGAGAGAGCCACACCAGCCAAAGAACAGAAAAGGGAACATTTCAACAAATAGAGAATAGCATGGTACTGTCACATGGGGAGCACAAAACAGCAAATAACAGAGACAAGGTCTGATGGTAGCCCTTGGAGCAGCTGTCATATTAAATAATAATGAAGGATCTATTAATATGCAAAGGAAGCAGCAGCCGACTGGCTTAACGCTGTCATGCCTCTGCATATTGTCAGGATCTTCATCATTAATTAACATGCTAGCTGCCCCATACCTGCGCCAATGTCAGAACATTCTTACAACAAACACCCCAATGCCTGTGCCCTCCGCAACTAACTCGTATAATTAAATTAAAATCAGATTACCTCCACATCAGTACACAAAAGACTGACTTTTACGACTTTCTCTAACAGCGATTAAAAAAAGAAATATAATAAGAATCAGAGCTTATCTGTTGTGTTTCTGTTCTGTCTCCGTTAGGCACTGCACCATGGGCAACAATGAAAACACACTTTATTTATCGGGGCAAGCAGGATAAGTAGAGAAGAGACACTCCATGTCAATGAGCATGGCCGCCTAATTTTATGCATGGACTGATGGCAGCACAGCAATGACAAACTGGGGTTGGGAACAACGCGACTCTTAGGTATACCGAGCCACTTGAACTGTGCTATCCACATCATGACAAATTTAGTATCAATTACAGAGCGTGCTAACCTTATGACAAGCAGCGGACTGGAAGAGGAGGGGTAGAGGCACAAAGAAATGACACTAAATTACCTGGTGCACACTGGATCTATTTTAGAGCAGCTTGAAGTGGCACTGGATTAGATGATCCACTCTAGATGCTGACATGCTAATTGTACATCAAAAGAACATAAATATTACAACGAGTCTCCACCTACTGTACTCATAAGAGGAACCAGCTGCCTGAGGTACTGGTATATATACACACACACACGTACAGTACAACAGAGCCTTGCAGGCAGCATTAGAAAATATTGTTTTCGTCAGTAAAGTACAGGATGCACCTTGGTAAGATGTAGGTGACATTCATTTCTCTAATGGTAAATGCAGTACTCTTGCGTTATTCAAAAGGTTGAAGCCATATCCAGGACATAAATGAATTATATTGAAGTTGCTGCTTAAGTAGTGGCCAGAGTGTGAGTGGAGGCCCTCTCCACTTTAAAAGGAGATGTCATCTCAGTGTGGTGTCAGTCCACAGCAAATAATCCGATTTGGGGGCCAATCTGCCTGTAATGCATCAGCAACTGGAAAGGCTCCAGAACAACACCCCCACCACTCACCCCCGGGGGGCATGAACACAAGCACGCACACATTCACATACTCATACATACACATATATACATGTGCTTTTACACGTGTATGAGGGCATTTCCTTAAATGGAAGCCTAAGCATATTAAGATGTCCTTTTCTAAATGGAGCTGGTGTCAAGGGCAAAGATACATATGTTAACAATGTGTTTCACATAGGCCTTTCTGCTCTTGTTAGAGCGCGAAGAAGTCACATTTCCACTGTGTTGAATGTGCTCATTGATTGTAATCTAATATGATTTGAGTAAAAGAAAAAAAAAAAAAAACACATTTGCTGATCATGGTTTGCATGAGAAAATCACAGTAAACAAATTTATTTGCCCACTTCAATCAACCTTGAGTGGGACCAGCATAGTGCATTTGCAAATGTAACACCATGAGAGAAATGACATGCTACTGTGAACAAAACACTTCATGGAGTGCTTCACTCTTTCTCTGCAGGCTCGGCTAGTCTTGGAATATTAGTGAAGCCTCTGGAAAAGCCGTCGGCCCACATTCTGTCTGTGTGTGCGGGCGCCAACTCATCTGAAAAATGAACTAATACGACATGACATGATAGTGTAACTATTTAAGACAGTTTCTCAATGTCAGTTTTTTTATCATCAATCAGTAGATTTGGACATGACAGGGAGATCAATTAGCCGCCTACTTAGATACTAACTTATGTGTGGTCAATTATATTTGATTATTAATCTGTCAAAATCTGTAAATTCCTTGACGTTTAATGCCATCATCAAAACAATACATGGTTCAATTAGAACAAAAATTGATGGAAAAGTTCCGTCGAGGCACAGTTAGGAAGCTTAAGGCCGTTATAAAAAGACCAAAAACCTCAATTACTTTATCTCTGGCCCCTGAATACCCTGACTAAATGTCAAGATCACAGAGTCCCTCTGGGCTTAAAGGGGATGATATCAAAAGGCTTTTCTGTTGCTTTATGTTCCACTAAATAACACGGGTCTTTCTCATCATTGTCCTTCTCTGTGTTCACTTCGGCCTTTAAGTTCGCCTTCTACACTATGGTGCAGATAGCCAGTGACCTCACCCTATTCCCAGAGTTCAAAGCGCTAGCCTGTGAGCTTCTATTGTACTGAATCACAAGGATGGCCCAATCTGTGTTTAATATTGAATTTCAAACACCTCACAGACACTGCTTTGCTGCCTCTTAGAGGAATACAGAGAGTGTGAGAGAGAGAGAGAGGAAAAAAAAGGAAAACACTTCAAGACAGTTTTTACAGAGATGGAAAAAATGTGTGAGGTAGGATGAAAACAAGTCTGTTAAAAACGTTACACAATGAAGATCAGCATGAAAAAGCAGCTGTGGTGTTTTTATCTGTTTGGTTTATTAAATACTACATTTAATAGCTGGTTAAACACAATGCATGCTGTACTCAGTAAGTATTCAGAGAGCCCTGTTTGACAGTACAATATCATTAAAAGACATATCGAGAAGGAGAGCAAAATATGCAAATCAGAGCACTTAAAGCCACCAACATCAAAGCAGTCACAATGAAGCCAGCCACAAATAGAACAAAAGCATTAGTTGCAATAAGACTTGGCCCAGGGGTAAGTTAGGGCACAAATGGTTGTTGTTGATTCTTGTGGCGATAAGCTCGCTTTAGCATCACCACTGCCTATGTACATATACCAGTGGAGTGGATTTAATCGCACTAATTAGAATGCACTCAAGGCAAAATGCAACATCTACTGGAATAATCTGAGAGAAAAGATCTCCACTCCAATTTATTCTCCCCCTCTTTGTTTCCGGGGGTTGAGCAGAGGATCTGTTTTTGGTAAACTAGTGAGCGGCTGGTGTCTGGTGGTTGGGTACATGTGTCACTTTGGACTGGTTGCCATTTCGAGGACAAGCTGCAGGGAGTCCACTGGTAGGGTGTGTGTGTGTGTGTGTGTGTGTGTGTGTGTGTGTGTGTGTATACACGAGAGAAAAAAAAAGAGAGAGAAAAAGAAGAGCGAATCAGAGCCTTAGCAACAGCGACAGAATGTTACAGGCTAAGACTAAACCATACCTGTGGGTGGCATCATGCCAGGGGACATGAGACCAGGGACTGAGTGGGGCATGATGTGGGGGTTCTCAGGTGATGTCACACTCTGGGTCCTCTTCGGGGGCCGACCGGGTCTGGAGCTACAACGCCGGGCAGAGAAGGAGGAGAAAGTGGGTGAGAGATGTGGAGGAGGGGTTGTGTGGGTGGTGTTAACGTTTAGAGCACTCCAGAATGCAATTCCGTTGCAAAGAGCTAACATGTACTGTAAATAAATTTCTTTTCAAGGACAGTTGCTTTCTGCAGCTCAACATAATAGACTTCCATAACTAATTAGATTACACGGTGAATTCATTTCCTTTATTGAAGATCAACCACTTTTTGATGCATAATTCATAACCCGTACCTCGTTACCTGTTCCTCCGTATTAATATCCCCACACTATTTGAATTGCCTCGTTTGCATATGCTAAAATCCAGTGCGCGGCCCTCGGCCTGGAAATTACATGTTAACTTGTTATAATTATTGCAGTCAGGCCACTATTGATTTATGAGACTTTTAAAAACCAAATATGTGTAGTTCTGGTAATGAATGATATTTTAAGGTTCTTCAGGAAATTAAAAGGCAATGGCTGCCTTAGGAAATGTTCTGCTTGCTTGATTTAATGCGTGCCTTAGCTGGAAGGTGGTGTGACAGAGTGATTCAGACCTGTTGGACGATTCTGATGGGGGAGTTTTATTACACCAAACGAGGGGCACAGATTCAGCCGTGATAAATGACTGTGCCACCTTACTGTGGAGGAGAAAAGGCCTTCAAAGCAGATACACCCCTGACTTTCCACACATCTTACTCATTCACTTATTAATACAGCTGCAAGTTGCAATCAATACCTACTTTGCTGGCTTATTGTAACAAAGAAACGCCTAAAGGGTTTAAAAAAAAAAACATGCAATGACAATATAATAATGGGGCAAGGTATATTCTTCTGAACAAGGAGCTGGGTGTCTCAACTGAAGATGAATTATGGTGACTTGACACAGGTGACATATTGGCTTCATACATTATTTCACATACAATAGTCCATTTCAAGCTTTACCAGGATACTAAGTTCTCTCCGAGTTTAATCCATCTTTAAAACACCAAAGGGTTTCCGTAGTGTGTCGTAACTATGGGCGGAAAACTGTTCAAACTTGACTACATTTCACCCAGAAAGGACACGGCCGGAAATCACACTTGCCGAGTTGCTGTCCTAATCCCTCAGAAGACTGAATTCGAGTTGATTATTTTTCAGTTAATAAGGCTTAGAGGGGAGTACCATCATGTTTATACCTTAACGTGTAAAATTTATTTTGTTGTTTTGACAAAACTTTACAAAAATGTCTTAATAAATATAGCTAATTTATCTAAATAGGTCCTAATTATTTTTGTTTGTTGTCTGTAGATTAGGGAAGAAACCAATGATTATTTTTTAATAATGACTTATCTGTGGATTAATTTCTCTATTACTCAATTATTTCTTTGGTCCATAAAATGTCAGAAAATGGTGAAACATGTTGATCACTGTTTCCCAAAGCCCCTGATGGCGGCAATGTCCTTAAACCCAAGATATTCAGTTTACTGTCATCAAAGAATTAAAAAAAGAATTTTGACTTTTTTTTTTTTATTTTTTATAAATAACTCGAAACGATTAATCGATTATCAAAATAGTTGCTGATTATTTGGATGGTTGCCAACTATTCAATCAATTACTGTAGATAAAGTTGCTTATTATTTTGTCGTCATTTGAATCTTCATCAGTGATTTTTAACATGATCACCCCTAATGATTTACAAACTGTTTACAACCAACAAAACGTGAATTGAAAAATTAAAGGGAATAAAAAAAAACTGATGTAAGTGATGATGAGTTGCTTGGATTCCTTTACAATTAATTTCTCATCGTGGACCTCATCAACCGGTACAGTATACGAGGCTGTTAGTGTTACAGCACATTTCCCTACATCCCCCATAGGCAGCATCCACAGAGTGATGCAGTGTTTAAGTTCAGATACCACACAGCCTTAGTAGTTGAATTTATTCAGCCGTGTCTTGCGAGGTTTATTTACCTCAGTCCTGCTAATAGAGTGCACTCGCTCTATCTGTCTGAATGTGCTGACTCTCTCATATACCAGCTCTGGAGGTTTTAGGACTAAAAGCAGACCTTCACCAAACTGCGTCCCTTTGGAGGGAAAATACAAGAAGTGGGGAGAGAGCAAATGAGAGCGAATGACAGAAAGCGAGAGGAGGGCAGTGAAAGACGGAGAGAGAGGGGCAGAAAGAGAAATGGTCGCCTGCTCAACCTAAGAACGTCTGGAAATGTAATTCCTATTTCTATAGAGGCACCTCTTTGATCTTATGAGAGGGAGAGATTGCAGACAGTTTTGCTGTCATCACTTTCACTTGTACTCTGGCTGAATTATTTATGAAAGACCTCAATAGAGGGTATGTGATGGGTAAAAGGCTTTTTTTTACCAACAATACTAAAAGCAAAAAAGGCCCTTAAATGGACAAAAAAATGTCACATCAACCTTAGATCATGTCAAAGGATGTGAACTCAGGTACAAAGACCCAGTTAAGTAGAGGTAATGTTTAGATAGGCTGAAAAAGAATCTGTCTGCGTGTTTAAGGAATAGCATTTCAGCTACTCTCTGCCCACAAATACGAGCTGGCCATGAAAGCAATACACCGACTGAAAAGGAGCTTTGAACTGAGGAACCTCCAAGCAACAGGAAAGCCTTTCAGAAATGAATAGTTAGTGTCTCCTTTCCTTGTCTAAATTTACAGAAACAGCATGCGCTTTATTATAAACGGGTGTGTCGAGATTATTTTCCTGATTTATTCTGTTATTTTCAAAGCCTTGTGATTCATGCCGTTTGATATAATCTTCCTTAACAATATGTAATTTAGCCCATGAAACGCTGCGCAGCTGAGGCATCCGCGCTCACATCAATACGTATCTGCGATGGTCAGAGCCTAACAGACTAATAAACTGGGTACAGATAGGAACTCAACCTGGCCTCAAACAAAAGAGCCAGGCTATTTATCAAGCAGCAGATGCTGATTCCCTAAATAGCCTGGCACAGAAACTGCTCCAAACTAGGCCATTATTGTAGAAAAAAGAAAGCACAACTGGATGTATGATTGGAATTTTAGTACCCCTTATTTTTCTACCCGCTGTTGTCTTTTCTAATCTTCTATTCATGTTCTCTACTTTCAATGTTTCCGAAAAAAGCATACTTCTGGGTTTCAAACTGGACATTTTTGGACAATATTATTTCTATGTTGCAGGTTAATCATTAAAGAATTTATTCCCCGCTTTATTTATATTTAAACTAAAGATACTCATAGGCCTCATATTCCTGGCTTTAATTAAAGAAACAAAATAGGCTCCACCAGCTTTGGGTTGGGGCCACAAATATGTTACACATCTATTCTCTCTTTCTTGTTTTGCTGCCATGGTGAAAAGAAAATAGTGGTGAACTTTCCCTGAACCAGACTTCCTTTAATGGCCCGGCCGTGTGTTGACCCAGCAGAGTCGGCTGGAACCCGATACTATCCAACACACTACGCTGCGCAGGCAATCAGATTACACGGGGCCCAACAATACACTCCACACGAGTCCAATTTCAGCGCTACAATGCAATAAAAGCACAATAATTAAATTCGCGTTCTCACCCCGTTTACAGGAAGCCAACACTAGGTGATAGGTATAATAAGAGGCATAATATCGCATAAGATATCAGGACGCTTTCTGATCTCATGGCAAAAATTCTGACATCTCACTATCAGACACTTTTTCTGTCGACGGAAGCAGTGACTGAGATCTTATTACCCAGAACGCTCTTAATGCAGTGATTATGATCTGTTATAAATCAATTGAAACCACAAATGTAATGTTTAGCCCAAGTGAGCACACTCCCTTAGTGGATTTAGTTGCACACACACAAAAAAAAAAATCACCTGCTCCTCCCATCTTCAGATATCTTTAGGAATTCAACCTCATTATGTCAATAGTGATTCCAGTTTGCAGAGAAAGAACATAATATTTCCTGGTGGTTATGATTGAGCCATTAACCTTTTATCTCAGTCTTTTGTTTGACGTTTCTAAAAGGTAAGGATGAAGATATTTATTCCATTTCCGCCCAGTCGGCCAAAACAAGCGAGTGAATCATTCCATCTGGGGCTTGTGTAAACAAAAGGCCTCTCCAGGTCTCTGCCAATCAGGCCTTATAAAATATTAACCCAATGTCATTGCCCTTTTAAAATCTCTCACCTAGAATTCCCTAATTGTTCCTTTTCTTTATCTCTCCAGTGCAGAGAGTAAATAAATTAACAAAATAGCTTTTATCGCCCTGAGTAACCTTTTAACTGAAGGATTATCTGGGGTTTATTTTTCATTTCTCTCGCAGCGATAGCAGAGCACGCCCCATTGATTGGTTTGCTGGGGTGGTGACCAGCCATGAAAACAAGGTCTTATTGATAAAACAAAGCAGCTCTTTACCTTTTTAAGTGCCAGGTCAGGCAGAAATTCAGAGGCCTCAGACCATCAGGGGCCTGAATATGCTGACTTTATAGTGCTTTTTTTTATTTGGTAAAGTCAGTTTAACAATATGCGTGGATCTGCTCTGAGAGGTTTGGTTGAAAGACAGGAATAACATGGCTGTGGTGGCGTTACTACTATGAATCCCCACAGTGTTCATTGAGAGGAAAAACTGAAATGTTTAACTATAATTGTCAAATTCTGCATTTTAGAAGCAAGGTCTGCTGCTTGTTTGCCCAACTTTGATTCATGGAAACGAAAGGAAAAAAAACAAATCTAAAATTTAGAGTGAAATCCTGATCTTGAGTTTGACACCATGACATACTGTATACGTCCCATTAATCATCAATTGTTTTAAATGTGGTATCAGTTCTCTGGATCCCTACAGGCTCTGCTATGGACAACACAATAACGTTAGCAAACACAAAAGCTCGGATAACATCACTGTACATGCAAACTAACACATGAGGAACCAAGAAGCATTTTACCAATCAGCTACATGTTTCCGTTTCAAGAGAATTTCCTTTAAAAAAAAAAAAAAGACAATATTTTTTGTTAATCAATGAAGTCATTCATCAAGCACAGACACCAAATATCAGATTCTTAAATGTGATGATCTGTATTTGATTATGTATTGATTATGTATATTGTACTATTTTCTGACCGTTTATAGACCAAGCAATTAATCAATTAATCAGTACAACTGTCAGTTAAGGCATTAGATAGTGTAGTAATATAAAATTGTCATATGACAAAACAAACCCAGTGGAAATGACAGGAATATACTCTAAGTTGCCTTCAACAAAAAAGGGGGGAAAAAAAAGATGATTTATATTTCCTGCTGACCTTGGCAGTCTATTGGTTGTGATGATCATAATCTCAGAGTCACAGTGTGATACATGGGAATATATTCACTCATCCATCTTTTTCATGCATCCATCTATCCTCACCCTCATCTTGTATCTGTATTTGCATTGAACCTATTCTTGGATTATCTCAATCAGCTTCCCCTTGCACCTGTCAAACACCGCCTCGCACAGGTAGCCACATTGCGCTTATCTGATCTAGATAGCTGGATTACAGAGAGTTTGTGAGTGTGAGGAGAGGAGAGAGAAAAAAAAAAAAACACACACACTTTTATTTATTAGGGATAGGAACAGCTGCATCCGCCTGCAAACTGTGAACCTTTGTAACGGAACAATATATCACAGATCAAATGGTGTGAAATCAAAGGCGAGGGAGAGTTAGCATCAATCCCACTAAAACCCTTTTTAAAGTGCTGTCTGTGCTCTGATCCCCGTGTGGACTAATGTGCAGGGTTGAGATCAGTAGTAGCTGGGTGAGTGGGTGCCTTCCTAGTGTGTTTGTGTGAGCTCAGGTCTGATTAGAGCCACACTGGGTGAGACCATCGGCATGTGATGGTATGGAGGAACTTGGAGCCGCTCGCGCTCCTTCCACTGTCCTCAAAGCTGTGTCATGAAACCACAGCCGGGCTTTAAGAGAAAGCTACTGTTACAGTAGCTACAAAGAGCTTACTCCTGTAATCACATTCTATTAGAGCTGTTTGAAGCCTCTCAGCTGTGAAATAGTATCTGAAAAAGATCTAAAACATGATAAATTGCTGATTATACCCATGCATCATTAATGTTAAAAGCTGATTTCATAATTGTACGTCCCATAACTCTGGAGTCTAAGATTGTTTAGTATCACATCAACAGACTCCGATAATGAGTAAGCAGACTTCCTACATCACGGGAACTGATGAGGAAAGTCTAATTGGTTGACTTTTCCATGCCTAATGGATGATTCTCTTAATTAAAAAGATACTGTACCAAATGTTGGAAATCAGATAGCGCTTAAAGTAAATGCAGTTAATCAAATGTATGAGAATGAACAGATCCAGGAAAGCCTTAAATGAGATTGGTAGATATGATTTTGCTTCAATATTTATTAATTGCAAGTGCCTTTGGTTAGCAAAACAGAACAGGTCTTATCTTCAAACTGTGATGAAATTTCATCTAACCACTCTCACTGATCTCTCTTTTTCATGAACTGCGATGCATATGAAACAAGTCTTCAAAACAAGGCTTTAAAAACTTACCCAGTCAGGGTGCCTTTGAGGATATTTAATTAAAATCTAATCCTGCATTCATTAAGGCTCACATAAATTAAGCTGTCATTCATAAGATTTATGGATTCTCATTTGCATATTGCATACAATTCATCAATTACTCAAGTATGAAAGGAGCGCATTTCCCTTGGAGCTGCCTGCTAGCCTGCCAACATTTGAAATGAGAGAAAGAGCACGACTGTCAGGCATTCACTGCAAACTTTTCCCCACAATGTCTGTGCACTGATTAATCTCATTTTCTAGGCATCCCTTACAAGATTGTACACAGTCCAGCTGCACTTTTCAATTATTTCTCCTGTCCTCTCAACTAACTTTGAAAGCAGGACAGGCTAAATGTGGACTGGGGGCTACTTTAGTCTTTATGTATATAACATGTCTTTTTGCCAGGGTAATCATAAATTAGAGAGAGGGGTTTTAGAGATCCTAATGGAAAGGAAATGTAGTAATTTTATTGCAAATCCCATCAGGCAAATATTCTGCATGCTATAATAGCATATTTCCTGTCACATTTAGAGTGGAATACATCCAGCAGGCATTCTGACAGAGGGAGAAAGAGCGAGGAAAAGATAGAGGGGGAGGGCAGCCGGATGAGGGAGAGAGTGGCAGAGAGAAAACAAAAGAGAAGGGAAGAATCTTAGTGCTAAACACATAAAAACTCCCCTTTTGGACGTGAAGCTATGGGAAACACAGTGTGGAGTAAGTGCTTAAACCAAGCGGAGCGTGAACACATCTAAGATAAAAGGTCAGGCAAAAACAAACAGACCACTCGCGAGGACGAATGGAATTAATTGACTCATTAATATGCATGGCTAATAAAGCTCAAAATCCTAAAACAAAAATCATTGTCAACCATTCCCTTTTAATGGCTCTTATTTTCAGCTTGAGAAGAGCTAGTCTACAGGGTGTATCAATCTTAGGAGGGGTGGAGTTCCTCCACTGAACAGGCTTGGGGTAACCTCGGTGTTGTATGCTCATGTCCTCCCCAGCAGACAAAGGCAGAGTTGTTCTGGTGGAGGGATTAATTGAGAATTAATCCCAGTTTCTGGCAGTGGAACAGACCGGCAGTTAGAAGTGAAAGTCATCCTGAAGGGTAGTTAATTGGTTCCCCATAGCAAAAGCTTTGGAGAACAGAAATCAAGCTGCATTTTCATTAATCCTCCCCATTGTTTTGTGAAATTGTTGTGGAGAGTGACTTCAGATAGAGTCAATAGTTAAGGCTTTTAATTTGCTTTTAATTCTGCCAGTGGGGTGACAATTAACAAACCCCAAAGAACAATAGCTGTAAAAAATTATGCGTTCGATTGACTGTAAATGACTCTGAAATCAAAAACCGATAAGCAATTAATATACTGTACTCTACAAATGGTAAGTACCTCCAACATGCTCGATGCGCTCCATCTCACTCCGTCTCTCGCTACGCATCACTCTCTCACCACTACAGCTTTTGAACTTTGGGAATAGCACCACCAGATTGTCGGATGTGATTAATTTCAGGTCTAAATGGACACAACAGACAGAAAGGGTGATGTAATCATAACACGAGGAGACACAGTGACTAACAGCAGAGATGGAGGAGGGAGAGAAAGGAGAGAAAATAAGCGAGAGAGACACCAACCGAGAGGGGGGAGTACAGTAGAGCCAAACATGTAGACAGAGACAGCAACTGCTCACAAACATACTCCCAAGTTCAAGCTAAACAGGAAGACCACGGTGATTAGCATTAATTGCACTGAGGATTGGAATCCTGTGTGAAACATTAAACAAAAATTATCTACTGTTTATTCACGTTTTTCCTTATTTTCTTTTTTTTTTTTTCAATAATTAATTAAAAGTAAATACTTGGAGTCCAAAAATGATCTAGGGAGGAAAATAAATGTTTACATAATAAGGAAAATGTTCCTGTTTTCTCTCTCTCCCTTAGCCTCTCTCTGTATACATGGAAAGGTTAGGATTTGTGCCTGTTTCTCACTGTTTCTCACTGTCTCCCCATCAGAAGTAACAGTGTCTGTTCCCCTGAGTGTGGACTACTGTGAGAGTGTTTGCATATTTAGATACAAGCAGCCCTGTTTATGCAGCCCCACTCTCAGCTGCTCAAGTTCACTCCAGCGCAAGCTCTGATCAATTTGGCCAGCTGTGCTTTAAATGCTGTTTACAACAATAACATTGTGGCTAACAGCGCACAGCCAAGCCTGCAAGCACACAAACACACAACACACATGCACACACATACTTCCCAGCAAGAAAGAGAGAGAGAGACAGAGAGAGAGAGAGAACTTCAGAGGGAGCCCCCAGCCTGCACATTCCCAGACGAGCATTTGTACTGAGTTAAAGACGAATCAAAGCCCGACTGCTCTGCAAGACACGGAAGAATTGGATTCTGTCTGTGTACATCTCTGTGATCCTCCCGGAAGAATCTCTGACTGCCAGCAAAGAGAGGAAATAACAGGAACTCAAACTACTGTGCCACCCTGAAGTGGGCCAAATTGAAGGTGGCACGTACCAGTTACAGGCTTTATGCCTGACAAATGACAAGCGGCACCGAGCTCAAAATATAATGTCAGATTCATGAAATCTTCATATACATGACAACTATTTTCGACAAGCTGTTTTCACAAATAACTCTGTTTGGATGATGTACAATATTCCTTGAGACTTCAAATTTCTCTTAAAAGCTTCATATGAGACAGAAAAAAAAAACTCCATTTAAACCTGCCAGGCGAGCAAATAGTCCTACTCAGCAGATAGTGCTGAAGCTGCTGGTGTCCTCTTGCTTGATGATATAATTCTTAATGTACAGCCGGACTAGACATAAATCTTACCCAAGCATCACCTCACCTGAATCCTTTTCTCTCTCTCTCTCTCTTTCTCCCTCACTCTCATGATGAATTGTTTGCTACATCTCAGAGACTAAAACCCTTCAACCTCTTCAAACCCGGGTTTCTAATAACGCGTAGGTGCTGGGGAGAGGTGACAGCATGATGAATATCACAACAGACAGCTCCAATATGGGACAATTTTACCAGATCGATATCTCACTGCAATATCAGAGAAAAGGAGCTGATATTAGTCTACACAGTGTATTACAGATGGGGTACATTTCTTCTCTCTGCACTCCCAGTGAACCTAAGCTATATTTCATCCATGTCGGCAATGGTTTACACACTCACGAACGCTCTAGAAACTAATCATAGAATGGTAGCCATGCCAGATGCATCTGCTTAAAATTATCCATACAAGTGACGCACCCATAACCCCTTGTTCAACACGGCAATGGACTTGCAAATAAACTGTGAATCACATTAGAGGATGTTACAGACCATTATTTCTAGTGTGAACAAATGTTTTGTCACATTCTAATAGAAAGCTCATGGGACTCGTGGTAGATGCAGCTTTATAGCGGAAAGCTAAGGCATAATGGATTTCTCACTTTTGAAAAAAGGCCATAAATAGTAAGATTAAAGCTTGTATTAAGAGGAAAAAAAATACACAGTATCTGATGATGAAATGTAAGTTAACTAATGTTTTCAATTTTTTCAGTGACAATCAGATACAATATTGCTGCGACTGAAAAAGAATTTTCACCTTGTCAGAGAGAAAAACTAAAAGTAATCGGGTAAGAACAATTACTCTATATTTATTAAAGCTAAACCAAAACAAATTTTGAAGGTAGGGGTAACAAAAAAATAAAATAAATATCTTGACATATTCTCAAATGTTTCTTTTTTGGGTTTTGAGGCATTATTACAACCTATGTGCTTAATAAATGTGCTAAAATGCAAAATAAGTCCAAATAAATTGCGTTAATCAAATTGTACGTAAATGTCTGCATGCGGGTGTTTCATTAGAGGTCCGAGTTTAATTTGCAGTAAATTATGGTTCAGGGATCCATCACAGTACAAACATTTGTTGAGCCTTAGATGAGTAAATCAATCACAAACACAAATTAACTGACACTGTTCTCTTTGTCAAGCTCTGCGTTAAACACTGTGGTCAAGTAACATGTGCCTGAAGAAATAGAAAGAGACACCTTTTACTTCCAGGAGAGACAGATGCATATAGGGAGAGGAGGCTGAAGGAGAGAGTGCAGACGCTGCTAACGCTTAATATCTTCCCTCTCCAGGGGGCCGGAGCTGAGGGCCCCACTGCTGTCAGCTGCAATAGGACCGGCCTTTTTGTGAATGCCCAAGGTTCGTTAAGGGCTATTAATGGAACACAGTATCCCTTGTGCAAGGAACTTGTCAGTGTTTCATTAGAGACTGATAAACATATAATACATAAGTGTCAAACACAGTATGTGTGCAGTGTGACGCAGCAGCGGGAGGAGAGCAGGATTTTGGGATCGCAGTGTAACACTCATTCCCATGCTCTACACTGACAATATTAATGATTCCATGAAGAGGGGAGGAGTGCGGGGGACACATCAGGAACTATGGAGCATGCTGTTGGCACCACAGAGAGGAAGGCTACAAGTGGGATGCAGCTTGGCAAACATTGTATTATAGTCTTGAACGGTGATCTAAGTAAAGAACAGTATTCTTGGGTCGATATCTAGCCAAGATAAAGACAACGTGGTATATCTCTGTAGTTCACTTCTAGCAGACTGGGCCCAAAAGTGCAAGAAAAAGAAATACATCATATTCAATTAAAGTTCTCTTTTCACCACTACTGAACAAATCAGCCCACAGCTGGGACTCTGGGTCTAGTTCACAAAGTCCTTTTGATCATTTTGTGGCAGTAAGAGATTTTGGAGTCCCATGGAGTATGGGACCAAGCTGATCTTATTATGATAATTGGGATACATCAACTTCAGATAGCACTAATGGAGTGAGATTTCAGTGATCAAGAGCACATATTCAACTGCAGAAGCAGTTCACTTTTTTTTCTTTTTTTTTTCAAAAAGAAGGCATTATGCAATGCTCTGGTTGTGTTCCCGGTGGGCAGCTACTGAGACCGCCAGCACAACCAGGAGTATGCTTTTAGCTTTGGCGCTGGAAGCATTTCAGAAGTGCAGTGAACTTGCTTCCATTTCCCCGTCAATGAGTAATTGGTAACCACCATCATTAATCAGTTAATCTTCTCTTTTTTACCACTTCTCTTCAACAGAGAAATATCAGAGGTTCAATAATTAAAAACGTGTCAGGTGAAAGTCCAACGCGCTTCCTCACACTGTATGTTCTCACATTCCCTGCTTTGTTCATCTTATTAACCTCCTCTCCGCTCGCCGCGCCTTTAAATGAAATCTTTAGCCCCTTACATGTGAAATTAAAACTGCCCTCCCTTGAGCGCTTTTAATTATTCTTCTTCGGGAGAAACTTCCACTTTCACTTTTGTCAGGGCGGCCTTCTTTCTTCCCAGTCACCCTTTCCTCACTCCCACTCACTGCCCAGGTCTGTCATGCTTCACTCCTCCCTCCAGCCCGTTGCTCCGGGTTTTTTTTTTTTTGTGTGTGTTTTTTTTCCTCTTTTTCTGCGGGTCTGTTTAATTCTCACCTTGCTCTGCCCTTGTCATCAAGCCGTTGAAGCACAAAGCCAGGAGCAAGGGAGTGTTTACTCATTTCCCCACTACATTACCCCTCCTATTAATCACCGCATGGAAACTTCTGGACACTGAAACATCTCTGCAGTCACTGCTCCACCTGCCCCCTATGCTAACAGGGCCAACTTTAAATAACTAGCATCCTGAAATGTATCTTGTATTATTTCCAAGTTACTAATGTTGTCACTGTCACAACGTGTTTCTCCCTGTAAACTCCCTCTTGCTAAATAAAGGCTCTTGATAAACGAAGTTTAAGTAAACATGAGTTGCTTGACATTGAAATGCATGATACAATATGTGCACACAGGACAGGCAGAGGTTAGTGTCTCTAATTAATCAAATTTAATTGCATGTAAATTATATTTTAAATGAAAATGAGAAAAAAAAAAAACTTTGTTTAGGTGAAGAACGCACCCTCTTGTTACACTCCACATGTTCTATTTGCTGAGATCAGCGAGTAGAAAAATGAACCATTTTTAAAGGTAAACCATGTCTCTAGCTGTTGTTTAATGTCAAGTGTTCTCTAGAGAAGTATTAGATTTCTTTTTCCAATTATGTGTTTGAAAAAAGACAAGGATATTAAAAATCAACAAAAAAAAAAAAATATTGGGAGATTTAGAAATTTAAAAGCCCTACAGTGTCCACGCTGCCCTGTGCTCAAGGCAAAAGCTGCTGCAAAGGATTCTTATGAAATTCAATTAACACACCGACAGCTTTCCTTTTTTCTCCTGCCCTAATTCCCACATTCCCGCTGAAATGACTGCATTCCCGGCGATTATGCTAACCACTTGGAGTGCACCATAAATTCACAGGTCTGGGAAAGGCTGTAACAAGAGCTCCTTAAATATGGTAAGGAGACGTTTGAGAAGATGGATCACCGTGGGCTTGCGGTCGACCGGCAGTGGGCAGAAGGAACTTGTTTGTGAAACACATGCTACTAGCTGCTATACCGCTTCTAATGAGGCTATGGACACAAGCAACATAATCATTAATGACTGAAACCCTCCATTTTCTTCTCGTGTTTTTTTTTTTTTTTTTTTTTTTTTGCCATAGCCTCTTGTCCTTTTGCAATTACTGTTTTTCATGGATAGCCCCGGGCAGCAGGCTGCATGTGTGTCGGCTATGTATAGGAGAGAGAAAGAACCCAAAATATTTGAAATTCAAATAAATGAGTAATGTAAATAGTTTTGAGAGAGTTTACCCAGTGAACAATGGCCCCTTATGAGACACAAGTGCGACAGAGGGAGAGAGAACAGGACTGCCGGTATGGGGATCGGAGTGGTGGGGGTTGGAGGGATGATCCAACACAATGTGGCCCTTCTCCTAAAGCAACTTGTTATCAGGCGCTACGCAGAGCCCCCCATTCAATCTGCATTTAAATACATTTCAGTCCACTCACTCATTTGCATTCATTTCTCCCATTATATTTGAAAATGGCCAAATGTCTAGCCAGCACAATGTGGGAGCCTATCACCAGCCAGGGGAAGCCCACACCTGATGCCAATTTAGCCTGCTTGGATCTATTCATTGCTATGGTCTGATCTGACAACTCCAGCTCTTCCCCATCCAGGAAACTTTTCAATTGGATCTGCTCGTGGTGACAAAATTGTTTTGCTCACTGAGGTTTGTTCTTTTTTTTTTCCTCTTTCTGCAACACCCACCCCCCTTTTCCGTCTCGCTCTCCCTCTCTCATCGTCAATCCCTCTGTCTATGAGTCTGGGTGTCTGTTTGGGAGCCATGGGAAAAGGAGAGGCAAATGATTCTCAGTGGCTTCTGATTTCCACTATTTGTTCAGTATTAGGCCCACTTATCTCTGAAAGAAAAAGCAACATGTGGAGAGAAAGTGACAGGCAGAAACTCAGCCTCGCTAACAGGCCTATTGTGTGCTGAAGATCAGCATTCAAACATGAGGGGCCCTCTAACTCTTTCTCTCTCTCTCTCGCTCACTCTCTCCCTGTAAAACGCACACATACTTGTGCATAGACCTCTGTCGCAGTCAATTACTGCTGCTAATCTGTACTGCAACGGAGAGTAAATATTTCATTACTTTTTCAAATAAACAGTTGGTCTGAGCCCATGAAGTGTCATTTATCCTGTGAAAGGAGCGGTGACGTTCACATTCAATTACACCATAAAACCACCAAGCGGCTGAAGTGGAGTTTTTTGTGCTAAGAGCACACTACTAAAATCATTAGACTTGGTAGCAACATCTTGAGATGAAAAGCAGAGTGGAGAGTCCCCCATTTACACTATAGCACCTTTTCTTTGCCCAAAAACCTTCTGTGATCACTGCCTCTGAACCCCCCACCCCCCTTTCCTCTAACAGAAAAGTTCATCAGAGCTGGCGTCTAAGCAGTTCGACGAAAACACACAACAGTGTTTTTCTGTGCGACATACTAACTAAGTAGTGTTGTGTGAGATTAGCAGATGAAATAATGCAAGGAGCGGTGAGGGCAGGGGGGAGGGGGACTGGCGGGGGGTTGACAGAGAGATCCCAGAGTCTACTGCTCATTAATCACTGCAGCGTCTTTGACCTTTCATTTGCCAAGGGCACAAAAAGAGGAGGAGGAGGGTGGCCGCTGCTGCTGCTAACACTGCCCAGGAAAGAAGGAGGGCGAGCGAGAGCAGAGGGAGAATGTTGAAGAAAAAAAAAAAAGACATGAAAAGAGACTGTGTGGTGGTGAGATATGCTCAAGAATGCTCAGAGAAGACGCCACAACACATTCTTAATGAAGAGTGAAATTAATCAGCTTCACGGACTGTTAGATGAATCAGACATTTCCCCGGCCCCTAGGTGGTATCAGCTGCTCTGCTCCACTCGCCAGGCCTGATAAAAACCGATAGGCCCCTCGCCCATTTACACATGTTATTAAAAGAATTACAAAGATGTCTGCTCGGGTCCCTCCCTTCACACCAGCCTGGGCTTTGGGAACCGGGTGCTGGAAATGGCAGGGGGGTGTGACATTAGCGTCAGCCGTATTTTTAGCATCTGGATGCTCAGCTCTTAGTTACCAGGTGGAGACGGGATCACTGAAGGCAGTGAGGCAGTAATAGTAGTGAGAAAAGCTTGACACACAGCAGCTATCAGAGGAGGAGTGAGTGTGTGTCTGTATGTGACAGAGACTGAAAGAGTGGAGAGTAAGTGACTGAGAGAGAAGCTGTGCAGCTGTAAAAGCTGGATTGTGACCATGGTTTCGAGGCTGGTGGTGATTGATATGTAGAGCCATGCCTGCTAGACACGATTACATCTCTATTGTCTGTTTTAACTTGGAAACGTACAACTGTAATTAGATAATGGAGTCCCAATGTTTCACAACAAGAGTTTTACAATGAGTGTTCAAAGAAATTACTTAATCTAAATAATTAAGTTATAAATAAGCATGAGGGAAAATAAATGATAATGCTGGCTAATCGAGTGAAAATACTGACACTAACACACTCAATACAGACGAAATGAGTGATAGCAGTGTAGTGTAGTTTAGCATTGAATATGGTGGGCAGTTATTAATATACATTTAATCTTATTTTTAACCCTAATTGATGTTCAAGGTTAATCTAATCAGACCAATTGTACCTCTGAAGAGCCTGCTCCAATTTAATTGGCTATTTTTATTGCCTCAGCGAGATTTTAATTGAAACCAAAGGGGATCTAACAACAAGTGTGACATGTTGATGTCTGGGGGATAGTTATAAATATGTGACAAAATATGTGCATTATTAATGTGATTTCTTAATGCATTATTGTAATGTGTCCCCAGAAACACAGAGATATTACTTTACGCAACAGGCGGGGTGGGGGGGTGGGATCATTTCATCCTGAATATGTCAACAAAATAATACAGAGACATTTTCCACTGACTCCAGGCAAATTTAGAGATTTTAATAATTAACATTGCAAAGAAAAACTTGAATTTGTCAAAAAAAGCAAAAAAAAAAGCTTGTGGTTATACACTGGAAAGCCAACATCTCAGTCCTGTGTATACTGCGAGACTGTTGGGAAATCTGGCCTTCACTGACTTTATTCAATTGAAGAGTTGGTTAACTTGGCTATGCTTTTTTTTTTTCAGGGCTTTAGATTATGTATTCCAGGAGGATTCAAGAACAGTGTTAATACATGAATCGGAAAAAAGAGATGAGATCGTAAAGAAGTGCCATTGATTCAAACGAAGAGATTACATTGTGTCATAGACAGGTGTGAACATTAGCATGAGCACTCCTGAATCAAATTCTGCACAGCAGCAGAAGCCATTGATGATATCGATCAATATCATGGCTACCACCACACTATACCTGGACCATCAGCAGGCACTTTGAAACTGCGCTTCCTCTTTTTATAGAGATTTGTGGAAATGTTCTATTATGTATGAATGTGTCTTCATTTTTTTCCCCCCATTTGGCAGAACTGTGATATTATAGGTACAAGGCTTATTAATTGCATGCCTGCTTCAAACTGACAGATCCACTGAGAATTTAGAGGCACGGAGAAAATCAGCGCTGAGTGTTGTTATTTGTCCTCAAAGGAATGACAGCTGCTCTTTACTAGTGCTTTAAATATCAGGTCTATTTCCAGACCTGAAATGACAGAGGTTAAGATAAGGAAAGATACAGTATGGGGAGAAGCAAAGAGTGAAAAAAAGTTAAAAACATAGTCCGCTGTTTGCAAATGAAAAGGCAGTAAAACAGGGGCCCGTAGTCTCACAGTAAGAGTGGAAAACACCACCTACTCAAGCCTGACATCTGTATAAAAACAAAAATAATCTGCTGTCAGCAGAATGTTCAATGACTCCTATCACCCGTTTGCTGATAAAGACTCTGGCTGCTGTAAGGATTGGACTGTTATGCGAGGGGCTCAGTGGATCGGAATGCATGCTAATTGCCATCAGAAATATGTGGTGAGCCTTACAATTTCTGGCATTGCTCCGCACCTTGGCGAAGGACATGCCAGAAGGGTTCCAGCAAAACAAAGATTAATGAACAGTGTTGAATCGCTGTAATGCCATGTCAACAGTACCATACATTTCATTACAGAGGTCACCAGTGCTTCTGTGTTAATGCCTTGCGAAAAAATGTTCACAGCACACAGTCTTAGTCTTCCAGCAAGCTGAAAACAGGAGATAAATATTTTACTTGTTGGATGATATTATACTGTTGATGTGATTACACGGAGCCATTTACAGTGGCCAAATGCACATTTACTCAGCCAAAAAGGTATACAAAAAAGGGTGTAGAAAATGGGAAAAGTTCACAGCATCCCCACAGTGACAGCCGAAAAATATATTAAACGTGTCAGTTTAATCCAGTGTGTCAGTAAAACCTGATGCTCTAAACAGGAGCAAACCTCCCCTTTTAAATAATTGATATTTTCTGATTAAATGTGGCAGTTTGGAGATAATGAATTCTTTATAGTGTGCCTTGAGCAACTCAACAGCTTTGCCCTGCATGACAGCTTTATGGGGCGTCTTTTTGCCCAAATTTTGAAAGTTTAACCTATGTAGATCAATGTGCTTCTTTAAAAGAGTTTAATAAATTAAAGTGCAGGGGGCTTTTTTTTTCCTCAGCGAGCAGAAAAAGCTGATGAGACAGGTTTAGTTTAATCTCAGGCAATAGAAGTCATTAACCATTCTCCCAGGAATTAAAATATAGCTTGCCCTTTTCTTCTCTCACTTATCATTAGCATCACTTTAATCTCCCCGCGTTTCACACTGCTATTTTAATCATTACTTACTGCCTTTTGACAACTGAAGAACATGGCTTCTACCCGCTCAGGCAATATCCTGATTTTAGCTGACAAAATGTAGGACATCATTTAAAAATATCTAAATTTCCTCTTCCTTTTATATTCTTCTAACTTCTACACTTCAGACCCCTGGATGTCTGTCTATTTATATCAAAGAAAGCCCAAAGATGAGGGGAGATTGAGTGGACGACATTCAGAATATAATTTGAGTTCGCTGCAAGGGTAACAAAATGTAGAATACAGTTTATTTGTATCTATCGTGTTATTTTAATGGATGGTGAATCTGACATCTTGCTCTATGTGGGTCATGTAGGGTGTTGGGGGGTATATTTGTATGCCCTTGAATCAATGAACGTTTACAACATAAACCTCACATCTCCAGAGCAGAATATAAATAAAGTATTATGGTCAGTCTCTTTCAATGACAATGACAGATGTAGGGCAAGCAATTTCTTCAACTTTTGTTTCTTTATTGTTACTGGTAACAGTAGGATTGAACAATGGGACTGGATCTGGAGCATGATTAATTTGGAAATGATGAAAAAAAGATACAATGGCCTACAGCTGATGGTGTATTATATTTCTAAATCTGGCGTTGTGTAAAAATTTGTAGTTTGGGGATTTCATGATCCAAATTCAGCTAACTCCAATTTTTTTTTTTTTTTTTACAAAATAAGAACTACGTTTAAAAAAAAAAAAAGCATTTAATGTAACAGTACAGACAAGCCACATAATTCCCTCGACTCTGTTGTTAATTTACAGACAGGAAGCTGATACAGCTCCATGTTTATGCAAATAGATACATTTTGCATCATTACATTTCAATTCACTGATTCAACAGTAATCCATCTAAGCTACAGTAGTTCTCACCCTAAAATACATGAAATCGAACTAATCTGCTTTTCCCTCAGTGACTCGGTACTTCACTCCCTTTTCTAAAAACTGTGCCAAGATTAAAAGCATTACCAAAGAACGGAAACCTCAACTCCTTTAGATTAGTGTTCAATTACTTAATCCTTTAATAGAATTAGAGTTTTGTCCAAAACAACATAGCACCTCAAATACACAATATTACTACTATCAAAAAGCAGCAAGCAGATTAAGTAGAACTGTTACAGGATTGTTTAACTCTTTGCATTCGGTTCACGTGCAACTCTTGTTACAAGTGGGAAAACTGATATAACGATCTTCTAATGAAACATATGGGTCGCATATTGTCCTAATGAGCCACACAAGCGAATACGGAGCTTGAGACTTTATCTAAAAACTGTCCCATATTGAGAGAATTACAAGACATTTTCATTTCCTTGACATTAGGGTGCACGTCCGTCCCTCTTTCCTCTCTTTCAAACCCTGTGCCTCCCTCTTTTCCCTCCTGCTTAAATTTAAAAATCAACACTGAACTTGTTCTCAAACAGTTGTGAGCAGTTTATGAACATTTCAACAATAAAATCCCCTCCTCTTACATCAAAAAGGAGCTCGATTCATTTCTGATCTCTATCCAAGTTCAAAGGCTAAGTTAAAGTGATACTTCAAAGAAGCGCGTAATCAAAGACATGCAGCTGTTAAAACAATCTTTTGTTAGTTCATTGTCTTCAAACCAGACTCCTCAGAAAATCCCCAAATGAAGGGAAGCAGAATCAAATAAGTTACATTCAATCATTTTGAGTGGGAGGCTTTGGTGTCATGCTAGAATAAATAACACTAAAGATTTACTACTATTTACAGCAGCTGAAGCAGTACAATAAGCCTGGTATCCTGGCGCAGGAAAAACTACCATGGTCCTCCTAAATATGCCAAGGGCTCGAGGCACGGTAAAATATGCCCTAGACAAAAGTGAGGCATTTTGACAAATTAAGCACCTAGTTATGAAGGCTGCATAGTATATTTGATGCTGTATCCTTGCCTCTTGCAAGGCTCTGTGGCTTCTTTGTTTAAGCAGTATAATGTCTTATCAGTATTTCCTCTGTGGCCTGCTGTCATTTGATTTTTTTCACAAGGGCAAGTTGCGGCCGTATTAAACAAGTCCCTATCACTACTTGATGGCATTGAAATTTTAATGCTGGACCAGCCAAAAGGAAGTATGTGGACGAGAGGGGGAAAAAAAAAAGGGGAGAAAAGGGGAGCTTTGCCAGTCCACTGGTTTGGCTTAATTTTTTAATATGCGTTAGCGCCTTGCTTTAATCCGACCCTAATGTACATCGTCAGGGGTTACTGTTGAGATAGAGAAAGGGCCTGTCAATCAGGACATGGTCAAATTATACCTAGACTCCATTAGGTTGAAAATAGAGCGATGAGGTCTAGCGTGAGTCAATCAAATCATTTAAGGATGGCTGTTACAGTTATTACGTTCTACTTGTTATGGAACCTGCTTTTACCTTTATTACCACGGCTGGCGAGTGAATGATCACTGAATTGCACCTGTTGTTTTCATGTAAAATGTCATTGTATATCGTGGAACTCTTTATATTGTCTCTCATGCAGAGAAACTGAAACTGAACTACTTGCAAGCCATCTGTCTCGCGCAAACATGCACAGAATATAACAATATGAGTACTATATTACAGCGGGGCAGTTTTTCTTTATTGTTTGGCCAGTAGCTAATGAAAAAGTGGAAAGTATAGAAAAAGTAGGAAGTAGGATGACTAACCTGTACATCAGGAGATCCAAACGGGAACAGAGCAGGACACCACATGGAATAAGAGAAACAAGGGAAAGAAAACATTAGGATAATGATAAAAGAAGCCTGTATTTCCAAGTGTTACTTATTGACTGTATTCAATAAGTGAACGAGAGGAACCATAATGTGTTTGATCTCGAGAATAAAGAGCTTCATATTGTGTTTTCGCTTTTTGGTCATAAGTCCTTAGATGAGTGTTCAGTAATTGCCAAATAAGACGGAGCAGATGCATCTGTTCTGTTAGGAATCCACAAAATGTTGGAGGGAACTCGAGCAAGTGAATAACAGACCAACTGACAATATGTGTAAAAAGAGATTATGGAACATTTTCATTTGGACCGTTTGTAAACATGACACGAGTTGTATATCTGCCAGGAGCTCTTAACAGCAACATTTCCAACTAACAGAAAAGAGGGTGGAGAAGACAAATTGCCAAAAATGACATTATCATTTCTGTATATGTCATAAGGCAAGTAGATCTATGTCAGCCATTGAAAGGAAAGTGTGTGAACCTGCTTGTGAATGTGCGTCAGTGTTTGTGTGTGTGTGTGTGTGTCCCTGAGTTTGTAAGTGAGTGAGTCTGTGTGTGTCTGACCTGCTCCATCTGGAGGATTCGAGCACTCGGGGGCTGTCACACAATAGGGAGACGAAAGCCCGCTGAAGGATAACAAATGACTTCATGGCAAAACAGCCATTGAAATTCTTTCAGTATGTGGCATTAAAAACAACTGAACAAATAGAGATAAGAAGGTGGGTAGGATTTGAAATGAGATTTTTTTTTCTCTCTCTCCTCCCTCTCCCTTCCTCTCTGCCTCAGCTTAAAAGCTAAACAAAACAAATGGAGCTTATTACTGCAGATTACCTTACACTGGACAGATTCACCGCATGAGGCCCAGTGTAAACAATGTTTTTCTCTCAGTGTACTAACTATGTGCCATTTATAACAGTGAGCAATCATATCCACAGCGCCCATAGATAAAGCAAAATATATCCTGGCCAGCGGTTTAAAAATATAATTGTTTAAGGGGCTGTTTCCATGTGGGTTACCATAGCAAACACTGATAAACCAATTAGACTGTTATATTACTGCTTACATTACCTCTGCATAAACAGCGGCCGGGTACACCGAGTGTCTATGAGCCAAGGGAAAAGCTGAGCCTTTCAACCTTCTCACACTGTCACTCAGAAGGGCACGTTGTTGATACAGCCAACACATATTATTTCCATTTACCAATCTATTTTATTTAAAAAGTTCATTACATTAAGCAAACCGTCTTGTTCTTTGTAGCCTTTTTGACTAGTTTAACCGGATCTTTTCCAGTACCTGTGACTGATGTAAAGCACCGCCATCTTTTCCAGATAAGTGCATTAAAAAAAATGTAAAAGATTTTGTGTCATTATTTTCTTTATATTTCCTGTGTGTGATATAGCGAGTATCTACATTGGGTGTAAATGGTCAAAGGAGTGGTGTTTAAAGGCAGTATGATTCACATTAGGCGCACAGAGCAACAAAAACACAGGAACAACCTGCTCAAAATTTATCATGCGACCTAGTCGGCCTAACAATCAGGCGTTAAAGAGAACAAAAGCCCATTCCAAATAAATTCCCACTGTATTTGTGCTGGGATTTGATTTACTGGCCTGTGGGGAGGCACCATTTGGTAGCACAAGAAGAGGCGGGGAGAGGTAGGTGGTGTCTGAGAGGAGTGTGTGTGTGTGTGTGTGTACATGTGTGTGTTTGTGTGTATGAGGGGGCTGGGCACCAGGGGATGGTGGGTAGGGGGGTGCTCATGTGCCAGAAGTGTTTATTGTGTCATGGTGATTTATTGAGTGAGCTTCATTTCACTGAATGTTCTCAGATATTTATTTCCCTAAAGGCCCCACAAAGATATGAACAGGCCTGCATCCACATATGTCATCATTGCCCATTTTACAGCGTCAGGAGATTTCTCTCAAACTAAGAGGGGGAAGAAAAAGAGAGTGCGAGAGAAACAGCTAGTGGCGATCAGGGCACCTCTCCATCAAAGCCCTGTAAACAATGGTACCTCAGCAACACGGAAATGGCATTTTGGAATATGGCTGACGACTTCTCAGTGTTCATCCCTCCTCCTCTCGCCTCTCTTTCCTGCCAAATACATACTTACAGAGCATACATAATTTAAATCAAAACTTGGAAGGCCTACTCAGCAAGACCAATGTTAAAGAGCTACTTTAAGCTTCAAGCTTTCATTGCATTACAGTTTCCTTTAGTAGAACTTCAGGCTGCACTTAAGACTCTATCAAGAATCTACATTCAAATGATGCTCATAAGAAGTCAGAGGTTACGATTTTAGATCTGTATGCAGTCATTTGCAATCTCTTAAATTCTGCATATTTGGAAAGTCTTGATCTATGAAAGAAAATGAGTAAACTAGCATTTAATATAAAATTTTAAAACAGAAATCTGATTAGAAATATTAATATGCTGTTACTCTTTGTCATAAAGCATGAGGACACTGTTATTCCAAAACTTTTCTTTGCATGATTCAAATATAGAGGTCTGAGCATGTGTTTTCCTGGCAGGGATTGATTTTAAGTATAAGACGGAACTTAGTAAATATTAAGCTTTGGTAGTACAATGAGCATATGTTCATTTTAAAATCTGATTTGAACATATGATGGGTTGACAAATGAGAGTCAATACTATCTGTACGTAAGTGTACAGGCAGATCAAAAGCCAATTTAGTTTCAACTGTGTTTATAAATGTTGACAGTATTGGAGTTTTTTTTTTTTTTTATGTACTTGAATGTAGTTTTACTTGACTTTTTTCCTCCAAAAGGCCAAGGAGTGTTATGGCAAAGTACTATTTGGTTGATTCTTATTCTGTGGGGGTAGAGAGTGGGTGAGGCAGCCAGATGGTAGGAGTCTTTGATTCTCCAGATGGCTGTTCTGTGTGGTGCTCAGTGACACTGGGCAGGCTCATTGACATGCTGCCTCCCTCCCTTCCATCTCTTCGCCTCCTCTTCCTTCACCTCCTCCAACATAGTCACTGTTACGAAGATGGATACCAGCCCCCTGGCCTCTAGCTGCAGATCTTGAGAGGATAGGATGGGACTTTCCATTTAGCCCACCAAAGAAAATGTCAATGTTTGGGATCATATTGATGACACCCATTTGCCACTGTCAAATCTACCTAAATTGTCTATGGGAGGTGACTGCGAATGAAACTAAAATGATTTGAGGGATGATCTTAGGTCAGGTTGCAGCATGTCTACAGGGTAAGTTTTGTATTAGGGTTTCAAATACAGCAAATCTTCAATCTCACATAGCAGCCTGTCAAAAGACACATGTTCAGCCTCTGTTTATTAATTATTATTCTATATATATATATATATATATTCTATGTTTGGCAATGTGACAATGCGTGATTAATTAATTATAATCTATGCTTTTCATTTTCATAATGAATTATGAAAATACAACACATCATTATTAGGTCATCTTATCAGTGTGTATAAATTAGAATATAAAGGCGTCGGCTGCTGACATAGAGAAAATTGTCATCTTGACCCTCATCATTATTTTTATGGGAGGAGAAAGCGCACCCCAGCCATACTCACTGCTGGAAATGAATCTACATTCATGCACATCTAAATTAGCCAGTTAAGCAAATCTTGGACTAATTTGAATTGGACCAGTTAAGACCGTGTTTCTGCAGATCAGCCAAGCTCTGGCATTAAACGCTCCCTGCTTTTATTCCCTGACCCCTAGTGCACCTCTCCTTTTGGGGTCATATCATCATTACCATAGTGCAAACTCAGAGACTGTGTTTCTGTGTGCCTTAATTAATGTGTGTTTATAGGGGGCCACAGGAGTGAGTGCACTTAATGAAACATTGCTATGGTAGCCTCCGGGGTCCAGAAGAGACAGCTTCTCTATTGTGCTGCTGATTCTTACAGGCTGTAAACACTTAATTGATCTGAGGAGCATATTTCACTGCACATTCAAGGGAAATCCTTTTCGAATTGGGACCATTCATGATTACTTTTAAACTTGTCTTTCAGGGAGTTGAACTAAATCAGCTGGTCTGGTGCGTGTTTAATTGTGCAAAGCAAGGGTTAATTAATGATAAGTGTGAACACAGACTGAATGCAACACAAAAAACGGAAGGCAGACAGAAAATAAAGAAAAGATGCTGGGGGAAAAAAAAAATCAAAAGTGTGCGTGGTTCTGATGATACTGTTGGAAATTATGTCTGATTGTTGTGATGTCATGTCTGGGGGGGCGGGGCAGTATTAGAGTTATAAAAAGGCCTGGAGGTCCCTCTCCTGTGGTGGATTACTTTCCTCTAGCAAAAGAGTGATCCTGTGTGTGTGGGAGTGTGTCTGCGTGCGTGTCTGTGTGTGTCTGTGTGTGCACTGGGGCCGATGACAGGGGCCATGGCCTCCACACCCGGGGGACCGCCAATGAGAAAGAAGCATTTCCTCTAACATTCCATGGGTCACAAAAACAATTTGCCCAGAGAAAAGTGGCTAAACAGCTGCAATGCTACTCAGTGGAGCCGGGGGAAAAGCGAAAATCTAACTGCCGGGTTTTCTTCAACTTTAATGGGAAGAAACCATGTGAAATACCTTACAATTAAGCAACAAAACATGAAACCATTTAAAAAATATATATTATTCTTCGAGCCCAATGTCGCTGTATAATTAATGAGTTTGCTGTGTGTTCTGAAACTGTTCTGCATTTGAAGAAACAAATTCATTTTTCACGCTTCAATTGCTTTGTGATTACTGTTAATGGAGAACACAGAATGATTCCCTACTTCATTACCCTGTACACATACCATGTCTGCTGCAAAAAAAATTTAACTACGTGACTAACCCCTCTGAAATGTCCCCATCCCACAAATTCCTACTCTAAATATGTCCACTTCAGTCAGACATATTATCTAAATATAAACGATCAGCAGCTCTCTCTCTCTCTGTCACACACACACACACACAGAGAGACACACAGAGACACACGATTATCTGCTGCCCTTTCATCAGCACAGAGTCTGGACCCCCGGAGAACATTAATGATGACATAACATCAGGTCAAGCGAAACCCGGTGTAGGAATGTCTGGCTAAGCCTACCACAAATAAGCTGTAGCTGATAGAGACCTACAGCTTCAAGAACATAGACCCCTTTTTTCTCCTCTCTTACAACCCAAATGGGCTGACTTCTGGGACAGGTACAGAGAACAGAGCGGACATTCCTCAAAATACTCCCGATCTAGGACAAGTGAAAAACAGACAATGACAAGTGGCTGGTGCAGTGTTACTAGGACAGTAATCTGAGGATGGGAAAAAAAGAGAAATAAATAACCTATGTCAAAATGACCGTGAGGCTTGCCAGTGATAAACTGCCGTGTTGTGGGACACCGTCCGTTTAGGGAAACAGCACAGCTTGGCTTATCCTTTTCACTCATCCAGATAAAAGTTGGCGAGAGTGCGAAGTGGAGTTCTCTCGCTGGCTGACTATGAAAATGTGTTTAGCGGCGGCCTTAAGAGGAGTTGATTGGGGGTGGAGGATTCTCCCTGAACACAGTGCTTTCCCTGGGAGAGTGAGGCCAGGTAGTTAATAGGGGTCAAAGCCGGGGCTGAAGTGTAAATTGGCAGGGGTGCATCAATTAGAGGGTGGCAGAGGCTAGGATAAGGAGAGGAGAGAAGAGACGATGAAGCAGGAGACAAGCATATAATCTTTATCACCACTGCGAGATGCTGCAAGAGGAAAAATGAAATGCTGAAACATTGCACAAGTTAATGAGACAATGCGCTGCATTTATGTCCGTGCTGAGAATGAGATTCGAGTAATCACTGTATTGCAAAGAGTAGCATGTCAAGCTTAGCATGTACGGCTGGATGTATTATGTTTAGTTGTATCAGTGTATCAACATGCTTTTACTGCTTCTCAAGGGTCCGTCTTTGTTTGCATGAAAGGGAAAGACACAAGCCACTTAGCCCCACCTGGATGCAGAACAAGCACTTAAACATATGTAGAATTACACCCAGGACAAAAATAACTCATGTAGTCTTTCTCTACAACCTGAATGGATCCGTTTGTGTGCGTGTACAACATTTGTCCGTGTATAATATGCGTGTGCATCTACAGGAGTTATTCAAAAGAAGAGATATTTGATTATATTGTGCTCACCTATCCAAGTGATCCAAATGATTTGAACATTGAGCATTGGGGCAGACGGGCACTACAGAGCTTACATTTGCAATCTTATACCGTTTAAGTGTATATTGGAAAAAAGACAATCTCGCTTATTGAACACATTCACCCTGGAGGGCAAACTGCTACGGTAATGAACACCACACTCTCAGAGAATTACAGTGTCCTTTATCCTGCTGTAGTGGAGGATGAAAAAGGATCTGGCCGCCACGTACACACACATACACGCAGAGACATGGAGAGAAAAGACAGGAAAAGTAGGAGAGAGGGAAGGAAAGCAAACACGCATTTCAAGACCCCATAAACCTGTAAACAAAATCTGTGGAGCAGATAAATTATAAACGGCACAATGCAATTAAAGCCAAATTCAATTTGAGCACACACTGTCCATCTGTCACGGTGAAACAAAAGCCGAGAACCTCCATTATTACCAAATCCCTGCTCCCGTTAATTTGCTTGCTGTGAGATTTTTTAGTTTCTAAGAGCAGGCCGTACTTAAATGCCAGGGTTGCTCAGTCAGGGCCACGTCCTCTGGAAACAGCCTCCAGATGCTCCCAATCAGCCCTCATCAAACTGCCACCTCTCTTTCTCATATAAGAATATGTTTTTTTATTTTTTTGTTTTTTTATTTGTCTCTCTGATCTTAATGAGGTTTTTTGTTCAACAACAGAATACAGCAAAACAAAGATACCTCTGGAGAGAAGCACCAGCAGCTTATGGTGTGACAAGAATTAGCAATATATATATATAATTTTTTTTTTTTAATCAAAACATCTAAATAAGAATTTACAGTGCAGTGAGATTTTTAAAAAATTATATTTTGATCACATCAGCGTGTGTCTTATGAAGCTCCTCTAACAGGTGAGAAAATAACAGCTGATACAGTCACAGTGTGCATCTAAGATATTTAGTCAAGCTCCGGTAAATTATTGTGTATGCTTCCTTGGTCGTGGTGAAACAGAAGCACTCTTCCTAATCCTGTTTGGCCACTTTAGAAAGAAAGATAGAGATCTGTGTCCCAGAATCTGAGAGTGGGGTTCAAGGGACTGAGCTTCCATTGCTTTAAGCTAGGGGGGGGGGACTATCATCTTCAAAGGTTGAAGAGTGTGTCAATTTAAAATCAGAAATGTATCTGGC
Source organism: Pampus argenteus (assembly GCA_036937835.1). Classification (NCBI taxonomy): domain Eukaryota; kingdom Metazoa; phylum Chordata; class Actinopteri; order Scombriformes; family Stromateidae; genus Pampus; species Pampus argenteus. The sequence continues at coordinate 15,270,036 of CM072872.1, read as the reverse complement.
ATCTTTATGCTTCTTAAACTACAATACATCTCGGCTGATTAAAGCACATCAAAGACTGCTCATTCATTCCTCAGAGCAATGAGGGGAGATTTTAATTGCAAAATGTTAAACCTCACAATTAAAGGCTTTGTGCTTCTCAGAACTAACCCAAACACAACCATTAAGGACAGCATACAAATTAGCCTCAACACGAATGAGACTCAGGGACACGGATGGTGCTAAGAGGCGCACAAATGATAATCTTTCATCAGAACCATCTCAAGGTACCGTCCGTGCTATTAGAGAGTGCGCATACAGCTGGAAATGGGCTTTTCATGAGCTCTCCTTTCTCTTTGACACTCTGCTAATGAGGGGAGCAAATGAAAACTGTTGTTGAGCCTCATCACTTTCATTTTTTTTCTTAGATAAACATATTTAGACAGTGGAAATATATGCGTACACGAATACATAAGTACATATAAACATTAAAATAATTTAGAGACATGGATGTACGCATACAAGTCTGAACCACACACAGATACACATACACACACCACTGAGGTGTCAGTGTGTCAGAAAGGGCTGTGGCTGCCATGATAAGAGGCTGACAATGATACTGTACAGCTATTAGGCTGGAAATAGTCTGCCAATACAAACAGTTGTCGGGCCAGGCCATTGTCAAGCTCTGGATTTACAGTGAAGCCCAAAGAATTTAGCCAACTGCACTTTTGTAGGTAGTTTCCTGAGCCTATTCAGAGCATTGTTTTCCTTCAAAATACTGGAGCATTAATAAGGAAAATAAACACATTGGAAAAGGTGTGACAGTAAAAGATCACAGCGCACACAATGCACACACATGCCTCTGTAACAAGCACAGAGCCCCCTTTTACAACCCCTCAGAGTAACAACCGTGTCTAATTAAAATTCACATTTCAACCAAAAAGGGAAAACAAGCCATCTTTGAACAATCCCGTCCGTCCTCGCCCTGGTCATGAATTTCAGATAAACACTGCGATACATAGAGTAGTGCCACATTAATTAAAAGCCTTGATAGACGCGACTTCCATCTAACAGACCTATCAGGAATTAAATTTGTATCAGCCTCAGAAAGAACAGTTGAGGGGTCCCTCAGGGGGATTAATGAAACAGACTTTCATAGAGGAGTCATCAGAGCCCTGGGCTGAGGGGAGGAGGCAGGGAAGAAAGGGCCAGCAGCAGGATGTCATGTGTGGGACCGTCGCGTCACTGACCTCTCATTTCATACTTTAATAAAGTCGCACCCAGGTGTCCTTGATGCCTTCCAGTCGCCCGGGGCTCTGGGAAAAGCTAAACAGGAGGCAGCCATAACATAATTCTGAATGCTCACCCCTCCCTTTATATGGTGTTGTGTTATAAATCCACAGGCATGCACACACAAGCACTCTCACCTACGCACACAAACATAATGTACATTGCGGACAACTCAATATGTTTTGTGATACCTTGATTGTATCAAGATCAAGATGAAAGTGTGCTTTGGTTGAGAAACAGGGGGCTATTTCCTCACTGAAGTATTCAAGTATTCAACTTGTGCAATACAAAGTAGCAGAGTTGCACCAATTCTGCAGATGAGGCCTGAAATTGTGTAGAGCTAGTACAGTGTTTGCCGTGTCAGTTCAGCTTCATGATTTACTATCATGTGCAGTTGGTTACAGGAAATTGGAACAGCGCTGGCTTGCTTTTGAATTGTGGTCGAGACAGTTTTCTGTTGAAAACAGAAGCAGATTATCTCGATGAGAAGGCAGCAGATTTAGAGATGTACAGTACGCAATATGTTATCACAACACAGTCAGCCCAGACAGCTGCTATCTGTCATAAACTCTGGCTATTGTTGGCCACACTACACAGCAACATGTGACCTAATCTAGATGAGCAGCCACTGAGCAAATACAGAGTGGAATGGTGTCATTTTTAATAAAGCTGTTTTATGGACTCCAGTCAACAGAGCCAGAGGAACAGGCTGAAACTTCCTCGTGCAAATGATATGGCAGTAGGAGTTTCGTAACTTCCTCTGCTCAGACAAGCCTGTGGCAAGTCTCCTAACAGAGCACAGTGCAGCAGGCGAAGAGAGAGAGAGAAAGAAGAAAAAAAAAAATAATAACCTCAACCTTATCAAGATTTTACAGAGACATTTCTTTAATTAGTTTTAATATTTCTTTTTTAGATAATGTCAGCCAATTGACAATTCGGTCCCAAACGGAACAGGGGGCGAACTCTGCACTTCTCAGATACAGAGAAAATGGCTGATTAAAAAGATTGCTTACTTCATTTGATTTAAATGCATATGCATACTTTGGACAGGAATCAAATACCTTTCCAAGCACCAACTTTCGGAGCCGATCTTATCGCTAACGTCTGAACACTATCACGCGATAGTATTTGTTGAATTCATAAGCAAATTGTCGGAGAAAGAAAGCTATCTCAGAAACCTTAATTGTGCAAACACACTTACAACAGCTTTATGCTTTCCTAGTATTCTCTCCGCTGCCTGGAAGGCAATGTGGTCGTGAAGAGTTCTCACTGGTGACAGAGTAGTGATGGAAAAATAATTAGCGTTGCTGAGGAAAAGTTTCCTCTCTCTCGGAGATCTCAGACAAACATGCTGGGCCTCAAACCCAAAACAATGTTGATCAAAGCACGTAAACATCTGGAGCAATGAGACTCCTGCCTTTGGAACAAAGATATCTATTTATATTTTTCCAAGATTTCCACTAAAGATAAGCAGACTGTGTGCATGAGGGAGCACTTAGAATACCAAAGGTTTAGAGTGTGATACTGTAGCCTACCTGCATATCTCCCCCACCTGTCTCTCCTCTAATCTTTGTTTTTTCACAATCCTCACTCCCACATTAACACATTCTCAGGCTTTTGTACTTGTGTCGCCTCTCCCTAACCACCTATCTCTGCCCCCCCATCCACCCACCCCCTGTCTCCCTGTCTCCCCTGCACACACCTTTTCTCTTCATGGGGCAGCAGGTGTTGAGTGGTTGTGTTTACTCCACCCCCCCCTCCTTTCTACCTTTCCCTCTCTAAGGTTCTCTATCCCTTTCTCTCTCTGTCTTTCTATGCGTGTCTCTCTCTCTCTCTCTGGCAGCTGGTAAGAGGAGGGAGGAGGATATAACAGCTGCACATGAGGGCGGGTGGAAAAAAAAAAAAAAAAAAAGCGCACAAGGCAAACAGCTCCAATCCCCCCAGGGTTGTCAACTCCAATCCCCCCAACCTCTGGTGTTTTTTAACCAGGCAAACAGAGAGAAAACTGTTGCAGTCGGAAGACATCAGGGTCCCCGTTCCATCAGCCCTACCTGGTGATCAGGGTTTACACTCCCAGGGGGTCTCTGTGTGGAACGGTTTAGTAGCCTGCATGAGAAGTATCCACTTAAATGCACTTACTACCATTTAATAATTTCGAGTTTAGAAAACATGTCACTACCAAATGGAAATTGTGCTGGAGGTACTTACATCTGCTGGAGAAAAACACAAAATAACGGACACCATCAGGGTTCTTTTTTCTCCCTATTTTTTTTTTTTATCAGCCCTCTCAAAGTCTGAGCAGCGTGTGTGTGTGTCGTTTTCACAAACAGCATCAAAATACATGAGATCAGCTCTCGGGCTTTGTTTGGCCCTGGCAAGGTTAGGCCAGCCTCATTCCAAATTTCCTGAGGGGGAACAGAGAGAAAAACGATTCCATGCAGATAAATCACTCGCACAGATCAAAAGACAAATCAGTGGCAAAGACAAAAGATGCTGACTTGCAGAGAACAATGGAGACAGGGAGATGTAGGTATCAGAGGAGCCGGCCCTAAGATCCCCAGCCCCGCTCAATCAAACCTGCTAACCAGGGTTTGCATACTAGGTCAAACAAACTATGCTTCTGCAAAAGAGAAAGTGTATTTAAAGTGATCTTGTTGAGCTATCTTTTTGGGTGGGGGTGCTGAGCTCTGACTGTTTAGTTTTGTAGAAGTACAAGCTGATTTTTTGGCTTTGCAAACTCATCTTCTCGGTTTTGATTTAATAGCTACCTTGAATGTGGGAGATGTCCTGCTTTGAAAAGAAAATTGGTAGGAAAGAAAGACAGGGGGTAAACTATTTAATATAGAGCATCTGTGTGCGCACGTATGTCGCTGTGGTTTGATGTATGCGTTCAGCCTGGTTTTCTATAGTTCTGCATCTAGAAGAAGTCCTGTCCCATGCAGCCCTTCACGCATCACAGCCCACAGTCTTCTATTAACTTTCTTCAATATGAGCAATAAATAAATATATGGAATCCACAACTCTTTATCATCCACTCATCGCTTTCGCGAATCGAGGCGTCACAGAGAAAAGAGCCCTTTGGGAAGTATCGTGTATGAGACGAGAACCAGCGGCGCCCCTTACCAATATTACCTTTTTCATCAAACTGCTTCACAGATAGCAGAGGAAGCAACACATCACTTTTACAGCTCTGTTCAATGCTTAAAAAAATTATCCTCACAATGTAAAGGGTCATATGAAAAGCACCTTGTGACTTAGCTTTAAAGTATATTTTATAATGTTGAGCACCAAGTTATGTTCAAAAACACAGTTCACCATGCACCACTGACAGCTTTCATTTGATCCCCTCCTCTGAGATCCGCGTATGATAACACATCAATTTAGATTAAGGTGATATGAAAGAGAAATGCAAAATAGGTTTCAAGGGGGAGGAGCTGATGCATTTGAGATGAATAAAATGATATTAAAATTAACATGCTAAGCTTCGGCACAGTCACAATTGACCTGGTAAGTGTACTTAAGAAAATATTTTAAATTGAAGCACCAGGTCCAGATAGCATGTAATAGGCTGCCCATAAAATCTGCTGAACTCGTCAAAAAATGTCACACATGTCTTGACATCAGGTTTTAGTCAAATATCTGGGGAGGATGAGAGGCCGATAAGGTCAAAGGATTTACCTAATAGATTTGGATAGAGGGCTAGAGCCCCATTCAGGTGTCATGAGAAAGATTAGCATTAAAATATAACTGTTAACCCGAGCTGGGTCAAGTCCTCAATGAAACTGACCCACGTTCCACACTCCACAGTCGCTATCTCCAGTCCAAACAAGTGAGATTTGATACCGCTGTTCTGGCCGGGAACAGAGGGAAAAAACAAGCCCACTGCCACAACAAAGACAGGAAATTCAACATAGATTCCTACTTCTCTCTTTTCTCCTGCCTCTCTGTACCTAACAATGCTGGTAATGGAGAGAGAACAGTGCCCGGAGCTGGCAGAGACACCTGCGACATATTTTCTCCCCCACACCACCACCCCCTCCCCCGCCGCTAACCCCCCCAATCCACCCTCCCGCTCTTCCCACCCCCTCGACATTAAAGTCCTTCACAGAAATCAGAATTTAATAAATCACCCCAGAGCCTGACAGAGTTTATCTCCGGGGGTCGCCTCCACTGTGCAGAGACTCACAGACAGACAAAGCCCGGCCCGATAAGATGTGAAATTAAATACAGTTAGCAGTTTGAGACAAAGGAAGGAGAGTGTCACACCGAGCTTTGTACGGCATAAACGGCTGGCTGCTAGTCGGGGCACATACACACGTGCGTGCACGCACACACAAACACTACAGCGACAGCGGGGTGATTCATTTCAGGTTTCCTCTCACATTTAGCCTCATTTGCATCATCCACTGTCAACATATCGCCTCTCCCAGATATGTTCAAGAGCTTTCATTAGACGTCCAGGGGATGACATCCTTTTTACCCAGATGCACCATTATTAATCACTAGCTCTACTCCTATGTGGACTCATCTCCATCACGGATCAAACGCTATCTGCCTGTGTTTCTTTTCATTCAGCAGACATCCCTGACACCAGCCATCACTACAGCTAAAGGAGACTTATGGGAGTGTGTTGGGGCTCAGACGACCTTATGAATGCGGTACATAAGCATTTAGTACTGAGAGGATATAAATGTGAGGATTTGTTCGACACTGGTAGGATCTGTCAGAGCAACCCTTAAGCAGCCTAGCGCTCATACTGTATGGCATACCAACTGCGGAGCTCTGTAAAACAATTAGTGGTGCTTTCAAAAATTAAACATGTAATATGAAATCACTGCCTGGTGTTATAAAGAAGCATGATTGCAATGCTTTCATACGAGTATACAGTACAGTAATATTCTTTTCAATTAGCCCTGGTCTCCAATCCACATCAGGATATGGCCGACCTCAGCTGTTTAAAGCTGATTTTTTTCCCCCAACTCAGTAGTTAAGAGAAAGCACAGTCAGGTTTCCAGGAAGAAGTGGTGCGGGTTGTTTAATAGGCTTAGCCTGGTCGTTGGACCTGACCTTTCCCTTTAACAATACCGAGGCCGACGGGCTCAGGCCTGCTATGGGAACACAATGACCCATGGGTGAAGCCTAATCTTCTCCAACTACATTCTCGCTGCTGACCAGGCGGCCTTCATCCACAGCCTCTCCGTTGCTCCAACTGATGTCTTCCTGCTGAGACAACTGTGCCAAGGAACTGTCAACAGGCCTGGCCCAGCAGGGCCCCGACTAGACCTCTCACACAGAGCCCTTCAGGGTCCGCAGGCACCAACACTCCACGCTCGGAGCACGAGTGCCGCTCTGCAGAATGTCGAGAATGACAGGAATGCTGGGTGCCATCATGCATCCTGATAACATTCTACATCTAAGAGCATGATTAGTGGTCTCTGTAGTCAGCCCGTCTATGGATGTGACAGAGAAAAATGGACTGCTGGGTATTGTAGGCCTGTCATTACAATGCAATGCCTTGTCATTTCAAATAAGCTGATCCTGTAACCTCCCACGTCACACACATATAACTAGGGCTGGGCAATACATATCGATATTATATCAATATCATGATATGAGACTAGATGTCTCATATGTTTTCAGATGTTGTAATATGGTATGGCATAAATGTTGTATGTTGCTGGTTTTAAAGGCTGTTTTATTATTTGCATTTACCCATTTAGTCATTATATCCACATTACTAATGATTATTTATCAAAAACCTCATTGCGTAAATATTTTGTGAAAACACCAATAGTTATCCCTATAATACTGTTGTAATATCAATACTGACCTATTTGGTGAAAAGTATTGTGATATTTGTTTTTGTCTATATCACCCGTCGCTACATATAACTCTACATGTGAGATGTCAAGATTTCAGAGCACAGCAAGTGCAGAAACTAAGTGTTATTAATGAAGGGCAGTGTGAAATTAAGATCCATGTACATCCATTTCATGTAAAGCCTTGCCATTCTTTGACTTGTTTTTTTTCTGATTGTGCATTGTGAAATGCTGCCTGGTGGAAAGCATCAATTGAAATAATATTACCCTACCTACTGTAACATGCAACAACAGGAAAAGCAAATGGGACGGTTGTGTAAAACGGTATCTTTGTCGATGACATATAATGAAAAGATAAATGCAAATAGCAAATGCAAAACACATGCAGAGACACACTCGAGAGCCTGGTCTCAGATGAATATGATTGTCCTCATACAAAGACCAGTGCTGTGGCAAGAGCATATCAGATAGAGGAAGAAATACAGAAATGCTGTAGTACTCAAACATATCCATTGCTGCATTACTTAAACTTTACAAGTGTTTGATCTGTGCAGGAGCTGACAAAGCAGTTCATTCTTTTCTAAATAATTTTTGGTTTTATTTTTTTCTATGTTCAAATGATGGGCTGTGAAAGGTTGTTCTTTCTTCTCCATGCAAGTAAACTATACAAAGAGGTGTTTGATCTTTGAAATCCGATATGTATTTCTAGCATTGTCTCCAGTTCCTACTGTGGCATCTTAAAAGGTCAGGAGTGAAAGGCCATTTGATAACTACAGAAAGACCTTTTGGCTTTATTACACTGCCTTTCATCTCCTTTCCTGCGGAGGTTAAAACAAAGCATTGCATCCTTTGAAAAAGAAAGGATAAAATGGATCGCTTTGGAGCCTCAAGCTTTTTTTTTTTGGTCACTGGGGGAAGTCTGGCATCCAACGTACAAGGAAAACTCTAGTGGAATATGTTTCTGAGAGACGGGTATTCTCAGGCACAATTAGCATACGTCCTCTCAACCTTCTACCAAACCTCTCAATGAGACCCTGAAATCCTATTGAGATATTATTACCACTCAAACAGGGCATTGACAAAACATCCATGCACGCACACGCTCATACAGGTGAAACAGAAACACACACACACACACACACACAATTTCCTACTGAATATTCCTTTCTTTTTAATGGTAACCTTGGGAGACGGGCTGCACCGACACGACACTTAACAGCCACTAGTCTGAGAAAAATGTTTTTGATATGCTTGTGTCATTTAATCATCCACATTCTGCCGAGGCAATGCAGGACAATTTTGCAGGATATTAACTCCCAACTAAACCCTGGCTTGTATCATTTGTGGGGCCAGTCAAGCAGGAGTCCCAGGAGGAGCAGAGACTTCCTCCTCACAGTCGTAGTAATCTAAGCTTGACTGGGCACACACGCACAACCACACACAGACAAACACACAGCTAATAGACAGGTAGAATGAACCATAAAGGAATAAAGGAATCAGGGACTGTATGATACAAATGAAGCCCTTTACTGATAGTCACAACACTAAAAGGAATGACTATATTTGTGATTTGGGTGATCAAATCAAATCAAATCAAATTTTATTTATATAGCCCAAAATCACAAAATACATTTGTCTCAGAGGGCTTTACAATCTGTACAGGGAGTGACACCCTCTGTCCTTAGACCCTCGATTCGAGTGAGGAAAAACTTGCCCACCAAAAAACCTTTTAACAGGAAAAAAGGTGGAAGAAACCTCAGGAAGAGCCACAAAGGAGGGATCCCTCTCCCAGGACGGACAGACGTGCAATGATGTCACATGTACAGAACAAATCAACACACACATATTGTACACTCCATATATTGTACAATGAATAATAATGAATTACAGTTGATGATAAGAATAGGTTACAATGAATGATTATTATTACAGTAGCAGCAGATCATTACATAACTATAAACTGTAATGGGGATATGGCAACAATGATGACGGCGACAACACATGCAGTAGACGCCACGCAGGACCACAGCAGCAGACAAAGTCCACAAGAACCTGCTGGGCGAGAGAGCACAGAAACTCCGGGGAAGAAGTTTAATTAGTAACATGATAGATAGATGGATTAGATAGATGGATAGATAAGGAGAGAGAGAGAATGAGAGAGAGCGAGAGAGTATGTGAGTCCCCCAGCAGTCTAGTTCTATGGCAGCATAACTAAGGGATGACCTGAGCCAGCCCTAACTATAAGCTTTATCAAAAAGGAAAGTCTTAAGTCTACTCTTAAAGGTGTTGATCGTGTCTGCCTCCCGAACACAGAGTGGTAGTTTATTCCACAGAAGAGGAGCTTGATAGCTGAAAGCTCTGGCTCCCAATCTACTTTTAGACACTATAGGAACCACAAGGAACCCACCATCCTGGGAGCGCAATGTTCTAGTGGGGTGGTAAGGTACTATGAGCTCTTTTAAATATGATGGTGCCTGACCATGAAGAGCTTTGTAAGTTAGGAGAAGAATTTTAAATTCTATTCTAGATTTAACGGGTAGCCAGTGCAAGGAAGCCAAAATGGGAGAGATGTGATCTCTGATTTTGGTTCCTGTCAGAACACGTGCAGCAGCATTCTGAATCAGCTGCAAACTCTTAAGAGACTTATTAGAGCAGCCTGATAGCAAAGAGTTACAATAGTCCAGCCTAGAAGTAACAAATGCATGGACTAGTTTTTCTGCATCCACTTGAGAAATGATGCGTCTGATTTTGGCAATGTTACGCAAGTGGAAGAATGCAGTCCTCGAAAGTTGTTTTATATAGTTATTAAAGGACAAGTCTTGATCAAAAACAACGCCAAGATTTTTTACGGTGGAGCTGGTGGCCAGGGTGATCCCATCTAAGGCTAAATCTCTGGAATGATAGTTTCTAAGGTGTTTGGGTCCTATTAGGAGAACTTCAGTTTTTTCTGAATTTAGCTTCAGAAAATTGTGGGTCATCCAATTTTTTATGTCCTTAATGCATGCTTGAAGTCTAGTCAAGTGATTGGTTTCATCAGGCTTGATCGATAAATATAATTGGGTGTCGTCAGCATAACAGTGAAAGTTAATTGAATGATTCCTAATAATGTTCCCTAAGGGAAGCATATATAAACTGAAAAGAAGTGGCCCTAATACAGAACCTTGTGGGACTCCATGAGAAACTTTGGTTTGCATGGAGGCTACATCATGAACATGAACAAACTGAGAACGGTCTAGGAAATATGACTTAAACCAGCCTAGGGCGGTTCCTTTAATGGGTGATCAAGCAACAACAATAATACAGCCAGTAATGCAGTGAGGTAAGTAGTAGTAGAAAATGGCCTTGTGAGTGCTGAAGATGTATATGTTCACAGACGGCGAAATTACTTCCTTTTCTTTTTATTTCCACACCAAAGTTAGAGATTGAAGAGCATTCGTAAAAATGTCACTTTAACGTGATCCATTTGGACAGCTCACATTGCTTAATGGGGTAGGAAATTCATTTTTTCTGCTGTGGAACAGACATAGTGGATGATGTGATTCTATGCAAAATATATGAAGCCATTACTAGAAAAATGCATGAGTTTCAATAGTTGGAGGGGGTGAAAAAGTATTTCACTGCACGGAGGCTATCCCTACTCTTTACCAGGGAACGTTTTTCACACACACAAACACACACACACAATGCATAAGACAGCAAAGGCAACTGATGAAAACCATTTTTGTTCTATCACAAAGAACTAGGTCACCCTCTCATAATTGTCAATCATGCAATAAATCTCTCTGTGGCACAAATGAATACGGCATTGGGAATGAGACAAAGCTTATTGGCATGCTATGTCAGCTTGACTCAATTCATCCTCCTTTTCACACAGGACCATTCATATGTGAAGTTGCGCGAGGGTGTCTCTCTCTCTATTTCACACTCTCCCTCTCTCCTTCAATGAGCATCTCTCTCTCTCTCTCACACACACACACACACACACACACACACACACACACAGCACATTTACACGGCCAAATGTGAGCGTTACACACGGCTAATGTATGTGGACAGACCATTTCAGCCAAGGGCCACTTTATTATCATAACCATGTTTTTTCCATAGAGAAGCTGTCTAACTGTATTTCCTGCACTACTGTGGAATTACTACGAACACATACAAGTAACCGTTTCAACACATTGCTTTCAAGGCAATAGTGCACGTATGGAGAGAGCTTGCCGACTTATGATCACTGTGATTTAGGTGATTCCTATCGTACACAACCTTCATTTTTTTGTCCAGTGACTGTAGTTTTTACATGTCTATGATTTAGATTTACATAGCAACAAGAAGAAATCATGCTTTTAAAGCATGAAGCAGACCTGCACTGAATTTTCTGCTAACTTCATAGCAGGTATACAGAGGTCTGTCTCCTGCTGCCTGATTGGCTGGGAGCATTGGCTTGACACAGCACTACAGCTTCATCCACAGAGGTTTCTGTCATGTCTCCGAAGACCCGACTGTCACTCTTTAAGAGGAGGGTAATAATAGCCGGGCGCCACAGCAAGTGGTGGCACAGGCGATTTTAAAGAAACATCAGGGAGACGGTGACATTTGAGTCTACGAGGAGAGAAACCCAAGCGCTGCAACCAATAAAGACTCCCACCGATATTCTCTCTAGGCTTAGAGAGAGAGAGACAGAAGCAGAGAGAGGGCGAAAAAGCTAAGAGAGATGTCAGTGTTAGATGAAAATGTGTTGACCTGGTGATATTGATACCCCGCTCATAACCTCTACAGGTGTGCAGTGCCCTCAGGAAGCAGCGCTGGGTGTGGCCATCTCTATGGATAACAGCCAGAATTGCAGAACATTTTACAGTAAACCGAACAGGCTGCCTCGTTCACTTTGAAGTGCTGACAGTTGATATGATTTTGTATTGAAAATGAAGCTACTGTGCAATTATAGCATGAATACAGAGCACAGTAGATTACCCCTTTCATTTGAATGTTTTTATTCTCCTTACATCAAACCTGATAAACATAAATATGGAATCAGATTATTAAAAATAAAATAAAAATGATTTTTAATTTGATTTTGAGGTTGTCGCTCGTTTCTAGATTTTTTAATTTGAGACTGACTTTAAGATTAATGATTACATTTTTATCGAGCAGATTCAACAAAGATATGATCAAGACAGAACCGGAACAATCTGCCGATCAGTGTCCAACGATCTTACTAGAACCGACCGACTGGATATGATCCATAAAGAGAAAGAGAACGACCTAACATGGTAATTTGCCTTTTGTGGGACATTTATGTTACTATACACTAATCCTACAAAATCAATGAAGAGTGACAGAAACATGTTGCTGGGGAAAAATTTAATATATAAATCACTGACTTTGACAAAACTATTGTCCGCGCTATAATTACTGGTTAATGCTATTTTAACTTAACTTGAGTCTAAATCATTTAAATAATGCACATAATTTACTTTTTAGTTGATTTTACAGATTTTCTGATACTTGCACTGAATACCAAACACAAGAGAACAGTGTATAGTGTCGAGCCTGCTGGCTCAACAGGAACTCATCTGACGCACATTGTTAGTTATAATTCAATGCAATAAATTGGCTGCATAAAGTGTTTCTGGTGTCTAAGTGAATTCAGACTTCACATAAATAGCTTTGGGGCCGTTTTCTTAGTTTATTATCGGAAGGTATTGACGGAGCAGATGCTTTGATCCACCATAGAATGTGCTGCTAGTCTCAAGTGTCATTAGCTTCAGGGCTTTTCCAGCTAGCGCCAGGTAAAGATTAGATAACAATCAGCCCTTTAATAGATACTGTTGGAGGCACTGAAGCCGTTCCTGTGCTGTGCTGTTCATCTGAAGCTAACAACAGAAGAAGAGAGAGAGGAAACCGATGTCATTTCCTGCTTCGTTTCTTTTCTATGGTGTGCCACTGAGCCCAGCAAGGAACAGGGCTGTTGTTAAATGACATGTAACTGTTGGCTCATACTATTGTCAATGTACAGTGTGGAATAGGAATACAATTCAATATATAAAAGGACATGTTGTAAGCAATTTGATATAATTGATTATTTTGGTAATAAATATTTTAAACTTTGTTCCAGAAATCGTCTGCCATAAAAGTACATTAGATAACCTCTAACACTGTCATAGTATATCAGACAGATAAAAGACAGAGAAAGATGTCATTTTAATTTAAAGACATATGTCAATTATCCCTTTATGTGTGTGATGTTCCTTAATTTTCAAAACATAAATATATAATAGTGATATGCTTAAAATAATAGATATTACTTAAATAAAAAAAAGTACAAAGAGCCTTTTGTTGGACGACATTCCTTTCTTAATATACTCTGATTATTAAGGAGGAGTCATATGTATTATGACGAGTAGAGAGCTCCAAAAACATTGACACTTGAGGAATAACATCTGCATGTTTACTCAGGAGAAGATTCATCCCTGATAGCCTCCACAAAAATGAAGAGGGGGAGAAAAAAAACAAGTGGAGGAAATGTGTGGAATCCCATCTGAGATTGCTTCCCTGATGGATTCCTTTTCCTGTCAGCTCAGACGAGAAATGAAGCCGGGGAAAATTAACTCCTGATACAGCTACGCTGAATTAGACAGAGAGGGGGGAAAAAAACCTACACACTTTTTAAGGATTCCAGCCTTGTCATTTTCAATTTTCTGCTCTTTGGACATGCTTGTATTCAGATTCCCCAACATCTATTCGCCATATCAATCCTAATTAGACAATCTGGGTCCACGAAGGATGGGAGCCGAGTTATTTGCATAATTTAATCATAAATACTCAGTGATACATATTTCCAAATGCATTTGTACAATTATCTTTTCATCCTTGGGGCAAAAGTATTAATATGATTAGGCAATAATTCTTTAAAAAAGGGAAAATAGGAACCCAGCAAGTGTGCACTCTTTTTTAAACTCCAGCTTTGGGCTATATGAAAAATTAATTAATTTCAGAGGAAAATCAATTTCTCTATGTGACCATATTAGACAGAGCCAGGCAAGGGCCTGCATTCCTTCTCCAATCAGGAAATCTCATCTGCTCCCTCTAACTTCTGTCAGTAACATTTAACATCCTGGTACGAGCGTCTGTGACTTTCTCCATGCTCCCTAAATGTGCTGTAATGTAAAGGAGCCCGTGAGTTAAGACAAGCTAGGGAGTACTGACTGGGGAAAGAGAACAGAAATAAGAGTGACCAGAAATCTATTGCTGCCCTGTCAGGCAATCAGTCTAAAAAAATCAGTAAAGGTAAAAATCAGCAGGTAAAAATCACTGTTAACAAATCTACTTTAATATGCTAGATATGTCATATTGACAGCTCAGGTCAGTTGTCTATGAAAATCTAATCTAATACTTCCCTTATGGTTGGTTAACGTGAAAATGGATTTTAACATAGCGATCAACGTGGAAAGACTTGATGTCGATGTGTGATTTTTAAGAATGTCATTTGGTAGAAGAAATAATTGGTAATTCAACTGCTGTTGCAGATCCAGTAACGGCATGCAAATAAGACAGGATCTTGGACAACTAATGCATCCAACAAGCAAATTAAAAATACAGGCCTTTTTGCCATGCAAATAGCCACTAAATCCACAAATGGCATTAGACAGTGTCACACAAAGCCTCTTTAACAAGTGAAATCTGCGTGTTCAATAGTCTTGGCTCAGCTTCATTGTAAGTTACATGATCTTAAAAGGAATGATGAAAATCAATATTACGTTTGTCAACTAGCTAACCTAAAAAAAAAGGTTTTAATTTGCACTTGTTCCAATTGAATAAATGTCAAGTCAATAAAGCAATTCTGATTTTCAAAGTGGCTATTTGTTTGCAAAAACAAAAAAACAAACAAAAGAAAAAAAAAACTAAACACCTTGCTGCCATCTGCCAACTGCACAGTTGACTTGAGCACATGTACTGTACCTAATCAAATTTAGCAGAGCCCCACTGAAGGATTAAAAATGTTTTTAAAAAAAATAAAAAAAGAAGAAAAATGCTAAATGCCCCCCCACCACCACCAATAAAGAAACAACACACAATACGAGGGCCAATTTGACTTTCAAGGAAGTACTTGAATAGATTTGGATTTTAAACAGCTTTGTATACTATTATCTCCCTCTCTTTCTCCTCCTCTCTCTCTCTATCTGTGTCTCTCTCCCTCTCTCTAATCAGGCATCTGTCACTCTGTTTTTGAAGTTATTATCGCTCAGGCTCCCTCTTGGATGTGGTTGCTGGGTGACGGGTATCTTAGCACCCACTCTGACTGGAAATGATTTGAATGGAATCCAGAAATCTCCCCTGAGTACCTGTAAACACATCCGTGCCTTGTAGAAAACAAATATATTATAAGAGAGCTCAGCAGAGGAGAGGAGGGAGAGAGACAAGCTGGCACCCTCAGTGGCAGCTCACACTGAGCGCTAAACAAAACAATTACCGTCATTTGCAAATATGTGTGTTTAGGCATAAACACTCTTGAAATAGGAACAAGAGAGGTGATAGCTCTCATACTACTTGCTGTCACATCAGTATCAATTAGATACATTTGTTAAAGAAAAAGTCGTCATTCCACTGTGACCTGTCACTCGTAACATTTCAGAGTAAGATCTGCTTGACTGAAAGGAGCCGGGGAAAATCTATTTAAGAAGGGCATGTAAGTGAAAAGCCGTCCCATTCCCAGTGGTGGGACATTGTCTGGGGCGTGTGGTTAACCTTCAGGGGTAGACAATGATTGTCAATTAACTGCTGCATTTTCTGCGCCCCAGCATCGGATTGCCTGTCTCCACAAAGTAGACCAATGAGAGATATGCGATATCTCCGCACCGCCCCCTGTGTTATAATAACCTTTCAGAGAGTTCAAGTGTCACGCAGCAATAAGAACCTTTTCCATCCCACCGCAGGGAAAATGAAAAGGAAAACAAGTAGCTGGAACAGAGGGCTCCGGGAGGGCCAGTCATAATGTAAGAGAGATTACTGAACCTGGATCAGTGTGGGAGAGAGAGGGAACACTGCTAATCTGGCACGAGAGTCCTTAAGAAAATGAAGCGGTCGAGAATGACTATATTTCCTCTTTAAAGATGAACAATAATTACTAAAATACTGTGGAGTCATTAGGAAAAGTACACATAGTTCAAACACTCCTCAGTGTAAAACTATATAAAAAGATTTTTTTCATTTTAAATTCCTTTTTTTTTTAAATTCAACTCTATATAAACACAAAAATAAATTTTGACAATACTGTTTTTTTTTTTGCCCATCTAATATGTTAAAAAAAGTGTTGCAGGGAACAATTTGGTCGGAGCTTGTTTGTGTCTACATCAAAACTAAAACAGCGGGAAGCAACGGTGCTCTGTGATGCTATTCACATTCACACTGTGTGCAAAATGAGAGTAGTGTTGTTTTAACACAATAGACTGTGGGAGGGGAAAAAACAGCATGTGAAATAGTAAGACCCATTGTACACTTCATTGTTACCGCTCTGCCACTGTATAAAAAGAGTAGTGACACTGTGGTAATAGGGCGAGATGAAAAGCTAAACTATCTCAGGCAGCGGGCTGTTGTGTAACCTGAGTGGGTTAACTGGTGATACTTTTTTTTTTAATCTGACAACAAGTCGGTGCAAAGCAACGTGCAACATCGACTTTGGAAGAGGGAATTCGTTTTCACCTACAGGGCAACCTGCGTCCTGTTTACTCGGACTGATCATTTTGTCAGCAGCAATTCAATGACAGACGGTGTAAAGCACACATCCCAGCAAATAAAATCAACTCTTTCTAAGTAACAGAAGCCTTTTATCCAGCGGATGCCTCACTGTTCCATGATGTAATTCTCCAAATGGGGCAGGCAGGCCGGGTCTGAGTGATTGATTTCAGCCCAGCACCAGGAGAACCTGGCTGCTTTCAGAGACAATTACAGTCCTGTCCATGTGCCCGTAATAGCCCAGCACTTTAGCGTCATTAAAGCGACGCGAGGCACTGCATTATCCTTTAACCCCATCGCTGGCCGTCCCCTCCATTGACAACCCGAAGAGTTCAACCACATACTTTGTCACCTGAAGCCCTACGCCAGGCTGGAGAGGAGGATCACTGCACCGTATATTTCTCTCTATGGAGAGAAGGGAGTTGTTCTGATCCCTTGATGCTTTATGTAAATGATGCTTAAGCACCAAAGTGCACAGGTGAGTTGTTGAGACGATTGGAAATATGGTATTGCAGCATATTTATAAGATCCAAATATTATAAATATATATGTGAATGTGTGATGCTGACTGTTTCTAGGCAATCATAAAGAGAAGGGGATGTGTGTTTGTTGATAGCAAAAAATATGTAAGCTACTAGTATTAGTGCATATATTGTTTACAACTGTACAACAGCAGTTAACAAGATTAGGCAAAAAAAAAACATATCGCTTAAAAAAATTCTCTCAATACTCTCAAAATATTGTCTGAGTTATTTAGCTTGTTTTTTGTATCCAGGCCTGGTTGCAATTTCCAGATATTTATGTACTTGTATGTATTTAACCTCATCATGCATATGGATCTAAATGGCACAAAAAATTATGTTTGCCCAGAAACTTCTGTGTGTGTGTGTGAGTGTATTTTTTTTTCATGTATGCTTGTGCAATGTAAGCATACATTTACGAATCAGAATGGAGTTTAATCTCACACTATAATTTTCCAAAAGGCTGCATGCTCTTAAAACTGAAACAACCGAGTGTCTCAAAGTGTTTATTGCTATTCCCCACTGATGTGTGCCTTTCCATCATATTTGCATTTCCAGCTCATTTCTGGGTAGGAGATCAATATGGAATCAATCATAGTGACAGGTAAGATGGTAAATTTGACCAGACTGAACCATCCTGTGAGACTGAGCAATACATCAAAGCGAGGTGCAACAGGACAGTAAAAAAAGGCTTTAAATCAAATATTGATTCCACTTAAATCATTTCATATTAAAAAATATAAAGCTCAAAATATTTGTTTTGGTAATTGAGAATAATGCATTAATTTTCACACATGTAGTTGTTGCCTCACTCACTATTGTATTAATTTCCCTCGTTATATAGAAATTAAGGTTGTGTGATTGAGGCACATTCTCATGTGTCTGTGTGTGAGACAATTATTACTGAGTAAAATAAATAAATGCTTTATATACTCTTTTTCAACAGCTGTGCAACCTCCTTAAGAAATATACTTGTTCATATAAATAAATATTCCATGTCGTCTAATTCTAATAATCTGTCTTGTTTACTTTCTGAAAAATTAAATTGCACCTGGGGTAAAGGCATGTATGAAAAGGTATAGCCTAGTTTTATTTTAGATTAATTTAAAAATAAAGTATAAAAATATCTAAAAAGGTGCCTTGAATTAAAGGGTAATTCAAGTAACATGACAGGACTCCTGTTTCTCAAATTGTCTTTGCAGTGGCAGCTCTACACCTGAAGTTTATTCAACAGTACTGTGAAAGTGTAGCCTACATTATGACTCATTTGCTCTGAGGCAGACATGCTATCCATCATGGCACAACTTTGCCCTGCACGTGTCAAAAACTTTCGCCAAACTTTTTTTTTTTTTTTCTCTTTTAAACTGAAGATGCGCGCTGGCCTCTTCCCTCCCTAACTGACAACCTTTTCTGCACATTGTTGTTTGGATGAAGTATGACACACACACTCACGCATATTCACACACTAAAACAAATGATTATTAAATTCAGCTACAAAGTTGGTATCGCTTTGACCGCTTGTTTTATAGAGGAAAAATGTCTCCCCCTTCCTTGCTTCTGCGCCTTTACGCACGGCGGTCCGTGCAGACATTTAAACCATAATGCCGTAAAGAGCTCTCCACTAACCTCGCGTTGGTGCAGTCGTTGTACAGAGTCTCGAAGTCTTTTCTGGAGATGAGTTTGCAGCGGTTCACCCCGGGTTGGATGGCGCCGAGCCCTCTGAGGATGCGGACCTGCTCCACATTGCACACCACCGGCGTGATCTCCAGCCGCTTCAGCTTGGTGTAGACCGTGTGCAGTCCACCGACCAGGTGCTTCAGGAACAGGTCGAAAGCCTGAGGAAGGCAGATGAGCTCGCAGCCGTCCACGGTGAAAGAGGCCACTTTGGCACCGCGCAACTCGACCATCTTGCACTCATTGTTTTGCGGTATGTTTTCAACAGGCGATGGAGTCGAGTACACGGGTTTGCTGGGTGGTAAAGCCGAGTTCGGGGTTGGGATGCCCGGGCTGCTGGTGGCGAGGAGCTCTGATCTGAACAGGTTCTGTCCGGGTCCGGACGGCGGGGCCAGGGATGGAGACGGTGATGAAGTTGTCGACGGCGGGGACGTCGTCACGGAAGGAGTCGAGATCGGAGGCGGTGGGACCAGAGGAGTTGGTGGGATCAGAGCAGCCGGTACGGCCATGGTCACCTACAGGAGGGGAAGAGAGTAGCCGAAGTTCAAAGTATAAAACCCAGCCTGCCGAGACACCCCTAAATGAAAGAATCCACCAGAGTTTAGCTCCTCGGATAAGTTGGGAAGTAAAAAGAGCTGCCGAAAAAAGGCGTGCTGAGTGAGGGTTTTGGGGGGGCTGAGCGGCGGGACAATGATCAAAGATAGGAGGAGGAATGACAGGAGGAAAATGAGCTGAAAAGTGCAGCTCCGCTCTGTGGATGAGTTGTTGTTGTCACACGGTACAGAGAGGGAGGAGCTAGGGGACAGTGAAAGCCTTTGAAGAACAGATAACTGTGCTTTGGCTACCCCCTGAAATCTTTCAGGTCTCTTAATATGTTACATCCTGCAACATAATTCAACTTATATGAAATCATACTCTTGTAAAAATGTGCATTCATTGTTTTTATCTGTGGTCAAAAGAAACAAGCACTCACTGGATAAATCTGATTTTGTTTTCTGTTTCTAACACAGCAACACAGGTTGCACCTGCTATCCAACTGTATGCAAACCTACTGCACCACACTGATCCTAGAGACATCATCACCAAAATGATTTAAAACAAACTTTTGCACTTTCATTTTTCATACTCATAATGTTCTATTAATATATTAATGCAACACCTTTTTAATTAGTCCTCTGATTATTGTATTTACACAGTCAAAGTGGCTATGGCATTTTCATATGAAGTAACAGCATAACATGGACGACAGTTATTAAAATACTTTCAATCAGATAGTGCAAGAATATAAAAAAAAGTGCTGCCAGATAATGTGGACATGCAGTCTCTACAGTTTGACTAATCACTGATCTCCAGCAGATGGCATTTTCAACGTTGCAGTTATGTCCATTTCAAGTTAAATATCCATAACAACTTATTTTATTACATAAGAATGCCGTCAAGCAACATGTGTCCTACGACAACAGGGTTAAAAATGTTACTGAACTCAAATTTGCTGTACACACAAAGGCACAAGCTAAAGAAACCAAAGCATATTGAGAAAGTCAACATATTACTGACCATAAAAATGGTAATTGTTCACTTTTTGGGTGTCGCACAGTGATGCAGTGTCAACTTTAGCCTCAGTACACACACTACACTAGTTTGTTGAAGGGTTGTACTATTTTATGAGTAGTGAACCATTGATTTTTAATCTCAGACAGTAAAGCAGATAAAAGAAGAGGAGAAAGCACTGTATCATGGTTTAGGGTTAAATCTATGTACAAGTGAAACAGGTGCAGCTCATAGACTTTACATATCTGTTCATCTATATGGCGCATCATGAAGTAAAATACGTTCTTTCTCAGCCTTCACACCAAATATCTGGCTTAAGAGACGTTAACATGCAGCAGAATTGATAATTCATTAATACATTTCACCCTATTAAAATTAGAGATTGATATGATAGGACCAGTAAACAATACTTAACTTTTGTGTTTCCTTAGTGTCAGAAAACCACATGTGTACTTATATAACCCCGATTTGCAAGAAGCTTATCTGTAGTTTTGGGAAATTGGGAAATTCTGAATCTTTTTTCTGGGTCTGTCATCACATCTGTAAGGGGGTTTTACTAATCGTCCCTAAACTTCCTCATTTCCTTAAAATTAAATGTCCAAACAACCAGTGAGGCTTCAGACACATTGTATGAAACCATATGCCACAGCTTCCATATTTCTACTTTTGTTAATCACACTGTTTTTTATTACAATTGTCCATTTTCCCTTAAATGTATTTGTATTAATTGAATTGAATTTGGACAGTGCATTCAGCACTTATCATGTATTCTCATTAAGAGGAATGAGTGGGCTGCCACTTGCCTTCATATTCTGCATATTCCTGTTGTCCTGTTGTGTCAGATCAGTTTTAAGATAAGCAGTGTGCCATTTCAAAATTATCATTCAGGGAAAGAGGTAGCTTGTAGTGTAAAATCAATAGCTGCTTAAAATTCATTGCAAGGCAATCCATTTGCCCTTTATGTTGCTAACCTTTCATTTAAATATGCACCATATTAAGATTTCATTATATACAATGAATGTCACAACAGTTTGCCACCATTTCTCTTGTTTGCATGGGTTAACTGCAAATCATTGTGCCTGTTATGTCTGAAAAATCACTTCATTAACAATATACAGGAAAAAGGAGAATATATGAGCCCGAGTAGCCAAATAGGTATTAAAAAAGGCACCACAGGATATGTATGATGTTTTCAATATCAATGGCTTTCAACAAACTGGGTGGGCTGACCACAGTTATGATAACACAGCATAGCAGGAAAAAGTTTGTATACTGGTACTGTGCATTAAGCCACAATACTTCCATATAAGTCAGCACAAATGCAAAATCATTACTGCAAATAAAAGTCCGATATATGAACATATATATAAAGGCTTATAAAGAAAGCTTACCGTTTCTTTGTGACACAAATGTAATATATTTTCTTCAAATACAATAGCACAAAGTAGCAGGTAAAAATATTTATAAAGTTTCCAGTATGACTGAATATTTGGTCAACTATGTCACGTAAAAAGTTAACAGTTTTCCTACACAGAAGTACAGTACATGCGGATGAGACTGCAGTAAACAAATGACTATGTCAAAATGTAATCACCCACTATGATGTATTGCATCAGGAAAGGCTTTGAAAATGTATGGATATGGGACAGGACTTGTGTATGATCAATGACACAGTATATTGTTTGATGTAATAATTTATTCACCCCATAAAGCTTTGATAAAACAATGTTGAAAAGCAATTTAAATTGAATTCATTTAAATGTCAATTCTCATGGTTAGGATTTTTCTATAATTGGCTATTTAATTAAAATAATTTTCATAGTCATTAATACAGCCAGCAACTTGTAGCACACTGACGTGTTTTAATTACATGGTATTAACAAAATTGATATGCTTTAGAAAGCATGGTGAATAAGAAATAATTAGACCAATCATGCATCATCCTCTTATGGACATTAAGTGTATCACAATATAATTGATGAACTTAAAAAACGAGAGAGATAAATAACTTTAATTGTACAGAGTTGGTGTACAGAGCTTGGAACAAAGAATCATACTCACGATGCATTATATTTCAGAGGCAATTCATTATCTGTAACATCACTTAGCTCTCTGTACCCAGCACTCTCCCTTAACCTATGATTACATGACATTTGAAAGCACTGATACTGTGTAGTCTTTTAAAATGTCCTTTTATCTAGTCCGCATAAATCTTCAAACTGCTTTTCTGCATGGTCAAATAAAGATGGTGGTGGTGGGGGAGCTCAGAGTTAAGAATCATTTAGATGCTTGGAATAAAGCATCTATTGATCATGAATATTTGTTTCTCCAAGGTTACACTGCCTTGACCCCATCTATCCTTAGACGCCATCCAACACAAACATGCCACTTGGGGTGAAGTGAGATGTCAGAGAGCGCAGTGATGGTGGAGGGTGTGTCATAATATTCCTCACTGGCCGCAACCATTTCTTTAACGGTTTAGGGACTCTCTCACAATGTTAACGTATCGAGTAATTACTGAAACTGTCTGTAACTTTTCAGTCACAATCTAAAATGCGATTGATGGTGCTGATTAGTCCATTCATGCATTAGACATCAAACAGTATCTACGAATATTTTGATAATCGATTTATTGTTAATTCTACGATTCAAGATCTGTTTATATCATTGTAAATTGAATCTCTTTGGTCCACCCTGAGACCACCCTGAACTTTGATAGTTATTTTAACAATTTTCATACATTTTATACTCCATTAATCAAAAAAAAAATTGCAGTCAGATTAATCAATAAAGAAAATAATCATCCCTAGTCTACTGTCCATAAAAGTTATTGATTATGCATAATGAACTATAAGGACTTTTATGTATAAAGTCAAAGTCAAATCATCTTACTGTACATGAAAACCATTTTAATACAACATATGTTGACCAAAGCAGCCAAAACGACAAACCGACAGAAAATAAAGTGAAAAAAAAAAATTTGAAAGACATACATAACGAGGATTTTAAGAAATGAAGTCTACATCAGCCTTTGTGGTTTTCAACTTGCGTGTCACAATTTCTTCAAGCAATGAAATTACTGAATGAGATCATTTAGTTTAACCTAGACAGACGTGCACTGCCATTTATACGGTAATTTATATATACAATCTTCCACCACTTGCATACAACTGTTACAGACAGGACTTGGATTCAGCTGTGCTAATGAAATGCTCCCTCACGCAAAGTATGTAAAATAACAGCTTTCTGGTAATGTAACTACTCGAAAGGAGGAGCAAATGGAGCTCACTTCATTTTCAAAGAGCCTGCCTCACCGATAGTTTCACAATTAGGACAGTCACGGCCCACATCCTACAGTACTTCATTTGATGCCACGCAGCTTCCAATATAACTGGGGTGCAAGAAACAGAGATTTGTGGATATCTAAATTGCTAAAGCAGAAACCTGTATAAACAGCGGTAATTACCGGGCCATTGACAGTCTCTCAGTGTTGTGCTCATTCTGCCACAGCCACAGTGATTAAAATGAATCCTCATCGACTTCTCCATTAAAGCGCTGGCAGGAGCGATCTCGTGACCTTTCCCCATTGATTGAACATAACAATCACAATTCAATTGTAATGCAAAGAGAACATTTGTTATAATGTACACGAGATGCATGAGCCATTTCCTGGGAGCGGGGAAGGGTAATCAATGGAGTGACTCTTGGCGTGATGCAAGGAGAATGAGACTGTGTTTGCAGGCCCTAATTCATACAGCCTGCAGTGTATGATGGAAGGCAATGATATGCATGTAAACACTCTGATTTCTCTGTGCTCATCGTTCAATAGGATAACAACAAATCCTCATTTCTATATCCATATACACTAACAGCCCAACACTGATTGGCAGAGAAGTTTATGTACAGTACACACGGCCTGATACACGTCTGATTCAATCTGAGATCAAGGTTTGATTCATGTATTATGTCATGTGGTGATATGTCTTCCAAATTATCTTCCAGAGGAGCACAACTACCAAGAGTGACTTAATGTAACATTTGACTTCAAAGACAACAGAGAGTCGCCATGACAATTGAGCACTGAGATGAACCGATAAACTATTGGAACAATCTACAGTGAAGCTATACTATATGTCCTGGTGATAGTCAAGTAAGGACAAGCTTGTAAAAGCATAATTATTAATGATTAGCTAAACTCAAGCAAGTGAAACCACAACTTGCACAATCCATGCACCACAAAAGAGAAAAGCATGATAGGCATAACATCCCATCGCCGCACAATCCCTCTTTAAAAGCTGCACTCGATCATGTCTTTCAAAAACTGTCTTATGAAGAGAGCATGCGAATGATGTCCTTAAGGGATTTCTTTTTAGAATCAGGAGATTATAGTTTACACGGACATTAAACAGATTAAACCAGCCAGCTCTCTAAAGGCAGTTTATCTAATGGAGAAAATGTGGTATGCTAATTGAGAAATTCCGATGGTAAAATTATATTCTCTCTCTCTCTCCCTCTCTCTCTCTCTCTGATGAAATCAAATGGCTAATCACAGCTGTAAGCTGTGAGACGTTGGCTGACTGAAACAGTGTTTGCTATGCTAAAAGGTAATTGTCTCGGAAAACTTCATCGATGACAGATTCAATTCCATTTAGTAAATGTTTAATAAATGCTGTACAAACAGGCAAGACTATCGCGCTGCGCTTAGAAAACAAAGGGAAACTTTAATTGCTTTAATCATCCCTAGCTTTGACGTTGTTATTGGCCTTAAAAATAGCAGTTAACAGAAACTGTCCTGCTGAGGAAATTGAACCACATTTGGAAAACGATCCGTAATTAAGATAGGGCAACCCGAGCAGCTACGTCCAGGCAAACTGTTCTGACTAGGAAAAACATTCCTAGTCATACAAAGCTATTCAATTAACAGAAGGACCCAACGAAAACAACCTCCCTATTATGTATCACTTACTTTAATCAGATTGAAAGCGATTGTATTCCATTTTTGAAAATCCCTTAACACAAACATGTTAATTAACAGATAGGAGGGTGGAAAGATGTATTTTTCATTAGTGGGTGAAATAATGTTCCCCTTTAACATCAAGGAAAATCAACTGCTTACTGCAGTTAAACCAGTCAGCGGCGTAAATTCCCTGCCAGCATTTTTATTTAAAACCTCATTAATGTGTTTCAACCCAGCATAGCTGTACCTTTAATCTGCACTAAAAGGAAATAATGCGTTTCCTGCTTTATTTACCAGCCTTACTTAACAAGTGTTCCTGTACAATTAGAATTGTTAATAGATCTGGAAACAAAAGGACTTTGAAGGTGGGAAAGTGCTGACATTATTTCACAGGGGAAAAACACTCTTGAGAAAAAAGATCTGCTGTAAATGTAGTTTCCTGGAACACAGGCACACTGCAATGTTGGTCTCTCTCATTAGAAATGCCATGCACAGGACATAAATCAAGGCCCGTAAAACATTTCATTGCCACACAACACTAAATTACACACTTGCTGGTTTGCCGCACTGATTGTGTTTAAACATTGTAATTTTATTTTATTCCCATTAAATCTATACAGAGCTTTACAATCCATAAACAGAGTATCTGCAATAAAAGTTAATAAATGTCAAAATTTGCATTTAGGGGGAAAAAAAAAAACACCCCGTTACATTTTTTGCAAATATCAATCTATGAACCTTTCAACATTTCGTCAAACAAAATGCTAATTGTACCTTTAGGAATTTAGGACACAAGTGACAAGAAATGAGATGCAATGTCCTTTAGAATCAGGAAATCAGCGAAGCTGGAATACATTAAGCGTGAGACCAAGTGGAGAAGGATTGTTTTTGTACAGAACAAAGAAATAAATATGATTCTATGACGTGTTGTCACTGAGCAGTGGAAGGATTAATCTATTAATTATTAAATTATTATCAATTCATTATTAAATGATACTGATATAAGATACGTAGTAGCACTATAGATCAGATATCTGGAAAATACATGACTGCATATTAAGACCTATACACTATTTTATAAACTAAGGATCCGCCGACCCAACTTTTTTTTTGTCTGGTTAGTGACTCTAATACCAGTGTTTTGTTTTATTAAGTTAGAACAGCTATAATTATTTTTAGGCTCGTGTAATCAAAATAGTTTATCATGGCCAACATATGACACTGATTACGGTGTATCATATAATACTAAAATGTTATGAGTTAGAACAACAAGTTATTCTTCACTTCAGTATCCAAGCTGTAATACATCAAACAGTCTTGGCAGGGCAGGACCATGTGCTATAATATCTCTCAGTTTGTAGTAGGTCACAACGCACTGCTGACTTAATAAACTATGCATCCAACAACAATGATTATTCATGTCATTCTTCAAAGGTCCTTGAGAAGATCTTGATGCAGCAGCAATTCAACCTTTCATATTAATTCAAGCTTGGCTAAGATTGTACCATCTGGGCCCTTGTACTTCATGATTAATGCCAAAGAGTTGATTCATATGTGCAATCCGAGTTTAATAAACAAGGATTTTGGAGTTAAATGGCACATACAAATGCTTGGGATGAACTCATTCATAGTATCCAATTTGTGTTCTTGGTAATAAAGCCCACTCATAATTGCTCACTACAATCATCTCCCAGATACACAAATATGGGGATTTTGTGATTAACATAATGTGTTTCTTCCAGAGAAGAAAATAATCCTACAATTCTAAGATGCCTTCAGACATATGTACATCAGGTTCTTTATTTGGTCCAAATTAACTTACCACTGGTGCAGCATGATTAACACTGGCATAAAAAATAATTACTTTTCATCATTGTACAGATTAAACACCAACAAACTTTCCCCTGTAAAACGATGTTTGTACTAGACATTATGGCTTTGCAAACAAAATTAACTTATTAATCCCTCTCTTGCTCGCATTCTCGCATATGGTGTATTTCAATGTCACAATACTTGCTGCAGACATCATACAGAAAGCATTAGGGCTGCTGATAGTATCCCAATCTGACACAGCGGCACCACACAACAGTGACCTCTACAGGAACACAGAACACATCAACTGCAATCTAGTTCATGCTTGTTTTACAGTACAGTACATACTTCTGCAGGCCTCTCACCGTGTTTTCAGGTCATGCACCCCAAAATAGATGCATTAAGCCACTAACTTAAAAAATAAATATTTGTTACTGTGATTTCATTCCATTTTATTTATCATCGCAACCTTGGTGTGATGGTTGTCCTTAAAGATGTTTTGACTTTATACTATATACTGTATGATTTAATAATTTAATCACATTATTCCTTATTTTTCTTGGATCTGGCACAAGGACCAATTGGGAGCAATGGGTGGAGCTTTTTAAAAACATTTGCAAGTGCTCACAATATTTACAGAATTTAATAAAAAAATATTAATAGAGAAACTTTTACATAATACAATTTCAACATAAAAATCTTCACTTTAAAATACTACATTGTTGATGTCATAGTTTCACTTTTAGCTACATTTAGCAGCCGATCAAGAGGCAAACATACATTATATAGGCTCTCTTGCAGGCAGGTGAGGCTGCTGCATATCAACAAGTAATGCCCCCTCACATACTCCAACCCCTATGATTTTAGTTGAAGACAAAGAACAGTGCAGAGTAGTGTCTTAAATAGGGTAGAGGAGGAATGGGAGGGTGCCAAGCCATGCAGACCACAGCCAAGTGCAGGATCACGGAGGAGGAATAAATGATGCTCAGATAAGGGACAAAGTAAAGAGGGCAGACCAAACAGGAAAACTATGAAGGGAGAATGTGTGGGGCGTTGCCTGCCTGAGCAGGAAAATGTGCTGATACGAGTATGTTCTTTTCTTTTTCTTTTTGTTGTGTTGTGTAATGTTGCGCGCTGTGTGTGTGTGTGGTGTTTGTTTTTTGTTTTTTTACTGAGGAAATTAATCAGTAGTATAACGCAGTTATTTTATGAGCTTGTAGACAAAATACTTTAAGGTTTGGAATCAGGTCTCTGTTAGTCTCATTCAGACCACCGCTAGAATCAAATCCATCGCTCTGTCTGCCAAATCTGTTGAGGTTTTGAGATATCTAGTCAACACAGGCAGACAAACTAACTAACTGGTGCAAGCAGTAAATCTGTTTATTGCAATGCTATGCATCTGCAATGAATTTGCATAGCAGCAATGGATACTTTCATTAGAAGGTAATGAACTACCACTGGAGAGCAACACGTGTGACACAAATTTCATGTGTGATGGTAACATATGCAATTCCTGAGATAATGTTCTTGTAAGGGAAATCTTGTTTCTTAAGTTGCTATACTGAGCTGATGTATTATAAGATTTAATGTTCTTAATGTAAAGTGTCTTGAGTACCCTGAAAGGCGCTTTTAAATAAAATGTATTATTATTATTATTATTATAAATCTTTAATAATTATGTTCACTTTGTATGTTTAATGATTTGTATGATTTCTCTCTGTCTCCTTGAACTGTCAGCCCTCCCTTCATAGAAAGGTTTAAGTAATGGCATTGAACTTAATAACCTGTCTTGTAGGACGAGGGAGGAAGTTGGTACCGTCATGCAAGGGGTGATCAGAAACATATGTCTGCCATGGACATGACGGTTTGCACAGATATGTGTGTGTTTATAAGACCCATAACTCCTTGAATCGGTGTCTAGTCTTTCTGATGCTTTGTGGTTCGTAGAGATTAGACCCCGTCGGCCGAACAGTATAACTTGTCTCTGTATTGCATAATTACTGTTGGTTGTTCATTTTAATTTGGCTTAATATTCTATTCTGTTATGTCTTATTCCTCACCACAGAGCTAAATACTTCAACAGTTCGTATGGCATAATTGTAGACCTTAAAATGCAAAATTAGTAATTGAGAATAGGGCCAGGAAAGAAAAGAAAAAAAAAAACATAGGGTAATCTGCCTTTTTTCCCACACAAGGGACCAGGAGAACACAGGCTATGTTGTACCCCCCTTTCCTTCTTAACCGAGTTCTCCTTTATGTATTCAAATTCACTTCAGCAGCATAAAATTCCCCCAAGAGACAGCATTGTCCTCCTGCTTGTCCCTTGGGCTTCCCATCTCTCACTAAGATCTCTTCACTCCACACAATTTAGCCCCACACCTAGCAGACAGACTTTTTCCACAGCACCCTCTTTTTGAGCAGTTCAATGCAATTTAATGAAAATTAATTAAAATACTTCAAAAAAAAAAAACATTGAATGGACAGAATGCTTAAAGGCTTTGTGCAAATGATTCAAGCTTTCAGTTTTTAATAGAACAGACTGAAACAAATGTACTGAATAGGCTTTCACTAGTTGTACCCCCTGAATAATCATCTCTGTTATGTTATTATGTGTGAAAATAAAGGGTACACACATTTTTCCCCTCTCTCTGTCTCGTTGCATTCAGGAAACTAAGAATGGCAAATTTTACACTGATGGCTGAGTTGCAATTGCAGTTACAAATGTACGAACACTATACTTTCATAATAACGCGGTCCAAATGCTTCAAAAGGCGCGTAGGTCTGCTCTAGTGAACTTGAATGTGTGGTCCTTGGTGCATAAAGTAAGCATAAGGCCAACACTATAGCAATGAGCCTTTACTGAATAAAATGAAAAGCCCAAGGCATCAGAGTTAATACATTAACACAGGGAAGGACTAACAGACAGAAAATACTAAGTAGAGATACAGAACAAATGATAAAAATGTGAATTAATGATCATTCTGGCTTTCATACTGTGGTGGTGATTATAAGTTATCGTCTTTGAGTGTAGATGTGTAATGTTTTATGCAAAAATAAAATTTATATAAAATGGCAGTGTGGACTTCCTGTACAGTATCACAAGGGGTTCTGACAGGCCTCTCATCACAGAAAAATCAACACATAAATCACTTTTGTGGGAGTGACTCCAAAATATTACAATATTATCATATTTATTCACTACTAGCATGATGCAAATGGGCTCGATGGCATGCTTGCCTCTACAAAACTCTCCCACAGGGTTCTAATAAAACAGTACAATTTCCTACTCTCTTATTCTCCCTCAGAAACGTACTCTGTGATCTGCGACAGACAAAATGAGACGCAGCAGCTACAACAGAACTGAGACACAGTTGGAGTATTCCCTGTGCTCCTTGAATAGATAATGCTTTTCCTTCACATTCCTTTATTCTTTCAAAAAGAATGCATCAGAGGCCAAATATTAATTCTTCTCGTCATATGGAGGAGCTACGCAAGTGGCATACTAGGATGGGCTTTTGAATGATTAAGGGAACACATAAAGGGTTTCTTGTGGCGCTTTGAACTTTATGCAGAGTTCTGAGCACTCTCAACTTATTCCCCGCTCTGCAGGAGACTTGATGTTAAAAGACAACATTAATGAAAGCTCTATAACAGGTAGAGACAGAGGGATTAATACAATCTAAACACAGCAAGCATCTCAGAACTGGCTCTGGCTAGCAGGTGAATGGAGAAACACTTTTCTTCACTTTTCCTCTTTCCTCCCACCATGAATCTCCTTTAAAGAAATGCCAATAGATCTGATTGCCTAATACACTATCCCCTCCCTCTTTCCGCAGGCCGATGAAGATGCACGTGTGGGGGAATCACTTCAAGGAATGACATTGACTGGGGAAGTGCTGACTTGCACCACTGTTTATCTTTTGATGTGAGAGATCAAATCAATGTACACGGCGTTCTCTGGGCAATGTGCAGGCAGATTAGCATTAGCCTGAAGGTGCCTGCTTGCCCTCAATCATTAGCGTTTACTCTCAAAATAATCAGGATTTACTCAGGGCTGTTGTGCACTGCATTGATAGGTGTAAAAAGAAAAAAAATGGCATAACACTCAAGACAGAGGGTAATGTAAGGTTGTCATTATGAGACTAAAACCTACATTAGCCACAGACACTGCATGACGTTGACATTTGTTATTGGTGTGAGCTGTGTTATTTGTCACTGGTCTGGTGTGCAATGGTGCCTTCACATGGAAAATACCACGATGAGATCTCCTGAGTGCTTAAGTCAGATGGATTGAATGCTTTGAACACTGATAAAGGTTGATTTCAGGTTGTGCCAACATTATTGTGGGCAAACTAATGCAGAATAATTGTCATATTCTGTCCTGTCAAAACCCAGAATAATGACATATTAAACTCTTTAAACATTGCCTTTGCATCACCGAGGAAATATTTACACTTTATATAGTATATATTTAGATTTATACTCGACACTAATGCATAAACTGTCCTGTTGTCGGTATACAACAGAAGTATTTATACAGTAATTGTGTGAAGAAACTATTAATGGGCACAACTTTGAGATTAAAAAGGCATAAGGATCTTGGCCGGGCATTTCTGCCACATTTGAATTCATACTGTTTGCCTGTAACTTCATGCTAATGATCAAAGTTGGGGGGGGGGGATTCTCCTGAGTGCAAGTTATGAAGATGAGATGAGGAGAGAGAGGGAAGGGGAGAGAGAAACTGCTTTGCTGCCCTGCTTTGAACACTTTTACACTTTCCAACAAGCTTTGTTTTTTAATTGGCTGAAATTAATCTTAGGGATGTAGATGCCTGATTTGCATTCATTAAAACCCAACCAAAAGAAGTCATGCTTAATTCCAATCAAATTTGCTTAATTATGCATGGCGAGATATTCCCAAATGAGCTGTGGATTTTTGTTAGACCCTTTTTTTGTTTCCTATAGCAAATAAAATGTAATGAAGCTGTCTTTTTGTGTTTTACTGAATGTTGAGGAGCATACGAGGAGCACCTTGAGCCTGGGCTGAAAACAATATTACTGCTAAAGTAATTATAAGAATCTGCATTTTTCATTGTTAATTGTGGATGTCAGCATCATTAATTTTAATTTACGGCAGGCAATAAAATTAAGAATACTTTGTGCTGATGTTTTAAATCATGCCTGAGAAGGGGACACATAATGCAACCTAAATCTCAAGTAGATATTGATTGGGGTGGATGGTCTTTTCTATGAATCTTAAATAGACAGACGCTGGGAATCTGCTTGAGACTTCACTTTTACGAGTTAACTCCGGCACCAGATAGCGCAAGTGCAATACTATTAAAGAAGTGTCAGTTACATGCACACATATGTGCATGTGCACTCACACACTTAATCCCCTAACTGCATAACAGAATGATGTTGACCTAGATAACGTAACGGGTAGGTGTTAAGTCGTCATACAAAACAACATAGACTAAACATAACTAACTTCTCTAAGGAGAGTAGAGAATAAGAACACACCTACTCTACTGTATATATCCAAAATAGAATAAATCTCCATTGTGCTACCTGTCTCTTCGCAGTTTCCTTAGTCCTTGTTTTGATATTTTGACAGTCATATTAATTAGATTGTCGGACATTGTCAGGCTGTTTGTACAGCAAGTATGAAAGCGTATTGGAGGAGTTTGAGGTGCAATACTGTACAGCATGTGGTCTATGGGGGATGACATTATGTGTTTCTGCTTCAACACTTGATTTATAGCTTCATTTGGATCGTGTGTGTATGAAACACATCCTGCTGCTGCAGGAGCTTTAGTGCATTGTAGTCTGAAAACAAAGGAAGAATAAAATTGATCTTTCTGGACACACACAAAATCAATGAATGGCTATTTCCTGTTCCATGGCATGTTAGCCCAACTGACTTGCTCAATCCTTGAACTTTCCTTGTCTCCTCATTGCTGGAAAGGTCTTCAAAGTTCAGTGACAACTTAAGATGATGTCATTTCAGATCCTTTGGGCCTAAAAAGAAAATATTGAAATGGCTTATTCCATGTTTTATATTAATATTCTGTTGATTTTACCTTTTTATGAAATATTACTGAGGTAATTGTTACAGCTAAAGGAAAAAAAAAACTAACTCATAAATGGACAGTACGTCTTGAAATGCATGGACTGATCTGGTTTAGGTCTGTGTGCTTGACTATTATTCCAAAGGATGTGTTTGTACCTGTTGTACAATGCATTCTGTTCTCCAACAAGGTGATTGTGTTTCCAACACAAAAAAGACTCCACAGTGATGTTCAATTGTTCTCTTTCTGTCTGGCTGTTAGCCAGTGGCTCCTTCATGACACATGGAGCTGGTGTACTATCAGCTCCCCTCTCCTCTTCCTGTCTGCCTTCTTGGCAGTGACTGAAGCAAGTCACTCTAATGCAACAATGATGGTGATTTCACTCTGCTTATCGAAGCGAGTAAGTACTTAAGCAGCTGCTTGTACTTTGATCCAATTTACTTCCTGAACGTGTGCTTCCTCAGGCACAGTAAACAGGCCTGCCTGAGTCGTCATTAGTTCAAAGCCAAGGCAAATAGTTCACATGATTATTGTTTGCTCATTTTTTTGTTCTGCTTTGTACAGTAGCTCTGTTAACAGAAGTCAGTTAAGTTAAGTGACAGGCTTTCTAAGTATAGAGAATATTTCAGGTATCAATTCGTACATTATGGCAGTGGCTGTAATTCAATATTGCCAGCGGAGCTCTAGAGGTTGAATGGTAAAGTCATAAGTTGAATATTGCAACCTTTAACATCATTGTGTGCTTGACTCATCTCCAAGGACAGGACAGATAAAAGATGATCAGTATCAAAATTGATAGCACTGATTTAATAAACATCCACAAAATGATCTCTGTGACCTGCAGGTAGCGCAGCAGTCACTCGTACTTCACCTGGGTTAAAGAATCAAGTGAGATGATTCATTTGAGTGACTGAGGTAGTTGAGTTTGATGGATCATTCCTAAAAGCATCATTGCTAATCTTCAGTTCCTCTTTTTTAGGTTATTCACAGATCAGTGAGTTTTCCAGCTAATCCTGGACCTGACGCTGCTCTTGTCTGTGTACATGGTATTCATCATACTCTGACAGGAAGAGTCCTTCAGACGACAAATAACCTTCAGAGAGGGGAGGCAGGCAAGCAGTAGGTGTGCAGTTATTTTGGATACATTTCACAGTGGAGTAGGAAAGCTGCATGGGGAGATGTATGGTGTCCTTGTTGGGTGCGGCGAGATGGACCCCTCTCCGTTTCCTAGCATAATCATTCTGAGCCTCAGCCATGCCTTCGACAACTCAATCAGACAGCCCTCTACCTGTAAAGTGGCTGGGTTGATTTGATTGCCATTTTTATTGGATCCCGGTCACATAAATCAAACCAATGGGGACGGCTATACAGACGTGACCACTCGTCATTCGCTAGTAGCCTTGGAAACATTGTTTCGGGGGCCGCGTGGCTGTCATTGGAGGTAAATCAGGGGTCTGAAGTTTCTTTCCTCCAACAGAGGAGCATGGAGTTAAATCATCTTGAAAATTGATGTCACTGTGTGCAAGTGTTTTCACCTATCCCTTGGATAGAGTCCCATCAACTGGTGACAATGTCAGCACTTTTACCCTTCTCTTAAAAAAAAGGATGATTCTTCTCCTTAGGCCTGGAGTCCTGTTTTGGCTGATAAGAGCTAGTAACATATTTTTTTTTATCTTTTCCCAATAAGAAAATGTGTTTGCTCAATTATGTACATGTAATATAATGTTTTGCTGCTAATCCCAACAACTATAAACTTTAAAGTGTAACTCACAAATATGCAATAAACTAGTAAATTTGTTGCTAATTTCTGATCTTATATCTTTCCTCAGACAATAGTTAAGGTACTCTAAAGTAGTAGTAGTAGTAGCCCCCCCATTCTAGGTAGTAAACTCATAAACCCTGTCTTTGAAACTTAATACATTGTTCATCACCAAGCACTGTCTGGTGAGCCTTTTGATTCAGTGTGAACTGATTAAGTCTATCATGTCCACCAGCGCTTACAGTGGGAACATATTAGATTAAATACAGGTAGCTAATTTCCTCCTCTGCATGGGTGAGTGGGACTATGAATGAAAGTGATGTAAAATTAATTTAGACCTCTAAAATTTTGATCACACGGAGGCTATTTTGGTTCTCATGATGACAAGTAATAGGAGGTTGTTGCTTTCTAACCTCACAATATTACCACATTTGCCTATAGGGCTTTCAGGATCAATTTCATTCAGCATAAATATCACTTGATCTGTAAAACAAATTAGAAATAATAGAACCCATAAAAATGCACCCAAGCTCTATTGAGATGTCCCTCCTAGCCATGTGTCAAGACTGAAGACATTAATGATACAAGGAGGAGAGAAAATTACCATCTAGGATACGTCCGAACCAGTAAACTGGTAAACAAGCTGGCCGTTAGGAGTGGGGATGATTTGAATCAACAAGGGTGAACAGATATGGATACTCGGCGCATTAGTGTTAATAGGAATAGATTATGGAGGGATTTCGTGGAGTGACCTTCAGTGCACTAATTGAAATAGTATTCCGAGTCAGCAGTGGAGTAATCAACTTAAACACAGAATCATAAATCATCATGAATAGCGCTGTCACAACCAAGCCATTAGCCTCGTGTTTTTTCCCCAGCAACCTCATGAAAATATCTGCCACACCGATCCGTAGGTTAATAGGAACAGAAATGGCATTTAGAGTCTATTTGGATCAAATGTACTGTGAGCTTGAAAGTAGAACTTTGCTAATTTGCAGGTAATGTGAATTGATGTAGTAAGCCTCTAAGATAGTTCATGCAACGAGTCAAAACATTAACTCCGGGTAGAAACGCAAGAGCTTGATAAAGTCTGGTTCATAACGCTGCTTTGACGCTTTCTTTCTCTTTATGCGACAAAGTTGTTCAGCATTAGTTAGATCTACTATCAGGCAGGGATTAGGTAATCATGTTGGGTTAATGTGACCTTTGTCTTCTGGTATTAATTATGGCTGACAAAAACACAATACATTTTATTATCTTGTATAACCTACTACCTTACTAATTTGGGTGATCATTGCACAATCGACAACAATATGCTTGTGTGTGATATTACAGGTTGTTTGTAACTACACTCTTTATTAGCTCTAATCCAGTTTATTTACTTATTATCACTCAATGCCACATTTATTTCAAGTATTGATACAGAGTGCTTTGTCAAAGTTTACAACATCTATATTAATATCAACAAGTGCTCTCACAGTAAATAGCTTTTTAATTGCAACTAAAGTGAACGAATTAGATACTAAACAGTCGGTTAGCGTCAGTAAAACGTCTTTCACACAACAATACCCAGCAAACTTGTCAGAAATGCTGATAAGAGGGCCGATCCTGAGCGCTTACAAGGCATTAATCAAATAGCAGGTCTAATTAAAAGCGCTTTAAACAAAGCTTTTTTTCTAAATGTTGCTCAGGTATGGCAATAATTTTTGATCAGCCAAGCCTGGAAGACAAATAATTAGAACTGCCACAGCGGTCTGATGAGTGATGTCAGCATCTCCGAGTGACCTTCCCCTGCTAATTAATTTTCATTCCAGGGAAAAAAGACCCCGTTGTTGCACATTATTAATTGAGTTCACGAAAAGATGCACCTGATTAATTTTTGTTGATAATACTTGTCATTCTGGCCGCCGTTTGTAATCATTTTATGGGTTTTCATCTTAGTGTTTTTCAAAGTTGATCTAAGTCATCTTTACTGGAGATTAATTTGTCCAAAGTAGAGCTGCCCTGTCCTAAAAGACAACAGGGCGTCAGTCGATCTCACTCAGATGCCTGGTGAACACATGGTTTCTCTTCAACGGTATTCTTTATTCTTATTTAACCTAACACATTGATAGCAGGCATATTGAGTATGTAAATAATTAACTTCACCAATTAATAATCAACTTTTTATTACCACACCATGTTTTGAATGTAGAAAAATACTATTACACTACTACAGCTTTGTAAAATAAAGTTATAAAATAATGTTATAAAGTTGTTTAAAATAGATAGATAAATACAGATATAAGGATTATTGATACAGATATAAGGATTATTGTGTTATTGCTGAAACAATATTTGTAACACCATCACAGGTGATATGAGTTACAGAGATAACACCATAGTCTGTCACTCAAGGCCTCACATCATATAAGATTATATATATTAAAAATATATTTATTTATTTTTGTAAGGTAATTCTTTAAATTAAATAGAGGTCATTCAAAAAACATGTAGGTGTAATTTTGTGAAATGTAATCTGGTTTCATATTAAACGTGTGTCCAGACAGTTAATAGCACTGCGTTAAATAAAAATGTGGCATGGCTGTATTGCACCAGGTACCTGTCATTAAATGAAATACTATCCAAGAAAGCCAGTATGAGTAACAGATCAATGAGCATGAGGGCTTATCAGAAGCAATAATACTGCACAGCAGTTATACTATGAGGCAGAACTCATCGTCAACAGTTATTGCTTTACTTCTTATCGTTTACATTACAAAGCACAAATCTAGTGGTATTGTAGTATTGAGTGTGCACTTACATGTATTTAATCAGCCAAAACAGAGCATTGTTGGACAACCCTTTACAGGGCTGTCTGTGTCTGTGTTGGCAAACAGCCTGTGCCAACAGAGTGGTCTCATTCAGGCTGGTGACATGATGAGAGTTCAGGAGAAAGCCAGCACTGTAAAAACGCTGTACTGATTCAGTGCACATAGATACTTCCTGATTTTAGAAATCTGCAGCAGTCTCTGCTTTTACTGTTGTTGGGCTATTTATCACAGAGCCAGCAAAGTTTAAAACAATATATGTGTGTGACAGTTACAGGTTGGGATTTGATAGCATTTTATCAATTTGTATTCTGTGTAAAATCTGCTCTGCTGGTGGTGTTGATTTTTAAAGTTAATAACTATGAACTTATTTTATATAATAAGTGTTACCTTGACTTGAAGTGGTCGCATTGTTCTGGGGATCAGAGCCGTTTGCCAAGATTGTCAAGCCAGGAGGAGTTGATGGACTGCATTTACAAGACACAGCAGCCGCTTTGCACAGAGTATCCAAAACCCTGTAAATTTAAGGCATGATGTCCCATTAGATTGTTAGTATTATTTATATTATACACAAAACTGCTAGGGACAAACGTTTGGTGTCAGCTGTATTTTCATTCACCTTGTTTTAGTTAAAAATTACACTTCCAGACATTTTAAGATGTCCACCATAACAAGTCCAAAAAATGTGAACAGAACTACAAACATGTACATCATAAGCAGATGTTTAGACACGTGGGGAAAAGTAAAAATGGCCATCCATAGATAAATGACGTTCAATCACTAATAGTGCCACTGACTTCCCAATGAGCATATCAGTATTAAGTTTCTAACCAATCAGGAGCCACTACAAATATAAAACTAGTACCCAGCGATGTCCCCAACCTATATTAGACATGTTACACTTCCTTTATTTTAAAGTGGGTGTAGTCTTGTAAAAAATGACATCAGAAGTTGAGCTAATGAAATCTTATAAAATCCACCATTCACATAATTCTCCTACATCTTAATGTGATGTGGTCGCAAACATACAATAAAAGCTGCTCTATAAGTACCTAATGGACATGTGCGGAAGTTTTATGGCCACATGGATGCAAATGTATTTTGGGCTTAACCTAATTTAAATTCAATGTTAAATATATTAACAAAAGTTAATGAAGTACTATGGTAAAATAT
The DNA here is from genome assembly GCA_036937835.1 of Pampus argenteus. Taxonomy (NCBI): domain Eukaryota; kingdom Metazoa; phylum Chordata; class Actinopteri; order Scombriformes; family Stromateidae; genus Pampus; species Pampus argenteus. The sequence goes on along the minus strand of CM072872.1, from coordinate 15,230,889 downwards.
ACCAGCAACATGGTACTGTGCTATTGTGTTTGTGCTATTACCATGCCACTGTACTTACACAGTACACAGTACCATGGCACTTTGTTTTTATGTTGATGACTATAAATAGCAGGTTGCTAACAGGTATATCCCTGCAATAATAAGACTATTGTCACTCTTTATAACTTGCATGCTGATAAACATTATCTACGGGCTCTATCTTGGTGTCAACTCACAGTGTGGAAAGCAGTATCAAACAAGTGAACAGGCGTTTCCCTGTATCTGGGTGATATTGATATTGTATTATGTAACATGAATGATTATCATCTACCTACCAGAAGTGTTTGAGGTTGTAGCGTAGCAGGTCCTCCATGAGTATTTTGTTGTGTGCTTTTCTGTAGGTGTTGCAGTCATCGGTGTTCATTTATTTCTTCTTAAACCATAGAGTGGTGGTCTTTGTGGAAGTCAAACAGGATACTGTTAACTGTCACCTAAAAAAACCAGCATTATTTTAAACATTAGTTTATTAAGTTTGACAACTTCCTGTCCCACCATACACCCCTCAGGTTATTTTAATCCTGTCAGCATAATTTTTACACACTGTCTTTTCACAACAGATTTATCCACTTAACACTTCTGCCCAACCTTTTATCCCCCAGTTAGCTACTTGATGAGTACCATTAAAACGTTTATTTTTGAGCTGCATTAGCTTGAGATGAATGTTAAGCTAACGCTAACGCTAATTGTTGCTAACGTCAACATTGGTTAAAACAGTCCCTCTGTGGTGGCAGCAACAGCAGCATGTGATATTTACTAACTAGATAAACAGTGATATATGCTACGACTTTAAACCCACGGTTTTTGCCTAGTGTTACCATTTAAATATATTAACAAAATCGTAACTTTCTTACCAAAGGTATCCTCGTGCGCACTGCAGTGAGCGCGTGCGTCTTTGGCGTGCAGCTGAGTACACCCACAGCCAGGCGCGCGCGCGGGGGGTGGGGGGTAATTCAGGGTGAAAACATTATAATACGGTGCACATACATATTGTCAATATGCATGTATATTCACAGGCAATGCAAAGGTTGATAACCCACTAACTTCACACACACACACATCAGGCTACTTGAGTGTGTGTACAATCACTTAATTGAGCCCGGAAGTTGTTGTAGTATAACAGGAAGTTATGTTGAGTTTTAAATCTAGACCTTCCTGTTGCAATCATGGATGTATGAAGAGTTGTAATGACTGACTTCCGAACACTGAAATGATGCCCAGATCGACTCTGGCATTACTCACCCATAAACCCACCACGGTGAAACACAATATCATATATTTCTCTGGCTGCAATGTTAAATGCTTCCTTAATAATATTATTCTCTATTAGAGCGATTGGTGTTTTGTCAGGCGAAAATAAAATAATAAAATTACTTTTGTGGTAACATTATCTTTTTTTTGTGAGGGAGTGATGGATTAGCTGAAGTTTTGCAATTGTAAATAATTAATTGTAAATTAATAAAACATTTGATATTGCCCAAATATAACCATGGGGAAGGATCCTATTATAGCTGCTACACATTTGTATTTTGCAGCCATACCACCCTGAACACGCCTGATCTCGTCTGATCTCGGAAGCTAAGCAGGGTCAGGCCTGGTTAGTACTTGGATGGGAGACCGCCTGGGAATACCAGGTGCTGTACCCCCTTCCCATGGGCTCACCACCCATGGGAGGGGTCTCAGGGGGGGAACCCCTTAGAAAGGTGGGATGAGAGATGTGCGGCAGTCGGAGACGGGGACCCTGGCGGTCCGACCCCCGGTTGCAGAAGCTGGCTCTGGCAGAAGTGGCTGTGGAGAGGGAAGTCTGGGCTTCCCTGCTGAAGATGCTGCCCCCGCGACCTGACCACGGATAAGCGTAACTGTACTATACGACTATAGTATTGCCTGTAGCCTTTACTTACTTAAAAGTTATGAAACTTATAGCCTTACATGAAGTCAGTATTCGAAATACAGTTCATGTATCTCCAAATATTACTTTGACCTTGAAACACTGAAACACAATATGCACCCATGTCCCTTCAAAATCATCATGGCTATTATTAATTTTATTTCTAGTCAAACATGTCTACTGTGAAAAGCATTAATTCAGTCATTTGTTTATCATTTGTCTATTTTGTTATTTTATTGTTATCATTTTGTTGAGAAGAAGGCATGTGATCTAACTCAAGATATTAAGAACAACATGTAGTTATTGGTTACACGAAACAAATGAAATAGTTCAAGTTTCGCAATTAAATCATGTGATCATATTTCTATTACTAAGTTAACATGTTTATTTGAAGTTAGGTACAGTATGTGGACTTTTCATTGGTCATGTTGCTGTGTTGTGTCCATTTTTACATTAAGACTCCTGAAACAGAAACCTCAACAATGCACTGCAGCTTTCTTTTTTCTTTTCTTTTTTTTCATCTTTTTGTTCTTAATGGAAAATACCTTTACAGCTGCAAAAGCCTGCTATTGTATGATAAGCTACAAATGTACAGAGGTGTCTGAAAATCCATTTAGAATTAATAATACTAAAACCATTCTTGTTAATGAAAAAGTGTAATTTATCTGAAGAGACTCAGAGTCATCTATGAAATGCAAGATGTCACTGAGCTGGTATAAATGCAGGCTTTAATGGATACATTGACAGTGCTGCAGTATTGTTCTTGACAGTAGAAAATGATGTGAATAGCTTTGCTTGTCATTGTTGTGAAACTATTAATAGAACTGTAATTATAGTGGGCAAATTGTTGATTTTTTTTTTTTCTTCCTCTGTGGTATTTGATATGCTCAGCACAATGAGGAGATGAATTAGGACTAATAAACAGGTCTCATGATTCTGTCTCTAATTGGAGGATCATTATATCTCTTCCAGAGAGATGCCCACAGCTAAAGCCTTTAACAGCACTATTTCAAACAGGACACAAAAAAGGCCTTAATGAATACTCCTGTGACTTTGCACCATTTCTCACAAAGGAAAGCACATATTTTTGTTTTTATCTTACACTTAGTTTCCGGTAATTGTTGGATCGAGGTGTATAAGATTCCCACAGAAAACACAATAATTACAGAGAGCTTGTATTTAGGTTAAAGAACGGATCATGGTGTAGATATGTGAGAACCTTAAGAAAGATAGTGGCAACGTATTATATAGGAAAACTGATGTTTGTGCGAGTGTGTGTGTGCACACATGTGTGCATGGGAGGGAGCTGAATATTTCTGTAGGATGTATTTTCAAATGTTTTACAATGTCCTCATGCATTACCATTACAAAACAATAACGCGAGTAAGGAGAGCAAATGTAATGCATGCTCAGAAATGTGTTCAAATCTCTTGGTGCCATTTGCTCCCATCAGTGTAGCTGATAGAGTCATTAAAGAGCTGCGGCGGCTTGGCTCTGGGGTCTCTCTCCTGTAAATGGCCCTGTTGGATGGGTGAACAACCTTCACACAGCTCTGTGGCCTCAGAGCACTTCGCTAAAGCTAATAGGTCATAGCTGTAGAGATGGGTGACAAAAGCACGAGTGTTACCAAAGGATAATGTGGGAATGGATTGCAGTTATCTTCTAGTGCGTTCTGTGTCTCAGTGTTCGACATTGCATCAAGTGAATTTCAAGTCATATTGTTTTTTTTTTTGTTTTTTTTTCTTACTGCAATTGACAGCAAGGTTTGGAGGTTTTACGTATATATATATATATATATATATGACCTCCATGCTAATGGAGGAGCCTCTTCTTTATCTATTAGTGACCAACGTGATCACCCTTGGACAGCTAGAAAACCAAAAGTGCTGAAATCATCTAAACGATGAGCTGAAGGATCTGTGGGGTTTTTGCATATCACACTTCTTCTATGGCTTTAAGAAAAAAAGGTGAAAGAGGTCAGCTCAATATGCATATAATTTGGCGTTACATTCGAAGTTTGGGCTTTAAGCTTCTTGATGAAAGACAGCTATGAATAAATGTAATCTTTTCTCTTATATTTTGTCATTTGCTGAGTGATAGGAAAAAAAGACTTTGTATGGTATGTTCATTTGCTATTATTATTATTCCTTATTACTGTTCCTCGGGAGTCATTGTCCTTCCAGAACACCCAAAATTATTGAGCAATGTCACCGATTTCAGAGATTTATTTACAACATGGAAGTATATTTATAATTCGTTTGCATTAGACAACATATAATCACAAAACAATATTGTTACTGTTGTGTTTTTATTCCCTCCGTTTGTTACGGATGAATGAATGAGAAAAAGTTCACGCCAAACTGGAGAGGAACTTATTTGTCGAGCAAGGGAAAAAACACAACGATACGAGGGCAGCCTGTCAAAGGACCGAACGCCATTCATCTGCTAACCTGTTCAAGGTGTGCCTGGTTGATGTCCTCCTCCTTTGGTGGGGAACATATGTCCACAGCAGCTGTGCCACCGTGAATAGGCAGTGATTGTGCGCTAGCTAACTGCATTCCTGGGAGCCAGGCCAAGTCTGAGTGGAGTGAGCTGTCCCATTTTTGATACAAGCGTTTCCTACAGTCCACCTGATTTACATTTCTGTTTCTCCACAGAACTAGTCGCCGATCGCTGTGGCTAAAATAGCACCCGACTAAGAATATCTCTTTTTTTTTTTCCAGGGCAAAGATGCTGAAGAGGTGAACCTAAGACATATTTCAGATAAAGTGCTTTATGGCATGTGACACAGTTTGCAAGAGCTACAGTACAGTCAGTATTAGTTTTATGATGCTTCTTCTAATGATGCTTGATGGAAGTTTGATACACACTACACTCTTCTTTGTTATCACTCTTCTACAACCAAGACTAATACTGAGTCCCAATTCTATACTGTATACCAAATCTGCACAGTAGCAGTCATTATAGTCCACTGTTTTTTTTGTATTCTGAAAAATGAACATAGGTCAACTGTTTGATACTGAGAGAAAATGATACATCAATGAAATTGCATAGAATGTCACCCATAATTAAACTTCACAAAGAAAAATCAAAGCATCTTTCTTAGGATTTAATTTAACTTTTTTTTTTTTCTATTTTCCAATATATATCTGGAGCTGTAAGCAGCTCCCCCGTTTCCTCTGTGCAGTCCAAGGTGGGAGAACAGTATCCACTGTTTGGTTTGAGTGTACTTCCTGTTATTGCTTTTCCAATATAAACACAGTATATACTCAAAACCTGCTAAGATTTAGTATGTAGTAATGCTAACTGCATGTGTTTGCTGTACTCAGACACAGCAGTGCTTTAAAGTATGCTAAAATGGTCACAATGACAAGGCTCGCATGCTGATGTATAGCGTGTATGTTTGCCATATTCAAAAAACTCATAATTCAAAATTCATATCCATTCTACCTATTCTAGTGGGTGCTGGCTGGCCGGCAGGCATTCAAAAAATGGAAAAGTCACACTCTGATACAGTTTGCCAAAATCAACATTTTGGCAAACTGCCTTCTTTAGGAACTTCTCCCAGCAGTTTGCCAACAGGATGATGTTCATTTATTATGAAAGTGTGGCTTTCCCATTCTTATTAATGTTCACCACGTTTAATATTTCTTATTTTAGTGTGTTAGCTTGTAAACTGTAGGTACTGGACAAAATAATTGACCTGATGATGGCACTAGATGAAAAGGTGTGACAGAAGTTATTACTAATTGATCCTCAGGGGGAACATAAATGCAACATTTCGTGGTAGCCAGTCCACTACCAGTCCAAATGTGAACCTCCTGAAGACTGTGAATGCATCTATCAAATTTCATAACCATCCGCCCATATAACAAAACAGACCAATGTCGCCTTCCCTGGATGCACGCTGCCTGTGAGGCTAAAAATATAAAGTTCTCTGTTATATTTTTATCATACAGAAGCAGCGTGTTTGTCATATGAGCGTACCAAGTTGGTTTTGTAACTTTTAGGTAATGAATACATTGTGGCTTATTTTACATAAGTACTTTAGTTACAATACACATGACATAATGACCTCAAGTAATTGCAGAAAATCAAACAGAGAGGGTCAATATTTTATCCTAGGGTGCGATCATTATTTTCAAATATGGCATTCGTTCTCTCCACAATGAACTCAAACACCTGTAATTGTTATCAGACACTTGCACAGGAAAACAAGGCCTGTAAATGTAATCTAAATGTAAACATTAAAAGGCGGTTTGCGAAATGGAAATCTCATTCCTGTGTGGGCTGATGTCTGATCACAAACAAACAATAGCCATCTGCAATATTTCTCTGTCCTATCACCGACCTCCATCCCATGAGGAACAAGGTCAACAGAAGAGCTATGAATGGGACGGTGATCCCAAAATAACAATCCCAAGCACCAACACCCTCCTTCTCTCTTAAACAACACAATCACACAATCAAAGCCCTCACTGCCTTTCCCTCATTGTTTAATTTCTGGTGGCTATCTTAGATATCTCTGCGGCTGTTCTTATCTTTGACCTTCAGCTTGTTGCATTGTCGTCACCCCCCCCCCCCCCCCCTCCTCCTCCTCCACCTCCCCTCCACCCACCTACCTGCTCCCACCCCCTCACGCCAGTGTGCCGCGACCTTCAGTGGGGTGTCATTACTCCCTGACCCATTTGACGATCCCCTCATGTGGAATGTGCATATGCCGAATCGCTACGGATCTGCACAGTATGGGGTGAGGTGAAGTACTTACAGAAATATGACTTGACACGCTTTATCAAATGGGGAAAGATGAAGACGAAACAGCTGCTGGTGCTGTCGTAAGCAATCTGGCCGTGATTGAATAAAAGTGTCAGGAAAAGGGCCGCTTGATGGTCTTTTGTTCTCCCCCATCCAGCTTGATGTTAGTTTGAGCTGTCAGGAGGGAATCACAGCTGGGTGATTTATCAATACTTGGAGTGACCTTGCAGCCACACTGTTGTGTGTGTGTTGTGTGCATGCATGCACGTATATATTGTGTATTTGTGTGTGGCTCTCGTGAATTAAAAAGATACAAAATGGAATATTTTCAAAATAGTTGGCACACATAGACAAAGACTTGGCTGGACTTGGGAGAAAATTCTCTCTTCTCACACACACAGTAAGTAGATTGTTCTGCCAGCACGATAAAACGATTTCTTTTTTTTTTTCAACATCAGAGCTCTCAAAGTACCACCAGTAAATATTTGGAGAAAAGTGTGTCTCTTTTAACTAACACTGCTTTTGAACAGTGTTCCCCCCCCCCCCCCCCACTAAATCCCTTTACTATATTTTCCCTCACCTGTCCACGCCGACTCTTCACCTCCGTACTTTCTTTGAGATGTACTTGGACAGCCTGTTTTCACAGCAGCCATTGACTGTCTCTGTTGTGATTAAGCAGATGTTTTATTGCAGACTGGAACAGTCATTACTGCCATAAACCCATCTGTGGAATTGCTTTTTATGCAAATTTACAAAGCATCTGCATAAATAAAGTTCTAATTAATACCTTTCTGAAAACCTCCGCGCTCTTTGATTCCTAAGTGTTCTTAATTGTTTACAAGCAGGCAGAAAGTACAAATCAATGTTCACAACATGAGAGGGGTTTGTTCTCCGTGTACACCTGTTGTGTGATTTTTGAACACTTTTTGAGCTGCGAGTGAATAACAAATGAACGTTGTTTGGAAATATTTTACAGGTTTATAGATTTCTGAAAGCACACTGCTCAGCTGTTTATTTAAAGACATACAGTACATTTATACGCAGTTAGATTTTTGACAACCCAACACGGTCAATTATCGGCATATCTTTGATTAAGAACCGGCTACAAACAACTTCAATCAAGGATAACATTTGCGTAAAGTTGCAGCGAATAGCATTTTTTTTTTTTTTTTGCTCCTGTTGAGGGTTACAAGGGAAATAAAACAAAATCTGCTGCTACCGGTTGATTGGGAACTACTGAAGAGTAAAGTTTCCCCGAGAACATTAAGGCTGCTTTATAGATCCCTTTGTTGTGAGGGTGCCAATGGAAGCTCATTAATTTCCCCTGGATTTTAATGGGGGAGTGTTGAACATGTGGCAAGAGTTGTCTTTGTGGGACCCTTATGAGTTGCACCTCTGCTGCTGAAGGGATGCCATGTTTTTTAATTGTAAAGGTGTCCCTTTACTAAGTAATCAAATGCATTTCATTGTTTGGGAAATTGTATATTTCAACCAATTTAAGTGATTGATGATTCAAGTCTAAAATTTGTTTATTATGTCACTTTTAAAATACCATATTATGCTAGTCAATTTGCAGGGCAGACAGTTTCCTGTTTTCTAACTGCAAAATAATGCAATAAGTAATTATTGTTTCTGCGTTCCTCTATGCTTATAATTTCTGCAAAGCACTTAATCGTAATGAATATCACCTAGTGTAGCTTTTGCTAAGGATGTGTACCAAAGTAGAGTAAAAATAAAAGATAAAAGGCACTTAGAGTGAACATGAACTCCCATTACTTCTGGAATCTGAAGGAGAAAAATACATTTTGTGAATAAAGAAAGACTTTGTTAATGATTAAAGGAGGCATCAGAGCCGTGAGTGAGGAGGAGGAGGAGGAGGGGCGGCAGTCAGCGAGGTCAGGGGAAAATGAAGAATGTCTTCAAAAAGAGTGTTGGGATGAAGGCAGATCATTTAACTTTTATTTGGTCGAGAGTAAAGAGAGAAACAGCGCTGTTTCTAAAGCAAATGAAGATCCCAGTCGCTTGTACTTCCTAATGTTGCTTTCAAGTGTAAAAACCACAGATCATCTTAAGTTGATTCACTAGGTGGCAGTCTCACTTTTTAAACTCATTAATGCAGGCGTTGCAGTGTGTGAATATGTGTGTGTATGTGACTGAGCACTGGATCGCTTTTGTTTATTTGTGTGGAGACAAAGGTTATACTGTGCCGGACTTGTTCATTTTATTAACTTGATGAAAGCTCTCTGGTTCAAGAAAAAAAAGAAGAAAAAAAAGGAAGAAAGAAAGGTGCAAATACTCTCACAGGATACAAACAGGTTATGCTACTCCGTCTCTCTCTCATCGGCTAGTGAGATCTAGCAACTTTTAGCGTAATGAATTTAGCAGGAATGCCTTCTCTACACAGTCCATCAGGCCTGCCATCTAGGAGATTAAATTATGTCTGTAAGCATTAAAGCTTTGATGCTGTATTTGGGCGGCCCGCATGCATCCATTTGCAAAATTCTATATAACAAAATTAAAAACATGGACACCTATGGAAAATGGCTTGGCACGAGCACTTAAAGCCAACCGCTCCAAACAGTCTGCTGACTAATGCATTTCTAATCATTTCTGTGATCAATGTTAGCTACTGTGCAATAAGATTAATCAGCCATATGCAAAGCAAGGATCACCTTGAACAAGACAAGAATGAAGAATAAAAAGGGAGATAAAAAGGACTGGAAGAAAGTGTCGTCAGGATAAGCGCACTGTATAGAAATAAAGCACACCTGCATTATTCACGTTTTTTCATGCCTTTGGTTTTGCGCGTGTGTGTGTGTGTGTGTGTGTGTGTGTGTGTTTGAGCAGCATTACACCGTTGTGCTCCCCTCAGCTGTGCTTTGGCATCTGTGCGTGGCTATCTCACTGCTGAATAGCTGCCTGATTATTCCAAATCTGAGGGAATATTCAAACAAGGCCGATAATGCATTCTTCCATATGATTCTCCAGAGCTAGGACAGCTGTTCGGCGGCTTTCAATGCCATGTTCAGAAAGGGACAGATTTCTTTGCTCAATTAATAGGCCCCATTAAAATACAGGAGAAGTTTTGACAAATGAAGCAGAGATTCAGTTTGTCTTGAACGGAGGCTATAAAACAACTATCTCATATAGCTGATAAATAGCTGCACTAAATACCTACAGAGTGACTAGGAAATTAATATTTAACTTCGTAATCAATAGCCACACAATGTTTCAATGGTCGCGTGTAGGCAAACCGATGTATTGAAATGTGCTTCCGAAGAAAGCACACAAAGCCCGCACTATATAAAAAAAAGGAGTGTCAGTTGCATTTCCAGACAATAACTGTCAGTAACTTTGTCACGAACAAAGTTGTACAAATCAGACAGATTACAACCGGGTCAATTTCACAAAGCTGTCCAGCGAAAATGATAAAACTTTAATGACAAAAATTTGTCAGCTGTATCAGACAGGAGGAATTACCGGAGGTCAGTGTCTCTTTGTTCGCTTCGATTTGGCCACACAGTGATTTGAGAATGCAGAGTGGTGCCGCTATGCCTTGTAAAGTTTCAACTGGCAGATGAATTCTTTCAGTCTGCCCGCTCCCACCTCCCCCTCCCCATCTCCCGCTTCTCTCTAGAACAACGAAGAGGTTGTCTGTCCAAGGGCACACCTGTAAGGTGCAGACCCTCGACAGGCTTACCTCAGTGGCCTCTCTTGCTGTACTCAAAAAGGCAATTATTCCTCCCCAGAAGATAGAGCACTGTCAACTTCAAACAGAGGACATTCTTTAGGCAGATTAGACTAAAATTATGTTTTATTATTTGGGCCCTGAAGAATGAATTGGACTCCTTTTCGGTCGTCTTTGTGGTGAAATCCAAGACAGTTTAAATGGCAGAGGTATGTTTGGAGTCAGGGTAATACTCTGGTGTCTTTATGAAAGGGCAACAGAGAGGATCAGATTAGAAGCCGAACAGCGAGAGTCTTTCAGAGCGGCTGTGCTATCATCTCTGTCTTCTTGTCTGTGCCTGTAGAGAGGTTAAATTAAATGGCTGTAATAAATGTTTTGGTCTTGCTGATGCGGTATGGCTGGCTATCAAACGAAAAAACACTGTGGAGAAACGCCATGGTGGAAGATCAGAGAGAGGAACAAATGGAGGGTGGGAGAACTATGTCAGCACATTACCAACATTAGAAACGGACTTGTTTTCACTTAAACCTCAATTATAACGGTGGCTCCAGAAACAATTATATTGATGAATGCTTTCTAAGTTACTGTAATTAAATTATTCCATTTAATTAACGAATTATATTGAATTTCTCCCCAGAGGAACGGCATTAGCCTCATCTGCTGTTTTACAAACAGGAGTACTCTAATGTTGTGTGCTATGGAAATGATTACTAATGCCTAATGAAATGGTGTCAGATCAGATAAATGCTGCACGGAGTCAACAAGCCGCGCTTGTAACACAGCCAAAGTTGAGACGAAATAATAAAGCCAAAGAAGAAATTATTGATTGTATTTTTTTTTCCAAGGGCAGGCTTTGTAAAGCTGGCTTCAAAATACATTATAATTCACAGTGACTACTCTAGGTTATAAAGAGATTAGGTGAAGTCAAACAAACACAGACTTTTCAAAAAAAAAAAAAAAAAGAAAAAACACACAAATCCTTGTATCAATAAATGCATCAAGATCTTCTAAGTAATCTAAATAATTTGTGATTTTAAATTAATGTGTGTGTGTGTGTTATCAAAATCACTCAAAATTATTTGTATCCATTAATTATAAAAGAGTGTATTTATTGCAAAAACAAAAACATCCAATTGCTGTCTCCACTCACCACCTATAGAAATATAATTATTATACATTTGCAGGCTTTGATGGTTCAGCAGTACAAAAACTACAGTTCATAAATGCACAAATGAAGTCTAACTGCAGCTGACCATTGCCCTCTGGTGGGAGTGCCAAGCACCTGCTTAAAGACACACTGAATGTGGAGGATACCGTAATTAAGATTTGTTTGTGTTTCTTGTTGTTACACGTACAGATAGACAGACAAATTTACAGACAGACAAAGATTCGATAGCTGAGCACAAATACACACTGTTGGATATGTCAGTTCCACACACACAAAACACTAAATAATCTTAATCTTCAAATTGAAAGTTACTTTAAAAATAAAACGGACACACGGTGCTTACAGTAGCAATGTACTGCATGTGTTTATTGTCCAGTCCCCTCTTGGCTTGGCCATATTAGTCCATGTGAGAGGAGAGTGGAGTTATGATGCTGTAAGCACATACCGTGCATTCTCTCTCCTCCGCTGTGCAGTTGTTGGGCATATTGTGAGGTTTTAATACGGGGGGGATATGGAGGAGGGCTCGGCTCACATTCGCTGTACAGGAAGAGCTACGGCCAAGAATGACAGTTGCTCCTCTTGGAGCTGAGACGTCCATGGATTTAAATTGCACTTTGAAAGGTCAGCACATGGCAAGCAATCAGTCAGATCCTAATTGGCTGATCAGCAGCCATTTAAATATATTGCAGATTTTTTTTTAAATTTTTTTCACTGCATCTGGAAAATTGAATGTATGAATGTTTTCTTGATGAACGCCTATTCTGATAGTAATTAGAGACATCCAGTATTTTTAGTACCACTAGTACCATTAGTGCCATTAATCCCAGGATATCAATTAAAAAGGTATAATGAAAAATATCTAATAGCAATAATAATTACATTTTTATTTATAAAGAAAACATGTTACAGATTGCTTTAGAGTTAACCGAGGAGGTAAAAAAAAAAAAAAAAATCAAAGTAGTAACACATGAACATCAACAACAACAACATACCATAAAGGAATCTGGAATAAAATTTAGTTTTGAGAAGGTCTTTATAAAGATGTCCACACACGTAAACACTAACAACCAGTACAGAGTGCATGTGAAAAATGGTCACATGAGTTTTCTCAATTCCTCTGTAGGTTTCACATATGGCCCTATCTAACCTCAGAGATACTTGTGTGCTCAAATCATGCCCAGTCAAGCCTACAGTAGGTGCGGTTACAACATTTGAATAAGTAATTGTTCATACCAGTGTTGTGGAATACCTGTGCTTCCAGTTCCAGCCTGTTGCACTGGCACTGCACCATTGACATTTTGTAGTACTTCATACACCTGTGTGGGAAGGAAACAAAAACGCCCGACAAGTCAACTGAGGTTTGTTAAATTGAAGGTATAATACTGCTGTCACTGTGATCTGAAGAGGGCTGGGAGTTAATAAAGGCAGATAAAAACATCATATGTTCATACAAGGTTACAAAATAAAAAAATAGATCCAAAATGTGTGTAGCATTTGTAGTTGTGGTTAAAGATGATTTTTTTTTTGTAGGTCAAACAAAAGACAACTGCAGATAAGTTCAGTACAGATCACCACTGAATGACGCACAATGTGTTTGAATGAAATGCTGAGCTATTTTGATGGAAACATCCACTGCCAGTGTATGTGTGCAGGCTTCACTGCTGGCTCAGGAATGTTGGCATCAAGTATGCAGTCCTGACAGACAGCTGCACTGCAGTGGCGTTTTTAACATGCCAGACCAGGACCCAAGGGTGCCGGTGGCTCTAAAGAAAAAAATCAGAAAGTGCATCAAAAATGTACTAACATGATCCCTACCCTCATAAGGGTCAAAAATGATTTCATCACCTTACTATTATTTAATTTATTTTTCTTTTTTTTAGATATGACAAAGTCACGTGAAAGTTAAAGAAGCCATACAGCCTCTGTTCAACATGACCCTACAATACACCACTGATCAAAATATCTCACTTTTTCCTCTTTTTTTTCCCCTTTTGAGTCTGTAAACTAACTATAAACTGCTCTTCTATGGACGCCAACACATCCATCTTCCTCCTCCTTTGCTTCTTTATCCCCCCCCCCCTGTACCTTCAAGCCAGCTCACCTCATCATACAACCGTAGTATTCATTACACCAAGTCTATCCCGACCGCCTGCTTGTGCTGTTTATTTTCTACATGTTCAGCCCCGCCCTGCAGACGCGCTGATATCACGCAGTTGCGTAATTTGACAAGCCAGCGCAAAATTGGGAGAATGAACGTTTGACAGCTGCCGCTTTTGCTCGTACGGATTGTTTCGGAAACAACAAAAAAACAAAACAATACATATGCTTCATTTATTCTTTTTTCTAGAGATTAGGACCGTAGCTCCGCTTTTATGGCCGCTGCCGTGAGGAATAATATTTGGGTTGCCCCGGGGCAGGACGCGCAGTTTCTACATAAAACCGCACCACTGACAGCCGACGGTTTGAGAGGTGAAGATCATGGACAAGTGCTCTGTAACACGAGGGATGCCATCCCGGGAACTTCCTCTTTTCATCACAATAACCTGGTAGGGCATTGCATATTTCCTCCCTCTCCTGCGTCTGTCAGAGCATCACAATGTTTACTGATGTGTGCTGATGCCCTTGTGGTTTTGCCATAGGAAGATGTTGTTGCTGCTGATCAAAGCAACACGGGGTGTTTTCATTAAAGATGCAGGCCTGAGCCTAATGTTGAAGGGAAGGCCCTGTTAATAATATTCACGGCTACTATCCCGACTCGTGACTGAAACTGTGAGCTTTGGATATCAGTGTTGATGGTGACATTCACTGACCGGGCCGGGGCATGGCTGGGATGTGAAACGTTGCACCCGTCCAACCGAAACTTGCGCGGAAGATGCATAGCGCTGCAGAGCAACTGGATGTTCTAATTTCAGCCGTGTATTTCTAAACAGCTTAGGCTGGAGCTTTTCAGAAGGGCGTCTGCTGCTTGTAAGTGGGGGGAGGCGGGGTGTTGCTGTGTGTGTTTGATGTGGCAGCGTGTGTGTGTGTGTGTGTGTGTGCGGGGCCCCAAATGGATCTCCATATTGATTCACACTAGTTACTAGTTTATTATTTTGTCAGTGGTATGGTGCTTCAGCATCTGTAGGTTGTAGCTGGTCTTTTTATTTTATTATTTTTATTTTTTATTTTTTTAAGGTGCTGCAATTACCATTAAAGCCAGTACTGATTTTGCTTCTGCAAGTTTGCACGCTTTAAACTGAAGATATATCAGAATGAGCCTCTTTGAGGACACTTGTGTTCTTCTAATGTCACTGCATTTGCATTATCCAACACAACTTTATATATCAAGACTGGCATGATAATATAATGATTTTCTTTCTCTTTTGCTTTTGCAGGCTAAACCAGAGATGGACGGCTACTTGTCTCAGCATCCACAGGACGCAGTAAATTCCAAAATGTTGTGCAGGGACAGCGCTCTGATGCTGGAGCCGCCATTCACTGAGGACTTTGCCTCCCCTTATAGTGTCAACATGAGCCTGCTCCTTCCTGATGTCACATACCTGCACCCTGGTCTCTGTAGGACTATGAGACAGATCAAAACAGAGCCCTCCCACTCTCTGATGCACCCCACCTGTCAAGGCAACGCAGTGCCACCAGCGCTAACAGAGTACCCAGGGGTTTATAGTACAGCAGATACAGCCAGCGGTAACTTTTTCATCAAACAGGAAGTGCCAGATTTCCAGGATGTTCCCCTGTTTCAGCTTTTGAACTCTGATTTGGAGCAGATTGTTCACGGGTCCCAGCTGAACTCCATGCCCATGGCGCCGTTAAATCTTCCTATCGGGAATGTTCATGTAGGCCAGGCACAGAATAAACCTGCAAACAGTCCACAGAATGAGTGTTTCCCATTTAATCGGCACTTAGGCTGTCAGCCAAGACAAACCTACCTGCCACCATCTCCACCAAACTCTGAACCTTCAAGTCCAGACAGGGGGAAAGAGCTCCTTCTCAATATCTCCCCGCCTCCTTCTTATGAAGCCAGCATTGCATCAAAGTTAACTTTTCAGATCCATAATCCCACTGATCCAGGACAGACCTCTAGTGTTGCTCCGATCCAAAACCTAGACCAGAATTCCAGTGCGGGATTAGTCCAAAGCCCAGGTGCTGGATCGGCCCAGCGTTCAAGCCTGACACCAGTTCAGACGTCGGCAGGTGTTGGCCCAATGTCCCCAGTGTTGGCTCAGTCAGCTCCGCTGAAATACAACCGAAGGAATAATCCTGATCTGGAGAGACGACGGATTCACCACTGTGATGTCCCAGGTAAGTCTCTTTACCAGTCTGCACAATAATAACCTGCGACACTATGAAGCTCAACTGTTTCACATTATATTGGTTTTTAATGAGCTGTCGTTTTTTTTTTTTTTCCTTTAGGGTGCAAGAAAGTGTACACCAAGTCTTCTCATCTGAAAGCCCACCTACGCACCCACACAGGTAAATATGTTTTGAGTTGCACTTTCTTATTTTGGGGGGTGAAAGTGTGATGTTGCCAGGCAGAGAAGTATGTACTTGGCATGCAGATGCAGTCTGTCTGTGCTGACAGACCTGGCCCACATCTCACTGCTGTCAAATCCCATAAACCCCACAGCTCTTATAACGGAGGCAGGGAGACAGACAGGACACACTGTGATTTATGACTCACAGTTAAAAGGCGCGTCTCAGCTTTTTCATCATCAAAACTCACTCATTAGTTATTTGTAGAAAATATTCTGTACTTTTAAGTAATGGGTTTTTTTTTTTCTTTGTTTTGTTTTTTTTTGCTAAAGGAGAGAAACCATATCAGTGCTCCTGGGAAGGATGTGAGTGGCGATTCGCTCGTTCTGATGAGCTGACTCGTCATTTCAGGAAACACACGGGGGCAAAGCCTTTCCAGTGCGGAGTGTGTAGCCGCTGTTTCTCCCGCTCCGATCACCTGGCCCTGCACATGAAGAGACACCAGAGCTAGAAACACCCTTCCAGCAAGTCAAGTCAAGTCAATCTTCTTCCTTTTTTTTTTTCTTCTTCTTGTGAATAAAAAATGAAATGGTACTTACATATCAGCAAACAAACACATTGAACAACTGTGGATTTTTTTTATTCCACTTCCTCCCCAGTGGAGATATTCTTATCAGTGCTGGCCCACAAGTACTTGTTTATTTTATTGTAAAAAGATTCAATATTGCTGTTGCCTTATTTTATTTCCACATGTATGCCGGGGACATTTGCAAAGATGTCACAAATTATTAGCCAAATGTAATAATGAAACAATAACCTTTTTGAAAGCTGTATTTTTTATTAGACTTTGTTTTTACTGCTAAGTACATGAACAGCTTTACAGGATATATTTTTTCTTTTCAAGGCTTTTTTTTTTTTGTACAGGTCATTATCAATACTGGGTCGTATGGGCATTCATTTAATTCACTTAAATAGCAATCTGACATACAGTCAGAGCAGACGTAGATTAAGTGTTGTCATGAACTGGACGGTGAAAGGATATGTTTGTTTTGGACAGCAGGATCAATATATCATGTGTGTGTGTGTAAAATAAAAAGTAACATAGGAGTTAGTCAAAAGTTGTACTTAAACAGGTTATGGATGTCCCAAAAAGACAAAGTAGGAGATGGTGAAGAATAAATGAATATTATTGAGATGAGCATTGTTTACAAGCTGGCGAGTATGACTTTAACACTGCCAGGTTTATCAGTTCCTGACCCGCTGAGGAAAGACTTTACTCAAAGCAATACAAAACCTTTACAGAAGAAGATAATGGGTATAAGATATTAGCTATATTAACATTATGAATGTTCTATATCTTTGCCCTTACACATGGACAAAGATATATATTCCTTATGGAAAGTGTCTTTCAAGGCAGTGATAAATACAAACGGTGCATAAGCTTTGTTGTTCACTAAAACAGTTTCAGGACTCACAGGAATACTGCATGATGCGATTAAATAATTGAAAAGGTTTAACTCGTTTTTTTTCTGTTTTTTTTATGGGCTCGTTTTGTCCCACGTGAACTTCAGCCACACAGCAATATGTCACTTTGTAGTAGCTGGTCTAGAAGGGAGCTACTTATATAACTGCTCAAACTAGATTTACAACTGCTTTGAGTATGTGACATTTCGACTATAGCTCAGAGTTATTTTCCTTCTTTGGAAATGATCATAGACAAGTGCAGACTTGTTCATCGTGACATTGTTTCAAATCATGGTAAATATTTTTCTTTGGTTACAGTTTCTTCTGGTTATGATTACAGCATCATATCAGAGATGACTTGTCTTCTTAAGTGGTGTCTGGGATTACTTTTTTTAGACTAGTCTGGACATCTATCATATGTGTAGGTTTTCTTTGACCACAATCCATGTATTCAAACTCCCTTTGAAAGTGCCTTTAAATGATTTTTTTTGCCCCCTTGGGACAATGTTCTTTTATCATGTACTCTGCTGAAAATTATTCCGATTGTTGGCTGCCCCTCCTTATTTCCACAATACAACAATTTCTATTTATGACCAAATTTCTTAATAATTTGAGACTAGTTGAGCAAAATTAATTTTTTGGAGTTTCTATACGTTTTTTTTTTCCAATGTGTATATTTTGTATCAGCTATTTAAAGAAATTTTATTTTTATTGTTTGGCAGAGCCTAAGAAGGAACAAATTATAGATTATTGTTACTGTCATCACTTCCTCCATTCAAGGTAGCAGCTCAATGGAGTTTGTGCCAGTGAATTATTGCAATAACCGTAAAGGTTTTGACATGGTCAACACATGGAAAATGTTACGATATTTTGTGTCTTAGCTTCCTAATTTGAGGATGTAGCCTCACAGTACAAATAAAGGTTTTGTGTTGGATATTTATTTTTGAATGTCTGATTTGTTAAATATTTCTAAGTAAATACAAAACTTTTGCATTTTTTTTTACCTCCCCACACAACTCAACTCATGTAAGTTTTCATATTTCACATCACTACTGAAAAAAATACATTCAGCTTTAGCTTTATATTTTAGGTTATCCTTGCTGATCTGAGTAAAATTACGGTGCTTAAGTACAGTAATGGTTACCACCGGAGGACAAACAGTGGAATTACAAATACTGGGTCTGACATGGGCGTAAAAAGCATGTTTTTCCTGGACATAATTGTAGGAAAAGTAGTGGCTGTAAACCAGTGGATCATTTTTATTGACCATCACAACCCCGCATGAATGACTCGTTTCACTGATCAGAATTTGATGCATTTAGTCGGATCACATTTTAAATGTCTAGAAGAGCTGCACAATTGAGTTGTTGGAGAAGCTAAAGCAGAAGTCTCTGGTGCACACACTCTACAGGCAGGGTTCATAGAGCATGCACAGTATGCTTTCATCAGGGTCATTTCTTTACAGTGGGAAGTGGCTTTTCTTAGGAATGAATGAGGCCCCCGCCTCCAATACTGTATCCAGTTCCAACCTTTTATACATCAAATCAAATCAAATTTTATTTATATAGCCCAAAATCACAAAATACATTTGTCTCAGAGGGCTTTACAATCTGTACAGGGAGTGACACCCTCTGTCCTTAGACCCTCGATTCTAGTGAGGAAAAACTTGCCCACCAAAAAACCTTTTAACAGGGAAAAAGGTGGAAGAAACCTCAGGAAGAGCCACAGAGGAGGGATCCCTCTCCCAGGATGGACAGACGTGCAATGATGTCACATGTACTGAACAAATCAACACACACATAATGTACACTCACAATGAATTACAATGAATTACAATTACAATACATCCATGCTCAATGCTGCTACAGGCAGTTAGTTCCTGTATTTAACTTTACTTTTGTTGTCAGACACTTGCCTATCAGTGGAAAAAACAAGTACTTTGGACGTAAACGGGATGGGAAAATAGGGCCCAGAAAAGATACCGAAACTTCCCTTTAATGCAGCTATTTTTTTTTTTTTTATTGGCAATTCTTTGAAATCAAAACAAAACAGGATTACTTTTTCCTTTGTTTCTAATTCTTGGAAAGGGCCATCGAAATGAGTCATAGCAGAGGTGCTGACAAATGGTGCCAAGAGAAGCTGCACAAACCGGAGAAGATGTTTGAACTTGCCCAGAGCGCACAGGGAACTCCCCTGTGGGGATTGTTATAATATCACTCTTATTTGCCTTTAGATCCTTTTCACCGCACGTTGCTTGCATAGCATAACGTACACAGCATATAGGCTCCCGTCAACGATAAATCACGCATGTGATATACTGCACACCAAAATACGTGGTGGAGCGGGAATTGAAATCTTGTTATTGTAATCATCTGAATCCTTTGCTGGCTGACAGAAACATTCATCCAGATCCAGTTATAATAGGGTAGCGTACAGGATGTACTGGTTTCTTTTAGTGCAACTTGTTATGAATTCTCTATAGCCTGTGTTAAAACATACCAGGTCTTAAAATACCTCTCTCTCTGTTGGTACTACATAATAGCAATAAAGCAGCATGGTACGCAGAGGTATGTTTTACTTGGATGTTTAAACATGTGTGGTTGAGGATTTTTAGGTCAGATTTTGTATGTATGTAATGTGTGTTGTGTGTAGTGATCAGACTTTATTGACTATCAGCTACCATTTAAAATGTCTTCGCTAATACCAAGATTAGGTTTCTGAATGCCAGTGAATGTGAGTACAGTGCTCAGATGTCTGGAGCGACATGGAAACTACATACCATCCATCTCGGTCATAGATAGCAAACAGCTCCGCCTCAGTGTGTTACATACAAAATGCAATTTTATTAACCTTCATGCCTCCATTCATATTAATATACATGTATATGTTTGAACTTATTTTAATTTCACAGCTCCATCCATATGAAAAATACAGAGAAAAAGGCAAAAACACTGACTGGATACTTAAACAACTCTCGGAGAAAAGAAAAGCAGAAACAGAGAAAAAAAAAAAAAAAGGACACCTGTTCTCGAAGTTTTGAAAAATATCAGGATTAAAAATTTTTCTTTTACAGATGTGGAATTCCATGAGCAGAATCTCCCTTTTTGAAGCGATGCTGAGCAATATCACATTATTATTTCTTTTTTTTAAAACAGTAAGAATGAAAAGATTTTTAATATATTTACACTACACTCACTTTACATAAATACAGAAACAACGATTACTGTACGTAATATCAGCAAACTTGAAACATAGGCATTGGCTTCACTACTCAGAATTTTTCAAAAACCAGGAAATCAAAAGCAGATGTTACACAGAAAGCAAAAACATCTATTGAACCGATAGAGAAGTGTAAGATCAGTATTCATTAACGAAGGCATCACTCTACAGCCACAGGATTTCCTCATCATCTTCCACGGAATCACTATGTTGAATTAATGTGATGAAACATCTAAAAAAAAGGCCTTTGTAACTCAGTTTTGTTTCCCTTAGAGGAAGTGACTTATTGCAAGCAAAGTAATAATGCGTGTTATAAACAGCCTGTGAGCGTGTTATGGGAGGATGCTGCATTTGACACAATGGCGTAAGGCTCAGTGCGAAAAAGAAAAGGTTAAAACATTAGAGGTCCGACTTGCATATTGTTGTCTGTGCTTTTTTCCAGAATTCATGGTTCCTCATTTGCAAATTTATTAAATTTGAGCACACACAAAAAAAAAAACAACTCTGCACAAAGCAGTTGATATTACAAGTTTGTGATATGAGGCACTAGTTATTATTATTATTGCATAACTTTGACCCTGGTTACCGTTACAAAATTATGCTTCAAAATGTGTAAAGAGATGCTGAAGGGAAATACAATACACCCTGTCCTGTCGAGACACATCAAAATTCAATTGAATTCTAATTGAATTTTCTTTTCCAAAAAAAAGACGGTTGGATTAAGGCATGCAAAGTCATATACTGAATACGAGAGTACACATGTTGTTGATATGTGCTTGATCGATATCATTTCTTGTCTGGGTATAGCAAAATAGCAACGCAGGGTATCGAGTACCTTAATACACTTAATGTATATAAATAATTTGTTGATTATAGCAAACACTGGTTCAGCCTTGGGAATAAAATGATTTGATCATGAACTTAGTGAACCACAAACCAAACATTTTTTAAAAGAAAACTGTTATATAACATCACATATGACCATTTACATGATGGATACCGTTAGCCCCATTTCACTGTATATCAAATTAGATAAATTACATTAGTCTCTGAAAAAAGACTTTACATGTATAAATGTATTTCCTGCATCTACTAATCAAAAGCCCTATTTTTTCCAATGTATATATACAGGCTGTAGAACTTTGTAATAAGTTTGTCTTAAATCTTCACTATCACATATATTACAACATTTCAAAAAGATCCTTTTTTTTTTTTTTTACAGAGAAAAAGAGTTGTATGCAATGACGAAGTGCCCCCTCAATCATAAAATGTTTTATATACATTATATGGATGATAAAATATGATGCTGATTATTAGTTTATAAATTGACATCTGAAATAAAATAATTTGAAAAATCATACTAATAAACAAAACAAGGTGCTGATATGCTTTTTGCCAAAATGATAATACAAACCGGGCATAGTCACATGTGCACAAACAATATACATAAATAATGATAACATGTGTTACCACGCTTCCATTACATTGAAGTGTCACATACAGTGTGGGGCGCGCATAGGTGGAAAATGACTTCCTGGATTTGGCTACTTTAACTGAAAGTGAGGATGTTATACGCAAGTGTGCAGGTGTGTGTTTGTGTGCATGTGTGTGTGTGTGAAGGAGAGAGAGAGAGAGAGAGCGTGCGTAAGGTTTTTCAAGGTGCTATAATCAAAAAGGTTACCTTTTCCTTTTACTGGCTTCAGTCCAATGAATGCATTTAGCAGCACTATCAAATAATATGGGTTGGCTTGATACTGCGAGTTTATGTCTGCGGCTCTTATACGGTATGAAGAGTGCAGGACGTACTTTACGACTATAAAAAAATACAGATAATTAATTAAATTACTTTTATTAATGTTTGATGATGTCCTTTAAGAGATACTATATATCTGCCAATAACTAAATAACTTCTAAAATGTAGACTCACTGTAATGTGCATTTCACATATAAATGTATTTTTGTTTATGTACAATGTTTATATGCGTGTGTGTGTGTGTGTGTGTGTGTGATTCCTCCGTTTTTCAGTGTTTTATGTATGTATATATATATATAACCAAATCTCAGGTAACAATCTTAACATATATCTGGTCTGAGGTGACTTTTCTGTATTTGAGACAAAAGAAAATAAAACGATTTGGAGTAACTCGCTGATAAACTGCAGCTGTGAAACAGGAGACGCAGATCAAATTAGAACCTTGTGCTGAAGCTACAAACGAGTTAGCAACAGAGGGAGTCATGTGTACAGACTGAGGAGGCGGCCCAGCTGGACGCTTCTCCTTAGATATTGACATCAACAAACAGAACAAAGCGGAGGTCCGGCGTTCCTTTGCTCACCACTTTGTTCAGAATGTATTGCTCTTCTGTATTGTACATCACATACCACACTATCCCTGTAACACTGCAGCTGGTGTCAAAGTCAGCTTATGGTCAAGTGCTGCCGTGCAAAAACCACAACGCTAAAAATTCTTTTTCACTTTCAAAACCAGCTGAGAAAACAGAGCTGAATAATAAAACAAAAAAAAATTGATCGGGACAGAATGAAAGAGTCTGTAAGGTGCCTCTGTTGTTTGTTTTTTTGTTTTTTTTTTCACATACTGGAAATCTCCTCTGATTGTTTCAAAGTTCACTGTACATGAGGGGTTGTATTTTTCTGAGTCAAACATAAGCAAAGCAGGCATTAAAAAAAAGAAAAAGAAAAAAAAAGAAAGATTCAACAAATAAAACGTTGTCATACTGAAAGTATATTTATCTTTTAAGATTGCACTTTACTGATTGCTAATCACAGCACAAAATCCACCAAAGATTTTTTTAAACTTTTTTTTTTTTTTTTTTTTAAAGAAAATGCTTTCAAGAGGCTCAACATAAAGAGTAGCACTGATGAGATTTTGGGGTAAAATCCGGCCCTGTGACTGTGGGTCGTAAATGGTGTGTGTGTGTGTGTGTCTCTTTGCTGGTATGATGATATTCATGTTTTCATTGTTTGAGATAAAAGCAATGGAAATCCAAAAAAAACAGAGGATATGTTGATGAGGTTGATCCATTCGGGTTGTGGCTACTTGATTCAAATGTCATTTATTGTTTGCTGGCTATGGGGTGAGTGTAAAATCCAGCCCTCTTTTTAGCTTCTATACGGGATGCCTCGGATATAACAACGGGCTCCAAGTGAGCAAAAGGAACCATCTGTGATGAAACGGCGTCCTCTGCTGGTCACAAAACTGACTCACAAGGGAGGCACGGCGCAACAATACTGCCTGTGGCTCCAACTCCTTTAGGCCCGAGTCCTTCCCTGTGATGAAGTCCAGGCCTGACCTTTCTCCGCTTCGTAAGAGCACACGCAGGAAAATGCGTACAATGGGGTCTTTCACAGTATGAGTGCTGGAAAAGCAGCCGTTTGAACAACAATGAAAAGAAAGATGCCAAATAAGAGACAGTTGCGATTGCATTTTTTTCTTCTTCTTCTTTTTTTTGTCTGAATAAAGAGCGCAAGTTCATCTTAAAAATCTAAGTGAAACATTTATGAACAGTACTGTAAAAGACAGTTCCCTATTATACTCCAAACAATGACAATAAAAGATCCTGCCGTCTTTTCCTTACAACCCAAAGAGGAAGTGACCCTGTTTTGTGCTCCACAAGCTCTGTGCACATCTCCATCTTCTCTTCTTATGACAGATGAGAGTGTGTGTGTGTGTGTATGTGTGTGTGTGTTTGTATATGAGTATGTCTGTGAGTCCAGGCCAGCTGAATAACATTCATAGGGAGATCCTGCTCCCCCGGCTGCCTGTGTATGTGTGTGTGTGTGTGTGCGCGTGTGTTATTCTGTTTTCCATTGATCTCTCTCTCTCTCTTTCTTTCTCTCTCTTTATTTCTATCCGTCGGCTTCACACCAGCATGTGTCTCCGTCTGTGCAGGGCCAAGTGGTCAGATCTGGAGAAGCTGCGGTCACAGTCTGCACACTTGAAGGGCTTAACCCCTGTGTGTTTTCTGTAATGCCTCGTCAGCTCATCAGAGCGGGCAAACTTCCACGTGCAGCCGTCCCACGTGCATTTGTATGGCTTTTCCCCTGGAGCGGGAAAGGAAAAAACCAAAACACACATTCAATAGATTGTAGATCATATTTTCATTACATTACATCACACTAACATATCATATTATGACCTTGATCCTTTGTAACTGATGATATGTCTCACAAAAACAAAAAAAAATCTATATAATGAATTATATGAATAACGCTAAGCCATTATAGCATAAAAACAATTTATCAGCTGTGTGTGATTATAATATTTTACAGTTGTGTGCACAGTTCGTTTTGTGTGAAAGCTCATAATAAGTTAAATAAAGAGCACCATTGCTTTCTGTGTCCATGATAGACTAAGTATAGACTTGTATATATTGTATATATTATACATTGCAAGACACAGAACAATTTCAGATGCTGTAGGTTTACCTCTTCGTTGTGCTATTTTCTTATTAGATTGTTGTCTTAATCATAATTTTTGCATTCGGAATTAATTTAATTCTTCTCTGCATTCACCTTTAATCTGTTGAACCGGATTTAAAGTGTTCAATAAGTTCCTTAAAGCGACTCAAAGTGATTTTGAGAGCAGTGCTAGAACATTTGTCACAGTGTACATATCATCACTGTTGAACTTGAGCGCAACATTATTATTATATAAAAAAATATAATAAAATGACAGTGTTTAAAACGTACACTCAGACCTACTGACCTGTATGCGTCCTCCGATGTGCTTTTAAATGGGAGCTTTTGGTGTACACCTTATTGCAGCCCTCAAAGTCACATCTGTGGATTCTTCTCTTTTTGGAATCCGGTGACTCCGACCTCCGGGGGCGTCGTATGCTGTCAATACTGAACGGGGACATGGAACTGCAACAGGAGAATAATACGAATCAAGATAAAATAATAACTGGATTGTAAAAAGTATACTCAAAAACATTTAGTATGCATGTTGTATGTCATGAACACTATTCTCCCACATTATAACGCAACAAAAGGAAACTACGAAACTTGTTGGCATAAAACTGTTGATGATTTCTTGTACACAAGAGTGATTGCAGAAATATATCATATAAAGATTTTGGCATATAACATAACAGTTATTTTGTAGAATTAAATTGCAATGGCCAGCAGGTGGCAGTGCAACCCTGCATTAGAGTAACTGAGGCAGTAGATGAGGTAAGAAGGCTGGTATTCTTATTGCTCCCATACTTTCATCAATCAAAAGGCGGAGACCGTTTTGCTTCTCAGTGTTGTTCAATGAGGTTAATGACAGCTGAGTTATTTCTATCACTGATAAGTTCTGGCATGACATTTCCTCCCCGATAAGTAGTCAATATCGCTTTGATTATGTCATTCGTCAAGTTTGTCACTGGTTATAAGTCCTATAAGCAAAGTGTGCGATTGTGCTTTTGCATGCCTGCCTCGCATAACGCTGTTTATATGTGTATTTACAATGCATAATGTTGCAAACAAACACACTACAGAAACCTAAGAAGGAACAAAAGGAGGGTATGGTTGTGCAGTAGATGGTCAATAGTTTCACCTTTCACACAGTGATAAACGTGTGACTGCTGCAAATAATAGCAGACTGGCAAGAAAAGAGAGAGATACAGTAGAAACAGAAAACAAGAACATCTCTGTTTACTAGAGGGGTGGAGTAATATCTGTGGGATATATTTAACAGGCTTCTGTCAGCAGTGGAGGAGAGCAGACGCTTTTCTCAGTGTCTCGGCAGCGAATACTGAGAAACAGGTATGAGGGTGAAAGGGGGGAAAGAGGAAGAAGGAAGAGTGAGAGAGGAACAGTTACAGTCGTGTGAGGGGGATTTGAAAGAGGAGGCGGCAGCCAGACAGGGCCTTCGGTGAACTGTCTCCACCACACACAAACCACTTCCTGTCGCTCTCTCTCTCTTTCCCTCTCTCTCTCTGTCTTTTACTAAAGCAGTTTGTCAAATGCAGACTTAGAGAAACACGTACAATCAAGTGACACACACACACACACACACACACACACACACACACACACTCACAAATACACAGAAAAACAAATACAGATCACCTGTTGCTCTTGGCTCACTGCCAATCTGAAGCTGTACAGGAAATGAGCACACGGGTCAAATATGAAGTTGAACTCCAAATCCCCTCTCAATGCCTTACTCACTCTATCTACACTAATGTCTCTGAGTTCAGACGATACTGCGCTGCAACGTGATGTCAAAACTCAACATATACACAAATACGCGTGATCTAATCTCGGTTTTCATTACGAATAAAAGATGAGACGATCCAACCAGCTGGAGCAACCCAGACTAGCATCTCGAATCTGTAGGCCTGTGCGAGTGTGTGGGTGTGTGTGTGTGTGCGTGGGTATGTGTGGTGGGTCCAAGGGAGTGAAAAGAAGAGGAAGGATTTACAGTGGAAACACTCTGAGCTCAGACATCTAGCAGATGAGGCGGATGTTTACATTCTGACTTCATCCATGAAGTGACTCCATGATTATGATATAATTTAGAAAGGTCTGAGTGCAGAACGGCTTCCAAAACAAAGAACGACCACCACAACTCGTCATAAATTAATTCATTCATTTAATGCGGCATAACTTTTTGCTCTGCTGGTGATAATTGTGCTTGACGGTCATCACCGCTTCATCTCAAAAAACCTGGTCAGAAAGTCAACCTCACTGCAGAGAAGTAACAGAAGCATACAAATAAAAACTGTGTAGTATCTGGCAACATGTACAGCAACAATCAATTAACTAAACTTAGGGGTCGTCCTTTTATCAAGGGCTCAGCGGAATAACCTTCTTAATTAATGAGACGATGACAAAAAGGTGCCATAATTAATAGAAAACAACAAAACACGCTGTGCAGTGATAAAGATGCATTCGTTTACATAAATAATGCATCTTCTCTGATTTTAATACCACATCTCCTCCTGCTATATTTATTGTAGCTGCTGTGTGAGAATCATCATGTTGCATTTTCTGCCTTGAACCCCTGCGTCACCACGGCACCATGGCTGTGTGAATGTGTCTGTGTGTGTCTCCCAGAGCTGCAGAGAGAAATAGGAAGTACAGCTGAGAACAATTTCAAACGAGAGCTGACCTCTGTTTTAGTTCTTTTGTTTCCCCTTTTCCCCCCCTCTTCATGCACTGCTCTCTGAAAGCACAACAGACAGAAAGAGAGAGCGAGAGAGACGATGTGTGTGTATATGTGTGTGCCTGTGTGTGTGTGTGTGCGTGTGTGTGTGTATGTGTGTCACCTGTAACAGGGATTTCCCACATTATAAACACAATGCTGTAAGCATATTTCCCTGACTTCTCAAAGGAAACCAGGTCATAACAGCAGACCGCTGAAAACAGTAACAAGGTTCATATAACAGATGTAGTTGTGGATTTATCAAACAAAAAAACAGGAAAGTGTGCATGTGTACGTGTGTGTGTGTGTGTGTGTGCGCGCACTGGAAGGCTGCCCATCGGACATCGCTGGAACTGTTCAAAGATACCAATGTACTCCTCACCTCACCCTCCTCTCCTCTCCTCCCTTTCCCTCCACCTACCCTGCTCCGTGACCCCCAGATCCTTAGGGACCAGCCAGACTTCAACTGAGGCAACAAGCCCCTGCCCCCAACACACACACATGCACACATACACGCACACAAACACACCTTCTATCCTCTCTCTCTCTCCCACAATAGCCTATCCATCGGTCCCCAGGGAAACGCATGAATATGGAGGAGAATGCCCAAGAAGCGCATGACACACACACTCTGTCTTCTCTCTCTATCTCACTCTTTCCTTTCACTCATTTATTTATGTATGGATACCTGGATTGGAAGCTGCAGGCTGCATCCTCCGCCCTTACACTTCTCCCATCGGATGCTCTCTGGATGACTGCTTGTGTAAATGTGGATACTGAATTACATAAAGCAGAGGTCTTGCTACGCTCACTTTTGTTCAGATGAAAAGGAAAGAAACAGACAACGGACTGATACGTTTCAAAGTAAAGTAATGCTGTTGTCAGCTTCTGTTCCAGTGCAGATGTCCACAGAGCGCATGTGTTGTGTCAATACAGAATGCACATTCTTCCTCTTATGTGGCCAAACCTGCATGTAACTCAAGAAGACTACAGCCTGCTTTGTTTTTCACAGACAAACATGCAAGTCTGTGTTCCTGTTGACAATGGCTGACCTCCTTCTGGAACCAGCTGTTCTGTCCACTGTGCAGAAACACGTGCGTGCATGCATACAGTGCTAACACATATACTCCCGAGGACTAATACTCACAGACGCGCACACACATACTTATTCACATGCACGGTCACACACACACATACACATACAAGGAGACCAGTTTCCACACAGCACAGTCTGCACTTTGCACACAGAGAAGTGAGTGTGTGGGCAGGCCCTGGCAGGGCATTGCTAAGCCTGGCTGGTGATTTATCTCCATAGTGAAAGCTTGGGCAGTGAAAGGTTGGGTCCTGCCAACCTCTGTTCTCCTTTGACCACCCTATACCCACGTGTGGCACTCAGGGGCACGCCTGTCCCTTTCAATAACCTGCATCGAAACTTGAGTCCTCCAGTGAGTGCGTGTATGTATATATGTGTGTGTGTCTTCCCTAAAACATGGCAACCTCTCCTTGTACCACTGATTATTAGCGGGATTCTCACACAGTCCTGGAATGCTTTTCTTACAGTTAGTCTAAATAACACTCCTATGGGCATTTACTTGAGTCTGGCCAGGCTGTTAGTTATGACTGTTCTGAGTTTATGGGCGGCAGGGGGAAAAGGGCAAGGCCGAGCCAAATGTTTCTCTGCATCTGATTTCCTGATTCTGATCGGGATACTGTAAGCTGTCATTCACATGAAGAGGGAAGTCTTTTCACTCAACACAGATGGATTGGCACGGCAGGAGTTGTGATGTCTGTTGGCCGAAAACAGGGGCAAAGTATGTCTGAGCCGTATAGATGCACACCCACGCGGAATCTTCAGCAGTTACAAAACCACCCAGAAATGCACAAACTAGTTTTATATGCAAATGGTGTCAAGAAAAGGAAACATTTTAGACTTTTGGACATTGTATTTTTTTCAATTTGTGCAATTTTATAGAGCTTTTTTTTTAAGAGATGTTAAAATATTTTATTAAAAAGAACTTTTTATGTAATTTATGAGAAGCAATGCTGTATTTCCTAATCCTTTTTATGTTGATTTCTTTTTTTTTTATATGTGATTGATGAGTAATGTGGCTAAGTGAATAAACCTCAACATTCCCAGTTCAAATCTAGCTGGGGACTTTTGTCAGCTATTATCGCTGACATGTAGACACACCCTCGTCACTGAGGTTTTTTTTTTTATTTTTGCTTTTTGAATGAACAGTATCATTGTAATCTAGTGTTTTACAGCTAGTAAAATGATGAAAAACAAACTGAAACTCCCATATGACCAAATTTACAATCAACCAACAAAGTGTAGTGTAAGGATCAAGGCTATATTGCCCAACCAATCTTTCTGTGACAAGTGGTTCGCCATTACCCACACAGACGTACAGATCATAATACTCACTCCTGTACGGCGCGGGCTATAGACAGCGCTGTGGAGCCAGTCTCATTAACACTGTCCAAGGTCACGTTTGGCAGGTCGTCGTCATCGCTGTCACTTTTGATCTGCCTTGGCGACAGGCCGTTGGGGTCTGTGTGTGCTGCGAGGATGGGACACAGACAGGGGAGTCAGACACATGACACTGGACGGCTGTAGACATATAAGACGCATCACATTGTATGTGTTGGAAATAGTTTCCAATCCTAATGAGATTGGAAACACCGTACACCTTCCTATATATGCATGTATACAGCTGTGTGTGTTTTTGTGTGTGTCGTTGGCCCCAGTAAAGGCATTTCCAGTCAGGAGCTGTCAATCAAATTCTGAATTCTCAACTTGAGGACAGAACAGCCAAGCATGATACTGTACTTAGTAGTCACACACTTACAGAGAAGCATGAAAATACACACACACACACACACACACACACCCTCCAACCATAGAGATAAGGAGGTGGGTGTATCATTGTTTGGGCGTTGTCTCGGAACAGTGTGTGGGAACATTTGAGTGTTTTTGTATGTGCACGTGAATACTGAATATGTCCAAGTTAAAAGTGTGTGTGCATGCATGAGTGGGACTCTGCTGAGCATTCACTTCTGTTTCCTCTACATGAGCATCTGATAGAGAATCATATTCATGATAACGATCGGAAGTTTTACATAAAAGGCCTGTAGACAACACAAGAACTGACGTCCATTCATTCGCGACTGTATTTGTTGCACATTAAAGTGCACACTGATAATCAGAAAGCTAGCATTGTTCCTTCACTGACTCATCTTTTGCACAGCAACCAAGAAAAACACGCTGAACACATTTGACTGGCTCGCATAGTATTAGCCATGACCCCTCAGCAAATGAGCACAGTGGTCTCTGCATGACAAAGTTACATCTATTCCTCTAGTTGTGACAACTTCTCCCCTGGTCAACTCATTGGTTATATTGCCAGAGCCTGCAGCTATTCTGTCCTCTCTGTCTCCATGGACACCGGCTGCATACATCCTGTATCACTCAAGAATGAGTGATACAGGATGGACTGCTGGAGACAACTTATCAAAGAAAAGTTGATGAAAATTCACTGTACTGTATTAACACATTGATTAAGTTAATTAATTCAGGGGAAAAAAAAACATATAATTCAGAATACACAAAATTATACTATTCTTGTTTTTGATCATTACAAACACTGAATATACATTTTGACATGTAAGTGAGTTCTGCAATACCCGCCTTCTGTATGCCCAGTGCTTTTATAAGCTATCAGGACGTCACCTCCTCTGCCCTCTCAGCAGAGACTGTAGCCATAATGGCCCATAATAAGGGTATAAAGTAAGGAGCAGGAATGGTGTTATTACTTTAGGGAGAGGGGGTGGGGGCACAGAAATAATGCTGTAACTCTGTTGGAGCTTTTGCTTTTAAAGGTTTCTAACTGTTGTCGTCGACTACATGCAGTGGTCACCAGCCTGCCTACCCTATGGAAAACCTGTAATTAGTTAGAAATGCATCGTGTGTTAGAAAGGGGTATTTTGAGCGAGGGACACAAAGGAGGAGTGGTGGAGAGGTGGGCAGAGCACCGGATTTCTTTCTTTTTCTCCTGTTGTTTCCAGTCAAGCCCTGTTTCCATGGCAACCTCCTGCCGGAGACAGGGAGACAGCAGTGAAAGGAAGGGTACCCGCCCTCTGTTAAAGAGGATGGCCAACCGGTGTGTGTGTGTGTGTGTGTGCGTGTGCACGTGGGTGCGTGGATGTGAGTGCAAGTGTTTTTGTATCTACAGTAATTTGAAAGCCTCAATATGACTGAGACTTGCTTCACTGCACTGGGTGTTTGCATCAAGTTAAACAAGGTAACTGTTGACTTGATCGTATTATATTAAACTTCATATTGGGCGCAGGGGGGGGCAGGTGACTCTCCTGATGCCAAGAACCTATTTGTTTAGACAAGGTGGGATCAAGATGTCAACCCATTTGCAAACAGATCATTATTTTCTCATTTGTATTTGACTGTGGGACTTGAACTGAAAATATAAATGCAATGCTAAATGTTCTGTTTGTCTACTTGTTGCTATCTCATTAAAAGTGACTGTATCCACCACACCCAGCATTCAGCATTCACCCTATTTCCTTTGTGTTCGATGCCTTCAAAACTGGGCAGAGCTCATGTTGGACATGGTGTGCGTGTGCGTGTGTGTGTGTGTGTGTGTGTGTGTGTATGTGCATGTTTGTTTAAGTGCCACCCATCTTCAATATCCATCCACACCCTCTTATGCAAGTCTTGTTTTTCCTGTCCTTCCTTCTTTCCTATCCTCTCTCCTTCAGAGCAGATATCCATAGTTTAAAAACGCCCATCTCTGAGGACCACCCCACCCAACTGGCCAAGTGTCTGTCTGAGCATATGCTCTAATTACACATCTCTGTTTGTTTGCTTGTTTGTACGTGCACGGCTGTGAGTATGTCTGTCCATCCTGCAGGGAGTGACCAGAAGTAACCTCTTTTATAACTAACAGTTGCCCTGTATATGGTTCAGAGTTGGACAGGAACACCTACTGTAGGTCCACTCCCAGTGGTTGGCAGTAAAACCACACCCAGAGGGAAAACCAATAACACAGTCTAGGCATGGTCTAATATTCAAAATGCCACAGATATTTGCCTCTTCATTGAAGGAAAGGTAACAACTACTGTGGCCCTGCTAACCTGGATCAGAGGTTATTTAAGTCAGCTGAGCAAAATGTCTTTCAGTTAAGGATGGATGAGACTTTTGAACCTGTGAACCTCATCTTCAATCTGAAGAGGAACATTGTCGCCTGAGGGACCGTCTCTAAAACACACACACACACACATGCACGCGCACACACACAGCCTTCACAGTGTTGTGTCTGTGAGTTCTTTGACTAAAGACAGCACCAGGACATCTGTGCAGACAGAAACACCACTATAAACAGCTTGTCACTGGAATATATCAATGCACATCACACAGGTATCACAGCCACTTCATTTCCATATGTGTTTTCTCTTGTTTTTGATCCAGGAAGTGCCAACATAGACGTGGATAATTCCTGAAAAAGGTTCTCAATTAACATTTTTGGGTGTTTCGTTATTTCGGGGCTTTTAAGCGTCCCTTAGCAACAGCATTGTGATAGTAACTAAAAATTCAACATATAACCATTTTTTTATCTTAGTGAATATTTTGCATTTATTTATGCAAAGATCATTTATTTCTAACTGATATTTCTCAGTAGGTGGAGCAACTGCCTATTAAAGCTGGAGGTCAGAGCTTCTTTGAAGGTACATCAGACAGGATGTGTAATGCAGTGCTATGCCATGTAAAACTAATACATTCATGACATAGTAGCACAAAGCCTGAATCATAATGGCTCATCATTTCTTTTACAGTACTAATAGCGTTTAAATAATTGCCGGTAGCACCATAGAAATAACTGTGTTCTTACCAAGAAATTATAAGAAAATAGAAATCTCAATAGAGCAGTGTGAGCCACTCCAATATGGAGTACATTCAGAGAGCATGGTCTCACCTTTGCCCTGGCTTTTGGCCTCCTCCAGCAGAGGTAGCATGATGGCGTTGTTGAGACTGGAGGGTGATCGAACGGCAGTGGTGTACATGAGGGGCAATGACTGTACCACAACTGGGATTCGGTGAACATGGCTGGTCAGCTTCCCTGCTCCCTGCAGGCTCAGAGGGCTGGACGGAGGGGGCGGCACAGAGTGCAGGATGTGCAAATACGACTGACCTCTCATCCCGGCTCCGGGGGCAACCAGAGGGCCTGGCGTGAGCACCGAGGAGGCTGAGGTGATGACCGATGGAGAGGAGGAGGAGGAGGAGGATGATGACGATAAAGAAGACGGCGAGAAAGCGGATCTGAGGGGGGAAGATGATGAGGTGATGGTGAGGGTGGTGGATGAAGACGACAAGGGGCGGGGTTTGTTGATTGACAGGTCGACAGGCTCGGTCTGTGTGTGGAAGTGCAGGTCATGAGCGAGCAGGTCTTCTGGAGGTTCGGGTTTAACTCTGCTGAGGAAGAAGGGGACGCCGTCCATCGCAGAGAAAGGGCGCACTTTAGGTGACTGCGGGAGTAAAGGAAATGTTAATGTTAGATTCTTCCTCCGGTGATTCATTTCTGTTCTTTTATTACCTCACAAATACACCTAAGCTGATACGCACAACAAGAGAAAGAAAGAAATTGTGTCTAAAGACAATTACCACA
Organism: Pampus argenteus; assembly: GCA_036937835.1. Taxonomy (NCBI): domain Eukaryota; kingdom Metazoa; phylum Chordata; class Actinopteri; order Scombriformes; family Stromateidae; genus Pampus; species Pampus argenteus. Next base: position 15,196,373 of record CM072872.1, on the reverse strand, counting down.
CATGACTACCATACATTTTTCATCAAATTGTATACTTGTGTCCTGCAATACTGTATGATAGAGATATGTCAGTACATGCAGTGACATTTATTGAGAAATGAACAGTTAATTTCCTCATGCTCATTCAAGCATTCCCCGCCTCCTGTGAGCCTCGCTTAACATGATGTCATACGTGGATGAAATGCACCAGTAAAGATAGTATCTCTCACACTAGCCTCTTTTCATCATTTACTTTTTACTCTCTCTCCCTCTCTCTCTCTCTCTCTCCTTTCCCTCGGCGTGGGTTGCTCTCTCTCTCTCTCTCTTCCTCCTGTTTTCCATCACTCCCACAGAAATGCAGCTCTCTTGGCTCCCCTTGTATCTCTCCTAAATCTCCTTTGTGACGGTGGAAAAACATCATATGGGCTCAATTTCCTGACCGTCTCACTCTGTCTCTCAGCGATGGGCCTCCAAAGGCCAACGCTGGTGGCTCAGTGTATCCCTCAACGCATCTTTCACTTAACACCAAGCAGACTGTAACGCAACCGCTCCATCTATCTGCACAACTTTCAGAGACCTGTTTACTTGGAAAAGATAATGGAAAACATCCACAGCAGAAACAAAAACAACACACTCACCCTGCTACTATTTGTTTCTCCGGACTCCCAAACTTTGGATTGTCTTTGATATCAATATGCTACTCTATACACACTCTCTTTCACATAACGTCAAATGAACAATCAACTACGTTACATGTGGCGTAGCTGATCTAGACTCACTAATGTACGGTGTGGGAGGGGTGCTAGAGAGTGTAGTGAGTGGGGTTGATCCTCACAGTGGGGCCGTTGAGAGGCTGAGTCACAGTTAGTGAGAGAGCACATCCAGGATTTTTTTTTTTTTTACTAATCTCATTAAAGTTAAGGAAAAAGAAACTTCACCCTGATCGCCGCTGCAGCAGATATGAAAAAATGTTTTCGTACCGCAGATTTTCATCCACACTTTTGTTTTTGAGTCTCACATTTCTTTCCCCTTATGTAATGCTGGCTCTGAGTGGATCTGTGGTGAATTACGAATTTTCTCTGAGTGGTGTGTATGTGTGTTCTTTTATGTAGTAGCCTGCTATTTTTACTCCAGACTTGTATACTCGTTTTCAGCCTACAGGAAATGTTACGACCCCGTGAGTCAAAAAAGTGCTTCTCACTGTGTAACTCCCCCTCAGTTGGGAAACAAATCCTACCCCATGAAATATGCCCTCCGATGACCTCTGGACCCTGGTGGGGTTCAGCTTAGGGTGAGTGATGTCAGGTCAAGGTTCACAGCACATTATGGTCTGCTTCATAGCACCACCCACCAAGCATTTTAACTGTTTTTTTGTTTTGTTTTTTTACACAGGACTTTATGTATGTAATAATGTTTTTCAGGGGAAGAACATTGTTTTGATCAAGGCTTTTTTCTTTTTCATATCATAAGAATATGAACAGCCTTAAAGTATTATAACTGTAAATAAACTGGATGAGATGATCATCTGTGTCCTGTGAAGCCTCGTTCATGGAAACAGAGGTTTTTTTCTTTCTTCAAATAGTACAATTAGTTCAATAAGAAACATTTTCCCTCAAGGAACTGGCCATTAATAGCAAATATGTGCTTTGCTCTTTGAGGGAGATCTGCTATGATATTAGCTCAAGTAAAGTCAACAATCCCAAAAAGCTTCAATACAACAGGAGGAAGTCAAAAAGGGTGCTGGGAGCTGTGGCAGCAAAAGGCATTGGCATGAGGGTACCAGAACAGAGTAACAGATAGAGATGTCAGTTTATGATTGTCATGCTACTTAGCTGAATAAACGGTTGGATTTTACTAGTTAGCTTATAGCAAATCAGCTGATGAATGAACCACTCATGGTGGAGCATGAATGAAGCATCTGATGCCAATCAGCTGATGCAAGCTCCACTTTATTGCTCTACCAGAACGAATGCAATGGTTACATTATTGCAAAACGCTGCTTGCAGGGTTCTTTGACTACTCATACATCTGATACACTCTTGGAGTGACGAGTTACAACTGTAATGGATGGGGACCAAAGACAATCATGTGACACTGACACCAAGATTGCTGTGAAAGACTCGGCTGTGCTGACTGTTCTGCTCAGAGGAGTCATATGCTGATAATGCACAGCAACACATAGAGTCACTGTTGACCCTCCTTGTCAGTCAAACCTAGATTCTTTAGGGCTATCTTAGTTCTCTCCTCATCATTCGACTTTGTTCCTGGCTGTACATCTGCTATCTAGTGGCGAAAGTTGCTGCTTCAAGACTTTACCTTAAAAAAAAAAGTTCTAAAAAATATGTCACTCAGTTGTCACTATATGTGTTTGTGATGCCGTATCTGTCCTCTGTGTTGCTCTTGCATCACGTCCTGATGTAGCCTTTCTTGACAGATCCTCAGGCTATCATCCAGCTGCTTTTGCATATGACCACTCTGTGTTCGAATGGTCTGTGTAGGATGTGACTGTCCTGGACTGCCTGGCGCTATACTGGCCAAAAGCTTTGAAGCCATTAGACCCATTGAGGCTGATTTCAGTGTTTTAGAAATCTTATTTTATTTATCTTATATAGTATAACTTATATATATATATATTATATTATTGAAGCTGTTGTGGCAAATATAAACACACCTGTACCTTCAATTTAATTCTACATTAGAGCTCCGGTATTGGCTCAGCAGCATCATATGTCTGTTGGACGTTAAGTAACCAGAAATTGCTACTTAGAAATGCTTAAGATTTAGTGTGTATGTACTTATGCAAAAAAAAAAAAAAAAAAAAGTAAATAATTCTATGCATAATTACCAGATTTTTTAAACTCTTAAATATCAACGTGTATCAGCCATACTGTAGCTGTTAGCCGTCAAAAAATATATTGATCAGTACAGTTTTAATCATATTCATAGAATGTTGTTGTGTTTCGTAGCTAATAAGCTGCTTTCATAATGGCAAGGGGAATTGTTAGGTGTGTCATATGACTATTCTGAGGCCAATGGCTACGTTTCTTTTTATGGCTTCGTCCTCTTATGAAAGCATTTGATAGCAAAACAGACACATTCAGCAAACATGCGTCTCATTGCTTCAACTGAGTATATGTAACAGAAACTGCTGACTACAGAACCGTAACAGGCCGTGGTTTATGCTTGCACTGACCCATTGCGTTTGAGCCCTGCGTGGGAATGTTTACTTTATCCCGCTCCTTCCCTCTCCTCCCGATTCCTGACCAATACCGCCCGCTCCCGCAAACATTCTGCCCATTGACCCCCGCACAATACACACAGTCCACTGACTTTGTGTCTTCTCCCATCCCGCAGGGAAAATGTGTATTGTACTGTGTAGTTAATAATAAAGAGATGCATACCTGTAATAACGCAGCAAAATTACACTCCTGTACATAATTACATTCATAATTACAGTTATTCTAGTGTAATATACCTGTTCTAGTGCAAAATTACACTGTATTTATTCATTTTACTTTTACTTTATAGAACGTGCTAATGGCTGTGGTTGCTGACGTAGTTTTATTTTGTCTTGTTTCCCTGTACTGTTTAGTGCACTGATAAGGAGCAGCATTCCTAATGATGAAGGTATGCTTGCGTAACTTGAGTTTACAACTCCTCCATTACCTCATAAAAGAGCATGAATATAGTTATAACCTGCAGTATCGCATAATGCATAATTCTGTTCTGTGCTTGTTCAGGTGAAGTTCGAGCAGCTGGTAGTGCGTGCTCATGAGTGTGTGTGAGGAGCAGGAGGTAGAGCACAGGTAGTGTTGTTGGGGAGCGGTAAGAGTCGTCTTGCAGCGCAAGCTAAATTCTGGGATCCGCAGTTTTTGTTTTTTTTTTGTCTGCCCACTCCCACCTGCAGCAAAATTAAATCCACAATCCTGCAAGATTTCTGTTGGGTCCAGTGGGACCCGCGGGATGCAGTCCTCTACATTGCATGTCCTGTAGCCGTATCAGTAAACTGGGAGTTAATGCTGATCGCGTTTCACTAACACAGAATGGAGGAAACTAGCAACCTGTGCTGAACAGATAATCATGACAACAAACCGTTTCAGAAATAACGAGACAAAGCATTATGGATTGGACACCGTAGATGGAAAAACAGTGGATAAAAGGTAGGCTGTTTGTTGCCTTGCTGCAACGTTAGCTTATCAATCAAGCAACTTTAACTGCGATTGATCGTAAACAAAGCCGATTCTACAACGTTTTAAATTTTATGTAATGTAGCTTTTGTTCCAATTAGATCAAATTTTCAATTATTTGTTTTTTTCATTAATAATTTGCCATCTCTTTTATTCAAATGCGAGACTCACTTTCATCATAAGCTTTCTGTTTGTTGGAGAATTTAGCCACTTACTAACAACCTGTTATAAATGGCCACTGTGGCTCCTGTGTAAAAAGGGGGGGGTGGGGGGGCAAGTGTACAGTGTTACACAAAAGTGAAAAACAGAAACTAGTTTGCATTATGTGCTTAGGTTCTCTGACAAATCAACCAGCACAAATGGAAAACTTAAGCCACCCCCACTCTCATTTTGACAACACGTGTATGTGCTCAAACCTACACACACACACACACACACACACACTTAAAGATATGCTCGACCCGCCTGTCTGCCTCTGTCCTTGTGCCGTTGTCTTTATTAGGGGATACCAGTTAGTGGGGCAGATTTTCCAGCCCCTTGCGGGTGAATTGTATAACGAGGCAGACCATTTCCAGCAAGCCCTTGGCTCCCCGCCACCCAAATGAAGACCACATTTCTGTAGCAGCCTAAACTGTCTGTCTGTCTGTGTCTGTCGTCTAAAGGGAAGTTCAGTCAGTTAGGGCAAGATTAGATCTCAGTGCACTTTAAAGGCGTGTGGGCTGCAGCGCTCGCATCCTGTCTGTGACTGACATCACTACACTGGAGAATGACTTCAAACCCCAGATATTAGGTAGCGACACAGGAGCACAGCTCTCAAAACCCTTGAGCCACAGATGAGAGCAGAGCACCCAGAAAGTAACCACCTACTGCCTTTCTGATGAGCCCTTACATACGGAGAGACAGATTCAATTCTTATCAACACAAAATCTCTACAAGACCCGTGATTACCTGATGGGTTACGTGGAACTATTCATCTCATCCATCACGGGCTAATACTCTCAACACAAACTACTTTGCTGCTCTCCTACAAGGTGCTCCTGCTGATGTATAAGGGCACAAGACATTATTGATATGGTATGAATGGAAATCAATGAGAACTGAACACTAATTCATCATGATTGCAAATATTAAGTGGCCTGCACCCACTGCAGACACACAGCTGTGGCAGCGACACAAAGCCCCTGTAACCTAGCAACAGCTTCTCCATAACAAGACCACTTTATTTCTAGGTATGTTGGGCCATAGTGCACTGATATGGTATGAGGACCATGAAAACCCAACATGAGGTACCTCCGTTATGCCTCCGTTAACATGATGAATACACACAGTTTAATTGAACATTCAAATTCAAAAACTAGATGATTTGATTCAAATTCAACAGAATATATAAAAATTGCTCACAAGGCTTGTATAGTGACATTTTCACTCTGCTCCGTGATAAATTGATATTGAGTGATAGAAACAACACAGAGGAAACAACAGAGAGACAGAGGCATGCACAAGATACAGCGGAGGGAGAGATTGAGCTGTGATAGTGTTTGCAGAAGAAGAGTATGGTGTGGTGTGTTGTGCTTGCCTGTGTGTATTTGTGTATGTGTGCAAGAGAGAGAGATTATTCATGTTGTGCGTGTAAGGAAAAAAGGGCAATAGAGGATGAGGGGAACTCGAGAGACATAAAGAAGCAGGAACAGACAGAAGATAAGATTTTGTTTCCCATATGATCCTCCTCCCCGGAAGCAGTGACTACATCTGCACGATCACCCCCAGCCAGTATGGACTCCAGTCACCTCCCAGAAACCCCCTAGTGCATTCCTGCTCCAGCTGTGGCTCTCCTCCTCCTCTTAGTTGCTCTCCCCTTCCTGCTCACTACCATGCTCTCCGACCACTCCTCTTAGCCCCCACACTCACTGTCTCACACACTTGCTTAGGCCTGGGAGTGATTATCTGCCCATTGCCGGGAGGAGGAAAGAAGGAAAGGAAAGGAAAGGAAAGAAGGAGGGAGGGAAAAAAAAGAGGGAATTGTCTGGAAAACAACTGCTCTCTTACCCCTTGTTCCGATTCCAGGGGCTCAGCTTTGACTCGGACTGCAGGCATTCCGTCAAGCATTAACATCCTGTTTCTTAGGCTGCCTGTGAAGGGACACAGAGGAGGTGTAAGAGGGGTGTTTCAGCATGAATAAGTAGGTTCCAGTTGTTAGGCATCTACAATATTATGCTTGTTCCCACTGAGAAATGAACACATTTTAACTATACACAAACCTGTGTTTCAAACCCATCAGAAGCTGACAGACAAAAGATGCGCACAAACTGTGTAAACTCAGTCAGTGCACAGCATGACTCCCTCTTTACTACAAAAAGATTTTCAGTTGCCTGGTGAGCTGCTGCTCAGCTAATAACACTTCACAATACTGAATAAAATCCACTTTAGACTTCAGCAGAACACAAATACACAAACGGCTTTGATATATAGTTACTCAACAGCAATGGTGAGAACCTGACAGCATTAATGTACAGTAGACAAGCATGTCATCAACTGGATTTTCCACTTTGCAAACACACACACACACAAAAACACAGTACATTTAAACATTCAGCAACATTCACCCTTCCCTCTGCTGCCTCTGTATGGTGGGCAGTAATGCCCGGCTCCTCAGCTCCGTGCTGTGGCTTTAAGAGGGATACTCAGATGGAGCCAATGGCAACAATGCATATTCCCTATCCCTCAGCTGGAGCCGACCTGAAGTAACCCTCCCTCTTATTATTTTAGCAGCAGCACATGGAAGAATGCAAGCAAGGCAAATCGACTCTAAACATCTCTATTACTCTCCACTGTTGGCATCAGTATCAGGACGTGCAGCCCTATCCTGCAGTGAGCAGCTCCGCGACCATTGCGAGGAAAAAAAAAAAAGCTCAGCCAATCATGAATGACATATTCTTTCTGTGTAGCTGGTTGCCCGACCTCTAACTATACTTCAGATCTCACACACATGTGGCCATACCCAATAATTAAAAATTTGTTTTTACTCACCAGAAAATCCATTCAAGTTATGTAGCAAATATATATTTTTTTTTTCTTCATACAGATTTCATTCAAAATTGCTACAACATAACAATTTAAAGCCACATATTGTTCCACTACCTCTTAGACTCTCAAGCTAAAGACTAATCCTGACAGTGTTTGTGTGTGTGATGGAGGTAGAGAAAGAGGGAGGATTTACTCCCTCAATCTGCAACCCCCCCAGATCTCGTCTCTCAGGTCTAAGTCCCCCAGGTACCCTGGCTGTGCAGCTATTGTATTGTTGTCCAGGATGTCCTTCGGCTTCAGGTCTTGGTATGCCCAGATAGCGTTGCCATAGCAACGGCTGGGCGGGTGGAGCTGCAGCCTCAGTCCAGCCTCGAGCCATGTGTTGAGGTGAAGAAGAGAGAGGAGTGCACTAAGAGAGGCAGAAAGTAAGGTTTGTTTTCCTCATGATGGCCATCATTCTAGACGTTTCTTCTCCTCAGAGGATTGTTGTTTTTTCCCCCCTAGAAGCACACATTTCGGATCAAACTTGATTTCCCCATGGGGTTAAGTTCACATCTCCTTTTTTGAAGAACAAGTCTCAAAAAAAAAGTTGACCTCATCCAAACTTTTTGGTCCTCTATGCGTATTGCACACAATCCTATTACTGGAAAAATAACTTGAATTGTGCACAGCATGGCACAGTGAGAATTGGGAAGCAACAGCTTCTACAGTCCAGTTAATCCAGTGGTTAGTGAGCGCCTTCCTAATGAACTGGCCTGTAGCAGGCTATTCATAGGAAATCAATGGCTTGTGCATACCTCTGTTTGTGACTGTAATGACCAAAGAGCGAGACCTAACACAGAGTAATGAGCTAACAGAGGGGCGCTGTGTATTGTGGAGGTCAAAATACTTTGATTGTAGTCAACTGCTTTTGCTCCCATGAAAGGATTGTGTGCAAATTTAAGAATTGGAAACCAAAAAAGTAATAATATGATATATAGAGATTGAGTATGAAATGAGGAGAATTTGTTCAAGGTGTATCCAGTGTTGTCCATCACTAAATTTGGTCTGCTGGCGGCATGCTCAGGCAACCAGCAGTGTGCTGTCCATCAGCAGTGTGCAGCTCTGTGTGTGGGAAACAGGGTAGATTAAGATCACCTTTCCATTTGCTGCACTCTGAAATGAAATGGCCATCCCAGGTGTGTGGGGGAGTTGGATGGTGAGAGGAGGGCAGTGGAGTGTTAAGGCATCTCATTTCTCTCTCCTACTGACCCTCCAGTCCCCACCAAAATCCCTCCTAAAAAATAAAAAATAAAAAAGGTAAAGGGAGCAGGTGAAGATTGAGGCCAGTTCTAGCAGCTAAAAATGCTCAAAATATACACATTTCTATTTGCTGTTCTGTTAGCACTGTTTTATCTGTTGGTTAATGGCATTTCTGAGTATGAACTAAAACTCCTACCACATATCTGTATCTATGACCTCAGGTCAACTATTTCCCAGTTCCTGGATAGCTATCAGCGCCACTGTGCTGACGGAGGCAATATCAACTAGCTGGAGTGGAAGTATAAATACCAGCCAAGCCAACCCTGAACAGACTAGCTGGATCAATTAGAGGTGACACACCTCTCTAGAAAACCTCTGACCTTTCAGGACCGCATATACCAGTGACATCATCCACTCATACTATACATACACATGCACACACAAAGTCAAAATGTTTCATAGGGAGAAAAAGGTGTGTGTTGGCTGAGTGGGTGGTGTACATCACTGTACGTTCATGCTCTCTTATCCCATGCAAGTGTGAAGACAGATCCTGCTTAATACCGTCTCTGGGTGATCACTCTCAAAGCAGTGAAACACCATTTCCTATAGATGAAAGTTAAGCTTAAATAAACTCATGAAAGCAGATTTAATATCTGACTGTCTGTGTACCATCTCTGCTTTTCCTCTCATCTCTCTCTCTCTCTCTCTTGATTATGTGCATGCTCACACACATATGAACACCACACCCCCTGAAACAGACTGTAACAGACGGGCCCCGCCAAAGCTTTGTTCCCATGTCGACCGCCCAGAGCAACTGGGTGCATCTGTGTCACAGAGGCTGGACCTGCTGCCACAGGCTGGGATAGGAGAGAGATGGAAAAGGTTGAGGGGAAGGGAAGCAGGCGATGAATTATGGGAGATACATGAGGAAGGATTAAGGAAGGTGATAGCAAGAGAAGTTAGTGTGGGGAGGGCGCAGGGAGGGGTTGTGGGGGGGGGGCTTGTTGAAGAGCACAGAGTTGCTGGCAGGAGCAGTGGTTAGGGAAGCAGCCGAGGGGAGTTGAAGAGGTTGAGGAAGGGGGGAAGGGTGTTCAGTGGGGAGGAGAGTAGGGGTGGGAGTCAGAGAAGCGAGAGAGAGGGTAGAGAGGGGATATGGACCGGAGCCAAGGCCCGGTCGAGCGCAAAGTACGGTGCAAGAATGCCAACAGATGCCCCTCCCACCCGGACCTCTACCGGAGAGAAGAGAGAAAAAAAAAAAAGGAATGCAATAGAGGGAAAATAACATTTTAAAACATTGTGTATCCTAAACAAACAATATAATATTGCTATCAGTGCAAATGCACAAAAAGAACAGAGCTGTAGGTGACGTGAAGTGAGTATTTCCTGTGTTTTGCCTGTGTTTTGCGCCACTGGATTTTTGCTGTGGCTCACTTCCCTCTTCTGTGCCCCCAGGCACCCCAATGTGACACATTGGCCTGATAACCAGCCTACAACTGCTAGCCCACCAGCACACTCCTCCACTTCCTCTCAGTCAGTGCAGCAAGTTCTATAAAAGAAGTAAAAGCCAAGTACATTCACAACAAACCCATTAGATACAGGGTAGGTACACTTGCTCAGCACAGATAATTGGTTACGTGGCACTATTATTGTTTAGTTAAAGTTGACAGTGGAAAATAAAGGTCTGCATGTTTTGTAAAAAAAAAAAATCCAAACATTTAAAGCAATGCAGCCACAGCTGAATCACAGCTGATCTTTACGTCAATCTGCTTCATATTAAGCTATGTGTGTTCATGACCTCATCCCGCTGCCCTTATTGTTTGTGCTACTCAAAGATTGACTGCACCCAGGCAAATTTGTTAGACTCTCCATATCTAGAATACACACATCTCTTAAAGCGGTGCCCTGAGTATGTAACATAGACTTTAAGTTATGAATTTGTTTCCAACCTCTGATGACATTTATTTTGACAGTTGACAATTCCTCCGGAGCCACAGAAGACACGATACAACTGAGTGGGACTAACCATGATGAGTAAATTGACCTTTAAGCAAAAAAAATCTATGGAGTTCCCCTTTAATGGTTTTCTAACCCTAAACAGCACACACACACACCAGGTAAAGAATGAAGTGTCGATTCTGCTCAAATGTGTGTGCGTGTGTCTCTGTTGAGCAAGACGGGATGTGTGTTTTCTCGAAGACTTTACTCCTGGATGTACTGAGATGGACATAGTTGTTTTTTTCGAATCATTCCTGGCACTCCGTGAATGGTCTCAGAATTTCCATTTCATAAGGCCGTATTTTCTTGGCAGGAGCAGCAAGTCTTTTGGATGCTTCCGGGACATTTTTGAACAGGGCTCAAGAGAGCAGAGTGCTGCTACCTCACTGCTCATAGAAGGGTGGATTCTCCAACCCTTCGACGAGCACAATGACATCAAACCAAACCAAGTTCTCTTTAGGGTTAAAAACCTTAGAGATGCATTCAACTGATGTACTTTACCACAAAAACACCCTGACCTTTTCCTCTGGGAATAAATCAGCTACACAGAGGGGAAAACACAGCTCTCTTCATGAACACAACTATTATTATCTGGAATACACTTGTCATGTGTTGGATGTTTTCATCTCCGCGGTGACATACACAACCCAACTTGAGGAGCTCATCAGGTCCCATCAATTTAAACTGAATGTCATCCTCTATCTGTCCGATTTTATTTGGGCGTCACTTTCTGTTGAATTTGAGATGGCGTATGTGGCGTATGTTGCCTGCAATTCAGAAAAAAAAAAAAAAGAAAAAAGTCCAGTCCTATATCTGAGGGTGTATATAATCAACAATATCTATCTAGAAACGTCATGTACAGGAAAAAAACTAAGCATTTATGAAAGCAAAGGCACAGAGGAGAATAAAAAGAGACACGCATGTGTACTAAAACCATGTTCGCTGCTAAATAGAGATGGTAAAGGACGACTATTGATTAAATTGATCTGCACATCAGAATACAGAATACAACTCAAAACTCCATAGAGCTGAAACACGGCTTCAAGGAAACCTAAATGGCTGTGGTCGTGACCCAGTTTAGAAAAACAGAGGCGCTGTTGAAGCATTTCCCCATAGACTGCTGACTATTGTTTTTAAAGTCTTAAATTGAATACTTCATAGTAGTGGACGGTAGGTTTTTTTTATCCACTCAAAAAGTTCATTTTGTGCAATTGAGAACGGGTGTCGTGTAACGTTCAGGGTTCATGGGATCCGATACAGTATCTGCACATGGAAATGGACTCAGCAACATTGTGGTCTGCCAGATTTTTTTTAATCCCCGCACAATGACCTCATTATGTAAGTTCCTGTACACATACGACACAAAAACTGCGCCTTAACATTTATTCTAATATGAATTCCCACAATAATAGGAGCAATGACTCAAAAGTCATATACAGTGTGTGTGTGAGAGAGAGGGAGAAAGAGAGAGGGAGAGATCTTAGTGCATGAGCCATTGGAGCTCAGAACCTGGGAGGAAACCAGCTCCATTTATAGAGAGCTGATACCCATGTAAATATACAGAAGACACACACACATACATACACACACGCGCACAAGCAAGGCCCACCGAAGTTCCCATATTCTGGTGGATTGCCCTTGGGTCCTTGCTATTTCTGCCAGGGGCAGGGGGATCCTGTGTCAGTAATCCTGTCAGGATGAGGGGGATGAGGTCGCCGGATGCAGCTCAAGTCCACTGCCTTCACCGGCGCACACACACACACACACACAAACACACACACACACACACGAAAAGAATGTGTATTAAAATTTTTGCTGAGTGGACATTACTTACAGTGAAACCGCAACTTTGTCAGTATGTTTACACAGAGAAAAATAAATGTACAGTTTCTAATAAAAGATGCTCAAACAACAGGCGGAAACACACTAACAACAGTGAGAAAATCTCACATAGTGGCATTGACATGCAAGTCAACCCAAACACATTAATTTAAACAAATACAATGTCGGCAATGATACCAGATATGTCTCTGGAGTCTCTTCAAATATTGAATGTAATGATGATAGGAACTCAACGTCTGCACTTATTTGTAAAATAAGACAGAAGGGAAACCTTTCGCAAATTTGATCATTTTTTTCAGTGACTCCTTATCTATGTGAAAGCTCCCCTCCTCCGCCAATACCACCTCCATCCCCTTTAAGGTATTGTGAAACGGAAAGCGGAAAATGAGAGCTTATTTATTTTGAGAGGTAACAGTCAAAGCGAAAAGAAGAGTCAGCCGCTGTTTGGTTTGTCTGTGTCTTTGTCTGTGTGTCTAATGCACTTCTCATAAAGCTGACTTCCTGAGCTCCGACTCTGTTCTACAATCTGGCAACCACACACACACACACACGCACACACACACACAAAGGCCTAGTGACCTCTGCCTGCACCCACAATGAACCATATCTACCCATTTAACAGACACACATTCACACGTGAACACACTTTAGCTCCTCAAAGAAGAATATAGATGCCCATTCAACACAAACAGCACACACACCTACAGTATACACAAAAAATGCACACACACACACACACACACACACACTCCTCCTCCTGCTCCAAAGAGAGGTAAACAGAAGAGTCTGACATCCTCTTGCATCATGTGCCTTAAATTCAGCAGAGAAACAGCTAAACAAGCTGTGACTGTGACAGCTCTAAAGTGAGGTGGCATTACTCAAGTGAGCTTCGACTTAGAAGTCAAAGCAATTTGTGACACCATTCTCGACAGTTTATGTCTGCGTAAAGATCATATTGATGTAATCGTGAGAAAGGGTAAATTAAAATATTCTGCTGGATTGAGTTTGGCGCTTTGTCCTCCACCACCACCACCACCACTAAACAGCCCCCGATGAGTCAATAAATGACAAGGTCTTCTTGTTTCAACATAATCGGCTGACCTCTCTAGAACACCCTTCACACACACACACTCGCTCACTCACCTCAGTAAATGCAGTAGGGTGAGTGGCTGTGCATCTAAAATAGCCTCTGACACAAAAACCTCACTTGTACCATAGAGAAGGGGGGGGGGGGAGGAGCCGAGCAGACCAGGACACACGTGTGGAGTAATTGGCACAAGGAAGATACTGCAATATTCTTTACATGTTTATCATCAGGTTTACACACTGTACTGCTTTACTGTAGGTGCACAACAGAGATAGAGAGAGACAGAGAGGTTAGCACTGGCGGATCAATAAAGACTGTACTCAGTGACTCTGTTCCCTGCTCTTATTTACTCTCTTAGTGCACAGGTCTTAGGTTGAGTTGACCACGCTTTCTAATCACCTCAAGCTGACAGTGGTGAAATCACGAACAGAACAACAGAATTCATAGTAAATAAAACACTGCAGATGTGGGTGAATGTTTTTGTATGAATGCCGTTAACAGCCACAACACATGGAAAAAAACGCAAGAATAAAATAGAAGATTATCAAATGTAAACATTACTATAAAACCCCCATGAGAGCCATGTTTCCAAGGTATGAGTAGGTGAATCATGACGTTGCTCGTCTCATGCGAAGGTTATACTGTAGCTGCTTTTTAACGTACTGAAAGCGGGGACGGAGTGAAAGCCGGCTCTGATCTCCTGCCCTAACAGGAAAGTGGGATTCATTAGATTAACATCCTCACAATAACCTGCATCCTTCCCACCACCACTACCACCACCACCAACCACCCACATACTCTCTCCATCTTCCTCTCTTCCCCTATAGAGATGACAGTACACTCCGGCCCTAATGGGGGCTTCTTTGAGTAGTATTGCCTTTTATCCCCTGAGGCTCTGATAGTGCATGTACTGTATGTCTGAGTGTGTGTGTGTGCGTGCGTGTGTGTGAGCGATCCCCTTCCCCCAACATATGTACTGTGTACATATTCACAATAGCTTGTCTACCGTATGCATCACAGCACATGTGCACCCACATGCACTCAGGGATCGACCTAGATGTTTTACAGTAACTATACAGTGCAGGAATGCACAGGAACCAATACATTGTCTCATTTACACTATTCACTGTAAACAACTCCCGGCCCAAACACTTTAAACACACACTTTTTTTCCCCCTCACTTCTCCGCTTCTGCCCTTTTTTTTTCCTCATTCGCTGTCTCTTGTGATACAAACGGAGGCACATGTGCATTTAGCATGTTGCAGATCCTCTTGATGCAGCATCACGACGTGCCTACCCTATGTAACCTCACATTTGTGCTGACACAACGCAAACCATATCTTAACACACAGCACATGGAAACAGACAATAACGGACCAACCAAAACATTCCAGCACACTGACACTCATTACATCAAATGTGCACACGGTTATTTTTTTGCTAGTCGAGTTTTTCCCCTTGGTTTGACCCATTCCAGATCTCCTACACCACTCAATAAAAGCCGGCAGCTGTGTTTACCTCTATTACTCATGTACTCACACCATCACTTTGATTATTTTTCCTCTCTTTTCGAGCTGATGCTATGCCATGCAGATACCTGGTTGAAGCAGCTACTCGAGAGGAGTTATGGTCCATATAGCGTGAACCTACATTCGGTTGTGTCAAAGCCAAAGAGCTTGTGGAATGCTACAGGCCCCTAAATGGATACCACATGTTGTTTACATAATTTCCTCTCTTAACAGTTGACCTACGGTAAAGCTGGAAACAAAGTTCACAGTGATCCGCAAAGCATCCTCGCAGATCGGGACGGACAATCTGAGGTTAGAGAGCGACGGATCCTGAAAGAGTCCATAAGGAGAACTTGTATAAAACCAACTCAAAAAGAGATATTTTTTTTAGACAGACACTCCATTTACATACCTTTCCATCCTAGCCATGGGAACATGTGGAAGCGACCTTAAATCAGAGTCTGGGGGCAAGTTCGCTTAAATGACTCACTTCCAGTAAGCACTGAGCGTTAGACTGTAGGGATGGCGTCATAACTAGAAAAATAAATTAAATAAATAAAAAACAAAATCCCAAAACTTCGGATCAGGCAACATCTTAAAATCTGCCTCCCTTAATCTGTTTGTTATTTGACAGTTTTTCCTTTCTGTCCCAAAAAATGTGCTCAGATGCTCTAGAGTGGCTTTAACAATAACAGTCTGTTTATGAGTATTTCAAAAGAGCAATACTATAAAAATTCAAAAATTCCAAAGCCATCCACGTTGATGTTTGACAAGCCGTAATCACCCATGTTAGATCGCAGCTCTTTCTGTTTGAGTTCAGTGTTTAGACTATCAAACTCAGAGCCATTGGCTGTTGCACAACACTTTCCATGCTCTCTCTCTCTCTCTCTCCCTCAGTCATGAAAACTCACATGCTCTAGCACTCCATGTACACCCTTTACTCAATTTTTGGTAAACAAACGTGGGCTGGACACTGGGGGTCAAAGGTTGAATCCACAAGAGAGAACGCAAAGGGAGAGAACATTTTGTCATCTCCTGACATGATGAAACAACAGCAGTTCAGTCCACAGCCATCACCTCGAAATATTTCTTATTTTAATGCAACTACCAGTGCATGTCTTACTATTCAAAATGAAACAAACACAAAATGTATTTAACCCTCTTAGTCCATGACCTTTTTTTTTTCAATTCAGTAAGCCACGCCTGTGACCACATCTATATTTGAGTGCAGCCTGTCTCACACGTTGTATGCCCTTGACAAGATAGTCTATTGTAAGAGTCTGTGGGTGGGTGTGTGTAGCTATGTGTGTGTGTGTTTTAGAGTCTTTGCATATAGCAGTCTTCAGCGGTTGAATGTCCGGGTTTGACAGCTCTAGAGAAGGAACGCCACCTCGATCCATCCAGAGCCCATCTCTAATCTGCTTCACTCCCTTTTTTGACTTGGCTTCTAGTCAGGAAGCCCAAATGAATCCAGCCAGTCCAACGCTGCACTCTATCTGCAATCAATGACGATACACTCCATAACACCCACGCGGATCAATGATACAGCAGTCAGTCAATGTGCCAGCAGTTAACCCAGCTGATTAGGGGTAATACGGGGAATTTCACATCTCCCTGAATAAGCTCGTGAGCCTACATGTTGGTCAAACGCACATACTAGAGCATCACACTTCTTAACTAGAAGATTCAATCTGTCAACACTCGTCCAATTTATGGTGTTGTGATTTGTGGCAGACAGACGATGCCTTCAGTAAGGGGAACCCTGCCGAGTGGTGCTGACGGACAGATAGTCTATCCGTGTGTGATTGGCTTTTTAATTGAGTGCCCCCCTCCCCCCCTACCTTCCCCCCACCTTTGCTGATCACTATCATAAGCTCTTGAACCGTGTCAGGTGGTGATGGTGGCGGGGTTGAGCCATTGAAGGAATCTGAGTGACAGCAGAGGCTTGATGTGGTTGTGGGGGGGTGTAGTACATCCAGCCTGTATTTATTAACATACAGCAGCAACTAGCTCCCCATTCCAAGCGCAGACCCACAGTCGAGAAGCAGAAATCGTGTGAGGAGAGTGCAACAGCTGATGATTTGTTTTGTTTTGTGAAGACACCAAACTAAATATTTGAAAAGGGCAGATTAAAACAACTGCGCGGAGAATGCCACGAGAAGATAGACAGCCAAGAGGTGGATATCATGTCATATTATATAATTTCAATGATTTATATCGTGCCATTCAGTTCAAACGCTTTGTTCTCTTTTATGTCTTAGGCAAGCAATTGCATCACCATTCAAATGCACTTCGGTGCGTCTTCATCACCAGGTGGACGTCTTCGGTTCCGTTCAGTCTGGAAGTGTAACGGCTAAGCTGCCAACCTTAACAGTTATTAAAGCTTTCAGTCTTTTAATTATCTTTTAAACAAGGGAGTTACGTAGTGTGCACCGTCGCTGACCTGACAACGGAGATCTGAGTCACCAGCTATTGATTCCATCACTGATGTTTCGGAAGAGTCGGTTCAGCTTGAGGATTCAGTTTTGTCAGGTTTGTTCGTGCATGTAGCAGCTACACGGCCTTATGCACTTTGCAAGTGTGGTCCGATGTTGCTGCAAATAACCACGAACTGATCTATGATATTATTATTTCATATCGCACAACCTTCACTGATTCTGATTTGGTCACCAACATCCGGAGTCGTCGTCTGTTTCAGTGCACCAATATGATTCCCCCTTCAGATCTGCTCCTGTGCCACTTATTTATGCACAGTGTTGGTGTGGTAATATCAGCTTGCCTATTCACTGCACAGGGAAAGGGCCCCTTTGTAAATGGACTTAAGTGAGTTTAAATGGGCACTAATCTCACTCGCTGAACATCCATGAGCTGCAGGGGGTCTCACCCACACATACACACATAACAGAACCCCTTTCTCTTTTTTTTTTTTTCTTGTGGATGAAACACACACGCAAAAACACACACACGCACACACCCTACGGCTGTCACACAGTTACAGGCGAGGCAGGGCCTCTCCACAACGCAGGGGTAAAGTCACAGAGGTCAGTGCTCAGTTTCCACATCAAACCCAGGAGCAGAGGCCAGAGTCTCATCTCCCCCTCCCACCTTTCTCCCTCCCTCCTGCTCTCTAGCTCCCTTCCCACCCCTCCTCTCGCCTCCACCCCCTCACACACCCTCCTCCTCCTCCTCCTCCTCCTCACTGGATGTACAAATGCCTTTGCTGTCAGCTCTGCCCCAGTCCCTTGTAATTGAAAATAACAGCCAAGGGCCAGCCCCCCGGCCACTCTCCCCAGCCTGGTGGCTCTCTGCTTCTGACAGCTACCCATCAATACCAATAACTATTACCCTGGAAGTGAGAGCGCTGCCGATGACATCCAAGACACCACCCCTGCAACACTCCCACACACACATATACACACACACACACACACAACACACCTCCCCCCCCAGTGTCCTTCCTCTGCTATCCGAGCCTCCTAATGTTTAACCCGTTGCTAACAGCCTCTCTGTCTCTAAGCTGCTACAGTGGACAAACAAGCCCGTCTCACACACAATGCCTGTCTTCACCCAAATGCACACACACACACACACACACACATACAGAACTCTCTTAAGACTTGCACAAAACTCTGACAAGCAGCAAACTTTTTACCAGCAAGAAGTGCAGAGAGAGAGACAGAGAGACAGAGAGAGAGAGTTCAGTGCGGCTGCTGTCTCAGGTCACACTCTCATATTCCACACCAAGACATTCGGTTAATGTTGCTCTACAGCAGTTCAGCGGCAATAAGCTGATGTGTTTTGAAGTTGCTTTTAAGGTAAATAAGTGAGAAATAAGAGCCGTGTGAGGGCAAATGTGAGGAATCACAAGCCGGTACGGTGAAGTCAGGATGCTGCCCGTGCCTACACTCAGTCAGTGTATAATGACTTTTTTTTTTTTTACTCTTGTCAGGACAGGTTATGATATTTACACTGGGAATATGTCTTACATGTCCAGTCAGCAGCATGCAGGGTCTCTTGTTTTCCCCCCACTGACAGACACCAAACACAATGCCAGAGGTGATCTGAGTTGTCATCTGCTTTGACGGAGCAATGACAGCTGAACGAGATGCAAGTGAACACAAGCACAAAGCCCAGCAACGTGACAAATGAAGCACACAGCAGCAGCAGGCAGCCAGCGGAGGAACAGGACGAGAAAAATGCACAGACCTTGTCAGAAGCTGCAGAGCCGTGGAGACTAGGAGACTGTTTTCCTTTCTACAGTCCTCTCTGTCTCCTCTCCTCCTCTCCCTCTCTTCTTCTCTCTCCTCTCACTCTGCTAGTATGTACGTGTGTATGTGTGTGTGTGTGAGTGTGTGTGTGTGTGTGTGTGAGAGAGAGAGAGTGTGTGTGTATGTGTGTGTGTGTGTGTGTGTATGTGTGTGATAATGTGTGTGTGTGTGTGTGTGTGTAAGTGTGTATGTGAGTGAGCAGCTCCCTCCCCTTCTGCCTCTCAGCTGCTCTGCTCAGGCAGTTCTCAGGAAATGAATGGGAGCGCACAGAGAACTGTTGTACTTGCAAATGACTTACCCCGAGTCACATGATCCGCTAAATGTAGGGTGGGCCGGTGGGTGGAGGATTCATAAGCAAAGGGAAGACAATATAGTCTAAGCTTTAACAGCATGCATCGAATTACACGGGGCCCCTCCGGGGAGGTTTCCGACCAGTCCGCTCTCACTCAGCCCGAACTCTCTCTCTAACCCTCCCGCAGCGCGGCGGTGAGCCCCGGGCTGAGGGTGAGCACCTCCCCGTTTAAAGGGGACGGCAGGAAGGTGTACGCTAAGAAATGAAAACATCATTATTTCAACGGTGTCATATTTACAAGTTAGTTGTTTATTCGTGTGCTTTTCTTTAAAACTGGACCCCATACATATAAAACACACATATAAAAGTGTTTAAGATTGAGTTTAAGATAGTTACAGAATTTAAATATCACACTTAATAAAACTATGTGTGTGTCTGTAAATGGGCTAATTACACATTATTTTATTATTATCATCAGCTTGAATTAATTAAATTCTTATTCTAATATTTATTATTTTTTATTTTTTATTTTTTATTTTTTATTTTTTATTTTTTATTTTTTTAAATGCTCAATGCAGTTTGTTTTCTGGGAACACAGATTGGCATATTCTTATTGCTTGCTTTGACTAATGTGTGCTCTATTGCTATCTATTTTACGGTCATAAAAGTGCATCAAAAAAGCAATTATTCACTGTTTGAGAAGCTGGAACCAGTGATTTTTATTTTAATTTTATTTTTTTGACCAAGGTTTAGTTTAAAGATGACATTAAAGAGTAGCTGCTTATCAGAATTGCTTTAAAGACATTTTCTTTAGATTGAATCGCTCTGTATGAATAGTGTAACTATTTCCTTTCTTTCTCTTGGCTTTTAGTTTCCGCTCCTGAAATTACCACCTGGTGTTTGAGTGACCAGCCTTGAACAATATGCAGGAACATTTTCCTCACAATGATTGCTTTTTAAATTTCATTCTGCTCAGTGCCTGAACCACTGTACAGTATGTCAGTTTTCCTCCTGGCGTGTTCTGACTGGATGAAAGGTATCTGTGTGGTATGAGAGGCTGATGCTGATGCTGATGCTGCTCAGCGCCCACAGTCAGTCTCCTGGGAGCTCTAATTAAGGTAAAGGAAACAGGACTCATCTGCATGGCTGATGGAGCTCATACCGCTTAACATGGTACAAGCTTATCGCGGAGCTGGAGAACCATGATTGGGGGAAACGAGAGATGATGAAGAGGGAGACAGAAGAGAGGGGGGGAAACTCTTTACAGTAGTACAGTGAGCCTAGTTCAACTGCTATTCACTTAATATTCATTATGTTTCACTTCAGATACTGTATGTCTTCTGTTTGCCATGAATGAAGGATAAAATGGTTGGGTGGAGATGAGAGGATGGAATGAAAGGGATGGAGGGAAAGAAAGACTAGATTAATATGGTTGGATATGCTGGATGGAGGGAAAGCTATGTGATTGTATAGGGGTGAATTAAGAAGTGTATTTTTTTGGTTGTCCGGATAGAAGGTGTTCAACAGAGGAAGGGAGGGGGGGCTGTTTGAATGGATGGATGGATGGAGAGGAGGGATGATCAAGTCATGGTGTTAATTATAATGGGATTTAATTGCAGACCACAAAACCAGCTGTACATGGGTGGTTAAATGCTGCTTTAAAAAAAGGTGTTTTTCAAGCATTTTGACAAAGAGTCTTATGAGTGCATCTTGTGCTGGGAAACAATTTGAGATATTCCCTTTTGAATAGATTTAAAAAATAAAAAAACTATATTACATTTGGTATCAGCATATTCTGTTTCATCACTGTTTTTATTTGATGGGGGCGGAGAAAAGGCCACATTACACAATTTCTAGCATCAGTAAACCTCACAAAAGATTGGTTTCCATGACACCTACTGCAATACCCATAGGAATAGCCACCTAAAATACCACAAACAGAGCTGAGCAAAACTGAACTGCTGTTGATGACACACCCAAACGCACACGCTACCTTGTTTCATTAAATTCAAGAAGGGAATGGTCATTACGCAAATCCTTTCTTAATGGGATGACACTCAAACTAGGGTTTATTATAAATGGGCAGACATAAGCAATATGAGAATATCAAGCACTCCAAATTACAGAGGCTACTCATTAGTTAGGCTACATGGGAATCGGCAATTACAGGTCAATATGACATACCAATCTTCAAAATTCAGATTTGCCTGATGAGCGGGCTGGCTAGTTAATAGGCACTTTGATGGCTCTGTGCGTGATGGAACACTAATGCAACATCAGCCGTAAGGCCCAGTGATGATCCTTATAATGACGTCCTGAGGAGCTCTTTCAAATGACATCCTGCGCTGTGTAACTGTTGCCCCAGGAGTTGTGGCATGTGTTGAAGGAAGGCAGGCAGCATGGTGCACAAACTCACACACACACACACACACACTGCGAGGGATGTGGAGGAGGGTGGAGTGTGGATGGAAACGTGGGGAGGAAGCTACAGAGATGCGCTGAAGAGGAGGACGTAGGAGAGAGAATGATGGGAGATGGTCTGGATTGGGTATGCTAAGAGAGGTAGCTCAAGTCACGGCTCCCAGTAGGGCTTATTAAACACCTGAGATGCTGGGGCCTCTACAAGGCTACGTCAAGACAGGTTGCTAATGCGTCACCCTGGGGTGGGAGCAATTCAAAGGGAGTGTGGGTGTTTGGAGGGGATCATTTGTAGAGCACAATAATAAGCTGTAAGACATCAAGACAAGCATTATCACTGCACACTTCTTCCTTGCATCATCTAACCCAGTCCCATCAAATTACTGTAAGACCACTCATCATTTAGTCACACTATAAAATATCCACACTGAGTGGGTGAACATTCTTTACAGCGCACAGGAAGCCTGTATTTGACTTAGTGAAAAATACATAATAAATAATAATACATCTTTGTGAAATACTGAGAGTGAGCAGTGTGATGCTCCGCTCCTGTTGTCTCTGGCTGAACTTTAGACTCTGGACTGAAAGAACAGACATGCCAGACAAGGAAGTAGGGAGCGGAGAAGCCAAACACAACCTGTTACTGTGGGAACAGAGGGATGGGAGGAAACAGACGACTGTGGCTTCAGCTAGAAAATATGGCTATAATCAATGAGTATTCATGAAGAGCACGCGTTTCCTTTCCTTCCTGTCCTTCTCTTTTGAGTGAGCAGACACACTGTGGAAGAGAATCTGTAGCCCATTTAAAAAAAATAAAATAAAAATTCACATTGACTTTAAGAGTTAGAGGATAATAAAAGTTCTACAATAGACAGGATGCGAATACAAAACTAAAATATACAAAAAGTGAAGCGACGAGAGAAATGTGAGGGTGAAGAATCAACTTGAAACCTTGAAAATAGGATAGACTAAAATATACACAATATATTCATACTGTCAGACAGCCCTGGTTTCTAGACAATAAAGTGCTCACCTCTTGAGCCTCTTTCCTCTATCCCACAATGTTTCCACTCTGAATGTCCAACACAATGGGGCAACATACTCAAAATGAGAGGAGCTTGCTCTCAGCCTCACAAGTCACGGTTTTTTTTGTTCTGCAAAATGAAATGTGAGCAGTACAATAGACCGGCCTCAGCCTGTTCGTCTTTCTACCCGCCTGTCACGCACGGCGTCTTTGACCATACTCACAAAATTTGAAGAATGATGCGTGTCATGACAGACACGAATAACAGATTTGCCAAAGGACGACACTAACACTGTACATCACAACATGTTTTTGATGCAAGGCTCCACTCTGGTATCTTGTGGAAATATATTTGTGTACTTGCTTGATTTTGGTGAAATCTGCTGAACTATTCTGTATCTGCATATCGTTAGTTTTCCCAACAAGCTGTTATGTTTTCCGCTGCCTTGTTCAAAACAGATATAATGTTGTTTTTTTGTTGTTGTTTTTTTTTACCTGCAGCACATCACTGTGTGTCACTCTAGAAACATTAAGCCATTACTTACGCACAATATAGTCACGGATGAATTCCTGCAGATATTTTTCAGGACGTATACAAATGATCTGCTACACCAAAAAGTTCAATCAACTACTTGAATTCATCCTAATACATCTACTTCTCCAGAATCTATGAATATGCAAATATTTTTTGATTTCATAAGTTTAACTGGTCAACATGACATGTCTTCTACTTCACCGAAAAGTCCATCACTATTGTACACTGGATTGCTGAACTATTGATTGATATTCGATCACAATTGGTTTCCAAACTAAACTAACAATCACCAGGTATGAACGTGTCTTAAAAGGATATTTCAGATAAACTCGTCTCCTTTCACACAGTTTTTAATGGAGGGAGACTTTAAAAGACTTTATTTTTTAAACAAGACTTCATCAAGTAGTGAAAGAAAGATGAGACACAAACAGCTGGTTGAGGACTGTTCTTGCTTATATCATATAACTTATATCATAATCTTATTATTTTAAGTAATCTTTTGTTTATCAATTATTCTTCTCTAAATAGTCCAGATTGTTGGTTTTTATGGTCATAAGCGTCTTTGACACAGATGTTGTGTCTTCTCATTGATTCATACCTTTCTATAATCACTGCATAATCAATGCATGGTTAATAGGAAATGTACAGTGTATACAGCATACTTGTGTATTGCATACTTGGTAAAGTCAAGCTAACTAAATTGAACATGATAGACTGCCTTGGTTGTGTTTACTCCAGTGCTGCAGCAGATTCAGACGGGCCACTTCTTATCTGATGCAATGCCTTGGTGACTGTGAAGTAATTCAATGTAATTCTGGTGATTTGTATCACATTGCCAGTTGAGAGTTTGGACCTGGAAATGGATGTGGTGCATGTAAGAGTATGTAATGTATCACATCAGGTTCATACCTCCCCCTGGACCTTCATGTCAGATATAGCCAAGCTCCTAGATGAATTGGCCTCTCTTAAATGATACGATATCTGCTACATGGTTATTATAATTATGAACACTGGTGAAGAGACCTATAAGGAGGAAATTATTGATTCAAACATACATTTATACATCTATTTATTCATGTGCATCTGTCATAAACTAATATATTCCATGCATTGCTGCACTGGGTATGGTCTGTAACATTAGCTGCTACAGAAATTGCTGAAATTATCTTGTTGAAGATACTATTAGAATGTCACACTTAGCAAATGTGATTGAGCCATATTTCTACAATCTTTCTTCTACAAAGTGTGTGTGGGGTGCAAATATACAAGAATACAGCAAGATGGTCACAAATGAAAATGAAAAAAACAGAACCAGCAAGAGAAAAAACTCCAAAAGAAAGGTAACACAGAGAAATGGAACGTTTGGACATCTGCTTGCTCAGGGGGCCTCCGCTGGTCCAGTGGATATACATGTGTGCGCATGCGTATATGTGTGTGCATGTGTGTGTGTGTGTGTGTGTGTGTGTGTGTTTGTCCAGGCGTCAGTACACCTGCACAGACTGAGTGGGTTGGCTCAGTGGGCTGGCGTGGCGCTCCGTGGATCCCCCTCCAGGCCAGCTCTCTGTCAGGCCCTGCCAAGGTCAGCCTCCTGCCAGGGAGGGTGGTGGGATGGAGGGGGGGTGTTTCAGCATGACCACCGGGGCCTCAGCACAATGTGTCTAACAGCAATCACTAAGCTTTCTGTCTCTCTCGCTCTCACTCTTTCTCTCTCTCTCTTGCACACACGTTATGAACTTTAACACCAATACAGAAAACACACATGCAGAGTCGCAAACAAGCTGATAGACAGGGAGAGGAGACATTCAAGGAAGGCAGCGCCTGTAAACCTCTTCAAATAAGACAAAAGAAAAGAGATGGATTAGTTATCAAAGGAACTATAGCTCCTGAGCTTAAGAAAATAAGAGGGAGGTTAGGGTAGGTAGGAAAGTAACACGGAGACCTGTGTGTCCTAAAACTGCTAGCTGCTAGTATTATGTCCATCCATAGCTATCCATTACCTAGATCACCTTACTGAGTAGACCCAGGGTGGAGCATACAACACAAGCTTACACATCAAATACTTGACTCACTTATGTACGCATGGAAAGTGCTTCACCATGAAACACCATGAAAAATGCAATGAAAAGGTGGCATCAATCGCAGCAGCTTGGATGATGATGAGAGTATCAATCTTTTGGTTTGGTTGAGCTCTACATTGCTCTGAGTTTTATCCAGAACACAGACTAAGTGGTGGCTGAGAGATTGTCGTCCTCATGTGGCATTGGAGACACCTGAATTGTACGGCAGCATTGAAGCAATTATCCACTGCCACTCCTCCACATCCCCCCACAGCTGTCAAGTCTGACATCAACACTGGTGTGTGTGTGTTTGTGTGTGTGTGGCAGTGGCCGATCAGCCACCAGAGCGTCACTGTTGCTCTTTTGTTGCTCTTTTCCCAGCCAGCAACCCTTTAGTTTTGTGGTGGAGAGACCTCGTGTTGTTCCCCTTTGGCAGCTCGACCCCTCCCAGACTCTCCCCTCTGCACCTCTTTCCTCCATCACCTCCTTCTCTCTCCCCTCTTCTCTCTCCCAGGCGTTGGGTAGAGAGGGAACAGCCAGTGCTCTCCAAACACAAGGACAGTAGCTGCCAGCAGGTAGCCATGGCAACAGCTTCTCTCTCACCCGCCACTTCCCTGCTCGGTAAAAGGGAGTGTGGAGAATTGCAGGGCCCCTCTCTCCTCTCTCCTCTCTCCTCTCTCACACAGCCCAAATTAGACGGGTCACAGTGTTTTTCTGGCACCCGTTTAAATAATCATAGAGATGGATGTGTGTAGAGAAGGAAGAGGAGGAAGAAAGAGAGGTGAGGCGGGGGCACGCCAAGGAACTAGAATGGGGGTGTTAATCAAAAAGACGCAGATTGCTGCACAACAAATGATTTTTTTTTTTTGTCCAAACATAAGACTGTGGTGGGTGGAGACAAGGATGCTTGAGATATTTGCGAGCCATGGAGCAGAACTTATCTCGCTAATGCAAGTGCAGGAGGGAAGGCTCAAGTCTTAACAATTTCAATTGGTTACGAATGTCTGTCAGACAAATCAATTCCTTGTTGCAAGCTCACTGTTAATGTGATTTTGAAGGTCCATTTCCAGATACATCTCTGTAAGCTGAAAGTTTAGTGTCTGGAAAATAAAAAATAAAAATAAAAAATCGGCGCAAAGTACATGAACAGTAGTGCTTATCCAGACCTCTTCAACTCTTGTAGGTTGCTACAGCTCGCACGCTTTTTAATGGTGCACATGTTTCCACACACTTCTGCAGCAGAATGATGTAAAGCGCTGTCCTTCTGTTCAGGTATCTGAGGTGATGATTTTAAAAACAAGAAATTATATGATAGAAATGTTTTCTTTTCGTGAGCTGCTGCCACAGGCCCGCTCTAGCTTAATAGCGCGCCGGCTTTTGAAAATAATTCAACCCTGCTTATTTTCTACTTGATTTACACTGTGCACGCCTTCCCTCATCAGGCCCTGGTTTTGATATTGAGCCAAAATAAATGAGTTTCCCCATTTCAGCGATATGTTGAGCCTGCACCAGCAGTAAAAAAGAAAGCCTAAGAATATGGCCACAGGATTACATCACAACTAAACAATGTCTATTTTTACCCTAGCTAAAGTTTTTCTTACATTCAGGAATTTCCAAAACAGGAGAAGACTGAAAGATCGAGCGCAGCGGTGCAAAAAAAAAAAAATGAATCAAACAGGAGTCGTAAGAGCAGGGTCAAAACAGAGACTAAATATTGTCCCGGGGGTGTTTGAAATTCCAATCTATGGGGGGTTAGGAATTGTTGTAAAGTCAAATAGTTCCAGGTTTTGACAGAGAAAAAGTTTTTTTTGTTAAAGAAGCTGTACTACATCTGTATAAATGATAAAATTCGAATAACAAGCATCTAAGTTGAAACACACATTTGAGTCGGTTGTGACTGGACCTAAATTACAGTTTGGTCCTTTATAACATAACCACAAATGAGTAATGAGGACAAGCAAAAATGCAGGAGTAAATGCATTACGTCATTACAAGGATGTTTTCATTTGCATTCATCAAGCAACAGACAGCTGAATACATACTGTATCTGCCCAAGTTGTATGCTGTGATAGGCAGCAATGTGTCTACCCCCGCCCCCTACAACAGGGAGGCAGGGATCGTATTGAAGACCCTCAATGAGAGGTCGCTGACATGATGTTCAGGTGCTGCCCTGAATCTCATTGGGATAAAACTAAAACGTACGTGTGTGTATTTGTGTGTATGTGTGGGTGTGAATGTGTGCACACTCACAAGCTTGCTTGACTTCCCCACATTGATACCAGATGGCCCGTCCCATCATGGCCAATGGAGGAATTCAGCTGGCAGGATCCCTTCTTGTTCATGGTCAGTGTGTGTGTGTGTGTGTGTGTGTGTGTGTGTGTGTGTGTACGTGTCCCTCCCTGTGCCCCTCCTCTCCCACCACACACTGACCTATTTGTATTCTGGGCAGAGCAGATGAGGCTCCAGGCCCGCTACCCCGCTCCCCTCTAGCCTGTCCCCCCGGGAGGGCATCTGTGGGTCTGCACTGGGCAGATAGGGCAGACCCATCATGGCAGCACTTTAAAGACCACCTCACTGGTCCACAGAGAGGGGATGTGTTTTGATTTGGGTGTGTGGGCCTCTGTGTTGGCCTGCTGAGATGTCTCTCCTTCAATTTTGTCTCAAACCATGTTGTTTCTTTTTCCAGCCACAATTTCTGGAGACAAAAGAAATCATCTGACTCCAGTATGAATCTAAAAACTCATGGTGAAGTGGTAGCTCACGGTTAATCAAGAAATTATGATGGCAATTCCTGTTACAATATGGTAACTCGTCTACTGTAACTCATCTTTCCTGTGATAAAGGATGATTTAAAAAAGGAGCTGATAATTAAAAGCCAGTGAGAGTTGCTGAGACTCTGCAGCTCACACTGATTAGTCACTCAGAAGGGGCAGGTCTCCACGGTCAACTCACACATATGTGTGTGTGTGTGTGTGTGTCAATTCAAACTTAGATGGGCTCATTTAAAATCACCCAAGCATCTCTGATAGAGCACCATTTTCAACCCCCACTAGCCTCTCCATATCCATATAACCCACAGACATTATTTGTTGATTTGCAGTTGCACACGGACAGTCAGAAACACACTCGCTGCACCATAAAGTGTGTATATGTCTAAATATGATAACACACACACACACACACACACACACACACACTGAGAGCCATAAAGGAATGCAGAGCAGTATAATCACAGCATCATCAGCTCTGTCCTCTGAGAGAGCAGGCCAATAATGCCCCTCTAATTGAATAACTTATCCACAGCTATTTCCCAGGGGGCCAAGCTGCAAGGCACAGTCGTCGAGAGAGAGGGGGGGCAGATGGCGCTGAACAGAGCAGATCAGCATCCTCCAAGTACCACAATGAAAGGTGGAGTTAGACAAACACACATAATCACTCACCACACTCTAGTCGTGCCTTTTTGCTTAAACGCAGCAACTTCGTTTTGTCCTTTTAATTTCATATATATATAAAAAAGTACATTCCCATACATAATGGATATGCACGCGCTTCAAATCAGAACTCCTTTATCTGATGAATAATAAAGCACTGAAACTCCTCTTTCCTATTTAAGCACATAGCTCGTTTTTTGTTTCCTTTTTTCCTCTCTCACATCGGCATTGTTGGATCTCTCTGTGTATGTCGATGCGAGCCGGGTTTCTCTGTTTCTTATGTGAGGCTGAAAAGCTCACTATATCCCTCAAGCCTAAGGGTGAGGATAATTCCCCTTAAGACGCCCCAAAGTCTGGCTCCTTGTTCAGCCACCCTTGGGTTCTCTACAGGGGCTAACTATACATTCTGTTTCCTTCTCTCCCACCAAGCAGCATATTGCCCTGAGAGAGAACACACACACACACACGCTTTACATAATACTTTCTGTGCATTGCTGCCTTTCGATCAGCGCATCCCCCTCTGATACTCGAAGAAAGAAAGTATCTCCAAACCGGTAGGGAATGTATTGGCTGATCACACAACCCTGCTTTCACTACAGTACATACAGTATAGCTGAGCGCTTAGGAACAATGCCACATGCCGGCACCTCATGGTACCAGTCTGATTGAACAGAGATCTTAGGTCTGATGATTCAGTTGTTTATTTCCCCAGCTAACTAGCAGAACTCTGTCTCTGTGGTGAGCTGTACCTTATCAGCACACATTATATCTACCCAGGTCGATGCTTTTATGCCCACAAGCATAGTTGAAGTCAATGGAATTTTTTATTAGGAAACAATAATAGGGGGTGGAGGGACATGAGGTGGAAAAGGAGTGAAGGGAGAGGTAGTACATTGATTTACCCTTCATAGTTCGTTGCACTACATTTACCCAGCAGAGTGCTCAAATTAGTGCCCTCCAGCTCTCTCCCAATTAGTTTCCACAGAGATGAGGTGTAAAGCCAGTCACTGGCCTCATTACCTCTCCTCGCTCCCCCTCTTCCTCCCTCTCTCCCTCTCTCTCTCTCTCTCTCCCTGAATAAACTGGCCTCCAACTCCCTCCCCCCATCCCCCCTCCCTTACTCCACTTCAAACTCTCTCATCTCCTCCACTTTTTTTTTTCCATTTCAGTCCTCCCCAGCCTTTATTTGTGCTCTCCCTGTCTCTCCATTTCAACATTTGCGTATTTCCTCCCCCTGTTTAAAGTGTGCAGCAGATAGAAGAGAGTACATTCATTTCTCTGGGAACATGGAGTCGAGTGGGCTGCCAGAGACACCTGATGAAGAATAGATGATGTTTTTCTTTTCTTGCAGCATGTCTGTGGAGCTCTATTCAGCACAGTCAAGGATACTGTATGAAGCCTTGCGTGATACAAGCAGCAGAGTAATCATTTCAGCATTCCTTTTAATCATATTCATACCTTTACTGACAGATGCACTTCAACGTGCATTAAGTATTCGTGATGTGTGTTCAACAGTGAACCGTGTGGATGGTTTTGTAAGGTTTACCATCTGTCCTGTTCAAAGCCTTTTTTTATTCCTAACATTACAAAACATGCATTATCCAAAAACAGTTCAAATACTTTTTATGCTCCGTCAGCGTGTCTCACTCATCGGTATACATGTGATACTGTGGTACTGTGATGTAATGTGGTTTGGTAATGTGATTTACCTTTGATTTTGGATATTGACAGGTGTCTCTTCTCTTGTCTTATGGACACTGAAGATACCCAACTTCTCCAGGTTCACTGTCTGTCAATTAGTCTGTAGAAATTTGATTAATTGCACATTTGTCTGGGAATATACACTCAATGCTCTTTAATAGGAACACCTGTGCAATTAATATACTTTCACTTATACATTTTCATTTTTTGTTGACATTGTCAGAAAGGTGATAGCTCTACTTTATGTTTATTACGGAAGTCACAGTGGGTATTGGTGGTCTACTGGAGCGCATTGAATTGAAAAGTGTTCTTAATATTTTGCCTTGGGGTGGACAAAGTATTCATAAAAGTATATGGCAGAGTTGTTGAAATGGATAATAAAATTAAATTATTAAATTATGCTTCTGTATTTGTAGAGGCACTGTGAAAAAAGGTGCTCCTCTTAATACATGCATCATGCATATATATATATATGTATGATTAACGTATGAAAGGCACATACATTTCAAATACATCAGGGTCAATGTAGTGCAACCACAGTTCAGCTGAGGCAGGTACTGATCCAGAAATGGTATACTGGACAAAATAATACTGAAGCCTCCATGAGTAGTCTGCTGTATGCACTGTAGCTAATGGCCACTTAAAGGCAACTAGATGCATTTAAAGTACACAGTGTGAGGAATGTGAGGACAAATAGGGGCCCACAGCCTAATTTTGCCACAGGGCCCTCCTGTGGGTTAGTCCAGCCGTGGTCTGTTGCACCACAGTGGCAATCAGCACTCATCCAAATTCTCCAACTTTTACATTTCATCATTTTTAACTTGGCTTGGAAATATTTTTTGATATTTTTCATTCATTGTCTATCACTGAAATGGTTTTTTTAGCCACATTGGCAGCATGGCTCTGAGGATGACAATGACAATATCTGCCTGATAGCTCACCACTTTGGGCCTGAAATATCTCAACAACTATCAGATGAATTTGAACAAGCACAACAAAAATTAAATAATTCATTATATGATCTCTTGACTTTTCTCCATCACTATCATTTGTCAGGCATGCTGTCCAGCTGGAGCGGCATGTGAACCCAAAATGCAGAGAGCAGGAGGCATCATGGACAGAAGACTAGAAGTTTATTAAAAAAAAACCTGCACTCAGGTCAGGCAAGTAAATCAAAATACAATCAAACAGCCAGAACAGGCCAATAAGAACAACACTACTAGAACAAGGACTATTCGGAACCAGGTAACTAGAACAAAGACAAGAACAAGGATCCAACAACCAGCAACAGAAATCAAACTTTAATAAAGGAAATTGATCAGGAAGTGTGGCACAGGTGTGTGGGGCGACACAAAAAACAGGGAGCTGATTGGTTGGGGGAAAACACCAGGAGCAGGGCATGACTGACGAGGGTGATGCAGGGCAGGTGTGGAGGAAAACAAAAAAAACTAACCCCCAAAATGAGTCCATGACATCATTAAGGTCAAATCAGATCTGGTCAAATAAGCTCAGCTGTACTTTCAGCATGCTAACATGAAAAAAGTGAACATGGTAAACGTTATACCTGATAGACATCAGTATCACACTGTACAGGCGCACAGATCTGCTAGTGTGGTTAAAGACTTGCTTTTATATATGTTATGAAGATACACAATTATTAGTTTTTTACAAACTAAAAGAGAGAAACTATGACAGGAAATACAGTGTCTGAAATACAGTGCTTGAAAATGCCAGCTGCATTGAGCAATTTGCATTTTGACCTCCCATTATGCAATCCAGTGTGTGCTTTAGACAACTTGACGTCTGACATCACGTATCTAAAATGATCTCGCATATTGATTAAGTGACTGTTTGACAGATCATCAACCCAATCCGACAATCCTTGTAACATTATTATATACCAGAACATCATATGAAAATAAATCAGGTTCTTTCTATCTAAAAAATAAAATGCATTTTCTCACAAATACTTTGGTAAGAGCATTGTTGTGTCCTTGGTCTTGGAACAGAGACATTTTGCCTGCAGAAAAGCAACCACCTATCACTTCCCTACCACCCCCAGCTTTTTCTCCTCCCCTCCCTCCCCCCACGTAGAAACCCAGAGAGAATCTGGGTGATGTGTCAGGCCAATGTACTGCCTGCAAACAAAAGCCGCCCTGTCCACCCCAGACCCAGATGTTCCTTATTGATCCCCCTGTGGATTTGGCTGAATGTAACCGCTCCAAAATGTTTCTCTCTCTCTCTACTCTGTGTGAGTGTGTGTGTGTGTGTGTGTGTGTGTGTGTGTGCATGTGTGTGTGTCTGTCTTACACGCTCATTTGTGCATATGCATATGTGTTGCTTTGTGCTTATGTGTATGATCATGAATGTCCAGTCTGGATGTGCTGCTTCCTCTGTGAAAGTTATACTGCAACAACCACTACTTTGGGTCTACTACCCCCCCCCCGGTTCTCTTTCTCTTCCTGCCTCTCTCTCTCTCTCCCTCCTGTCCATGATCCCGTCCTCGACTGCCCCTCTTGGCTGTTTCTGGTTAATAATGTAGCATGCTTCACTGTCACTGATGTTGCATTGGGTTGCTGTGGCACCACAGAGAGGCTGTCTACCTTTCTGGGAGACGCTGCAACTGGTTGCCAAGGAGTTGGTTACAGGGTGGGAGGCGAGGGAGGAGAGGAGGTGTAAAGTAGAGGTCTGGCAGAGAGAGAGCAAGAGAAAATGGCAAAGACAAAGAGAGTGAGAGGAAACAGACCAGGAGTGAGAGCAAGAGAAAGAGTAAAAGAGAGAAAGCACATGAACTGGGAGGGGAAAAAAAGCCAGACTGAGTAAGACAAGCCAGTTCTGTCCCTGCACATACTCAACCATTGCTCATCACACTGTTCACCATTCAAAATCATGTTCATAATCATAAAAACAACACAGGTGGAATACGTATGATGGCAGATTTAGCATGAGAGACAATCACAGGAATATGATGGTGTCTGTCTTGTGTCTTTTGGTGTGGAGTTGTCAGGCTTGTTATGCGGATTATACAGACAATATCAAAAACCAGGTAGAATGCTGCTTGAATTCCCGAAACAAATGTTCAGATTTACATTTGAACTATTTGCAAATAAGAAGAAATACAAATACAGTGATAAAATGTGTCGTGTGTAGAGTCAATCACATTGCATATTTATCACAAGCGTGGACATGGTTCCTTAACGTTTGAGGCGCTTGTTTCAGCGTTTCAGTTAAAGGTTTTTTGCCTACAACCACCAGGTTTACGGCCATGTACACATATATTCACATATACAAATACTGCTTGATATGTATGTAAAAAAAAAAAAAACTGACTCTGACGCCTTCAAGCCCAAGCACAATATTTTGCGGTAGTTAATCTGATTCAGATGC
The DNA here is from genome assembly GCA_036937835.1 of Pampus argenteus. NCBI lineage: Eukaryota > Metazoa > Chordata > Actinopteri > Scombriformes > Stromateidae > Pampus > Pampus argenteus. Next base: position 15,162,396 of record CM072872.1, on the reverse strand, counting down.
AAGGGTAACACAGGCAGAGTTGTCTCAGAGATGTCTCTTTTTTACCAGCAAGCTGCTCCTACATCAATGAGATTGTCTTTATCTGCCTGCTTGCAGCTTGGGCTCAGATTCTGCCCTCTATATACGGGCGCTGGGTCGTGGGAGGTATGTGGGCGAAGGTGTGTGGCATCCGGCCTAATGCACAGCCTGGAGAGAAATACTAACACTTCATATTCACTGTGACTTCACCACCGCCACAGTTGAGGCTCTCACATTTGGATAGAGATTTTCAGTGAATGAGTCACAGGTTTGAAAGATATTGCACGGGACATGGTCTTCTAATTTAGCTGCTGTGTGGAATAAAAAAAAAAAAAAAAAGAGTTCAATGATTGCAGGCATCCTTGTTGCGTTGTCAGCCACACAAGAGAACGGTGCGCTGGGTGTCATCAATCTTCGTATGAAAATGTTTTTTTTTTTTTTAAAAAAGCCTGGCCACAAAGTGCTCCTCCTCAGACCCCAGGACTGCCTTGTGTTTGACTCAGGATATTCCCCGCTGTACCACATTCCACTGCTGTTCCGTTATTCTGGACCGGGTCCCTGCCTCTTCCTGCCAAAGCGCTCCCATAAACACACATCCAACCCTGAAGTCTTCACTCTGCTGGGGGCATTCCAGAAGTGTTGGTTTTTCTGAGCCTTTCTTCACATTTACACATATTGTACAGTGTATGCAGACACACTGTGCTGTTACCCTTGCCCTTAAAAATATAAGGAAAAAAATCTCACTTGTGGTTTTGAGACTATAACCATGCAATAAGACTCTTTTATAAAAGGTATATATATATACGCTTTTCTTCTACGTAATATGCATCGGTATTACCTAATGCTATCACAGCTTAATATGCACTATTCTGCTCTGGGACACATGTATCACTATCAATGAGTACATGTTGTTATTAGTGTCAAAGATATGAAACGGATCCAAAAAAAAAAAAGACTGCTAACATCATTCAGCTGCTTCTCCTCTCGCTTGACTCAGTTCAACTTCAGTGTACAGAACTTTTATTGAGAACATTTGTAAGACATCTTTTTGTTTTTTTTATCATTACATGGATATTAAGCTGAAACCTTTCTTCACTTCATAGGACTGCCTCGTGTTTCTTGGTGGCTGTTTTACACTGTCAACTCCCATTACCTGATGAGGTAATAGGAGGTGCCCCAGCACTTGTTGCTTGGCTCTGTCAGTAGTGCACATTTGAGACACTTGCTGTCTCTGTCATGGACTCATTTCGGGGTTTTGTTTTTTTGTCTTCCTCCACACCTGCCCTGCATCACCCTCATCAGGCCTGCCCTGCTCCTGGTGTTTTCATCCAACCAATCAGCTCCCTGTTTTTTGTGTTGCCACACTCACCTGTGCCACATTTCCAGATCAGTTTCCTGTATTTAAGTCTGACTTCTCTAGTGCTGGTGGTTGGGTCATTGTTGTTCTAGTCGTCCTGTGCTGGCTGCTTGAGTCTCTTTTGAGTTACTTGCACCCCTGAGTCCAGTGGGTTTTGGGGTTTTTTTTCAGTAAACTTCTACTCTTCAGTCCTTGACGCCTCCTGCTCTCTGCATTTTAGGCCCACACACTGCTCCTGCTAGACAGTCTCTTATCAGTCCAGGCAACAGGAATCTTGTAAACATTCATTTATACTTTTTAAAGTTAGGAAATAGTACATTAATTCTGGCAAATTTCACCTATGCAAATATTTTAACCCATACAACTTTTTAGCATTTCCTCCTTCAAATCTGTACAGGACAAGGTGTGTGTGCGTGTATGGTGGTCGGCGTGTGTGTTCAGACAAACTCTTGAGGTGTTCCTGAGTGAACTCGCATCAATTATTCAGTTCGATCACCTAGCCTCCATGCTGTCTCCATCTTAGCCTTCCTTCGTCCTGTAGGACCTGCTGCATGCAGGGAGGGGAGGGAGGGGGGGTAGCCCTGTAGATAGACCTGACTGCAGCCGGAAGACGGCTGGAAGAGGAGTATTCATTAGAGCTGCCCCAAGAGCACAGGCATAGGAGAGGATAACAAGACCCTAGGGTGGCTAGTGTGGGCCCTCACTCCTCAAAAACCATAAATGTATTCCCCTTCATCCAGACAAATCCAGTCTACTGTGTCAGCAAAAAAATACACACACACACACACACTCCTCTACTGGAGCACTTTTTGTTTTAGCTTATACTTTTTTGTTCACAACTTGAAATATAGAATATGATTTTTTATTTTTTTTATTACTTTTGGCCTAAAGTCTGAGAGATGATATAATAACATTTGATTTTAACACATTTAAAGAGCCACCAACACCAGCTAAGAATCTCGTTTTTGGTGACCTCCAGTGGTTTAACTTCTCTCCTCCCTGCAGTGATGTAGAAGTGTACACCGGGGTTTGTCAGTACATTGTGATGTCACTGTTAGGCACGTTACAAGTGCAACAAGAACACTTCTGACCACACCCAACCACATCATCAGCAGAAAGAAAAAACTGAATGAATGTTCAAGGTTTTAACCCCGTCTCGAAAACCTACTCCCTGGTTAATAAACACATTTTCTGTGCATTCGCTTTCATTTGTGCTTCAAATCCAGTGTGTCAGCATAAACGATAGATATGATCGGTGTAGCTTTTAGTTCAATTGCAACACCACATGACAAGGCAACCAAAAAATTGTTTTGTGAAAAAGAAATACAGCAGGCAATATACTCAACACACTTGAAAGATGTCAAGTCTTTAATGGGTTTTTTATTTAGCTGTTGACTGGTGGCTGTCCAATAACTCTCACCTCCATGTATCAAGCAGAGGTGCAGAGAAGCATTTAAAAGAGCCATAACTAACTAAATGACTCCTGAGGGAGGCTGCTCTGACTGACGTATGTGTCTCTGGGGTCTCGGAGCTCTAACTGCGCAGAGCTGTTGTTCTCCCTTGTCTGCCTGCCTGGCCCCATACCACAGCTTTCCAAAAAAGACCCCCAAGCGATGCTGTATTCAGCCAGGCTGAGCAGTAAGCTGAAATTAAAGCTGTTTCACTGCGGTTAGTTAAATAGTTGGACAGTGAGAGCATGGGGTGGCCCTGAGTCAAGGCTAAGGCTGTCTGGGCTAGAGAGTGGAAATCTGAAAAAAAAAAAAAAGGAGGGGAACATGCAAAAAGAAAGGATTAGAGAAAACTCACAAAAAGTGACCTGGTTAGAAGGTTTCAGAAAGTTAAGACATGGATGTGGCTGTATTCTGTAGTACTGGAAGTCCTATGAAGTGTACTGTCACCGCTCCTTAGCTCGCTGTAATAGTAGCGCAGTGGGAAGGAATGCATTACATAAGATGATAAGATATTCACTGAACAGGACATACACAGAGGCAGTTTTGGCATGTTCAGTGGTCATCTAAAGCTGAACAGGGAAGAACGACTGTTAAACATGAACAAATATCTTTCAGAGGAAATATTCTGCAGCTGCAATATAAAAACACATCAGTGACAATCAGCCAAATATGTCATATTGATTAAGCAATTATTTTTTTCCCCTAATAGCTTTATAATTAGGTGGTAGTAATACAACTGAAAATGCTGATCTGGTGGTTATACTTCAGCAATAGAGTTGGAAGTGTTTATTAAATTATATGAATGTTTGTCTAAGGAGCGAAAGGTGGATCTACATGGTCCTTTTACCCCCCATGACTTGCTCGGGTTGACCACAAGTCCGGCCCACATTCTTCTGCCTCTGGTCACAGCGTTTCGAGGAGATCTGTTTGCGTTTCAGGCCTGGGCTCAATGCAGAATGGATCAAACCGCACTGATCTTGTCAGCAGCAAGTTTTCCTGAGAGATGATTTCATTCCAGGCCCCTGGTCTCTCATCCAGAACACACGCACCGAAAGTATCATGCATGATCATAATCATAATATTGCCTTTGCTTTTGTTTTCTATTTTTATGCATGTTGGATGCTGCGCAAGACAAACATTTTCCCTAATGTTTCCAGGCTACAGTGAATTGGGCATACATAATGACTGGAATGGAGGAGAGTAAATTCCTATGCCAAGTTCCTTTAAATCCACAGGGGTTCATGCAGCATATGGATCGGTCTTCCAAGAGGAACAGGAGCCAAGACATCTGTGTGACTATCAGGGACTGATCCCTTCTACCAGAACACTGGGAATAGGAAAACCAGGATTATCTGGTCACATTGCATATCACAGGCGTATATTCTCTGCACAACAAGCCCTGCCTCTCTGCTATCCATGAAGTGTTCTGTGTCAAAATTCATAATGCAATTTGAATAATACATCCCAATTAGCATGTGCTGTTAGATGCGCGCACATATTTTGCGAGGTGGAACTCTTTTGTGGACAAGCATTTATAATCTTATCTGAAATTCTGTAACAAAGTGCAGCAAAGGAAATACTGAGGGAGTATGTGTGTGTGTGTGTCTCTCCCTACACTAATCTACTCTGTGTGGAGGTTTTCATTATCCACCATCCACTGTATTCCTGTTCAGCGGGGTCTCTGTGCCCAGTTAAGAGTCCCACTAGCCTGAGGGTAAAAGGATGGTGATGGGGATGACAGGAGAGCATGGCTTAACTATTTCACTGCATTAAGGTTTACACTTGCAATAATGCTGTAAAAGTAGAAGATTATTTCATCATCTAATGATTATGATATTCACCATGCTTGTAATTTGACTTTGTAGGCTGAGTAAATAACTGATATATATATATATATATATATATGTGTGTGTATTTATTTTATTTTTTTGCCGTGATGCATGGCTTTAAACTATGACATCAAGCAAGTACCGTGCTATAGATATGTCAGTAGATATATGTCAGTGGATGTGTAGGATTCATTGATATGCAGATTCTCCACTTTTTTTTGAATTTTTTTTTTTGTATGTAGAATATCTACTGTATAGTGTAAAGTACGTTTGCACATGAGATAAGTCTCTGTTTGCACAAGCAAGAGTGTACAGGAATGGAAGCTTGTATTCTCACACATATGACCTCCTGTGTCCTAAAATGTTGCCTCCACCCAACCACACCCCCCTGGTACACACACACACACACACACACACACCATACACACAAACACACACGTATTCCACCCTAGACAGACCAGGTTGCCAGAGCTACACAAACTCCCACCCATTAGCGGCAGGATTCCAGGATAACCATGGCAACCAGTCTCTCACCCCCGGGGAGACGAGCAGTAGAACTGAAAGGCTCCATTCAATTTCCACATCCCAGTACAGCACACACAAAAGGACACACATGCATACTTTTCACACACTAACACGCACTCACTGACAAGCACACACGCGTAGTCACACACACACACACACACAGACATGGACACGTCCAACACAACCCACTTGCTCTAACAGCCTCGCAGTCACTCCAGCCTTCCCTGCCTGCCTCCACTGGGGTGAGTGGGAGCTTGTTAGAGAGGCCGCACACACTACATCCTCTCACCCACGATCCTCGACTGCACATACACAGAGCACCAGCGAAACATTAATTACACCTCACTCATTGTGATTAGACACATTTTAAGAGGAAGTCGACAGACTCTTTATTTTATGCATAAAGATGATGTTTCACTACCCCTAGAGGCATCTTATTAACGACAAAGCGCTGTAGTAAGTCATATCATCTGACTGAAGAGTGCATTCACAGTGACTTTAAGCTGTGTTGGGCAGTAGTTAACTACATGTAGTTCAATTATAGTTTAACTACAATCAAATTTGAGTAGCTTGGCCATGGTTGTAATTTAATGACAATCATCTGCGATTTGATTAAAATCACCTGTTGTTTGCGACAAAGTTTGTAACAATATGAAATTCCAGACTCAGAACGTGAGGATTTTCCGTTATGCAGTTGACAGTCATTAAATATTTAGTTTGACAAGCTACATCGAGTAGTTAAGATTCAGTTGAACTACTTTTCACTGTAAATTAGATGGTCGTTTGGTTGGTTTCCCCAACACTGGAGTATATGACATGTGCATTTTGTCCACCACTGGTGTCATATTGCATTGCACATACAGGGAGGTGAGATGAGTGTCCTGGAGAGTAATTTTCAGCTCCACAACACATCATCAGTGCACAGATGTTACAGTAAAAGCAGTAGGTGCTTTAGGGGGGAAAGGGGGGGATGATATTCCCCTTGTTAGCAAAATGACCAAAATGCATCCCTGTTGTTAACCTGCCATCCTTCTTCTCCATCCCCTAGTAACAGAGAGAGTGCAGGAGCAGAGGCGTTATTTAGCTGAATATGTGTGTGTATATATATGTGTGTTGGTCTACCTTACTTGTTGATCCTTTATCTGACTGAGGTTTGCAAGTTAGAATCTATGGCCCTGACCACGGCTCTGAAATATCAGTAGCCTAACTGTGCTGTGTATTGATGAATCCATAGCGCTGTCTGTGGTGCTGAAGTAGCAGGCAGATTTTTAATTGTCTTTTTCTCTCAGTCCCACCCTTCGGTCAATTTCATCTAGGTCCTATAATATTCTCTAAACTATATTATAGCCTATATACTCTATAGAGTAGTGCCACCTTGATGATAGAAGTGACAAGTAGCAACATGTAGTCACGGAAAAGCGAGAGAATCATAGAGATACACTTCTGCCTTTTAGTATTCCTATAATATTCTTTTGATTATTCAGTAGCATCTATGATGCTGAAACTATAGAAATGTTTACTGTAGATGTTTTGATGTAACCTGGGAATGGAGCAAATAATGTGACTGACCGCACTGCACTCATCTGCTAAGGTGTTAAAATGCCCAATGTTCACATCCAGTAATATAATAGGCCTAGAAAAAATATGTATTTAGCCTAATAGCAGTTCTATTAAATCAAAATTATAATCACAATTATATTATATGAAGAATTGGGCTACATGATAATCCTGCAGTTCCAGGGTTAGAGTTATGGCTGTGCCATTAAAAATGAACAAATCACCTACTGAGTAAAAGTGTGAGAGAATTTATGTAACATACAGAAAGACGGGAGATAATAAGGGTGTAGTTATGATGACTGCTGAAACGCCCATCTTACTTGAGTGAGTGCAGCATGCTCCCCAAGCCTCCTCAGTCTCAAATAGCAGCATGTACTTGCTGGGTTTAACCAAGAGGACAGAGAAAAGGTTAATGATGCACAGTGGGAAATCAACCTCTAACTATCACAGATAGTATAACAGGAAATGGAATAGAGAGGTGGAGAAGGGAATGAAATAGAAATAGGCTTTGTGAAAAGAAGCAAATGAGGAGATCCTGTGAGAGAAATGAAGGAAGGTGATGAGGAGGTATGGGGAGAGAGAAAATCCATGACTGACAAACAGATCTCAGAAGTGCAGGATGTTGATTATCTTCCGTTCACATTAGGGCCCATACAGGCAATTTAGATGTGAGCATAGCTCGAATCAATTTGGAAATGATCTATTCAAGAAAATCTTGAGTGGCAAGCACACAGTACTCGGTCTTTTTGCCAACACAATATGGATTGTATTTGTTGTTTTGGTGGGAGATAGAGGGGAGGTGAAGATGTGCGAGGGTGCTGCGTCTTGCTTGGATGGATGGACAGGTGGGAGGACTGGCAGAAATGAGGTCAGCACATATTATAAAAGGGTGTGGTGTTGTTTTGGAAACAATGGAGGAGAGAGGGAGTGAGGGAGATGTGGAACAAGGGAGGGATGGAGGAAGAGTGGAGCCAGGCTGGCACTAATGACGGGTGCGCCCGGGGCCACACAAGTACAGCTGTCTCCCCTCCCAACTTCAGCAATGTCAGATCAGCATAATAAAACCCAGTGTGTTGGTCTGTGCTCACACCAACAGCTGGGTGGCTTGGCAAAAAAAAAAAGTGAACAAGGGAGAGTGGAATTGTGAATCACTGATCATCTCTGCCTCAAGCTTGTAAAGTTTCTTGAACAAACCCCATGTGATGCTCTGGGAGACTATATGGTTTAGAAAGGAGCTACTAGTTACGAACACTTAAACCACTGGTTGCGGCCTTAGCTTGTATAAATCACTTTGTTTCATCGAGTTTCCAGAGGCTGATGTCAGAGTGTGTCCAGAGTACACTGAGTCACACATATACAGGCTCTGGCCACCACCCCATCTTTGTGTGTGTGTGTGTGTGTGTGTGTGTGTGTGTGTGCCCTTGTGGCCTTGTGAAAAGGGTGTACACACTGCATGATGTAAAAAAACTAATTCTCCAATCTCACCTCACACCCAGTGAGTCCCTTATCGCTGATCTCACACACCCAAAGTCTTACAGGGCTTAACCCTAACAACACAAACAAAGTCAGTTAAAAGACTCTCTATACTGGATCGTTTTATTTGCACATGTATTAGATGGACCTACATGTAGGAGGATATCGTCCTGTCTGACTCACTCCTTGTCTGTCTGACCACCCCCTCCTGCCGGCCTGCCAGCACTCTCATTGTGTCTCTCACTGTTTCTTTCTCCTCCTCTCTCGCTTGTGTTTGTCTTAATCATTGCTGAGGTGATGTGATGTGGGCCAAGGCAGAGCCAGTGGAGAATATGTGATTACAACAGGCTCAAGACCGAACTTATCTGTTCTAATCATTTTAATCTCTTAGGACTTCAGTTACATTTGTTTTCGGATCTCGAGGTGGAAAATGACCCCAGTAGGATCCATCCTATGTGTGCACCAGCTCTGCCCAAGATGTCAAGCATGGAGCCTACAGGGAATAGGTGTATGTGTGTGTACATACATATATATTTGTGTGTGTGTGTGTATGTCTGAGGATACTGCATGTGTTTTTTCAGGCCTCCAGTGGCTCCACAGATGAATGAAGCACTGGATCAGGTCAGCCGGTGCAATATTCCCCAGCCTATCCTGCAGCTGGCCTGCTGTTGGGTAGCGTGTCTGCCAGACTGCCTGGGGGGGGGTTGAGAAGAGGAAGAGTGGCTCTCGTCAGGAAAAAGATGAAGATTTTTGACAGGCGTGTCATTAATCACAAGATTCTCCAGGCGGTGTTTGTGGATTTACCTGCTCACAATGAGAGGAACCAAAGCAATGAACTGGACTAGAATAGGAATAGTCTGTCTGTGTGTGTGTGTGTCTGTGTGTGTGTGTTTAGTTCTGTGTTTCTTCTGTGACTTCATTATCACCCTCTTCCCTATTCTTTCTGCCATTGTTAGCTCTGGCCTTGTACCATCAGCCCCCGTGGCAGATACATCCATGACAGGTATAAAAGCACTCGCAGGGAGCAAATCTGTCACCGCGCTAACTAAAACATGTCAGTGGTAGTGCTGTGTGTCTAGGCGCACTAGTGTGTGAGCCTGCACAGTGTGGATAGCTGATTGGAATCCAAGGCTGCTGTACTGAGGAGTTTATTTTATGGCTTTAGAGGAGGAAGAGACAAGGAGGAAGCTTTGAAAGAGCTGGAACAGCCGGCGTATCTGAAAAGTAGGGGGGTTTGGGGGGGGGGGGGAATCAAGGCACAGCTAAACTGTGAAATGCGGTGAAATGTGTCTGTGCGTGTCTGTGTGTTCCTGGCCTCACGGGAGCCAACTTCTCTCTCTGGACTAGACTGAGCCCACCTGAGTCTCTATCCCACCTCTCCAGCTGTTTCCCCTCGCCACCTCCAAGCCTTCCCCCCGCTTCCACAGTTATCTTCATCCATCCAAACCCTGAAACATAACGAACAACAAGCCTGGTGCCATTTTTAAAATGAGCCATTTTAGGGCTGCAGATTATTTCTGCAGTTGTATCATGGTTGTTTGTTTTTGTTTTGCCTGTGAACCGCATTATTGATTGGAATTGCAGATAACCATGCTGCTAATAAAAGTTGAGACGCTGCTACGTAGACATTCTGTGACCTGTAATACTTTGTACTGTGTACTATTGAAATGACTCCAGTTTTTAGACTGCAAGCGCAGCCGTATGAATTCCCATATAAGGCAGGAGGACCCTTTCTAACCTCCTCCTCCTCCTCCACTCTCATATTCCCCTTGACTCCGTCATTGCAACCAGCTCACACTGTCAACTCACTTTTCCCTTTCTGCTGGTTTAATGCCCTTAAGACATTATATATATATATATGCAAATATCTTATGGTGGGCTGCCTGACGACATCAGTCCTATGTAAAGTACAAGTCGTTATGTCGAGTTTGAGTCATTCCCTTTACTACCAGTCTGAACATCTACACTACTGCACTTCCTTCTGTATGCTCCCCGATACAGTAAATATTGTACCAACACTTCAGATCAAACCTTACAATTCCAATGGGAGAATGAGGAGAGCGGGGAAACAGAGTGGGAGGCAGAGATGGACTGAAGGATGAAGATAGTGAAAACTGAGAGATGGGGGAAAAAAAAAAAACACAAACAAAGCTGATAAGGCCCTCGGCAGAGGAAGTGTCATTCTCAGCCAAACCCCAGTGGACTCCCAGTGTCCCACTCTTCCCCCCTGCTGCAGGATGTGTTCTCGTGTGGGAATACACAAAGAATGTGGCCCCTTTTTGTTTAGCATGCGATAGGGCTCCTGGTTGGCGGTCATTTGTGTGTCTTATGTGTGACGAGTTCCAGGCTTGGCAGAGGCTGATCAGAACCACACTCATCAGTCCTTTCTGGGTATAAGACACTCCCAGCAAAATAATAACCGGTCTTATTGCTGCTATCTTTCAAAACCCCTCCTTGGCTGAAAAAAAAAAAAAAGAAAGGCGGGGCGTTCAATGGTGTTCTGGTAAGAGCAGGGAGCTCAATGCCAGCAAGAGCTCTAAGGAGCTTCCAAAGAGCTCTTACTGGATTGTCTGTGATTCACATCCACAGCCTACAGATTCACCAAAAGGCTATGGAGGCATCTGTATCAAAGCATTTCCATCGGATAGCAGTATAGCACACACACCACAGTATACAGTATACAACGGTAACATCTCGATGTCATTCACTACACTTTTGCACATTCAGGTGTGTACTTTCAGTTGAATGTTTTTCAGATAGTTTGCAAAGAGAAGACTTTCACATTGAGTTTTTTTTTTCTTTTTTCCCCATTGGAGACCTGTATATCTCTTTGCCCAAGGCGTTGACAAAACTACAACTCTTGAAAGACCTTTAAATAGATTCTGTCGAAGCCTATCTTGGCCTTTTTATGCAATAATACATCTACACACAGAGACCATTTCAGCTTGAGGCTATGTCCTACACTTGGAGTGCTAAATTATAGACCGGTAAAGGAATATGATTTCTTTATGAGGTCTTACCGGGCAAAAAAAGCCATTTCGACACGAATAGGCAGAAAGAAAAAAAAAAAAAAAAGGCAAGGTGAGGTTTATTGAAGAATTCATGACAGCATTTCTTTGCTCTGTGTAGCCCTCATGTTGACAGAAAAAGAAATATTAAATGTATTTCTTCAAAACACAGTGATACAAGAATTATTTAGTAGTCATCACTGACAGCACCCCATGTAAAATAAACACCGTCTGCTCACCACAAGGATGCGGTTCACATTAGATATTGACAAAAACGGTCTTACATCTCCAATCAATGGAGAATAAAGGCCATTTTAAAACATTTGGCACAAATGAATAAGATGATGATGAATGATATTTTTCTGTGTTTTACAGCAATATTTGGTAACCTTTTTTTTTTTTTTAAGTTATTGTCTTACAGTACAAACCTAGACGTAGTGACAGACAGGTTATTAAGTCGCACATTCTTCATTACTGTTTCATTCACTCATTTTTGAAAACCAATCACATCGGTTTGATTTCACAATCAACATTTGGTATAATGGTCAATTTTCTATGACGTACAAATACTGTAGATATATAACAAAACACAGGCAAAAAGAGGCAGGCGAGATTTGTAGGACTGTATCCTCCTTTGGTGACAGATTTAAAACTGAGTTGACATGTTTTACATGTCAAACTATCGGTGCAATTTTTTTAAATTTTTTTTTTATGACGTCATCTCCATTAGATCAAGACCATTTCACCCTGACGGGGAACATATCAGACTGGAAACTTTTATGCAAATTAGTTGCAACTTAGCAAAAGTAGGCAAGCGTGTTGGGTATACGCACATACACACAAAACATCTCGCTTTGCTAATCAAAGGATATGCCCGCTTGGACTAAAAAGTTTGAGAAAGCTTTACACTGAAAAAGAAATATAATGTGTCTGCAACCACAATCTGTCACCAAGGACGGGAAGACTGATAAACCCGGTGAGTGCTTTTATCGTGATGGACATCACCTTGGTCTTTAAGTGAGCGTGTTTTTCTTTTTTTTTTTAAAGTAAAAGTCCAGTCCTGTTTTCAGAACTGGAATTGGTGAGTCAGACATGGAGGTGGGATTTAAACTGAACTGAGAGAACTAGGGACAAAATGTATGCATGTGTGTATGTATGTATGTATACGTTCATGAAATATGGAGCCATATACAACCCTAGCTGCTTGTAGTCCCACATTCAGAAACCAAAAGAGGAGAAAATGCTACTTTTGTCAAACTTAAGCATTAGATCGGGTTAACAAAATAAAACAGAAGCATGTGATGTACATTCAGATCGCTGCTCCACTTTCATCTGTTTCCGGATGCCTAAAGTAGGTGTCTGAGCACTGTGCTAAAACGAGATGACACCGCGGTCAGTCACACAGGAAACTGAGAAGGCAGACGACCTTACATCCTGCCTGAGCTTTGGAAGAAACACTTCCTCCTCAAAAGCAGCAAAGCGCTAAAGATCTCTCACGACACGAAAGTAGCGCCGCTGCACAGAGAGAGACACGCAGTGAGATATTATACCTGTATGTCCCCTTAAATCAAAAAGGTGTAACAGAAGTCAAGACGGCTCTATTCTGAAAACACAGAATGATCCGTCGCAATGATCTTTGGATGGGAAATTACATTCACAAAAATGTTCAAATGAATAAAAAGAAATTACAAATGTGTGTAGCAATACAAATGATAATACGTGATTAGCCTGAGGCCGAGTTTCCATCACAGGCACAGTTCATCAACAATAAGTATCAACTCAAGGATTTTACACACTGGTAATGGCTATAAGTCGGACCCTGAGGTCCAAAGGATCGTTTGCCGACTGGCATCTTATGTTCACTGGTATCGTGGCGCTACTGAGAAAGGTTGTAAATACATCAAGGCAGTGTTCAAAAAGATTTGAAGTGACAGACACATTTTGCTTGTGTCACTTTAAAAAAAAAAAATCCCCTGTGATTACCAAAAGAGCTGAAAAAGGAAGGATGTTGTGCATCTTGATCTCACCTCCATACTGGCAGTGAAACGGATGAGACAAAGCAGTGGCTTTGATGCATTGATGGAACAGTCTGATGCTAATATAACTGAAACCATCCTCCCACCACATCACCCGCTGACAAACATCACATAGATATTTCCCATACAGTCTACAAGTCCAGACATCACACATTTACAAAAAAACCCTGACACTCTTGTGCAGCGCGACAACAATAGCAGCCTCTCACTAAAAGCAGACCACATTTGTTCACTTCAGTCTCTGCCTGTGCGTCTGCCCAGAGCAGCCAGGCCCCTTTGGTTACCATCAGGGCTTCTTGGCTGCAGTTTTGGCTTTCCCATTGGGTCCTGTTTTGATCTGGGTCATCTCCACATCTGTCAGGGCATCAGGGGGAAGGCACGAGCGCATGCGTTCGATGGTCTTCTGGTAAGCTGCCCTCTCCTGCTCCAGAGAGCGAATCATGTGCTTCATTTTGCTCTCCCGAGAAAGGAAGTTCTCCACGCTTGTCTCCAGCGTCTGAATCTTTTGCCGTGCAGCCTTGAGGACACAGACATCTTACTTCAGTATAAACAGGGAATGGTACAAAGAGATGTTTTTGATGGCGGGCGAATGAAAAGCACTCAACTAGAAGCTTGTATGAGAAAAGTGCCTTATGTAAATCACCTGTTAACTGTCAAAAACAAGAGTCCTTTTAAATTTTATTCCACATCAAAGACGAGAGCAGCTCAGTACCTCTGCATTAATGTAAAGACCAACAGGTGAGACTTTACCAGTCTTGCTGTATATATATATTCACATAGTACTGAGCAAAATGAAAACAAATTAAGAGAACATAAAGCCGTCGCTCCCTTTTGTTTCTCTATCACTGCCATTGTTTTTTAAAGTTAAGCTTTAGTGCCATCTAGAGGTAGTTTGATGCATTACCAATGGCAACAATACAACAGAGCCAGTCTGTCAAAGGAGGGAACTAAAAAAAAACTGATGAATTACTTAAATATGTCACATGGCCCTTTTTTGTCTTGTTGGAAATCTAACTCTAAGTGTTACCCTTCTTTCTTTTACCTGAAGTTTTTCCAGCAGGTCCATGTTCTGTTTCTTCAACTGTGCATTTGTCTTCTCTAGTTTATCCAGCCGGTCAGAGTCATCAGGCAGCGGCCCGGCATCTAACATCTCATCCTGCAGGACATGGTACTCCACCTCGTACGCATGCAGCTGCTTGGAGATGTCCATTTCCATTACCTGGCAAACCACAGAATACATAGTGAGACTTGATATGCCATCAAATGACAATAACTTGTCATTTGATGGCGATAACTTGGGGGAGCCACAAACAGACACCACTAGAAATTTTTTGTGATTGTGTATTCTTTTATAGATTTTTATACTCTTTTCCAAATCTGCACCTTGGCAATGGTCTGCTCCATCTGTGTTTGATTGAGGGTGGGAAGTGTAGTTTTCAAATAGTCCACGATGCTCTCAAAGGTGTCACACTCCACTATCTCTCCCTCATGGCTGCTCAGCAAACAGAGGGCCACTTTAAAGATTACTTCAGTCCCCTGGACAAATACAAAGTCTGGCAAAAGAAAACACACACACACACACACACACACACACACACACACACAGCAATGAGAACAGAAACGCTTTACACATTTTACTTTTATGCTGTAGCGATTAGGAGAGATTATTCTAATGTCATCCTCTTATTAAAATAGCATTGTGCAGATAAGAATTATTGTTAAAAAAATATATACCAAAGATGCGAGACACAAAGCCGAGGGGGAACTGGGAGGCAAAGAGAGTGAGGAACCACGGGGCGGCGTAGAGGCTCGGGCAGATCTCGTATTCCTCAAAGTGATTGTACAACTCGCGGTGGTAGTCGTGCAACAGTCTGGAGAGCTGGTACATCTGAACCTGGGTATGTACAAGAGTACACACACAAACAGATATATATATATATACACACACTCACACACACACACAGGTCAAAACATGTTGATGTAAAAGAGACTGGTATACCTGGACTATTATTGTTGGCAAAGGATTCTTTACCCAAGCAAGCCAGTTCTACCACTGTTATCTTAGAGACTTGCTCAGACATGCATTAAATGAAAGCATTTGATGAGCTGTGCTAACTCTAAACGGCTCTAACAGTATATTACAGCTATCTGACAAGTTCAAATGCACAGCAGACAGAAAAGAAAAAGCAGAAGTTAGCTCGAGCTAAAATTGGACTGTTATCTGTTACAATTTCCTGACAGTTACAAAGGCAACGAGTAATACCTTTTTACCTCCTCGTACTGGAAGCGCTGCACAGAGAAAACAGCACAGACTCCTCCTGTCTTTGTAAATTTGTCAGAAAACAAGTGCAATATAGAGAGACCCGCTTGGCTATATTGTTACCTGCTGTAGATTAAACATTACCACACCTGCTGATACTTTAGCCACAGTGAGGTCAGCTGATATTTAACCGGAGCTAACAGAATGAGCATGCAGGTGTGGTTTGAATAAGAGGTGGAGACACTTGACTGTGTTTGCCATTGCTAATCGACAAACTCGCGCGAGGCCGTACTGAACATGAGCGTCCAGTGTGGTGACAGAACAGCCGACACAGCAGGTTAACATTTAAATGTAAAGCTACTATTTGTAGATTTTAATATATTTTAAATCATATATTAAAAAGAAGAAAGAGGCAAGCCCTATGAATAATGGGTTTAAAGGGTAGATGACTGTAAACCAATAAGTCATGTTTACATAGTTTTAATCACCAAAATGCATTGTGTGTATTCTACAAAAGGTCAGGAATTTGTCTCTCACAGTATCACATGTAAAGTGATATATCTAATATGATCTTTTTTTTATTCTTTTTTTTTTTTAAACTGAATGTTGGCACAACATGTAAACATATTTGATGTTGAGCCACAAATGGTTTTTTTTGTTTTTTTTGTTATACTTAAAAATGTGATAAAACGTTGTAAGGGGCTATTGACACGACCATGTACTGACCTGCAGAGAGACCATGTCAGGTCTGTACTGGCGTCTGATGCCGAGGTCATACATGAAGAACTTCAGCATGTCAAAGGCCTGTTCTTCACTCATGTGGAGCAGCAGCACGCCAGCGACGAAGCTGATACCCTGGCAGTAGCCGACCTGCATGCACAAATTAACAGCGCGCACATTGTTACGTGTGCAAATGCAAAAGGAAAAAACATGTCCGTCCCGTGTGCAGGTGAGAGGATTAAACGTACCTCTGTATCCAGCAGAGAGTAGGCTTTCAGGAGGTTGTAGAGGGAAAGCTGCCCAGTGCCCAGCTGGGCTGAGAAGTACTGGTGGGTGGGGAAGGTCCGGCCTGAGGAGGAGATTTACACCTAAATATTTACTATGTATGTTCAAAGTTTCAATATAACTAGAAAAAAAGGTGACGTTGATGAGCTCCTGTGTAGAGAAGGTGAGGTGATTTAAAGAAAATCAAACAAATTAGTTTGTTCTCCGTGACTTGAGTAACAGTGTGCCCACCTAGATCCACCAGAATAGCATGCTGCTGTGCGGTGAGCTGCTTCAGCAGATCATAGTAGGGGGTGTCTGGGGCGTGCTGACGGTGGGGCAGTCTGTGACACAAACGGTGCTGATGGGAAAGTAGCAACCAGACCTCCCCACGCCTGCTTTTGGGAACACCTACACACAAAGAGCAAGAAGAGTACATGAGCTTGTTCAAAAACCCCCACACACGCATGTACATCTACATGAAGAATCATAGATACTGACAAGAATGAACATGTATTCTCTACAGCTTTCTCTCACTGTCTTACACACACACACACACACACACACACACACACACACCTCTCTCTCACCTTGGCAGAGTGCACGGTACATCTCCTCCATGTCTTGTGGGACTGTCGTTCTGCCTGGGGCGGTCAGTTTTCTCTCCCACAATGCCTGTGCTTCTTTGGAGCACTGGCCCACTTCCTGGTAGTTCAGCTTCATCTTGCGAATGTGCAACTCATCTCGGCTCGCTGCCACACAAACGACAGAAAAAAAATATAAAAATGGATCAGAGAAACACATTTAATCTTAAAGCGTACTTTCTTTATATGGACATATCATAATATCATGTTTACATAGCACACCAGAATATCAGAGCTTGTTGTTTGTAAAACATAGCTGATTAAAAGCTGTCAGAATTTGAGAACATGTGTGTGTGTGTGTATTGTCCCTTATGCCTTTTTTGTCACCAGTTACCATGGAAAGCCTACCACGTACACACAAGCCACAATAACCACATCAACACCAACAGTCCGATATACTAAAGGCCTAAGGAGGTTAAATCAAAGAGGAAAGGGGTACACAGGAGAAAAGAAACACAAACACTGTGAAGTATGATCATCCCTGGACATGCAAACATAAAGAAGCTAAATTAGAAGGAATATAAGAACCATCACCCCGAATCATGCAAAACATCTTCATTTAGCCCAGGTGCTCCTTTTTTTTTTGTGTGTTGCTTACCTTCTATTGAAAATGGTTATTCACAGTTAGGTCCTCAGACCAGCATTGGCATCATAACGACAAACAAAGGGAAAGAGACGTGTTGGTGGTCTGGATAGAATCGCTACACATTGCAAGTGCATCACAAGGATCCCCCAGATGAAAAAAAAAAAAAGAAAATCCAGTAGTTTTCTAAACCATCTCTTTCTTTTGCCTGGAGGCTAGACATTAATGTTAAAAATGTCATGCTATATTTACTGTTTATTAAATGATTGCAGGGTTAGAGAGTGGTCTGTACTGTTATCATTTCCACTAATCATATAATTGAATGATGTCTCCTGTTAGGAGACACATGGTAGTGAGGGAGGAGAGGAAAGGATGCACCATACATAACCCTGGCCATTAGAGGGCGATATTTTCAAAACCATCCTGTTACTTTACTGAACTCTGAACTTGCATAGCTATTATTGATAGTTTAGTATTATTGATAGTTTTACATGAAACTGAGTGTGTGATTGTGAATATGCAACACCCAAAAACACTCTGCTCTAAATATAGCTGTGCTCCTGAATCTTAAACCAAGGCAGCAACAGAAACCACATCTTAAGGAGTCGCCAACTCTTTGGCCGCTAAGCCTGCACAAGCCGACAAAGCCTCAGCCAGGAACAAGACTATAAATGTTAGAGCGGGTAGTGAGGGTCAGGTGTGAACACAAAGTACCCCTCTTTAATATCTTCAACAGCAGGTGATTCTTAACAATAAGACACAGTGTGAGCAGCCACAGGACAACTCATAAATTATTACCGGTGTCTGCAGAGAAACAAATACATTTAATTCAAAAATCACTAAGTGATTTAGGTGCAACAAGAGTACGGACATTGTTCAGTTCACCTGGCCATTAGTTGCTACAACTCACCCTCCAGTCTCTGGTTCTCCTTTTCCATACGCAGCAGGAGGATCTGCTGGTGGATGGCAGTTTTCCAGAGGGACCGGTAGTCAGTGCCCGTCCTCTTGGGCCTCTCCCCAGACGGGTGGTCACCCGTCGAGGGCAGGAGATGCCCCAGTGCATCCAGACTTGCACGAGGAGAAAGAGGCAACAGCTCCCTGGCATCAGAGTGGTCTAAAACATTAATAGAAAGCACTTTTTAAACTTTTAAAATTATAGCTGTATTTATCACAACTTTTCATGTTAACAAACATTATGACCTTATGACTGAAGTATTTAGTGTATAACTGAAATTTCTAAATAATAATTAAGTGTTCCCACCGCCTTATGCTCATTTTCTATGCACGTGTGGATTAGTCAGATCTTATTCATTGTGCATCATGTTGTGGCTCACATGAACTGCCAGAGAGATTGTGTTACCAGACCTTGGTGCTGCATGGATGCAGAAGGTTTGTTCATGGGCGAAGCAACCCTCAGGAAGATCTTCTGTCTCCAGGAGACCCTGCGTGGGGTCAAGGGGAGACCTCCACTCACAGAGTCATTGCTGCAGGCAGACAGGGTCCTCTTCCTGCCTTCCCCATTGCTGGAAGAGTACAGCAGCGTCAGAGACACTCGATAAATGAGTCGGGTGTCTTGTTACACTCTTTCAGCAGCCTTTCACACACACACACATCCTTCAGTATGTCCACACTTACACCAAACCTCTCCACACAGGAATAACAGAGGAAACTGTATACAAACTTCTCATCAACAGATTCTCTGAGTTGATGAAAAGTGATGAATATGAATTATAAACATACTAATGGAAAAAAAATAACTAGGACAGCCATTAAATATCCATGTTAATGAAGCAGAATGTAGTTTAGTTAGAAAGTGAGACAGCAACAGCCAGGAGACGTGAGTGTTTGTTCATTTTATAGATAATAAAAAAAAAGCTTTTGTGAATAGAGAAGAAAACATTGTTATAGAGCAGCTGGTGCAGCTGAAAAATTAATGTTCACCGCCTCGACCCACCAAAACCTGTATGTACAATATAACAAAGTTGTCAGGTGCTGAACCAAGTCCTAATTGAGTTTATATTTTTAATGTTGCAATTGCAACAAACACATTTCTATAAAACACTGAGGGTCTATGAAATGCACCCGCTATCTGTGGTAATATATTTGTACATTAATGTTAATGTCTGAAATGTTACAGTAGATCATGTTCTTGTTCATTGTTGTTATCTACGGTAACTTTATGTTATTCATGTATTTATATTATATTGGTACATTTTTAATTGTAGTTTATGAGCTCCAGTTAATATAGTCAGTAAATTCGTACAGAGAGTACAGTAGTTAATATGCTTGCTCAGCGCACTCCTGTCCACACACAGCTTTTTAACAGATTCTTCACTGAACATATTAGCTCTCATATTACAGTATGTTTATCATAAAGTGACAGAAAGACAGCGGGGTGAAGTTCTCTCACGCTGCAACAGATACTGCAAACCTGGCTGTGACATATTTATATTTAAATATGCAGCAGGTCATGGTTTTATCAACAAGTCATCTTTTAAACACACTCTTTTTTTCATCATCAGGGACAACATGTGCTGAAAAAGACGTTCTTGTTCCTCTTCCTGCTGCATTATCATTGCAGGTACATAAAAGGATTGGACTGCTGTCAGAAGAGGAAGAAAAACAACATCCTGGGGAAATGACATTTTACAACAGACTCGAACTCATCATGGAAATGTTAACCTTTACTTCCTGCCATCCACACACCTATGTCTTTATCAATGCAGCGCTGCCAGAGAGAGAGAGACTCTCAGGCACACTGTGGTATGTCTTGTTTACTTAATTACACTATAATAACAGATTAATTAGCGCATCTGAACATTAATAGCAACCTTTCGAAGCAAATACATGAGCATGATGCCTGCGGTAGTGATCCTAAAGCATCATGAAAGTGCACTCGCTAAAGTGTGCATGAATAAATACTATAAACCTAGGTTAAATATAGTTCTGCCATGCAAAAAAGCTTCACGCCCATCATGCAAACACGACGAGAAAGGGGTGTATCAGCATTCCCTTCCCCTACTTTCTGAGCGACACAGGAAGAAGGCGGATTCAGTTCCAGAGACAATTGAGAGGGGGGCGGGGGGGATAGCTGGAAACAGCAACTAATAAAAAGTTGCTGTGAATAGACAGGAAAAAAGCTGGGTGTTAAATGGTTTGGACAGCCAACATGTATACGGCCACTGCCAGCCCAGCAAAGAATAGTCCCTCCCACACTGTTCATCCCTGACTGTGTTTGGGTCTAAACAGGATTTTCACCTCTTGAGGCTCCCACTGTCTGCCAGGTAGCTCAGGGAGCCCAGTGAGCCCTGATAAAAGCTTTTCAGGAAAGTGGGGGCGGAGAAGGAGGAGGGGAGGCTGAAGGAGGACTCGCTCTCCGAAACACTGCGCTTTCTCGAGACAGCCACGGGACTTGGTGAGCCAAACATGAAATGCCCACAAATAAAAAAAAACAAAAACACGTTACACAAAAGAAAAGGCTGCCGGTCGGAGCAGAAAACACTGAGGAATTCATGAGAGACCAAAACAGTGACAGGAAACTTGTGATGCTATTGTTCCAGGATATTAGGGTTGGAGGTTGCAGAGATTTAGGGCTGATCAAAGTGCTGCAAATAGATTACATTGTCTGTGCGTATGTAAAAAGGTCAACTAAATATTTAGTGTAAAACCGTTCAAAGGAAAAGCAACAAGTTACTGTCTTAGCGATGTTAGCTTTAGCTGTATCTCAGCAAAACACAAAGGTTATCTCCTATAAACACTATTCACTCTGAACAAAGCATCCTCTACTGCAACTTTACTAAAAAAAAAACATATTGTGCATTGATCAGTCTTTGCACCCACGGATTCAGTTACCTGCTCTGCAGCAGTTCTGGGTTAACAGACTGCTGTCTGCGCAGAGGAGCCTGTTTCCCCTGGTTGGCAGGTTGACCCTCGAAGGAGATGCGTTTCTTCACAGGTGGATGGCTGAAGGTGTGGGCACGTCGACGGAACTGCAGGCCACCTTCCGGGTCCTCGTCAGTGAAAGCAGGAGGGGAACCGGGAGGGGAGTGACCAGGAGATTCCTCATCCTGCTGAGTAAGGGTAAGAATAAGATGTCAATGCATAACGCAAGTAATTCATTTTACAGTAATGTCCATTTTTTAAGCACGGTTGGATTTTTATGATGTATCTGATTATACAAGTGAGTGACAGGAGGCTAAAACAAGGAGATATTAGTGACTAATGACAAGCTGAACACATGACCCAAAAACAAAATCCTCTGTAGGCATGATTCAAGGTGTTATAAATGTCTTTAGAAGTCAAACCACACACAGTTCGTAACTCTATTCCAGAGATTATGTACAGCCTAAAGTCAAATAAAACACCAGCTCAGTTACTCAAGTTACAGGTGTGCACTCACCCAGCCAACGTAACCACAAAGCAGGACCCAGTCCAGGTTCAACTTTCCACTCAACACTCTTGGACTCAGTGCTGCTTTGTGCGTGTCTGTACAGTACAACTCCCTCATCCATTGTATTCTAATGGACAGTGTCCTGTGACTCACAGCATCACACACTATTGGCGGGCAGGACCTCATTGGTTGCACTCCACATGAAAACCCTCCAATCTCAACCCATCATGCTTTTAGAGACCTCCCTCGCCAAGTTCTAACATGACAGGGGAAATGCAGCGCAACCGCTCATCTCAAACAACTCAGCTGATGAATCCCCTGAACTGCTAAACCACATCGCACACATGTAAATTATGCTCAATATAAATGCCACCTAATTGGTTTGATTATGATTTGTACATTTTGGGAAATGCTGATAAGATAAAGTGGTTCAAATCAGGTACTTATGTGGTATGTTGTTTTTTTTTTCGCCCCTGGACAGGACTAAGAAGAGGAAGCCAGGACAGGCTTGGCTCAGCACAAGCACAAACTGGACATCCTGACTTGAATTTCCTGCCTTGCAGCATCCTGACACAATCCCCCAGATGACTACTTACTCACTTAAACACATGGCAAATAACATGCTTCTGACCATCAGAAATATAGCAAAAAAAGGAGCACAGGTGAGCAACACACACACGATATGATAACAGGACGGCGTCTTTATGATGCACATGATACTTGCTCATAGTGTAAAATTCACGACATGACTTGCTCTTCATAAGTATTTCACTGAGATTACGACTAATTCATTTAGTTTTTCATATCTGCAGCGGTCAGTGTTGTACAGAGTTGAAACAGATTATAAAAATCCTCACACATGCCACTAGGAAGTTCAGGTTTCCATTAATCTGACATGATACAAACGCAATACAACAGGCAACAGTTAAAGTCACATGATATCAAAAAACATCCTGAGGCGTGGGAGGGTCTACTTCACGTCTCTGTGTGTTTAATAACATAATGAGTTAACTCTATCACACACTCACTCTACATTCTGCATAGTAGTGATACAGCCAACGACCCCAAATGGTTCACTGACAGCTCTGTAAACATACTCCCTGTTTTACTGTACTGTACTGACTTACAGCGTCGTCATTTAACTATGTGGGAATAACGCATCATATAAGCGAACGACGGCTTATCACATGCCTTTAAAAGTCACCGGGTAAAAACTGAGAAATCCCAGAGGCGCCGGAGAGAAGCTCTGGGAATTCTCGTGTTCCCCCTCAAGGACACTTACTCTTTCGAAACCGCTAATGCTTCCCATGCTCCCCAAACGGCCCCGCATGCGGCTGGCGCCCTGGTGACAGAGGGGATTGCAAAATATGAAACAAGTTCTAGAAATGGAAAACATATTAAAAACATTCATTTAACAACACGAGCACTTGGTATTACAGTCAAAAGACAAGCAATAAAAATAAAAACAATAATAAATGGCAAGATAGTAAAGACAAATATACAAATATTTCTTGACTTAATAACAATACAATGTGATTGTCCAGGTAAGTCTCTGAGACAATAACGGATGGCAGCAGAGGTCTCAGATTGCCTGGATCCTTCTATCAAGGAATTATTCTGCTGCCTCACTGGCAGATATGGGTCAATCCAAATCCCCTGGATGACAATGACACTGAAACAGCAGCTGACACAAAAGGAGAGCAGAGAGAGAGACACATAAAGGTACACAGCACAATGGCTACAGTCTGTCTGCTGGGGAAAGATGCAAGATGGAGATAAAAGAGAAAAATCTAAAAAATTGTAAAGAAATAATAACAGGAAATTAAACTGCGAAATATAGTAGGGCAGGAAAGAAAATGCGTTGGGTGGGTGGGGGAAAAACTCTGTTCGGCTCACACGCACCCTTGCAATGATGTTCTCCAGAGAGCTGGTGAGGGAGGAGCGAGCTTTATTCTTGAGAATATCGAGTTTGAAGCGACTGCTGGTGGCTGCGCCGTCTCCTGCTGCTGAGCTGTTTGTAGGGTTCTGTCAGACAATAACAATGAACAAAACATGAGAAATCAATAGACACTAGATCAAATCTGACTGCAGTGACTCGTATTGTAGGTTTAAACTCTGTGCACCCATACAGTAGGAAACCACATGTCCAAGGCCGAGTCTACAGCGGATTGGGCCTTTAATAATACTCATATTGTTTTTGGGTGTCTTTCCATTTGAATGATTAATAGTTAACAAACAATCCCTCAAGCTAGATCATGCTTGAGTAATAATTCCCCACCCATTCATACTTTAAATGTTGTTGTTTTTTTCCCTCAAGCAATGTATGGAATGTAATAATGATTTAATTGACACATCAGATTTTGAACATTTAGACAGTATAAAGTTAGTTATGTTCCAGGAACATTATTCATCCTCACAGAAAGTTCTGAATTTAAAGCTGGGACATCAGCAGAGAGCTGAGCTTTTATTATTAGATAGCTCCCATAACAAGAAATTAAAATTCTTAAAACGCATTTGTTGTTACTATACATCATCTAGAACCTTTCCATCACTCAGAAAAGTGGCATCACCAAGACACAAAAATAAAAATCAATTATTTGGGAATTCAGGGACTCAAACTGTCTTGTTTTGGGAGTCGGCCATTCCTGTGACAAATTCACATTGACTTCCCCTAATCTGAAGGATTCACAAGAAAACGACACAGCATGTAGTCCAGAGAAATGAGTCCAGAGATGAGAAATTCATCTTCGCTGTATTCACCTGAGGGGCCTCTCCGATGTGGGAGTGAGACTTCTGTTTGGTTTCACACAGCTGTCTAAGATGGAGAATCACCAGCTCATTCTCTTCCTGGTCTGACCCCGGCTTCAGCCTCTGCAGATATGGACACGCAAATACTCAAAATACAAAGATAGAAAACCAAAATACCGTTTCTAGCAATCTGTCACCAAATACTGTTAATATGTCACTCCTTCATCCATGAGGGAAAAAAGCTTGCTTTACCTTACCTGAACTCGCTCGAAGATTTCGGCCTGCTCATTGTCAGTCAGCTGGGAGAGATATTTTTGGATGGCTAGCTTTGCTCTTGGTGGGTAGAGACCTGGAAACGGGGGGAATGCACTTTTATCTTGCTTTAACTCTAAGAAACAGCTAAAAACAACATCAATATATTCATGAGTCGAGCTAGAGAGGAGTACTAGATGTGTGTCTGATGTGTGGCGTACCTTCAATCCGCTCGCAGAGCTTGTGCAGGTCATGCATGGGACATGCTTCACACAGCTGGATCTGGGTCTTGTTGCTTTGTAAGTCTGCTGCTGTAGTGAAGGCCTGCTTCAGGGTCAGCATCACCTCATCCACCTGACACATAAAATCAAGTATGGGCCCAGGACAGGCAAGTGCGCACACGCACACGCAGACAACACAGAGAGATTTTAAATACATATTAGGTTAGGGGCAAAAGATGAAATAACTTTGTCTTCTGTGTGACTCACCAGGGACTCGCTGGCACACTGGAAAACGTAGCACACATACTGACTGGGACCAGACTCTGATGGGTCCCGACAGATGAATCCGAAATGATCGGTCTGCTTGATACCCTGAATCCAGACAAAGGAAGCCAATAATACACCGCAGCAAGTACAGGCAATACTTTACAAGCAGTACAAACAATAAAACTACAACTGTAGAACAACACACCATAATGGCCCTTGACATTCTCCAATTCCATTTTTTCTTTCGATTAGTAAAACGGCCTCTGTGCTCACACTGGGTAATGTATTATCTTTATGGTTGATGTCTGCTTAAAGAAACGGGATTGCATTTAGTGGGAACACATTTCTCCATTACTGGTGAAGATGGAATTTGACATTGAATTACGGATAGAACATAAAAAGCCTGCTGTACTATAACGATGGGCACTAATGCATTGGATATCTATAAAAAAAATAAGTGCATAAAATCAATCTGGGCTTATTCTCTGGCTAGACCTGCAGCTGAGACATCACAGAGGGACTATTGGTAAAAAAAAAATACAGAAAGTAAAAATAAACCAACCTGACAGCAAGATGAGATATCTTTGAAGTTCTTCTCCAGCACCACTGTTTTACTGTCTGGACTTATGAGGTTTACTTCAAAACGCCCAACCTGTGAAACACACACAAGTGTTTGGCCAAACAGATTCATGCAAGAACATATGCATATATATCTATCTATATATATCTATAGATCAATAGATCGATATATGGATATCACTTAAGACAAAGAAGATCTCCCCTGTGTAGTATCTCATAATAGGACTTTGACTATTCTGACGCCTGTTCATTGAGAAAGACAAACACGCCAGCACACGCTCAAAACCAAGGTCAACGAGTCTGCACAAACGATTTTTCCCATAATTGACTGCTATGTTGAGGATCATATTGAATGGTGTGCTCTACTTGTTAAAATTAGCACCATGAGGAAATGGGCATGCTGTGTGAGGAATGGCAGCTGCGCAGACTGTATGCTTTTCATAAAGCATGTAGTCCTTTATGTTTTTTCACAGGAGCAGCGCCGCAGTCACACAATTCCAGGAGTTATAGCCTCTTTAACTGAAGCAGTAACACAGGGCTGAGTTAGTCTAGTGCATTATAACTGCCATCCGAGGGCACATAAAAATGATTTGCGGCAGGGGAGAACCTCAGACGCTGGACTAAATGTAGAGAGGGTGTCAGTGACAAACAACGCTGAAACAAGCCAGCGAGCATTTGATTTTAGTTTTGATTTTAGTTGTTCGAACCAAATTGTGATTTTAGTAGTGAGTGATTTAGTAGTGTATAACATATCACTAGAACTGCACACTGTATGCTCTACTGTCATATAGTATGTCATACCATAATCACACACAGCATTCAAATACAACTGGTCCCTTTTTGTCCTGGAAAAGCACTTAAGTGCATACTACACCGCAGGTTATAATGAGAAAACACTGCTGATATGATAAAGCTCCTCAGTGCTGTACCAACGGACTGAGTGCAGACTGTCAGCTGGACTCCTAGATAAGAGACCTCTGAGCCACTCCACTCATTCTACAACCAAGACAGCTGCAGAAGTACCACAAACTTACTTTTATGGGAAAGTGGACCTGCACTTTTTTTTTTTTTTAAATTCCATTTCCTCTACCTGGAAAAGCATGGTACGGTTCTTGTCTGCATCAGATGGCTGAACATGGTTTGGTGCGCTGGAGTGTCTGCGGCGCATGGGAGCTATGACGACACCTTCCCCCGGCTTCCTCTGCAGACTCCCTGCCAGGCTGCTGCAGCGCGTACGAAACTCCTGCGGCTCCTCAAACCCAGAATCCTCCAGGATGCACTCGGGGAATGTTCCTCTCAGGCTGCTCTGACTGGCACTGTTGGAGATGCCTTTACCTGCAGCAAATGCGTCAAAATCACCCTTGATTGTTTATTTATGTTAATGTGACTGGTATTTCTTGAATTATATTTTGTTTGTTTTGTTTTACAACGTGGGTCCTACTTTCATACTTTTAACAGTTATTCTTATTGGTGCATGCTTTCATTCTAATCCTCTATCTGCATCAGGCTCCTACCTCCACCTCCCGTCATGTCCTCCACTCCTGGGCCTTGCAGGGCTTCTATACTCTCATTCAGAACAGAGGAGAGTGGATCTCCTTCTCCCCCTATGGTGAACTCCACAGAGGCGTTCTCTGTGGACCCCCGCTGGCCGTTGAGCAGACGCAGGCGTTTGCGCTCGACCTCATGCTGACGAAATTTATCAATGCAGTCATCGATGAGGGTAGAGGGAGCCTTTTTGTGCCCGACTGTCACCTGGAATTTTTTTTTTTTTTTTTATTCAACAGCATTATTTTTTACAGGCCAAGTCAAACACAAACATGTCCTATCTGAGACACCTGAGCCAATGATTACTACCTTGCCACAATAAAGCACTTCAAACTTCTGGGCGTTATAGAAGGCCTCATCAGCTTCCTGTTTGGGCTTGGTGTCTTCCTTTAGGGCCGATTTAGACACTTGGCGAATGCTGCTGATTACTTCAGGGACCTAGAGGAAAGGAGAGTGGAAAAAAAGGGATATAACATTAAGAAAGGAAAAAACAAAACAAAGGAGAAAGGGAAGTGAACTGGCAACAAATGCTACAGGAGGTTTTCATTCTAGCTCACAATACAATACCATCAATAGCAAAAAAACCAAGTTAAATGCAATGATAATGCAAAAGTAAAAAAAATGCCTGAGTAAAGAGCGTTTGAAGAAATCAGAGGCTTGAAGGTCACTGAGCCCGTTTCTGTTCCACTGCGTTACGTGCACCTGTACCTCCTCCACCTGCAGGAGCAGCCGGTGCAGGGAATGTTTTGGTAACTTTGGTGTTCACGAAAGTAACCGAAAAGTACAAGTCAAGACATAAAATGGAAAATCTTGGGCAATACTTGGGAATGTAAAGCCGTTCCATCCCTCAGTCTTGAGACACTTCTGAACTCTGAGCACACTGAATGATTGCAGCGCAAGACTTTTGGCAGACACAACAAGACCGACAGCCTCAGAGTTCCAGTTCTCTAAAAAAAAAAAAAGCAAGCGCGTCTAGAACCAGAGCTAGCACCAAGGTCAGCCAAAAAGCTCGTTTAAGACAACAATGAATGCTAAAGCAAACAGTGACTCTGCACGCTGCACACATCCTATCATAGTTGCATACTGACTGTTGAGCAAATATATGTATAATGCAGAAAGAGGAAAGTTATGTAACAAAAAAAATGCATCAGTCTTACTTCAGAGGTGTGACTAGGACAAAAGGATAGAAATAGCTTTTTATCAAATCTACTATATCTACACTGCATGAGACACAGATCAGATACTAATGTCTGCAATGTTGCCTCCATGAACACATGAGCTATTTTAAAGCCTTGTTTTTCCATCATTTCCACGTGTCTGCCTTTTTCCGGTTGGTGACAGAGAGCTGTATTGAGACCAGGAAGAAGGCAGGTGGTGTGCTGTTGATACACACACACACACACACACACACACAGTCTTCAAAAAACTCTGGTCTATGAAAAAAAAAACCCAAAAACATTCAGCACGTAGGATTAAACTGGCCACCTTTGCATGAAAAAAATGCAGTTGTGCATTGGCAGAGCCGGTGTTGACAATAGGAGGTCGAGCTAATTTAAAGGCTTTACATTGGTTCTGTCTGCACCGCTTCGTCACTGAGGAATAAATGACAGCGTTGTCTTAACATCTGAAAGGAGCTACTGGATTATACATGAGTAATATGACACCACAGCACCATTTGATCTGATTAATTATTTCTAGTCAACCCAATACAGAGGCAGAGCCAGTAACTGTGCTCATTTCTTGGGTGGAGACAGACACACACACACACACACACACACACACACACACACATACGCTATTAGGGAACAGAGGGAAGCCATGTATTTTTCACTGAAAATCTATTCAAACACATCCATCCACTCCAGATGTTCTTCAAGTCGGCTTTCCCATCATAGTCCACGTTCTATCAGACAGTATCAGTGACACCGGTTATGATCCAAAGCCTGCCTACATAAACACCTGCAGCCGAGTGCAGCTTTAGAGCTTAGGAGGAAACAAGCAGGAGGATTGTCCCCTGTGTGAGCTGGTCCTGAGTCCTGAGCACTGTCATGTCAAACCTTCCTACAATAGGCCCTTATATCTGATCAAACAGTAGCTGGCACATAGTTCTGTTGCCGTTATCGGCACCATGAAGACAAACTACTGGGAAACTCGCTCACAGCGTCCGTGATTAGGCCTAATTAGACCCACAGGCTATCATTGTGTCAATATAAGAGTGAAGACACACTACGATATGGGGGATAATTCTCTATTTCAATCCATGCACGGCCGCATGTTTTTAAGATAGAAGTAATTAAATGGATGTTTTTTTGCAAAGTTACTCGAAATAAATTGAAGACAGCAAACTCGTAAAAAAAAGCAAGAGCGTATCAGAAAACGTCTTGTAAAATATAATTTAAAACTTTAAGCATAAACCTGAGAAAATGCTGCTGCTTTAACGCACATGTCTGCCTTTGTTCAGCTGGAGGAACAACTTTTCAAAAGGATTGGTCCCGAAGGCACCTTACTGCAGTCACGTGTCTGTAGCTGCACGTCACTACGGAGTCATGATACTGTCTCAGTGCTTTTCCATCTGCCTGAGGACAAAACTGGGCACTGAAGTTTAACAAAGTTCATGTCCCAACTCAAAACAAAAGAAAAAGAAAAAGAAAAGACAACTCATATCATCTTAACACGGAGCATAACTGAAAGTCATGCAGGACGGCATTGGAAGAAAGTGAATAGCTAGACAGGCTTTTACTTCTTTACAATTACAATACAATGTCACATGATGAGCAATTATATGACCAAAAAAATGAGTGAACACAGATTGTCATACGTGCACTGAGCAAATCAAACACTCGATCATGTCTCGTGGCAACCAGGTAAGAACATATGGTTTCAAGTTCTGCAAGTCATGTGATCATGTTAACAGATAGTGATTTGGTCAGCTCATCTGTCCTGCCTGACACACCAACGCCAGCCCAGGTGTGACTCCAAACACCCTTATCAACTCTTTTCAATAGCTGAGTCTTAAAAATGCTGTTTTGTGTTTAATAATAACACTGTGGGACATAACATGTGTTTTTAAATTAGACCTAAGAGAAATCTGGCAAGCAGACAATAAGAACTTTTTCATCCCCAGCTGGGATTTAGACATTTATAGCAGGTCACTCTTGGCTCGTGAGTGTGCCCTACATGTCAGTGAAAGTCAAACAGCACCCACTAGACGGCGGAGGGTCACCCAGTAACAGATTCCACTGGGGTCCAGTTCCAAGTCGGAGCAGAGGTGGAAACTACACAGGCCTGTTGTTTGTATTATGCAGGCTCTGATTGTCCGTCTACTGCCGGTTTGATAATGTCACAATGCACTTGAGTCATAGTGTTAAATTTGCTGCCCACTATCTTCAGGTTGTAAATAAGTGTCCAAGACTCCGAGCTGGCTGAAGATTTCTAATTAAAACTCCAAATGACGTTGGTTTAACTCATGTTTTCTATAAGGACTTAAGCTGTATTTCAAGTTAAGGAAGTCTAACTAGATTTTAGGTACCTAACCTTTCACATAAAGGAACACACACACACACACACACACACATTCCATGTTTATCTGTGTTAGCATTTCTTTGAATTAAACTCCCTCCCGCATATGTACACAATCTAAATGAGCTGCACGTGAGCAGACTAAGCGTCTTTTACTTCATAATGACAGACGCTGGAGGCCTCAGGTTTTAAACAATTTACTGTGTCATGTCTGCAGCTAAGAATAGCTTTGAAAACATGCATGCCCCCTATCCACAGACACACACACACACACACACACAAATAAAGCAACAGTTTATCATGTCATCTAACTCATTTGGAACCAAGAGAACATCTCTGTATGTCTGTATTATAAAAAAATAAATAAATCAGGAAATACCTGGTCAATAACCACATTATTAACACAGACTGCACCAGGATGTTGCACACAGCTTATGTGTACTAGGAGAATCAGCCATGCATTCCACATGGTCCACCTTGCACATGTTGCTAGCTGCCAAACCAGTTTCTGTTGCGTAATAACACTGAGTGAGGTATGTTCAAGCTGCTGCGAACATTTCCATGATCCCAGTAGAGAGGCCAGACACCTCGAATGTGCATCTGCCTCAAACTTGTTGACTTTCCTACTTTCAGTTTTTTGCTAGCAGATAAATACCATGCTTGGGCCTCGTGTATAATACAGAAATCGTGGTACAATGGTTGCATATTGGAGACTGATGCAAAACATGCAAGAAAATGTGTTTGTGAACAATAACTGTGAAGGTTTCCTGGTTCAAGAGGGACATGGTAACAACATGAAGAAGCATCAGCTTGGCTAAACCACATGATTCATGTATGAGCACAAAAAAAAAATACAGCTTAAGCACTTATTCCACCTCACACACACACACACACACACACACACCAGAGCCACTGGGGTGAGCTCTTGAGCACATTACACAGTACCCGAGACATACGGTATGACCAACACTGCTATGTCAGCTCAGACCAAAAAGCATGACAGCACGCTGACTTTCCAACACTGACTCCCACCTTCCTGAATTTTCGAGTGTTTACAACATTTTAGATTATTACTCAAGACTGGCATGCTGATCAGCATGTAAATGTGCTGACTCAATATTGTGCCTATATTGTCACATCACAAACACCAGAGATGTCTGATCCCCTAAAGAGGGAAGCACAGAGATGGATTAACTTTGCCAAAAATCCAGGGTGCTGTTTATCATCCCTACCGGCCAGTGGCCTAAATACATAATACCAAAACAAACATGTTTTGAACCATTCACGAATCTACTGTCTGTGTGTGTGTGTGTGTGTGTGTGATTAAATGAGATAGTTGTCACCTCAAGCCGATTTCAGTTGACAGCTGCAGGACATTTCTTTGTTTTGTGTGTATACCTAAAGCTACGCTAAGTTACTGTAAAACCTGACATCATAGATTTATAGTTAAAGGACACCTGTTTTTTTTAACTTAATAATATGAAAACATTATAGTGAAAGACTGGTATAGTTTCAACCGGTCAGGTTTTATTAAGTGCCTACACTGTAGCAATATCTCTGAAATAATACGAATGTTTTTGAGCAGATTACTCCGATGCCTACTTTGTGGCCTGCTGGTTGCATTTCCTCAGGCTACTGTAGGGTCATGTCAACACTGATGGAAAAAGTATTCAGATCCTTTACTCATCTAAAAGTATCAATACAGAAATATAACAATATTCAGTTATAATCATGCATGAGTAAGACTACATAATATTATCAGCTTGATGTAGTAACAGCAGTGTTTTGATCCCTCTGATTATATTATTATTATATATGATATCATTATATTATTAATACTGAAGCATCAGTGTTACTGTTATAACTGCTGGAGGTGGAGCTAGTGTCAACTAATTTATATACAGTTAGTTTAGTACAGTGGTTCTCAACCTATGGTTCGACCCCTACATAGGGTCACCAGATGAATCTAAGGGGTCGTGAAATGATTAATGGGAGAGAAAAGAAGAAAAAAAAAAACAAGCTTGGCAGTCTTACTTGATTGGGGTCACAGGCCTTGAAGACGTGACAGGACATCTCGGACTCAGGGTTGTCCGGCTGGCCGCGGAGGAGATAAGCAAAATAGGTGAGGTCGTTGCTGTTGTGGAGGAAGCGAGAGATCAGCTGTGCTTTGTGCTCGAATATGAACACGGAGCAGTTGTTGCTACTGGATGGGACGCATCGGATGAAAGGTGTGTTGAGGACCAGCTGAACTTCTCTCGGCTGCACCGCGGGGCCGCAGTCGCCCCTCTCGCTTCTCCTCCGGATCTCGGCCACCAGCCACGGCAGCATGGGCAGCGTGGTCCGCCTGTCCAGCGAGGACCAGCCGATGTAAGTCAGGGAAAACCTCTTGTCTGACTTCGGTGGACTGCTTTCCCTCATGTCCGGACACTCCATGTTGACAAGAAGACCACTTTGTCCACAAAAAAAGAGAAAAAAATAAAAAATAAAAAAAAGAAGATCAGCGATGCACCACTCCCTCCCTGCAACCAAGGCCAGGCGCAGTTGTTGCTACTTTGCAACACTTTCCATGTCAACAATCACAGTGGAAGTTCATACAGTAACGTATACTATATTAGTATACATGCACGACATGCACTCACGTCGATCAGCTCCGACAGCTAACAGTTAAACCTCTTAAAACTGTTTTCCTTTGTGTAAAATTCACTTATATGGTGAAGGATTTGTGGCTTGTTTCTCTGCTCTGTTTCGTGGGCAGTGAGTCAAACGCTAAAACAGTCCAGTACTGTCCTGTCCCGTCCCGACCAACGCTGCGGGCTAAAAACGTGGCTTTGGATGGATCCTGTGTAAACACAAAGTCGCCCAGATTTCCTTGACGCGCTTTAACGTTGCTCTTGAACGTGTTAACAGGACGGTGCATTAAAACAACCCCGTTATTATCTTCCGCGGTCGCATTTCCACTCTCGGCGATTTAAAGAGTACATGTATTGATGCTTGTTTGTCGCTGTTTTAGTGTAGTCTCACCCCCCACTGCTCTGATCTTTTCTTCCACAGCGTCTTGGAGGCGGAGCGGCGGGGACCTGCCCAACCATCCCATGTGCTGGAGGAGTGGGCCGGGCACACTGTGAAACGTGACGGGACGAGGCTCCACCTTTCCCACTGAGCAACTGGAAAGCTTCCTTCAAGACACTGTGGAAAGTGTTTCCAGCCTTTGGACATAATCATACCACGTACCTGCAAACTGCTTTTATTAGGTTGTACAGCAGTTTCTGTAAACCGACAGGAATCGTGAGGGCATGGCTTTTCCCAAATACTACACTGGCAACATAATGCATTATTATTATTAAATTAGGACTTCTTATAACATCAGCTGTATAAGCAGATTGTGCTGAATCATAGTTCTGGATGGTTCAGATCACATCTGATACTCTTTGTGCACTAGAGGAGTTCCCACATACCAGATGCCATAATTCCAAGAACTCCACCTCTCCCAAAAATAGTAACCATATACAACCTCGTCACTGAGGCAGGAGCCAATCACTGCAACTGCTGGCAATATGACCGGGGGTCCTGACATGTTTCTATTCTGCAGGATAGACCACCAAATAGACACACTCCAGGTCAAAGAGCCTCCTATATTTTGTTTTTACTTGTTCGAGTTTTCATATTGAATTATCACCGGGGCTGAAAAACAGAAATCAGGGAAATCTATAGTTGAAATAGGCAATCGTGCATAGTTAAAGCATGTCTCATTTAGCTGTGGACCCTCTGGACTCCTCTGTAGTGTTTAAGAGAACTTTAGAATATACAATTACACAGAAGGAAGGAAGTATTCTACATTTAAAAAGAGTAATTATATAGAAAAATGTGACATTAATTTACAGGATTCAATTGATTTGGTGTATTTTTGTATTAACTTCAACTTGTTCTTGTTTGGATCAAATAACTATGCAATGAAGGTTAATATTATTTATTTTATGCATTACAGTTACATGGTATCAAAGTAAATATGAACCAAAGTAAAAAGGCACAGGCATACTTACAAACATGTAGTATGCACATTACACAAACAGCACCGAGTCTTCATGATGTAGATTTCAACATGATGTCTACAGCACTTAATGCAGATATGACATGTTTCATATGTTTTTCTTAGCAAACAAAGTATATCAAAAGTAGACAAGAAATTTAGTCACTAACTGAATCAATGTTGTAAACAGGAAGGATGTTGTATGGTGGGCTAATCGCAATCTCTAACCAGCGATTAAAACACGGCAACACAAGCAAAGGCTGTGTTGTTTTATCTTTAGTAGCTAAAAGAACAAAGTTAAAGGCTGAAAGTCTTATAAGTAAACCATGTAGGAAGTTGTGATCAAAACAGAAGTGCAGAACCAGCAATTGACAGGTTGAGTTATTTGTTTCTACATTTTTAATACAGCCAGCAGACAAACACCTGAACAAGCTGTTCTTCCTTTGGCTCTGTGCAATAGTGAGAAATGCGTTAGGGGTGCTTGCAACCATCATACAGTCTCCATAACAGCTGCCATCTCCTTGACCTTCTTGTGAAAGTTCTGCAAAGACCAAAAAATAAATTAAAATCTCAAAAATCAAGCAAGTAATACATTCTGACTAATGCACCGAAACTACATTCACATAACAACACGTGCAGACCTGAAACTGTGGAATGGTCATCTCAAAAGACTTCTGACTGATCTGTCCAGAGGGCTCTGCAATCTTCAGCAGTAGAGACACATAAGGTGAGTTGAGAGACCGACAGGTGTCAGAGGTCACTGCCAGGCCAAGCTTCCACTGCATGTCCACTAACTAAACAGCAAAGCAACAATGTCAGTCTCATCAGTATAACTGGAGATACATACATTTTGTGTTGATACTAACAGAAAATGACATGTGAGGCTGTCATTATGTGGATGTACCTGGCCAATGCTAAGCATGTCCTGGGTCTCTTGCTGAGCATGGATTAATGCACCATGTTCACTCCACAACTTGTGCACCGCCTGAAGTGAAGCTTTGGGCCACTTGTTACTGCCTTCCTCCAGCCGCGACACGAGATCATCCCCAGAGAGGCTGTTCTTCCCAGCTGACCTGGTGATACAAACCTCTGCTATCATCACAGCTTTACAGTGCAACAATGTGCTTCTTTATGTATGATTTAGCCATTTGAGAGGCTAAATAAGGACATATGAAACAGTAAAAAAACAAAACACATTCAGAGACAAAAAAAAAATAGGATGAAAGATACCTGAATGTTAGCAAGAGAAATCTGATAATGTTCTGTTGTGCTTCATGGTCAAGTAAGACTCCAGCTCTCTGAAATCTCTGCCCAGAACAAAATAAAAACAAGTCACGAAAGAGGAACTCAATGGGTTACTACAAGTTAAAAGCATTTAAAGGAAAATGACTCACATCAGAAATTTCAGCTGAATCTAGTCCTCTGGTCTGCCCTTGAAGATAATTCAGAATTTGCTGACACTATGGAGATTATAAGATTAGTTATCAGAACTACAGTATTGCCTCCGTGGGGGGGTAACATCACTGCATCCTGTGCAGCCTGTGCAGAGAACAGCTGCTGAAGCAACCAACAATGAACGTATTTTATGTTACATCCTGTTGTTACAAGATAGTTCCCACAAAATCTTGATCATGCGGTAATCTGCAGCAGTGTGATTGCTGAAGATTTTTTTTTTATTTCACGCTGCGCCCATGACAAACAAATATCAGATTCAACATTAATCTTGACTTGTGTGTGTGTGTGTGTGTGTGTGTGTGTGTGTGTCTTTTGGATGTTTGCATGGTGATGAGACACATCTAGAGAAACATTATACTCACTGATTCAGCAAACAGTTCTGGAGAAAGCCTGCAGATGTTGTCCACAACTCTGTTGACACCTAAAATACAGATGTGATGCATTAATCACAGGGTCTGATACTATGGGAGTCATGGTAACATCACAGACGTCAAGCATCGAGTTCACATAAGTCCTAATCATTTTAAAATGTATTTTCAAAACTATTACAACTTTCAGTAAACATCAGTTTAATGCCATCAATTCAATCAAATATAACTCTGCAGAAATCATCATGTGATATGCAGCCAGCTTCATATGAGGTCCCGATTAGTCTGATAATTGATATTTCAATTTAAGACATGAGCAGCTATTCATGTGTCTGAAATAAATCCGATGTCACCGTCACTTGTTGTGATGTTGTTTTACATCAACCTGACATACATCACTTGTGTGTATAAACTCTGACAACTAAACACCGTCACAAAACAAAGTTAGCCATCACTGCTAATGTGTTGTCCCGGCTAGCTGCTGTGTCAAGCTAACGCTAACGACAAAGTTGCCGTATAAATAAACCGGAAAGTGAGCAATGTGCGGTGCTGTAAAGACTCAGACTTGTCCTTAGACAAGGTGTCCGTAGTCTAAGTATAGTCCATTTAAAAAAGGCACCGTGGTGCAAGTCAAAACCCTACCATGAGATTCCTCCGCTGCTGCTGCTGGCATCTTGCTCTTCGTCGGGATGCAGCGTTAATGGGTTTGGTGGCGAAAGCCAGTTAAGCTAAAGCAGAACAACAGCGCCCCCGACAGGCGGCGGTGCGTCAACACACTTTAAATCTGTATGTATACAAAGTAACACATTGGAAGATTAAATAAGAATGCAAACCAGGTCCAGATTATAATCCTGATACTGACATTCATAAAAGAAATGGTTAGTTTCTTCTGTATTGTCAGAAAAGGTACATAATCCTAAATGTTCTTCATTTGTACTGAGGCATTATTGACCTCTGTTCCTGACATTATAAACAGTTTATTGCTATTTTTGCTGTGGTCCTACCTGCTCAGTGTTATAAACCTCAAGAAAAATGTACTCCAATATGACAGAGGAAATCAGAGTATGATAATCCTAAATATTAACAAACTTCACGAGACAACTTAAATCCCCGTGATTGTATTTCTCTGAAACACGCCTATGAGCCTGGACTAGTCCACTGCTAGGTTGGTGGTGCCTGTATTGGATTAAAAAAAATACCTAATTTACAACGTCGCAACTATCTAGAGTGATAACATACTATTTTTAAATTATTAATATATATATATAACGTGCCTGTTAATAACATAAATATCTGTTTATGGTGTAATTAATGTTATAAAGAAGCTAACACCCCCTCGCATTAGCTAAAGGTCTAGCTCACTTTCCAGACGCGGAAGCGACTCGCAGCTGTCAAACAGATTTCGTGAAAATCACTTTCAGTTCCCGGTTGAAAGCAAACTTAACTAGCTGGCATTACTTCAACATGGACTGTCCACGCTGGCTGCCTCTGGAGTCCAACCCAGAAGTATGTATTGTTGGTATTTCCTCAAATATATATATATATTTTTTATCGAAGTCATTCATTCCTCAACATGTGAGTGCTAGCTAACACAGGTTAGCAGTGTGAAACAAAAGCTTGAGGCCGGCGTGGCTGCTTTTATCACATTGTTTTTATTGATTTGACTAATCTGTTTGTTTCTGTCTTCATATTTCAGGTCATGACGAAGGTGAGTATTTATACTGTGGTGCGTATAATACATTAATCAGCAAGGGGACGTGCAGAGGCCTAACCAGCAGCGATGCTACATCCATTGTGTTATTGAAGAAGAAAACTTAGGCTACGACAAGCAAACGGTTGATTAGAGGAATTAAAAAGAAACGAGGCAGTGAAACGTTTGATAAAACAACAGAAGACAGAGGTAGTAGTGTGCTGTATGTGTGTGTAAAGAAGTATGTAATACATGAAGCAAATTTCATGTTTTTTTTTACACATTTCATGCTGCTGGTAATAACTTTACCTCCTTCATCTGATTGATACTGTAGCCTCTATCTGCTGTCCATTTTAAACATTGTCAGCAGACTGGATGTTGTAACTGTCTCTGGTCTATAAACAAGGACAGTGTGTCTGTTGAATGTCACTATGAAGGAGACGATAATTACAGAATGATTTATTGTACAGGAGTTATGGAAAACAAAGAGCGTTGGATTGATATACTTCCAATTAATTAATTTCAACTATTTGCTAGCATCTTAACATGTGAAATGGGTGAGGAAGGACTCAGTTGCTTGTCATGTGCCAACAATTACACATTGTTACAATAGCTGTATGTGTTTGCATGCAAAAACATGTACTCTCCACTTTGGTGTAGTTTGTCAATTGTCTGGGTATGAAGCCTACCTGGCAATTTGGAGATGTGTATGGATTGGATCCAGAGCTTCTCAGCATGGTGCCGAGACCTGTGTGTGCAGTGCTTCTCCTCTTCCCTGTGACAGAGAAGGTATTTATTATTTATTAACTTCTTTGGTGCTAAATGTATTCATATATCCGTGCCACAATAAACAATATTGCTCTTTTTTTTATCCTACTTCTGTCCAGTATGAAGCATTTAAGCAGGAGGAGGAAGAGCGGTTCAAGGATCAGCAACAGGAGGTCTCTCCTGACGTCTATTTTATCAAGCAAACTATTGGAAACGCCTGTGGAACAATAGGATTAATTCATGCAGTGGCCAACAACAAGACACACCTGGAATTTGGTGCGTAGTTATTCTGTTTACTGTTTATTACTCACCTAGCACAGTTCAGTAGATTGTTTAACTTATTACATTTATAACTATATAATACATTGTCTCATCACACTATATGTATTTGACATATTATCCATCTCTACATCCAATCATATTTTTGCTAGTTGTTTTATGTATATTATATGTTTTGTGCTTTGTTCCTCAGAGTCTGATTCTCCTCTGAAGAAGTTTCTTGAACAAACCTCTAAAATGAGCCCAGAGGAAAGAGCCACCTTCCTGGAAAAAGACGAGGTAGGAAAGCACTGAAGGGCAAAAACTTGCTCTCAAGGTTGGGGTGATGAAATTGGTCACAAATGGTCACATGAGTGGAGGATTTAGTCCAAGATTTCGAGTTTGTTTGGCCATCTTTTTTAAGGTCAAGTAAGCTTCATCTTTATCTTTTTTTCCTACTATCTGTTTTAGAGTATACGTGTTACACATGAATCCAGTGCACAGGAGGG
This sequence comes from Pampus argenteus, assembly GCA_036937835.1. Classification (NCBI taxonomy): domain Eukaryota; kingdom Metazoa; phylum Chordata; class Actinopteri; order Scombriformes; family Stromateidae; genus Pampus; species Pampus argenteus. The sequence goes on along the minus strand of CM072872.1, from coordinate 15,122,075 downwards.
ACAGACTGAGGTTTGTATTGTGCTTTAGATCATCTGTGTTGTCTGAGATTGCTCCACGAGTTGCACAATTGAACGTCATGTGTTGAACTCACTACTTTTTTTGTCTTGTTGTAGGCTCCAAGCTTAGATGAGAAAGTGAATCTTCATTTTATAGCTTTTGTTAATGTTGGAGGACAGTTATATGAACTGGGTGAGTTAACACTACTGAAATATGCTTTGTTGACAGTAATTCCTTTACGTCTATATTTAGTGGTAATGAAATTCAAACACTTTTGTACTGTATAGTAAATATTAAAAACCTGCTGATGAATTATCTTGTCGTGTTTCCAGATGGCCGGAAGCCTTTCCCTATTGTCCACGGGAAAACTTCGGAAGACAACTTCCTCGAGGTGAGATGCCACAAAATAAAACTGACATGTTATCACAGAAATATCTTTTTTTAAAGCTGAACTGCAATTTACAATTTTCCTCCTGTGTGTTCGATTGGCACTGCAGGATGCGGTAGAAGTTTGTAAGGTCTTCATGGCTCGCGACCCACAGGAGGTCCGTTTCACAATCATTGCTCTCTCCAAAGATTCGTACTGAGGAGGCTCCCTTGTGACCAGAGAAAACAAAGAACAAAATTACTGCCAAACATTCTCAAGTGCTGACTTTATTGGATTCTTTTTCTTTTTTTTTTAAATAGTTTAGCAAAAATTTTGAGGAGAAATAAAATGTCAGGGAAATCATTCTGAACTAGTGTTCCACTTTTGGTATAACGTACTTGTACTTAGTTGGATGAAATTCTAGAGGAATTGAAAGTGCTGCTGTGCAATTAAAATAAGTTGGTGTTGATCACTATATTCCAACTGCGGAAATATTTCAGTAACTGTACACAGATATCAGTTGTACTATGTTGACGCTGCACTAAAGTTTGTTTACACAGTGTGTTTGGCTTTCAATTGAGAAAGGAGAAACTGAAGGAACTCGACTTCCTTTTTTTTTACTGCAGGTTCTAATGATACCTACGTATAAGCTCATGGTTAAAAACCGACTGAAGAAACGTGTTTTTGCAAGGCTTTAATTTCAGTCATAGCTTTGAAAACGGACAGGCCTAATGCTGATGTATGCAGTAACGGTGTTATGAAAAAGCTGATCAATAAAGCATGTCTCCTGTGAGTGAGACTAAATGAAACCGGCATGTCGGACTGTATATCCTTGTGCAAGGTGCCTACATTTTTAAGAATAAGAATTAGAAAAATCTTGTCAAATAAAAAGGCAAATTTATTAAACATTTTTCTTGTGGATCTTCTATGTGATACAAACTTGGTTATTTTAAAATGAGAAATATTTTTTGGTTCTTTTTTTTTTTAGTTATTAAACATTTTTTATTCATATTCTCCTTGGATTGAAAATGAAAAAGTGCATGGTCTGTGTGTCCACCAAGCTTAAAGGTCTTTTTGTTTGGTTTCTCCACTTTTATATTTATATATATATATATATATATATATATGGTAAAATTATACTTGTTCTATAGTGTATTTAATTTACTTTAGTCAATACAATTTTAAATACATATTAATATACAGCTGCTGAGTCACTGTAGAAGAAGTTTACCACAGTGGAAGTGGTGATGTGGAGACATCAGGAGGATGAGTCAGTTCTTATACCAGGTAGTATGGGAGCTAACAGTTTGAGACAATACTGTTCTGCAGGCTTCATTAGAGCCAAATAGTGATGACCAACACATATAAAAAAAAACAAAAAACAGTAGAATTCATGTTATTGTATCAATCACTCTGCTCTTGAGGGAGTTTCATTTTAGACTATAGAACAGTTTTAGTTTTTCATGCTCTGCAACGCATCATAACTACCGCTGGGTGGCGCTTTGCAGAGACGAGGGAAGAGGGGGGGTGGGGGTATAGTCTGAGAAAAGTTGAGGTAGTGTTGCTGGTTATAAGTCGGTGTAGAATAGTATTAATGTACGAGGAGCAGTGAGAACTTCTACAGAGCTTCTGTTCACCTGAACGCCGCTTGAGAAAGACCCGCTTTGGGACCACCCCCCTTCTCCCCACCCACCACAACCTCCAACTCCTTAAACCTCGTGAAAAGCAGCATCTATCCTGTCAGAAGAGGTCGGTGCATAGGTGGAGTTAGCCGGTGAGAAAACACCAAGCAGATTTAAAGCTGGACGCAAACACAGGTAAGCAAGCAGCATGACGCGTTACACCTTGCATTCATTCTGTGATGATCTGGTGGAAATGGACAATAGGAGGCGTAAATCAGCCAATGAGAAGTGTTCTTACAGGTCCAGTTTAAGGTGCACTCACCGTGTCCGCTTGCTTGTTGGTCCGGTTTGCTCCGCTGGTGCAGCTCAGATCTCGCTTTGGATAATAACGTGTGTGTGTGATGGAGTGGCGCGAGCAGTCCGCTGTCAGCTGTGAGGAAGCCTACTCTGAGGCGCAGAGGTGGATTGAGGTGAGTGCAAACATTCATATCTAAACACATTTATCTTCACTTACTGACAGGAATAAAATACAAGGTATGGCATAAAATAAACTTTCTTTTTACTTTTAAGTCTTTAAATTCTAACAGCATTAAGATGGATTTACATTACACACTATTATCGGCCTAAAGATGCGTTTCTTGATTGAGGCATGTGTCACCTTTGACCTCATGTCTCTTCTCATCAGACTACAGGTACATGACTCTCTGCTCTGATTCATCATCAGTTGTTTGTTGTGTGATGTCACGTCTTCACCCTCAAAAAAAAATCAGCAGAGGAATCATAATAATAATAATTTATTTGAATTATCGTGACACACGCTTGACTCTATTAAGCACAGAGCAACACACACAATACATACAATTATTGGGATTATTGGGGATACCACTAATCAGTAATGACACGTATGATGTTTGTGGCAATTTGTGGGAACTATGTAATATGTAAGCCGCATTGCTAACTAGTGGTGTCAATGCAGGATTTATTTTCTGAGGTAAAAAAACAACAAAAAAAAAGAGCTATTGTAATGCACACCCTTTCCTAGTCCATTAATCAAAATGCAAAGAAAATCTACCAAACAAACAAACCTTTTCAGCTAGCGCTTTAAATAATAGTGTGTTTTCATTTCTAAAATGTCAACTGGTCTAAAAAGTTTCCATCCAACCAACCTGCAGCCAGATTCTCATTCTTTCTTTTCTCTCTTTTTTTTTTTTTTTTTTTTTTTACAAGCGGGTGAAATTATGCTCCCCTCGTCTCACAAATTCCCTTCCCAGCAGGGTGCTGTGGAGCTTGTGCACGGCTGTAACTAAACAAATATTGTTCTGATTTCATGAGGGGGTGAATCTGAATGCTTTCGATGTGACATCAGTGTCTCTCACACTTGCACACTGGCCCATTGTAGTGGCTTAGCTCGGGGTGACTGTGGTGTGGCATGATCTCAGGCAGGGGCAGTAAGATTTAGGGAGGGTAAGCATGAAGCGGAACAATGTGGATACGTTATATTTAACAGTATAGGTACAGTATGAAAGGTTTGGTGTTGGAAAATGCAATGGCATGTGCTGGCACGGGGGGCAAACAGTTTCCCGTCAAAGAGAAAGTTTTGTGGCTGTTGGATTCTGCCACTGAATGATTAACAAGCTGCTCGGTTTCACAGCACTTTAAACGGAGGCATGTGTGCGTGGCGAACTTGGTGGTGTTGTTAAAACTAGACTAAATGGTCTGGAGCCCGTCACATGGACGCATTCCTGCATTAGCTGCCATGGCTGTGAACATGAACCCCCCTCAGAGCTGGCCGGGTGTCAGCACAGGGGTGCTGCGTCCTACGAGCACAGGGCAGAATAATAGAGGTCCTTGTTAAATGTATAGAAGGGAGTCAAGTGTGACATTCAAGAGCAGTGTTTTATGCAATTTACAGGTCAGGATTATGCACACAGTAGTCTCTGTTTTGAATAATAACTAAGTTAGTCAGGAGTTAGTGATCTCATAAAGGTTTATTGGTTATATTTTGATATATATATATATATGTTTAGTGCTATTTATGGTTACACTGATGATGTTTTAACAAGGTTTGTCGTATTAATACATCACAGGCATACTGTGGGTAGCAAGCATTTGTGGAATACTCAGAATACCTCTTTAAACAGGTCTTAGGTAGAGTTTCATTGCAGCCATTGATCTGGTTGGAGGTTGTGTAACAACGCAGGGCATAATGTGTGTTAGATTTCAGCTCTACTTCTGATATTATTCCCCTGTGTTTGTGCCTGTCTGGTGAAAAAGGTCCATATTGTCTTCGTTGGCATAGTGTGGAACAAAGTAGCCAATCAAAGGAAATATAATCCTGTGGATTTCTTTTGTTGTTTATGCTGTTGTTTGCTGTCATGTAACACTGGACCAAATCCATCCACCAGTTTTTTGTCATGATCATTAGTCACATTACTGTAATATTTTTTTGACCATTTTTACTAACATTTACAGCATGTCCCTGTCCTCTGCAGAAATAGCAAAAAAAAAAAAAAAAAAATTAGGAATAATTAGTGATTTGCCTCAGTGCTCTGCATGAATAAACAATAGATTTGTATTCTACCACGACACCACTATTGTGATCCCTGCAATACAAACAGAATTAATTCCGCACACGTATCAGGGCACTACGATGAACTTTGGCAACCCCGTATGTCTTTTAAATGGGCCGATGCATGAGGAAAGTCATCATGAGTTCATATTCAGCTGCACATTCTTGAGGGGAGCCAGGGTGCGTTTGCAGGAAGGCAAGCTGTTTTTAAAACCTCTGTTCCAGCCTTAAATCTCCCCGTTGAATCAGAGTAGCACTATGTTGTTGCAGATTAGAGTTATTATCCCACATGGCAAGTTCAACAGCAGAGAGAGGACACAGTAGGCTGGATCTACAGGGAGTTAATACCTCTAATCATGACAATAGAGAGAAGAAAAGTACGTTGTTAAAGCCAGCTTAGTGCCAGTGCCAGTGCCAGGTTAGGTCCAGCCCTCTACGCTCGGGCTCGGAGATAATATCTTAATTAACCCATTCATGCGCCTTTAGATTAGAACGCGTGAGGGAAAACAAACATTAATGTTACAAGCGGAGTTGAAATCACTGCGCTGTGCCTCTTCCACCCGTATTGTTTGTTTGCCTGTGAATCTCAGCTGCTGCCCCCACTTACAAAGAACAGCAGGGGTCAGGATTTCATATGCCAACTGCAGCGCCTGACTGATTATACACTGCACTGTAAAGTTTTGTTTACGCTGTGTGCGAACATGCATGTGTGTGTCCGTGTGTGTGTGTGTGTGCATCTGTGTGTCTTCAGCAAGGAGGAGTAGATAACAATATGTTAACATTTCCAGACAATAGTGTGTTAGACTCCACACTACACCTGAACTTGATGAATCTCTTATTCATCTGTTATGACATAGTGTAATTCTCTTGGAATGATGGGTATTTGAAGGCGTTTCAAGTGAGACAGGGTGTGTTCAGAGGTGTAACACAACTTTGTTTAGAAATAATAATAGTGTCCTCCAGTCAATCTGTCTAATTGCTCTGCTCTCTCCTGCCCTTTACTTAACTATGCTAGTAATTTTCCCATCTTGTGTGCTTATCCCTGAAAGGAAAAGGACAAAAGCCCTGACACAAGGAACATCTGACCAATTTCGTTAGCGCGACCTGTTCGACTTGTTTTGCTTTGTGTGTGTGTGTGTGTGTGTGTGTGTGTGTGTGTGTGTGTGAATGCGTGTATGCATATGTGTTGTCAATGCAAGCTGTCCTACCTTACTGTATTATAACAATAAATATGTGGTCATCTGCCCTATTGTTAATGTAAATTAATCAATTCCAATCCAAACACAATATGTGAGTTTAGTGGATAATATAACGCCCCACCTCCTGTTGCTGTAACTATTTGAAATAGTTGGAAACTCAGGCCATGGGCCAAGGAACTTGTGAATAGTGTGGATGGAGATCCAGGATGTTTAAAGACTAAACATTGAAGGATAGGGCTTTGTTTCATTTTTTTTTTATTAACTTGTGAATTCCTGCACACATCTTTATTAAGTGTTTTGATGCACATCCAGATGCAGAATTTGTTTTTGATTACTATTAAAATAACAAACATAGCAGATCATGATAGAATTATATTAACAAGTATTTGTGTTGGATTTGATAGTCAATTAGTCGAAAAGGTGGAAACGCTCCAACGAAACAGAACAGGAAGCTCTGTTAAGGAGCGGCCGCGGGGACATGGATTTTGATATCCCATAACAAACGTGTAGGTTTACATGCAAACATAAACAAATATAATAGTTGTGCCTTTAAAAGGAAATGCAAATTGTATATATGAAATTGTGCAAATTCTGCACTTCAGAATGAAGGGACGTTCTGTTTAAAATCAAGGATGGTTTGTTTCTTTGTGTGTACTGTACATGTTCATGTGTGCCAGCTTTGCACATCATGCATGCAGTGTGTGTGTATGTTTGCCTGTATAATGGCTCTTGGTGTTCCCGCAGTAGTGGTTTGAGATCATGGGAAAGGCATGAAGTGCTATAACACAGCACTGTGTTCCCCCCCTAATGCTCCAGATGCTCCCGTAGCCTTGCGGCTTGGGCAGCCTTACTCCAGCACATTTTAGCACAGCTCTCCTGTTTACCAGAAGCTTTTAATGTTAAAGTGAGCAGAACCGAACTATTCGAGAGTGCCGGAGGAATACCTGAAGAACTGCGCTCAACTCTCGGAGACATTGTAGGAACTCAGGAGGAAATACCTCAGACTTCCTCTCCTACTGTTCTCAACATCCTACCTTTCTTCTTCAACCACCCCACCCCACCCCACACACACACACACACACACACACACACACACCCCTGCCTCCTCTCCTCACCCAACCCCTCTCGCTCACTGTTTGCTCACTGTTTTTGTATCCTTTTTTTTTTTCCAGGCAGTAACCAAGAAAACATTTGGGAGTAACGACTTCCGATCAGCACTAGAGAATGGCGTTCTGCTGTGTGAGTAAGTACTCCGCTTTTCCCAGGCACCTCTCTTAAGCCACTCATTCACATGGAAGCCCTCTCCTCTCCTCCAGGTCTGCGCTCCGACGTAAGTGTTACTGATATTTCCCAGGCAGACTTCCCTTCTGGGTCACTGTTTGTTTGTCAGCCACATAAAAGGAGCCAGTGTTTAAAGACAGCACAACAGAAGGTTGTGTTATGTACTTATTTGATGTTTACAGTGATAGATCTGCCCTCTGTGGTTCTATTTGAGTGTATGAAGTGTGATCTATTTGAAGAGGAGTTGCGCTGCCTGTTGGACAGATGTTACAGATCTGTGCACGGGCAGAGTGCCATCCTCACTTTAATGAGAGCTGTGAGGAGCTGTGTAGTGAATGGAAAGCCTCCAGTTCAAACCACCATTGGAGAGCTGGGACACCCTGCTTTCTCATTAGCCTGGGTGCATCACGGGTTTTGATGCGTTAGGGGAAGAAATCTATTTATGCTGAAGATCCATCAATGGTTCCAACTAAGAGCTGTGGATTTGTGGCTTTTCTCAGATCAGGGATGCATGTATGTGTTATGAGGGTTAGCATCATGTCCCCTCATGCATGTGTATGTGGGAAGCACTGGTAGAGATCCACAGTGATGTGATTTGCACGAATCAGCAGGAAGCTGTAATTACCCAAACAGAATCTTCCAAACCTCGATTGGCATCGGCTCAAAGGAGAAGTCCCTCATTCTGCTGATTTGAGCCTGACTCCACTGTTTGCTCGCTCTCACAGAGAACAACAATGACGTTTTCACTCAGAGGGCTGTCCATGTTGTCTCGGCATGAGGAAAAAGGAAGACGGGAGATTAAATCGCTTTCACCTAGAAACTCAACCTTCCTTTCCCATTGTGTTCGGTGGTTATCACAACAGCTCGGAGAGGAATGTTTATTGTGGGTCGCACACATGATTATATCCTACTTGGCTTTCATGGTGTTATCTGATGAAATCATAACAGTTTTCTATTGTTTCACTCCTGCATAACATACCTAATCTTCCATTTGCATGTGCTAACACCACCTGTCCCACCCACCTGTCTGCAGAAGATGCACTGCATCCATATTTTTGGATGCATCATTTTTATTTGCAAAAAGTATGTTTGCACTGATTCCCACTTGACATGTTTTAAGACAAAACTAATTATTGGTGTCTGGCATGTTGTTTCCACAAAAAAAAACAAGAAAAAAAAACACTGCTTCTCTCTCAATTGAAAAATCCAGAAAGTATAAATATGCAATTGCTCAAGTTTCAACTTCCTCAACTTCACTGTAAAAGTCTATTCTCAGTGTTTGTGCACCTTGAATTGCCACATCACACTTGTGTTGAAGTTGCATGCTGGACTACAATTTGTAAACATTTTGGTATTTTTGGTAAATCATGCTCGCAGGTACATGTCTTAGACTCAGATTTGAGGTGAGCGCAGAGAAATGTTCCCCCTTTGGCAGATGAATGTGAATAGCTTCAAGTGTCAAACTCTGCACATACGTCATGCACAGGGAAGCTCAAACATCCAAACTGTAGAAACAGGAAGCAGGAAGCATATTTTTGAGGTGGAGGGGAACTTTTTAAGTAAAAGACTATATTTTATTTTCTTTTTTAAAAAAAAATCCTATTTAAGAATAATTCCGAAGCCCTTTAGACTAATATGAATTGTCTCCAATCTAAAACCATTACTGTGTTTGTTTCTAGGCTCATATTTGGCGATGGAAGGTTTGTATGGGGTTGTGTCAGTAGCTGAGGTATGTTATAGGAGCCGAGGACCCGTCGTGTTTACATCGTGGTGCAGCGCTGGCCATTTACTAAACTGAAGCCAGGTGGCCACCATTAAACAAAGTCGTAAACACACAACATCGAGGCTTTGCAACGCTTTTTTGTTCATTCCTCGCTAGTTAGACCAGTCTAGCCAATGACCAAGAGCTTTCACTTGCCGTTTCCTTTCTCCTGATGTGCTCTGTCTTTTTCTTTTGCTTGCAGTCTGATCAACCAGATCAAGCCTGGTGTTATCAAGAGGGTTAACAGGCTGCCCACACCTATTGCTGGACTGGTAAGTCTTTCCTTTTCATTCAGTCTAAATATAAGACATACTGTAGGACTTTGCCTAAACATTTTCTTTAAATAAGCCTTAACAGATCATCCTATTTTTTTTTTTTTTTTTTGTCATGACTTTTTTTTTTTTTTGGTCACGTCAGGTAACGTGCTTGCGTGATAATGTGTTCGAGGAAGCAGAGCAAGGTGCAGCATTTGAGCTGGCTGCTGACAGGCCTGAGGCACAGCTTCCAGTGAGAGAAAAGGGTTTTGCCTCAGTGACTTGTCGTTCCTTATATCCATCCAAGCTAATAGGTTCCATGAACGTGGAGCTGCTTTAAAGGCCACTAGATGCATTTGAATGCACCCTAAATATGACGTCTGCATTGCTTGAGGCTGTGTTCAATCAAAAACTTTAATGAGTCTTTTTTACTCGTGTGGTGACTAGCTTTTCAATTGAGTGATGGCAGGTCAAAAGAGTCCAGAGATTATTTTACTGTACATCATAACCTGTTATTTAGTCAGTGTTTCTCAATATTTTTGCGCATTTTTAGGCCTGGCATTGTTTTTTTAAATTTCAGCAGCTTGTGGCCGAGGTCTTTAAAAGCCACAGTGGCTTATCTGAAATAAATGTTTTGGGAGTGTCTGCATACAAGTTCTCAGGAAGTAGAGGGTTGAAAACCCTACCTTAAACCCATCTCTCACAAAGCTCTCTCTTGTGGGAGTAATTGAGTCCAGCTGCCGAGAGGAATTATAGCGAACCCCAACCCTAACCCAGGCAGTCTGAGTGTGCGGACAATGACAAGTTAGCAGCAGAGGAAACAGACTGGCATTCAGACTAGATATAAACAGTAAATATAGTATTTTCAATACCAATCCACTATACCATCATATCTGTGTTATGACATAAATCAGATTTGTTTTGGACTCTTTCTCATACAACTGGCTTGGCACCTACTGAGGTCAGGAGGTAAAGTATCTCTTCAATCAGTAATGCTGGCGCAGTATTTCTGAGACTTGGACACAAAGCTGAAACCACCTGAACATAAATTCTCCAGCAAATACGCAAAGCTCCTGGATGGCCCGCAGTTACCGGTTACAGCCGACCGCATGGGGAACAGTGGAGAGCTTTCTAAACAAACATTACTCACTCTCACTGTGCTGTGAGAATAGCTTCTCGCTCAAAGGCACTCAAGTGCTGTTCTTAAGGTCCTATCACTCATCTCTGCAAATTTAAATTTAAACTGTTTATGTGTCGGGATTGAACGTCTGAAAAATTGGGAATTCATTTAAACATAAAAATATGTATATGTTTATTTATTAACTTCCAAAAAGGAAAAGCATTTGAAAATGGAAACACAATGAACGAGAGGAATGTTGTTGGCGTTCCTTCTGTTTGTTTGTGATACCGCTTTCGTCATTGCTTAACTCTCAATAACCCATTAACACGCAAAAATGAAAATTTCCTACCATTACGGTCACATCTGTCCGTTTAGTTTTGCTATCAGAGATTCCAGCACACAAAATTGATACCAGGCTGTAGCTCTGGCAGACCAAAAAAAAAAGCCCAGAGAGGGAAAAGGGCAAAACGGAAATATCTGGTTTTGCCGCATATTTAGCAACATTGGCTCCAGACCCAGGCCTATTCTTTGGTTTCACTTGTGTCCAAGGGAATTTTTTCCCATGTCAGCACACTTCCCCTGCCTGATGGTGAGCACTCACTGAGCTGTGGGTTTGGGTCATGGCAAAATGGTTCAGGCCCGGTTCTGCTTTTTTTTTCACTGCCGGTGGTTGCGGGGTGGGGCAACCAACTACATGACCGAGGGATGGAGTTAAAGATGACTCCACCGTAAATACACTGTAATTAACGTAGTGCTGGATGTTCCCGCACATACACCAACTCCTCGGTGAATTGAGAAAGCAGTAGTAGGAGATAAAAAAGACTCATTTAATGACCCAGAGGCTGTTTTTACTTATCTGAATGTCTGTGTAATCATCGGTGCAATGACATTTGGCCATGTTTTGTTGCCGTGTTTGTCTTCTATGGATGCATTGTTGTCTTTTATTTGGCCTGTTTCACGAGAGACAGCATTTCAAGTATCCCATCTCCTCTCAGCTTATTGTCACAGGACTTGAGAATGTGTAGCCTGATATTTTAACCATAGCTTTGCACTGCCAGAGGTCAGTTGAGGGTAATTGCAGAGTGTGCCCCATCTAAGACAAAGAATGCTATGGAAGAAATAGAGTGACCACACCGTGACCGGAACGGATAACGGTCCCGTTATAACAAATCAGACACCTTATGAGTTCCATCTTTCCCTTTCTTGGTGTGAAGCGCTTAAATCGGGGTCTTCGACTGCATGAGAGGATTAGAGACTGCTGGATGGGTGCAGCATATTTAGCGGGATTATGTGCAGGCACAAATCAGCATAACATTCCTTCAACATCATTATCTCTGCATGTTCTGGGACTGACTGGCTGTTGGGGGGCTTTTAGAGTGTCGGTAATGCTCTTTGAGTATAAACGGCATACGGAGGTGATGTTAATCATGCTTTTATATTTGTAGAAACTCTCTCATATGCCTTTGTTACAGTGAGAGCAGTTCACAAGGGAAATATTGTGATTTAAAGTGGAAGATCCTTTGTGAAGGACAGGTTCACATGTTTCCAGATCCTTCTTAAAACAATAGTCCAGTGCCCAAAAGACATTGTCATAATCATTTATCCTCTTCATTCTGGCTATGAAGAGATTTGAAGATAATATGAGGCATCAGTCATCCAAAGTAGTAGTAAAAAAAGTCATATCTTTCAATTAGTCTTTTTAGTGCCATTGTAAACGCATTTAAAGAGGATCTTCTCACGGTACATATGAACGGGAGGAATGATGACAGTTTCAGTGAGGGAAAAAAAACCTGTTTCAATGTTCATATGGGCACCTGACTTGTTTTAAGAAAGAATCAAACATGCAGCATCAAACATGCGGCATACTTGTACATAAAAGTTATTGCTGTCACTGCAGCCAGCCGACAGTTGAGCGGTGAGATATGTCATGTGTGTTTTTGTTATCTTTGCCTGTACATGTTGTACACATCATCAAACACGGTCATAAATTTAATGTCACTGAAAAATGTACGCATGAACAATGATACCTGAACAAACGATGAGAGAGAAGAAGGTTCTTACATGTGACATTAGGCTTTAATTACTATTAAAAACATGCGTTCCTATTCTGTGTACATCTGGAAAATCATATTATCATGTCTATTACAAAGACAAAAGCAATGTTACAATGAATAAACCGTGACCCCAGTGATCCATATGAAGGGGGGGGGGTGTTGTTTAGGGACAAGCAAAGCTGTTAGCGAGGGATGCCAGCACCGAGAGGTCAACTCTCTCTCCTACTATTTGCTAATAAGCATGTTTGCCTTTTAAATATAGAACTAGCCTCCCCATAATTATTCCTGCCCATGTTGAAACCATGTGTCATTACATGAAACCCTCTTAAGCACTACTGTCCCAATGGGAAGTGCAGGCTTAACAAACAAGACACAAGGGACAACTGGAAAAGTCATATAACTCCCAAAAAAAAAAAAGGAATTACGCTTTAGTGGTTAGGATTTAAATATCCTGAGAGAATCTGTGCATACACATAAACCTTAATGCAATGTAAATGTCGGAGGAGAAACCGTCCTTCCACTCCCATGTCCTCTTGACTTGCTTCGGGGAAATATTTGTCAGTTTCCGTCACCCAAACTCATGTTTCATAGCAACCAAATGTCTCCAAAATACACCACCGCCCTGCAGATTCCACAGGTATTCTCGAGTGAAAGGTTTGGCAGAGAGGGGAGGTGACAGTTTCAGGGTGTGAGAAGGACTATGCAGCAGGCAATGTGCTCCTGTGTGTGTGTGTGTGAGAGTGTGTGTCAGATTTGGACTCGCATGGCCGGTTGGTTGGGTGGGACTTGCGCAAAAGCTCTGATGTCATCCTTCCTGTTTTGGGAATTGTCTCCACCCTAACCCAGCCCACAGGTAGCTCTGCTGCTGTCACTCAGCTCCTGTCACGCAGCCTCTTTCCCTCGCATGTGTGTGTTTGTGTGTGTTTTCTACACTGGGTCACTTCTTATTTGCTACACACATGCTCCTCCCCGTCCGTTTCTGCTCTGCGGTGATATGAACTTTGGAAGCATTGAGTTGTTGACTGTGTCCCTTCCAGAGAATTCTTGAGTGATTTTTCTTTGGCTCTGAAGGTGGACAACCCTCATCCCTGCTTTGTTCTTTGTCCAGGACAACCTGAACATCTTTCTCAGGGCCTGCGGGAACCTCGGACTAAAGGAAGCACAGCTTTTTCACCCAGGAGATCTTCAGGACTTATCAACGAGAGTTACCGTCAAGTAAGTTCAAACCTTTACAAGCATTGTAAAATGTTAGTACTGCTGTAACATCTTGATACCCATCCTAGTCTTTCACAGGGTTGTCCTGTAAACTCACACACACACAGCTTGTGTATTTGACTCTTCCTCGATTGAACAATTTCTCAGCTTCTGTTTATGACTCCCTTCATGTGCACTGTACTGATTTTAGTCTTTTAATATGACTTAAGTTCATAACACTAAACAGTACTTCAAGCAGAGCACATGTACCCTCATGTGAGGCACGATTCAGGCTAATTGTAGAGGTGTTAAAAAGAGTCAGTGCTATTTTCAGTGTCTATGTATCCTTGTGTTGTTAAGCACCTGTTGAAGTGCTGTATTATGCGTTTCTTTGAAACACAATGGAGGGAACAGACTGTTAAAACCGCACACGTCAGTAGATCAAAGAATTGTGCTTGCCGGCATGTCTGAAATGAAGCATGAATGAAAAAAAAAAAAAGAAATGAAAAATTCACTTCCTTCTGCTTTAGGTATAACAAATCATGACCTCAGTAAAAAACAAAGAGTGATAAATGTCAAGACAGTTTCTCTTGTGTCAGTTGCATTGCCGTTCAGGGATGCATGTGGCATCTTGAACAACCTGTTCAGTTTTCACACAGGTGTGCCCTCAGGAGGCAGTGAGGTAAGGCACGGCAACAGAGCTCAGTCCACTCACCGCAACACGCTTTCTGCTGTGCAAGCACAAAGAAAAGTGACTCAGCAGCAACCTGCAGACTGTTAAACTAGAAGTAGAACGGCACTCAATGGCAAATGCATCACTTTAGGTGTCAGAACAATGCAAGGTGTTGTCATTAAGCTTTTTTTTTCCAAATGTTGCACACCAGTGATGCTCATTTGTCATTGTGTCGTCACTTAGTTGTGCATTTATGCTTGGATTGGATGTGGCTTTATGGTGTTTGCCAGACCCTCTAGCAACATTTTTCCCGTGATCCACCTTCAATAAACACTGACCAACAATGTTGAAGCCACAACTTTAAAAAAAAACACACACACATATAGACATAGATGTACTGCTCATACACTGGAGTATGAAGTTTAAATAAACAAATCTGCCTGTGTGTTATCAAGACACACCCTCTGCCCGCAGCACCCTGCCCTAAGATACCGCAATATCAGTAACTCAATGTTTAATTAACTGTTATAAATATAGACATCATTTCGTTATGGGCTTTCTAACCCCCTTATATTACCAGTCATGTCCCCTCTGGCATTTTTTATTTACCATGATACTGGGGATGAATGATTTTGAAATGAGATGCACAACGTGGACAATTTGTACCCACTTTAATGCGGTTAAAGGTTTTCATCTGGACCTTGTGTATTAATAAATATAGCATCATGGGGTTTTTCTCATGACCAAACATTTTTTTTGCATGTATTTGGAATGTGCAACAGCTAATTGTACACTGTTCTTTTGGAGCTCAGTAGATAGTATAGCTCAGCTCTTTGCCACCACGACCGCCTGTGTCGGGGGTTTGGAGGAGAGGAGGGGGGGGTGTCACTATCCTATTTTTAGGAACTTTGGAGTCCCTTTTACAAGCAGGATTGATTGGAATGGTATCAGGCCTCAGAAGAAGAGCTTTTAATAGTATGTTGTCCCCTCCCGCTGCATTCTCCAATGTATCTGGTCAGGAGAGTACACCTGTACGTGCATGCATGTGAAAGTTTGAGTGTGGTTGGCAGCTGAGGTTGTGGTTTTTTGTCACTGTATCTCATACAGGGTTTGTAAAACGATATTTTCATTCAGAGAAGAGACGTGAATAGTGTGTTTCTTCTGTTGCTCCTGCTCAAACTTGCTCAGCAGTGACGGACTCATTTTCTGACAAACCTGCACAGAGAATTTCTTTCTTTCGGATCAGAATTTGTTGTTGTTGTTGTTCTGAGATTGAAATGATGTGGCTCAAACGGAGAAAGTGGAATGGATGGATGACACACAGAGAGTAAACGTGTGTCTTTATTTCGCAGTTGCCTATCAGAGCCTATATGCAAATGTGCCAGAGATAGAAAGAGGGAGAGAAAGATGTCTATCAGCTGTCTTGTCCCCTGGTGTGCGTCCAATCTCCGCTCACTTCAACCCAGTCTGACAGCTGTTACGCTCTGTTCCCTGTTCTCTGTTTTAACAGCAACACGATCCTTGTGATGCTCTATATTGCTTTTAGGTCTTTTTTGTCTTTTATATATATATATATATATATATATATATATATATATCAATGTTTTAATATGTTTTGTTCTATTTTATTGGCAATTTTAAGGTGCATCACACGAAACAACAAAACAAAAGGGCGATTCGTTATTTCATATTTCAAATAGATCTGAAAAGATGAATCAATTGACAGAAAATTAATCTAATGAAACTATTTTGTCTATGCGTAAAAAAAAAGGTTTAACTTCTCAATTTTTATTTATAGTTATATATAATATTAAACTAAATATTTGGGGGTTTTGGACTGTTGGTTGGAAAAAACGGGCAATTTGAAAATGTTAATGTGGACTTTTGCTTATTGTAATGGCCTTTGTGTTGTTCTGTTATCTGACTTTTTATGGACCCAATGATTGAACTGATCGGCTGATTAATTGATAATGAAAATAACTGCAGTCCGATTTAACACTATTGTAAAAAAAAACAGCAGCCTTTTACTCACACATGATTGACGGGTCTAACTGATCTACACCTTTAGTGGAAATGCTAAATTCACATATTAATCATTTGTGCTTGAAATTGATAACTAAAGCCAGTATCTTCTTTTGGATGTGACGTTGGCGTCAGATATTGGCTGATGCGCCATCTGCTGAGGACACAGTACGTACGTTTTGTACAGTACATTATACGAGTCTGTGTTGCCATGACAGCTATAAAAGATTATTGGTTTTGTTTTGACCTTTACGCTGTACAGTTGTTACAGTATTGTCCTCAGCAGTTGCTTTATTTCCTCATATTGTACAAGCCTGCTTTATGATAACGAGACATTTATCATTTACAAATACTTTACAGTATCATGCTTATTCAGTTTATTACCTGTTGTAAGATGCATCAGACTTCCTCATACATACTGTATATCATATTGAGAAATTGATCATATCGGCTATACAATAAAGGATTGATATAGATATTGGAGAACAAGCTCTGATTCCAGTTAGCTTAATGACAGAACAAATCCCCCCCCTGCTGAGTGGGTCCAAAGTCTCACTGGTGGCCGCCCTTTTGATTAAGCAAATTATTGACAAGGGTTTGACTGCTCGCCAAACCAAAAACAAAAAAAATCAAAAGAGAGTGCACGAGATAGGTAGGTATCTCAGATTCCATTGTCCTTAGAAGAATGTGAGTGACCTTTTCAAAGCAATAGATATAGAGGAGTGGCTGTGTTGTGTAATTATATGATTTGGATTATGCAATGGCATCCCTGGCAATAAATGAACCAAAAGTTCACATTTTTGGACAGACTACACAGCTTATCATAATGTATTAAACAGCAACATACAGTCCACCGTTCTGTCACATATGGTTAATCAGTTTTAAACTCACCGTATACCTGTGTATATATATATATATATACGTAAATGCGAACAGCACCAACGTCGCGCCTCTTTGTGTTAGTATTACAGGTGTGGTTCACTGAGCTGGCATCACACGCCCTGGTTTCACAGTTTAATATATATGGCCACACCGTCATTTTCTTTGTTGCAGTGTTACGTGAACACTGGGCAGATTGTGAAACCAAGGGAGTGATGATGGTGAACAGCCAATAAAGTTTCTGCACTGTGGACTGCGGCCCTGGCTGTAAATGGCCAACAATACAAGGGTCATATTTGTCCTGTGTAGTTAAGCGGAGAGAGAGAGAAATGCCAGCCTCACCCTGTTCCCTTGCTCACAGAGGATTCAGTGTGTCTGATAAGTATGACACAATGATGCCCGACACTGTCTCACCCTACAGCTGACACTACACAAACTCCCTTTCTTGTCTGACGTTGAGGTTCTGGGTGTGTTTTTAAATCCGAATGTTTTTACTACAATAATAGATGAAGACGGATGTTACATGTGATGAATGCAACAAAACTAGTTCGTCCTCTTTGAAAAGGTATGCTTTCCATCATAACATGCACACCCATTGATTTAGGACTATGGATCGCTTGTCTTTTTTTAATGTTTATCATCTTAAAGACACCCGAGGCCTCAGGATGTGGTTTATTGCGCAGCATCATTGACTTGTAGATTTAGTTTGTCTTTGCTATAGATCTAAACATATGATTCTCTCTTGGTTATAGCCAGAGCGCCCGAAGAGAATTGATTGACTGACACAAAACGATACCTTACTTTGCCTCATGATAAGGAGTTATTTGTCTAGCATTTGAATAGTGGCTTATGTTTCCTCAGTTATGCGTGTTTCTTTTTGTGTCCGGTTTGTGTTGGCAGAGCACACTGTCCGACTCCTTCGGAAAAAGTCGGGCACAAAAGTCTTGTGCAATTCCATCTCAGTTTGACATGGTAGAATATAAAACATTATAGATTAGGACATCAGTTAGAAATCTAGCTCTATATTATATATATATTATGGTTTTGTTTAATGTTTAATAAGTTGCTGTTGTCTGTTGGGAGATGAAGGATGTCACTAGCTCGTGGGGGATTGATTGAGGTCACCCTCTGACCTCGGCAGGAGCACGATGATGTGAAAGTCAGGCTAAGCATGCAGAGGTTGAGGCTTGTGGCTTGAAAATGACCGGCTTGTGGAAGTAATGGGAACATCCTGTTAATTTATCAAGGTTAAGGGGTTTCCTGTCAAAGCTCTACCGTACTAATACTCATGCATTGTCTGTTGCATGTAAGCAGTTTTAAAGGTCCCATATTATGCACCTTTACCAGTTTAATATTTTTTTTTATATCAATATTTCATTTGCATATTTTTATAGTAAAAAAAAAACACCTGGTTATAGCTGCCATGGATTCATCCTCTCTGTCTCGCTCAGCCTGAAACTAGCTGTTCTGGCTCCTTCTGCCTCCCATCACATTTTCTCCTGTCATGAAGCTTGCTAGCTCAGCAACAGAATGACCACAATTAGACATGCAGTTAGCGTATAGTTGTATATAGTGATATCACAGACATAAAGAAGTCCTAACACCTCGTTTAAAGGTTTGTACAGGCACCTGCTTTATAATCAAAAATATAATAGAAATCTCCATTTCCACCATATGGAACCTTTAAGTGTAACAAATGTAAAAAACAGGCCCGAAATATTTTCACAAGACAAAAAGACAGTATTTTACTCTGATGACACCTAATGTATTGAATCTCTTGTTAAATTTAAAGTGTGTTGTGCTGTTCAGAATATTCAGGCGCCTTCATGATTGACGTATGTGCCAGCTGCACAAACACAAATGTCTTCCTCATCCCCTCGGCACATTAAATATCAAAAGCCCCAATGTGAATGTTTTAACTTATAGTACCACTTCACAGAAGCTATTCTTAACCGGTGCTCTCTATGCAGTACTTGTGTGTATCTGACCCCAGTGACGTTTCGTCGATGATTGTGCTCAATCACAAGAACACTCAGCTGATTCTAACAGTTCCCAGGAAAGTCCTGAGGCTTTTTTTTTTTTTTTTCTTTTCTCTTGTGTTCAGCTATTACTATTTTCCATAAATGGATGCTGAGAAAAACCTTGTGGTGGCAGTTTTGGTATTCAGCTACCGACCTACCGCTGCTATAATCTTAGACTTTGAGACTGTATTCCAAGTATTTAATTTTTTTTTGTCTCCCGCCTCTTTTATTGGGCCTATAAATTTGCAATGTGCCAAACTGATTAAACATCCACTTCAGTTTTTAACCGTTGGTGAATTAGCACATTGGAAACCCCTGATGTGAGATGACGCATACTGGTGTGAAAGATGAATTTAAATGCTGTATTAGAAACTTAGTCCTATAATTTTTCTCATATAACCAGCAGCAATGATTTTTTTTATTTTTTAAGAAATGGAAATTATGTCTTCCCTCCGTACCAAGCAACCTATAGAAATCACAACACGTTTGATTAACAGGCAGTCACCTACAGTGTATGTGCATCACATTCTCAGCAGGTGCACTGGTTTCAATGCGGGCTGGAAGAAAACCCAAGTGCTCATGGGTAGAGAGGCATGTGGGGCTATTGTGTTACCACATGATAGCAGGAATGTGTAGCATGTACAGAGGATGTGAAGCAGACTGTATATCTTCCTCTGCCAGCATGATGGTTATGTACTGTAGCCCTTCATCACTGTTGACAAGCTTCTGTAAATAGACACTACAGTCAACTTAGGTGATATGTACATAAGAAAAAGGTCGTATTTGGCTTGCAGGTTGAGACTGTGAGCTTTGTTCAGTTTCACAGGAGCAGGAATGAGTTGACATTCTCCATGGAAAGTGATTTACTGACTGCCAGGTCAAAAATATGCCTGAAACTCAATATAACATGGGTAGCTGTTTGGAGCTTTGTTGCTCTAACAGTAAAGCCTTCGAATGTTAAATTAGCCGTTATTGGTTTTATCATTAATTAGTGTAAAAAATAGGCACACGCATTTAACGGTTATTAAATCCCAACTCTTTTTTTTTATGGTTTACAATTTGTTTTTGTTTTTGTTTTTTTCCAGAAACGTGTGTTTGTTTTTCTCTCAGCCTTTGTGTTGTTGTGTGAGGGTGAGTGAAGGGCTGGCAGTAGTTTGGATTGTGCTCTCAGTTTCCAGCTCTTTCACTGCCGAACACAGACACCCAACAACCATGCCCTCTTTTCTTTTATTGTCATTTTCTCTCTCTCTCTCTCTCTCTCTCTCTCTATCTCTCTCTCTCTGTCACACACATAAACAAACCTCTCTCTTCTCTATCTCTATCTCTCCCTCACAGGCATCAAGAGACCAACAGGAGGCTGAAAAATGTGAGTTGAAAAATATAAGTTTTGTTTCTTTGGAGAATTTGATTTGCATTTTCATTTTAGCCTTCATGCTTACCGTAGTTTGGAGGGAGAGAGATACGTCTTACACCCTTAGATCATCATGATGCCTCTGCACATATTTATTTTAATGTTGTTTTTATTATTTTGATTTACTTATGGATCGACAAAACAAACTGAATCTAAATAATATGTTAAAGAACGCAACCCTAAGGCTTTAAAAAAAAACATATAACATAAAAATACTCAGATGACCCAAACATTAATCCCAGATTGAATTTAAGATATATTTCAAGCCCAGAAGTATAAAATTAGGAGATTGTTTGTTTGTCTCGTAGATGTGCAACTATCATAACAATTCACCTGCTTTAACAATGCATTGTATATTAGTCACTAAGGGTAAGTGCGTAAGCTCTGTTCTGATGTATCCTGTTTGGTAACAACGTTTAATTTCCACATATAGCCATGTATATAATATGTGTAACAAGCGGTTTGTTTACCTCTTCACAGGTGTTGATCACCATTTACTGGCTGGGTAGAAGGGCTCAATGTGAGCGTTTCTATGATGGACCTTACTTGAATTACAAGGCATTCGAGGGATTATTGGGCACAGCACTATACAAGGTAAAACTCTCTAAGGGGTTCACTTGGAGCTGTTTTATCTATGACGCCATCAAATATGCCAGAAATGCCAGAAATAGCAGAAATTAAATCTTTTTTTTCATTTTTTAAAACCACTGCGGAGAACATTTCTTTATCCTCCCCGGTATGTAGACTATGTGCGGAAACACGACTGCAATAGGATTTCTCATAAACGACCCCCTCCCCCCCACCCTGATCCCTTGACTCAGCTATTTCAATCTTGTTTACAGCACAACACACAGTTCACATACTTTGCATGTGGAAATAGCTACATCTTTCCACTGTGTTTTTTTTTTTCCCCTCCGCATGCCTATGTTGAATTTGGCACTTTGCTTTCACACAGATTAATAGGTGGTAGTGGTGTATGAGGCCTCCGTAATACAACTGACTACAGGGATTTTCCGTCATAGCTGTTGGGTACAGAAAGCCTTGTACATTTAGCCAAGATAATCCAAGTTCACTGGCGCAGGCTTAGGCTGGGTTTAGTTTTTGGACTTGTATTGTCTGGTTGCATTCAGTGGATTACAGGTCTAAAATTCATTTTCTTTTATAGTGGCTGACAAGTTCTTGCTTGCTTGAACTGCTCACATGATGTGGCTCTGGCGCTTACTGCTTACTCTATGTGTTTATGTGCAACGGCATTCTTTTAATGCGGTAAACGCCAGTGATCAAAACTACATGGATCACAGCACTGTTTGTTTTGATTGTGATGGCAGGGAATAGGAAACTGTGAGCGTTTCCATTTTAATTGCAGCATATGTCAACCCTTATAGATAATATAGGGGAATATGTTTACAGTAACTGAGTCTGCAAGAACGAAAGGCCACACTGTACAAACTTCACACTCTACACGGGAGATCTCTCATGCACCACACACACACAGTGGAGCTAAATATTGTAACTGGCAACCTATTATCTGACTCTGCGTGCGTATGTGTGTGTGTGTGTATGAAAGGCTCTCCAAGAATCGTCCGGTCAGAAAGGCTGCAGCGTCAGAGACAGCGGTTTTGGAGATAGCTGGTACTCAGAGCGAGAGGAACTCTATCAACTGAGAGGAGGAGGAGGCGGAGGCGGACACAGGAGAGACGACTCCCTGGACAGCTTGGACTCTCTGGGCTCCCGACCCCACAGCATCTCATCTGACACCACTCTTAAAGGCAGCAGCGAGGGTAAGACATGACAATCAGACATGTACTGATACTACATCTGACAAAACCTGTTTCCTTTTTCTGTTTACCCTGCTGAAGCTGACCTTATGATGTTTAAGAGGCCACATGTTTGTTTGTTTTTAATATTATTTGAGACTCTCAATCATGTCAATAGTGTTCAGACTCTCTCAAACTGTTTCATGGATATTTCTGTTCAAGTTCATCTGTCTAGAACTTCAGATATATGTGAATACGGTATGCTGCATCACAGCCAGAAAGTCGACTCCCACGTGTGAAAACAAATACCTATTGCCATCTAGTGGTTTGTTTCTGAAAGTGAATATTTTGAGTGAAAACGTACCCAAAGTCTCAAAGGAGGAAGAGATATATATAAACACGAAAGCCTGTCTGTGATCTTGTTACATGACAAAAGTGTAGTATGTAGTATGCAGTATGCCCCCACCGACCTCCAACAGGCAGCATGGAGACATTCCACAGCCGTCCACACCAGCTTGTAAATGAGGAGGCCTCCACCCCCTGCAGCCATCTCTTACCCCTTCATACTCACAGCAGTACACACAAAACACTCCCCGTTGACTCTTCACTCTCTATTCTCACTTCAGTTGTCCTTTTTGCTGCTTCCTTCATTACCCATATCAGACCTCCTCCTCTTCCGCTTTTTTCCCATAACTGTCTGACACCTGTTTGCCTCCCATGCTCCAGGTTGTTGCAGTGACACTGAGGCAGACTCTGTCTTCAGGATGGCTGAGAACAAGGACTCGCTCAGCTACCGCCGGTCGCTAATCATCACACCCAAAGCCAGTGCCCAGTTTAACCAGTTCCTGCCCACTAAAGACAAATCCACAGGCTATGTGCCTGCTCCACTAAGGAAGAAACGGGCTGAGCGCAATGAGGACAACCGGCGCAGCTGGGCCAACCCCATGTACACAGAGGACGAAGGCACACTCACCAGGTACTGTTACGATACACACAGAAGCATACACATTGATCTATTTGAAGATGCTGTGTTTCAAATTCCAATAAATAAAGTCATTATTCCATCTCTCAAAAAGTTATGCTACAAAAGTTTATCCAGAAGTGCTTGGTTTACGCCGCAGTCCGCGTTTTATTTTGTGGCTGTTTTTAATAACGTCCTCCCCCATTGCTGTCGGTGTTTGTGGTGCTGTTGTGATGTCTGCGAATGGTCGATGCTGGTGTGTACTGCTGTTGTGTTTCACTGTGCTGTGTTGTGAAATGACGACTTTAGTGAAACAAGGCCTTCCTCAGACTGCTACGGCGACAGTCGAGGATCCCAGAGTGCCTCGCCTGCGACTCATCTGCAGTGGGCCTACGAATATGAAAGTGGCAGTGACTCAGATGCAGACCGACCAGACCCGGATCTTGTTCTGGATGACCTGGCCAGCAGACGCTTCCACAGCCCCTCCCCAGCACCCCCCACCAACTTTGCCATACCCATCAGTCCTCAGGCGGGGGGAAGAACGGCTGAGGGTCAAAAGGGCCCCTGGCCTAAGATCAATATGACCTCCAATGTTGCTCCTCAACAGAAATTGACCTGCCTCAGGTCAGAGAACATGAAGCAACAGTGTGACTTTGATGTGGCTGCCTGATGAGAGCGCAAACTAGACCGCTTCCCTTACCCTCAGTGTGCATGGTTAATAGTAACCATGAGCAACATCTCTGGTCGCAGTGTGCTGCCGCTAACAGTGCTCAGAGGTTTTTGCGTTTGCTACAGTTTGTTGGTTTTCTCTTTGAATTGTTTTGAATGTTAGCTGAAGCACGTCTTTATTTGGCCCTTCTGATTTGAATACGTTTGGAGGAGTGATTTGAGTTGGTAACCCGACTCCTAAAATCAGTCTGTGCCTCTTTTTGAAGGTTTGATTTTCAGCTTGCATTGATTTGCTTAATCCTTGCATCACCTGATTTGAGAGCTGTTGTGCTCAAGGAACGTGCTCTTTTCTGCGTGACTGGTGTGCTGTTGCTTGCTGAAAAATGCTTTTGACTCATGTGATTGGCTGTCTCTCTTGAGCAGCAGCGGGGAAATGCAGCCCACCCAGCAGGGCTCCGTGAGGGTGGACCACCACAAAGCTGTGTCTACTGACAGCCTGTTCAGGGAGATATACGGTGACTCTGAGGAGGAGGATGATGAGGTTGGCTATGCTGACCCCATCCAAGATGATCTCTACGCCCGGAAGATGGGCATCAAACCCCAGCCTGCTTCGAATGAATCTTATAACAAGTTCTTACCCAAGTTCTGGACGCCCGAAGAAGACGTTCATGTACAGACGATCAAACTGGGATCTCAGAAGAGACCATGGTACAAAAGGATGCAAGGCTTCAGGTGTGTAAGGGCATTAAAATCCAGATGGATCATTTAGATTTAACAGAGTATCAGTCACATAGATTCAATTTATTCCCTGCTTCTTGCACAATATCTCCTCACTTTTCTACCTGACACTCCTTGAATATTATGCATGCCATTTTATCCTTCAAAATTTAGTGTTCTATCGTTCACTGCATTTTTCTGTACACTGTCAATTTCTCCCACTTATGTTTCTTTCTCTTTCCCTACCATTGCCTCCTATAATTCCCCCTCTTTACCCTCTCTCTCTACTTCTGTCCCCCTTTTTCTCTGCCTACCCTGCTGTCCTCGGCCGTAGCCATAAGAAGTCGGGCTCTTCGTCAGATGATTCGGACTGTGACATCAGTCCTTGGCTCTCCTCTGCCCCCTCTCCCTCCGGCCCCTCTCCCTCCGGCCCCTCTCCCTCTCACTCCCACACACACAAGACCTCGGCTCACACCACCGTTGTTGTGGGAAAAAGGTTGATACAGCTGCATGACTGTGATGGTGCAGAAATGCTTTAGAGCATCCAAAATTTATAAGAGAAATATAATTGGCTCCTACTGGGGTTGAATTTCTGATGAGATGCTTTGTATTATGCTAATGATAAAACACACTGCGCTGTCAAGCTACTGAAGTTGCCCTAACATGCTTCATAAAGCAGTTTGCTTGTACTGACCTTAGTGGAAAATAGGCTGTGTCTCAGCATTA
The DNA here is from genome assembly GCA_036937835.1 of Pampus argenteus. NCBI lineage: Eukaryota > Metazoa > Chordata > Actinopteri > Scombriformes > Stromateidae > Pampus > Pampus argenteus. The sequence goes on along the minus strand of CM072872.1, from coordinate 15,096,819 downwards.
TTCTATTTTTATTGCAGTCTATTCTAGTGAAGACTTTTTTTTTATATATAGGAACTAGTTGCTCTATATTTGAGTTTTATTTCATGGCAGTGTGATTGTAAAATCCTGATTTGATCAACATCTGTTTGAATCAAATATCATCAATATGGCTGCTTGTTGTATCTCTCCCTCCTGTTCTTTCTCTTTGATCCAGTTCACATGCATGCACTCATCAGCTTTCTGTCCTTTTCTTTCCTTTTGCCGGCTCTGCAGTCCTCTTATCCAACCACTCACTCCCCCACAACTCCCCAAGATACAGTCCCCTCTGTTAGAGACCCCCCCTCTGGTGTTTGCTCCAGTGGACCCCACCTCTGGTCCCAAACTGGTCAAAGGTGAGAGGTGGCCCCTCCTTGGGCGCCAAGACCCCCGGGAGCCCCCAGACCCCATTGATTATGAGAGCATTTTGCCCGATCTGGAGAATGATGACATGTTTACCAGGCGCACCCTGGCCTTCCAGTCCAACACGGACCTGGCTATGATGAAGACTAACCTGTCTGCTAACCGTCGTCTCTACACGTCTGAGCCGCAACTTAATATCGTCACCCAGCGACATGTCCACGACAGCACAGAAGAGAGCGATTACCCCGATATCGAGCAGGATGATGTGGTCTATCGCAAGGAGAAAAGTCATCAGGCTCAGCAACAACGGCCCCTCTCCGGTGCCCCTGATAACTACGCCCCTATGCCCATTCCAGAGCCCTGGGCTCTGCCTCCTGATCTCAAGGCCAGGCTCCTGTGCCCTCCATGTCCTCTGACGCAGGAAGCAGCAGCAAATAAACAGAATGAGATCGAGAAGGAAATGCATCCAAAAACAGATGACATGCTGGTCCGGAAGCTTGGAGTTTGTTCTGATCACAGCCAGGAGTCACTGAGACGCCCATCGGCCTATCAGATGACTCCTACGGTGCCGACTTCCTGTAGCGACGGTGACCTGCAGAGGTGGCAGGCTATCAGGGAAGCCAGTCAGCTAAGATATAAGAAGAGGCTAATGGTGGAGAGGCTAGCCGCTCTGAAGTTGTAGAAATTGATTTGTTTTTTTGACATCATTCTGTAGCCTTTTCTTTTGTCTCTTTAAATTTTTTTCTGTGTCATTTCCATCTTGAAATATTGAAACATGTGATGTTGAAAGTGGGGTAGACTGCATGTTCGCCCAGCTTGTGAAGAATTTTGCCTGATGGCCCCGACAGTCACAGATGGAAGTTATATTTAATTAAGCCCCCTGCATTCACGGCTACAGCAACAACTCTGAACATTGGCTTGTTTTGAATGTTTCACTGAAATGAAAGACCCTATAATATCATGAGGGGTCAGTTAGTATGGTTTTCTGTACAATATCAATATGGTATATTTTACCATAACAACACACAAATATATACATTTAGACTGAAACACCAGACTGTACATTAAACCTATTGCTGTTGTGTGTTTTGAAGTGTGATTAATGAACAAAATTCTCCGACATCACTGACAATTATTATTCGGTACATCACGAGAACTGTTTAACAGACACACATTCTGCATTTTACATTTGCTTTTGCGTCGGACTGAGTTTGCCTGTTAATGGAAAAAAAATATATTCAAGCTTAATAAAAGAAAAATAAGAGACTTTGTTATCTTGTGATGGAATGCATTGAACCGACCTGATCTGACCAGAGCACGGTGTTGTTTTCCTCAGTGAAAAGAACTTCACACTGACATATAAAGCTGAAAGTGCAGTAGCACGAGAGTGCGGAAAGGTCCTGAGCCTGAGTAATAACCAAACATAACACGCTGTACCAAGCAGTGCAAATTAAATGTCGAGACCACATGAAAGCCTACGGAAATTCCCCATAGGTCTGAAAGAAGATGTGACTGTGGCGGACTCCATAGTAACCCAAACACAAGTCTGTACTGCAGTGTTTGCACACGAACAGACACACACACACACAAGCACGCACAAAGCAACCCTTTAACCTGAGTCAAGGCCATCTGGATTTACTTCCATATGTAAAACCGTGTTTCCAGTGACATCATCCAGGAGTCTCCAGAAAAGCAGCATTGTTTAGAGAAAGATAAGTATCTGCACACTTCTCCAGCCGACTGTCAGGGCAAGGAAAGGTGATACCCCGCTGTAAAGCCTTCTGTATACACACCCTAAAGTCTATCCACTTCAGTGTACAGGGGAAAACCAGCAAAGTCATGTTTTGGCTGGGTTTAGATACATCTGAAGGTCACCACTGGGAGATGAGCAGGTCTCAGTGTCGCTAATCGGCCTCAGGCTCGTAAACAGGAACAACTCTCAGGTTCACTTTTCAAGGCCAATCTGCAGAAATGTGACTTTGTTTGTCTGTGGTTCTCTCTGGTTCCCTAGACAGCAGCAAACGCAAGAGAGTATCGACGGGTGAGTTGATATGGGCTCCAAGGAATGTGGCACGTTTGCGTTTGCTCTGGCCTCTTACAGTCGCTCCCCACCACCCTCCTGCTTTTGTGCTGCTGTTCTCACTCTCTAGCTGCTAAATGCTGACACACACACACAACATGGTGTATTTGTATGGCACAGGGCCAAGTTCAGGGTGAGGGGAGAGGGGGGCGTTGTCATCGCTTCACCACAAAGCTCTATTGAGAAAGCAACAAAGTGAAAAGATTCATGCAATAGCAACACACTGGGTCATCTACCTTAACGGCAGCGTGTCCCGGTGAGAGTCATGATTGAGCAGTAGTCCAAGCACTCTTCATGCTACTGATAGCAATATGAGACGTGTGTAAGTCTTTACCGGTAAGTAGGAAGACAAGAGTGCATTTTTACGAAGGCTGTGAGCTTTGAATAACTTTTTTCTTTTTGCATGACGGGGCTGCGATACACGGTACTAACACTGAGCTGTCACAGTTGGTTTTTTTGTGTGTGTGTGTGCCATGTTTGCAAACTAACATGTGGTCACAGGTTAAATGTTTAATCCATTTTATGGTCAGCATCAGTGCCAAATATATGGATATTTAAATTCAAACTCTTTTTTTTCTAGTGCAGTGCATGCATACTTGGAGTGGATTTATTTTTTTTTCTTTTAACCATTGCCAACTTTTTTTCTTTTTTTTACCTTAAAGCTTTGGACAGAATATACAAATGTCCCCTCTTTCTCTAACTTAAGCTGAAGCTGATCTTTTTAAAACTGCTTTTCTCCTTTTTTTCCTCTTTCTCTCCAAAAGGAGCAAATCAACAAATGATATCCTGGCTGCACCCGCTGTCACCCGACAGGTTAGCATGGAAGAGCTGCAGAAGTATCGTGAACAGATCAAGCAGAGTGACGATAGGTGGCAGGATGTGAGTATAACTCATATGTGTCCTGCACAAGCTGAAGAATATCTTTTTGTTTCCCACCATTCTTGTTATATGAAAAAAAAAAAGTTATGTCCCACAGGAGGGAACATACTGTAACTCCCCAGCACATATAAAGGTTGAGGAAAGGTGAACACATGATCTGTGGGATCTGTGGTCTCAGAGTGGCAATCTGCAGATATGAAAAGAAATGATGTAGAGCAGTCTGTGACCACGGGGGGGAAAAGAAAGCAAGAGAGTTTAGATAGAAGCCAGAGACGGACGCAGACACTGATTGGTGCAGCACTGCCCTCTGGCTATGGACTGTCCTCATTTCCAAATCACAGTGTCTGTGGCAGGAAGCACATACATACTGTAAATACATATAACAGAGTGATTGTGAAATGATATTGTGATGTAGAGGATGTAAATAATTGATTTGAATTCATATACGAATATTACGTTACTGCAACTTATTTCTGGAAGTGATGCTCCACTTTTTAACCCCATTGATCCCTCACATGTGTTCCTTCCTGGGTAAGAAAATAAAAAAGACAGTTATCCACATATAGTATACATTACTGGCTGTGACGGTAGTATGTCTATCAGCAGTCTGATTGGTGTCATGGCAAAATAATGGAGTCTTAAAGCGGCATTTAGGTCACACAGTCCCCAATTCACAGGGGAGGTGAGCCGGGAGGAGCCTAAAGCATACAAATAGAACACCTTCAAATGTAGCCCTTTCTCTTTTTTTTCTGTCTTTCTCCTTCTCAACTTCACTCCTGTCTACTGAACAGAACACAATCAACAGCAGTTTTATCTAGATCTTACTTTAATTGTTATAAAAATGATATGCACGAGGTGATCTGGCTTTGCTTTCACTGCAGGACTTGAGCAAGTGGAAGAACCGACGCAAGAGTGTCAACTCTGATATAGTGAAGAAGAAAGAAGAAAGGGAGAAGATAGAGCAGATCACATACGGCAACAGCAACAAAAAGTCCAAGACCTTCAAGGAGATGCAAGAGGAGAGGTAAGGGGAAAAGACTTCACGTGAAGTTCAGATCAAATAAATGACTCCGATTGTTAAATTTAATAGCATACAGCATCCATGTTAAGTGTAATCTTGGATTCGACTAAAAAGCAACAAACACTGAATTTGTTCTTCTTTTGCATAATTTTTTTTTTTTTATACCCTCGGAGGGAGAGCCTTTGTTTTTCGTGACAAGGTAATAAAACGAAATGTGCGCATGAAAAGTTTTGCGGTACAGAGACTACAGGATTACAACAGTGAATGAGGAGACTGTCAGTAATTGTGCCTTTAGTCAGTGTGAAAGTGTAATCTAATCACGGCTTATAACCTGCCTCCCCCTTTTTGCCCCACCTCTCTCTACCCTCTTCTTTTCAACCTGTGCTCTTCTTTCTGCTCTCCTCCCTGTCACCGCCCCTCCTCCCCATTTCAACTTCGGTACCAACACTTTGTATTTGACCCCTTCATCTCCCTGAATTGCATCCCTTTTCATTCCTTTTTTTTATTTTACCCTACCTTTTCCTATTTACATCTGTATCCCATCCTACTACAGAGAAAGTAAAGGAAAGAACAGCGTCGGTAGTCGTCTTGGATCTCTCTATTACGACAAAGACGACGTATTTGATCCACCTGTCATTGCCCCTCGTACCCGAACCCTTCCTGCCAGAGGCTACACTATTGACACTCCATACTATTCCTCTGACTTCCCTGAGCCTTCTCCGAAAGAGGACAAACCCCCCGCTGCCTCCCCAGCTACTGACATTGCCGCTAGCCCTCCCATCTCACAGGAAGCTGACACTGTGGACAGTGCCGGCAGAGACGCCACCACCATCATCACTCCCAGCAGCCCCAGCTCTCTCCACAGTCCTCAGGCTCCAACAGCTGCGCCCTCCTTGCAGAGGAGTCCAGTCCCAGAACCCACCAGTACAGCCAAGACAGAGGAGACCTCAACCACAGCCTCCTCTCTTCGCTCCCTACAAAAGGTGCCAGAACCAAGGCAACCATTGTCGGGCACACAGACTAAGGCAGAGGCCCCCTCCTCTGGTTCCCTGTACAAACAACAACCACAGCTCAGCTCGATGGAACCCAAGCCTCCCGGGGTGTCTCGGGTTTCCGCCTCCCTCCCCAGGAGCTACCAGAGATCGGATAGCGCACGTCTATCCTCAGTTGTCACACCAAGGCCCTTCGGGACCCAGACCTCCCGCATCACCTCACTTTCCCGGACAGTGAGTACTTGATTGTTAAATACAAAGCGTGCACGGCATGAGCCTGAAGGACAGCAGAGGGCAGAAGGAGACAGTGTTTGTTTGACAGTTAGAAATACTTGCCTCGTTGGTCAGGTACAGTCGAATTTGTTTTTGGTACATCAGAATTTCCCTCAAGAGTCCGATCTGATTACTACGTGAATAATGGATGAAGCTAGTGTTTTTATAATGCTAACTCAACTAGCAAAGCTCCTTCGCATTCATTACAGTTGTAGTCAATGGAAAGTAAATATCGTCTAACTATTTCAGGGGAGTCGTTTGCAGGTTTCTTGTGTGTGAAGGGAAAACTGTGACTGTGTGATGACAACACGTTCATCAACTGATTCCTCCACATTCTTTGACAGATTAAAGTAAATGATTATTTTAATGTTATTCAGCTCATTCTCTGCATTTCTTTCCCCGGATAGATGGACGACCCTCACAAGCGCGTAAACGGCAGCGTTGATGTTTCTAAGAAGGCGTCTGTGCCGAGCCGCTATCACCCATTTATGACCTCTGAGGATGAACTTCAATCCCAGTCCAGCTCGGCCCACAGCAGTGAGGACGAGGAGGAGCAAGAAGAGACAACGGTAAAAAGCAAGAGCGTCTCGCCTGTCCCACCTCAGGTCAAGAGTGAAGCTCCAGTCGATCCTGCTCCAGCCAAAGATACTAGTCAGGTACTCAAATGACCCACTGTTGACCAAAACAAACTCAGTTTATTCTGATGGCATCATTGAAAATCATACAAATAATACAGTAGTGATTTTTACAGTAGCTTTGTGCTCAGTTGAACCCTGACATGATTTTTCTTGTAAATGTAAAGTTGTTAAAATAGGTTGGCATTCAATTAACAGCCATAAGACTCAGACACACAACCTAACATGCTGTGTTGGTCTCTGGCTTCTAGGTGAGCTACTGTGAGATGCGGATCAGCCTCAACCAGAAGCCCAACACCAGCAAAGACTTTGGCTTTCAGGCGACCTGGGACTCAACCGGAGCTCGCGTCACATCCATCCATCCAGGTGACAACAGAGACGTTTTCGGAGATATGCCTTCGAAGAGAGGGATTGGGATTGTATGGATAGAGCTTATACGTTCTCTGAATTTTAACTGTGTCGGTTGGCCAAAATGGCAACTTCAAACGTCGACATTCGTCAACATGTTTCTGGGATGTTTCCCAGTGGAAAACATACAAATAGGCAACGCTCGAAAGCTGACTGATGCGTGTAAAGATACAGTATATCAGTAATATTGTAAAGCAGTGCTCTGAAATGATTTACAGTCAGACACTGCTGGTTAGTTGCAGGTTTTCCAGTCCATTGCAGTGCCAGACTTATGTAGGGCGGCATCTATCTGGGTCAGATCTGCTGGGCCTGAGCCTCTCTTTCTACTGAGATTTCCCCCACCTCCACATTACAGTATGCCATGTATTATAATAACTTATAAGTAATACCTGTAACACACACACACGCCACACACCAAGACATGACCAGCGTCGTCACACTAGTTTCAGTCTACCTTGTTTGCCTTGTCTTTGTGAGTATATATCGTGTTAACTTTGTCAAATCATCCGTTATAAGTTATAATTAAAGTGTTGGTAGTGAAAAGTTAAACTAGAACAGGTTGGAAGAGACTGTCACACAAAATACACACACTTCCATCTTAAATAATACTAATTAAAAACTGCTTTTATAAAAAAAAAAACCTGTCTACAGGTCTTAGTGAGTGAGACTGCATATGAGAAAAAGGTTGCATGAAGCCTTTTGTGGCTCCAGAGGGAGCTGAAGGCGCCTAGTTTTGACGAGGAGGAAGAATGCATGAAATATAAAAGACAATAACTCTGGTTCTGCTGCATTGATTTTGATTTATTTTTTTATTTTGGAGCACAATGCTAAATTGGAGGAGTGGTTGAAACAATCTCTTCATTGCAAGTTTTTTTTCTATCGAGTTATAGTAATTTCATGCTTTTGCATGAGTCCCTGAAAAAGACCACAAACCTAAAAGCATGAGAAGATTTCTGTTCTTTATATAGTATTGAATTGTTTCTGTGAATGCTATATCAGGAATATTATACGGGTGAACACTGTAATTAGGAGTCAGTCCTATGTACTTTCATATCGTGATCATACCTTAAACATCAATTTCTGTAAAAAAAAAAGTACACTGCTACTAAAACAACTGCTGTCTCATACAAGAACCACTGTTCCAGTTAACGGAAGACATTACTGCAATGGTGGAATCGGGCACCTTCTCTGCAGCTAATGTCCCATCCTCTATCTCATACAGGCAGCCCGGCCGAGATGTACCAGCTTCAGGTCGGAGACGAGGTGCTGATGGTGAACGGGCACCAGGTGGCAGAAATGAGCTACAAAGACTGGAAGGCCAGCATGGAGGAGGCTCTGCAGGAGGGCAGTCTGGTCATGGATATACGCCGTCAGGGCAAGAACAGTGAGTCATCTGGTGTGTGTGTGTGTGTGTGTGTGTGTGTGTGTGTGTGTGCGTGTGTGCGTGTTTGCGTTTGCGTGAGAGTGAGAGATTGAAAGGGAATGAGAGACTTTAAGAGTTGCATTCCTGGACTGACAGTGCTGCTCACGCTGCTTTGCGTTGCTAAACAGTTTTGACACTTTAAATTGGTCCGTAAACTATTGTGAAATCATCCATGAATGATCTCATGACAGCTAACCGGTGAAGGCCCCGTAACTATGTTTCTGTTCTGAAGAGTTGAGGCTGTTATTGTGTTGACTGTAATTGGGGTTTTTTTGTTTTGTTTTGTTGTTTTTTTTGCTGTGTGCATTATTCTTTTTCCTGTTTTGCATATTAATTCATCCCTCTTTTCCCTTTTGTTGATAGCAGTAGTGTTTTTTGTCCTTTACTGTCTCACCAGCATTGCTCTCTATTCATTTCCTTGTGGAGGAACTAACAGTATAACAGGCTTAAATGTTCCAAATACATAAGCATCACTTTATATCTAAGGTGGATAATAATAATAATAAACCACCCAGCGTAGCTCACTTCATCTAATATGCAGTAGTTTATTTAAGGCCGGTGGTTGTGAGCCTGTTAGAATCACTGTGTGGGTTTGTGAAAGCTTTAATAGGCTGCATGGCTGGGGAAGGTTTCTCTGTCACCCCCTGCTGCTCTCTGTAATAACACCATAACAGCAAGCTTGTCCCCTGCTTCAAGTGTTCTTTATGTACATAAACAAGTCTTTGTCAAATGTTGGGTTTGACATATACAATACTATGATTACATACACACTTTGCCATTGCATTGTCTGAATGCAGACTGGGACAGAGATCAACCTTCCTTGCCATTTAAAAGTCATAAGATCATCAATCTGACCAGTATGGATCATCCGATACTTCTAGGTTACCCTGACACAAACGCTGTCAACTCCAGCCTGGACTTCACCTCACGCACCACCACGGAAGCGCCGCCATCCAAAGAGGCTCCTGTCCGCCCACTGGTTGTAAGTGACCCTGAATCACTCAGGTTTTATTCAGATTTGATCCATTTTTATTCCTGTATTTGCTGAGCGCACCCCCTGCCGTGTCTCCCCGCAGGACGTGGCTTCAAACGGAGTTAATGGTGGTTTCCGTGAGGAGCCGGTGACCATGAGGAACAAAGGTAAAGCAATCAGGAAAGGTTATGAGATTGATTTTTCTGTACTCTGAATACAAAAACGCGCCAGTAGGGGGGTGTCGTTTAGTCGAGTGAAACATCTTTGACTACAATGGGTAATATTATTGGATATTTACGTGTTACAAAAGACAATGACGTAACATAATCGGCAACATGTGATTATGACAGAGCTTAAGCAACGTGTGATATATGTGAAATTCATGGTAAAGCGTTGGTATAAGTATAAGCTGGTCTCTCCTCTGGTAAAAAAAAACGTGTTTTTCTCCTCTGCTGTGCCTCACTGTATCCTGTTCTCATCTCTCATGTAGAATCTGAACCCATATCTTTGAAAAACTTAAAACGGAGGTCAGAGTTTTTTGAACAAGGTAAAAAGCACAGATGGAAGCGGGGCGGGGCTCTCGATAATAATGATGATGATGATGATGTCTGTGTAATGTGGTGGCTGGGTTCTCTGTGCTTTTGTCTCACTGAATAGATCTGTCTCCAAAGGGATTTTTTGCATGTCTTTTTTTTTTTTTTTTGTCTGCCGCTCTCACTCATGTTCAATTGAAATGTGACCTATTATCAATTGATAATGAGCTGCCTGGATTGAAACAGATTCCTCTATGTCTCTGTTTCGGGGCTTTTCCTTTATTTTTATTTTTTTGACGATCATGTCTGGTGCCAGAGCTTAACTCTTTTGCTGTGCCCCTTCCTCCTTCAGGCGACTCAGGGTCCAGTGTCAGTGCGCTGGTCTACCTCTGTGGTAAATGGGCTTGAATGTGCAGTGACATCCTCACTTTTGCCTTGTACAACCTGGGAAACTGACATGCTGTTCAAACCGAGAGAGTCGAGTGACATTATTGTTCAACTTTGAAACACATGAAGGAAACAGCACAGAAAACACACAAACCTTCCTCCAAACCAAACCGATGTGAAAATGAAAAGCTACATTTTCAGCTCCAAAGGTTGGACAGCATGTCAGACACTACGTCAACATACCAACCACGAACACAAATCATTCATTCGGTTTGTGTTTGCGGTATTTTTGAACGGTGTCCAGGTTTAACACATGGTTGCACTTTTCATTTTGCTGCCCGTGATGTTAAAAGACTTCTCGTTGCTCTCCTGGCATGCATGTATTTAAAGCGTCTGTTAGCCTTTCAGACTGGCCATGCTATACATGATTGCATCTTGTGCATGCTGCTGATTTGTGTGTGTGTGTATGTTTTTCTTCCAGTTTGCTGTCCTCACAATCTGTTTACTGATTTTTTTTTTTTTTTTTAAGAACTTTTGGTCTGGCATCCAATGTAAATGTCTACTAGTGTGTGATCTTGAATTGAGAGAATCAATAAGTCCTAGTGGGTGAAATTTGACCTTTGTTGAAAATATCATTTACCGCTGTGGGTTTGTCATGTTCAATGATGATCTGGCACTTGACTTAAAACCAAGTTAAAACTTGAACTTAAGCCTGTCAACTTTGTGTTGATGTGGTATATGGCCTAAATGTTGACTTCATGTTCCATTGCTCTGCCTGTGCATAGCAGAAGTATTGACTGCGTGATTTTCTTTTTTTTTTTTTTTTTTAAGGAGGATCAGAGGCTGCAGTACCACATGTAAGTAGTATCAGAGTAGCAAGCTTTCATTTTCTGTATCTGTGAAAAAGTACAATACTCAAAAATGTAATAAATGCCGTTGTTTGTTGCACAATTGGTAATGAACAAACTAATGAGTTTAGGCTACATAGATAGAAGAGATGTGACTTGACATGACAATACCACACTGTCAGTAAGAATATCATATATGGGACACTACTTACTAGTAATGTGACTACTAAAAAAGAACAAAGCTTTTTTGTTTTTGTTTGGATTGTTTTTTTGCTCATCAGCAGGCAACTGCTGTTGCTTCAAGTTATTAGCTGTTGCCTTTAACAGTTTGTAAGACTGAAGCGTGTCTGTCTTCAGATACCCGTTCCTTCAATCACTCCGGCTTCCAGCCGCTGGTCTTGGGACCCAGAAGAGGAGCGCAAAAGACAAGAGAAATGGCAGAAGGAGCAGGAGCGTCTCCTACAGGTACGTGAAGTTGTATGGATTTTAGTTATAACGTTTTGGCGGGTCAGCATACCACCCTGAACACGCCCGATCTCGTCTGATCTTGGAAGCTAAGCAGGGTCGGGCCTGGTTAGTACTTGGATGGGAGACCGCCTGGGAATACCAGGTGCTGTACCCCCTTCCCATGGGCCCACCACCCATGGGAGGGGTCTCACGGTGCGAAGAGAGATGGGCGGCAGTCGGAGGCGGGGACCCTGGCGGTCCGACCCCCGGTTGCAGAAGCTGGCTCTGGCAGAAGTGGCTGGGGAGAGGGAAGTCTGGGCTTCCCTGCTGAAGATGCTGCCCCTGCGACCCAACCACGGATAAGCGGAAGAAGACGAAACGAAACGTTTTGGCACAATTTACACTTAGTTGCCGGTTTATTAGGTACACTTGCTAAAACGAATGCAAGGTCCAATTTGTAGCTGATTGTGGACATTGTCAAAAGCTCCAGAACAGCTACTAAATGGACCCTGTAGTGTTTCTATGGCTTAAAGTTTTCAGGCACCATGTGTGATTTCAGGTATAGAGCAGTTTTTAATTCATATAATACTTAATTTTAATAAACATAGACAACTTAATGATCAGGCTTGCTAATCTTTTCTTGCTTTAAGTCTTATGTATCTACGGTCAAGATTGAATTTTAGACTTAAGCTCTCTAAAACAGCTCATATGTTTGCCCTAATCCTAGCCATCACCCGAAACCTAACCACTCAGCCCCTTTGGGTATCTTCGTCAGGCATTTAGCATCTCACCGCATCCAGTAGGGTTTAAATCATCTATCAAGTATTAAATGTACTAGAATTCTGGCAAAACATTTCTGGATTGAGATCAAAGGTGTTGCAAAGAACAGCACTGAGAACAGCCAGGAAGGCTTGTTGCTCCTCCAGTCTTATTCCCTGTTGGATAAACGGCCTCATTTCATGATGCGTCAGGGAGACTTCTCACCCTGGGCGAACTTCTCTAGATTTCAGTATGGTTGGATAACAAGTAGGTGAGCTTTGAGTTGAAATGATCTGAAAATGATACTTGGTTTGTTTGGGTTTATTTTTTTATTATTTTTTTGAGACTATGTGCATTAAATGGGGTGACTTCTGACATCTCCACCTGCTTTTACTCCCAGGAGAAATATAAGCGTGACCAGGAGAAACTGCAGGAGGAGTGGCTCAAGGCTCAGCAGGAGATTACCAAGAAAGAGGTAAGAAATGTATATGGATTTTAATTTATTATGGCCTAATACCTGAAACATCAACTGGAGAAAATTAAAAGGGGGCAATAGGTTCTGACTCGTAACACTAAATTATCTAAATGTAGGCCAGGTAATGATATTTCTGGATTTTTAAAACACAGACTCATTTCACAGAAAGCACTGAGTGAATGTGAGAGCAGAAGTCATCTGAATATTCACATGACACATATTCACAAGGTGACACCACAACATGTGTGCTCGTGTAATACAAGCTCGTAGTTGTGCAACAAAAAGTCCGCTCTGATTGGAATTTCAAAACACTTGCTGGTTTGTCACCTTGGAGGAGTTCTCCGTTGTTGTTGCAGTTCCTTCTTGAAGTCAATGATGGTCAGATTACTTAATGCTATTGTGTTATAAGAACTTCCTCTTTTCTCACCGTCCTTGTCTCTGGTAGCCACAGAGCCTGGAAGTGAACAGCCACAGCATCAGCCCACTCTCGCCACTCTCACCTATCTGCCAGCCCACTCCTCCTTCATGGGAAGAAGAGGAAGAAGAAGAGAGAAAGAGGAAGGAAGAGCAGGAGCGCCAAAGGCAGGCGGAGGAGAGGAGAAAGAGGGAGGAGGAGGAGAGAGAGCTTAAGCGTCTCCAGGAGGAGAGGAAGAGGCAAGAAAGGCAGGAGGAAGAGGAGAGGAAGAGGAGGGAGGAGGAAGAGTTGAGATGGCAGAGGAGGAGAGAGGAGGAAGAGGAGGAGGAGAGGAGGCAGAAGGAAGCTGCAGAGCAGCAGCGCAGAGAGCGGGAGAGAGCCTCCACACAACAGCAGTGGTCAGTAGAGAGAGACAGTGATCATACTGTAAAGCTTTACTCACATGTCTTCCTCATCTGTCCGTCATGCTGTTAACAAAACATGCAGCGTTCTAACATAACTACAACTAACATGTATGCATGTGCTTTGTCCTCCATCTTTGTGCTGTAACCTTCTCTCTCTGCACACTACCCTTCACCAAAGGACTGGTGGCTCCAATGCCTTTGCCAAAGTCGAGCCCACACTGTCCTTTGCAGACAGGTTAGTACAGGAGAGAATGTGTATGCATTTGTCAAACTACAGCTGCAGTCATACATAAAAAAAATGCTTCTCTTTATACAGTTTATCAGCTAATCACACTAATAAAACTTAAACCTAAATCACATACTTTTTTTTAAAGCGATATGTTTGCCTCATTACCTATTTTGAGTAATAATACTAAACATCACTGCCTTACAATGATTACAATGTATTATTATTATTATAATATATTATTTATAATATTAATATAATGAGTAATAATGATAATAATGTGTTGAATGTCATCTATTAATAGGTTGACTGCTAAATTAATAAATGTTGCTTTCATGTTAGCTTTTCAGCTTCAAGTTCCCCTTTTCTGTGTTCCAGTTATGCCGATCTCTGCACCAGGTGTTATCTTTACACCAAAATAGCACTAAAACTACCAAAGCAATGTCTCATAATAACCCTACCAAAACACCAGCCCCGCTGTGTTTTTATTTTTATTTTTCTCATTTCATGTCTTTTGTCATTTTTTAAAAGCACATTTCCCGGTACTGGCACATAGTTGCTGTAAAGTTGACATGTTTACTGGCTCCATTTAAGCAGAATCATTCCAACAACGTCCCTTTTATAGAGGTGGTCATGAAATTGGAAGTCCTCCAGCAAGTGGGTTAGGTCTCCAACTGAGACGGGAATTACGTATGATTGGTCTGCAATCAGCACTTTCTTAATATAACCGTGAAGAATGTTGGTTTCTGTGGAAGAGTTCCCTATGTAGTAGTTGGTGTATGAAAATGCCTTTCACTTGAATATTTTGTTGGCTATAAAAAAAAAAAGAAAAATGATGATAGTGATAATAATACCATATTATATTATACTATAAAAAGAGCTACTTTAAGTATAATTACTGTCTGGTTTTTTATAATTAGGCACTCACATGTGTTTTGTTCACTTGACAGGGCAAAGTCCAAATCATCTCCCCACCTAGATGAAGAGCCTCAGAGAAAAGGTCAGTTGAACTGTTATTATAGGTCACCTTTAATAAAGACAAAGGATAGTGGTGACTATTTTCTGAATACAGCAGCGATGGTAACAGACCAGAAATATTAGATCATATTGATTAAGTTATGTCAACACTGGCCTGTGTTTCTTTTCATATTTATTTTTTTTTATTATAAATTACTCCCATGTATGTATACACACGTACATGCGTCCTGTACACTACTGTAGGTGTACACATGCAGCCGGGGGGAATGGCTCACTGGCTGCTTGAAGAGCAGTTGAGGAGCACACGTGACAAACAGGCCAGGAGTCAGAGAGCTGCATCAGAGCTGGAGATGGAGAGGAGAAACATCCTCAGTGCCATGAGATGCAGAGAGCCAGAGAGAGGTGGGCTCTGCCCCGATGCTCCGCCTCTCTGTGCAGTCTAAGTCAATCTGCTGTCATTATCAGCACTTTGATCGACTGATGATCAACTGACGTCAATTACGACATTTCATTAAATCAAAACGTAATGATTTGATTGAACTGTTTGATTGAACAGCTGACCAGTCAAATGCTAAATCAATCACTCAGCTGACCAGAAAATGGCAAAAATTAATAATTTACTGATTGCATTACTGATTTTTTCATTTAGAACAATTTTATCTAATCAAAGGCTGCAGCAGATCACTCTGATGATAAGACTAAATCGAACCTGACTTGACTTGAAACATCATCGCAGTCTCATTCTCTCAGCCCCTTTTTTTCCAGTTTTTTCCCTGCCTCTTTCTGGTCACGATCTATTTATAAAATCCCAGGCACATTTCATTTCACCCAGCATGTTCCTTTTTTTCATCTCTCTTCACTGAGTGTAGCGGCGAGCAGTGGAGTGGGTGATCTGAAGGGTCAGCAGCCCGCGTCGCAGGCCGAGCTGGAGCGGCAGCAGATCCTAAAAGAGATGAAGAAGAAGACTCCGCTGCTGACAGACAGCAGCTGGATCCGCCAGCGTGCTGCCAACCCTGTCACCAACAAGGAGTTCGACATGCCACACATGCGCAGGTACACACACTTCCAAATGTACTATAAGAGACATTACTCAAAAGAACAAACTAGCCTCTCTGTTGTGTGATGATGGTGCAGGGGCTCACTAATGCAATGGTGGTGGTTGGTTTTATAGACTCACTAATATCCTGTCTGGCTACCAGTCTGACTTTTCCTCGACAAATTTGGCTGTACCATATGTGGTAGCCAGTTTAAATGCTTCAACTAACTGGCTAACATGGGTGTGGTGTGGGTTGGCTTTGCAGAGGTGAGTCTCTTGACAACTTGGACACCTCCTACAACTCCGGGCGCTTATCGTGGACACCCAGGAGCAGTTCTTATGCCCCAAACTACTCTCGGCCTCACTCTGCCCTTTCTGGCAGTGCTTCCTTTTATGGTGGAAGGTCAGAGGCACAGCCGAGCTCCACTCTGCCCTCCTCCTATTCCATGGGCTCCCTCCGAGGCAAGGCAGGACTCCCCACATCCCGGTCCCAGCAGTTACCTTCCCTCTCACCCTCCTCTCTGTTACCCACCAACTCTCCAGAGCCCACATCTGAGGCTGGTGGCCCTCAGCAGCAGAGCAGGTAAAATAACCGATGCTGCTTAACATGCCAAACAAGCTGCCCCTAACCCCTCATTGGTATACTGGGTTGAACAATCATTGTTGAGGTGGCGTTGTGGTGACTAAATTTGATTGGGAGCAGGTAATGTTTTTAACATTTTATATAATAAATGTTGTTGTTTTTTTCTTTTCAGGCATACAATAATTCTGAGCTATTCATCAATTGTCATTTCAGCAGTAGACAACCAATAATTATAAAAGTAAAATAATTTTCCAGTAATATCCAAAGAAAATACCAAATATCCAAAGACCAATATTGACCAGAAAATAACCATACTATAACAGTCTGACCCCAGTGTATACCAGTGTGAACATATGTCTTTGTGTGTCTTTGTGTGTGTGTGTGTTTCCATTCATGCATGTATCATACATGTGTGCTTGGCTCTCCGATCACAGCTGTGCATTCTGTAATCCAGGTCAGTGAGTGGCAAGAAAATCTGTACGTTCTGTGACACCCCGCTGGGGAAAGGAGCGGCCATGATCATCGAGTCCCTTGGGCTCTGTTATCATTTGGGCTGTTTTAAGGTGAGAGTTGACCTCCTGACGGCCCGGAGCACATCGGCAGCCACACGTTGGCTGATCCTCAGAAAACTAACCTGATCATTCAAGAGTCTTTTTTTCTTTTATCACTAATCTTAAAGCCCTGATCCCTTTACAGTTGAGCAAAATAAATGTCAACAAGCCTGCAAGCCAAACTAATTAACCCCATTACTTTGTTTCTTTCTACCATCCTTTTTGTCTGGCACTTGATTCCTCCTGAAACTTTGGTCTCCTGCATCTGAACAGTGATCCCTGTACCCACTCTTTGTCTGTGATCTCCCATTGTTTTTCCTCTTTCTTTACATACAGTCAAAGGGCCTTCAAGTCTGTCTATCACTCCTTCCTCCTGTGGACATTTGGATTAGCGTTGACCAGTTTTTAGCTCTTAAACATTTCCCCTTTATTAAACCCTTCAGTGTATCGACTGCAAGTCTGACCTCGGAGGATCAGAAGCCGGGGCTGAAGTCAGAATACGACACAAACAGCTTTACTGTAACTCCTGCTACATGCGATTCAAAAGTGAGTTCTTTGATCGAGTTGATAACGGCATAACGGACGTGTTGGGGTTTTTCGGCTTTCTTCTAATGTAACGTTGCCGTTTGTTTTCTTTTAGACGTCCAGCCACCCTGTATGTGATGTGACTGTACTCCAGCAGATTGATGAAGAGACTACTTGTGACAACAACCCGTGAACATTGAAGCCATAGCAAATAGCTGGACTCCATCTTTGGACATATTTCCATTAATGATTTAAAAAAACAAAAAAGCCCTGTTTGACTCACTGATCATTTTTTTTGTTTTTATAGTGTGTGATTGAGAGGATAATCTTGTAAAACACTCACTTATTTTACTGTGTTTATATCGTATTAAGTATTACAGTTGTACAAAGTGTAAGGGTTCTGCATGCGCCAGAGTTTTTCAATGTTTTAGCCAGTTAAGTTTTTCGCCATTTAGTGTTAAATGGACTATACTATTACAGAGGCAAGTCTTTCCAATGACCTTCCCCCGAGTCGCATTTTAAAGATACCGGGAGAGGTTTTCCTGCAAGTTATTAACACGTCTGTCCACCGAGGTATTCTTATCATGTCTATGTGCCTTTTTGTTTGTAACAGGGAGAAGTAATTAAGATTATTAGAAGTCTTTCAAAATGTATTTAAAGATAAACGTCTGCTCGGATATCACTTGTCTGGAGTTTTTTTTGCTTATAGATGGAAGATTGTACACATACCAGTAAGTGGGTTTCCATGTGACGAATATATCACACCGAATGGAATTGAGGCAAACAGTAACATTTGTAAATAAAATGACTAAATGACTTATCTGGTGTGTTTTTTTTTTGGTTTACTTTTTTTTCAACGGTGAAACAGTGAAATTGCATAAGTCTTTGCAATGATATTCCAGTATATGATGCAAGGCATTTCCTATCTCTGTAATCAGGAACCATTATACTCCTTCTCCTCTCATAGTCATACTGAAAGGAATTTCAATGAGCTTTTGTGCAATGGTTCAGAGGACCTGCTCTGTGTTCTCCGAAGCCAATTAGTCATGCATATTTCATTCAGTGCGCATGCATTACATTTGATTACACTTTGATAAGCTATTTTCTTAATGTATTCTGTCATTCTAGCTGTTTCATGAAATCATTTCTGCATAAACATATATTGAATATTCATAAACTCTTGCCTATTCATTTCGCGGCTCTCTTATTAAATTTAAGCAGCAAGGTAAAAAAATTAAAAAAAAAAATTGTCCTCATTTTCCACAAATGGAAATAAGCTCTATTGAAGCAATACATGGAAATAAGTCAGGCCGAGCACAAATTGGCTCTGTATTCTTAAGGTGACGCACAAACAGCCCATAAGTAGACATCTCAAATTCTTGGATACCTTTTTTTAGATTTTTCTTGGCTTTTTCGTGGGAGATAGATTTTAATCCTAATGCTTAGAAAACAAAACAAATGGCGCCAAGCGGAGTCGAGTGGCTGAGAAATATAAAACCTTTCAGGATAAGTAGCCCATCTTTTTCCTTTAAAGCCACGGCTGCAACCAGCCTTTATGGAAGGCTTTGAGTCGAATGGCTTGACTGTGTGTGTGTGTGTGTGTGTGTGTGTGTGTGTGTGTGTGTGTGGAGCTTACAGTATGCTTGGCTGCTCAGAAGGGTAGGGTCTGTAAAAAATGGAACACAGATGGAAAAGCTTAGATATGCCTGCTCTACCCTCCATCAAAAAGTAATTCCTAACTCTTAACAGCTCACAGTCAGCTTCATTTTAATGGTCTCACACTGGTAGAGAAGATTTCTCCTTTATTTATTTATTTTTTTTTTGGGAGATTTCCAGTCTGGCCGTGTGGGGAACCTTTCGCCTTACAATCAACACAAAAATTGGTCCAATAATAATGCTCCATTCCTTTCCACAGTGCTATATTCAAGATGTTACCTTTCTTTTCCTAAGCTTGGCTGCAGCTTGGACCTGACAGAAGGGGGCACTGTGGTCTAAGATTTACAAGACAAACTGAGATGATAGCTGCTGTTGCTTGCAATGTGGAGCATGTCATTTAACATTATATACATTCTGGGAAATGAAGGTGCTCTGTCCTTGGAATATAGCCACAGTAATGACATTTTTTTTAATGCTTTACATAATATGTCCTAACATTTCATGGTTATGTAAATAAAATATAAGTGACACATTTTGGCTTTAAGCATTGTCACTAGCTTGGCTGTCATGCTTCTTATTGAAATTCTTTCTCTCTGTAAAATAACGTATTTGGCTCTTGTTTGACCTCCAAATAATCCCCTGTTTGCTTTAAAGATATCTAAGCACCACCTCCTGCCATTTGCCATTTAGAAGGCTGCTTTTCACACTTTAGAGAAGCCACCAGGCACTAATTCACCTGCAGCCTGAACTGATGCTATAATTACTCATGTAATCACTGACAGTGTCTCAGTAGACCTGTTGCCATGGCTTGCCGGCAGCATGCGTGCAGCTCAAAGCTTTGCTGTAAGTTCAGTTAACCACATTGGATTAAAGAAAGTGGATGTTTAAGTAAACCTGTACATTCCCAGCACACCAGGATGAATCTGCAAGGCTGCTTTTTTCATTCATAGTAGCGTCAATGTATTTTGAATTCTCAGGTGAGAGCATGTTGACTACAGAACAAGGCGCATGAGTTTAGAAAATAATTGAAAATGTGAATAGTTCAACAGCTACAGAGACATATAACACAATGTGTTCATCTAAGGCTTAAGCATATCTGCAGCAATTGGAAATCGTTTGGAAATGTTAATAGGAGAAGCTGAATATGGTGTGAATGTAAATTATAGTAAATGTTCAATATCTCGCGAGGCAATACGGTAGTGACTATAGGTGGTCTATGGATTTTTGCTGAGCAGGACGTAATCCATATACCGTATGCAATCTCACGGTTCATTTATTATTATTATTATTATTTTTAATTCATTAGTTTTTACGCTACTCTTTAAATTGATTCCTGATCACTTTCTGCATGTTGTCCTTTTTGTGCATGTGAGAACAGCATGTCACAAAAGGGATCAACATCATCACGATCAGCAGTTGCATTTCCACCGGAGCTGCCTGTAATGAATGCATAAAAGTGCATAGAGGTGTTCAGTTAGTATCTTTAATGGGTGGCACAGGTGGCTATCAGCTATCGATTATCAACAGATAATCACCTCTCTTCCGCAGACATGAAAACCTTTTCACAAACTTGTATAGAGATATCGATCTGTGACCTTTTGTTCAGTGAGGAAATGATCAACCCAGATCCCTACTTGTCCTCATTATGAATGCTGACTATAATCCGTGACTCACAAAGGGGAATATATAAACCATATTACACACCAGGGTTCATTTGATGACTGGAAGCTTTAAATTAGGCCGAAGTAAATATGACACATTCACAAGATCAGGTCGCTTTTCTGTAGATGATTGTTATAACATGACTCATAGTGAGCAATGCTGTCATGTTTTTCTACTCTCTTTTTTTTTTTCTCTTATGTTTTCCAAAGAACAGAGTGTGTGTGTGTGTGTGTGTGCAGGGAAACAGCCCAACAACCAAGAGAATTATTCATCAAATGCAGGGGTGAACTCTGCGAAAGGAAGAAAAAAAACAACAAAAAAAAAACTTTTCTTCCTATGCGTGCAAAACACCATGCAGCCATGTTACAATCAGGAACAAGAACATCTGTGATTTCTCTCCGTGACCTTAAAGAGCACACGATTTATTTTCATTCCTTTACTTAGCGACTGTGGAGGGAAAAAATATCACTGGCAACGAGATGCATTGGACTTGCTTTTTTTTTTTCAGTTAGCAAAGGAAAAGAGAAAAACGAACGTAGGAAATGTTACACGGATTTGAAATGATAAGACTGCATGGTCACAGCTGGGGCACCCTGATATGCTTGAGACTGCATTATGCCTCGGGTGACAGGGGACCAAGTTCTCTGCCGTCATATTAATTCATCCTGCCACAGTGCTATAGCCGAGAATGAGCTGGAATACTGATTTCCTGTTAAACATTTGCCACTCTTTATTTGATGGTTTTTGTGTGTTTCGAGTAGGAGACGATGAACAGAGGAGAGCAATAATTCAATGAGAGCCCTATCATTGTTAACTATATGTGCCAAATATTATACTCCACATACACAATTTACTATTTGGAGCAAAGCATCAAAGCAGCACGCTACCTCACAGCGAGCTGCATCTGTTCCAGCATTATCCCGACAGGAAGACAGATGTGTGTCAGAAGCTGATGCGGTATATATTTAGTTGCATGTCGCTTACAGCCCAATTCAGTCATAGTGAACAACGTAGAATTTACTTTTCACACCAGCAGGCATGCTGGTAGACTTTGACAGGTGTAGTCCTACAGATGGGAACTGCAAAGCTTGTGTTTCTCAAACTGACAGGGACGTCATACTGATCCTCAACACAGACTGGCGCTACCTTTTACTCCTATTACCCCTGTTTCTGTTCTCCTTGTCACCACATGTCACCCATGATGGAAGTTAATTAGAATTTTTATCAGAGGGAAACTTAAAAGAGGAGATGACACACTCTCAAATGTGCCCTTCGTTTGATGTCGGAAGATTCATTTTGACATTTGCACTGCACACATCTCTACAAAGACAGACTGATGGCATAGACGTCCTGTTTGTACACGTCATCCGCAACCTCCAGCTCACCTATCATACACCCATGTGCTGACGCAGAAATCTTTTTTTTCTACTTAATGCTACGATGCCACTCTTACATGTGTATGGTAGATATAAAGCTTAGCTTATCGTAAAGACTGTATACAGGGGGAGACAGCTAGCCTGTCTCCTTCCAAAGATAACAAAAGCATCCTTCTACAGTAGCAGCTAACACATTATATCTCGTTTGTTTGGTCATAGACAGCTTTGTGTTTGATACTAAAACCAAAGTGTAAAGACACAAAGTCAGTGAAGCTGCAACGTTCTCACACCCTCCAACTCTGAACTGAACCAGCTGATTTCTGAACAAAGTGGTTAACTTTAACAACCCAGCAAAGACGACACAGCATGTAGAGACAACTTTGGTTGCACATCGTTACAACGCGGGCCCATGGAGGACAGCAATAATCATGTTCATCCTAAATATAACCGCATATAAGGTGCACTATGCTTGGATTTACGTGATGTCACAAAATGGACCAATAACACTGATAACAGGGAAAGTTGCCCCGCCCCAACAGGTGAGTACTAACAGTGTCAATCAAGCCAATTTGTATACTTTCCCACAGTCTGGACAGAGCAACATAAGTGAACGCACGTGTGTAGATGAACTACAAATGTGTATAATAATCTTACGTTATTGATTATCATAATGTACAATTTCCTGAAGTATTTTTTCAGGCTTTATTCCAGTTAAAAGAGCAGATGAAGCACATGCTGCAGTTTTGTTCCCAAGCCTTTAATAAAAGCTAGAGGAGAAAATTGATATGACTGGGAGTGAGACCTTTAGTGAGACCTTAAATTTTCATGAATTAGATCATCTGTGTGTCAGAGTTAGATTGCAGGAAAAGGAAAACGATATATAATAAATGTTGTTTTTGAGCTGTGGTTATATAGTAAGATATTGTTCTAGGTGAAAGTATATATATGCAGCTCCAGAATCCAACAAACCTCTGTGTCATATACACTGAGCAAGAGCAAATAAGGTGGGAATGAAAGAGAGAGAGAGAGAGAGAGAAAGAGAGAGAGAGAGATAGAGAGAGGGGGGGGGGGATGCTGAGAAGCAGAATTGACAAAAAGCAGAGCTGCTAAATTCATCTCTGGCAGGATAGTGTCACACTCACATTCTTTGCGCCGCAGGGAGATGTGGGGAGTGTGACTGTGCATGATCGTCACTCATTCACCACTGGATGTGGTTATGCCAGGACCCAGCTTCGTTCCACACTCACTCTCTGCCTTTCTCTATGAGTGGCCATATGGGCCAAAGAAGAGAAATTTCCATAGATTGTGCTATGCATGTCAGGATATGTACTTTGCAACCTGTTAAAAGATTGTGAATACCCAATGATAACTGGCAATCACATTAAATGCACAACAACAAAAAAAAAACAAAAAAAAAACAGGCTCTCGTAAACATTTCATTTGTGAGTTTGTCTGCTTTGTTTTTAATCCTTCCTTTTATGCGTTCTAAAAAAGGATCTTTTTCATGGAACTCTAACCACTTTAGACAGACCGATCTGTTATGCAGATTATGTAATGAAAAATACTGAGTTCAGTGTAACAGACTATTTGGTTGCCAGGTTTTGAAAGCCCAGATAATGCAGTAGGTCATGTTGCATAAGGTCAATTACCCGACTCATTTTTTTTATAAAGATATAAAAGTTATGACCATACCTTAACATGTAGCTATACTCATTTATACAAGCAGTTATCCAACCATAACCTTCCTTCCAATGTGCCTCTCAGGAAATTAAGAGGAGTTGGCTGCTCACTTGACTAAGAAGAAAAGTCTCAATTACAATTGTGAATCAGATATCTTTTTTCCAATAGTTAGGTCTGCTCTCAGGATTATCCCTGCAGCTGTGGTCAGTGAAAGATAATGGAGTAACATGGATTTATTTGCTGCTGAAACATAGTCCTGATAGTATTTCTAGTTTCCACGGCCTGAAAAGCTCTTAAAACAGAGTAACACAATTGTATCAGTATGATCAAGTTCTTCCCTTATTTATTTTTTTTAGTTCTGGTTTGTGGAACATTCCTTTGATGATGTGTAAAGACCAGACTGATGACACATCAGTTTCTGTCCGTGCATCTTTTTAAAAAGCTGCAGACGTCACTTGCACAAAGCAGATTAAATTGTATTCTCTCCGACACTAACATGCAGAGTACATCAGGATTTGATTTTGACTGATGCAAGGCATCTGCCCTTCTATTTCAGTCTCAGTGCACACATGTTTAAAGCATACATTGAAGCTCTCCAAGTACATGTTTGAACAACATAGACTTCTAGAGAGAAGCATTTACTTTGCTGGTGGGGTTTTTTTTGTGTGTTTATAATGTCCGATATTTGTTCAATTGTGAAAAAATCAAAAGGAGAGAAAGGAACTTTGACAGTGACTGAATTCAACAGATAGAAGCAAAGATTCTTCCCCATCCAATGCTTACGTCTATACTGGCTTGCTGGATTCACCTATTGTTGCCATGACTTTGTGTCTCCACGAGCCTGTGGAGTGATTAGACTCCTGAAAAGTGGCAGGCCAGTCAAGATGAGACTTCACTGTTGCCATTGCAGCAAGCAGGCAATATTTTATCTGAAAAGCACCACTAGAACATGAAGCTGTCAGTCCAGTCTTTTGTTTGTAGACTATTCAACGTCATTATCTCCCTTGCAGAGCTATAATTACAGTATGGTGAATAGCTTTCCAGAACCCATCATTTCCTCCACTATAAGCTTCTTGTTTTGTTCGTGCTACAACAGAGGAGCTGAGCTATTGTCGATATATTGATATTAATTTTCGTGACAGCAACATTGTGGGGACGTTTTTGAGGCTTTAGTGTACAGAGAATGAAAATGGACATCAATGAGAACTCTTTGAATGAAATAGTCCAGTGTTTGACATATTGGAGAATTGACCTAAGCTGCACTCATTGTGAATAGCATGCTGTACACCCGTAGGGATTGATAGAAAACACCTACATTTTTATTTGAAACAACTTATTCTTCAGATTTCCTACTGTCAGACTTCAGAGTTCAAATTTCTAAGGCTTTTGCCCTGAAGTCTCAGACGTACAAGATGTTGATATGGCAGCTGCTATCTTCTTCATACTTGACTGCAGGCCCGGGGGGCGGGGGCGGTTGGGGGTTTGAAGCAGGAGTTGGAGAGGGTACGGGGCATCCCTGAGGGATTTCTCTGGAGCCCTCACTCATAAATCACTGCTCAGTTTGTTTGTTTTGGATGAATGCTCGTCATTCAAATTCACACTCTGACGGCTCATCATGGAAATAGGAAATTAAATTCCAATAAGTTTCTCTAGCATATCCTCAATAATTCAATGCAAATATTAAACCTTTGTCTCATTAAATGCGCTATTACAATTGAAGCCAAGTTAAATATAAAAAAACTTTCCACCATAGGGGAAAAGGTGATTACCAAGCTCTTTGTTGTATTTTAATACACTGTATACAATATCTCACTATTCCCTCGATCAAAGTGTGTGCATATGCAAACTCTGATGAAGCATAATGATGTTTTATGGTGTGACAATGCTGTCTGGTTAGGTCTAGGCACAAAAACATACTTATTTTCTCATATATCTTTTTTTTGGTTTATTATTTTGGTCATGTATAATCTGTTATATGTTCATTTGCAATAGTAACTGTAACATTTTGGTATGTTAATTTATGGCTACTAAGGGCTCCTTTGGGTAAGGCACAGGAGGACACACACACACATCATTCAGTAGACCTAGACAGCCTGCAGTATGCAGCCACGTTAAGATGATGTGCCTGTGTTTCTGTATTACCAGTAGGAAAGAAAAACAGTAAAATAATTATTTTAAACGTATGCACACCTGGAAATCCTTTTTGTGTCCAAGTGTGCAACATTGAACACTGGTGCAGACATTAATTACAAACCTCTCTACCAGGTTCCCTCAGTATGCTTTAGTCTAATAAAGCTGACCACAAATTCCATGGTTGGGAAACAAAGTGATATGCTCTCAGACCACCAGTTGCCCCCTGGCTGCTGCTCCTCCTTTATTGACTGTTTGCAATCCAGCCATTGCCTCTGTTCATCATTAAACACTGTAAGTGCCCCAGAGTCGTGCGCAAAGCAAAGAGGAAAGCTGAGCTTATTAGAGTGTTTGGCTAGTTAACTTGCTAATGACCTGGGTGTTTGCTATAGGTCATCATGAAAACATCACTTAGGTCCATTTGTCTTTAAACTCAATTTCATGCTCTCCTGAGCTGATACTTTATGTCCTTAGGAGGTGATATGAGGTGGTTTGAGCAGGGTGGATCACGTCTTGGCCATGCACCTAACATGTGCAAATAACGTGCAGCGTAAAAACACCAGTGGAAATACCACCGTCAGCCTGTGCAACGTTTTGAGTTTTTAAATGAACACATAAATGCTGCTGTGGTGCAAATTTCCCTTCTTCCACTTGTATCCTTAAAGGTTTGACTGAATATAGTGTACCAGTGGAAAACCATTTAGAAAAGATAGCACATTTATGGACATTATCATATCTATTACAAAAATGACATACATATGCTACTTGTTTATATATGTGTGCACATGATGGTGAAGCTTGACATCTCATTATACTGGATTAATGACAATAAAAGGCTTTCTGTTCTATTTCAAATGTGATCACTGATGCATTGATGGATAAATTCCCAGTTTTTGATTTTAACCTCATTGCATTTCCCACATGCTACATGATTTGTCTCACATGTGACACATTCTTCATTATGAAATGTGACAGTTTTGTCTCTGGTACTTTTCTGCTTCTCTAAATGTTCTGATTTTCTGCTCACAATTAAACGTATTTATGAGGCTTCTTTATAGTCCTCATAGCCTCTTCATTGTTGCCGTGGTTACTATAGATGCAATGTTTCAGTCAGAGGAGCCTCTTTGATTTTTCCATTTTTAGTAAGATATTAGGTTGTTCTGCCAGATCGAGTCTCTCCACCGTCTACAGCATATTTTCAACCTCGTGTTACATTCGACAAGCAAAACATCTTGCAGCAACAACTGAATTTTCCTCTTGTGATATTAGTTTCTGAAGTGCGACATTCCCCTGGCTCTGTTCAAATTATTGTGGAGAATAATCCCTTTTTCTTAATTAACAACACCTCTAAGACGGGCAGTTTTTGATAAACACGCCGCTTCTCATTGTAATTCAAGCCGCTTGAGGATGTTAGTCTGAGCATGTTCCTCTAAAGCGCTGATTGATTTCCGAGGGCTTTGGCTCTTTATGGCTCCACATGAATCACACCGACAATTTTGAGCTTTCAGATCTCAGTGGTGGCGGACGTAACGTGGTGTTATATTACCACCAAGCTTGCTTCTGTTGTATTTTTAGAGTTGATGAGAAGGCTGATTACATTAATATATCTTTACATTTGATACAGTAAGGCCAGTAGTCAGTTATCTTATTTTAGTCTGTCTCTCTCTTCAAAGTTAAAACAATTAATAAATCGCTTAATTCATCCAAATCCTAAAATTCTGTTGTCACCACGAGGTTGCCAGACAACTAGTGAATACTGCAGGGAGACATAGTCCAGCACATACACAAATCATTGTTTTTACACTTCCATTTTTATAGAATAAACAAACAAAATAGCTGGCTTTAGATATTGGTGATACAAAATACAATTCAGGAAGTCCAGTTCAGGAGTATTGTTGTAAAATTGAGTTTCTACAGGACTTCAACCTCACAGCATGGACCTATTGCCCAAAGAAAGGGGACCCTTCAAAAAATAATAGTAGTCTGTCCATTGACATTAACATAATTACATAAAAACATCAGCATATTAGTTTTACACAAGCCAGAAATGATATAATCTACGTGTGTAAATTGATTTGCAACAGTAATCAAATCACTCCACAGATAATGTGATTACTCCACTAGTAATGGGTTAATACGTTTTACGTGCAATTCTTTTCCTGCAGTTCTTTTTTGGAAGCCACGCCCAGTTTTGATTACATCAGTAATCATAAAGTACTACATAAATAATAATTACTTCTATTACTCAGTGGGTAAACTAACCTAATTACAACACAAGGATATGGGGAAAGTGATTACACCAGTAATCTAATTACTCCACAGGATATGTAATGATCTCATTTTGGAGTAACATATTTTATATCAACCATAATTCTTTGCCCAAATCATAAAGGATATAGTCTCCAACACAACCCGCCTCAGCCACGGTTTCACCAGAAACCAGGAAGTTAATTTGGAAGCCACGCCCAGTTATTGATAACATCAGTAATCTAATTGGTTCCATATAGTTAATTTAATTACTCAGTGAGTAATTTAGTTACACCAGTAATCTAATTGGTCAACAGAGGAATAATTATGTTAATGGTGTAATCACATTATCCACTGAGTAATTATATCACTTATATGGGACCAATTATATTACTGGTGCAACCAAAACTGAACTGAAATTGACCTCTGGGTCTCTGTTGACCAATTAATTCACTGGTGTAATAAAATTACCCACCGAGTAATTACATTACTTATACGGGTTCCAAATTGACGTCATGGTTTCTGTTGAAACTGCGTTGGAGACTTTATCTTTCTGTCTTAACTTGTGTCGATTTAAAACCTGCTACCCTACCACTGGTGGAGTAATCTCCTTATCTATAGTTAGCTTATTGGTGTAACCTTTTCCCAATCTAATAAGTAATCAATACCACTAATATCCTATCCCATCTCTCCTCATCCTGCCTGCAGAATGTCTCGTATGGGTCAATGGCTGCCAAGGTAGGGGGAGCTTAGCTGGCTTAGTGTGCAGGGTGAGACGGAAGAACCACCCTTGGTGAAATTGGTTGCTTACCTCAGTCTTGTATGAACCTGGTGGGAGGCTGATAGGAAAAGCTGCTGCCCTGTGCTTCATCCACCCCTGGAGACCGCCCCCTTTTCCGACTAGCAAAATAGGATCAATACAAGAATCATTTATAAAATCATTTAAAACCGTATATGTAAATCAATACACATTATGCTGTATGAAGATATCACAAACTTTAGTAGAACTGTTTCTAGTCACTAATTGGGCCTTTACATATTTGACATATTATTGTTCTTGTTTTTTAATGGCATTACAGGAGAGGGAGCCAAGCTGACAACCAAGTACCAGAGAGCTGCGATTATACCTGTAATTTTTAGCATGAATATCCCATCTCAATCCAATGATACATTCGACTGCAGAAGACAAGATATCATTGCACATTGCCGCTGCAGCTGGATCTGATCCTAGATGAGTCACAGTAATGAACCTTAACCCACCTCTGCATTTCAAAGTCATATCTGTGACTTATCACTCCACCGTTCTTAATCAATATTTCATGGATGAATGTAGGATCAAGAGCTTCTCCAGTTGAAACAATTTCCTATTCCTGCCAAAGGATACCTTAAGAGACATGTTCAAATAGAAGAAAATCTAATTTTCCCTTTCCATAATACAAAAGTCCTTGAATTACAAACCTGAAAAAGATGAGATGACTTAAAGATTCCCTTAACACTTTCACAGTAAAAGGAAATGCCTGAAGAACTATAATAGGAAGAGAACAATAACAGGATTATTCTAGGTCAGCATTATGATCTGTATATGGTCATCTTAAAAAGGAAGTCAGATGAAACAACTTTGCTTGCAACACTGAGAGAATTATACTTGGAAACAGAGGCCGGTAATTAGGTCCCTGTAAATTCAATTGACTTCCTCAGCAATTCAAACAAACATTCATTTTAAGAGCTGAACTTCGTGGTACATGGGTCAGTGTGTGATAGAAGCGATTATTGATTTAGACTGAATCTGTCAGCATGTAAACAGTGTCAGGACACAGACAGTACCTCATACTAAGGGCATATTCCTCCAGGAGCTTCATACACATGTCTCTGCCAGGCAAATAACAACAAAAGAGGTTGACCAAAGAGTGCTGCAGCGTTAAAGCAGATTGGCCTGGCACACACTACTTGTGGTTACACACACACACAATAGCACAATTGCAATAGCATGAATGTAAAACAATATGTATGAGTCAGGGAATATCACATGAGAATGGTAGGAAGCTATGACAGAAACCCTTACCTAATCAGAGTTTATCCCTTTATAATGGCTTTATTTGGTTGTCTAGTTTGTTTTTAGTTCCAATTAAATATTTCTTAAAGAAAAAAAAAGGTTCTTTATTTTGAGAATTATATTTGTCTGTTTTCTTACTGAGAAGACGTCACTCTAACGTCTGTGCAGTAATGGTTGAACTACAGCCAGGAGACAGTTAGCTTAGCATAAAAAAGCAAGCGGGGGGAAACAGCTAAGCTAGGCTAAGCTAAGATAAGCTAAGCTAACTAATTCAATTAATGTTACCATTAGCTGATAAAAACTTACCATTTCAACCGGCAAAATCATTGGTCACTAGCTTCCAGTCTATTGTCCCCTTCAGTTCCTACAAAAGCTGTAAACACTGTAAGAACTTGATTTTATGGGAGCTACATGTCAGACTATTTTTTTTTTTAGCTTGGAGCAGTCACCAGGCAAACAGACTCCATGAAGTTACTGGTCCCAGCCAAGAAATAGTCTGGCACATAAACCTTTTTATACTTTGGTTTTTGCACAGATTAAACAAGCAAGCGTTTTAGAGGTATTGGTGTCGGTGAAGTGTATATACACTGAGAGGTATTTCTAACATTTAGTCTAAATTATATAAATAGTATGGACAAAATTGGTATGACCGAGTGCAGTTGCAAAATGACTCCTGGACGGCATTGTTTTGCAGTAACCCCGACAAGTCTGTGACAAATATATTAAAATGTCAACGAACCAAACCGCCAGACCATAAAAAAAAAAACAGAACCACATATTTTCCCTCTTAGTAGTGGCTGGCCAGTTTCAGATTTAAGTGCTTGGGTTTTGAGATTTCTGGATTTGTGGCACTTAAAACCTTATAAAAAAACATACAAGGCCTCAAAAACAATGACCTGGATTCTCTGGATAATCCACAGACCTCACTGTGGACAGCTTTATTGGGACTGTTTTCTCGGTAGCATACTAAAAGAAATCGAATAAACCAAAAGTAACTGTGGAAGTGGAACAATATGAGATTTTTATCATTTGGGTGAACTGGCCAGCCACAGGCTTTGAGTAATTTTAGTCTTATACAACAGCAACATCAAGTCTAGCTGAACAGATACTGTATAAATGCAGGTGAAAAATAGAAAAAAACTAACATAAAGTGCACTCTACTGGAGGGATGAACACTGTTCTTACAAAAGATATTCCCTCATTCGGTGTTTTGATGATAGAGGTTGAGCTCTGAGGTCCAAAGTCTCCCACAGGTGTTCGATTGGGTTGAGATCTGGTGAGTGTGAAGACCACAGCGTACCATTCACATCATCTTCATACTCATCGAACCATTCAGTGATCGTTTAAGATCATTAAAGTTAGTTGGAAGATAATTTTGTGTCATCAGTTTGGACCAAACTACAATTCATCCATTCACTACCCCTCCTAAAAAACCGAGCAGTTGGCATATTGTTGGTATTTTCCGCCACCCTGGCATCATGTGGCCTTTACATTCGCAGAGTAATCTCCCTGAATGACTGTGTTGTGGTTTAAATGTCACCCGTCTTTGTGTGATCTGTGCTTCACGGTAAAACGGGAATGTACCGAGAATGTACTCTTCAGACCACCTGTCGCACTGTCGTCATCAGCCACAACACGGCGTGTGTGTGCATCGGTTTTTTATAACATCTCCATGGGTCATCTAAAGCTCATGCCATTAAACCCTGGATTCAAGATATTTGAGCAGGACAAGCGCAGCAACCTCTCAAATGGAAAGAGCGAAATGCAAACCGGCAACATTTTCTCAGTGCTCTTAAATCTTTCACTTCCCACCATCTCATCTAATCCGCCACTTGAATTTAATCCAATTGAAATGATGAAAGAGACGCCGCAGCATCACACTTGGTTCTCTTAACTTACAGCCATAAGCAACAAGGTGTTTTTTTCGTTGTGAAGATGGTGAGATCTCCTACATTCTTCTTCATTATATAATAATGTCATTAAAGCTCTGTGTATTAGTGATGACTTTAGCAGCCCGATGGCTACAGTGATCGGTGTTGTAAAAGCAGTTTATCATAGTCATGCAGTTCATTGGTTTCCTGAGGAGCCATGTGACTGTCTAAAAGACACTTTCAAAAAAAAAAACAAAAAAACAATTAAAACGGGAAGACAGGCTTAAAGCAAAAGCTTCTAGTTCAATTAAAATGATTCAAAAGCATTTGTATTTTAGTTTATAGGTCAACATATCATTGTGATAGTGAGGTATAATAAATATGATATGTATTCTACAGGATGAATCTGGATCATCTGGCCACATAATTGGCATCATTGTTGTCAACAAATCCCATCAAACAGCCAAAACCCACAATATGTTAGTCTGTCTCTCAATACTTTCCCCACCCTGTGCCTCTCAGCCCCAAGCCCACCTGTTATTACCGAAGATTGAATTCTTTAAAAACAAGTCACACGTATATAGTTTTATATTTGAAAACCTTTTAGTTATTTCCCAAAAGGCATTGTAGTTTGTAGCAAATGTTACTCCATCAGGAGCATTTACTGGAGACTATTTTCAGCTCCTATTCTATTCAACTATTCTTTCATTGATGGTTTTGATTTTTTAATACGTTATTTGACAGTAAAAAAAAAAAACAACATTGCCAGCCTTACCCTTAATTTATAGCTAAATATAGATATAAAGGACGAGGATGATCATTTGTGGGAATCTCTTTGAATCTAGAAATGTGCTTGACAGGCATAGCGAGAAAAATTACCGCTACTATCAGACTCTGCCACTTCCACGGCACATAAGTTCTATTCATGTATTATTCTCTGGGTCAAATTACAAAAATGTGCCATTTGCAGGTATTCACAGGCTTATTCAGAGAATATTGATGAAGAACTGAAAAGACTGGAAAATGGAAAATGCATGCACACACGGCTTTGCCGGGTTGTGGCAGCGAATATGTAATATGGCATCCAAATATATATTTAAAAGTTGTTCTCTGGTCTGGTGTGATGCTTTTCTATTATCAAAATAACTCTACTGGTGGGTGCCAGAACATGCAGCCTATAAGCTTTACCTCAAGGATGAAACAAACAGGAACTCGACTCTCAGCAGATCTACCTAAAAACAGAACACACATGAGTTCATGTATCTGCATTTTAAATGCAAAAATTTAAGGCCCTGAAAAAAAAGCTTTTTCCCTTTTTCCTTAGTAACCAACATGAGCCACGTCATATATGTTAATTGTCAGGACAAAATAAGACCGCTATGTACTCTTGCATATATATGTCACGTCTGAAAGATTAAAAGCTGTCTGTGGTTCTTCGACCTAGTTATCTAATCAAGCTGTAACCTGTAAACAAGTCCAGCAGAGGAGGAGGAGGACATCTGGCAGAAAAGAGTCCAGCAGATGTTGCATGTTTAGCGTTTTGCAAAGCCTGTGTTTGTATAGCTCTCCACTCCGCAACGTGGTGTAACTGTGCTTGTTCCTGAACATTGGGGGGGAAGTCGTCATCGCTGCGATCACGTTATACACCACGGACTTCCCGTACAGCTCAGTTCGGTGCTGCTGACAGTGACTGTCTCTTTTGATAAATATCCTGCCTATCCAGACTGTCATCCTAATCCTTGAGAGAGAACCGTTCTTGTTCTTTTGACATTAAGGCAAAAATGAAAATGAAAAAAAAAGAAGAAGCATAATGCACCTGTAGTATTTCCCTGTCAGCGGGTATTGATGTAATATATTACATAATATCTGCAGGGGCTTCCATCAACTCCTCTGGTGTTTATTCTTCGGCTACAAATAAAGGATTGTCAGAAATCCAGTGAGCAGATAAGCAATGCAGCAGAGCTCAAAGCAACGAGGATGAAATCACCTGTGCAATGCTGTTTACAGAATGTATTTTTCTACTGGTTCTTGCTTTGAATCTGATATAACAGATGCAGTCAGTTCCTTTTTTTATCTGAGCACCACAGCTGTCTCGTGGTTGTATCACAGTGCTGCTTGTAATTCGTAGCTCATATCCTCATACTCTTCATTTCTTATCTATTGATAGATTTTAATACAATATAGGCTTGTCTTTTTTTTGTTTTGTTTTAAATCACCATGGTGTTATTCTGTTGTTGTTTTTCTTTTTCTTTTTTCATTGTATATACTTGTCTTAAATTTAAAATTGGCTTTACTTTTATA
Organism: Pampus argenteus; assembly: GCA_036937835.1. Lineage (NCBI taxonomy): Eukaryota > Metazoa > Chordata > Actinopteri > Scombriformes > Stromateidae > Pampus > Pampus argenteus. Next base: position 15,062,614 of record CM072872.1, on the reverse strand, counting down.
TTTTATGTTCCATATATACAGACGTGTATATATATATTTTATTTTTTATTCTGTATTTTATTATATTTGATATTGGGCTGCTCCAGGACCAGGGAAACCAATTTCGCTGCATCCCATGTTTACATGTGTTGCAATGACAAATAAAATCCTTGAATCCTTGAATTGAAAAATCACAACTAATATAAATTCTCAATGCTGCTGGAGAGGAGTTAAGAGAAAGAGACTTTCTGCAGAAATATGAAGGACACAATGAGCCTCTACAGATACAGATCGACTTTTGTTTGTGCTTGACTTAAGATTGGAAAATTTAGTTTGAATAGACCTCATTTGCACAAATGCAATGTCCTCACAGGGTTTTTTTTAAAACTCGGTTACTGTTGGACTGTGTTTGTTTTATGCCACAAGTAATCAGTCTACATCTGCTAGCTTTAACAGAAATGTGCAGACTCGAAGAAAGATGGAAAATGGTTGTTCTAAATCACATATTATGTGCACAAAACCCAAACTGGTTTACAGTTTGAAGGAATTAGGAAGACTTTGGCAACATAACATTACTACAAATATTTGGGGATCCATGTCAACCTCTGCATATCACATCTGTGGGTATCTAGTATTTTCCAGGGAACTTCTATTACATATAATCAAAAGGCTGTGTATAATATATCATTTGATCTAATTCATTGAGAAAGACAAAGTGTGAGTACGCTATGTGGATAAAGTCTTCAGTGACTAGCTTATTCCAATGAATTTGGTTTATATAAAGTAAAATAGCAAAAACCTCAGTGCATTCTAGTTACAGGCAGGGCTGTAGTTGTAGTTTCATTGTAGACTGTAAAGAAAACATGCTTCATATAAAAGCCTATAATTTGAATTATGCCATGTTCTTTAATTAGACCCTAAATACTGTTTGTACATTGAAGACAAGCTGTGAAAGACTAGGTTGGATTTTCTGAACTTTTCCCGTAGCAGCACAGTCATTACTCCGTATTGTACTGTATCAGTTTCTGCAGAGCTGTTATTCCCATAATTCCACTTGATTCTGCTTTACACTTCCGTCCAGAGTAACACATCAACGCAGTAATCAAGACCATTTCTAAAACCCAAAAGTGAGCATCTGTCTTGATACTCTGTCCCTTTACGGTTATTATTTATGCCACAACACCCTGTAATTGTGTTTCGTATATACACAGAAAAGCTTCCTCCCAAAACCAAGCCAGATGTGGAAAACCTGAAACCAGAGCAAGAAAAAACGTATCTGAAATCATGTGAATACCACAGGAAAAGAGAACCACATGCATCATGCAGATGTAACCCTGTCATTGTGTTCTGGTTCTCCTCTCACAGGGTGATTCATACATCTTATAACAACCAACTTCAGATTCAGCATGAAAAGAGATGCATACTTCTGACATCATGCTATATATTATATGACATCCTATACATCTGGGGAGATATATCAGTTTGGAAAGTAAACAACATGATGGCAGTCTTCGACTCCATTCACTGATGAAGGAGATCTGATAAAAGAGCAAATGGATCTACTATAGGGAACGAATAGTATCTGCATCCGGTACAACCTTTCATGAAGAAAGCATCAAGCTGATAACAAATACCTTGCTTACTAAAATGACATCTTTTTTTTTGGCCCTGGGAATGCAGCTAACACTGGGAACACTCAACTAAAAGACCTCCAATGCGAGATGAGTGGCCCCCGATATATAAGGCAGCTTTTATAGAAGTGCGCACAGCAGCTGTGGAAAGAGCATTTTCCCTTTGATTACTGTAATTTTCAAAAGAACTCCGCTTGGCATGAAAGGTGGGAGGTTTAATGGCCACATGAATGGATGTGTCTCAGCTCAGGTGATCAGGACGCATTAGTCAGAAGGCCGCCGATCGCAAATGATGACATTTGCAATTGTCTAGCAGCGGCCTGAAAATAAAAGGAGTCTAAAAAAAGAGCGCAATGCACATTCGAGACTCTCATAAAAATCGATTTTCTATGCGATGCACTGTCAGAGACATCATTTGCCATATGTGGGATGTGCTTAGTCTGATGTTATTAGGGTTTTCACAATATCAAGTGGCAGTGACATCACTTATGGCACAGGTTTTTTTTTTCTTTCTCTCCTATTGATATATTTGTTTCCCCCCTTGTATTTGGAGGTTAGGCTCCCCTGTGGACCACATAAATAAACAATGATTAGTATTACTGCTGAAATATCACAGGCAATGTTCATGTTTCTGTTATTTTTATAACAGTGTTGGGCTTCATTTCTTCAGTAAGTTGAGGAGGAGGTTTTTACATCCACATCTTCTGTCTTTGGGCATGAATAGAAAATTGATATTTATTGATGATTTACTCAACAGTTATTCTATCTGTATGTTTGCATGCAACTGAGACCATATCGTATAAACATTTCATTCACTTCTTGTTCTAATTTACATTACTATATATATTTTTTTTTTTTTAAAAAGAGTCAATTATCCTGAGCATCCTCTCTGACCTGATTTGCTGGCAGTCACAGCCGTATCTGTTGCCCTAAATTAGTTACATTTTCCAGATGCCCCATTACACTTGCTGTTGTTATAAAATTCAAATGTCAGGTGACTAGGTGATAGCAGACAGTGCTGCTTCTATTTTTACATCAACAACTGGTGGTCAACATCACGACTGCTGCTCCCCTCGTTTCCTATTTATCTTAAAATAATTAAAAAAAAAACGGAACTTGAGAGATTTGTGCAAACGTGAAAGAAACAGCGTCAACAACTGTCCATCAAGACGTCAGCACACGCCCCTGTCTACGTGTCTCCACATTTACATATGGTTTTCTAATAAGATGGCTACTATCCTCTCATTTCCAATGCCCTGCTTCTTTTGTATTCCAAAGGAAAGCGATCAAAATGCTACACACTGTACCACAAAAGCTGTTTGTGGTTCAAACTGAAAGCAAATGCAAAATATTTTTGATGGATCATCTAATACTGCACTAACCGGTGGCTCTTCCTCATCGCTTCCGGGCTCTGATAACACCATAAAACACTGTAATATGTTTCCACATAACAGTGAGATCTTTTCTCCTATGAGCACTGACTGATGCATATCCCTTGTTGGGAAGTCAAATTTAAAATATATTTCTGACTCAGAATTAAATTAGAGTAATGAAGCCTTTGGTCCGGAGTTACTGTTGTGATGTGCTAATGAAACAGACTTTGATCTAAAATAAATCAGGAAGCTAAAAACGCATCCTGGACCCATGTGTGGAAATTTAAACAGTCCCGATCTGCTGAGGTTCATGTCAGGGAGTTCAACATAGAGCATGCACACGTTTAGAGGGGTAAAAGAGACGACACACAATAGTACAAATAGAGATGAACATGTAAGGGAAGAATGAACAGTGGAAATGTCATTTGTTCCTCACTCTTCCTGTTTTCCTCTTGTCATTTTGTCTTTCAGCTTCATTCGTTTGCTCTGTTATCCCATCATCGCCCACACTGACAAACCTGACAACCCATTGCACTTTTTAAGCCTTTTTTCATCAATAATGTGTCCACTATTCATATGTCATCAATCCATATGTACTATACCATACGTATTAGTTTCTATTCTGTACCAACTAGAATCACACTGTTTCAAGTAGCGTGTTTGAACAATAGGATTGATATCTCTCTCTCTATTTTTCTCCTGTAACTGTCAAACAGTACCCGTCAAAACAATTGTTGACGATAGGACAACATATATGTACAGTATAATACATTTACAGCCAGATGTCTGTGACTGGTAAATATCCAGATGCAGCTATAGTTACCAATCACATTCCTGCAACTTGCCTCATGAGTCCTGACCTTTGACCCCTCCTACACCAGCCAGTCCAGTTGACTAAGTCAGTGCCAAAATGTAAAAGATATTTTTTAAAACAATTACTTTGGAGACTAGTCTAATTGGACACTCGTTTGTGATTCCTTATCGTTTAATACAGAGACTGTAAGCGTCCCTGTGAGGGTATAAAACCCTGCTGTCTGAACTGGCAGAAATGGATTCATTTTCTACAGGTGCACAATGGGATCCCATGTGCTGCAACAGCTTGAACGATTTGTTAAACACTGAATGACAGCTTTTGCTGCACATGTTCGAGTGGGTTTTCCTCCCACAGCCCAGAGTGCCAGTGCTTTAGAGACTTGCATACTGTGCCGTGTGTAAATGTGAGTCAGTGATTGTTCGTAGGCTAGTGTTGTTTGTATATATATATGTGTGTGTGTGTGGCAGCTCTGTGATGGACCGGCGAATGATCCGGGGTGTTTCCCTGCATTTGTGCCAAATGAAGCAAACAATAAGTGAGTAATTACTGTGGCGTGTGCGTGTCTGCATTTACATGAAAAAATCATCCTTTTGCAAATGTATATTCCCAATCTGCAATATTCATTTACACATATGCAAGGGGTGTGACCGTATCTTGGCTATTGATCTATAGCTCCAAATACATTTGAGTCATCTTGCAGAAAACAAAAATCTATCAAGGCTCATTTTATCATCTCGTTTACGGCAGACGTTACTGATGCGGTGTGTTGCATAGACATGTCGGCTGCCACAAGTCTGTCTCTGTAATCGGTTGCCTCTCTTTTGTGGTTTCAACTCAAGGAAGTCAACGATAATATTTGAGCTTTCGTTTGAAATACTGAAACAAATGAAAAAAGGGCCAGTTTAGGGTCTTCAAATAAAGCTTTCCCACATCTTCAGTATCAGGCTTTCAAACTCGTACGTGACAAGAAAACATCAGTACAAAGTTGCAGTGCAAAACATGTTGTCAATCATGGTTTGTGTGCTGCCAAATTGTTAATGTGCATGTAAAGGAAGCCAAACCTGTCAGTTTGCATGTTATTTTGATTCATTCGTGTGTCCACAGTAACCCCTAAAGAAAGCTCTCTCCCAAAGATCATTTTTATTCCTATCCAAACATCACATTTCCCAACTTTTAAAAGCTAAATTGAGCCCAACTGAAAGTATTTAGCACATAAAAACCCAAAGATGTTCCCTGTGGGAGGATGTTCCCGTACCCCTACAGAGGTTATGTCACTGCCTCTGCACCATAAACTCCTGATGTTGTATAATCCCACCCATGGCTCTGAATGTAAGGCCAATTCTTTCATGTCTGCTTTGAATAATAAAACACATAATCCAAAAATCTTGCTGTAAATTAAAGTAGTAAAATAATTGCGCCGATTCCACCCTCCATTCATCCCAAATCCCTGGCAGAATGAACCCTCCCATTTGTGTGCAGCTGGACCTTTTCATTATATACACTTGAAATGATAATGACATCATGTGTGCACAGCTGCACTGTTTGGATCCACATGACCTGCGGCATGAATTTGTGTGACAAAACGCATCTTCTCGCCATATTAAATGCTTATTAATAACAGGGCCGGTGTTGGATAGAAAATAGATGCTGCTAAAGTCCTTCGGATGGATGCGTGTATGTATGAAATGGCAATGGTTAAAAAACAAACAAAAAAAACCGCTGTGCCAGATGTTGTTGAAATGGCAGCTTCAGTGCCATGATGGGTTGAGGTGCCCGGGGTAGGGCATGTCTCTTTGAGGCTGACTCTTTGATTCCCCGCAGAGTGAGCCTTTAAAAGGTTGGAGCACCATGAAGCAAACGTTAAGAAGAAGATATGATGATCAGCAAAGGGCTGAGAATAACAGAAGCTTTTATTTCATCTGAACAGGTTTTAACAAACACAACTTTACCGAGCAAGCACATACACTTACAGTCATGTCAGTGGTATAACTTTCTATGAGTGTGTGTTGGATAATACAAAACTTGGGCCAAACAGTGATCAAACAATCCTAGAAGTTACAATGACACTGAATACTAAATCACTGCTCGTCTGTCCCTGGATGCCGCTCAGTTTCACACAGCAACCGAGTCAGATACAGTATGACTGAAACATTGACATGCAGGTCCATGAGATGGAGATGATGGTGTTTTGATGAGTGTGTCAACTCGAATTATGCTCTGCTCACTTTGAGCATCCACAATACATAAATCATCAGTTGTTTTTAGAAATCTATTTTTGGGGGGCATATTTCATGTCTCTGGTTAACCTCTGTTCTAAGTGGAAATACTGCTATTATAGGCTGCCTTTTACAAATACCATTCAACACAGCAAAAATAATACTTTTTTTTTTTTTTAAAGACATTCCTCTCTAAGTTTTTGAAACGCCTATGTACACCAACATTACATGATGAGTTTACGGTTAGTTATTCCCGACAGAAGACATATTCGGTGTAGCTTGTCCAGATTTTGTCCTCGTTTGGATCATTGCTGGTGTATGCACAGGTGCCTGTGGAGCTGCAGGCCACCATGTGGAAGCCCACCTCTGTCAGCTTGTCAAATGCCTGCTCTAGAAAATTATACTTCAGATAGTACCGGGATGTGTATCTCTCCGGGAGCCGGTCCGGGTCTCTGCTCTCGTTTAGTGTGTCTCCAAACACTTCTTTGGCCAGGGACGTCTTCCCGCAAACCGTGATGCGCGCCACTCTTCTGAACTTGGCGTCTGTTTGGATGTCTCTGCCAATGGTGTACGAGCCGCGGTATCCTATCGTGATGTAGCCCGACTTTTTGGAGTCCAGAGTCGGGGAGCGCATGGCCCCGCCGCCTGACGCGGTGCGTAAAGTCTCCACGGCGCCAGACGAGCCGCACTGCTGCGCACCTTCCTCGGTGTCACTCTGGCTGATCTCCTCGCTGATTGAATTGTCTTTACTCATCCGGGGCGTGAGACGTTTTGCGAGGTCCCGCAGCTGGAAAAAGTCAGCCTCCCTCTGCAGTCGGCTTTTCTCGGGGAAGTAGTCCGGGAGGACCAAATTCAGGTCCCGGAGATAATCTAGGATGTAGCGGAACAAGAAGCCGTCTCTGTCCAAGAAGAAGCGCCCTTTGCTGTCTCTCGCCAGCTCTTTGGGTGACTTCTTGCTGAACATGTTCCACAGTAGCGAGTCTGGGACGGCGATGAGAGTTTTGTGTCTGGTTACGTAAACCTGTCCGCCGACATTCAGCTCAATAATCTCTGAAAACGGGGAGCCAGAGTCGCCACAATTGGCCACTCCGCGCTCTGTGTCGGCCAGTGCCATCTTCTCTGAGCCGCAGCACTGACGTGGGATCAGTGGAAACACTGAGCAACAAAGTGGCGGCGACTTGTTTATGAAGCCTGGGCTCAGCACGTGCGCGAGGGCGCGTGCACGGCGGCGGTGTAGACTGCCAAATTAACATTTAACTATTACATGACTGTCTGTCAAGAAATGGCTGTGGTGGTCTCTCTCTCTCTCTCTTTCTCTCTCTCTCTCTGAAATTTGTGTTTCACTCTATTACACACACACACACACACACACACAGAGAGATAGAGAGAGAGCAAATCCGTGTGTTGTCTCTAGTCTCTTGCTTATGTGTTGTCTCGCTGTCCTGTTTTCTCATAAAGGTGTAACCAGACCTCTGATGATGATTATTTAATGAATTCAATGAATTATGTTGAGTTTTCATAAACCCATAGAACTACACACAAACAGTAAGTTATGCCAAGTTTAAACTAAAGGAATGGTTCTGAAAATATGGAAAGAGTGACACCCATTGCAACTCTAATGGAAATGCAGCCAGCATCTGACACACACACACACACACACACACACACACACACAGCCCTTTGGAGAAGTGAGGACTGGTAAAGGTTTGCATTGTCAACACTTAAAGGAAGGGTTCACATCTTTCTAATAAACGTTGACACGTTTTTCCTCACTGTAATAATTGCTGCTGTTTATTCTGACTATTAAGAGATTTCTTCATAAAGAAAATGTAAATGAAGGGAAGATAAATCCAGTGTTTATTTAAAAGTTTATTTATTATGACAAATCAAGTCAATATCTTATTTGTACCAAATACAGCCAAATATAGGAAAATATCATCTGTCACGCAAGTCAGCAAAGGAGGAAATCCATGTTTCCCCAAACTGTTTGAAATCAGCTCCTTTTGTCACATTTGTGTTATTTCCCAGCTCAAAACTTCCCATTACATTACAATGAATTTCCATTGTCCGTTGTCCGTCACCGCAAAAAACTTCCTTGTGGAAGACAGCAGATAATTTACTTTGCCCACAGTTATTTTACCCAAAATAAAGTCTTCTACCACTTATATAAATGTTTTCCTCACTGTCAAGTAGCGTTCAAGCTGAAGTATTTGTGATAAAAATTAGGAAAAAATGATTTAGTAGACATTTGCCGGTAGTCACAATCAGGAGAAAGAATCAAAGAAGAAGTGCAGTCATTGTGAAAGTTTCTACTTCTCATCTTGACCATCTTTTTGTCACATTGGAATCTTGACAGACCAGCCCCCAGACACAGTATTTGCTTATAAAAAGCAGCTATGTTTGCATGTTTTGTCATTTGAAGACATTGTTGAGCTGCAACAATGCTACGCAAGGTACTGCTGTTTTCTTCCATTAACGCATTATATGTATTATCAGTATCTATTAGATTTGATCTTGGCAGCTTTTGAAAAACATATGCTTTGGTTTTAAAACAGATGCAGCATAATAACTTCTAGATCCTTTATACCTGTAGTATCTGTGGGGTGGTTGGTTCTTTAGTTTTTTGGGACTGACTGGCCAGGCTGTTTCACCTTTCCAGGGTATTACAGAGAGCTTTGGAGCTGCTATCCATGCCCTCAGCGCCACTCAGCTGACAGATGGTGTGATTAACAGGAGCAAAAGGATGATGCTGGACACCCTGGGTGTTGGGCTGTTAGGAACCAGGACAGCTGTCTTCAACAAGGCTCTCAAGTACAGCCAGGTACAGTAAACCATGAAAATGTGTGGGGAAATGGCTCACTATAGGTTCTATTTGAATTAGGAATATTTTCCAACTTTTTTTTTTACATTATATGTATTTTGTGCAGTGTTTGTAATTATGGTTAACGGTTTTGAGGTGTTTAGTCTAGTTCATGTACTTTTTCAATAGAGCAATAATATGATACGATCACATTTATGCTGCTACTTGTTTTTTGAATTTTGTCTCTTGGAAACTGGAAACTTTACTATTGAGTTCAGAGTTGTATCCAGGGTTACCCTCACAGTAATTTGTCTGATTACAGTTGTTTCAAGGAGAGGAGAAGAGCAGTGTCTGGGGCAAATCACAAATATCCCTCCCTCCTCATTATGCTGCTTTTGTCAATGGCATTGCGGTAAGCATAATAAATAAGTGATAAATAGGGCCAAATAACGGCAGAATAAGTATTCATTACTGCATTCTGTCACACTGCCTGGTGACACTAGGTTCACTCCATGGATTTTGATGACACTTGGCACCCTGCTACTCATCCCTCGGGTGCTGTGCTACCTGCAGTGCTGGCCCTGGCAGAGGCACTGCCCAGCCGGCCCTCCGGTCTGGAACTGCTGCTGGCATTCAACATCGGCATCGAGGTGCAGGGCAGACTCATGAGGTTCTCCAGGGAGGCCTACAACATCCCTGAAAGGTGGGCTGAGTGTCAACTGTGCACATTTTCTGTCCATTTGGAAATATTTCAGTGTTTAAAGGACTATTCCATCTAAATTACAAAGAGCACAACACCTACATCTAGTGGTATGCTGATAGTTTTGGTGAATAACTTTAGATTTAGTGGTACTCACAGCAATGACAATCTCCGGATAATCCTCATACCTCACTGTCTATTGGAGATACTGTTTCTTTGGAAGAAAATGATTCTGAGTGAAACTGGTTACAGTGAGGTCTGTGGATTGTTTCGAATAGACAACGTGCTGTTGAGGTTTTCCAATATGTTTTTTGCATGCTGTCAGCACCACAAAGAAAATTTCCATTCCGCTTCATTGTATTAGGATAGCAGACAGCAGAGAGACAGATGTCTCAAAGCTTGGGCCAAAAAGAAAACAAACCCAGTGATACATTTGTAGAAAAAAAAAGGCTCTTTTTTTTTTGTAATTTGGGAACACCAGTTATCAGAACTAGAACTCCAACTAACAATTATTTGTCTATAAAATGTCAGAGAAGTCTTCAAATTGCTGGTTTTGTCTGACCATCTGCCCAAAACCCAAAGAAATATGACAAAGAAAAGCAGAAAATCATTACATTTGTGAACTGGAGCCAGAAAATGTTTGGCACTCCTGATCGTGATTACATTTGAACAGAGCCTAATGTCGTATTTGTTCTCTTTCCAAACTCTGTCAGATTCCACCCTCCCAGTGTAGTTGGTGTGATGGGCAGTGCTGCGGCCTCAGCTAAGCTCCTCGGTCTGTCCCCTGCACAGTGCAGTCACGCTTTGGCTGTCGCAGCCTCCTCTGCTGGGGCTCCCTTGGCCAACGCTGCCACACAAACCAAACCTCTCCACATAGGAAATGCTGCTCGCAGAGGCCTGGAGGCCGCTCAGCTGGCTCAGATGGGATTGGAGGGGAATTCAGCCATTCTGGACTACGGGTTTGGGGTTTACTACAAAGACTACAATCCTTCAGCAATGGCAGATTCTGGTGCCGGCGGTTTTAAATGGATTCTGGAAGATCAGGATGTGGCCTTCAAGCGCATTCCTGCTCATTTGGGGATGCACTGGGTTGTGGATGCAGCTCTGGCAGCCCGCACAAAGTTTGAAAGCACAGCTGGCGACTTTGATCTCAACCAGATCAGGCACGTCACACTTCGAGTACCTCCATCCAAGTACATTGACTGCCCGTTGCCGGCTACAGAGCACCAAGCCAGGCACTCATTCCAGTTCAATGCCTGCTCTGCTCTGCTGGATGATAAAGTGACAGTAGCTTCGTTCAGCACAGCTCAAATTAACCGGCCTGCTCTGAGAGAGCTCCTGTCCAAAGTCAAGGTGGAGACACCGGGGGATAACCAACCCAGCTTTGACAAGATGTACTGTGAGGTTGAGATAGAAAACTATCAGGGGCAGAGTTACACAGCCAGGTGTGATACCTTTTACGGCCACTGGAGGAAGCCGCTGAGTCATGAAGACCTAGTGGAGAAGTTCATGGTAAATGCCTCCACAGTGCTGTGCTCAGAGGGAGTGGAGGGGCTGATTGATGTGATAGGAAACATTGAGAAAGAGGAAGAATGCTCCTCGTTAGGTTCATATCTGAGAATGACAACATGAGCGGTTATACGGCTCGAGGATTGTGTGATTATACAGTATTTTATCAAGCTTTTTAATGTTTTAAGTTTTCCATGTGGCATGCTCAAGGATGTGATGAACATAATGTTGTAGGTATTTGACACTAATCTCTTTGTCATGTGGGAGCATTAATCTGCAATAAAGTGAACTGAAAAAGAAAAAGGTTTTTTTATTTTTTATTTTATTTCAGTTTCTCTATACAATACAAACGTCCCACATTTACATCAAAACTGACATCATGAAACTGATCCACTGCATCGCGGTATAATCTAGTAAATTTGAGATTATCACAAAAATAAACCTTTAATATCAGACCGTGTAATCTTGACCTAACGCTGCAAATATGTATATTTTCTATCTGGAAGTGCTTCTGATCAAGGTGCAACGCCCTTTTAGTTTAACAGCGATCTACCATGAAGCTCGCTAAAAAAACATTTTTCTTTTTCGCTCTGTGTGTCTGTTTCCACTTATCTTCTCAGTATTAATAGAATCAGGCAAGCTTCAGCACGTCCTTCACCATCACTCCGATTCCATCGAAGATCTCGTGGATCGGCGCATTGCACATGAAGGCACAGGTGGTGACCAACTTGTTTTTGTCGTCCACGTGGCTCTCGCTGACACTTTTACTCACGTGCTTGCACCCCAGCTGGTTGATGGCCGCTGCGGTGTCAGTAGTGTCCGGATACCTGAGGGAAAGACAGTGTAGGCACTTAAAACAATCATGTTTCAGGATTAATATTATTATTATTAACTCGGGTCTTATTTTTGTCGCTTTGGAGACTATTTATACTGCAATGACCCAAGTGATTTATGAAATCTGGGAATATGGCAACATTGCTTAAAAAAAAAAAAATCCAACAGGGCAAGAAATACAAGTCTTCAGATGATCCGACTAAAATACGTATTTGGGAAGTGAAACCAAAACTTAGCACGTGCAAAATTGCAGTAATTGGGAAAAAAAAACTCCATGAGTTTAACCAACCTGGGACTTTGTTTAAAGCCTGAATGATCATCTGACTGTTCTGTTTTTCTTAGTCAGACTCTTTTTAGTAATGCCATCATGTTCCCAGAATAATTTGATGAGAGCAAAACTAAAAAAAAGTCAAAAACTGTTGAAGGAACCAGGCTGAAATAAACTGGAACAATCCTCTAAAATAATATCTGGGTTGCTCAAACAAGTAAGACTCACTTGTCATCCTTCTCGAGGCCGACGGTGACCTCACAACCAGGGAACACCTTGGCAGCCAGCACAGGTGAGATGCAGCAGAGGCCGATGGGTTTCCCCTCGCCGTGGAACGCCTGCAGCACGGCTTTGACCTCAGCGTTAACAGAGCAGTCCTTCCCCTGCACGGCCCATGTACAGAGGTTCTTCGCTGCCCCAAAACCACCTGAAAAACAACGGAAAAATTAAGATTAATTCATGCAATAGCTAACTAAACAGATGTGTGTGTTTAGAGGGAAAAGAAACGTAGAAGCCAAGTGCTCAATCAGGCAGAGCAAGAAGCAAATTCGATTAGTCGAAAACACTGATTTCAACTTCAAATGGTCTTCAGCAGGGCCAAGACAGTATTTTAGATTTATCTCAACCCTCAAGAACATTTCTTTTCAGTGTGTTTCGACTCTGGGGAAGCATGTAACAACACAACGGGATGAGATCTTCTCGGTAAGGAAGCAGTGTGCCACGTTGTTATGACTGAACCTGGGAATATGATGGCGTCGTGGTCTGTGACGCTGAGCTTAGACAGGTCCTGGATGTTTCCGCGGGCCAGCCGGGCGCTCTCCACCAACACACTTCTCTTCTCCTGAGACGGCTCGCCTTTCAGGTGATCCACCACGTGCATCTGGTCAATGTTGGGAGCAAACATGTTTACCTGCGGAGTAGGAAAGCAAAAGGTGAGGACTGGATGTGGATATCATTACTGAAACAACAGACTCCGTTAAGGACTGCAACTAATGATTGTTTTAATTAGTGATTAATCTGTTAGCCCTCTTTTAATAACGTATTATTTATTTATGCATTATTTAAAATGAGAATAAACAGAAAAATGTCCATCACAGATTCCTATAGGTAAAACAGTATGCTTTGTCAGAGCAAAAGTCCAAAACACAAAAGTTTTTACAATTTACAATTATATAAAAGCTGCAAATCCTCAAAATGAAATAGATGAAAGAGAATATTTGGCTTAATGACTTTAATGGCAATAAAATAATTGTTGTTGTTGACTGATCAACTGAATAATTAGCTACTTATTTCAGCAGTATATATATATATATATATATATATATATATTATATTGCTAAATTTAAAGCATCATTACATTTTGACATGTATATAGCCTACAACCACATCAGATGTTTAGTGTCTGAATGACAAACCCAACCAAAACACAACTAATCAACAAGTCTTCTGGTTTTAGGAAGTCACTTTCTTTGTGTACCGTTTTGTGTGTCAATGTATATCATATATTGATATTTTACTATAAATATACCAAAAATCATACCAACAGATTTTAAAAAAATAAAATAACTACAGACATTTAAGGGCACAGATGGCAAACACAGTCAGTCAAAATAACACACGCTGTGTGCGCACTTGCAGATCAGATGTGTCTCTAACTCACACTTGCACCTCCTCTGCTGAGGTGGACCAGGACAGCGGAGGCTTCGTGGATCTCGCTGCCATCATAGACTCCGCAGCCCGCCAGCACCACGGCCACGCGTTTACTCATCTGTGTGCTGTAATGACTTTTATTCACCGTCTGAATGGCCCTGAATGTCAGCAGGTTGCTTCCACAGCGGTGTAGCAGGGTGAGCATGGCGGACTGTTGCTGCTTCTTCTTCTCAGGGTTAAATGTTAGTGTGTGATCAGGCTGGTCGGTGCGTCACCGCCACCGTGTGGTCAAACCAGAGCAGTGCTGCTTCCACGGGCCTCTGAACTTCAATATATTTATTTAAATCACCAGTTTAACATGATTCATGATTATGTTCTTATTATTAAATTATTAAATTACATTTTCCTGGTTTTTAAAACAGCAACTAACAGTAACAACGTTTCCTCTGGAGCTTTCGACCATATGTCGCTGGTCCTCCTCTGCAGGTTTAGTTATAGTTCATTGTGATTGTGTGTTATGGTCAAAAGGAGCAAAACAAGTGAGTAAGTGAGCCTTAAGTGGAGATAATATTATCAATTTATAACATTGTTAATTAGATTAAATTATACAAACCGGTAAAACGACTCGTAATTAATATTTACAATGATCTTTAATTGTTATAATTGTTAATATATTTCATTAGTATGGCTATAAATTCTAATATTTAATTCCTGTTTAGAAAAAAAAAAAGTTTCGACAGGAGCTTCTTGTCTGGTTCGTCACGTGATCTCGCTTCGTCAACAAAACCATCACGTGACCAGTAATGAGGAAGTCTCGGAGGGAGGGGAGGGATCATGAGGAAGCTATCTGTCTGACTAGTGCCTGTGAAGAAGCTCCGACATGACTCACACGGAGGCTCTTCTGTGTTTGAACCTGCTCCTGTTTCTTCACGTTGTGGCTCAGGTGCGGCAGCAGCAGTGGCCGGTTCCCTACAGGTACTGTCAACACCTGGAGATCACGTGACACCGCTGGAAACTCAAGTATACAGTCGCACTTTGTTCTTCTGCCTTCGTCCGTAGAAATCCAGTTTGAATTCGCCGTGTGTCTGTTTTTGATTGAACTTTTCACCTTTAGTGTTAAACTGGACATTAATGTCATGTGATATGTATTTAATTCATGATGCGTTTCAGGCATCACGTGTGCTGTCACGCTCAATTAATTAGAGACAACAGTTAACTTGTCGAGTCACGTGACTTTGGAAACTCTGGAATCTGAGCAGTCAGGAAATGCAATTTATTTAATGCATCAGTTATTGTACAACTAGAGTATTTCCCATCTCACCTGTTCATGCATACATATACACTTCACTTCTCTTTTATATTTCTCAGAAAACTTGTTGATATTAATAAACCCTTTTTGTTTTTTGGGGCTGAATATTGGCATCATACTGGTTAACTGTGTTTCAGAAAAGCTCCTGTAGTGGTTTAAACTCTCCTTGGTAATGACATGACATGACATGACATGCTCCCATGTCATCCACAGACGGTTTGATGGTCGTCCGGATGTGGACTCCTACTGTGAAGCTCTCTTCCCGTTCTGCCCCACTGGGGACCGGGATGGACGGATTCCCAGCATGAGAGACACAGATGTCATCTCAGTTTATCGACTGCAAGCTCCGGTTTGGGAATTCAAGTACGGAGATTTGTTGGGAAACTTTGTAAGTACATTGATTCTTTTCATTCAGGGCACATGACATGTAGCTCAGGTGCTTTCCATTTGTCTTAATCATCTTTGAGATGTTTCTACACTTTGATATGATTCCACCTGTGATAAATTCAAGTTATTGGACATGATTTCACCTGTCTGTATAAGGTCTCATCGCAGGGGTGCAATGTTTCATACCTTAGAAGACTCAAGGCTATAATCACTGCCAAAGGTGCTTCAGCTTCAGCACTGAGTAAAGGGTCTGAATACTTATGTCAGTGTCATATTTGAAATATGTCTAAAATCCTGCTTTCACTTTGTCGTTATGGTATTTTTAGCTAAAACATGTGATATGTGACACAGACTAATCTAATATGGTCGGGCTGTTAAAATGGAAGTGCAGCTGTGTGACTTAATTTATAGAAAGACAGTCGTAGACTTCCTCCCTACACACACACACACACACACACACACACACACACCTGGTAATAAAATGTCTCTTTGGTTTGCAGCATATCATGCATGATGCTATCGGGTTCAGCAGTTCTGAAATGGGGGCCAACTACACCATGGAGTGGTATGAGCTGTTTCAGCTGGGTAACTGCACCTTCCCTCACATAAGACCCGAGGAGTTCGCACCTTTCTGGTGCAACCAGGGAGCGGCCTGCTTCTTCGAGGGCATCGATGACTTACACTGGTCACAAAATGGCACCTTGGAGAAAATAGGAGAAATCAGTGGTAAGGCTTCACATGTTTAATATTATTAATAATATGTTTAGAAATCTATTATTAAAGGATAAGATGAGAAATATTAAAGTTTTATTTTTTTTTTTTTTTAATAAATCCCTAACAAATGTTTCCTGAGGAGATGAAACCTGACATAGCTACTTAATTTCTGCCATAGAGCTCCACTGTTGTTAAAAAACGATTTTAAAAACACATCACTCACATACACCGGAGCACCAAAATGCAACACAAGCGTATTAATCCGCGACTAAAAATAATCCCGAATGAAATGCACCGTTTACTTCTCTATGAATAACATTTTCTAAAAAGCCACAGTGCCCAGCTGTTGAAGCACAGTTTAATGAAACAGATTAAGATGTTCCACGCTCATCCTAAATCAGCTGCATTTACCAAGTCTTATTATTTCAGATGAGAAAATGGCTTTGCTGTTCTGTCTGGCCATTGACCCTCTTTGACCCTCTGTCTCATTACCACCTCTTTTGAGAAAATAAAACATTCAAGCAGTTTAATGGCAGTTTTGTATTTCAGCATTAAAATAAATGAACTTTTTGGAGACACAGTAGTAAAGTGGTCTCACAGCAAACGGGTCACAGGTTAGAGTCCTGGTCAGTGGGATCAGGAGTTTCTTTTGGTTTATGCAGACATGCAGCTCAGGTGGTGGGACTGTGTGACACGGACTACTCTGTTTTAAATGCCTTTTTTTACTCAGTACATTCTGGCAACAGCTGCAACACATCCCATGACCCACGAAATAAATGAGTTAGATCCAGAAAATAGCCATTCTGACCGTGACTATCTTTATCGACTAACTTTCTCAGGAAAACCTTGTTTCAGTCAGAAAAATTATATTAACATCTCCCAAATGATATTTCTGTTGACTGTCTGTCTGCCGGTATTAAAACTTTTTTTTTCCTTTTGTCTCTCCAGGGAGCCAGTTCAATGACATGGCTGAGTGGGTCCAGGATGACAACGAGACCGGGATCTACTACGAGACGTGGACAGTCCGTTCTGACCCCGGTCCCAATGCTACAGTGTGGTTCGAGTCTTATGACTGCTCCCAGTTTGTCCACCGCACATACAGGAAACTGACCGAGCTGGGAGCTGAACTGTCCAGCCGATCACAAACCAACTACACCAAGATCTACCTGTACAGCGGAGAGCCCACCTACCTCGGCAACGACAGCGCCATATTTGGACAGCCCGCGCTGAAGAATCTGGCGGTAGACATCCGCCAATTCTACCACACATTCAGACCGCACCAGTCGCCTATAGACTTTGCCATCAGTCTGTTAGAAGCGTATAAAAAGGTTGTGTTGGACAAGAGCTTCTACCTTTACTATAACTTTGAGTACTGGCATCTGCCAATGAAGCCTCCGTACGTGCAGATTACATACGACGAGGTGCCTTTGCCTTAACAGTCTGCTCGGACCAAAGTGCAATTTACATTTATTTTCGTTATTGATTCATCTCTTTTAAAATAGAAAAAAACATGAATATTATCACATTTGGGGAAACTGAAACCAGCGAGTGTCATTTTAGATTTTAGGCAATTGATTAATTACAGTATTGGGGTTAAAAGTTTATTCTTGACCCTTGAAGCAGTTGAGAAAACAATCTCACAAACACCCCACGAAGTCCGTTCAGTGGTTGGTTTTCATATGGGCTGGGAATACACGGTATCGGAAAGCATGCAAGGTGATGGTTATTGATTTAGCATTTTGACAAGGACTGTGATTTATTGTGATTTATGCACTTGAGTTTTTTCTTCACAGAGTTCTATTTTTGCACTTTTATTTCAGTTAAAAGGACTAAAGTCTTAAATTTATGCAAACTGACATGACTGAGTGAGATTAAAAGATTATGATTAAGATTATGAGTAACTAAATAACACCAGGTTATAACTATTGTATGTTATGTTATGTTATGCATTTTTGATTTTTATTTTTTTTCACCTGTCAGCATGGTTGAATCCTGATGACTTTGGTGACTTTTTTTCTTTAGCTCTGTCTCTACTACCAGATGCATTGCCTTGTCATTTGGTACACACACTCATACTCCCCTCAGCGTGAGCATTTTTATCTAGTGCCATCTACAGTGCAGATTTGCTGATTTATGACCATCTGTGCTATGTGGTAGTTCACAAATGTAAGCACCTCTGTATATAAGTACGGCCTCACAGAGCCGCTAGAGTTTGTTACTCTTGTTTCATTCATTTCATTTTACTGCGCTTACGTGATCATTTCTTTTATTATTTAATTCTTTATGATGTATTGCACTGTTTAGAAAATAACGACAGGAATGACAGATGCCAAGAGTACATTCACAATTTTTTTTATTACCAGTATTAGATCACATGTCCAAAAACAATTTTACTTTTATGACAGGTGACCAGTAAAGCAAAGCAGACAAAGCATTTGCCATACGGAAGCAAAACTAAAGGACAGCATTGTCAACACAGGTTTACTCCAAATAAACTTATCGAAGGACTCTATGAACAAACAAGGTTAAAGTAACAATTACTGACAAGAGGCATCTAATTGATTAAAGATAAGTCCATTTTCCTCTTAATCTGTATTTGCATAAACGTTTAAACTCATCCGACTGAGTTTTCAAATACAAGCCAATAAAGACCAACAGGAAAATGGTTAAAACTAGTAAAAGAGTATTGAGACACTGCCTTTAAAAAAGCCGAAAGAAGTTGAAGAGGCTTCGCTTTAGAGCTGCTGTCACGGCAACCGTTGTATCCACAGCAAAAACCACGAGAAATAATCAGGAGATGAGTTACTGAGCTGCTGAGATGCTGTTTTATGTGAGCACGGACAATCAGCACAGGTATCTATAAGAGAGCACTATGTTCAATCCAATAATACTAAGAAGAGTTTGCATCACCTGCAAAAAAACAAAACGACTTTTAGACAATTTAGTCTACGTTTCTGTTTGGCTACATGAAATATCTAATGTGACTTAGATAAAAGGAATGAAGAATGGCTGGCAAATAAAACACATACAGGATCGTCCAAAAGTTTGTCCACTACAGACAACTGAATATCAAGTTTGCCAAAAATAATAACACACTTACACATATCAAAATGTTTGATTCTAATTTTGCTCAAAATTTTTGCAATATTTTAATCTTCTGATTGCCAATTTTTACAATCTGACGTGAAGCTGTGCACGTTGGCTCTGCTTTCTCTTCCTGGGAGTTGAGCAGGTAAGGCACAACGTCATTTTATAGCGTCATTGTCCTGCTGGAAATGATCCCTTTCATACAATTTAACACAGAACCGTGTGCAGGATTCAATTAACTAACTGGAGTGTTTGGCTTAGATTGGTTAAAATCACTCCAGTGTGTTTGCGGTAGTGGATTTCAGACTTTTGGACCTCCTGTAGGAACGAAACCATAGCGAGTAGTTGTGGAAATGTCAGAATGAAAAATCGTGCTGCTGTTCTGCTTGCTGGTTTTCAATGATTCTTACTTTTTTTTTGTATTACCCAAAAACACAAATTAATTACAAAAGCAATATTCATATCAATAAATTACACAGCTTATCTTCTCTAGTGAGTACAGTATGAAAAAGATCCATCTAGTAAAGGAGAACTCACACACTCTGGTTTATAAAAGACACAAGCCGCCGGTTAAGGAAACTTCAAACCCTGACAGAGGGTGAAATAAAGAAATAAGTGCATTTCTATTCATAATAATAATCAAACACACAGCGTTTTTATATACAGATGCATTTGACTTCCTTCTTAAAGGAAAAAAAAAGTTTGTTTCACTCATCTGACTTGCCAAATCTCTTCAACTGAAATGAATGGATGATTTTTCGGACAGGAGCAACTAGCGATATCTGCTAAGACGATGTGTGTGTAATGAGACAATGAACACTGCTCCTCTCCTGCGTGTACGATGAGATTAACACAATACAGACCAAACGTGGGCCAACAGGAGGGCAGATATTCATGACAAAAGCCGAGGATTTAGAGCTCGAACAGGCAAATAGAAGATACAAATGAAATCTATATAGGAAATATTCATTGAATGCGCCTGAGTGACACAAAGGGTTAGTTTTGCACTGCAGGTGCGCATTATAAGCTAACAGCCACAGAGACTAGCCGATTGTTGAATGATTATAAAGCAATCTGACTTACCAATATCTAGCTCAGACATTTCTGTGAACTATTTATATACACAATTATTTATCTGATTGTTTTCTTTCTCGGGGATTACAGCTTTATTACTTCAATCTACTGTCCTCGGTCTCTGACAGAGCCCCAGAGCAGCCTAAATAATCGGCATTAGAATCTAGAGTATTGTGAAGATCGTTTCTTTGTTTTTTATTTGGGCATTTAGACGCCCAAAAACACAAAGACTTGGTTTCTCCTGACTAGCATTTGGTATTCATGTAAGGTGCTTAGGATATCTATGACTATACAGAAATGATATTTAAACAAAATATGTTATTTGAGTCAATTTATGTGTGATGCAGAAAAGACAAAATCTGCATGAATTTTAAGGAAATAAAACTCCATGACATCAATCAACACTTTATACCTTCACGTCACAAATATAGAGACCTATATACATATTTCTCTTTCGCTCCGGGTCAACTTCTAACATATTCAGCAGTCATGTTTGCTTTTTCAGATACGTGATTGAGTTCAGGGCGAGGAGAAAAAGCAACACGACTGCTCTTTAAAATGAGGTGTAGGACCCAGCCCCTCTTCTTTACATTTAGTGAATACCCGCCTCAGCTACACCTGACAAAATACCTTCTGCCACATACCATATAGAAATACCTTCAATGAAATACTCTGAAAGCGTGCAGAGCTGCTATCTCAGACTGGATTTAAGTAGGCCAAGTGGTAGTGTATCAACATGCAATTGTGCACTTAATCATCCCAATTACTCCACAATGTTAAAAAACATTGACACACACACACGCACACACATGCACGCACGCACACACACACCTCTCATATTTTAGATTATCATGACCAGGCTACAATGTCCATAACTCTATTTGCAGTCATAAAAACATTGATTTTCCTTCTGCAACGATCATCTGTGTGTTGATGTGTTGATCCTTCAACATGTGATGAAACGAGCCTGGTGAGTTTGGTCTCTGGATTCGGGTTTTTACAGTCCATTTGGAAGATAACAGGCAGAGTGTTTTGTGGTGTTTGCCTGACATGATAACATTGTGTAGCAGTCAGGTACCACATCACATCTCTGTCCTGCCCTCCACACAGTTCAGCATGTTTCTGCTCTCCATGTTGCGATCAAAACATTCCACTTCTGCTGAGCATTTAAAAGACTTTTTAACGTAAACATGGAGGCCATGAATGTTGTTCACCTCAGACTTAACACACTGAACTCTATGTGCGTTCTGGCTGTTCTTTACCAGGTCGGCATCATGTCTGGAAACCAGACGCGGCCCAGATGCTTGGAAACCTCCCAGTGGATTTCATCCAGGGAGTATTTGTGATCTGGAATCAGCACCTCCTCCATGATGGACAGCTGAGACAGCCTACGGCCGCACATCTTGACAAATTCCACAAACGCGCTGCAGGATACCTCGCACTCACCCAGGCCGATGGCTGATAACTGGGTGCAGTGCTTCGCAATGCGTATCAGCTCCTCGTCCAGAGGACGCAGGCCATTGGCGCACACAACCAGCTCCACCAGACGGGGGCAGTGGAGCCCAACTCGGCCTAAGACCTCTTTGCTGACGGAGCGGCCGAAGTAGAGGTGTGTGACCGGGATCTCATCATTAAAGAAAGGACCAAACTCATCCTCATAGAGGAAGAAGTACATGACCAGGTTGAATTTGGGCGAGTGCCGCACCATGGCGTCCCAGCTGCTTTTCTTGATAGTGTGGAAGTGCTGGCCCGGGTTCTCACTCACCACGTCGATACGCAAGTGTTCCAGGTGGACGTGTTTCTCTGAGGAGAGGGCCAGCAGGAGTTCATCACTCAGGAGGTGGTAGTTCAGCGCCAGCTCCCTCAGCCCATGACACTGATCTGCCACACAAAGGATCCCTGCAAATATGGACAGGTTGTGTCTTTTAATCATCATCATCATATCTTGTTTTTATGTAAAAAATTTCAGGCTCCAAATAAGCCACATAATGAAAAATCTTTGTGACTCAAATAGGAAATTAAAAATATCTGATTGAAAATGCAACATAGCAATGATTTATAAATTCGATCACAGCAACTGTAAATTATCCAACAACCACAAGGAGGAAAAAAAGAAAAGAAAAATAAACAAAGCTGCTTCTTCTAATTTTACGCACTGAGACATCTACAGAAGAGTCTTTGATCTGTCTGTACCTGCTGGAGAGACATGAGGGCAGCTGCTCATCTTCAGAAGTTTCAGGGTGTCACTGTTGTTGGCCACCAGCACCTTCAGAGATGGATCATCCACTGGTGTGTCGTCAATCTTCAGTGAAGACAATGATTTGGAGTTGACAAACACCACAGTGAGAGCTGAGATGAAATGAGACTGTGAACAAAACAAAGATAGCACCGAATTACAAAGTATGTTTAGTTCAGTTTACTAGTTTTAGTTCAATTTACTGAATGTGTTGGAATCTCCAGTTGTTTCAAAACAACAGCAGCTGTTTCCCTTCGTCCTCCTCTTTGAATTTTATGGCTTTAAGATGAGAAAAAGCAGTAGAGACAATGATTTTTCAACTGTATACTTGAAGAAACGAGTGAGGCCAACAATCAACAACACAGGAATGAATTAGCATGAGATGTGTGAGCATAAGACAGGTTCTGCTTGTTTATGTTGTCCTTAGAAATAAAATCCTAAAAGACTGGGAAGTGGAGAACGTGGGGACACAAGGACTACCGTATGTGTATGTGTGAAGTTTCATCATATGATGTTAACGCTTTAAGTTAAAAACACATCTTCCCGGGGCAGTGATTTTAAGATCACAGAGTGCACTAAGAGGACAAAATAAAAAAATGCTTTTCTTTCTGAGGCTTTGGAACAAATGACATCCTTGTCCTTGGACATGCATGAGAACAGACGCTGCTTTTCAGCCCCATCTTTAGATAGGAAGAGAATATAAAAACTATTCTGTCAACTAACACGCTCAGCCACAGCTTCAAGGCCACCACAAAAATCAAACTGTGAACTATAAGAACAAAAGTCCCTTTGATGTGCCTTGTTAACTCTTAAAGAACAGGATACCATAAAGACCCAGACCCCTCATGTTTATGATAATCATACCTTTGGAACCTCCATGAAACTGGGCCTGGCTGTAGAGATGAGCCCCAAGGTCTTCAGTGAGCAGTTCACCAACTGGGACAAAATGTCACACGCTGCCTCTGCAGACTCTGTACTACTATCCACCTGGCAAGTACAAACATTGTGTCTCAATTTAATAATATAAAAATATATTTTTTAAATAAGAGAATGCTATCAAATTGTAAACATTTAAAAGGCAGAAACAGCTGCATTCCCAGTCTCACCTTGAAGCTGACATACTGCAAGTGGTTGGAGTGTCTCTTTATAATCTGCTTGATGAGGTCTGGATGTGTGGCTTTCAGGTAAGAGCTGGCTGGCTGGTTAAGCTCAAACTCAAAGCATCTCCACAGCTCGGGCATGTGGAAAGCCTGGTTCCACCCACGGCACACCTGAGACGCATAAGCCCTGTCCAGCAGTGGGAGGTACTGG
Source organism: Pampus argenteus (assembly GCA_036937835.1). NCBI lineage: Eukaryota > Metazoa > Chordata > Actinopteri > Scombriformes > Stromateidae > Pampus > Pampus argenteus. The sequence continues at coordinate 15,038,722 of CM072872.1, read as the reverse complement.
AAGATGTGGAGCAGAAGCTCCTGAGGCAGTCGTGCCCAGTTACAGTCTGGTGACTCACTGGCCTCCACTGAGTCTGACTCCTCGCCCGCCTGCTTCCGCACCTTCTTGCGTGTCTCAGGTGGGATCTTACTGGGGGAGGCGTTGCCGTCCTCCTCACCTCCTTTCATCCGCTTCATCCTGAAACATGGAGATAAACCGTTATAGTCGGTTATAGTCCAGCACCCCAAAACACAAGAGCTGTTTAACTATTAACTCATTCTTCTATGTTGAAGGGTTTTACAGACTACTTTGACATTATTTAAGTCATGTATGCCCTTTTGGCAATTACTATGGTATAAATCTGTATCTGTATAAAGTATATAAAGTGTTCAGGCTGGTGGGTTCATTCATTCATTCAACTTTTTCTCCCTGTTGTGTTTTGTTGTTATTATCTCTCGTTGGTCCATTTTAAAAGAAAAACAATTACCAGCCAATAAAAGATGTAAACTACTTCAATAAAAACAGAATTGTTAATTTACACAATACCTTATTATTTTTTACTTCATAATTACTTTGTTTATTATGATATACGACTACCTTTAGCACAACTGGAGGCCATGTTTAGGCAGCCAACTGTCAATATAACGTTATTGATAATATACGCAGATAGCTGACTGTGCAACTCGGGCTAATTTACATTGAACAATTAATTAACGTCAACATTACTCGCTAAATTAAGACGGTGACAACGTCAACGTGCGTAAACGTCAACGTTTTAGTTAGCTAGTTAGATTAATGAGAGTAACAAATGTGCTAGGTGATACTATTCAGCACTTCATTCACAGAATGATAAACATCTTTTTTGCATACGGAGATATTCGCTAGCTTAAGATAATATTCAGCTTGGCCACCCATCCTACCTTGTTTACACTCCGCTATCTTTCTAGCTGTCAGCAAGAAAATCCGACTTGACTTCAGCCCGGGCCGACGCTGGAAAAACTCATTCGCAGCAGCCAGATAACGTTAATACGCATCGGAGCACAATAACCGACTTTTGTGACGATAAAGAAGAAGTTATTAGTGTTTTTCAAGTGAAGAAACGGCCCCACAGCCTGCCACCGCCACTCGGTTGACCTAATTCTCTCGCAGGAGTTAGTCGCGGCCCCCCTGAGCCTGAAATGGCGAAGTGTTGTTTTGACAGCAGCGGTGCATCATGGGAAATGCAATGCGAAATGGCTGTTGGTAAAGATCGTCTGTGTAGAGTGATGACTCACTCGATGTTTAAAAAAAAAAAAAAAAAGTTTTATATAAAGCGGTTTGATTTCCAATTGAACTGTGACTCAACCAAATTTACATTCTTTATTAGTGGCTTTAAATTATAGAGTCCCTTGAAAACAACTTCATTGCCAATGTTTTGTAGACATGCCTTGTATGTAGAACCTGAATGGATGTAATAAAGGATGATTACTAGTGATGTTTATTAATAATTTTCTTTATAATACATTTTTGGCTTATACTTATTTTAATAATTCCACCAGGTAAATAATAAAATTATTACTCAAATGTCAATAGTACTGTATATGTCATGTTGTGCAGCCACTACTAAGTCTAATGCAACTTGCCATATCTGAGAAGACGTAGGTATTTAAGAAGTCCTAATTACTTACTGGACAAATGTACAATGTATGTGGCAATGACTACACCCCACTACTTATTTTGAGTATCTATATGTACATTATACTGAATATGGGTAACAAAAGCTATCACAATGAAACAAGACCTGTCTCCCGGCATCCTGATTGATAATTAACAATATGAGTAAAGTGTTCAACCAAAAGCAAATATTTAAATCACTTCACCTCCATCATATAACATAACATAACACATCTCTAACATAACAGAGAGGTTTATTTTACCTTTCAGTGAAAACTAACTTACTTTCGCAGTTTGGTACCTAGAAACAATAGAAGAGCAACACATTGCCATATTTTACTACTCTCTGCAATTGAAATTTCAGCCTTTTTATTGTTTTAATTTACACAAATGATGTGTACATGAAACATTGAATACTTTAGCTAGATGACACTGCTGTGTGTTTACTATAAACAAACCAAAGAGCAACAGATAGGTGATTTCATGGAAACGTCAACGCTAATTAAGTAATGACACTGTATACTCTGTGAAACAGAGAACCTGGTTTATTACCATTCAACTCCATCCACCACAGATATTACAGAGCAGATTCACAAGTATTAAGCTTTTTTATATAACAGCAGCTGCTTTTTTTTCCCCACACTCTGTTCCCCTGACACCCATTCCCCTGCCTCCTACTAGGGAAAAGCATTACAGGTGCACAATTTTATTTGGTGTGACGACTGGCCCCCTCAATTCATTCAGCTGTAATCAGTCTCACTGTGAGGTTTATTGTTAGTTTTTGTATAATTGAAGGATTTGGTACTTTTATTTATTTCTTTTTTTTAAACAGAGCTGCAAATAGGATGTACATCCACCATCATTCACTGCAGGTGCCAGGCTCCTTCTTGCTTCCAGACAACAGAAAAGATATGACATTTAGAGGGGTGGGGTGGGGGGGGGTATGACTGTCTACTGTATAAAAATGTACAGTGGCTTTATTGACATACATTCCATAGGTTAAACAGCTGCAAAATAGGAGGCACACCCAGTATTGCACTTCATTAAAAGTTCTGGCTCAAAACATAACCCAGAATATCAAACAAAACTGAAGTGAAGAGTAGCAACTTCGGGATACAGCTAATTTGAATAGTATCATTATATACAAGATTAGATAAATCGTACACTATTTTCCTTCCAAACATAATATTCTTAACAGTCGTATCCACCAACCTATCTGTTTTGTCCGTCAACCCATGTTGCACTTGACAGTGGAGAATACTGTACAAGATTACGAAAAAAAGTTTACATACAACAATATTTTAAATTTATAGTTAGGAAGCTGGAAATACGGCCTGTTCCTTTGTTTTGTTTTTTTGTTTTTTGTTTTTTTTTTAAACCCACGCTGATCCACATCCACATATTTCGTATTCAACGTTTAATCTTGTATCGTTACACTTCAGTGATCAGGAGGTGTGCAATGTCTATAGAAGCCGAGGGAATACAACGGCCGCATGCAAACACGTCACAAGTTATTTTCTTTTTTTTTTCCTTTTTTTTTTTAAATTGTTCTTTTTTTCATTCAGGTTACTCTGAATCCAAAAGGAGCCGCTGCTCGTATTTCGTACCAGAGCCTGGATACTGATGTTGGTAGATGAGCAGACCTGAGGACTCTTGGCCTGGGCAGAAACCTGGTCCAGTGTCCAGGCCACTTGACAATGCAAGAGCCAAGCTTCACGGCTGAGCTTTAGCAGCAGCCAGAAATCACAGTGGACAAACTGGTTTTCAGTAAAAGTCTCTTGTTGTTTAGAAGGTGTGCGCGTTCCTGCACACCCCGCAGCCCAAAGCAAACTCTTCCCCCGTTGGTGGATGAACCACATGCAAAGGGCACTCAGTACCTTCCAGCTGTTTACCTTTGGGCCCTGTGATGAAAGGATTACATCTCAATTATATATTTTTACAGCCATTTCAGTCAGAATGTTTAAAGTTTGCATGTGCATTTCACATTTGACAGAAGAGAAAAGTAAATAGAATCATTACACACCTGCAGGACAATGGGGCAATTCCTCCTTGGGGACACTGGTCATCCTCTGGAAGTCATCGTGGCAGGCGTTACAGAAGTGTGTGGTGCCAAAACAGAAGAAGACAGCCACGGAGCAGCAGTACCGGCATTTATATTCAAGGAAGTCTGTGCCATGTTTCGAGCACATCTGGTGAGAAAATACATGAAACATCAGCAGGAATGAGATTATCTTTTATTGCTTTCTTGCAAAGAGTTAGATGAGAAGATACTAATCTTATGTCAGGTGTTTGGAATCTTTGATGCCTCACAGCGAAGGCAAGACACCCAAGTTAAAACTCTCTCTTGCTCTATTTTTTTAATTTGTTACACAACTATTTCTGTCACTTTTTGCATGTACAAATGAATGCAACACTTTTAAGTGTCTGCCTCGATTCCCACATTTAAACAATTATTGAGCCTCCCCCCTCTTTATGACAGCCAGTTTTTTAATCCTGCCTTCCAAGTGTGATCATTTGGAACAGCTATAAACCCTTCAGACGTGACCAGATGTTGTTATTTGAGTATAACCTTACCCTACGCATTACAAGCTTCTCATCTAACTAACGTGGTATAAGAAGGGAACCCCATAGGTATCATTTACCCACCTGAGCCCTGGAGACATCTGAACATGCTCCACATATCAGCTCACTGGGGTCGTAGTCATCTCCCTGTCCTGCCTCTGCATCGCAGCGAGCCTCTCCACCAAAATAGGCCTAGGAATAAAGACAGCATTTATTTTCACATCCCAAACTATATTTAAAGGAAATATCTCGATACTTTAGTTTATGTGGTACCTTTTTGCACTTATAGCAGACATAGTATGCATATCTGTTCATGGCAAAGCCTGCAGGGTCGTTGTGGAAGCGTGCCCCTGGTGTAGTTATTGCCTCACTCTTATGTAGACCTTCATACTCCAGCCTCATCAGAGCCTTTCTCCTCACGTCCTCATAGAGCTCCTTAATGGGGTCGAGCAGGTCCTTGATCACAGAGTGGTTGATTTTGTTCTGGAACAATGAAGGAAACAAACGTTCATAAAAGGTGATTCTTTTGCGTTTTTACTGTATGTGTCAATAGCATTTCACGAAGATGACCATGAATAAAGACGTCATTGTATGTGTGAGAAAGATCCACAGTAGACTAAACTTTTAAGCAGCAAACTGAGCTGAATCAACTTTGACACATGATGGATATGTTTTTCAGCCTCTTTGTTACCGAGTAAATCTCTTAGGTCAGAGAAGCCCAGGTAACATATTACCTTGCAAATGGGACACAACATGAACCCAAAAGTGATTCTGGGCCCCAGCCAGCGATTTTCAAGAACACGACGAGTACACTGAAGGTGGAACACATGAGTGCAGTCGAGCTGGGGAAAAACAAAGAACAAAGAGTTAAACATTAAATGAGAACAAATGTAAACCCAAAAGTGAAATACACCTACTGAATAAACAGTCACATGTAGAGCTACCTGTACAGCAGGAGCAGCAGAAAGGGCCTCAGTGAAGCAGATCATACACATGTCATCTGCATCTTGCTTCAGACAGCCAGTGTTCTTGTCGCAGCCATGCAGACACGGAAGGCAGGTCTCCTCGTTCTTAACTCCACCACAGGGGTGTCCACAAGGATGAGTCTTACTGCAGGCCAGTTTAGCGTACTCCTGGGGGAGTCAACATGAGAGGAGCTGGTGAGGCTTGGGAGCTACAGCATTGTAGAATATACACTTGACTACAAATCCATATTGTTCAATATGTGTGATGTGTTCTTTTTGAGGCAATTATGGATGTTTGTGGTCTAAAAACCAAAACCCAAGTAAACCCAACAAATCCACAAATTTCTTCCTTCATATTTTGACTATAGTAAATAGCTGGTGAGGGTATTTACTATAGTCAAGAAGACATTGTGCTATTTATCACAGACCACTCAACAGTAGTGCAAATAAGCATCTGTGGGGTTCCCAGTAAAAGCTGACAATTATAATATTATTAAGAAAGAGACAACATCTGCAGATAGTTAAGTGGTAAAATGTTCCTATAGTAGTAGATGCTTATTACCTGGCAGTCTGGGTCAGAGCAGACACTGCCCACTGCAGACAGCTCGGTTCCATTCCTCGTTCCACAGAACCTGCAGGCATCTGAGCTGCTGGATGCAGGTTTACCTAGAAACATATGAGACTTATCAGAATAGATTTCTCTAGGCTAGTAGAAGCCAAAGGGAAATTCTGGAGGTTTGCAACAAATCTTTTAACGCAATTACACTACTTTAGCAGCTCTTTCACTAATTTATTAGCATTACAAAATGTATAAAATAATCCGACCGTGTTGCAGCATTACCTGTGTGCTCTCTGAACTCCACCATAGCCTTCATTGTTTTTGAATCAGCCAGAGCCATGAGCCAGAAGAGTTTGGTCCTCCCACAGCCTTCATGAAGATCCACCTTTATGGCCTCCTCTTCCTCCTTGAACACCTGAAAGCACCCATGAAAATAAGATTTAACACCAGCTACCATTCTACTCTACATTCCTTTTATAATAATTGGTTTGATAATGTTCAAATAATAAGGTGTTAACACTACCAAAGGAATAATAATAACACTAACCTGTCTCTGGTGAGAGCGTGTGCGTCGGTGCAGGTGAAGGAAGCGGTCACAGTCGGTGCAAAGGTTGCCACACATGTTACACAGGATGATGGCAGCTGTCTCGCCGTCGTCATGGTTGTCACACATGGGCTGTGGATAGAAGAGGAATCAAATCAATTTGTTTTTCTTTTAATGATCTGTCTATTGGTTTCTAACACCACAGCTCTTAGCATTTTAGAGGCTATAGCAATCACCATCTGCTTCTGCTGTCCATCTTTGCCCATCCAGCGACCAGACGACAGCCTGTCTACATGGTCCTGGTCCAGCACACATAGTGAAGCCAAGGCCAGCCATAGCTAACAGACAGAACAGGAGATAATGTATAATTAGTTAATGTACAGTATTTCTAAGCATAGATGCATGCTCTGCAAGTAGCACATTTGAGTCCATACCCTTGTGGTGGCAATGCAGCGTACAGGAGACCGATGCTCCTCCTCCATTTTGGTCAAAGCTATGATCGTCTCAGCTATTGCATTTTTGGTGACTCTGGACCACGCATCTGAAAGGTGACCCTAAAAATAAAAGAATAAAAAATATATAAAAACACACACACACACACAAGTGAAGTATATCCTATAGTGCGATGGAATCAATAAAATGTGAAATTTATGACAAACGTGGTTTCATATTGCATTAAGTGTTCAGAGAGTTAACAGGAAGGATGTTTATACACCAGGAACTTACACCGGCCATGTCTTTAACCAGCTTTATGATGATCTCTGCAATCTGAGGAGGGGTGGAGCCTTTCATCCACCAGTGGCTCTCCCCTCTGCGAATGTAGCTGAACATGAAAGAAAGTGGCAACATACTGTAAATTTGTGCTGTTTTGAGTTTCACAGAATAGATAATCGTTTTGATTATCTAATTTCTGCTTTGGGCTTGGCAGAAACTAACTCACCTGGAGTTGAAGATCATGGGCAGCGTGACAGTTGTGACCCCTTTGCCTGCAGCCATGCCAGCTGTGCCAGAGATGGTGGTGCCTTTGGCCTTCAGCTGAACGGTGAGGGCTTTTGCGATGCAGCCCAGGAACATATCAAGAATGCCTAATTTGTTCCAGTCACCCTTCTCTGTGGAGTGGATGATGTCACTGATGTCCGCTGGTGGCAGGGCCTTCACTCCAATGATGCTGGCAAGTCGCACTGGAGTCACCTCTGGAAGGACGCGTCTAAGCAATGATGTCACCTGAGATGCGATCAGATGGCAAACAACAATATTTTTTAATAGTTCCCCAATAGATTTTGGTTGCTGAAGACCACTTTGTGGCCAACAGTGATTTAAAAAAAACTTGGTTCCTGGATGTATGCAAATACTTAAGGTTTTAATATCATTTTCATTATGTTAAACTCTACACAGCATGTGTCTAAACCTCTACTTGTGTGTGTTTGCGTATACCCCACCTGTCTCTGTACTCGTGGAGAAGCTGTGTGCAGCAGCGAAAACAGGTCTTGCATGAGTGTTAGCTGTTGCGCAAGGTACTGGCGGCCCACGTTGGAGCCACTCAGAGCCAGGACCATTGACAAAAGCTCAAAGCAGTAGGCGTCTGAGGAGGCGTCATCATCACTAGGCTGGGAGTTGGCGTTCTCTTTGCTGGAGATTGCGTGCTCCCACTCCTCCCTCACGCGTGTGGCCTCCATACGAATGGCCTGAACGATGTGCGCACACACCTGGAAAAGAATAGCCTCATTAGGTTAGATGGCAGGGGTTATAATATTTTATTCTAAGGTGATGCTTGGACAGACTTTTACCTGTTTCTGCAAGTTGGTCAGTTTGCTCCTGCTGAAAATGATTCCCACCATGTGTTCTTTAAGGTCTGCATCAGATGGTGCCTATACATAAAAATGTAGAACATTAACTTAAGGGTTAGGGTGAGGGTAACTAAATATGCGGGTCAGTCAAATAGCACAGCTAAGCTTCACAGTGCAGACCTTGTCTTCTCCCTCAGGTGATGAAAGCAGGTTTTTCTCTTCCTGCTCTGGGGTAGGCTCTGCATCGCCACAGATTAGTTTCCCAAAGACCTAAATAAACAAACAAGAGACCTATCTGTACAAAGTACAAAGTACAAGACTCCAAAATGCAAAATGTTAGGCTTCAAACAGACAGTACAGTATAGCAATGAAAGAAACAGTAAAGTACGGTATAAAAGCAAATCCTAAATTCGACAAACCTGTGAGGTGATGAGGCGAAACACGCGGAGCGTTTCAGCCTCGCAGTTCTTTTGCTGGGCCATGCTGGCTGAGATCTGACCTGGAATCTTGATGCTGTCGCCTTCTTTCCAGCCGAGGACCTTCACCTGGCGCACTCTCAAGGTGTTTTCTGGACCTTTCAGCTCCACCTTGATCACATGGTGATCACCTCCTGGGAGCTCACTTGTCACCCAGCCCATGTGACGCGAGTCGAGGTCAACCTTGGATAAAAAGATTTCGGGATGTTGTTGGAGTTCAACCACATATACATGTATATTTGTTTCATGATCAACCATGATGCACCTCATTAAAAAAATCCACTAATTTAACACTTTGTTGTTTCTATATCTCAGTATGATAAGGACAGATCAAGCATGTGATCATATGAACAGCAATTTTTAGCAACCGCAGGTCATTGGTTTTTACAATTTGAAAGAGGATTTGATGTTAAGTGGACAGATTTTGAATAGTCTTAACATTAGTTGTGAAGCCAAAGAAACAGACCATACCTGTTTGATTCGGCAGAGGTCCTCTATTGCTTTTCCACACAGGAATGTCACTGATGTGACTTTGTTCTGTGAATATAACAGAAAAATGAAAAACACTGAATCCATCAGAAACTCATATATAAGGCAATATTATAATATATATATAAAAATAAAACACTATGGCCTTAAAGTGGTATTTATTATGTATGTAAGTAGTATTTCATCGCTCCAAACACATCAGTGCCTGCTTTGCTGTTCAGCTCCTCACCCCAATGTCTCTGGAGTTGTCCACATGAACAGACACATTGGAGGCATTTATGCCCTTTACACAGCTGATGGTGATGCTCTTAGTTTTGTTCTTGTCCTCATCTCCAGATTCCCAGAAGGTCTCTGTGGAGCCATCTGTTAGGCTGCCGATCATGGCAGGACGACTAGATGTTTTGATGTCCACTACACTGGTCAGGTCCTTGAGACAGGTCACCAGGCAGAGATCCTGTTACCACACACAGATACATCAGTGTCAAGTCAGTGCATTAACACAGATGCAGAAACAATAAAACCTTTCCTGTTGTTTCTGTTTGTGCAAAACAGACAGAAGCTACCTATGATGGATATAATCAGTAAATACAGTCAAATCCCTGCTGAAGTGGTTTTCTTGCCTGGCTCATTGCTTCGTAGCCTGACTGCACACTGATGTTGAAGCTCTCCTCACTGTCTCCATCATCCGACTTGGACAAAATGTTGTTGATGTGATGGAAAACGTTGCTCTGGTGGAGGAACTGGTGGTCGGACTGTTTGAATTTGAGACTCCAGCACCTAAAAGAATGAGTCACAATTATTTTCATTACACATAACATGTGCATGAAGCTCAGAACAGACAAAAAAGGAGACCTTAATTGTCACAAATGCATAACAAAAATTTGTTGCTTTATCTGTTTGTCTTTTGTTGTTTTTGCTTCATTCTGTGTGTTTATGTACAGTATATAATAAAGAATTAATCACAAAATAAGCAACTGTACCTAAGTGCCATCTGCTGAAGTGAGCTTCCACTAGGAAGAGACATCATGAGGTCGGATATGGTCTGAAGGAGACGGTGGAAGGTGTGAGGGAGAGGGTGAGCGGCCTCCCCAGCAATAACAATGTCTGACAGAGGGTGTTCACAGACACCAAGGTCTCTTTCCTGTAGGGTGTGAAGAGAATCATGATAAGAAGATGCAACAACCAAAGCAGAAGCAACACTTCATGTTGTTTGTCTTTCAGCCACTCATCACCTGTTCCACAACTTCTTTGTTCCCTTTGTTCTCCTCGTCTTCCTCGTCCTCAGGTTCAAACGGTGATGGGGTGAGAGATGCTACAAAATGCCAAAGGATGTCATGCAGGGATGTAGTCTGGATCACATTGCACAGAAGCCAGTTGAAGGCCTGATGGGACACCAAGAGAAAAATCATATTAATTCATTTAGTTAATTAGTCTCTGTGTTAATAGTCATTTGGGCAGTAGTAATTACATATAAACAATACCACAGTCAAATTAAAACATATTAAGTAAATATACAAATCTAATTGATTTATAGGCCACTTTTGCCTGCTCCAATATGGCAGACATGTTTGTGCATCACAGCACTGTTATAACATTTAAGGATGTCAATATGAAATGACAAAATTGTACCACTTTAGTTGAGGTCAATGGTATTATTCATTGGTGTCATGACAGCAAATGCCCAACCATACACACAACAGTTTAATGTAATGTTAACAAATAAAGCCAAACATATTCTTCGAGTTTGATAATTAGACCTGCATAGCATGTTTATGACAGTAAAAAGTGAAGCAAAAATGAGCTCTGAGATAAACAGCTGTACCTCCATGGCGAATACCCTGCAGGCAGACTTCCTCAAGGCATGCCTCATGGCCACCTCCAGGCCCTCCAGGTCATGGTGCTGGATTACAAATGCCAGGACAGGCCACTGGAAGTTCCTCTCTCCTTTACTGAGAGAGCCGTGGGCTGAGATTAACCTGGAAAGCTCTGGAGACGGGTGGCGCAACAGTGAAGATCCCACCTCTGTAAGGTAGACAGAGCAGGTCATTGTTACAGATGATGCTATAACTCATTCATCCTTCAGTATCACTTGCGTACTCTAAATTCTTAATGATTAAGTTTATATACCTGCATCACCACTATGGACCCTGCGTCTGGGCACAGCCTTGACCCGAGCTGGAGAGGGCGAGTGCTGCTTGTCATACTCAGAGGCGACAACTGAGTAAGACCTCTGAAACACTGTGCGCTTAGCTGTGTCGCTGTCTGTGATTGGGCTGGTCTCAAGACTAAAAGATAGAAAACAGAGACATAATAGTTTAACCTCCAAGAGAGAGAGAGAGACACAGAGAGAGAGACAGAGAGAGACAGAGAGAGAGCGTTCTGTATACTCAATTACCTCAAAGACTTAATGATAAATTTTCTTATAACAGTGCCGTGAGTTGAATATTCAGTATGTGTGTCTAGATTTTGTATAAATGGAAGGCAATTAAATGATTATGTGTTACCTGGGGGGCATTGATTTCATGTTGCTCTCTGGTTCCTCAAACACATTGGGGCAGGCATCAGGTGTGACTGAAATGTAGGGAGCAGGAACAGATGTGGAGCGCAAATACCTCATCTCATCTTGGAAGAGATTGTCATCTTGATAGGCTCCAAAGTTCTCTGTGTGTTGCCTAAAGGGATGACAGGAGAGCGAGATTCATTATGCTAACACCTATTACTGTAGGGATTCCTATAAAAGGCAACCTATAATTACCAGAGTTGTTTAAACTACCTTGCTAGTGTTTGAAGGTAGAGACAGCTCATTTTATTAGGGAGTTCATCTGACACGCCCTCCTTGAGGCTGGGAAGCAGATGGGAATGCAGGGGCCGGGGAGGGTGGTGGCACAGCATGCTGGGCTCGGCAGCGCTGCTGAGGGACAGCAGGAACAAAGCGTTTGCCCGGATCACCTGGTGGGCCTCCATAGTGGGCAGTGCCCTTGGGGTCTTCACCTGCAGAGGTTTTTTCCTTGACTGCTTCACCTGGCAGGAAATATGCAGACAATGATTGGTTCAAGCAAAGCTGACAGTGTTTCAGTAAAAGAGGGTGAAGAGCTACAGCCTTGCAGCAGGAAGGCTACCTTTTCCCTGGCAGCAGTCTGCTTCTCTCTCAGGTATTTTTCTCGACAGCGATCACACACCAGGTACCAGGTGCTGCCTCCTATTCCTCCATCTCCACAATTCCCAGCCCAGCCACCACAGAAGTGGCCAATGCTGTTGTACCCTTGGCCTCCAGCATAGCGACCACAGCCTGCCACAGGAATTTTAAGGAATGTCAAAAGGAACAGACCATATTTTACATAGATAGAAGTTGTTTTAATCAAAGAAGTGTTGTGAAACTGAAAAACACTCCAAAAAATTTAACTGGACAGAGCTTCCTGTGTCTTTACCTGGGTGTGCCTGTCTCATGTGGTAGGTGACAGGGTAAGGATGAGATTCCCCGCATAGCTCACAGATGGTGTCTTTCTCCGGTCCGCCCATGGCAAGCTGTGCCATCTCTCCGAATAGATTGCCTCTTGGGCGCACCTCTGCTTTCTCTCTTTTCTTCTTCTCCTTCTTTGCCTTTTTACTGTCTTTCTCATGCTCCTTCTTTTTTAAGATGGCACTGGAGCCTGGGCTGGGAAAGATCATGTTCTGAGTGGCTGCCTTGATGGTGGCCATAGAGATGTCCTCCCAGAATGCCACCAGATGCTGTAATGTCAACGGTAAGATTGACTTTGCTCTTATGGACGGATGAGAACTCATCTCATAGGAAGCGGCCTCTCCTTTTCCATCCTCACACTTTTCTGGCAGCGGAGGTTCCTTCAGCATAGACAGTACCTTATTTTTGTTGATGCTGCCCATTTTGGAGATGTCTGGGCCATGTGGAGCAATATTAAACATGTTAAGCGCAGAGGAAATCTCTAAGGAGTGGCGGTTCTTTAACTTGCTCTCCTTCTCCTCAGCACCCTGACCTCCAAGGGAGCTGCGTATAGGTGCATGCTCTTTGGTTAAGTCTGGATTGAATTTGAGGAAGGAGGAGCAGGCCATGGCATCGTGGACTATACCTTCATGCCATAGGAATGCTGCGAAAACCGCTCGTGCACATTCAGCCACAGAGGGTGACATTGCCTGTTTAGCGGGCTCTGTGAGTTTCGGTGTACTCTCACCTTTAAACAGAGGTCCAGATTTGTCTTTCTTTGGGCGTGTGTGTCGACTGGAGGTTTTGCGGCTGACCTTGGGCGATGAGCGGCTCTCTAGTTCCTCTTTGACAGGGGCTTTGCCGATGCTAAAGTGTACCTTACATGAGCCATCTTCAGCATTTCGAGAGTCCACATTCTCATCGTTACCATCCTCGTTGGAGAGGAGAGCACTAGAGGTACACACCTCCACCACTTCACTGTGGAGGTTCTCTTGGGTCACGTGTGGAGAAGGTACACGGTTCTCTGCATTGCTGATCACTCCTGTATTTGGATCTTTTGGAGACAGTTTTGGTTTGGGGGAGGTAGACCTGCCCCTAAGTGGCTCTGTAATTGGCACCTTCTTCTTTCTAAGGGTGTCTGGGTCCAGAGTGTATGAATCTGATTTGGATCTTTCTCTGGGAGGTTCCAGACGGGCTTTGGAGGATGGGCTAACTTTAGGTGGGAGGTTTTTGTCATGGTGGCTTGAGGAGGAGTGCTGGGAGGGGGTGCTGGAGGGACTAGACCTGCCTGAAGAGGATACGCTTTTTTGTTTAGGAGAAGAAGAGCGAGAGCCAGGGGTCGGGGACTCAGCCCGATGTCCTGAGGTCCTACCATCTGCCTTCAGGGCTTGAAGAGTGTTGTGATTGGGCGAGTGAGAGCGGCTATGAGAGTCAGACCTCAGTTTGGCTGTATCTGACCGCAGAATGAGGGCTTCACTGGCTGAGAGTCCACCATCACCTGTCTTGACTCTGCTCTGTTCTGTTGAGCGGCCTCCTCGACTCTCCTGTTTAGGGGACCGGTTCTCCTGCCGGTGTTTGGAGGATGGAGACATGGGCCGTGCACCAGACATCAGGTTCCCTCGTTCACCTAAACATTAATAATTTAAACACAGTTACACTACAAGAGAGGACTATGTCAGTGGTAACCATTTAACTAGTAGTTATAAGTTACAACAAGAAAAAAAAAGTGAGTGACGAGGATGTAATGAAAAAACGGTAAAATGAAATGAAGGGCAGAAAGACAACTTAGGTCTCAAAGATGAAAGATGTTATACCTTGTAAAGTAAATGACAAATGTGACAGATATATTTTCTGAAAAAACAAATTTGACTTTTACTTTACTAGGTATCTTTTTCCCAGGAGGAATCCTACCATGGTTTAAATCAAACTTAAATTCAGAACTCATATGTTTATTCTCTTGATAATAATATTGTATTTGGCCACTGTTGATAAATGTTATTATCAAAAAACAAACAAACAAAAAACACAACAACCCTTAGTTCACCACAGAAAAGACTGTGTTTATTCGGTTCCTACCCACCCTCTGTTCAGTCTGAGGGAGGCATGCATGCACGCTGTGATTACCCACCCTTTTGCCTTAGAGCGAGAGATGAGAGAGCAGTACCATGCCCAGCCACGGACACACTGCTTTTGTGCACACGCACGCGAGAAGCAAGGCTGCGTGATGAACCATCTACAGCGGAAAACAGTGGCAGGTAAACAAACAAGGCATGGGATGCAAGGAGGCCGCCACAGAGAGAAAGAAAGCACAAACAGGCAATGGGGTCAAGTCAAGAAGGTGAAACTGGAAGATTCTAAAGGACAAGACATTAAAGTGATGGGAAGATCAACAGATACAGATAGAGAAAATGAAAGACTAGAAGACAGAAACACTTATAGAAGAGGAAAGAATAATAGATCACCGGGTACAAAAAGAAATGACCATGACTAGAGAGAAAGCAGCAAGACAAAAGAACAGACAGACAGGGAAAGAGAGAGCTACACAAGATCAAAGATAGTTTGTGGTATTTCTGTGGTATATTTAATTATCCAGTGAAAGCAAAAAAAAAACTATGAATATCTGTGCTATGTAATATTGTTAATTAATGACTGGTGTGCAATTTTGCTGTTTTAGGAGGTTATTGTAGACAACAAAAAACTATTACGCATACTGTTGCGTACATGTGCAGTGAAGCCCTGGGCTGGTTGGGACAGGGAATGAAACAAGATGTTAATCAAGGGTGAAAAATGCAGATGTAAAGTCAAAGTATCAATGAAGGTAATGAGCAAAATGAAAAAAGGCTCACTAATCGAGAGAGCAAGCAGAAAAATAATCAGCTCAGCCTATTATTACAGCACATGGCAAAAATATCCATTTTAACAAGCCGTTTAGTCTAATATTAAGGTTCAAATCTTGTTTTTTTGTGTTTTTTTTTAAAGTGAAAACATCTTTAAATGAATAAAACAATTTTGTATGTTTTTAAAGCTCCTGTCACCCGTTATTTTCAAAAACAAGACTTCAATAATAGACATGTCGGCTTGTTAAGGATATTTCTGGACCGTAGAACATAACCGCATGTTATGTTTCACACATCACTCTAGCCCTCCCCAGAAAATATAGAAAATAAAACGAATCAAACCAAAGCTCGGAGGAAAATGATCAACACCTGTGCAAGCAAGCGCTGCCAGAAAGCTGGACACACTTACTCAGAAGCTGTGGTTGTGGCTGAGACAGTTGGGAGGGGGATTGTCCAAACACAAATGGGCTGTGGACAAGGGAGGAGGAGGAGGAGGAGGAGGAGGGAGGTTGGGCGGCTTGCTCAAATACGGAGGAGGAGGGAGCTGCTGAGAGGAAGGGCCCAGACTGAATGGAATTCAGTATGGCACTCAGCCGGTCACCTGCAAACATGGAGACAGAGGAGGGGGAAAAACTACAGCTTACACTATGGTCTGAGGATTCCAAAGGGAGATGAGGGTAACTCATTGTTCATTTATAAGGGAATATAATGTACGAAATGGGAGGATCTTCAATATGAACGATGAGCAACTGGGTCAGGAATCATCTGGTTCTTTGATGAACTACTTGACTTTTAATGAGGTCGAGCGGTTTGATTGATTTTCAGGACCTCTGTCTTTGCCTCTCACTTCCTTATTGTCTATACCTACAGCAACACTGTCCAATAAAGGCAAAAATGACATATGATCTTAAAATTGAAAGGTACAAGCCTGTGTGCATAAGGAAAGAAGTTAACTGCTACTAAGTGATTGGTTAAAAAAAAAAAAAAAAAAAAAAAAACCTTTACTTGTCACTTCAATGTCAAGTTTAAGCCAATGATTCCGCTTTGTAAAAACCTGATAATACTGTAAGCTCTTTAGATCTCTTCACTTTCAGTCTCTGATACGTTTTGTTCCCATTTCCAATTACCAAGTGTGCTGAATTTGCTACAGCTGTGATTTATGCCTCTGACTGGCTTCTTCTCCTCTTCTAAAAAACAAAGTTGAAATTAAAACTGATGGCAGTAACATTAACACATAGTGTACCTATAATCCAGGAAACTCATGCATTTCCATGTAAGGGACCACTGACGATATTATTGTGGTAAAAATACATCCAGAACCAGTGGCTCCTCCCTCCTGGAAAAGGATAAATTGAAGGAGGGGCAGAGTGACGTCTCTTTCTATTTTAAAGTGTCACTGTTGGAAAGAAACCAACAGTGTCCTTCCAAAGACAAATATCTCCATATACTTTATATTGAACCGACACTGCATCAGGCATCATTCAAAGTCTCCCACTCTTTCTCTTGATGCAAGTTTAATCGTCCACCATCCGCCATTTCATCAGTTGTTGCAGCCCGAATTTGGGAAAAGTGGGGGGCTGCCTGGGTGGTGCAGCAAGAGAAATCAACCATTATGGTTGATTCAGAAAAAAACAAGCGTTTGTGGTAGAGACGGCACACTCCGACAAAACCACAAAAATATAACCAAGGATCTTTTGCAAGTCATTTGTTAATTTATAATTGTTAGCCAGCTGGCTAAACTTTCCTTTGCACAAGCGCGTCATTCTTCCTTGGGTTTTTTAAAGCATTTATCAAGCAATTAGAGAAGCAAGATAGATGCAATCAGAGCTGCATAACAGAGTCACATATGCGGTTAAGTGAACACAACAATGTATAAAATCAGATCTGGCTTTAAAACAGATATGAGACACTTGTAACAAGTGTAAATAGGACTAATAGAATAGGGCATGAAACTATTAGTAAGAAACATGAATTTGTAGGGAGAAATAAGCCATCTGAAAGACAACTGAAACAGTGTCAGCCCCTAATTCAGACAGAAAGACTCCAGCCAATCCTGGGTGGTAAAGCAGAATTGACGAGGCGATGTTTTCAGTACTCCGCCATACTTGAAGAAACTGAGACTGAAAACAGTCATTATGTAAATGATTAAATATTTTCCAAGAGGCAACAAATAATAAAGGGTGAAATCACAGTGTGTTCACAATGTGTTCAGAGCCAGTGATCATTGTTGGGGTAACCCACTAACATTTATGTGGATTGGAGTTGCCTAAATAGTTCCCAGGTAAACAGAGCCCACAGCAGTCCAACTGAACAGAAGCACACTGACTGGCCCATGCACACAAACAGACATATGCTCAACACTGCAGAGATGTTACGCATGAAGTAACAGTAGACACAATAAAAACATGCATTAAAAAAGAGATGAGAGATTAGTGACTTTAAAGGAACTGATTGATCCATACTGGATCGTGTATATTTTGTAGAGGTGCTTCTATATAAAACGTGTTTTGTTTTGCAGAAGAAATTGGGCTGTTAACCAGAGAAAGGTTATGAAAAAATAAATAAAAAAAACTTACCACAAGGATCAATTTATATAATTAAAATAAGTGAATTGATCAAAGTGTTTGTGAGACAAAGTGCAAGTTACACTAAAGCAGAGAAAAGTAGGAGAGGTTAGAGGTGAAATATACTTTATATCAGTAAGGGGAAAACATCACTCAAAACCTTTGACTAAAGCCTGAGCACTCAAAAAAAATACAATGCAAATGTGTCAAACGATGCAGATGTTAAAAGCAAATTGATATGGAGATTAAGTTCAGGTTCCTGAAAATGTATCAAGTTGACCTCACCTTTGTTGTTAGAGATGCCATAGTCAAAGCCCTGTGCTCCATTTGAAGTCGTGGCTCTGTTAAAGGCCTGCACAGAGAAAGGGCTGGGTGGTGGGGTCTGAGCCCCCTGATCAAGCAGTGCTTGTTCTACAAGAGCAAATTAGATTGTGTTATCATACAATTTATAACATTTTAGGTTCAAAAATTCGACTAATTGACTTAAAATGTTGGTTATGAGCAGTGTAGTGGCTTACCCTCATCATGGCGAAGGTACTGGTTTCCCCCGCGGTCTCTGGCCAATGACCAGGCCTCTCCCTCATCACTCTCACAGAACTCCACTACACTGTTCTTATCCAGCTGAACCCAGGTTCCCTCTGGGTTGACCACCTGGTACACAAACAACACTCTTTATCCATACTCACACACACACTGAACACTTGTCACACACACACTCTGTCTAGCCCTCATCTATCAAAAACTAGTCACAGGCATTTTCCACATTGATTCAAGCCCATTCATCTCATTACACTTAAAGACACACAAATACTGTAGATCACTATCATGCAAACATTCAATTCACCTGATTGAATCATACAAAATTCACAGCAGGTAGATCACATTGATTAGATTTTGTGCATCAGTAGACACTGTGGGACAAAACTGATGTAGCTAAAATAGAATAAAGACTTACTTATGGAAAGATAAATGCATGAAGGTTTTTGTTTTTTTTATCAACTCAGTGAAATATTGTCATTTAGGAAAAAACAGACACAGGTGGAATTATTAGTATGTGCAGGTTGCACCTCCCAGATCCAGACAGGGCATTCCAGTACAGGCTCAGAGCAGAAACTATTGAACAGCATGACACACCACAGCAGCCAATGACAGGTCATATCCAAAAGAGGGGTCACCAGGCCAAAGACAATTTTGAAAATTCAAAGCACCAAGTCATTGAGAGGATTGTTAAAAGTGCAAGAAAGATACAGTCAAGGCACAGAACGGCTCCAGCAATTTGTGATCAGACTTCCTCTCAGAAGTCTTGAGGCAGCTGAATATGACACCCTGAAACTGCAACGGATTTATAGACAAACTGAAATTAGTAAGTAAAGAAAGCACACAGCCCCAGGAGTTGTAAGACCTCAGCAGGTGGAAAGAGAACAGAGCACACACCCACACCCAGAAGCACCTGATGTATTCCCCTTAGAAAGAGAGATTACATTCTTTACATTCACAATCGGTTCAGTACAAGTTAAAGAGGGAACACTAATCTGCCTGTTAGAGAATTACTATGAGGCCAAACTCTACTAACAGCAGCTACAGTGCATTAATGTGATTTAAGCAGAATGCTTTATTCAACTCTATCCACAAAAAACACATTGCATTATTTGGGGTGAGTGCGTACCTCGCCTATGGCCTTGACCATGTTGCCAAGTACTAACATTCCAATGGGGATACCCCTAAGGTTTGGGCAGCTTCTGATGTTGTGACCAGAGGGGCCGGTCTTCACTACCTTATAAAGCCCCGGACCGCCGCCCTGCCCTGCCCTGCTCTGCACCCGAGTTGGGGCCTCGTGGGAAGGGCAGCTGCTCACCTCCTTCACGTTCTCCTCCGATTGGCCCCTGACCTCCTGCAAAAGGTAAGGACGTGGATTAGAGTCAGAGTGACACGTCAAAAGGTTGCAAAAATATGACAAGAGCAGGACTTGCTTCAGTTACTAAGTAATATACTGGAGAAAAAACACTTTTTACAGAGTGTTGTTGAAAAAACAAAACAAAAAAAACATTAGGCCTTCTTTAAAAAGCAACCTAATTCATTTCTGGTCTAAGTCTTCAAAACCTTAAGCCACACTGAGAGGTTGTGCCTCTCTCAGACATCACTGAAAACCTACATAGACTTCCATCCTTAAAAGCATTACATAATATTCTAAAAATGGTACCTACATTTTAAAATGCATGTACCACACTTTAAGAATGTTTCAATATAAAATTCTAATATACTTTATCAAAATAGTCGCAGTTAGTATATAAGAATTCAACACAGTCAATCCAACACTGTAGAGATGCAATGTATATCACCAATAGATTCAGGATTCTTATTTTCATAAAGTCTAAAGGGAGGCATGCTATGACACACAAAGATACAGGACGTAACATGACAAGCCTTTCAAACAAGACCGCATGCAACAGACTGGAAGTTAGTGTCTTCAACCCCATGCAACACACAAGCTTGAACAGTAATTACTTAAAAATCCAAAGAGTGAGCACTGCAGAGTCTATTCCAAGCAGTGGCGACTGAATTTATCATCAACGTCAGACGTCATTACACTTCAGACAACCATGCAATTGTGGTTCGACCTCTTGTGCCTGATTGTATCACTGTAAGAAGACTATATAGTCACAAGGGGTTCAAGAGGACACGTAGAGTAACAAATAAATGATAAACTATGGGGCAGTCAAGCTATTCATCCCTCCTTCATTCAACTCACCTGTGGCGGGAATATAGTTAAGGGGGTCCATGAGAAAAAGCCGATATCCCTGACTCCTTGGCTAGCGTTAAAGACATTCTGAGCAGATCGTGAGACAGTCATGAAACAGTAGACGACTTGACGAAAGGAGAGATAACAGAATGGGGGGAGGCGCTGATGTATTTTTTTGGAAGAAGAATAAGAAAAAAATCTGGCTCGGCTCGTCTAGAATTTCCAGCATCAGAGGTTATTTGAGGAAGTGAAGAAGAGAGGACAGAATCTGACTGGTGTCAGAACAGCCAGTTAGTAAAACTGTAGAACAGTGATAAAAGGGGCCGCCTGTCAAATGTTTGAGCACTATTTATTAAGTGTCGGATCAAATGCATTGAAAAATATCAAACCCGTTAAGAGGGGCAGGAAAATGATTGAAAGTCCAAAAACCTTATAGCTGTGATTTCCTAATCCATGACCAAATGACCACAAACGAAGAAAGAAATGTATATAAAGAAGAAACTTCCAAAAAAATTCCCCACTTGGATGATGTAGTGTGTCATGCTGTTCAGAGAGAGACCTGAAGACATGGAAGCCTCTCTGCACCTAAAGCATCCCAATGCAAAGGTGGAATTGTAGAGCAGTAGAGGTACAATTTCCCACTGACAGTTTGTGTGGTCCAGTGATTGCTTCATGACAGAAAACCACCTGGTCATTAACATCTGTTCTTTCGGATACTTCCCCTTGTAGTGCAACATCATAGCTGTGCTTCAAATTACACGCATCACATCCCTTATTATGATTCTGTTGCATATTATGGCGGTTTTTGTGGCATGGAGCAAAATGTGAGAGAAACCATTGTTTATCACATGCTGTATTGTGCCGGTGTTTATGAATTGTGAGTTAGAGGCAATGAGGAAAAGAAGACTGAACAGTGCAGACTAATCCACTTAACCACGGGATGAAATTGCTCCTTTACTACCTTTCTCCTCGTCTGTCAATTCTTGCATTGGGGTTCACTTCAATGCACTAAACATGTACTACCTAGGCATGTGAGCATTTTACAAGTGTTGCTTAAACATGTGATGGCGACATTATGGTAAGCCGTCTACCTTTTAACATGAGTTAATGCATGCACACTCCCAGCTGCTGTTCTCTTGCACTGTGTTAGTGAAAGTTTCATACAAATGTGTTGCTTGGATAGATATTTCATGCAAGAGAACACCCCAATGGTTATACCGAAGAAGGTCTCAATGTACCATGCTTCAAGGACATTTGGGGAGTAGGTGCCAAACACTTGATAGTCCTTGAAAACCATTATCATTAAACAACAAAGATGCTCTCTGAGTTTGAAAACGAACAGTGCAGGAGCCTCTGTCATTAATAAACAGAGTCAGACTGCTCAGCAGGCCTTCTACTTACGTCGGCTGGGACCAGTAGGCTTCGGCCCAGGTGCTGGTTAAAAGAGAGGCACCAGGCTTCAGTGTACCCATTCATGCTGGGAACGTACTTCTTTACTGTTTCATCATTGAGCCTGAGCCACACACCATCATCATTGTGGATCTACGAGAAACAAGCAACAGAGCAAAGCACAGCCATGCCGTCCTGTTACTAAGGAAATAGGAGGGGCAACACGCACGCACGCACGCACTCACACACGCACTCACACACAGGTCTGAGGCTGCAGGAAAAGTCTCCAATCAAATTAGAGGACAGGCAGAAAGATTATACAAACATGACAGGACATTTACGGAAAGGGCCATGTGTTTACGTGACTTTTGGTACCGGGGGAACCAAACGCATAATAACTGTTAAAAAGTTATAATGTATTATATAAGATAATACATAAAGAAGAAGTGTTGTCCATTCTTTGACAGGCTGCATCAGCAATTTTCCTGTTGAAGCCTTAATTAATGGCAGCAACTAAGCATAGATTGATGATCCAGGTTTGCTCACAGTTGTATGCAAGGCATTTTCCAGGATATTCGTTTATTCATAAATGCACTTGGATGGAAAAAAAATATATAGGAGGTGTGCTGCTGGTTCAATTGTTATTTATGCATGTACAAGGGTTTTCTCTTTTTTTTACCTTCACAGTGAAAGGGCACATAAGACTCTTCATAACTGCTTAAAGTTGGTTGTGCAGGACTGGCAAAATGTATAGCGTTATAATGTTCACAGACTCGAGGGGAAATGTTTAGTCAATGCTTTGCATACTACAATTTTTGATTTCTAAATTTACATCGGCATTACATTTGGCTTTTTGGCACAGGAATTTACGCCTTTCATGTAGCCTCAGAGTGCCTTGCAAGAGTATGAAGCAACATAAAACAGAGGAACAAATTTAAAAGCTTTGAAAGAAAGTAGTAATCATTACTGAGAGAGATACACAATACAAAGAAGCCAAAGAGAATTCAAAATTACAACTGTTCTACACAAAACATATTATGATTACAACACTTATGATTCTGTCCATATTGATTTTAAGAAGAAACAAGAAACACAGAAATAGAGCAAAAGTGGATAGTGCTCCAGCTAGACTAGTCTGCAACTTATATTCTCCCAGGGCTTAAGTCAATTACCTCGTCAATGAAAGTGATGGTGCCATTGACATGCACTATGCCTATTTGTTCACTCTGCAGGGAAGGGTGACTACGCACACGCAGGCCTGCGCTGTCCTTGGACACAAATTTGCGGACCTGAGAGAAGCAGAGGGGAGATGGAGACTGTGAGCCGCAGGAGCAAGGAACAGAAAGAAATAAAAAGACACTAAGTGAAGCAGGAGGAGAAAGAAGAGGAAGCAGGAAGTTGACTGTGGGAGGTTGCAAGCATTAACCCACTCAAAACCTTCCTCCAAATACACACAGACATTCACAAAGCGAAAGATGAGGAAACTTTAGCTCTATTTTGAATTTGAATTTTGAACCAGTAGGATGAATCTTTCTTCAATCCTGCTTTCTTCATCTACATCTATTCTGGTGCATGACAACCCATGATCCCAGCTTGTCTAATATTAGTTTTATGTATTTATCTGTATTTAAAGTAGAGTTTTAAGTTCTTTTTTTATTTAGTAAGTACAAATCAATCACTGCAGCTTGAAAAGACTGAGATACAGCAGCCATGTGCACACTATAACTAGTTATTTTACCACTAAGTGGCAGAAAGACTCATCTCATCCAACCTGCTATGGGAAACATATCAGCAAGCATGTGCCTATTTGCACATTCAACTAAGTAAAGCAACATCACACTGGAGTCCTCCCTATTACCACCTAATGACCAGACAGATATCATCCATGGCGTTTTGTTGACCAGTATTTGGTTCATCAGACCCAAAAACCACAACAATGAGGTGAAAATCAGTAGACTGCTGTCCACTAGTGCAAACTAAGGCATTGATTCTCAGTCTAAATGGCAATTCTAACTCATCTTTCATACTAGGGGGAGTCATTCCTTTCAGAGTTCATATATATTTCAAGATATTTCTTAATTGAACAAGGAGGGAAAAAAATCAGTTTTAGCTGTACTGAGAAATTGTTTGTGAGTGTACAAAGAAAGACAAATTGTTTTTGGTCTGTTGAGTTGTATTTGGTGGGTGACTGCAAGCATTCATGCATTTTATAGGTGTGTTTTTGTGCTTATTGGTGCCGATGTTTTATAATCAGACAAAAAAAAATCTCACCTTGCTGGGCTGAGGTTCAGCTTTTGGTTTGACCATCTGTGTGCCAGGCGGTATCATGCCTTTGGGAGGGTCTTTGACTTCTACCTCCAAGCCAGCATCTAAAAAAAGATACACAATTTAAAAGATGGAAAGAGGATTTGCACGTAATGCCACTCTCAGTCAATCTCCCTCCTGTGTGGCAAACCTGCAAAATTTATTATTTTCACATGGTAAAAGACAAAGCATGAAAACCACTGCTCAAAAGAGCTGTTATGCAATAATTTGCGCATAGTTGCCTATGGATAGATTATTGTGATTTTTATTACTGTTTAATAAAAATATAAAAAACTAAAACTAAAACTAAAAAACTAAAAATATAAACTGATACTAAAAGCTCAGACATTCTGAAGGCTGCAGAGTAGTTACCTCCCTGGTATAAAACTACAGGTACAATTGTCATATTCTGTGTATGTCAGGAAACTCAAACTATGGCCACATTTCAGCGTCTACGGAGCACAGACTGCTTGGTATGTACAGATTGTGGCGCAAAATATACATACAGCTCTTCCCGTGCGTAACAGTTGTAGCAAGTTTGTTGTTGGTGGTGTTTATGGTATGACATAAAGAAAATACAGCACTGCATGCCTTCTATTCACTGTGTGGGAAAAGCTCTAATGAAATGTTCTAACAGACACACATTACATTATATTGACATACCTATTTCAATTCCATCAATGGTGACATGAATTGTATAGAGTCCTACTGCTCCTGGAGTCCAGTTGGCACTGTAGGTTCCATCAGTGTTGGCACGAATCAGCATGTTCTCACTGGGCCTAAGCAGGATGAAAAAACAATAAGTAGACTATATCTAAATGGAAAATGTGCTTGGTTCTGCGTTATCTCACTTACCTCTTAGGGGTAGGGGAAGCAAAGCGCAGCTCTTCAAAAGAGTAGTTTTCATATGCCTAAAAATCACAAAGATTGCATATGAAGGTAACAATGTGGCCTACCAAAATCTGGAACAATATCACAATTTCAGAAAAAGTAATACTTTTTCAGGCCTTGGACCTCAGTGAATTATATTTCTGTATGAATCATTTTGACAGATTTCATTGTTTATTTTATAATGTTTGATATGTGAACAACATATCTGATAATGACAAAACAGCTACCCCTTGAGGCAAATTTGCAGATTGAATTGAATTACAAGTCAGTTACATGAGGCTGACCTTCATCATGGTAATGGCAATGTAACGAGCTTCTTTCACAATCATAGGCTCGTATGTGGCCTCCAGCTTGGGCATGGGCAGACCTCCAAAGGTTAGGTCGGGACCGGAGGATGAAGGGGAGGAGCTTCCAGGTAACCGCTGCAGCTTCTTCATATTCTCCGGCTGCAACGACTTCTTCTGGGAAACAGGCACAGCCTTTACCTCCACCTGGGAATTAAGAAAAATATGAAACACAGGCCAGAAGTCAGAGACCGTGATGCAATGTTAGGTAACAACATTAATGAAATGACTACATACATTTTTCTGTCATTTCAGTTTTATAAAATATTTATGTATCTGAAGCAGAAAAGCTAAAGTAGTTATCCTGACCTTCATGTTAGGAACGTGCACAACATCTCCATACTGGTCTTTGGTCTGTACAACAATGGTAGCTGGCCATCCACAGCGGATATCATCTTTGTTCAGGATGAGAGACGTCTTCTGGGGGTCTGCGTAAGAGTCTGGCTGCAGCCACCTAGAAGGGAAAAAAATAGGATTGTAAATTATATGTAATAATATGTAATGATGGCTGGGAACCATTAAGCAAAAGTTGAGGTTACTTATCTAGTAAATCCCTGTTCTCTGATAACATGAGAGGGATGTTTCACTATGGGGAACGCTCTCTCAGTGTAATTCCTCAGAAGCCTCTATCATTATTTCAGTCCTAATGCTCACAGAGCTACGCTTCTCTCCTATCGACATGGTAGCACTCATCATTCAAGATAAGCCTTCCTCTTCCTCGCTTCACACACAGAGGGTGTTCCAGTGAGACATCTTACTCATGTTATCAGAAGACAGGGGTTATGGGATAAGTAACCTCAAGTTCTCTCTCAAGCCCTCATTTCAGGGTCTCACTATGGGGAAATGCAGTCTCCCATATTGCCAGATAAGATAAGCTTATAACAAAGACTGGTTTCCTACCTGCAAGGTATCATGTCAATAAAAACTCATTACTCTGCCCTTGTGAGTGACTCCCCAGTCCCTGAAACCTGCTTCTGTATTAAGTATTAATACATATATACATACATACATACATACATACATACATACAGCCCCTTTTAGAGGGAAGCATAGCTCCACCTTGACCCAAGCGTTATGACCAGCAACTAATACTGGCTGAAATAATGATGTAGAGGCTTATGAAGATAATGCAGAGAGAGCATTTCTCATAGTGAGACATCAAAACAAATGTTTGTTAATTGTTTTTTGTTCTTCAGGTAAGAAGGCAAGAGACAGTTAAAGGTGCACAGACTGGATCCCTATGCAAAATCTTACCTTGCCAGACGTCCTCCACTTGAGCTTTGTACACATGTGATGAAGTCCTCAAGGAAAGAGTGCTCATTGGTTTGAAGGTGCAGAGGCAGATTTCCCTCCAGGGCCTCTAGGATGGTGGGGGAGTGAGACAAGGCCAGACCCTTCCCCAGGATCCCCGAGTGGGATTTACACACCTAGATGAGGGCAAAGGAAATAACAATCAAGAAGGGAAAAGTGCAGATAATAAATATTTTTCACAAGATCATTTTGATTCCTAAACAATATGTTTTAGCAGATGACACACCTGAAGAGAAGCTTCCTCAAGAATCTCAAGATCTTCCTCTAATTCATTGCCTGAAATTAAAAGATTACAGTAAGAAATGATTCTTTACTCAAGATGTCACACAAGATAAATTTGCTCCCATGAATAACACAATGTAGAAGTACAATGTATCATGGTACTGTAAGTACAGGTTATTAACTATTGCCCCAGAAAATACCTTCATCCACTGTTTCCATACCTATAGGAAGTGCAAGGTCTTTCTTCATCAGAGCCGCAGCACACACACTGCCTAGGTAGGCCAACTCTTTCTCTAGTTGGATGGTACCCTAAAACATCCAAAATGCTTTAAAATCAGAAAGTTATTCATGCAACATGTTCTCTAGCTGCACATACATTTCTCATTTAACAGATAACATACAATGTGCAGCTTATTCTTTAATTATAATTCTTAAACACAAACAACCATTATCCAGATAGCCTGAGGGCCAACTTGCTACACAATTAACAGAAGAATATACTGTACCTCATCATGACCAGGGTTGAATTCATATCCCACAGCTACACACTTAAAACCATAGAAACAAGCTTTCTCATCTTTCACATAATCCGAGGCTGTTTCCAATGAAAACAGAACTTCATTTCCTGAAAATAGAGAGGACAGAGAAACACAACAGTGGATGAGGGAGATACAGGTGTAAATAATTATTAGCAAACCAATGACTATCTACTTATACAAGTGGCTTTGTAAAGCATCATTAAAGAGATTATAGCACATATGGATGGTTAGGATAAATGTATGACACTTGAACATGCACTGAAGTTTAAGTCTCTGGTTTTTAGAACTGTGGTGCTGCTCAAAATGATACGTTTGTTATAATGCTACATGTCTAGTAAAATCTGGACACGCCTTTCTTACCTGGGAGCACAAGGACAGTGGTTGGCCAGCCCGTGGAGCCAGAGAACTTCTTTAGCTCAGTCCAGGTATTGATGGTGTCATGGATCAGAGGTTTGCCCCCAAGACAGGACAGGTGGAGGGTGCGGCTGGGGATGAGCAGGCGTAGGACATCTTCTGGCTGTGCAGTGCCACACTGCGGGTCAAACTCTATGGTGGTCCAACGGACACAATCTGGGAATGACACCTGGGGCAAAGTGATCCATAAAAAGATTAGTTTCAATTTGAATGACGTTACTTTCTCAGATGAGCTTATTGTTAAGCTGTTAGCATGCTAAAGAATACCTTACCCTGTATTGTGTGACACCAGCTTGCTTGTAAGGGTGGTCACTCTCAATTACTGAGTAGTGATTTGAGGTGGTACAAGCCGACAGGCCCTGCTCAGGCTGGTTGCCAGTCATGCTGTCTGTTGACTGGTTGGGATTGAAGGTGGGTGGCGCATATTTTTGGTTGAGGGCAGAGACAGCAGGTAACAGCTCTTGAACCAGTCCAAAGACCTCAACAGCAGCCTGAGGTAGAGGAGTCACAATAATGCCACATGAGGGAGAGACAATTTACTTGTCAAAGATGAAGCATTTTACCTCTTGGTTTGACCTCTTACCTTAGGTACAGATGCAGCCACAGGACCAATGTAGGCCAGGATAAGGGGAAGAAGCATGGAGAAAAGACTGGAGGAACTTAACAGCTCGGGGATATCATCCACTACACAAAGGACAACAAAGGACATAGAAACAACTGAAAACAGGCTGAATAGGCTGAATAGATATAATACAAATTTAGTGTAAGTAGCTCTCAGCAGTTACCAAATTACAGGTATATGTTTTTTGCATTTACCATCAACAGCAAACGCTCTGTGAAGCAGGTCCTTGGCAGCTCTGACCACAGCGCTGACCACAGAGAGAGCTCGGCTACAGTTTTTGTCCTCCTCGTTGGCTTTGCTCAGCAGCTGGGACTGGAGATCCCCATCGTACTCACTCCTTCAACCATGAGACAAAATCTCAGTCAGAAAAAAACAACCCAAAACAGCAACAAAAACTTCAGATATCTGATGTAGGGAAATTCTTCCTTTGCGATTACCTGTAGTAGAGTATCTGTGGGATCTGTCCTCTCGTCTGGTTGGTCCCATTGCTACTCAAGCTGCAGGTACTGAATGTGAAGGACACACCATCAGAGCACTGCACTGTGGTCATACCTCCATCCCCGTTAGCAGTCCTGCTGCCGTAGTTTCGTAGTCGAACAGCATACTTCACCCCTTCCTGCAAAAGAATTAATTCATTAGTGAGACTATTTTATTTAAAACAGGCCTCACATTTTATAAATGTAGACAATAGTGGTATTCTTACAGTTGAATCTCAACAGCAAACCATATAAATGTGTTATTTTATTGATATAGAGTACCTAAGCATTCACTAGTTTTTTTAACTAGACTGTATATGTACCTTGAGTGGCACAGCCTTGTCCAGGCGAATCTCAGCAATATCACTGGGAGAGTCATCTGTGCTGTAGGTCCCCTTTACCAGCTCTAGAGACGTCCACCTATGAGAATGTGCTGAGTCCCCCGGGTGCTCTGTTTGCGCCTGAAGGGTGAGGGTACAAAAACAGTACAAATGGTGAAAAGACAAAGTTTGAAATCTTGCCCAGCAACACCAAAGAACACGTATAACATTTATAAACTGAAAACTTTTATAATGACTTACATCATCAGCGAGCACCTCTAGTTCATACTCATGGATGCCCCCTCCTCCGTATACGCAGACGCCAACAAGCACAACACCTGGCTTGTCCACTGTCATACAGATGGCATCTGGAGAGCCATTGCCTGTGTTCCAACTGCGGCCCTGGCTCGTTTTGGTGAAACGGTTAGGAGATGCTTTCACAGAGTGCAGCGAGTTCAGCCCGTCAACCTAATAAGAAAGGAAATAAGAGATATACTAATCATATCAAACCTTTTACAAAACCTAATAGGGTTGATTAAAAGAAATACAAATAAAATTCCAGTTGTATATCATATATACATGAAGATCATCATATAATCAAAAAGCAGTATGGGTATCATCAGGTGGCATTAATTAAGACAAAGAATAAAAAAAACACATTTTAAATATTGCACACGTAAGGAATGTTGTCCATATGTGAATGCTATCCATGTCTTTTATTTACTGACAAAAACAGTGCAGAAAAAAGGCCTGTCATATAATATAAATATATAAAATAATAATAATAACATTTGGCATGTGTTAGGTAATCTTTTACTATTTATATAACCCTTCAGACTACAGGGAGCCAGACACGGTTGCAGAAGGACCTATTCAGGTGCCCCAGGGAAAAAAAGAGTTGTTTCCCTGACAACAGACTGGGGGAAAAAAGTGTGATGGAGAGGGCTGCCGTCGATTGGTGGTAACTATGGCAATGAGAGCTTAAGAGTCTTGACTGTGGTACACGAATTTGTGTGTGAACAGAGACAGTGATGATAATTGAATAAAGAATGTGAGAGAGGGAGAGCGCCTGACATCAGACAGTCCAACCCACTTCATGACTCAACACATCATAAAAATAATAGTGAAAATGCACTGCCCTCCTTGTTGTTACCGTTTTTGACAACCTCTTTCTTCTAAGCAAGAGCTGTCACTATGTCACTATGAATGTTAGTTCAATAAAAACTGAGTTTTAAGTAAAATGATTAGGAATGAGCTGCACTATGACAATCAAGCAAAGTGCAATTTCATTTTAACATAATTGTGAACTGAAGCTGTTATGAAACCATATATCAAAACAGAAAACAAACTGATGATCTTTTTTTTTTTTTCATTAAAAACAAGGAGTGGGGTAATGTTTGCCAACTCCAAGCCCTCTGGCCATGGCCCTTTTGGTCTAATGTGTGTTTGTGTATTGTGGATAAACATAAAGCTTACCTCAGAGCCCAGGGCAGAAGCGGTGAGCTCAGAGACGATGGAAGCCAGCAGGCCGCAGGTGTTGGACACCAGGTGTGGAGAGAACAGCTCCACCTCTTTTCTCAAACTCTTCCTCACCGGCAGCACCACAATCACCAGCATCTTCTCTAGGACCTCCCGGAAACTGGTCATGCCCATCAGGTTCTCCTCAGTCTATTGTTGTACAAGAAGGGACGATTATCATCAAGAATAGGACCATGAAATGTTTAGAGGTCATCATATTCTACATCACTGTGTCTCTGACCACATGTGCAAGCACCTACAGTAGGGTCTGAGACCATTTTCCCATTCATGGGAAAGACTTTTGGACCCTAATGTATTTGCACCATTTTGAAGTGACAATAACTGATATGTATGATGTGCAAAAACTTACATGACTAAGTTTCTCCATATGGGCCACTAGCAAGGGGAAGCGGTGAGCGAGGGCTGAGTCGTTTTCTGTGCTGACTTGTTTAACCAGGGAACGCAACAGCACCTCCCCGTCATATGCAATGGGCAGAATGGATGTCAGCTTGACCGAGGTGTTACACAAAGCTGACATTACCGCCGCCAGCAGACGACTGCTGGATGTGCGAAAGTTGGCCTCTGCAATGTCCTGAAAAAAACAGGGAGGATGACATGAATGAATCACTGATTTTATTATCTTCTGAATTCCTTTTTCTGATGTTCATCCAATACCTAAAGAAATATTGTCAGTGAACTATGATATTGAAACATTAAGTTGCTCTGGATAAGAATATCAACTCAGTATCTCTGTATTTCATCAATTAAAATTAAAAAAATGCTACATGCTGTACATTTTATATAAAATAATTAGTCACTCAGCTGACTGACAGAATATTAATCACAAGCTCTTTTGAACATTATCAAGTAATAATGCCAAACATTGGTGGCTTACCTGATCTAAGCAGTTAAGCAGGTCACAGAGACAGGCCCACTGCAGAGCTGGAGTCGGGTAGAAGGAGTGGAAGCAAGCAGTGAAGGTGTTGTGGCACTCCTGGAGCACAGCTTCCAGCAGAGTAAGTGGCTGAGACAAGTAGCCTTGGGGGTCATTGTCCAGCTTGGTCAGACAGTTGTCCATGCCTTCTGACAGGATCTTCTTCAGCAAGCTGCGCGTCTTTCCCACGCACTCAGCCAGCTTGGTAGACTCTTCCACCACAGCTTTGGTACTGGCTAGAAACCAAATGACATATCAGTGACACTCTGAGGATCTTATCATATGCTACATGATGTCAATTGAAGACTTCTTTTCAAATGTGTATCTTTTGAAATAAGAACTTTCTGAAATTCACTGTATAATGTCTGTAAACTATTATCAATCTATAAACTGTAACTGTAACAAAATAGTCTGCGAAGGTTTCAAGATTTTGTAGGTCAAAAACTACAAAAGTTATCCTCCTACCAGCAATGGGGAAGATCTCACAGATGTAGACCCTGAGCAGGCGGAGGCAGCATGTGCCAACAAAGCGCAGTCTCTCAAGGTCCAGCAGGGTAGCCGTGTATTGGAAGCCCTTCAGCCCTCGCAGCTCCTCCACACCGAGCACCAAGGTGGTCCAGCTCCAGTGAAGGATACTCAGCAGGGACTCAAAGCACTCCTAAAAAGAGAGAGAGAGAGAGTTAGACAGACACACACACATACACAAACATGTTGAATGTCACACAAAATTATACTATTCAAAACATAAAGACAGTACTAACCACTGAGACTGTTCGAGCAAACGAGCGTTTAAGGATGTGAACTGGTTCGCTGGTCTGCTGTTTCCCTTTAGATGCATTGCCATCATTTGAAGGAAGCCTGTTAAATTATAAAGAAAAAAACAATTTTTTTTACATGACAAGCCAATAAACAAAATAATCTTAATCATTTTTAACACAATGTAAGGAATTTTACTTGCCTGTAAAGTAGCTGCGGTATTTGACCAGCATTAACATCTGTACCATTGTTTGACTTCTTAGAGCTTTTGAATTGAAATACCACCCTAAAGGAAAAAAAACAAACATTAAATCACGGTATTTCACTTCAAATATCATGTTTTCTAAAAGAAGGATGACAATATGACATGGAGATTTTATAAGGCTGATTCATTTACAAATGAAATAGCATTAATATATGTTTTGAAATCAGTTTTACCCATCATCAGTAGTGATGGTAGCCTGTCCATGAGAGCCACAGTCACTGCTGGGACCAGACACTCTGGCCCACGCCACATACCACCAGCCCAGCTGCAGCAGCACCGGCTCATCAAACATCATGGCATATTTCTCTCTGAAAATAAATAAAAACTCAGTCAGTCAAATAGTGAAGTAAAATAATTATACAAACAATTTGTGATGAAAGAATAGAGAAAAAAAGACAACCAAAAATAACAAAGTTACTCCTAACAAAACAGTACTAAGTAGAAAGATATGGATCATATCATTACATTTTACATTTTCTTCACATGAATAACTATGAGAACAGAACACATCAGTTCATTCAAATGGTTCACAATGATGCATTAACAGTACCTGGCCGCACAGTCATAGGCCAGTACGTCAGTCTCAGCCAGCAGATCACCATCTGTCTCATGATCGCCTCCATCGGGCCCCAGCTCAAAAAGCTGCACAACAACAGGACTGTTAATATACTGTAAAAGGCTAGAATTTGATGTCAGAATCCCACTTAATCCACTGAGCATATTATCTCCTATTTATTCGTTTTAGGAAGGATATCTGTTACAATGTTGTTGATTATAGTCAGACTACTAAATATTTTTGTTTGACTTTAGCAGCTCTGTAAAGTATTTTTTGAAATATTTTGTGAAAAAAAAACAGCATAATACTTTAACTAGTTTCCATTTGGTACATTTGAGATACCCATGTATACAATTTTGAGCAGCACACACTATGGATTACATAAAGGCTAATAAATCCTATTTCACTTCATAAATATGAAAAAGCGTCAGAGAATTGCTTACTTTGATCTTAGCAGTGTACTCTCCTCTTCCCCCGAACAGGCCCAGTCCACCCAGCAGGATGTCTGCATCAGCGCAGAAGCGAATGGCCTCCACAGAGTGGGCTGAGTAGCCCCAGCCACCACCGTGACCTACAACATTACAGTAACAAGTAAGAAACCAAAGCATATAATAGCCAAATGTATCTCCCATGATTCATTATTTATCCTGTAGAAAGAGCCCACTTACTCTCAAAGCGGTTCACCACGCTGTAGTCCTCTTTGGAGTAGACCTTCATCACTGCCTGAGTCTCTTCCTCTGCGCTGGCTACACCCATCTTCAGCTCCTGCATGGCTGCCAGTGTGTCCAGGCAACCTAATAGGTCACCACAGTATACTTCCTCTTAGCATCAACCATCAACATTTGCGCTGTAGCATTATGTGCATTTTAATTTACAAAAGATTTATAAGACACATTAGACCCATAACAATTTTCTGAGTGGCTAGTGCAGATGATTACCAAGGATGTGTAGCGCCCCGTGAGAGCGAGTGGTGGTGGCATGGGATCCTGACGGCAATGCGAGCTCTGGACTAAGGATGCTACAGCGAGCCTGTAGATCTGTAGCAGAAGGCATCCTAGCATCAGCGATCACTGCATTGTAGCACCACATCTCTCTTGAAGCTGGCAGGAACCTAAAAGAACACAAAGTACCATGATAAAGGATAATCAAAAAGAACAAGTCAATCTTCAAACGGGGATATATACCATTATCACCACGAAGATAGTGCATTCTATGCTAGATACTGATATATACAACACAATGGTATCATTATAATCATTAATGTGAATAGTCCTTGGACTGACCTCCATATGACATCATACACAGGGTCCAGACACAGACCAAATCCCTGCAGGTCCTCCTGCTCAGAATCATTGAAGGTGCGGCAGCTTCCATCCAATTTGTTGATAAGCAAGCATTTAAATGGAGGTGGCTCAGACACAGAGGAGGGCACAAGGCCAATGATGTGTTTGCTGGCAAAGATCTCTGAAGTAGCTAGGACATGGGAGTTGATAAGGGCCTCATCGATCCGCAGAAACGTCTGGTCTCCACTGGCACCAATCCAGGTAGCCTTGCGTCCATACTTGGCACCAATATTGGGCATAGGAGATGGCTTGGCATTCCAGTAGGGCATGTCTAGGATGGGCCGGCCCAGCTGTCCTTTCTGAAACGCAAGGAGACAGTGTTCACGCTCTGGAACATTTTGTGATGTATTGAAAGGGGCATCTTAAGCATCATCATCATCATCATCATGTGTAAGACATGACAGTTTGGATTTAAACAAGAATCCTACACCCTCTGCAGTTAGGTACACATTTTATGAACGTTTAGTTGCAACTTACAGAGAAACTGCCAAATGTGAAGACTTGCCCATCCATGAGGAGAACAACTGTGTGGTTACTGCCTGCTGTCACCTGGATACTAAGACCTGGAAGAGCCTGCACCAGAGTAGGAGAACCCCTAGCAGGTAGAAACATTAGTTGTAGGTTACATGCCCATTTCTGTTGGTCTGTATGTTTATGTCTGTTAAGTCAACAGGAGCAATACCTGGAGTTGACATCACCATGTCCTAGCTGGCCATGTTGGCCATATCCAAATGTGTAGACGTCGCCATTCTCCATCAGCACCACTGTAAAGCAAGAGGAACCAGTTTTATTATGTCAGTTTTCTTCATCTCAAGGTCTGCCCCTCATGTTAGATTTTTACTTGATATAATATGCACACATATCTACCCAGAAGCAGCCATGAACCTACCTGAGTGGTGAAAACCGCAGCTGACCTGCACAGCTCGCATCTCACAGTCAAATCTTACTGCCCCTGGTGGGTAGGTGGTTATTTTACTGGCATCCTTCTCTCCACGCTCACTGCTGCCATCTACGAGGCAAACACTCAAGTCAGCACATTTGAGTAGATGAGGGGGTCAGAGAGTGACGTTAACTTCAGACCGCCCAAGTGGATGGCTCTGCACAGTCCTGGAAAAAACTGAGCTGGAGGAAATAAGAAGACTCAAAAGAAAAAAAGAACAAATGGGGAAAAGCATGCCAAAATAGAAAGGGGGAGAACAACACCTCTGTAACACAAAGGCTTTTGGCAACCAGTCCCATTAAAAGACCCTTCTCTCCATGAATTAAAACTTTTGGTGGACAGAGGTTTTTAGCAAATGATTAGATTTTTTTCAAACATCCGTCTGTGTTTAATGAGGGAAAGGACATCTGGTTTACCCTGAGCCCTATATAAAAGAGGTCGGAGTTGTGGTGTGTGAGGGGAAACAGTTGGATAGAGACCCATGCATTACAGTAATGACTGTCAATATCGTTTTGGACCAGGAACCAGTTGTGGTTGTGGAACAACTGTGGTCAGCCACATAAGATAAATGGTTTAAGTTTCAATACTCAAACTTCACAGTCAATGTAAAAAAAAAAATATTGACTGGCTCATGGCCCAAAATATCATAGGGTAGGGTTGAAATGAAGCTCATGGACACAACTCTAAATGTCAGTGAGTACAAATAAGTGTTCTTAAATGACATTTAAAGCACACAAAAGCTGCTTTGGAAGTCACAGACAGAAACATTAATATTGCTGGATGTGGAGCACATCTTTCTCTTCAGAGGTGCAATATTATGAAGAAGGATGCTCAAGGAAAATATTTCAAATAACCAGGCCTCACAACTGTGCATTAACAACAATGCACAGTTCTGCAGAGTGACATTATTCAGCAAAGTAAACAAGTTTCAATTTCTTATACTGTCATAAAGGAAAGAGGAAAGGGCTGCTGCTCTAAACTATAATACTATGTGGCATCAGTTATGCATTTAACAGTTTAAGATAAAAACAAATTCATTGTTATTCTTAACGGAGATTTGAAGGGTCTTCAGATCAGATATATTCATCCAACAGAGGCTCACAGAAGCTGTCGCAATTCCATACTACACACTACTTCTACACAGCTTTTGAGTTTGTAATGTGCTCACAATTGAAATGTGGCAAAAAAGTGCACTCAGAAATCAATCTTCATACTAACTGTAACTAATATATTTATTTTATATAAAGTTTAATTAGCAGTGAGATTCCAACGAGGTAGTCTGACTGACACGCAGTGGTGCATGTATTGTATCATTTCCTCTAAGTATAAAATGGCTATGTATGTTGATTTCTTTTATAGGTTAATATTAAAAACGGTTTATAGTACATACTTGTACAATTAGTTTGTATTGTGAAAGTGGGACACACTAAGGCTAAGCTACTGGTGGATATCAGTCCAGGCAAGTCCCAGAGCTGCAGTTCCAGGCCAACCTGTGCCACCTATCAGCGAGAAAAGTTACAGCAGCTGCTGTTTAGACCTAAGACCTGCCAACGTGCCTCATCTACAGACTTAAAAAATAGCCGCTTTTGATATTTGAGCAGAGAACAGTTTGCTACTGTTTGCATGTTCAACTGGATCAGATTTAGCTCAGAATGCTGTAAATAATTGAGAATTCATAAGACTGAAGTGTTGTCATGTCCTCATGATTACTTTGGATGTTGCCAAAGGAAATAAGTGGCCTAAAAGCTACTGTTCTCTCTGCTGTTTTGCTATTTGGATTATTTTTTTATGGGTTTATGTCAGTGTTTGTGCATGTATCATCGTAAGAGGCCACAGAAGGGTCTTGCAAAAATTCACTGCCTTTCTTCTTTCTCATCTCTCAGATCTACTACTAAATATTGATTGACATTGACTGTGTTTTGTGTTTGCTGCTGAATATTTGAGTAATACATGGGTGTAACTGAAATCATTTACATATATGTTGTACATTGGTTGAATAGTTTACTTCAGACAATTAATACCGTACTGACGGTCACTTGTCTGATGGCTGACTTAAAATCTTATTGTTAAGCTAAGCTCATAGGTGAAAATGTTTTCAAGTCTATGGTAGTTTCCTCATCTACAAAAATATATATATTTTAAAACTAACAACTGCTCCTTGTGAACTATATTTTTTTGGCTTGTCATTCATCAAAGCCTGCTCTTCCCAGTGCCTGCTGTTTCATCTGCTTGTAATGCTGCAGTTGTACCCACTGAGTGACAAATCAGCTGTTATGGGAGTGATGCTAAATCCATTTAGACAAGGACACTGATTTATATTTAGGTCTAAACAGCAGCAGTGGGCAGAGAAGGCATCCTAGTCGAAGGGGTTAGAACCTCAGACTAGGATGTTAAGAGTTTTTTCTGCTAAACCAGAAAATAATTTGTATAACAGACCAAATCTTTATTGTACAATGGTCATTTCCTATGGTAACATAGTCAAAGCAATATAAAATATATCAAATTCAAAATGGAACCAGCCAGTTGAAGAGATCGGTAAATCCAGTCTAAAGGCTTCATAGTCATTTCTCAACTGTGAGTCAAAGTGAGCCCTTCTTGACATCAGGCTACATCATTCGTTACCATGCGACCTGATGAAGACACAAGAGTCCTGCCTTCAGAGAATAAGAGAGGATGTGGGCGGGACAGCCAGATTGGGAGACCAGTCAAAGGGGTGTCTCTGCACCCGTTGAGTTAGTGAAGACCATAGTACCTTTGTGCTTGTCCCGTTTATGCCTTAGTGCCTGAAGGGGTCTTATTCTGGCTAGGGCCTGCTCACGCTGGTTCATAAAAATGGGGCCGGGAAAAACAAGGGGGCCTGGGGGAGAAAGAAACTTTCACATGCATGCACAATGCTCACAAATGGGAAAGAACACATGATAAATAGTACACCAAAAAAATACACACTCACTGAAAAATTATAAGACAAAAGCAAGGGGGAAGTCACCAAGGCACAACACCCACGCTCACACAGCAGCTGAAAATTATTTCAAAAAGGGCTGGAAAATCTGTTTGCAGCCTTAGCCTATTCATTATCCCCAGTCAACCCACTCTCCCTGTGCTCACATTAAATTCTCAAGCAATCTAACGTGCTTATATTAAGCACAGAAATCA
This sequence comes from Pampus argenteus, assembly GCA_036937835.1. NCBI lineage: Eukaryota > Metazoa > Chordata > Actinopteri > Scombriformes > Stromateidae > Pampus > Pampus argenteus. The sequence continues at coordinate 14,999,831 of CM072872.1, read as the reverse complement.
GAAATCTTAACTTCCTAAAGCCAACAAAAACCACACAGATCTTCCCTAAGCACAGTCCCATTCTGTGTAGTCCTGATCCATACCTCGGCCCTCCTCCAATCTGTGCCGGCGGTTGATCCTCTGCCGTTTCTCCTCTTGACGGATCTGAATATGCTCCTCGATGTTTACTCCTGGAGGGGGAGGGACAGGCACAGCTGAAAACACAAAAGGCCCCAGGTAGAGGCAGCCGAGACAGGATGCAGCAGGAGGAAGAGGAATGACAGAGCAGAGCAGAACAAAACAAGACACACATCAATGAATGATGGAGAGATGCGATGGAGAAGCAATGACTCTGCACAGCACAAAAACAAAATAAAGGATGAGCGACAAAGTATATGTGAATTACTGCATTTAAGCAATATAGGTAGGTGCAACATAAACAGCACACTGACACATATACAGATAGCTTGCCCACATCCCTGTTCAAGACAATCAAGATCAATTATAGAGGATAAAGCGTATTGCAGTCCAGTGAAAATGGGAATATTACATCATGTATGCATGAGCTATTAACATGCTAACTGACTTTATGTGCAAAATGTACATATCAGTGGTGATACAGATAAGATGTAAATGTTGTATGAATGAAAACAAAGCAAAGCAGGGGGAACACAAAGTCAAGACATCAGTGGACATACCTAGCAGCAGGTCCAATGGAATCATCTCCTTCACAGCATCGAAGATGCCTCTCTGTCTTGCCTCCTGACCATCCAGCTCCCTGGCACACGCTTTACAACAGCCACACGCTGAGCAGCCAGACTCTCCGGAGCCACAGCCACAGATACTGATGGATGGAGAAATACACACAGATAACACAAACATACATAATGTAGTCAAGACGATAATCCCCAGTCTGATGAGCATTGGTAAGCACAAGTGCTGTACAAATACTGTCTTCTTACCCCCCTGGTACTCTATCTGGCCGTCCACTGCTGACACAGCTGGCACCATAGCCAGTGCAGTCTCCGCATACTGTGCAAACCATGCACTGGTCCAGCTTCCACTTGTGCATGCCTGGCTGACACATCATGCTCTTCTCCTCTTTCTCCTCTAGCTCGTCCTCCAGGTCCTCATCCATGGCTGTGGCCATGCTCTCCACACCAAATGCTACAACGAGCAAACATATACAGCACAAGTGACAGAATTATTGTGCTTTAATGTGCTACAAAGCCAATGTAGATACATGATAAAGTATAATGTCGCATGTGTATTTACTGTATTGGTTGTTTTACGTTCTGGACAACACAGTATTTTTTCTGTGTTTGTACATGTGCTCACCTTTCCCTGCTTGGCTCATAGCTCCAGTGTCTCTGCCACACTGGCCCTTATTATTAACCCCAAATGTCCACACTTCTCCAGTCTTGGTCAGGACACATGTATGGGCCTTTCCCATAGCAACCTGAGTTACAAAGTGACCTTTAAGGTCTGTCACCTGGCCTGTGAAGAGGAAAATACTGATTATGATGAATGTGAATAATATCCAACAGAGAAATGTTTGTAGACAAATATATATTTATTCTTAAAAAATCTAATCTTCAATCTATATAGACAATGACAAGAAACTACTGAAACATCACAAAAACAAATCTCTGAGGATGTAAATGTGACTGTTTCAGTCCACTCACAGGTGCTGTCACTGTAAATGGCATCTTTGCCAAACATGTAGAGCTCTCCATCCTTGGTCACAATGCTGCTGCTGCCATTGTTGCACGCTGTGTACACTGCCGTCTTGGTCTCCAATTTGATCATCTTCTTAGGCTTGTAGGGTTTAGGCTGTCTGCGACTTTTAGCTGCAGAGGAAAATGATACAGCAGCTTTAGAACTGAGCAGGCTTTGATTTTGTGCTTATCAAAATCTGAGTCTATTTTGGTGATATATAAATAAATAATCCTGGTTTAAATTTGTCTTACTGGACTCTCCATCCTCTCCTTTGCTGGCAGAGCCTGTAAAGAAGACACTTCCGTCTTCAGCTACTAACAGTGCATGAGAGCCATCGTGGCCGACTGAGAACTGAAGGATCTTGGGAGACTTTGTAACGGGCAATTCCACCCATTTCCCTGCTGAGGGGCCACCCTGCTTTATACCCAGGCTTTGGTACTTCCCTGTGTAGTAGATCTGACAGATGAGAAAGAAGAAAGGCAGTGAATTTTTGCAAGACCCTTCTGTGGCCTCTTGTGATGATACATGCACAAACACTGACATTAACCCATAAAAAAATAATCCAAATAGCAACACATGCAGAGAGAACAGTAGCTTTTAGGCCATAAACAACATGTCTTTGACTGTTTTATATATTGATACTGATATCACAAGCCTGGCACAATGTCCAGCCCAAGTGATGAGTAAACTTTGTGCCTAGATACAGGTTAGCTGCTCCTATTTTACCCATCCAGCTGGTCTAGGTTAGGGCAATCTGCAGATAAAGTTCTATGCAGAAACTGGAATGTACAACAGGCAACACACCTGGACTGCCATCTACAAAAGACACACATTGCACCACACCTACACTACAGACACGCAGGACCACACCCTCCACACACCCAAATAAAGCTTGCATTGTCATTTACAGTTACGATCCAGAAAAAATGTCAAATATGTTCTTCTTACAGTGATTGGGCCTAGTTTTCTCAATTATAAAGACCCTGAATTCTAACTCGGAGTCAACTGAGTCACTTCCAGCAGCCTGTGTGCACAGACACAAACATAATATCTATGCTTGATGTGTTGTTACTTCAGTTTTTCTTTTCTACCCTGTAAGCCAAAGACACTGTTTAGCTGGTTGAAATACTCTAATTACTTATGGCTATTTCAGCAGGGATGCCATTTTATAAGCTTAGTGTGCATACCATCACTAATAAGAGTTGGGTCTAGAGTACAATGAACAGTGCCAAGATCATTAAACGTTCAAAAAAATACAGCTTCATTATAAAAAAGACAATTAAGCTCAGGTAGGGCACCAACTATTCCTAAAACAAGAGGACACTTCTTATTGTTGGGCTTTAGTTCAGCCTAATTCTAGGAAAATCTGACGGTTAACATTTAACTATATACAGATGTTGTGAATTAAGGGAATGTCAGTTTTATATGATGAGCTCTATGTGGCCGTTGTGACATAGAGGGAGACAACACATGCAGAAACACAATTAATTTAGAGATGTTTCCATAGTTGTATCCTCTTGAGTGTGTGGCCTGTCATTAGCAATACAAAACCTCCTAAAGTGCAGCTGTTGAATCTTTTCCAACCTCCATTTCAGACACCCCAGTAGAAAAGAATCTCACTCTCACCTTCCCCGTGGCAGTTTTCATCAGAGCAAACTCCCTGCCTGCTCCAAGCAATGCTGCCTCTTCATCAAAGCCTGTGCCTGAGAGATCAACATACTATTTAGAGCCTCAGATGCACAAGGAGACAAGAAGTGGTGAGACATTCTTTTAAGTCTGTGTATGATAAACTTATTATGACATATTTGTAACCTTGCATGTAAAGTGCTTGTAGCAGGTGTGAGAAAACAGATAGATATGAAAATAATTGCCTGTCGATTCATACATACAATATGTATATGTATATTTTTTTATCACTCACTGATGATGTGCAGATCCTTCTCGAGGTCAAAGAGAGAGATGCCGCAGGCGTGCAGACATTTCCTTGCCAGCTTCAGCTGTAGTTCCTGCTGCAGGGCCGGGTCTGAGCTCATAGTATAGATCCGCACCACAAAACCATCCTGCAGGAGTCAGAGCCAACAGGAGGAAATGCTGTTAAGTCCCACAATACAATATTGCTACTGTGTGGTATCTAGAGCCCCTCTGAATATTCTCAAAGATGCAATAACCCCTAACTTATCCATGTGACAAAAGGGCAGAAAGAAAAAAAAAACAAGTATATCTCTTTAACTGTCAAACTATTTCTTTGAGCCTCAATCATTTGACTTGGGAACACTGTAGTCATGATACTTTAGATGCCAAAACTTTTTGAATGTGTGTAATTGGTTATAAGCGCTCAGCTCAGCGCTGCACAGATTAGAGGAGTTAAACAATGTCTATGTGTGTGTGCGTGGGGCATGAAGTCTTTACAACGGAGCAACACATACCCCAACATGCACTCATAACTAATTTGATGTATACAGGCTACAATGATGCATGGATTACAATTATTACATACATTATTTGAGTCACAGATAAATGTATCAAGTGGAGTCGCAGTGTGTTTAGGTCAGACGTACTGAGGGTGTGGCCTCAATAGTATCTATTGCATAACTTAAAATCCTACCCATGTCAGTGTAAATGGAATACCCATTTATCTTAAGTCCATTATGCATGTGAGAGCACTATCCACTACTCACAGAGCTGCCAGAGATGTAGGTTAGTTAGTTAAAGGGACAATTTGCAGGGAAGGAACAGAGTAAAGAGAGGAACACAACAAGGAAATAAATGGAAGATAACACGGGGCTGGGCTGGTTTTCCACTGCATGGTAATGAGACTGCTTTGATTCCTGCAGAGCGCATGTGCCTCTCATATTTTCAGACAAACGGGAGTTGTGATCTCTACATATTACCTTCTTCCTCTGATGCTCCCCTGAACCTATTATGGATTAACCATATAATAATCTTCCTCTTCTTCAGAGCATCTGAACTACCCTCATTGTGTGTGCTTCTTGTGGTTTTCCTCTGCTGTTAGAGCTGTGTGGTGATTGTGTTTGCTGGCTGCTTGCTACAATGCATGCAGCCTCTGAAGAGGACCCCCCCCCCACCTTCTTGATTTGCCTAGAAACTATTATCTGGGAAGAAGGCTAACTGCAACGGGGAGATATATATTGTCCCATCCCCCCACTTCACATTACATGCTTATGCAGATAACTGCTTGTGAGATTAAGATCTCTGGAGAATACCCACATGCGGTGCCACTAACCTCACTGCCACGCCTACATACAACACACACACACACACCCACCCCTCTGTGGCACAGCTGGTGATCAGCTGAAGGACCTTCTTTTGTGAGTGAAGCTGAGGCCTCTACAGGAGGGGAAGGGACAGATGCTTAAAAGAGCAAGATCTACTGTGACTTTGACTAACAAAAGATTTGGTTTTGACAAGCAAAAAAAGCAGAGAATAGAGGAGTTTTCTAGTCGCACAAGACGAAAAAGATGACACGTGTGTATGAACAACTGATGACTAGGAAGTTGACCCTGTACAAACTCTTTGCGTCTCTTCCCATTTTCATGTCAGTAACATTTCTGTGAGATTGAATAGAACAGCCCATAACTTAACTGTAATGTAGCTAAGGGTAACCAAGTCAATGACTATGTACGAGTTTTTAAACCCACTTGCTGGGGACTGCCTGCAGGGAATTTAAAAGCATTACAATTATATAAGACTATAACAGCCCATAAGTGTATAATAAAGCCAGTGCTCTACACATGTTTCCAGCAGACATGGGCAGCACAGTGTTCTTTCTTCTTTAAGATTTCAGGGGACGTTTAGTAATGATAATGCGTCTTACATCTTTGCAGGCTGCAATCTGGTTGATGTACTCTCCATCTGTGAAGATTATGTTCTGTCCATCTGAGTGTTGACCTATAGAGAGAAGAAATGTGACAGTGAATACACCCAATATTCTGTTATTGTAATTTTAACTCTCATGAGTTGCTTCAAGGTTTAGGAAAATGTTTTCTCCGAACCTGGCATGGTTACAGCGCCCTCAGGCTCCAGAGTCTCTGGGTTGATCTTGATGGCCGACATACTATGGTTACTTGTGTCCCGATACAACAAGAACCCCTGAAGAGACAAGATAAACACCACTGCTGATTTACAGTCTGAAAAGAATTATCCATAACGTAAGATCTACAGCTCACTTGGACAGCTCAATGCGTCTTCACTGAAATGTATGGGAAGAACATATTTGTTTACCTGAGCAAAGCCCAGCCATGATCTCTTCTCTTTTCGATTCCTGATACGAGACGTGGAGTTGTACACATGGCCCTGTGGGGAATTGATCACACATTAGCAAATATCCACAAACACTGACAATCGTTGATTTTATTTTGGCAGATGGAAAAATAGCAGACAACTAACAAACACTGGAATTTAATGTTGTCAGAATCTTCAAAACAGAATTATGGTCGCCTGCTGCAATGGTTCTCGCCTGCCTAGATTTCCAAAAGGGAAATACTTTATATGGTGGTTTAATTTGATTTCATGACATTATTCTGAGCACAAAAGTCCCATTTTATGATGGTGCAATGACCGGCATTAGCAGCACTCAGACAATTTGCTGTTTCCCTGACCTTGAAATTGGCTTTGTCATTCTATGTAGTATTGTGACGCCAAGCACAAAGTGCACAGAGTACAGGTGGGAGGTTCATTCGAATGAAGCAGTGCAAACTGCTCTACTTGGTGATATTTTCAAAAAGAAAAAAAACAAATATTTGGAGCAAAGGCGCAACAATAATGGAGTAATAAAAATGTAAATAAACTATTTTAATTAGACACATTCCACACTAAAAAATATGTTTCAGATGGCAACATGCAGCTGTTACGTACCCTGACAGTGCCGCTGTATCCAGAGCCCACTTTGTAGAGTCCATCCTTGCAGAGCAAGTATAGAAAGGAACCATCAGTCTGCAGAAGACAGTGCTCATCCTCATCAATGGCCACCTCTTTCAGGACCCATTTGTTCATCAGGGCTGCACGTTTAATGCCATTCCCAAACCAATCCTGGATTTGAATCTTTCCCACCAGGACAGCCTGTACACTCCTTTGTAGCGCGTTCAGTATGGTGGGCACCTGGTGATATGTAGAAAGACAAAGAGGGTGCTAAAAGGTTGCAGGACTACAAATTTCAAATGTGACATAATGGGCTGTATGCAACAGCTGGGAACCAGCTGGTGATCTTGTGTTCTGTTGCTGATTGAATAAAATTGTAATATTAGTGGATGGGACTTTGGTATTTGCCCCTGTGGCACCTATTACATACAATGTTGATCTCACCATTCACGCACATACAAACAGACACGATCACACTTACTTGTGTGTAAGTACACACTTCCCGTCAGCCTGGCTGCTACTGTGATGATTCACAGTCCACTCAAATGCCTAATATATGAGGAACCAGGAGAAAAACACAGACCCTCATCTGTGAGGCATAAAATGTATAATCCCTCACCAGCCCTGCTCTAGTATAGGCATTACATCTGCATGAAGATGAAAATTATATACTGTATATATGAAATAAAGTAAAGGACAAATTAGAGATCGAAGTAGACAGAGAACCAGCTAATTGGCAGAAGAATGTAGGCAGGCTAACATAATCTAACAAGACTCAGAGGCTTGACATTTTCCAAAACTCAATTTGTGCTGTCCAGACATTTCCCCACAGTCTCTCTGCTCAAGGCATGAAGGAGCCAAAGTTTACATTATCTGTCTAAAATGTACTTTTGTGATCTAAAACATTTCTTCTAATCTGATGGACAAACCTGAATAGAAGCAGGATATGAAATTCCTGGTGGCAGTTGTTTAGAAAGCAGTTTCATTCAAATTAAATTGACAACAAAGGTGTTCCAGCTTTCAGCTCAACACATGTGCAGAATGTATGTTAAATGTAATGTCAATTGGACAGACAATCAGTACTAAGAAATGATGTAGACATCTATTAATCAGTCACTCGTGCCAGGAATAACTGGCATGAGTAACAAAGATAACACGAATAACAAGATAACCAGCCTGTACTGATATTGCTAAAAATAGGTGAAGACATTTGTGTGTGGGTGCGCATGTGTGAACAAGTGTGTGTACATGCACTCAGGTTGTCAAATGCAATCTAATTACCTGTATTGTCTGGCAGGCATGGCTGCCGTTGTTGGTTAGGATGGCAGAGACGGCCTGCAGGATTTTGCCAGTGTCTCCCCAGGACACCACCAGACTGAAGAGGCAGGCACAGGACAGGGCAGTGATGGCCTGTCCTGTAGGGTCGTTGGGCCCTGTGCTCCGAACCGTGGTCTCCAACAACAACTGGAAGAGAGACTCTGAGGAAGAAAACACGTAGCCATCAAGGTTAGACATTTGTGAAGAGAGTGTAAATGAAAGTATGTTAGAAGAGGTGGAAAATATATAACGCAATGGAATACAAATCCACAACTAACTAAACTTAATATTCTCAGATTGCATCGACGTTTCTCTGACAGTGTCAATAAAGCCGATCCACAAACATAGGAGTTATTGCAGGGCTGAGACATTGGATTGCTTTAGATTGTACACATGTATCCAGTAAACATCTGTACAGACTTTCAACCTCACCTAGCACATCGGGAGGTTCAGTCTGGAAGCCCTCAGGCTGTTGTCCCTGCAGCATGTCCAACAGGGCCTGCAGGCTACGCAGACACAGTGAGGGGTGAGAGAACCGTGTCTCTTTTATCAGCTCAAATACCCCACATAGGCCAATGCCAATGATCTGCAGACACACAGAAAGAAGCACATTTCTAATAGCTAATAAACACAAGTTAGACAAGCTGTGATGCAACTTCATACAGAAAATGAACACAACATACTGACATTGTGCATAAATGTATTCTTACTTTAGTTATTGATATGAAATTAGTCTTTCTAGACAACTGTTCAAAAAGGTAATGAGCATAGTACTACGGTATACCAGGGTATTTAGAAATGATTTTCAATACCATCAAAAATACAGACTCCGAGTAAACCTGGAGTTGATGAGGAGCACTTGAAGGCGGCATGTAATCACCCCTCTGACCACAATGTGGGTTGCAACGGCAGAGTGGTGCTGTCTGTATTTCTGCTCTTTGACGCCACAGGAAAAGACTGCAGAAGCAGCGGTTAACTGTTTATGACGCTGAGAACTGTATTTCGTTGTGTCTGTGGTGAATGAAACTCATGAGACTTTTCTTTGTTCGAGCCGATGTTCATCTGCTGGCTTTCACTTAAATTATTATCAAATTATTACAAGCCTAAAATATTAATTGTTGCCTTACGAAACAACATGTTAGCAGGTGACTTCTCAGGTTTGTTATTGTAATAAGCACTCTTAACTTTAACCCTGTATTTTGCCATTAATGGTGTAGAAGCAAAAGTAATACCTGACATTGCCTTTCGACGTGTTGGTGCTGTAATTATCTGCTCAGCATTGCTTACTAGTATCCTGCATTTTATTTTAGCAATGAAAAATACAATAACCTATTTTACTGATAGGAAAATGGGACATCCAGTAAGACAAAGTGCTCAAGGAAAAGTCAAACTAACTGATAAAGACTTTCAGACAAACAGACACACTGGGGTCAGCTATGCAATATTAAAGGATTTTATTATACTCAGGACCCTCTTCTTTGCAATTACAGTGGTCCCTGACTCAAAACAGCATCTTTGTTTATTAAGTGTAATTTTTAATAAAGAAGATTTTCACTTTTTGTTTATACAAGTGTTTTTTGTAGGCTGACCCCGCTAAGTCACTGAGTCGATAAGCCTCTAACTTGACTCAGTTGAATCACTAAGTTTTTTTTGTTTTTTTTTTGCCACATCATTATACAAAGAGTAACGTGGGTGATGACAGGCTGTAAACTTTTAGAGATTCTTGACTTTAAATAATCTAAATACCTCAGAGAGACCTCAGCTGCGGTGTTAAATGCAGCAAAAATCAGGCTAAACTACTGTAAGAGAGACGTGTTTCGGCATCTCTACCGGCTCCTCCTGTACCGTTCAGTGTGATCAACTCAGGATAGATGCTCTGTGCTGCACCAGGATTTTATAACCCAGTTTGGGGTGGCTTCTTTGTCAGTGTGCTTGATTGTACTGTAATTGAGGTAACTGGGTGGAGACATTATAAATATTTCTCATAGGAGACTGTATTGAGGAAAGAAAAAAACAAAGTAACAAGAACCAAAGTGTAATAAGATAGATATAGATAACTATAAATGAGAATACCCCCCAACTCCCCAAATGTTCAAATAACAGTTTGCGTTTCAAATAAAAAGTGACAGCCCTACTGCGGAGTAAGAAGGATAAAACAGCAGACACACAGAGCAGAAGCAGGAGTTGGAGAAACAGAGCAGAAAAGATTCTAGTATGAGCCCTACATATTAGCCAGGTGCATCATATAGATAAAGAATACACACTGGCTTTAGGCTTGACACAAAGCATTGTAACCATTACAAAAGCAGCCAATACTGCCCGCTGCTCGTACCTTTGGCAGCTTGATGGCTGGCTCACGGTACTCCTCCTCCTCCTCGCTGTCTGAGTCGCCGCTCTGCACCGAGCTCCTGGAGGCCAGCGCTAGGGAGGCCTCTCTCTGCTGCCAGTCCAGCACACAGTGCCGCACATTGCAGTAGACGTTGAATGCAGATGGGTTGCTGTGCAGCTTGATGTCCGGGATGCAGAGGGCTCCATCTAAACTATCGCCCTGTGGAAAAACAGAGCAGTGGTGGTCAGCAAAACCTTCTCTTGGTAGACTGTATGATATCTTCATTCATTCATTCATTCATTCATTCATTCATTCATTCAAGGGCAATGTCAACTATTTATAAGGAAACCTAACTGTAAAGAACCACAGTAGTATCACAGAAGCTTTCCTATGTCCACCCAAAAGACTCAAGATAGAATTAAAAAAGATATGAAACAAAGTGACATGTCTCAAGGAAAAATGTATTTACTGTATGTTTAGTGAGCAGAAAACAGGTTTTAATTAGATCTCTAAGGAGCGTGTTATTTTTGGAACCAGCATTAGCTCCAGCTTTCAGTCCTGATAGTGGTCACATGGTCTGACCCAAAGCTTAAACTGACACATTGCTGTCTCTTTCAGGTTCGCCGCCTTATCAATAACAAGATTTGTAATACGATGTCACTGGGACTAGTCAATGATTAATTAATTTCAGTTTGTGTCTCATAACATTAATATAAATGGTCTTCACAACCTTAAACAGAAGAATTACAATAAATGATTACAGCAAAGCTTCCACACATCCAAATAATCATTATGATTAGAGAAGCAGGGAAATTTGATAAACTAACTAATTGATGAGCTTACTCCATTCCCCTACCCCCAAAGGAAGGCCTTTTTAACTACAGTCCTGAGGCTTCCTCTAGAGAGGTTTATTGATCAATTGAGCCTCTCTTGCAGTGTTGCCCTTTTGGCATAACAGTCACAGGAGGTGATGTCATCTATTTGGGGAAGAGGTCATTCATTTTCATCACAAACCAATGAGGAGGACATTAGTTCCCTCTCTTATAGCATGGTGTGTACTGCTCTCTCGCCTTGCTGATAAAGCAGCGTTTCTGACAGAGAGACTGTAAAGAACACGTAACATCATTTACAAAGTAGAGACGCTGTAATAACCCAAACCTATGCAGCAAGAGAGAGAGAGAGAGACATCTGGTTCCTTGGGAGATGACAGCAAAACTACAGGGTAAAGATACAGCCAAAGTCCTGCAAGTTGAAGCTTAGCACTACAGATAGATAGCTACAGAATACCTGTATGCATGCAGTGTTTTTGAATAAAAGTCTAATGTTGATAAAAAATGTAGAACAAAAAACATAGGGCATTAATCTGATATTAAAGTAATAGTGCATTATATGGGGGTAATATTGTCAGTAAAATAAACATAGAAAAAGCACCAACTATTACTTAATTCAGAACAAAATCAAACATATGTTTTGCTCACTAAATATTAAAAATCACAAGTTAAAGGTAACAAATAAGCCTTTATCCAAAACCTGAAACGCATAACTCGAACCTGCAATCACTAAAAAACAAAATATACAGAAGACAATACCATATCAGTGGTCTCAAGGGTGGGATTAACAAAAAAATAATTGAAAAAGATGAAACTGATGAAAATGCTTAGAAATTAATAATGGAAATGATGAAATGTATGCAAATTGAAAAGTAGAGTGATAAATTGTTAATTGATTGATTGATCGATCCCCTGTTACTGTCTACTATTAATCATTCACACCACCCAACTCCGTTTTTCAAGTCACATGCATCTTCACCATCTCAATTTTTAATCAATACATTTTCCAGCCCTCATAGACATTGTCTTAGATTTTGGATACCATAATATTGTGATATATTGTATAATGTTCCTGGTATTAAACTCTTAGAAGAATTTTACCAGTCAGTCTATTTTATTTATCTATTTAAAAAGCAAGATGCTATATATATGATCATAATTTATTCATTCAATTAAATATCCTACAAACTGCATTCATATGCAGCTATTCTTAATTATAAATGAATGGATAGATTTAGTTTAAATGCAGGATGTAATGTAACATTTATAAGTGCAATAAAGAATTTGGGACACAGAAATAAGGTTGATGGGTGAGCATATGATTGCTCCTCTTTGGGTAGACATTTTAGCTTGCTTTACATTCAACAAATACAAATATTGTAGGAATGACCATTAAGACATACAAACACATAAGCAACATGCACTTCAATAAAAGACATACGAGAAAACAATATGAAAAATATTATAGCCCAATATTAATACTTATAGCCCACTTCAGTTGGGTTATAAGTGTTTATATATGTGTTTTGGCTCCACATCCACATGTTTATAAGCACAGAAGCAGACAAAGGGGGAGTAGGGGCCCTTTCAAACCACACTCTGGTTCTGACTATGTCGGCGTGAGAGGCGTGACAGAGCAAGTGCACAACACATACAAATACAACATGACTATTTGGCTGTGTAACAACCCACGTTTTTATGCCTGCCTGCGCCAGCCTTGCTTACAACTCCATTCTCTGTCTCTGCAGAATATCTTTTGCTTTTTCAGGGACAGCAAATCACCGAACAAGTCACTCTGAAGAGAATCAAACTGACAAGCCTACTCTATTTTGAACTCCCTGTCTGGAGTAGTTCTGAAATGAAAGATGACAAAGTAGAAGAGCCTCTATTCTTCTTTGCTACTATCACCTTAATCCCTTTTGCCTCTGTTTGCAAGATGCTCAAAAGAAAAGTGTACTTAAATTAAATACAAATCCACACAGAAAACAGACCACAGACCAATCACAGAGCGGACTACACTCACTCAGAAAAACATCAAACAAGTTAGTCGATATAATATCAGAGGATTACATTTGTTGTCATAATTAAGGGATCAGCTAGTTAACCTGTGTTCATGCAAAGTCTACAGCAGAGGCAAAAACACAAACCCTATCCTCCAATACAGACTAGGTTACCTCTTTGGATGAAGGAGATGGAGGCAGGCAACTGTTGCCGTGGAGATGTGGAACACATTAGGTCGCTCGGCAACAGGCCATCATGCACAAGGAAGAGCCACTCCCATGTGTTTCATATTCTGCCTATCCACCTCTCCAGATTCATATATGGATGGTCTTCCTGGCATTTGACCAGCCTCACCATTGAAAACAATGTTCCTGACAACCACCTTTAGGATTGTAGGAAATCTAACCTCATCTTTAATCTTAACGGCAAGCGGTTCTTTCAGTAGAGAACCAGTCAAACCAGCTGTTAGCACCGTGGGCTGTGTGACAGTATGCAAATCTACATGTGTAGATTACAACTGCCATTCATGTCTTAATGTAAAGCGAAAATGCAAAGTTCTGCATGAAAAAATGAATTTAATGTCTATGAAATTCTTAAAGAACTGGTGAGAACTTTAACTATGTCCTATCAATATATATATTCTGCTTTCTTACAAGTAACATTTTGTTGTGTTATGTAACTTTATGCAAAGCAGTCTTGGCCTTACATACAAGAATATTATCCAAATACATCAACAGTTGCATTACATAGAATGAGTGTTTAATATTGCCGTTGGCTGCACAATAGAGCATCTCTTACCTTTGTCCTTGATTTGACTTTTGACTTGATCTTCTGTCGCCTTTTCAGTTTCTTCTTACTCAAAGCCTTCTTTCCCCTGAAAGTACACAGTCATCACTCAGTATTGCAAATTATATGCTTAGGCAGTTGTTACACTCATAGCATAACATGCAAGATTGATGTTCAATTTGATATTACGATGTGAGGAGAGTGGGAGTTACATCAAGCATTTTTGTGGTCAACACATACTTCTTCAAGCCAGTCATAATGTTGGGAAAAAAAATATTTATCTGTATGTTGTTTAGAATGTCTATTAAAAAACATTAAAAAATGCTTGCAATGGTAATCTCACTCACTCTCACACAATATGTGTCCTTTGAAATACAGTATATCCTACTTAACTGTGCAGCAGTTGTCTCCAGATTCAGTGTTAGACATTATGACAAAGTATGAAACAAGCAGAGGTTTGCTTTTCCACTTTTCTTTTTAAGGCTTTTTAAACCATCTCTGAAATCTGACTCTTGGCTTGTAACAGTAAGTTTCACAAATCAAATTGCCAATGAGAAATGCAATCGGCTACAAATAGAGTTACCACTAAAAACAGAAAAGCAAGGCATGCATTAATACTCATTATTAATCCCCACTGAAAACAAAAAAAAAACTGTACAGAACATAAATGTACAGGTTTGGTGTACTCTATTTTCATTTCTTATTTATACCAGACAGAAGTAAATGTACATTCTTTGACCCTTTGAGCATACTACGACTGGCTAGGACGTTGCCTTATTCATCAAAAACGAAACTAAAAGTCAGACTAATCATTCACAAACCACTATTTTAAATATCAACAAACAAAATCCTTCAGAAAAAAAAGTGATATTTGCATTCAATTCAAGCTTGCGTGTAATATCAGCATCTTTTGTACTAAACACTTTGATTTCTGCTCATCTGTTTAGACATATGACTTCTGGAGTCAGTTACGAAAACAAGGGTGGAAGGGGAATAACGTCAGACACAGAAACGATGTATTGGCCCACACTTAAAGCACCCTTGTACATTAAGGGCTGAGAACAACAATACAGTTTGTGAGGGAGGATGCTGCAGTGACCCAGCTACTCAGTCTTCAACCTGACTGACGAGAATGACGTAACTGTATTACCCGCTTATGCCAGAAAAGCAAATGAGTTCATCCACCGCCAAACCCAACACATCCTCACACAAACACGCAGTATGTCTAATGTTAGTGTATAGAGGCGATATGCGATGTATTTATAACGTTAAAGAAATCTGGTCATTATCAGATACATGCTTGTTTTTAAATCGATATCTCTGGTTTACATTAAGATAACCTAGCAAAAGGGCTGATGCTCCTCAACGTTAGTTAACGTTAGCTGGCTGTTTGAAACAGTGACGCCGTTGGGCCTAAATACACACGGCTAACTACAACAAACCACATTATATGACCATGAAACGTAAACTACAGTGAAAATCTGAAGAACGAGTTTAGAAATGTCTGAGAAAACAAAGCGCTACCCATGCAGTTCCTCTGTTTACGGTTATAGTTGGGTAACGGCTATTAGTAAAAACAAACTGAAACTGCCATCATGACAGTTAGCCAGCTAGCTTGTTTTGGGTGTATATACATCTTCGAAACACTACAGCCCGAGGGGGTAGAGCTTTTTTTTTGTTTTGTTTCACAGGCTGTGTCAATGTTTAGCTAAAATACAACGTTCAGGGCAGACGGAGTGGGTGAACTAACGCAGCGTTAAGCTTTAACTGGCTCGGATAAGCTAGGGAAGTCAAAAGCTGCTAACCTAGCAAACTGACCCCTGCAAGTGGTGCACCCAAAATTATCAAGCTCCTGGCATATTATTTGAAGTTAAAAACAATGTATTGTGTGACAAATATCCGACTAGCCCATGAACCTTTAATAACATTTAAGTTAGCTCGGTTTAGCTGATGTTAACTGACATACGGCTGAGCCGGGGTTCACGTTAGCTTATAGTCGTTAGCTCCGTTAGCCCCACAAATGACAGACCAGCCCCTCCGATATCTATTAATATTTCCACACCGTTGATGTAACTCACCTTCCTTGGTTTATCCCTTGCTCTTTATCGTTGATAGCGGTGGTATAAATCCGTCTGTATCTTTCCGCCAGAGCTCGCCCTGAGAGTAAAAGCTGGTACCGAGTCCGACAATCCGACTGGGCTCCGGGTGTCGGACAAGAACCCATACCCGAACCAATGGTGGACAGATCGGCTCCTGCTCCAGAAGTGACCCGGACACCCAGCCCCATCGACGGCGATGAGGAGGGGAGAATCCCTCCACCGGCGGCCACTGCCGCAGCAGCACACATCATCGTTTTCGAGAACAATGCATATATCACATACAAGATGTAGCAGCTAGATCATATCTAGCCATCAAATGCAATCCAATAGTCATTAAATCCACCACGCGTCACATTATTTGTCCATTTCTAGTTGCAGAAACACCACAATTAGCATCCAGGACCCCCACTTATTTCTAAGCGCAAATTCGACGAATAGTCTTCCGTTCCGGCCGGAGCGTCAACACGGTTTATTGTCTCCCGAGAATATATCTTCTCAAGCCGTAACCATTTTTCTTGCAAAATAGCAGAAACAGCACCGCTCATTTCCTGAAGTAGCGTTGCTGTATTTTGTTGTTATTCGTCCCTTGAATATTTCTTGACCCCAGAGAGGCAGCACCCTCAGTTGGTCTGCCATCTTAGCTCCATTATCCCTCCCCTCCCTGGCTGAGTCTTGCGTCGCTAGCATGCCGGGATATTTTCATACGGCCAAACCTAACGATGCTATCACTGATTTATCTGAACAATTGCGTCCCTGTGTGCTATTATTCTGATGTATAGTGCATTTGTAAACACAATCGACATTCGTAGAGATGAAAGAAAGCATGGTGGGAAGAACCATAGGCTCATTTGCACAGTCCAACTAACACAGTAGGAGTAGGAGGACATTTAATTTGCAGATCCAGGGTTCCTCCCAATTTACAATTAAACTTGGCACACTGAGATGCTTTTAAAAGCCATGAACTGCTTTGTTACCCATTTGCTTTACTATACCATTTACAATCAATTCACTCCAATCCCATAAATAGGAACAGTTGTGTTTAGTGCTGGTATTGTACTTTACTCTCCAGTGACTACTGTGTAGCAGTGAAGTGTTGCCCTCAGGTACATACTTGAACACTTTTGTTTACACAATGATTGTAGCCGCCCTTTGATTATATAGTCTTAGATGTACAGACGTCTTCTTCACTAAGCAAACACAGACCTGCATAGACTAAGAATAGGATGCACATTAATGAGTAGAACTGTTAGAAATATGTATGTAGCTCGCACAATATATGTAGAGATATGCATATTTATTTCTGCCTATGAAGCAAGTAACATAGAAATTACTAAAGACCCTAAATAATTCAACATACACATCAAGATGATGGCGACACTTGTGTCCTTATCTTCTGACAGTGGTGACACAAGGCTGCAGAGGAGCAGGGATACTGCAGGGGGACATTAGGAGACACTGAAAGTTAAAACACACCGCAATGTAATGGACACAGAAAACACAGTGCATATATCATAGAAATGTAGATAATATGCTGCCATGTCGTGCATTAGTGAGCATGTGTTTAGAAAGGAACACATTTTTGCAAAATGCTTTTATTCCACTGGATCTCCCTAATGTCAAAGTTACATCTAATTTAATCTTTTTTTTTTTAAAAAAGGGATGGATGTGCAGGCATATTTATTGAGAGATAGAGATTTACACAGGCCCTAGTGGTGTTTTATTGGCTGCAAGGCATTGCAATGGCCCAATGACAAGAGAGGGGTCGGTCTACAGCCTCTTCTCATAGCAACCCAGGAAGCAGAGATTATCAGGCACGGTATTAGTGTACCAGCCTGTATCAGTGATGGCAACTGATTCGTAACAGAAGAATGTACAAACATAACTGAGGGGAGTGTGCTATTAGGGTTTCAGTATGAAATATTACTTTTAAAACTGAAGTGTATTGTTAAAAAAAAAATATAATAATAATTGTAATAGTACCCTATGCTGGCTAATAAACGGCTGACATTCATTGGCCCTCCTTTCTTAGGACCCTGTAGTTGGAAGGTCATGAAAAGAGAACGATCAGGCTCTGAATTGTGTAACTGAAGATGTAGCCACATCCAAAGACTGCACATTTAGCCCCCCGGTTGTCTGTGAGTGAGGAGGGGCAGGGTATATAGGCCAAGAAGATGCCATAGGTCAGACAACAAACATGAGCCGCACTGACAGCATTCAGGAACCGGGAGTGTAATTAAAGTCTAGATACATTGTCGGGTTGATATCAAAGTGTGTCAGTGTCAACCTGTTGCCTATTTCTCTGCGGAAATGAAACACACATCAATTTCTTTTTCTGTTGTGTCACAACTTCCACACTCGCCACTATCTCTTTCAGTCGCCAGCATAAAACAGGTTACAGAATGACCGGGGCATGTATAGTCTTGAGTAACTTGTTATGATTATGTAACCTAATAGAGTTGCACAAGTAGTATTTTAATTTTTTTTTTTTTCATATTCACTCTAGCACCACCCAGTGTCTGTCGTTTCCACTTGAATGTATGCGCTCATACTGATGGCAGGAGATTATAATAGACTACAAGAATTAATTTGAGGCCTTCCCATCTGTAATTAAGGCCTCTTATTGTGCTTAAATGTGTTTATTCTGTTACTAAAAGTTAATTTGTAGCCATGTCATAAATCGACTGAGCATGTTGCCGTCACAGTGACAGTCAATGTGTTACATTTCATGTTTTTTGATTCAGATATATAATATATCTTCTGGCTTTACTGGTTTGGCCTCTGATGATGGTTTGGTCACTGCTGGACAGTCTGCATTCCTTTTCGTGTTGTCATTGCAGCTAGGAGGGGTTCACCTATCAGTGTCACACCCCTCCATACTATGCACCTTTCATACCTTTGATCATCCAAAACACGGCACTCCCAGTAATGAAGTTGGCAGTCACAGTATTACATTTACAGTTCAAACCGGAACAACTTTCTCATACAACCTTAATGAAAGCGTCTAAGGCTCTCCAGATGGCTTAGTTCCAGTTAGTCCAATTATTTCAATATTCAGTATGATATTTTATTCAGAGTTTCTATTTTAAGGCTGTGGTGAGATCCGCTACAGGCATCAGTAGCCAGAAGGTGTGAGGTTTCTTTGTGACTGGACTGTTGAGGTGGAATCTCAGATACCTACGCGAGTACGAACCTCAGCGAGTGGTGATTCATCCTCTTACCTGAGATCGAAAAACGAGTTGAAGCCACTTTGCCTTCCAGTACTTTTATCAGCATACAAGTGTAAAGTACAAAATTCACTGTCAGGCAGGTGATTCATTACAAGTCACAGAGACACTAATGCACAGCAATGGAAAAAGTATTCACAATACCACAATGTAAACATCCTCCGTTACAAGTAAAACTCCTGCTTTAAAATCCTACTTAAGTAAAAAAATACACAAGTATTACCAGCTAAATTTACTCAAAGTATTAAAAGGAAAAGTACTCGTTTGAAGAAAAATGGTTGTTGTGACCGTGACTGGTACACTAAAGCAGAAGGGTAAAGGAAGGAAGAAAATAACCAAAGCCACACAAAGTTCGATTAGTTTTTCAGACGTTTCTCTCCAAACTCTAAGCTTATTATATATTATTACATGTAGAAATATAATGTGAAACGTAACTAAAGCTGTCAAACAAATGTAATGGAGTAGAAAGTACACCATTTCCCTCTGAAATGTACTGGAGTAGAAGTATAAAGTAGCACCAAATGGACATTATTTGAGTAAATGTATTTACTGCCACTGACACACAGACACAGTGTAAAATAATGCTTCTTGTCTCATGTTACGTTTAAAGTCATATCCAGTACCAAGTCCAATGATTAATAATTAGTATAGTTCCACTTGCATTATGTGACAGTAAATATGGATCAAATGTTTTATATGTGAGATTTCACCATTTAAGTTCAATGTTGTAGTAAGATAGAGGAGCACAGAATCTCACATCCACCTCACCGTTATGCTTCCTTGACACCAAAGTTGAATTGCAGGTATTTCCGCACTCCACCCAAATTTGTTTGTTCAGTCCCTAAATAGAATGTAGAGCAATTAATAAAGTACAGATGGTGATGACGAAGACGTAGAGCGTAGAGAGAAAGAACATTTGATTGTTGTCTGAAGCCCCACCCTTGTGTGGCCTTGGAATCTCCTCCCTTAAGGTTACATGTAAAAGATTAAGTGATAAGGGTGTAATTGCAAACTGCGGAGTGACAGACAAGTGTCGACACCTAAAGTACAGTAAGAGTTTGTCCTGGGAGTCACAGAGCTTTCTGTGGAGGTACGTACTCAATCTTCTTTTCCAAATCCTTTGTCAGTTTGAAGTTTCCACTGCAGCCTTGGGAAAATATGCCGGGGTGAATTTTAATGATTTAATGTGCAGTACTTATTTTTGTATAATATTTTGATGAATGATGGTCCTGGAAAAATACATATTGTATTATGTAATTATTTACACGTGTGTGTGTGTGTGTGTGTCCGTTCATTGCACGATGTGCTTTTTAATAAGAGGCTTTACTGTGAGGAATGAATTGCATGTCTTATTGAAATTTTGATTCACAATAGACACAGAGACATTGCACACACACATACACACATACACACATACACACATTTTCCAGCTTGCCGTTAACTCTTCTAAATGTTAAGTTTTGGATTGTAAGGTGTTGACCTGTACACTTTGATCAGCACATTCTTCCTCGATAGAGTTCTCAGGCCAGGCAGCCAATAAAATCACTGATATCTGACATCTATACCTGTGATATTATCAGAAAATATCTACAACATTCTGTATGAAATCACAACCACAATGTTAAATTTAAAGTCTCAGAAAGAACCAAGATACATTTAGCTTGAACTGTTTGTTACATGGGCTTTTTCCTGAAGATCCACACATACACAAGACAACAAGTAGATCTTCACACAAGTCAAAATAAATGCAGACAAACTAAAACACTCAACAGCCATTCTTTGTGGAGTAATCATATTGATCAGATTGTTTTTTTGTGACTGATCAATGGACAGTTGTGTTGCATTAAACGTCCCTCGCAGCTGTAAATGTCGATCTTTGTGGCGTTTAATGCTTGGGCGTGCATGTAGTTGAAAGAGCAGAAATGTTATCATCAATAGCTGATGGTATGTCATTGGTACAGCCCTGTATTTTGCTGACAATGGTGTGTGTATGGAGAAGGTGTGTTATGGAGGGCAGGTGTGTATTCATGTGGGTACAGATCAGGACAAACCAGTTTGGGTTGAGCAGAACTGAAGTTTGATATGCTGCAGTCACACTGATGGAAGCATAAACCGATATAAATAAACCGAGTGAATGAAAAGTGTGAGATTCCTCAGCTTTTTGTTTAGTTTCATCTATATTTACACCCACTGATCTCAGGTTGTACTACAACGCTGAACATGCGTTGTACATAAAAAAAAAAGATCTCAGCCCACAGTACCACCTAGTGGCTAATATACTGTAGTTTTATTATGTGGTAAATTCTCTTGTTTTATTCTTTCACACTGACAGATAAAAATAGAAAATGAGCCAACATCCAGCCCAGACTGGTAAGTATTGAGAAACATCCTGTACTAAAACAGCACATATAATGAAATCTGATTCAGGAAAGTGGTCTCAGACTTTCAGACTCAGCTATATATATATATATAAATATATATATATCAAGTATATATCTTCCTCCATATGTGTCTCAGAATGTAAAAATGTAAAATGTACCTAACTCACAGTTGTAAGGAAAATGAAAAACAATATACGTTTGTACATGCATGCAAATGTTCATTGTTAAACAATTATTAACAACAATTCTAACTTTTTTGCAGTCAAGACCACCAGCCCCAGCCTGGCAATTGAGGAGAGCAAGAAGAAGACATCTCTCCTGAAAGACAACAGCTGGATCAGAAAAACCAACAATGAGAACGAATATGTCGAGTAAGTAGTGTCTATATACGTATATATATGCGGAAGCTTTCTTCACACAGGCACACACACACCTACAGTAGGAGTAGGGATTGGCCACAGTTGGGTGTGACTTGTACTTCATATCTGAGTTTACCTTTATCTTTAAAAGAAAAAGGAAAAACCTCCTGCTTAGTTACAGTGTTGAGTCATGTCTGCTGGTATGATGAATGAACGTCTTATGTGTTTATTTTGTTTCTCCCCACAGTCGAGATCCAAACTTTGGCAAAACTGTTCTGAGCCGGTACAAATCCAGTGAAACTCTTGTGCGGTAAAACAAACATTTCAAACTTTTATATAATAATTTCCTTAAATATAGAACAACATAAGAAAAAATATTTATTTATTCTGACTGGGTCTACTGTAAATAGGAATTTAAGTCATTAATCCTTTAATGTAATCTATTATCTTTTGCTTATACAGTGGCTCAGAGACTGATGAAATAAAACCCCTGAAAACTACAAGCAGGTCAGAATCTGTGCAGGCTCTCACCAAGAGGTAAGATTCTTCTGATCATTTATTTAAATTTATTATAACATATATATATATATATATATATACAAACAAATAAGGGACATGTGACAAGAACCGATTTCTGTCATTGCAGATTCAGTGGAAGTCAGGATGAGCTGAGGAGCAGGTTGGTGCAGTGTTTATATTTTTTTTATCCTATAGTGACACACACTGTTACAGTCTTTCTGTCTCCAATGCTTCAACTTCTGTGACTAACCAGAGTTGTGACTTCTCTACTGGCAGCACTCTCCCTTCCAGCAAGACTACATCCCCATCCACCAGAAGGTACTTTTTCATAATAGCACAACTAATGATACATTATACTGTAGCTGTTGTTGTTTTGTTTTTTTTAATCATCTGAATGATGTATTTCTTTGTTGCAGCAAATATTCATCCCTGAAGTCTCTACTCCCAGAGTCTCCCAACACGTATGTAAATCTTACAGTCCAATACATATAATGCAAAAGTCAACAGAGAAACAATAAATATAACGTGTTTTCCTGTGTTTCTCAATGTCAATACAGCACTACCACATCCAAGACTACTGTTATAGAGAAACCCAAGACAAGGTACACAAAACAAAACATACCTGCAACCAAACAACAAAGAAACATATCACTCTGAGACATTTTGTAAATTTTGTTTTGTATTTACTCCTACTTTAGCATCACGACCACTATGGTCACCAAGGATGATAAAACCACTGAGAGCACCACCATCACCACCACCACCACCCAGAGTGTCAGGTAGAAAATACAGCATTAATATGTAATATCAATATATGATATCATATTAAGTCTGTGTCAGATTTAGGACAAGCTTTTTTTTCTTCCTTGCAGATCACCTGTGATTAAATCTCCCACCAAGACTGATATGTTCACTGAGCGGGTCAAGTCTTCCAGCAAAGGGTAAAACTATACTACTAATCAGATCAGAATGTAAAAGTAAAAGTAGCAATGCAGCATTGTAAAAAAAATACTAGATTACGAGTAAAAGTAAAACATATTAATGAAGTAAACAGTAGTACCGGTTAATACTGACATACATACTGTTGTATGGAGTAGTTTTATACGGTACAGTTAGGTAGTTTAGCCAAGCGGCACAAGTCTAAATCTCATGTATCACAGATCAGAAGAACAAAACAAACACACAAACAACACACATTTATAGTAATCTTTTTCTTAAATATTGGAATATTTTACCTCTTTCAGTGAACCATCTGATAGGTTTTTCAGAGGAAATCTCTCTTTTGTTGACAAAAAATTATGTTTTATATACTAATCTAATGTTTTTGCTGTGAAACATATGAACTAGTAGTTGTCAGATAAATATAGTGAAATAAAAAGTATAATATTTCTTTGAAATGTCGTGAAGTGATCTGTGATTGAATGAGAGATCGATTATTTCACACAGGTCGGTATACCCGCCCTTCTCACCTACCAGAACCACCAAGGTGACTACAACAACTGTTACCAGCAATGAAGAGTAAGATATTGTTTGATTATTAAAAAAAAAAAAAAATCATCTTGAAATTACAATTTAAATCATTACACAACCTATAGAATAATTGAACCTCTTTTTCTGTGCAGTGCGGAGGACAAACTTCTTGACACTCTCACCCCCCCGCCTGTCAAGGTGGATTCCTCACCCAAAGACAGGTGATATTTTCATTCATCAAACCCAGACAAAGCATTATATAGAAAACATGGTGCTATATTATATATATAGTAATTATATACTGTAATGTGGTGTATGTTCTTCTTTACAGCAAAACAACCATCTCCACCAAAGAGACTGTAGTTGTGAAAAGCGGCAATGATGAGTGAGTGTCATCACATAGAGTTTTTTTTTATTTTTTTATAAAGGTCAAAGGTTGAGTGGTGTATGATGACATTTAAAAATGACATGTCATCTTACACCAGTGATCTAAAACAGCTCACCATACTGACTGCTGATTGACACATAATTGAACCTATGTTGTAATGATTTCTCTGCAGTGCTGAGGACGAACTCTACAATACACTCATCCCTATGTCTATCAAAGACGAAGTCGATAACAGGTGATCTTTCTATTCACCGATCAAGTCTACACATTGTTTTTGAACTGTCTTAATGTCAGTTAATCATACTGTCATTGGTTATTATCACTATGTAATAATAAATACTCTTTTTATTGCAGAAATAAAACAGCTGTCTCCAGTACTAAAACTGTGACAGTGAAAAGCAGCACTAACGGGTGAGTAACTGCAGGACAACTTACACACAGCGTCAGTGATATTACATACCAAACAGATAAAATTTTTAAAAATTTGTTTTTCCAGAGATGGCAATAAAACTACAACCACGACAAGGACTTCCTCTACGTAAGATAAACAATAATGTTTGGAATAAATACACTATAAAATAAGGATTGCACATATTCATATTATTCATAATATCGTTATATTATATTGTCTTTACAGGGCTGAGGATGAGTTGTATAGCACCCTCCTGCCTAGAGCCATTACATCTAATCCATCGTCTCCTGTCAGGTGAGACGTCTCAGTGAATAACTTGAACAGAACAAACAATCATACAACTTATCCTGCCAGTGAAAACATCACATTGTCATTGTCACAGCAGTACAAGCATCATCACCAGGAGAGAGACCGTCACAGTGGACAGCGGCAGAGGGTAAGCGTTGGAAATGAATGGCTAACAGTGCGCAGTGGTTCAGTGTATGTGTACAGTGAATTCATCCCAGTTTCTTCTGATAATTTCTTTTTTTTTGCCATGTAGTGAAGAAAGTCCAACTCTGACATCGCCATCCTTCACCCGTAGAATCAACAGGTAATCACGCCCTGGCACGAGCACTACACGTACTGTATGTTAAGTGTTAAGTTATGGTAAGAAGTGGAAGATCCTTCAGGAACGTGATTTCACAAATCATCCATAAATCAAACCAGTTTTGGTTATAATGTGTTGGCATAGTATTAAATGTAGTGTTGTGATAAATCAAAGTTGAGTCATTTTGAATTTAGGTATCGACATATTTTATAATTTACATAATGAATACTAAGTAATCACAACAACAAATGTTTTTGTTTTTTTTATTATTCATTCTCATTTACTAAAATGAAATATTGTTTTAAAACAGCCATTTAATTTAAATAGGCTACCTTATTGAGGTTTGGCCTATAAAGATTTCAGCCTTCAAACAAAACAAAATGAACAATATTTAGTAAAGTTTTAAACAATAAAGTTTTATGTCTAAATATGATTAGACATATACAGCTATATACATATACAGACAACACAAATAGACATTAGTTTTACTGCCATTTGTATCATCCTCCATCTTACCCATACAATCTCCTTCTATAACATCCTTCCTCACAATGAGACAATTGATATAATAAAATAGTATTAAATATACTTAAAATATAACATAAAAGTTCATCCATTGGCTCTTTGACACACAGCTACAGCTCCTACACTGATGATGTTCCCAACACCCGCACCACCTCCTACACCATCAGTACCAAGCCCAGGTAATCATTTGACTTCTCAGCATCTTTCACACTCATACGCACACCACTTGCATACGTGCATCCTCACATAATCATTTTTCATTCTCTCACATGTCTCACATGTGAATAATGATTGTTTTTGTCTTTTTTTTTTTTTTTAATAGTTATGAGTACTCCAGTCCCACCAGTTCCGACAGTCCCACTACATCATACAAGAGGAGCAGCAGGTATTGGATGATCTTAAAAATGGCTGTTGTCAATCTCTGTGTACAAATATGTGTAAAAGGAAACAATTCTGTCACGTCTAGAAACTAATAAATGTGTAACTCTCAAAGCAGGTCAGATGACATTCTGTCAGACCAAAGCTACTCCAAATCCTCCATGAAGAGTGTGTATGCATCACCCGAGAGGTAGGAAGAGTGTAACCGCACTCTCTCTCTAGTAAACAGCTAAGGAAGGAAAAACCTACCAGTGTTAAGATGTATACTGTGTTGTTGTCTAACACTTTATAAAACTCCTGTCCCGTATACTATAGGACTGTGCTTGAGAAAGACCTGTGCACCTACTGCCGCAAGCCCTTCACTAGTGAAGCCAAGATGGTGCTGGATGAAATGAAGATCAACTGCCATGCTTCCTGCTTTAAGGTGAGCAGATTAGTTTTAAGACGTGTCTCCGTTTACACAAAGGTCAGCGACAAGCTATAGTTAAAGTAGTTACTGTACACGCTTTACTTAAGTGAAAGCAGCAGAAGCATTGTGTAAAAAAAAGAACTCTATTACAAGTAAATGACAGTAAATTAACTTCTAAACGAGTAAACTACTATATGTAAAACTACACAAGTATTATAAAAAAAGGTGTGTATTATTGATTTGTTGCTACTGAGCTTAAAGTATAAGCATACTCTTTGTAGTTGTATTAGTAATAATGCATTTATAAAGTGATCATACTGCACGACGCACCTTTTCACTTATGTTGCCTGATTAGTTTTAACAAGTTTAAATGTATATAGCTGCAAAGCTCCACCCAACTTACACCTGAGCAGAGGTCTAATGGGTCAGATTGAGTGAGTAGGCCTGTCTCAAAATGATACTTAAAGGACAGGTTCACAATTTTTCCATCAGTAGTCAGAGGAAAACCTCTTCATGCGAGCACCAGACTTGTTTTAAGACAGAAACTGTGAATCCGTTCTTTAAGTAAATGTACTTCCCGCGAATCAGGAACAGTGCAGCTGAGCGTGTCTTTCTTCACTCATGCAAGTGTTTGTTTGTGTTTGACAGTGTGAGGTGTGTAACAGCACTCTGGGTCATATGAAAGCTGGGGACAGTATGTGGATCTACAAACACATGGTGCACTGTGAACGCTGCTTTGAGGTCAACAGAGGTAATAAATAATAATAATAAGTTTGAAGTTGTTTTTACTTACAAAAACAACTTCAAACTTAACAAGTCTATCCTCTTTTCCCCCTACAGATAAATGGCGACGCTGAGTTGAGGCTTTAGAGGAGAAAAAGCACAAGTGATTATCAATATGGTGACATGACTTCTGATACTGTCGATCTTTTGACAATTATTAAAGTGGATGTATGTAACTTTTTAATAACATTGCAGATAGTTGTAACTGTGTCGCTGACATCATGATTTTACTATTTCTGTATCTAGTCCTTTCACATATCTAATATAGCAGCTGCAGCCTTTAGGGGACTCTCATATGTAACATGATAATAGATATTGTTATATTTATGGCCGGGGACTTTTTCTGTGTGCAATAAAGACAATCAATTTATTTTTATCTATCAATACATTGTATATGTTTGCTCTTTTGATTCTTCTTATGCACAAATAATGATGGTCACAGTTTTTAGGGATTAATTCATTATATGATAATTTCCAATATAAACAACATTATAATAGAAATGAACAGAATAAAGCAGAAGAGATTAGCATTATTTGACAGAATGTAGTTTATCTCAAAATGTATTAATTTAATTAAACTATTTAAATGTATACTAACTGAATAAAATTGAATAATTGTTAAAGATGTTTTAGTCCAATATATAGAAATATTATACATCATAAATATTATACATCATAATCTCTGTCTTTGATTTTATATATATATATATATATATATATAATATATATACAATTTCTAAAATCTAAACCTAATTTAGTACCTTTGTTGCACATTTGGCAGCAGATCAATTCTATTGTATTTCTGTTCTATTCTTATCTCATCCATTTACTCCTATGCTGACACATACAGTTTTGAGGAGAACCTGCTACAGGCAGATATACAGCTGATGATCATGGACTGCATGTACCATGTTTTTATCTTATTTTACAGAAGACAGAGTGAATACTTGACAGTACTCCGAGGGTGTCCCTTTTTATTGATTGCTTGGTAACGTCATCACAGATTTGTTTGAAATGTTCCTTTGTATTCATTACACGTAAGCCTATAAAAGGTTGAACCTTGAACCTTGAACCTAAGGCTCAGAGTCTCATCTTGATTGTACAAAGATCAGAGCTGTGTCTCCCACTGAGGACACTGGGAGTATAATCTAATCTACTAATCTGTCAGTTAGCTGGTCCACCACATTTGTCCAGACTGTAATATCTCACTGGATTCGGGTCCCCAGAGGATACATCCTAATGACATTGGTGATCCCCTTAAATTTACCTTTAGCGTCACCAGCATGTTTGGCTTTCAGTAACATAACCTATGATGGATAGATTGCCATGAAATGTGGTACACACATCCATGGTGAGCAGAGCATTTATCCAGGACTCATAATGTGAAATATCTCATAAACAGATGGACACAGGATTTGATAAATTCATTTTCCCATCAGGATGAACTGCAAAGCGATACCTGCAAAACTAATCAGCCTCAGTGGAGCTATTTGTGCTATTTAGCTTAAACTAGCATGGCTGTAGACTCTTAGTTTAGTGTATTTACATTTGACTGTTTTTAATATATGTATAATGGGACATGATGGACAGCTTTAATTTGTCTTCTAACATTGTCTCCTGTCATACTGTTTCTCTCTGTGAGTATTTTTGTTTTTACCTAGTTTTAGATAATACAGATGCAATGTATTTATATATTTTACTTTTGCTGCATAGTTAGCTTACAACCAAGCTAACTGATAGCTAGCTTGGTTGTAAGCTAGTACTTGACTCAGCATTTTCTATTTAAATTGGAGCCTCACATAATGCGATGAGTACTTGTTTGATTCTGGTTTCTGTTCACATGTTGTACTTTTGATGTTGTTTTACAAAAAATATATATATATATTTTTCCTTACGTTAAATATCCAAGAGAGGTTAAGACTTGTCATAAAAACTTATTCTAACACATAACGAAAACATTTTAATAGACTTTGTGTTTGGAGTCTGGTTGTAGATACTTCCTGTCATGGCCTCAGTATTTCTATAATCCTAGCTATATTTAACTTAATATGTGACTTATAAATATATATATATATAATGTTGTGTTGGTAAAGTGTTTTTAGGTTTGTATTAATTTTAGGCTAATATTGTGTTTTTTCAAATGACAGTGTTTGTTTGGTCGGTGTTTAACAAGGTCCTCTATGATTCAGAACAGGGCTCATATAATAAATTCCTGCTAAGCAGTGGTGTGATGGGAGTTGAACTCCGAGCTGAGGACCAATCAGAGGCCGGCTGTGCAGTCATCCCAGCTGCAGCAGCATCAATGTGTGTGTGTGTGTGTGTTTGAGAGAGAGTGTGTGAGTGTGTGTATGTGTATGTGTGTGTATGTGTGTGTATGTGTGTTTTGTAGCCTTAAACGGGGAATCTGGACACCCTCTCTAAATTGAACAGGACCCTCTGCAGGCAGGCCGTGCATTTTGTCCTCCTCCATGTGCTTTTTACCAAATGGAAGCAGAGGTGTTGAACCCCCAGATGATGGCAGACGTCAATGGCAACAATAAAATCACCAACGCGGAGCTGGAGGTATTAAAGCTTCAGGAATTAGTCCGAAAATTGGAGAGACAAAATGAACAACTGCGGACTAGAGCGAACGCTGTAAACAATTGCTCCACCGGCCCTCATGTCCAGACCTCGCTGTCGTGTCTGCTCGGGGGTACAGCTTCTCCGAGCGACTGTTTCTCCAGCAAATACAGCATTTTGAGTCCGACTCAGTCGCATCCGTGTGTCCCTGGACTCCGGGGATCAACGGAGGAGCCGTTCGCCTATTTCCATCCGAGCTCTGCGTCTCCTGACGCCGCCGCGGAGGACAGCAGCGCCGCTGGACCCGCGACTGTTTTGGATGAGGTTGATATTTTGGACCTCGACACCCTGCTCCCTGTCGGAGAGCTTGATAGCTGGTAACCGCTCTGTTTTTATCCGCCACTTCACAGCAGCTTTGTGAATTCACAATGAAAAATGAAAAGCTGTGTTTCTCTGACCCTATTAGATGCTTTGTAGGCCAACTAGCCACAGATCTGAGATGTGTAATGTATCTCCCTCTCATTGATCACATTATTGATTCCTCTCATAGTGGAGTAGACTTGCTACTGGTATACAGAGTCACTTTTTTTACAGGAGGAGAATAACAAAAACAGGTTAGACACAGGCTTTGACATCCCACAATGCACTGTGCACGCAGTAAGACAGCACTGGGATGAAATTAGAAACAATGACCCCCCTTCAAGCCTGTGATCAAACAGCTTGGCTTTGTGTGTTGGCGTTCAGCTCCAGGCTGAACTACTTTGAAGCAGTGTATCTGCTGACTTAGGTAGCTCATACATGACACGCTGACTGCTGACTGCTGAACCGTCTCCAGCTCTGTGTGTCTGATGTGGAAAATGTAGCACGCAGCTGAACGCAGCAATGATGGCATCTCAACATTCACCCATTGCGTTGGTTTATCCTCACTGCATTATTCCTTATTAATTGACCACATGGTCAGTGTAACACCATGACCCAGTTGCCAAATTAAAGGTCGCTTCTGCTTAGTCACAGGTGACACTTTTTTTAACAACTCAGTTACCAGCAGTCTGCCTCTCCTGTGTAGCGTAGTCAGTAACCTTATTATAATCTTATTGATTACCTGTATGTGAAAAATGAGAATCAGACATGTTTTACCCTCTTTACTCACTGCTCAGATATGTTCAACTGATAGCAAGCAGTCAGTAATACGGGAGTCCAGCATCCAGAGGTAAAAAAAAAACAACCCTCTTCTTCTCTTGTCTCGTTCCTTTGTTGCATCGCACAAGGATCTGGATCTGGTTTTGTAGAAGACTTACAGGTTGCACTCAACGCACAGCTTTATTATGGCGACCTGCGACTGAATAATTGTTTTCAATTGAATTGATTTCTCTTAAATGTTAATTGGCTTTATGTCAGTGGACTAATCATTTAATTGACTAATTATTTCAGCTCTACAAATATCCATCACCCACAATGACAGGAGGTATTGTCACAAACATAGCTGTCACATACTCACATGCTGTACATTAATGCATCGTATGAAGCTATCACCACTTGTATTTAGCATATTTGATTTTATAGTAAAAAATAGAAATGACTCTTTAAACAAAGTCTGATCTGATCTTTTTTTTTTTTATTAATGTATTGCATTTTGGATGTCATGAAAATCACTCCGTGTCCAGAAACAGAGGATCAATTGCTAGAAAGTGTCCTTACCACAGTGGTTGCTCAGCTGAGAAATATTGCCACTGTAAAACAGGTCCTGTAGGGTCACTAACTGCTATTTTATGTGGACACAGGTTCTTCTGCAGATAAATGATTTCAGCTGTCACTGTAAAGTAACAATATGGTCTATGCTGTAAAGGTGTCAGGATTAATCTGTGGCTTGTGCTCAATGTTTCCAGGCTGTATGTAAGTCCCAAAGCCAAGACGCATGGCGAGCGTGTCCTCAGCCCTCTCCAGTGGTGCAGGCAGGTACTGGATCACCCAGGGCCCGAGGTGGAGCTGGCTAAGATGACGCTCTGTCACAGACTGGACCAAGGTACTGTGTATTTACTGGCTCAGATTAACATCCTCTCATCTGAGATGTGGCATCTGAACATCTGTCTCTCTGTCTACTGACATGTGATCATAAGATAAATGTCTCTCCGCATGCAGCAGGATTTCAGTGGAAACTTCTGAACCGTGGGAGCATTTCACTGCACACAGCTATTGTTCAGCTATCTCTCATTTGACCATTTAAATCACTCTCTTTGAATTTATAGGGTGGTAAAGTAGCAAACGACTTCCCGCAAAGTGATTACTTCTGTGTTTAGCAGAGTTGGAAGCACTCCCGTTTGCACATATCAGTATCTCCAGAGAACAATTAACATCAGTTTAAGAGATTTACTACTCTGCAGATAGAAAAAAAAATAAAAACCCTGTTTCATTTGGAGGAACTCTGCTGTGCTGTTTGCTGGAATTACACTGTGTTAAGTGGAAGACAGTGTAGAACAGCAGAGGATTAAAAAACAAAACTCACTATCTAACTCAGTTAGATTATTATTATTATTTAACTCAGTATCGCCATTGCATCGCTCCACGTATGAGTGACTCGATACACTTCGATCTCTATCTCCATGTTAAAAAAAAGCACAATTCAAGAGAACAAAAAAAATCCACTTTTTTTTTTAATTAAAGAAATAGTTATATCTGCCCGTTCAATGTTAGCTTAGCTTACTATAAAAACTGGAAATGGAGAAATGTTTTTCATTACTTTTGTCATTTTTACACTTTTGTACAGATCAAACAAACAAGATATGAACGTATAAATTATTTATCTTTAAATGTGCTGGCAGGGTTTTTTTTATTCTTTCCAGTCTTTAAGCTCAGCTAACTGGCTGCTGGCTCCATGTTAAATATAGCTTTCAGTGAATATACTTGCTCATTAGTGTCCTGGTTTTGATCATATATGGAATATACAAATACATGGTCTTATGTGGTGCAGGCATGTCTCTCTCTCTCCTACACACCCAACGAATCTGACATTTCTCTGCCGTCTGAGTCACCAACAGTTGAGGATGAACCCACTTTGGTTTCTTGCCTGGACTTTGCTGTAGTTACCAGTTTGCTGGATTTAGTTTCTCCATCTCCATTAGCAACAGAAGAGGAGATGAAGACTACAGTTCATCCACTGTCATACTTTGATTATACCATTCATCAGCATCTTGTTTGTTTACTGACTACTATACAGACACACAGCAGACCTAAATACAGAGCTTTTATTTTGAAGCATATTCTCAAACTGAATAATGGCTTATTTAGATTCCTGAGATCTTAATACCATGTTTATATGTGCTAACACACAGGATACTACAAAAAATGATCAGAACTGATACTACGGTGCTTCATAATGACATTTTCTACTGGACCTAGTTTCATATTGCGTGCCTTACTGTTTCTACACTCATGCAAGGGGATATGGTTGCCATAGAAACCATGCTTATATTAACTGGGTTTTGAGGCGGATTTTCTCAGCCCTCAGCGCTCAAACATCCTGTACAAGAGACTCTTGTACTGCTAAAAGCATGTACTTGTGTGTACCTATAAGTATATACTGTGTGTGCTCTGATTTTAAAACTGAAGAAGGGTTTTCTCAGATAAATTTTTTTTTATTTTTACATTTTTTAACCTGCTGTGTGCACGCTTTTATTCAGAAATGCATGTTTGTAAGTATTTGGATGTTTGGCTGTCGATTAGTGCCTGTGTTTATGTCTCCAAAGCTGTATTCAGGGAAGGTTGGCTCTTCTCCTCCGGGTCATGAATACACTGTTGTCTCTGAGCTCCAGTAGCTGTTGTTTGTGTAACTTGATGTGAATGCTAGTTTTATCCAGCAGTGGTTGGGCCTAATTGTGTTGGGAATGCCAAATGCTTTCACTTTGTCAGGTGTGTGCCTCTCTGACTACCAATCAGTGGGGCTGAACTTTAAGAGTTTTACACATTGAACATGGCTTTTCTTAAAACTTCAGTGAGAGTAAAACTGTAGTCCTGATATTTGGACCCAGTGGTGCCGTATATGGACCCGCGTTCCCTGGATCCATATGTTTAAAAACCCACTGTAAACAGATCTGGATAATAGAAAGTGATTTTCAATTGAACAAACAGATAAACTCGGTGATCAAATCGAGCTTTTTCCAGCTGAGGCTCTTATCCAAGGTCACGTCCTATTTATGGTTTAATGATTTTAAACGGGTTATACGTGCTTTTATCTCGCCCCGACTTGACTGCTGTAATGCCCTTCATGTTGGTGTTTGCCAGGCTTCCTCCTGCTTGTTAGGCTGGCCCCGACACTGCCTGTTTTTAAATCCCATCTTAAAACACATCTTTATGCTTCTTATAACTCAGAGTGAGAGCTGCCTTTCATTTTCTTATCTTGTATTTCTTATCTTTGTGTTTTATTGTTTTGATTGTACAGGTTTTTAAATGTGATTTATAAATACTTTTTACTTGACTTGACACATTGTTTTTATGTCAGTCATGTAATTTCAGGCGAGAGTTACTCACTTTCTAATGGGGCATGCTTTATTAAGGATTCATAGGTTGCAACTAATTGCTTTCTTAATAGTTTCAAATGTTAATCAATGCACTATAGATCAGTAATGAGTCATTAATTAGAACAACAATTGATCTGATAGACAAAGCCTGGCAACCAAAAAGTTATCCATATAAATATTACTGCTTATCTCCAAATGTACTACATTGTTTTAACCATTATTAATGTGATCTAATGATAATACTACCATGAAATAATACAGCAGGAAAAAATTAAAATGTATGCTCTATGAATGTAACCTCCACATCCCTAAGTAGTCCATCGTAGATCTAATTCTGATTTTGGGAATGGGATGTAGCCTACATGCACAATCCCTGCTTATCCCAAGATCCCTCCAAAAAATCTGTAGTTTAGCCCAGTAAGCTGCAGTGGTAAGATAAACCTTGTCTTACTGTATCGGCCTCTTCTGCCCGAGCTGTGACCCAATTATTTGCAACATTAATACTGATATGTAAAGAACAGATTAACATTTGGCCAGAGTGTGTTACAGTATAATCAAAGTACTGCTTTGGCTATGTATGTGTTTGTATGTGTTACATGATAAAGCAATCTGACTAACGTGTCCTTCGCAAATTTTGTGTCTAGTTAAGCGGTGGAGAGGGGTGTCCTCCGTCCGTCCATACAGCTGCATAGAGGGACTAAACACCCTCAGCTGCCCCGTCCTGCCTTACACTAAACCTGCTGCACTAACCGAGTCCCCAGGTAACGCAAATGCTGTACATGATGTACTACACATGTATATAATTGAATAACTTTGACACTGATGTTAGCATTTAGCTCAAAGCACCACTATCATGGCTGTCGACTCTTCCAGTCTAATTAAACTTTCTCATTTATACACATTCAGATCAGGAAGCTGCACAGAATTAAATGCAGTCTCATTTAGTGGCCACTAAGCAGAGTTAAGGTCTTTGCTCAGTGGGGATCTGATGGTCACAAGCCCACTTTTCTAACCTTCATGCCCTCATTCCATAATCTAATGAATTTTGCATAACAAATAACAAATCTCAATAATGACACAAATGTCCACAAAATAAATGTAAATAAAGGCCAACTGTCTTAAATGTTGGCCTAACCTTTGAAGATTATAAACCATAGAAATTAGTATTGTCGTCTTGTACATAAATTGGCTGTACAAAAATAACCTTTCTTTTAACCTCATTTATCATCCAAAGTAGAAAGAAAAGAAAGCCATATGCATCAGTTTTTTGGAGATTTTTGGAGTTGACTGTATAAACATACCGTAATCCAATATTCTTATGTTACTTGCAGTTTACACTCAGATTACAGCAAATCAAAAAAATACTTGCAGGACACAGATTATAATATCATACCCCCAGACAGATGGTGACAAAAAAAAGGTGCAATATGAAAGCCTTTTCTGCCTTTTCATACGTATTTTAAATGTACACACACGTCAGAGAGTGAAGGTTGACGTTTTGATTTGCATGTTAGGCTGGTTCTCAATGATTGAACCTCTTTTTTCTCTCTCGCTGTTTTTTTCCATCTTTCCAAGCTCCATTGCCATCATCTGGTCAGTCTTTGCTCCAATCGACCCTCCCACTCAGGACCAGCTGCAGCCTCAGTGACAGAGCACCCACCTTCCTATCCAACTCAACTCTCCACAGTAAGATGCACTGACATTCATCGTCACCACCCATCCATCCAGTATATATATATATATATATATATATATATATATATATATATATAGACTGCACATCAGCGTGTCTTTCTGAGTGCCTGATTGTATCACATGCAGACATTTAAATCAGTGCATTTGTCCCTGTTTTTCCTTGAGTACAGGGAGTGAAATGTCTTGGTGAGTGAGATGTGTCTCGTCTTTGTGTTTTTAGACATCGGTCGCCGGCGTGGAGCGATCAGCCCCCAGTCTTCCGTGGACAGCGAGGCGGGTGTTTCAGAACTGGAAGACGACTCCATCTCTATGGGATACAAACTGCAGGACATGACAGATGTGGAGGTCATGGCACGACTTCAGGAGGAGAGTGAGTCCACTAAATAAAATATGCCCCTTGCTACATATAGTACAGTATACAGCTTATAAATCACCATTATTTGTCCTCCTATTATGTACTAAATATATATTGTTCACATGTTGCTCACTTTTGATTTTGTCAGTGCGATTTGTCTGGGTTTTTGTTATATTTTTTGATGAGCTTTAAGTTCTTTCAGAAGAATAAAATACTTTTATCTGCACAATGTATTTATTAAAACATGTCTATGCTGTTTAAGATCTGAGATAATACAATGAATGACATCCATCTATATAATACAACAGTGATCAGCATTCTGGACAGACTAAAACGGATTGCTCTGTCACATTGCTGATATATGTATTAAACCAAGATAAATGTTTGACCTTAAGGAGGCAGCAATATCTTGATGCACCGCTTGCGTTGTTAAATTATGCAGGAGATTTGAAAAAAAAAAACGTTCCTGTATCAGTCCGGTCTACTCATTTAGTAACCAAATAATGGATGAGGGACGCCTCCAGAAGGACAAGTATCATACAGAGTATATGAGGTTCCACAGGTTTCCACAGATAAAAAGCACTGATCTGTCACCCTGTAGGTCTCCGACAGGACTATGCCTCTACCTCAACCACAGCCAGCCGCCGCAGCTCCAGCTTCTCCATACACTCCCTCAGGCGCAGTGAAATGGATCTCGAGGAGGAGGACGAGGAAGATGAGGGGTATGACCAGCTCCCTCCTCCGCAGCCTCGACTGTTCCGCGCAGGGTCTATGCAGCGGGGTAGCCTGCCCCACTCTCACACCTTCTCCAGTATTAGAGACTGCAGACGCAGCTCAATCACCCCGCAGTATTCACTCAGTGGACTCTCCCAGTACTCTGGGAACTCCAGCCTGACCACAGAAACGCACACAGCATACAGGAATAGCACAGGTGAGTGTGCCCAGTGATACATTCCTTGTTCCTTTGCAGATTTAATGCAATCAAATATTCTTTATCCCAGTTTCTTCATGGGGTTCAGGTTTATTTTCAATGAAATGGAAAATAAGTCAGACCAAGAATAGTTAAGCATCTTTGCAGAAATACCCACTTTTGAGATGTCCCACTTTTAATTTCTGACCAGAACATTTTTGTGTGCGCCAAAAAGGATTTAGTGATTTGGAGTGCTTTTGGTTGCAGGATTTAAAGAGCATCTTCCGTTTAGGTCTGTGTTTCAGTCTACTCTGTTGTATTACAAGCATATTTTCAGGATTTATCAGGACACTCACCTGTTATGCAGTTTTGATTATTTAATCAAGTCAGAATTCTACATACAATACATTTCTTCACTTTCTCTCTAAGAGTTAGAGGAGAAAATCGACACCACCAATAAATATGAAGGTGTAGTTAGGAGCTGGTTAGCATTAAACACTTTGTTGATAATGTACCAGACTATTTCTTGGAACAAGTACTTTTCTGAGTGAAAAACCTCTGAAGCTCCAATGTAGTGGACTTCTACAGTATCTGATCTGTTTGTTCATATGGTTGCATAGACAAGCTACGGAGAAGCATGCCCAATCTGATCCGAGCTCCCAGCATGCCTAGTGTTCCCAGTATTCCATGCCTGGTGTCCCCTGTCATGCCACCCTCCCACGGCCCTTCCTCATTGCCAACGATGTCCTCCCTCCGGAGTAGCCAGAGCTTTGACTCATCCAATGGGCTCTCACGACTCCAGTCCTCCAGTAAGAGTTTTGAATAAATCATATATTCATGAGTGAATGTAAAGTGCTGTTTTCTGAAGACATGGCAATTTCAAATGCTGTGATTGTCTCATACTCACTAATTTCATGTCACTTTTCTCTCTGCTGTGTTTCAGTTCCCCCACCAGGCCAGCTCAGTCAGCGTGTTCAGAGCGTAGGCAATTTCCCCACCACTCCTCGACACCCACTAAAAGCCACAGCTTATGTAAGCCCCACGGTCCTGCAGGGTCCCACCTCCACCTCGCTGTCCACCTCTGCCAGCCTACACTCCATCCCCAGCAGTGCTGCGCTGCCTCAGCCCCTCAAACCCAGCAGCAGTTTGGTACCACAGCCGCTAAAAGCCAACCCCAACCAGTCAGCTGTCCCTCGCAGCTCACTTCCACGCCCAGCCTCTTTTGTAGGACTCAGTGGAGCTTCACGGCCAAGCAAAATCACCCAACCCACACGCAGGTAAGCAGATATATTGACCCAGTAAGGTTAGATTAGTAAGACATGGTTGTCTAAGAAGCAACACATATTTCAGTCTAAAATGTACATCATTGGATGTAGATTTTTACAAATGGATTGTAATATCTCTTGATTTTTGTGAATCATGATGCGAGCGAAATATTGCTCTGGATGTGTAAATATGCTAACGGGATCACTATATCTCCTATATAATATGATATGTCAGTGTTGTGTTTACAGCTTGTTTCCGCTGCCACCAAGTGGATGAAAATTTTGTTTATGAATTTTGAAATGAGATATTTAATCGACTTGCTTGTCTCCTCCTGCAGTTTGCTGACTCCCCCAAAGAGCCTGTCCTCCCTGAGTGCCCTGAGGGACGGCAGCTGGAAAGATGGCTGCTACTAGATCCAAATAAACTGACGTTCAAGAGGGTATACAGGGTAGCACTGGATGGGACCAAATTGATTGACATGATTTCTGTCTGGAGGGCCCAGTCTTGGGGCTGTGACCCAAGGGAAAGTGACTGTTAACCTTTTTAAAAAAAAGCAACACTCTTGACTGAAGAACAGTATGGATCCAGCAGGCTGGATCTTTACCTTACTACCTGCTGAAACACAGACTGACACACTTTGAAACAACCTGGCAATATCCTGGTAATCAGTTGTTAAATGTGAAACTGGATCCTCTTTGATATGTGTTTTTTTTTTGTTATTGTGGATAATGAAGGCTTTCATGCTCTGAAAAAAACTATAGCCCACGCTTTTGTACATGCTTTTAATGAGTTCATGACTAATTTAGCAAATATTCCTTTTTGTCAGACTGTGCTGTCAGATACATCCTGTGCCTGTTTTAAAAGTAGTGTAATTCATGTCCATTATATTTATTGACCTGACCTCGCAGCACTTTTTTTTTTAATCAGAAATATGATTAACACATTAAAATAAATGATCTTCTTTGTTTGAGTAAAAATATGATAATGAGTTAACGTAAGTGTACACACATGATCCTTTGGCTAATTTCTTTAATTGTTTACGTGACGGCTAAGATTTTTAATGTTGTTTGACAAACATAATTGCTGCAATGATATTGCACATAGAGCCCTGATGCTTTGTATGGATGACAGGGATTTAAAGAGGAGGTGAATTTTTAAAGTGAATAAAAGCCTATTAAAGTATTTTTGTGTTTTTTTCAGTTTTTCTTAAATATAGTTTAGTTGGATTTAATCCAACTAAGGAATAAAAAGATTAAATTACTCAAAGGTAGGTAATGTTTATGATCTGCAGATAGT
Organism: Pampus argenteus; assembly: GCA_036937835.1. Lineage (NCBI taxonomy): Eukaryota > Metazoa > Chordata > Actinopteri > Scombriformes > Stromateidae > Pampus > Pampus argenteus. The sequence goes on along the minus strand of CM072872.1, from coordinate 14,959,861 downwards.
TATTGAGCTCCAATAAGCTTTTTTTTTTTTTTTTTTTACATTTTTCAGTAAAAAAAAAGATATATTTTTGAGTGAGATCTTTATATCTTTATTTAAAATGGGCAATTCACATTAATAAACAAAAGGTCACTGTAAATGTGCAAAGCTTAGCTGAATTTAGCTAATTCTCACTAAAAATACAATAACTCACAGTTACTCTCAACACAGTCCAATTTTTAATGTTCAACGTGTGCAACTGGAAACGGGTTTGATCAAATAATAGTGTTCTAGAACAGTGAAGACAACACAACACACTCTTTGTTACCTGGTGTAGCAGGTGGGGACAGTTTTTAGCACCACAGGGGACCCGAGAGGTAAAGTGACTAATGTTTAACAGGTTATTGTTTTGATCTTGAATCTCCCCAGTAACACTCTAGACACTCATTTATGGCATACTGTACCATTGTATAAGTGATGAGATAGAGACCGGTCTGCTATTTGGAATATTTTGGACTGTAAATGTAAGTTTAATAAACTGAAATTGGTGGAGGTGGATAATAGCGTGTAAGTGTGTGACCTGCACTACTGATTCTTTTTGGAGTTTGAGATAATGCCCAACAAAGCCCAAGAGGTATGTATGTCAGTTTTTTCTTTCTTTCTTTCATTTCCACTTTTATGTTTCTTTAAATGTAGTTAATCCCTATTCCACTGATAGGGTTTTGTTTTGTTTGTGGTGTTTTGTTTTCTAGGATGCTGTAATCAACCTGAAGACGCTGCAGGAGATTTCCATGCAGCTTGGTTTTGAATGGACAGTCCTGGCGTATGAACTTGGCTTCAACAGAACTGAGATAGGGCGGTTCCACGCCAAATCCACAGAGAAGAGTGTCCAGGCCAGGAATATGTTGGAAAACTGGTATGTGTGTATGACTCTTGATTATAGTGTAACCATACTTATACACAGTAGTATACTTAAAGACAGTGCATGCACAGCTCAGTCCCCTGAAGTACTACCATCTTCTTAGCTACTCCTTATCTGTATTATTAAGGGAGAATGAATTGACACTTACTATACTCTTTATAAGATTCAAATAGGGAGTACATTAATTGGATCATATGTTTCTCATATGTTTATTATTCTACACAGGTACGAGAGGACATGGGATAAGTCTAATAAGACCAAGCTGCTACAAGATGGACTGGAGCGAGCAGGCAGGCGGGACCTGGCTGAGAGGCTGCGCTGCCTCCACTGGGGCCACCAGAAGCTGAGCCGCAGGGTGGAGCTGCCTTCTGCCTTCCCCTTCCTCATTACAGTCCACAAGACCATCCACAACCAAGACGCACTTCGCAGGATCAACGACCTCAACCGTAGATACTAGATACACCTGAAACTGTTGCTACGTTCATTACTCAGGAATGGGTGAATGGAAAATATATATATATATTTATATATATGTGCCACATTTAATATCTTGTAAGAAATTAAAGCTTCACAATAAAGATAGAATTCCAATTTTAAGTTTCCATTGAAATGAAAACAACTGAACAAGTTATAGATAGATGCAGATGAGAAGTGTGTCCCAACTTTTGACTGGTACTGTGCATATATTTCCTGAAAAGTCAATAAACGTCAAGAATAAATGAAGATAAGCAAAATACACATCTATTATGTACAAGTCAGAAAATGGATACAGTCAATCTGTATAGCGGTACAGATACATGGCTGATTAGGTCATTAGTGTGATGGACTGTGTACCTAAACTGTCCTTGTGTCTTAATTGTTTTGGCGTGCAGTGCTCTGTAGACTCTACAAGAGATTAGAGGTTGAAAAGGTTGTGGCTAAAGAAATCTGTTTAATCTGTTTAATCTAGTAAAGGCCCTGCACCGCCACACAAAGCTCTGATTAGACCAACAAAGACAACAGGAATGTCATGGAGACACCAATCATGCACAGCATCTACATGTCCACACAGCTCTGACAGGAGACTAAATGAAATAAGTGAAATCACCTGCGTGGGTGTACCAGGGATATGCAGGCTTATTCTAGGTGAGATGTTTGAATCTCTCTCTACAAAAACCAAAAATCTCTCAGCGTTTTTTTTATTTCTAGGTTAAGATTAGGACATACAGAACTCAATTCTAGTTTATATACACATGAAAAAGACAGTGACAGATCAATGTGAGACTTACAAGGAAACTGTTGAATGTGTGCTGATAGGTTGTAGGGAGAAGACAGAAGGGTGCGTTGATAGATGCGGGAAGGAAACAACTACAGGTTCATTTTAAATATTTAAACGGAACAAGATAAAACACATACAATAAAACTTCTATATAAAACCATGATGTTTACACACTCCGATACACTAGGTGGCGCTATGCACCTCTAACGTTGGTTTGTAGTCCGCCAAGTTAAACCAAAGAAGAAGAACGTCGTTATTTTACTGGAGCTGCTGCTGTCTGAGCCGCTCAGGAGCGACAACAGAGCCGACTAGCAAAGCAGAGAAAATGGACACGACTGTCACAGCGTCGTATAATTAGTGGATTATCTCTGATTCAAACGCGACATTATGGTCATTATTTTTTTTAAAACTGAGAACCGTTGGCTGTCAAACACACAAGCGGCCGCTGAGCGTACTGGTAACGTATTTTCCGCAGCATGTGTTTGATTTCCATGTATAAACGGATGTGTCACCGTCAGCCCGCAGACCCTTTGGTGTTACCGTGTTGTCAACCGCATGACAGACTGCGAGTTATTTCAGGCCGACGTTAAATAGCGAAGTTTTGCAAGCCATGGCTTCGGCGCTGAGTAGCTTCAGTGGCCCTGAGGTGCTGGAGGACGTGAATCACGCTCCGGGTTTGATGAGGGAGTTAAAATTACTGTACGACTGTCGGCTCCTCGGGGACGTTACCATCGGGGTGGAGTGTGAAGAGGAGTCGCTGGAGCCCGGCGGAGAGTCCACCGGAGGTGACATTGACCGACTGTTCCTGTGTAGCCGCAACGTCCTCGCCGCCGCCAGCCCGTACTTCAAAAGCATGTTCACCGGGGGGCTGAACGAGAGCATGCAGGAGAGAGTGGTCATCCGCGGGGTGGACGCCGAGTCCATGTCGGTCATCATCGACTATTGTTACACGGGCAGGGTGACTATCACGGAGGGCAATGTTCAGAGGCTGTACGCGGCGGCCAACATGCTGCAACTGGAGTACATCAGGACAGCATGCTCCAGTTTCATGACGAGGAGGCTGGACCTCTCCAACTGTGTGGGGGTTTTGAAATTTGCTGACACCTATGACAACCCTGAGCTGAAGGAGACCGCACAAGCCTTCATAGCCAGGAACTTCAGCCAGCTGTGTCAGGGAGGGGAGCTGTGCGAGTTGGACCTGATGCAGTTAAAGGAGCTGCTGTCTCTGGACACTTTGGATGTGGACTGTGAGAGGAAGGTGTGCTCCGCTGCTTTACAGTGGATAGAAGCTAACGCGCCGCAGAAAAAGGACTCTGATGATGCATTGCAGGCACTGAAGTGTGTCCGCTGGAACCTGTTTACTGAGAAGGACAAGTGTTACCTGGAGGGGCTCGTGGCCAGGCCTTTAATCGAGAAATACCTCGAGTCTTTATTCAACAGGTCTGCAGAGAACGACTGCGGCATGTCTGCAGCGGTGGACGTACCAAAACACAGAATAGGTGTGAGCGCAAAAGAAATGATTCTCTTCTTTGGCCTACCTAATGACAACATAATGTGCTGTGACCCTTACTCGGAGGATCTGTATTTCATGGCTCCCCCCCTTGAAGATCTCAGCAGTCAGGACTACAAGCGCTCCACCATGGAGTCCTTAATCGCCTGTGCCACCCCTGAAAACAACCTGTACCTTGCCTCCCACCTTTCGAAACATTTCTGGCTGTACAACCCTGTGCTCAACCGCTGGCAGGAGTTGGCAGAGCGGCCACTAGGGAGAATACACTCTGGGATGGGCTACCTGAACGGCCATGTGTATCTCCTGGGAGGACGGAACCCAGTGACGGACACCAGACTAAAGGAGGTCGAGTGTTACAGCGTCCAGAGGGACCAGTGGACATTTGTGGCTCCTCTGCCTCATTCTTTAGGTAAAATGCAGGTGGTAGCGTTGAATGACCACCTGTACGTGGTGAACAAAAGAAGAATGCTTTGCTATGACCCTAAGAGGAACCGCTGGCGTCACTGTGGCTCCCTGAGACGAGACAAGCTTCACAAGGCCTGCGTGTTTCAGGACCAGATCATCTGTGTGTGTGACATCCCTGTGGTGAAAGCCTACAGTCCCACCAGGGGGGAATGGAGGAGGTTGGGGGACATTCCTATTGATAGCCGTGCCCTAAATTACCAGGTGATTCAGCACAACAACAAGTTGCTGCTCCTCACTCAGACTCTACTGCAGCACAACAAGAACAGGGTCCTCATCCACGAATACGACCCAGCCAGGGACACCTGGAAGAACGTCATGGCAGTGTATGTGTCCACCCTGGGACCAGTGTGCGTTTCGACACGCGTGTACCCGGCGTGCCTCGGCTCCGCTCACAGCTTCTCTACAGAGGAGGACGACGACAGCGGCTCCAGCGCAGATTGGGACTTTGATGGGCTGACGGACGCAGACTCTGACTCCGGCAGCTCTAGCTCATTCTCAGACGAGAACTGGTAGCGAAATGTGTCAGTGTGTCAAAGAGAAGATTAATTTATTTATAATTTAATTAATATTAAATGTGCGCCTGAAGAGGCCACAGATCCAGATTCAGCCCGGTATTAAAAGTCATTTATAGTCGGGGCACAAAGCTGATCAGAGGTGGAAATCTTCTTCCACATCTCCTCATCAGTTCGGCTATAAACATTCACATAAAGACAGAAGAAAATGATCAGAGCTGGTTTCAATAATGTCTCATTTATTTTATTTGTTTTGTTTTTGTTTTTTTACAGAGAGTTCACTGTCTGTATAGCAGGAACATGTTATGTGTGTGTGTGTGTGTATGTGTGTAAAATCTCTGGCAGTTACTCTTTCAGGCTTTCTGTAAATAATTCCTACACTCCAAAAGGCAAGCTGCAATACTTGGGTGATGTCACTTGTAAAAAAAATTTTTTTTAAACTTGATAAAGCTCATGTAAAGCCACACAAGACTTTTATATGTCTCCGTTTGCGGAGTGCCCCTTTAATGCTTTAAGAAGCAGAGTGTTGTGTGAAATAAAAAAGAGAGAAATATTTGCTCAAAGTGTCATTTAGCTTGACTACATGAGCACACCTGCTTATTTTCTTTTTGTAAAAATAATTAAACAATATTACAGTTCTGGACATCAGGCAGCTTAAGTGCCTCATGTTTAAGACTAAACACACAACCAGTAATTTACAGGGCTAACTAATTTACTATCCTTTATATGTTGTTGATGCACATGAAGACATTACACAGCTGTATGAAATGTAGACGCCAACGTACTGTATGCTGACTCAGGTTTAGGCTTCAGCAAAAGCCTGTACGCCATGATTTGACCTGAGATGTAGAAAAATTTTTTTTAGGTTTTTTTGGTTACAGATGATTTTTTTTTTTTTTGGAAACAGATTTTTCCTGTGTACGTGTTTTAGTGTGTATCATTTTTAAGTTAACATTAACGTTGCTGTTGGAAATCCAGATTCACAAAGTGTGTCGAGCATTGTTTGGTACTGATCGGTTGTTTTTAGTTGGAGGACGTTTTATCTGCATGTGATATGCGTTGCAAAGCCATTGGTTTCCACAACCTCCCCCTACACTCAGTTACCAGGTATCAACTGTGTAGAAGTACTGTTTCTAACATTTGCCCTCATTGATAGAAATGTTGTGAATGATATAATCATCATGAGGGTGCGATCGCTTGCATTCGATTCAGCTAGATGTAACTAATAAACTGGCAAATGAGTGTCACTGTTTTCTCTCTTGGTACATTCGAGATCACAAATAGTTGAAGTGTTACTTTACCATATTTTTGGATGTGTGTGTGTGTGTCGGTTTTGGGACAGGGTCTGAATTTTAATGATGATTTTGGTGTATGTGTCAAATGTCAAATAAACCTCCATGTGTCCTCCAGGGTTGTTTTTTTTTTTTTTAATTCAGGAAGTAATTGCACATCAGGAACAAAGCAAGTACACAATACAGGAGTGATGTATTCAACATTGTAGTATTAGTATTAAAATCTAATAAAAGAAATGTAAAGAAAAGTATATAATTAATTTTGTGGTTATTTCAAAACTATTGCTATTATAATAGTTTAATTATAAGAATCGAATTTCTAGTAGTTCAACTCAGCCAGGAAAAGATGAATCGGGAACAACGTAAAAAAAACAAAATTCTAGAGAGTTGTTTTCCGTTTGGTGGTGCTTTAGCAGTTCTCGCGATGTTTCAGCGCCGTTCAGTCTCCAGACTGCGAGAAGATGAGCGATGGCAATAGAAAACAAACCCGGTGAGGTATTTGACACAGTTTTCAGTCGAAATGACTCTTTAGAGCTGTCGTCGCATCACGACCGTGACATTACACAGGCTCGCGTTTTCAAGATAATAGTAATAGGAGATTCAAATGTGGGCAAGACGTGTTTAACTTACCGGTTCTGCGGTGGCACTTTCCTCAGAAACCCGGAGGCAACGATCGGGGTCGATTTCAGAGAGAGGACGCTGGAGCTCGATGGAGAAAACATCAAGGTGAGACGATATACAACGAGACTAACGCACACATCTGTTTATTCACGGGCTGTGCAGGGTGGGCATTGATAGATCTGAATAATGAACAACTGAAAGGCTTCATGTCCATGTCCTCACACTTTCCAATAACATAACAGTAGGTTATAGTAGATATTATACTCCTGTAGTAAAAAAAAGATAAAGTGGTGGAACAAATGTCATATTCACAGATTGATTTGTTTTATATTTAATGCCACTCAATACACACATCTGATCCTAAACTGTTGTTTATCTAAAATAACACCAACGTCTGATATATCCTGTTATTCCTCTGTGACTTAGAGCTCTGTTGTTGTCCCAAAACAACTAGAAAAACACATCAGTGAGCCACACGGTTGCACCAGATGACATGCTCCGTCATCACAGTGAACTCTCTGCACCATAGTTTGAATTTGAGTCAGTGCCACATAAGCCATCCTGTGGCTGTGAATACTCAGCTAGTGCAGCACATTCATCTGTGGCTGCAAATCTCACTGAACAAATGCACTTTTTTGAGGAACATTTGGTTTAAAACTGCAGATTCCAGCTACTACAACTACTCGTGACCCGAGTCAGAAATGTGTTCAGAGACGGATTAACACATTGTTGGTCTTGGTCTTTTTTTTTTTTTGCCAGCTGCAGATCTGGGACACGGCAGGTCAGGAGCGTTTCAGGAAGAGCATGGTGGAGCACTACTACCGCAGCGCCCACGCTGTCATCTTCGTGTACGATGTGACCAGCCTCATCTCCTTCGAGAGCATCCCTGAATGGATTGAGGAGTGCAGCCGACACTCTGTGGGGCCCCTGGTGCCCCGCATAATGGTGGGGAACAAGTGTGACCTGAGGGACCGGCGGGAAGTGCCCACATCAGCTGCCCAGTGTCTTGCCGATAGCTACAACTTCCCCCTGTTTGAGACTTCAGCCAAGGACCCTTCTGAGAAGGAACACGTCGACGCCATCTTCCTGACTTTGGCTTATAGACTGAAGAGCCACAAACCTCTGAGACTGAAGCAGCCTAGTGAGAGCAGTTTAAGGCATTTGTGGAGTCAGAGAGAGCAGGAAGCAGCAACTTGTCAATGCTGAGGTCAGCTACATCCTGTATGGGTGTGCACAGAGCAAAGTAGCATGTTCCTACGGTAGTCTGACGGTCATCACAGACTTCATTAACAACATGAGTGCTGAGAAAAGCAGTGTTGAACAGCGCTTCCTTCATGTTCAGACTGCACCCAGAAAGGCCTCATATGATGATGAGATAGAAAAGGAAGCTTCCTATGGCTATAATTTCCTCTGCCTGCTGTTACATATAGTGACAGTATGGGCCAGCAACTTTGCACAATATTTAATCGATATTTTTAGCGAAATGCATGTGACGATAAGGAGGTACTCGAAATACTTCAAACAGCACAACAACAAAAAAAAAATCACTTTGAATCAACGAAAATTAAATTATATGCAATCAGCCGTCAAGCAGCATTTATCTTCAGCATTTAATGCAGGCAGTGAATTAAAGGGACAATAGATTTCAGCGTCTGTAAACGGACCACTAAGGTACACTAAAACTGAAGAAAACTGTGCAATCGTTTTTATTTAACAAATGTTTTTGGAAGTGACATTTCAGTTCAGTTAAGAAAAGTATATCTGCAGTGGGAGTTTAGGTGCGGTTGTGTCTCTTAATTACAAATATGATCATAAACAGCTTTATTGTCAGCTCATTCACCTAACCACAATCACAGACCAGGAGTAGTAATGGCAACATGTATCTGTCTTTTGGGACACATTTAAAAATCCTCATAGTTCAGCTGTCAAACATTGAGTGATTCCTCATTGGTCCTTGAAATGTATGAGTTACCACAAAGATAACTGATGGTGAGAAATAAAAATCACAGCTGACTGATACATGTGTTGCATGTAAAGCTCCAAGGAAATAAAAGTGGTTTTAACAGTGTTATTATCATTTGAATTATTTGGGTAAGGGAAGGGTACACTTTCTGCCATCTTAGACAGCTGCCTGGGTCTGCATAACAGATGACTCAGCATTGCTCCATCAGACAACACACTGCACTTCCTAACACACACTATTCTTTCATGTAACGGAGAATAAGCTACTGCTGAATACAGGTTCTGTGATTCGTCTGTTAATTTACACTGTCCCTGCCTAAAACGGAGCATGTACATTAATTATTTTCTATTTAGGAATCACTTCAAGGTTTCAGTTTTATTGATAGAGTTTGACACAACAAAGGAACAGTCAAAGTTAACAATCAATGATCGGATCATATTTGGAACTGTATAATATGATGTTTGCACCTAAATATGCGTGATAATTTATTATTATTATTTTTAATAGTAGTATTACTTTGCTGAACTGTAACCATATATATAATTTATATTATGTGCTTAGGATGATCATTTATGTAAGAATACTCATAATCTAAATAACCTAAATTAAAAAATACCTAAATAAAAATACATGTAATGAAGAATAAAATAATGCCTATTTTTATTGTACTTTAATTATTATATTAGTTAGATGTAGTTTTCTAATGCCTACATAACAGTATCTTCACCCCATTTTTGCAATATTTAATTTAACAATCTCAACTCCAAAGTGTCTTGAGTAGCTTATTCCTGAGCTTTCGACCACATGGTTCACATTAGCAGCTCACTTGTAATGGGACTGTATGGAGATGCTCACATGTGAGGAGGTCCTTTTGTTTGGTTAACATTATACATTTGAATGTGTTTTTACTGCCCACCAGTGGCTGATGTCTGCATAACGTCTGCTAGGCATGGTATATGTTAGGAAACCCGTGTGAACTCCCGACTTTTCAGCTTAAAATGGCCGTTTTAACAACAGCTGTTTTCATAAATTCATTTTTAAACACGAGATCAAAGCGTGTGTAGCAATAAAACAAATAGAGAGACTTGTCTCGCAATTACTGTCTTTTTTTGTGCTGTGAAACTTATAAATCTTATAGGAGTAGTGATATTTACCATTTAACAACTAGTCCGTGAATGCATCGGAGCGGAGCAGTCTGGATTCTTCACACAGCGTCTCCGGGTCCATGGTAACACTCGGTTCAACACTGACCCTTTGACTCAGAAAACAGCACAAACAAGTGCTTTTCATGCAGGTATGAGAACTATTTTCATGTGGGATATCTTGGTAAAGAATACGATACAGGTCGTGGATTTGGTTGCATTTGTCTACGCACATATGTACACCTGCCCGGAGGATTAAGAAGCATTTTCATTATTTATTGCCAAACGATTCGTGTTGTTTTCTGTCTGTGGCCTAGAAGCAAGCTAGCAAAAGCTAACGTTAACGTCGGAACGATTAGGCAGGTGGCTAGTAGGCGGCTTGCTAATTTGAATACGCTAAAGGTTTTCATTTGCTCGGCAGGTGTATAGAGTAACTGTCTGTGATAAACACGTTCAATTGAAATCACATTCACAATGAGCTAGCTTAACTAACCTACCGCCTTTAGCAGCTTCATTATACCTAACTGGTAAGTGACTTGCGTGGAGCTGCACTATCACCCTATAACGAGTAACGTTATAAAAGTATAAGTTAGCATTTTTAATAAGGAGACCGTTCTCTTTGTTAACTATACATGTGGAGTTGACCCATTTTTAAACCGCGTTCATTGTTCCACCATTCAGTCAGAGTCGTTACTTGTTTTGTTATCTCTCTCCTCACTTTTTAGCTGTTATTCAGCATGAATTTGGCAGATATATGTGACAACGCCAAGAAGGGCCGTGAGTATGCTTTGCTGGGGAACTACGACTCCTCCATTGTGTACTACCAGGGCGTCATTCAACAGATCCACAAGCACTGTCACAACCTCAGAGACCCTGCACTCAAAGTCAAATGGCAACAGGCGAGTTCCCTTTAAAACCATGACCACACCATGTTCCTTCACCAGTTATTAAACAATTCATAATTAAACTGAAACCTGTGGCTGCAATTCAGCAGTACACATACTTGCCAACAATGATTTGTATTTATTGAAAGGGTGAGATTTCTTGAGGTTTTTTGTTAATACGATTCTCTGTTCAACTCATTGAGACATGTGCTATTATTTGTTGGTTTCTGAAATAAATAATTTACAGAGCCCCTCCAGACATGTATTAAAACATATAAAAATAGTCTGCTTGGAACAATTATGTGTGTGCCTGATATAGTTTTTCCACATAAAAGTATAATTAACACTTTAAAACCCTTAAAATGATATTTACAACTTCTCCCGAAAAAAAAATCTTGAATATATACAATAAATATACAAATATATTGAATTTATAAAGTTGAACACAAGATGTCTCCGACTTCACTTAAACGTCACACTTGTATAACTTAAAAGTCAGATTTTTAATGAGCACAGGGACACTTTCTCCCTGTCAGCAGATGAATGTAAAAACAGTCTTCTAGCAGGCTTTAAACATCAACATCCACACCACGTCACCTGCCGGATTTCCAGTTGGATGCTCTGTGATACCATGCTGATGAATGACTCTTCTTCTGTGTGTGATTAGGTCAGGCAGGAACTGACTGAGGAATACGAGCAGGTTAAAGGCATCATGGGAACACTGGAGAGCTTTAAATGCGAGAAGCCACTTGACATCCTTGCTCCTCAATCAGAGGAGAGATCTGAGGACCCATCAGTTTGGCCGCCTCCCACCCCTGCAGAACACAGGTAAGTCACAGCTTGTGACTGTGAAAATATGCCTCTGAAGCTAAATGTAACGTGATAGCTTTAACATACAGTCATCTTAGCTTTAAGATGTATTGGGATGTAGTCACACGAGCTACAGTATATTTCACTGAGCAGTTTCACCCAAAACTAAATATAATTTTACTATGTTACACTTTTTGTGACGTAACTTTTTGTGGTGATATAAATTGACGAACATCATATCTGTATTTCGTGGCTTGACTATGACTATGACATTGACTATCAAGCATATTTTTTTCATGGTCTCTTGGTGCGGAAGCAAAGTGGCTGGACTTCGCCCCTTTTGACAACCATAAGCTGACATTTATTTAGCGTATTTAAGAATGTCACATTACGGTTTTGAATAGACTGACTCAGATAGGAAAATCTTTTTGTTGAACTCTATTAGCACATAAATACATTTCGAAAAGCTGAGCTCCACCAACTTCTATGTTGTATGAGACATTAATCAAAGTAAACTTGGGCTAAATGAAAGCTAGACCTCAAGGTTTTTTCTCATATTGACATGATCATTTTAATATTATGCCACACATATTCAAGGTGATTCTTCATTTCAGCAATCTTTGAGAAGACGTTTTTATAGAAACCATCTATATATTCTGTATGTTAATATGCGCTGAAAGCTGAAAAGATATACACTGCTGCCTGCCTGCTCAGGGTACCACTGTGATCAAGGGTACTTCTCCACTTTCTGAAGGACATTTATGGCGTATTGTTATTATGTATTACCCAGAATCTCTGGGCAACAAAATGGCTCTATAAGGAAGCATTTTGAATTACAGAGACATATTTTGCATAATCTGTTACATCTGTTGCAGTGCAGCGGGACAATAAACCATTTCCCCATTGCAAGTTGGCTTGGATGTTTTTGTCTGCAATTGTGTCCTATCATCACCAACGGGTATAGTTTTATGCCTGTTTGTGTGTGTGTGTGTGTGTGTGTGTGTGTGTGTGTGTGCGCGCGCATCTCTGTAGGAATCCCGTTGCAGTGAAGCGTCCCAACAGTGCAGTGAAGCAGCAGAGGAAGGATTCACCTGGTCTGCAGCATCGAGGGGCAGGGCCAGGCGGGCGCGGTCAGGCCAACCCTAAATCAGACCGGCCGGGATTCAGAGATGCCCGAGGCACAAAAGCCAAAGATGAGAAGGTCTGACAGTAGCTGCTATTTGGTGATTGGTTTGACAGATAGGTCGGTGAGGTCCATCAGAAATAAGTCAATCTATCCCTGATGTTCTGACCACCTCTGTAACGCCCTTGTGCTCTCAACTATCCTGTCGCTCCTGACAAAACCTTTTTAAATCTACTTTCCTTTTTCTCTCTCTTCATCAGGCAAAGAAAGATGCACCCGGGGATGTAGAACAGAAGAAGTTTGATGGCACAGGATATGACAGTGACCTGGTGGACTCACTGGAGAGAGATATTGTGTCCCGTAATCCTAATGTACACTGGTATGCAAGTATACATTGGACTACTACTGCTTTGTACGTTTTGCTACCAGGGCTGTTTTTTTTCTGTTGCACTGCTAACTGAATTCTCTGGTAAACTGTAGGGATGACATTGCTGATCTGGAGGATGCTAAGAAGCTGCTAAGAGAAGCGGTGGTGTTGCCCATGTGGATGCCTGACTTCTTCAAGGGCATTCGTCGCCCCTGGAAGGTACGTGTACACATAGACACGTACGTATATAAATGGGCTTTGATGCATACTCTGAGCTGTACATTTCATTGGTGTTTTAATGTCTTTCAGCAGCGAGCAGCTCAGACACTTACAAGACATTTAAATCTGTCGAGCTGCTGGCTTTTTAACATACACCAGCTGCTGCAAGATAGCTGCCCTTATGCGCAAATATGAAAACAAGTTTAACGTGAACGCTTGTTTCCATCTTTAACATCTTTAGTTTAAGGACCTGCTCAGCAATGTTGCCTTCCAATGTCAACATGACTCTACTGAATGACTGAGTATTTATTTTCCTTCCTACCAGCCGAGGATGAACTTCTCCATGTGAGGCCTCTTCCCCTCAGGCCCACCATGTGAGGGTCAATACTTATTCGTTTTTTACAGCAGCGCAGTGCTTTTCGTTTGTCTGATGTATGCATACATAATTGAACTCTTTACTTAGTTTAAATAGATTCAAAGGCCTTTTTACAGATAATATAAAACTTCTAGTTCATGTTTTTTGGCTGGTATATTTGTTTCATTACAGGTGACAGAGAGGTCTATCCAGTTCCGTTTTTATTTTTATTTTTTCCTCAATTCTCTCCTGCACACGTGTCCTGTCTCTCCCATCTGCTCCTGCTGGGATTCTGTTCAATCCCACCAGCATCTTTTGCCAATCTGTGTGCCCCACCCTGCAGGGAATATAAGTGGCATTAGGATATACAGATTTTGAGGCAATAGGAACTAGAATTCTATAAAAATGTTATGGTTCATGCCCGAGATTATCTCAAGGTTATTGTTATCTTTATAGCGACAGACCCGCACTGAAATGTCAGACATCAGAGCAGTGCTGATAGCGATAGTGTTAATGTTTACATAAGGGATTAGAAACAGCATAGTACTTTTTTGTTTAATATTATTGACATTTAAACAAATATATGCATCCGATCACACGACAAGATGAATGCGGTGGGTGAACAAGAAAGCGAGAGAGGAAGAAGTGAACTGAATGTGTCAGTAACTTAACGTGCTAGCAGAAGACTTGCAGTTTAGCAGAAGGCAATTCATTTACATGCCCAATAATAATAGCTTCTTATATTTTCATATATCAGATTGCATCTTGTGATCATGGGATGATGATGATGGTGCAGAATGCTCATTCTTGTCTGCATATTCTCTCTCATTAAGTACAGCTCTGACATTTACATTAAAAACACTGACAAAACAGACACAAGTCAGTTCTGTTTTTTTTGGCTTTAGTTCACTGTCAGGCTTCGATGAGTCAGCAATGAACTAGCGCTGTGGTACTGTTTGTATACACACTAACCACTAGCAGTGCAGTATCAGGGACTCAGTAACTTCAGATGTATCAAGAAAATGGCCACAAGTCATCAGCAGCGGCTTTACATTAGAAGTAATAATGACAGGAGTAATTACAGTTAACCCCACATTAACATGATGAAAATGTGATCTGAAGGATCTTGAATAAGTACGAACAGAGAATAAATTTCACTGGTAAATCTAGTCAGATGTGTGGGACGTAGGGGCAAATGCTGCAATGTCTAACTGTCTCTGTTTATCAGCCCTGAGGATCTAAACACTGTGCATCCTTACTGATTCGTCTCAGATGGATATCAGTGACGCACAGAGTTTGCAGCAGTACATTCCTATAAATAAACCTAATTGTTGCTCCTCTGGTGGACTTCTTACAGTGTCCTCTGATTGTAATCGAAAGCTGAGATACAGGGGTTTTAATGCAGAGGACTCCTGTGAAATTGCTGCATTGGCAAAATCAAGTAAATTAACTGACTTATTTGTTTTAATTGCATTTATTTCACAATCAGCTGCACATTTTTGGCCTGATTCTAGATGTGTGAACTAGAGCCCACATCTCATGTCACGTCTTTCTGTGACTGTTTCTAATCACTGCTAGTGTGTGTGTGTGTGTGCGTGTGTGTGTACATATGTTAATGTATCTGAAGTGTTCATTATTTTGTCTCAGGGTGTGTTAATGGTCGGCCCTCCAGGGACAGGAAAGACCATGTTAGCTAAAGCTGTGGCTACAGAATGTGGGACTACTTTCTTCAATGTGTCCTCCTCCACCCTCACCTCCAAGTATAGAGGCGAGTCTGAAAAACTTGTCCGTCTCCTGTTTGAAATGGTAAGAATATGTACATGTTTGTGGTCTGCTTAGCAAAACACTTACAATACCAAAGTGACAAATCTAAATATATTGACACAAGCCAGACTAGAAGTCTCTTAAACCACCGTTTTTGTTTTATTAGGCCCGGTTCTATGCGCCAACAACCATCTTCATAGACGAGATTGACTCCATCTGTGGCAGAAGAGGAACATCTGATGAACATGAAGCCAGCCGCAGGGTCAAATCAGAACTTCTGGTTCAGATGGACGGTAAGTGGAAAAGGGGAGTGAGGAGGTGAAGGTGATGCTAATAGAGATGTTTGTGGAGATAATTCTTAAAAAAACAAAAAAAAACAAAAACAAAACGTGTGCATGTTTTTGAGAGCAGGTGTCGGAGGAGCCATGGACAATGATGACCCCTCTAAGATGGTGATGGTCCTTGCTGCCACCAACTTCCCCTGGGACATCGACGAGGCATTACGGCGACGGCTGGAGAAGCGGATCTACATCTGCCTTCCGACAGGTGACCTCTAACCTGCAGACTAACAGCACAACAAACCAGAGCGACAGTCAGTGTAGTCGTCCAACACACGATGCTCAGTGCAACTCAAAAACAGAGAAACTAAGCCTAAAGTTCATATTGATTGTAGACTTACTGAGTCAATAGTGCTCGATTTACTCATTTAATGTATTTAATGTGTGTGTAGCTGTGGGTCGTGTAGAGCTTCTAAAAATCAACCTGAGGGAGGTTGAGGTGGCTGCTGACGTGGACCTGGACCTCATCGCTGAGAAGATTGAAGGCTACTCTGGAGCGGACATCACCAACGTCTGCAGGTGTGTTGTGTGTTGTTGTTGTTGTTGTGTGATGCACAGATTATGCATCTATGTTTTTTGAGCAAGTATTTGCATTTGGCAGTAAACCTCATTCACTAACAATGTGGATCTTACATCTCCTGCCTGTGTAAGGTCATCTGATCAGTAGTAAGATGCTTATTCTAGTTCCTACAGTATAACAAACAAAATAAAAACATCACCAACGATTTCTCTCTCACTCTGGAGGCATGATAATGAATAATGGAGTTGAAGTTAACTGACTGTTGTTGTCCTTGAATGTTCTTTTTTTCCTTTTCTTGAAGCTGTGTGTTTTCCTCAGTACTGCAGCTGTCTCTCCAACACAGTCAGAATTGTTTTGGTGACTTCACACACATTCTTCGGATACACAAACTCAGATTGGTGTTTAAAATAGTGCAGACGAATTATTAACGATACACGTTCAACTCTAAATTATAAATTCACTATAAATTTACTCACTAATAATCAGAATATCTTTTAAGAGCTAAAGCATGACATTTTAATAGTAGTTGTAGTCATCCTGTCCTTGGCGTGGACATGGCAGGTATTTTATGTTGCTCTAGTTGTATCTGCTCTTTTGTTTTTCGGCCTGTATTATTTGGATGTGTGTGAGAAGCACCCACACACAGAATGTAGCCTACAGTATTTCATCACAACCAAGACTCCATCGCCATTGACAGGAGAAAAACTCTTCTGAATACAGAATTCAAAACGGTAGAAAAACAGTGTGAAGTATGTTTAAAGACCACGGACATAAGTAACACGATTCCTGCCCCTTGTCCGTTCCCGCTCCTGTCTTTACATCAGGGATGCGTCCATGATGGCTATGCGTCGTCGTATCCAAGGCCTGAGCCCCGAGGAAATCCGAGCTCTGTCCAAAGACGAGCTGCAGATGCCCGTGACGATGGAGGATTTCACCCTCACACTCAAAAAGATCTCCAAGTCTGTCTCTGCTGCCGACCTTGAAAAATACGAAGCCTGGATGGCTGAGTTTGGGTCAGTGTAGAGACGGTTCCCGTTTAGACTCAAGAGGGACCAGAACTTTTAAAGAAGCTCTCCCAGCTTTGACAATGATGAAGGCCTTTGAAGAGGAGAGTGGTGCATGTCACGGAGCAGTGTGTGAAGCAGATAGCATCAGGGATCAGGATAATACAAGGGCAGTGGCTCACATCAGAAGACCGGTGCCTTTGAAAGAGCATGATGACAACATCCCTCCTTCCTGTTCACATTCTCTTCCCTCGTTGCTTTGACTTGATTGTCTGCAGAGACTGTCAGTCAGCTGCTGAGTGACTTGAGGAAGAATGGTGTGAACTTATCTCACACAGGGAACTTTTAATGTAAAAAGTAGCGCAGGGAATGCACACTAGTTTAACTTGAATATCGGTCCTCATGCAAGAGCGTATTCTTATCGTTAAACTTTTGTTTCTTCTCTGTGATGTTTGTTTATACGACTGTTCCAAGTCAGTTTCCTCAGAAAGTTATTTAGTTATTTCATTTTTGTACTTTAGTTGATTCTTTTAATGTTTAAACTAAATTCATTCAGATTAGGACGTTGTAATTCAAACAGGTGTTTGTCTTGTCACAGGCGTGCTAACTGTTCATACTACAGTTTACTTTTTGTTCATATCTAAGTACCAGAAGATGTAGATGCAACAAGTAATCTTAAATCACTCGTGCACGCAACGAAAGAACGTGTGTGAATTGTTCTTGCATGAGGTCCTTTGTCTTAAAGAACTGTATGTTTGAGCACTTTTAATGTATTTCCTCGTGGAGCCCTTGTACTTACTACTGACTGAACACACTTGAAGAACCATGATGTTTGTGTTATACAGTGTCTGATTATGTGTTTGTATTCGCATTTTTTGTCGGTTTTAATATGTGTTTTTTAGTTCTGGTGAGACAATTGAGTTAAAAGAGCACGGCTACTGGACTCACCGATTATTATTATTTTTTCAATTTATTTATTTTTTTTTTAATTAAAAGGACACAGTTAATTCTCACCTGCAAAATATTCCCTGTATTTTATGAGATCTTTTAGATTAGATCGCCCTAAACTGAGTCAGTAGATCGAAAGTAGAATGAATTTGTTCTGAATGTCATCAGACTCTTCAGTGTTCAGATCATTTACAGTCTTCCTCAGGATGGAGACAGTAAGTAATACGATTAGAACACTGACTCAGTCCAAACCCTGTGAATGTTTGTTTTTACCCATATCTCCCAATGTATTGACATTGCATTTTATACTGCCTCAAACACTTAATGCAGCAAAAAAGGGAAATAATGAACTATTAATAGCGCCATTAAGTGTGTGCCACAGTTTCCCAGTAATATTTGGTAACTACATTACACTTCCTGTACTTTAGAAAATCGTGTTAATCTCATTTTCATCAGCAGATTGAGTTTGCCCAGTTGTCGTGGAGATGAATCTGTTGACAGGAGTGCTTGAAATTGATGACTTGCACGAACAAGAAACTTTTAAAAGTGCTATAGATTCCATAAAGCATTTATATTTATGCGCTGACCTTGTGTTTCAACCCATCCATCTCCATGACAACTGAGTAAATGCCATCTGCTGATGAATACGGTGTGATCTGATGGAAAGCCTCGCAAAAAAGCTAGTGGACCTTGAGTTGGGACTGTTTTGTCAAACTATTGAAATATTAAAGCTGTGATGTCAACTATGACGTGAGCTGTCTTGCAGCTTTCTAAAAACTCGCCTCGTGTTCATATTATCATATCAGAATAGACTGTGTCCCCTTTACTTTTCATGAATGTCTTTGTAAAGAATTTGAAGGAACCACTCTTAGTTTACATTTATTTTCTTCTATATTTTTTTTTCTTTCTGTAACACTGAAATACTTGATATTTTATGAACGTAGACATCTTTACGTTGGCCTATATTTCACATTTTTGTATATGCTGTTGCTTGAAATATTCACTCCTCTTGACCGTTTGTTCTTTGATGAATCTGCAGGTGGCTTTATTGGCTTTATTGTCGAGCACAGTCTTTGTATCCCCCAAAGCGTGCAACAATTGCACTGTGTCGTATTGTAAGGCTGTTTTACCAGACTGGCAACCAGAAAAACTTAATTTTTTAACTGCTTTGAAAGTAAAACATTTCCTAAAACTTCAACCTTTTCTTCCCCATAATATAACATTACACACCCAAAGTTCAGTCTGAAGTCAATATCTGCATAAACTTTGAATTTCGAGTAGCGTAAAGTATTTTAACATATCTTTACAGCATAGCAACGGGCTCATAGTAACATATAGTCTTTTATCCTGTGTTTGAATGTATCTTGGTATGCATTGTCTACTTCTGGAGGAGCTCGAGGAATGTGACAATCCACGTGTCTGAACGCAATAAAGCATTCAATCTTTATTCTGATATTTGTCCTGTCTCTGTGGTCAGGATGTCTGGAGTGGGTGTGGGAGTGGGTGGATGACAGAGTAAAGAGTAAGGAAGTAAGTAAAGAGGAAATGTGCCATGAGTGACACTGCACATGGACGTTTGACTCATGTCACTGTGAGCTACACTCTCTGGATACCAGATCATGTGATTATTGATCCCATCACACATATGACATATGTAGTGTATATGTTTTCAACACTAACATTTCCTGCAACAGGAAGGGAATAAAAGGGACACAGTGGAAAGCTTCAAAAGGCAAAATGATCTAAAAGAATCCTGTGTTCCTCTGTTGGTTAATGTTGGTTAAGATTTTGTGCAAGGTTATACAACTGCAAATGTACAGTAGAAAATGTTCACATGAACATGACTTTTGGTAGTCAGGAGGGGTTTTTGGCTCAATATGTGCGTGTTTGAATATCTAGTTCATCCTCATGAATAAGAGATGGTCCGTTTGAGTGATGAGAACAAGGTTACTCCGTTCTGAACCTGCAGCTGAACCTGCAAGAAAGTGATCTTAAGAGCTGCCATCAAAACTAAACTGGGTGATCATCTAGGCTTCTTTATTGGGACGTGTGTGAACTAAATTTAATTATTGCTTTCCAAGAGTTCATGGTAATGTCAAAAATAATTTTCATAAATTAATAAATCTGTATTGAAAGAATATGTGTAGGTTTACACCAGTGCAGAAAAATGATTATCAGTATTGTAACTGACGAACTGTCTGAAACCAATCACAGAATACAAAAGACATTTACGCTTGAAAATGGCTTTAATGATTAACCTTTGCATAGTGTTCAGGTGGAATTTGATCTGTTTTTTTACATTTGAGAGCAATAAAAACACCCTGAACACCATTCCTCCTCTGAAATGTTGTGAGATGGGGGTGGGGAGGGCTTTTGTAAGTTATTTTGAGGTGCAATGAGCTAGAAAAATAACATAATTCAATCCTTTCTATATGTAAACATAATAGATCTGGAGCTTAATGGTTGCCTAATGGTGACTTACAGTGCTGAAAGTTTGTTATCAAGTGTTGTTTATGCTAATGATGGAGAACTGCAATAAAAAAAATAAAAAAATAGCAGCAGTACATTTGAACAATAATAATAATTTGAATAATAACAGAATAATAATTTGAGCAGGATTCAGCCACATTATTTTTCACTTTGTGTTTAGTCTCTGGCTACTACTCAACACGAAATGCTTCCTTTAGGCACAAAACCTTCATTAAAGCTCATTAAATCCCATTATCTCCTGTGAAAACCGTGATGTATTTAGAAAAGTAAAAGTGTGGAGTCATTCGGTGTAACGTGAAATCCAGATTGGACATAGTGCAACCTGCTGACGGCTGTGATGTGTTGCTCCAGTGACGCTGCGTGGCTGCATCGGTGCATGGTTGCAACGCGACAGTCGCTGGAGACATTTCCGTTGCTTCTTCCCTCCGCCGCCGTTAGTACCACCGCGGCTCTACTGTACGCTCCACAATGGAGACCAAACCGGTCATCACCTGCCTTAAAACGCTCCTCATCGTATACTCCTTCGTCTTTTGGGTATGAAGTCTTTCGGTATCTTTTAAATAAATGACTGCAATACATCTAAATTATTCCGCTGTATGTGTGTGTGTGTGATATTGATTGTGAGTGTGTGTGCGTGTTTTTGTTGTGCGTGATGAAGGGTGGACAGAGTCACTGCCAGCATCATCTTCAACATCGACGGGGTCGTTGCTGTTGTTTTAAACGTAGAAAATGATGGACCGTGTGAAGTGTTTCGGTATGAATATGTCCTCCGTATTAACGGACTCGGTGGTGCGGTTTGACATATTTCGGCTGCAGGGGCGTCAGTGGTGTCCGTACATAGCACACATAGCATCATGGTTGTCAGTTACCGTTCAAACTGTCTGTTTGAGAGACTAACGGGCCTCGTCTGTTTGATAAGGCCCCGTTAAAAAGCCCGTTGTTTTTTTTTTACTGAGCTAACGTTACATTTTGGTGCCGTTGCTATAGATTCTTAAAGGGACCTTGCACCATTTCTATATGATCCTATATATATGTGCTGTAATAGCAATATCCAAGCAGCACAATTTATTCCTATGTAGTGATGGAAAAAAATCACAAGTGTGTAACACAGTATTACTGCAGTAAATACCTGCTCTCAATATATGAAATGTTCAGTTATTGTTATTGCTTATTCATTATCTGTCAATTGACTAATCAATCAGTTATTTATTAAATGCTTTGGCAGCAAATGATGATTGCTTTCACCATTGATTAATTGTTTGGTCTATAGAAATGTAAGAAAATGAGTGAAAAATGCTTGTTACATTTCACACCGTCCAATGGGACGTCTTCATATTGTTTACTTTGTCCAACCAACAATCCAAAAATCTTCTGTTTATATTCTCATTGATTTATTCTATCGCGTAAAACAAAGAAAAACATCAAATCTTCAAATTGAGAAACAGGAAAAAGTTTTTTTTTTTAAAAAGGGAATTCTTTGATATATCAGGATAGCTGCAAATAAATGATTATTGCAGCTCTGCATATGGAGACTGGGCGATATTCTGTTGTTTAGTTGTTTGTTGAGTCTTTATCTTAAGGCTGTTTTGTCGTAGTTGTATTGGAAGTATATTTTTAATATCATCAATCTGCAAATCGATTTCTCAATAAATTGATCAGTCATCATCTATAAAGTGAAAAAATACCCATCAAATCATATTCAAGATATTCTGTTTACACTAATGTCAGATTAATAAAAGCAGCAAATCATTTTCAAAAGCTGGAACCAAAAAATAGTTGTGCGGTTTTGCATGACCGAACGCCTTAAACGATGAACCGCTTATCAAAATAGTTTCCAGTGTTTCTGATATACAGTCTATATATATATATATATATATATATATATATATATATATATATATATATATATATATTGATGCGCACTATCCGCCTTCTTGTACACAACATGTACATACGCTACCGTACATGGGAAAGCAAGAATATTAAATACACCCACATAGTTTACCAAACAGTTGAATCGTGCCAATATTGAGGAATGTTGTCAAGGTCTTAAAACCCCTCAGTTTAATTTTAAATTCACACACGTGCACATAAAAACATATTCACAATATGATATAAAACAACATATATATATATATATATATATATAGACTAGATTCTGCTCATGTTGTCACTGCAATTAACACTCAGGAGGACTCAAGTGTCTGTTCCAGTGTCTGGATAAATTACTGAGAGATTTGAGGAAGTGAGGAGGGAAAAGGTATCTCTTATTCCCTTTTCAATTTTCAATATTTGGCATGTGACTCTGTTTGGGTTTTGATCACCAGCTGAGTCTTCAAATATGATCTAACACCAGTTGAAGCAACAGTGCAACCACAGTACTGCTGGAGTAACTGGTGAGTAGCTGTTATCAGTTTAGTATCTCTCTATTGATGATGTTTTGTGGATCATAGAAGCTCCTTGTCCACCTTGTTGTTAGATTTCTGATGGCAGCCAGATATAGCTGAGCCTGATTATCTAATAAGAACATGTGATAGAGATTTATCAGTCCATAATTTCTTTAGGACACGAAGAGTGTTTTCTCTCTCTGTTTTCTTTCCACATACACCCAAAATTAAAGGAAGTGAAAATAGCTTTGAACAAAAACTAAAGTAACCCCTTTACTTTGCAGGGAAAAAAAACAACTATAACACAGATTTGAGTTCACGAGGGCTTAAAAAAAAACAGAGTTGTGCTGTGGCCACGTGCTGGTGTCACAGACATGAACTTTTATATTTAGTCAAGATTGGATCGTCTCTTAGCACTCGCTTACGTCTGCAGCGTCGGGTTTCACATGCATACAGTACATACACAGAATGATGAAATGCAGAGCATAAGGTCTGTGCTATGCTGTATCCTTGCCAACACATTTTGTCGTCACACCTTCTGTTTTTTTATTAGTGTGTGTGTATGTATGTGTGTGTGTGCGGGGGGGGGCGGACCTGTTTTAAACTCTGTGCTGTAACCAGGGTGGCCAGCCTGGCATTGAATTTCAAACAAAACGTGCAGGGGGGCTGCTCGGCTCCAGGGAACAGGGGGAGGGGGGGGGGGGGGGGGGGGGGGAGGAGGAGGTGGGGGAGGAGGAGGAGGAGGGGAGTAAAAAGCTGCTTGGAATTCAGCAACAGACATGAAGTCTAGATGAGTTGTTCCTGCTCCTTGGACTTGATTTCCCTGTGGGTGTTGAAATGAACACTTTAGCATTGACAAGCTATTTGTATGCAGCGGCTGCTCTAAGGGTGGCAGGGGAGAAAAGGGGCATTTTGTCACTAATGATGTAGGCCATAAACAGTGAGTACATCGTCATTAAGAGAACTGTTCTCTGAAATGACCGTGACAGTCTGCTCTGGCCGTTAGATGTCATTACCGAAGAATCAAATCATCAGCCCGCAGTCCTTCCGTTTACCTGAACAGGGGGATTTACATTATGCTGTATTAGATAGAATTCATTTGGCAGACGCTTTAGTCTGAAGTCGATATGATTATATAGTTACACAATAAAAAATTACCATTACATTACCATCACAGAGATTTTGTGGATTTTGATTAAATTCCTTTAATATCTCTGGGTGCTAGGCCAGTTGAACCGAGCATGTTTGGCCTCCTTGTGATGCCTATTTGAGAGATTGAAATTGTGCTTTTGATTTTAGCGGATTTTATGCATATCACTCTACTCTAGTCCAAACCTATAACAACATGGGCCGTGCATCCTTCATAAACAAACAACTAAAAGCTTGTTAAGTGTTAATGTTTAAGCCATTCGTAGCACAGAGAAAAGTTTAATAATTAATAATAAGAGCCAATAATAACCTCAGTCAGTCACATGATGCCAAGTGAATGCATGTTGCATCATGTCTGCTAGATGTGTAAAAATGGAATTTATTGCCAAGACAGCTGCCTCCACGTTGCCAAAACAATCTATTAATACTGCTAAATGTTAAGTGGTAAAGTTACATCTGTGCTTGTACGATGAGTCTTAGTTCCTGGGTGCCTCCTTTTTTTAATGGATAAGCAATACTATTAAAGAAGGGAATGAGCATCCCAATATGAAACCAGAACGCTGGTAGTTCTCAGCACTCTGAGCCTTTGTTTTTTTGCCTTCAATAATTGCGTGATAAATCTGTTTGGTTCAGCGCTGACAAATGCTGCCGCTGAGGATTCCTCATTTCAGCATCTCATTGCCCACAGGTCATCAATAACACCCATTTCTGCTCGTCTTGCTTATATAATGGAGGCCACAGCTGCATGTTAAATAGATAGATAGATAGAAAGAGTTAAAGTAATATTGCGGCTGTAGATTTTAAAAGATTATTTAAACAATTGACAGAAAAGTAATAATGCCAAAAATTCTATGTTTTGGTTTTTTTTTGCTGCTTTTTCTCTCACCGTAACCCTTTTTATCATCTCACCCTCAGCTGAAACTCATTTTCTTTGTGTGCCATATAGTGTTTGATATGGAAATTCATGTGTGGATATTTGCATGAGTCACGGTGAAGTTCAGCCATAAGACAGTAGCCGTACAAACTACTCCCTGGCGTTGAGGCTAAACTGACTATAGCTTTGTTTAGGCAATGCAACCAAATTCAGAGCAATACAGCAGTCAAAGGGACGGTGTTTGGTGATATATATGATGGGGAATAACCTTTGCCCAATCACTGTGTACACGCTGCCGACAGGACAAAGGTTTAGATCAGAGACGAGGTTTGAGCTGCAGTCAGAGAACGGACAATGCAGCCAAATATTATGTAATCTGCGTCATTGTCGTTTTTACATTACACGAGACTAATAGCGATAAGAGGAAACTTTTATTTAATGAGCTTCAAGTTGATAGACTCTTAACAGCCTGTTGCTGTTTTGGTCATGGTGGCTCATTTCCCGCCAGAGCTGAGTGTGTTCCTCTCCCTAGATTGTGAAATTTCATGGCGCATGGTGACATTTTGTACAGGCTGCTCTCTCTCTCTCTCTCTCTCTCTCTCTCTCTCTCTCTCTCTCTCTCTAGTCAGACAGCCTGACAGCAGGACAGCAAGCAGCCTCCTCTCGGAAAGAAGGAAGGAGGTTAGGATGAGTTGGCCCTTGCTGGAGGCAGATCATCAGCAGCCGTTCCACACCCCGCTCCCTTTTAGATGGCAGTTAGACACATCCAGCTGAGACACGCTGTTTCAGCTGCCTCGTACAACACGTTCTTTTATCCGCAGCCTTCATTTGAAATGCTAAGAGAGGCACAACAGGAGGAAGCGTCTCGCCTCGGATCAAAGAGCTTCTTTGATTTGTCCCCTTTTTTCTCTGTTTCTTTCTCTGCGTGTGTGAGTGCAGGCATATTCATAAAGCAGGTGATCGCTATCCCATACTCCAGATAAATGTGTGCCTTCTGTCTCGTGTCTCCTCCTGCTTACTCTAATTGTGCTCCTTTCTTGTTCCACCTTGATCCTCTTTTTCCTCCTCCCCTCTTGCCACCCTGCTAATATACAGCTATTGTAATATTGCAGTGCAGTGCAGAGATAAAAGCCCGTTCCCTGCTTTCATTCTGCTTCCTGTGCTCTCTCTGTTACATGCATCCCTGTAACCCCCCTCTCCCTCTAGATAACAGGAGCCATCCTGCTGGCAGTGGGAGTATGGGGGAAGTTGATGCTGGGCCCGTACATCTCCCTGATAGCTGACAACTCCACCAACGCACCGTACGTCCTCATCGGCACCGGGACAGTCATCGTCGTTTTTGGCCTGTTTGGATGCTTCGCCACCTGCAGAGGAAGCCCATGGATGCTGAAGCTGGTGAGAGGCCGCGGGAGGAAGGGCGGAGCGCTATATTGGAGGAGTGTTGTAGATGCTGATTAATTAGCCCCAGGTCACGTGATAAAAAGAATAATGGTTGACCTCTATCCTGTGGAGAGGGATCAGAAATCTAGTACATGCAGCAAGGCACTTAGTTAATGGTGGTCAAGTGAGTATTTGAAAGAGAGAGAGAGAGAGAGAGAGTATGTGTGTGGATGCAAGCTTAAACAAATGATACACATTTAAAGGAGAGTTTTTTCATGCAAACTATGCAAATCTCCCTCTTGCTTTTTTCCTCTGTCTGCAGTATGCCATGTTTCTGTCACTGGTCTTCCTGGCTGAGTTAGTGGCTGGGATCTCTGGATTTGTCTTTCGCCATGAGGTCAGCATACAATTCATACCTAAACCTAAAACAATTATTTTTTTTCATCTAAAACAGAAATACAAAGCGATCTAATGCGTGCATGTGTGATTCTGTGCTTATATCTTAACATACCTCAGATAAAGGGAACCTTTCACAGGACATACACTGATGCAGTCCTGAACTACAATGCTGAAAATGAGGCAAGCCGTGCTGTTGATAACTTACAGCACAGGGTAAGTTCCAATTCCATGACATCAAACAAGGTTGACAACAGCTGAATGTAAGATCGTTTTTAGAATAATTTATATCTTTCTCATTGTCAACAAAACCGACACTGAATTGTTACCCATGAAGGCAAAGCCTGATGTACTTTCCTTCTCTGTGCCACAGGCCTCCATTGTTGTTCAAAAATGATTAAAAGCACTTCAAAAGCCAAATGAGCCTGAACTTTATGATTAACTTTATGAAGTATACAGCATCCTCAACACCTCGACCCGCCCTATAAGCGAACTGGAGAGGATCCAATTTCTCCAGTGTTTTATTTAAGATCTCATTCCCTGACATTTTTTTCCCGAATGTCTTCATGGCGAGGGAGGTAAGTGCTACTGGCCGGGAATCACTCTGGGATATGGGTGCTGTAACTTTAGGCACAGGCATAATTTCAGAGTCCTTCCATATACGAGGAACTCTGTGAAGCTGTAGTGAACTTTTAAAAATATAATAATATATAAGTAAAAATTTCAGCCAACGTCTCTGCACAGTTTTTTAAAAGTCGTCCACTTATCTTGACCTGGACTTTTCCTCTCTTTAACTCCTATGAACAGTTTAACAGAATCTGTATCAATATTTATTCCACAATTCCTTACTAAAATCATATGTAAATCATTAAGTTCAAAGTTTGACTTTCCCTGAAAAAAGATAAGACGCCTCTTATTGATTTGAGACCATCCCAAGCAGGATGGGACTTTCTCTTTGTATTTGATTTCATTCAAATCCTTGCACATGTTTTTAAATCCTGAAGACTCTGAACAGACTCTGATGACCAGATCGGAACCAGTCTTCGCTCTTGCTTTGTTTTCTTCAGGACCAGTTTGTAGACAGGAACCAAATACAGATCCAAGCTTTCATGTTTCTAGTAGGACATGTTACATTCTGATAAAAATGGTTTACAGTGGTTAAAACGGCCCACAACTGCTCTGCAGTCTGTACTGGATCCATTCTCAGTATTGGCCTTGAAGAATATACAGTACAGTAATTAAGATTTAAGATATAATAAGATATAAGATATTCCCCCTGGCAGATAAAAGGGTCGTAAAGAAACTGATACAATATCAGGAGTGCACCGTGATTCCCAGACCACAGCATGGTGCAGTAACTTTTATTAATATATAGACAGACGCCCCCGACAGCTGATTTCACAGTGGCTGTCTGGTCTCTGTCAAGCCTCTATTGATCTATTACCATGCCGGACAGTTTCTGCTGGGAAGACCGTCCTGGTGTCCACGGCTCCCACGGCTCCCACGCCCGAGTCCTGAAGTAGCAGGAGGAACTCCCGGCTGTTCTGGAGTGAAGTCCACAAACACACTGCTGCTGCTTGTCACCATTAACAGCTCCAGCTCCCTGAACTGTTAAAACTTTTCCAGTGGCTTTGTGTCACCGCTGTCATTGTGCTTATCCTTTAATCCTCATCTGCTCTCAATACTTTCTCTTTCTCTGTGCATTCCTAGCTGCGTTGTTGTGGAGTGTATAACTACACCAGTTGGTTTACCAGTGTGTATTACCCATCCAATGGCATTCCTGCCAGCTGCTGCTTCAACTCCTCTGACTGCAACCCAGAAGACCTCCGCAATGCAACTCTAGCCCCGAGCAAAGTCTACCACCAGGTCAGCTGTGTTGGCATACTCTATTTCTTGCCTGTTTCCTGCACGAGTACTGTATGTAGCCTATGAATGCACATCTCTGTAGTCAGTGATTATATTTATATCTGATACAAACCTCTTCAAACCATCTCCCTCCTTCATACACTAACAACTGCCTCAGATAATCTCCCAGATATCCATTTTGCCCCTAATTTGCACATATAACAGGTCCCTGTACCCCGTGCAAACTAACCTTCCCGCTGTGTTTCAGGGCTGCTATGAGTTGGTCACTTCATTCATGGAAACCAACATGGCCATCATTGCAGGAGTGACGTTCGGGATTGCCTTCTCGCAGGTAAGAGACATTACATGAAATCAAATAAATTTATTTAGCGAGGAATTAGCATTCCTTTTTTTTTTTTTTTTTTTTTAAATGTAACTTTATTTTTGTCCACTTTGATTATTAATGGCTATTATTGGTTTCTATTTCCTGTTCTATGAAAACACGTGTTTTGCTGTTGCGGAAAAGTAGATACTTGTTGTGCCGTTCTTTACAAAGAGAAGGAACGTGTTCGCTCCCCTGATGTAAAATAAACCCCACGCCCGCCATCTGTCTTGTCTTTCAGCTGATTGGCATGTTGCTGGCCTGCTGTCTGTCCAGAATCATCACAGCCAATCAGTACGAGATGGTGTAGCTGATGTGACGTGGCAGGTGAGAGATATTTAAAGGAAGCAACCGCACACATTCAGAATTTATTCATACACAAAAAAAACAAAACAAGTCTTCTCTCTCTTATTTATTTTGTCTTTCCAGGGAGATGAAGAGAAGATGAAAACAAAGAGCCTTGACACATGACAACAGTAAATTCCTGAAACGTTATTACACATCTCATTTGGAATTTGCCTCCCTCCGTCTCTCTGCCTGTGATCTTTATGTAATATCTTAATGTATCTTATTGTAAAGCACCATTCCTTGACTCACTGCTGTTGCATCAAAGCTTTCTATACCACACACATCGCGCCGCTTCTTGATGTAGACGTTTACTCATTAGCGCATATCTTGGATCAGTACAGCCTACGAGAAGCAGGTTAGACCGTCAGATTTCACAGCGGTGTTGGTCTCAAATAGGTGACTGAATGCAACTTGGCTTTACTGTTGTTTGCAGCATGCTCCACCAACCAACCTTTGTACAGAATGACATTACTAAAGCTCGAAAAAGTAACACTTTGATAGATGATTTAGTTTTGGATTTTGACTTTGCTATTGCTCACCATTGTATAGTCCTCTAGTTGTGGCATTTTGTGAACAGATAATGTGTACTGAGGATATTTTTAAGTTTATATGAGGAATGAGGAGTGTTTTTACTTAAGACAAAGCACAATGTTTTTGTCCTCGATATTAAACTTAACTCTGCGGCGGATTATGAGCTGAATTCCATTTTAAGATTATTATTCAGTATAATTTAAAGCTTTGATTTGGGATAAATACAAAAAAAACAACCTCCATTTGTTGTCAAACTCGACTTTTCAGGATCTGATTTATGCCTCTTAACGCACTTACCTTCAGGGCATCAAATGACGTAGTTTGTACGAGGCGTTGTCTGAACACATCTGAGGGTGAATGATGCTGTGTTCATGCGGAAAGTGACGTAAATAGTGAAAAAAAGGAGAGCATATGACGTTTCAATAAAAAAAAAAGATGTCAAGAATAACTCTTTTTAGCCTGCCAGGTTCATATCAAGTCATTAGGGTCATAATTGGCTTTCTTCTAATGGATGTATGTCACAGTGAGAGAGGTCGACATTATTAGAGAAACGCAGGACTCGTCTAGTATTCACAGTATTCTGTATGTAGTGCATCAACATGCCACATTTGTCATCATCTGTAGATATGTATTGGAAATGTAATTTATATGATGTAATGTTTCTCATTCTAATACGCTAATCGGTGTAAATGTCGTGTGTCTGAGCTTCGATTCTGCCGTTAATCTGTATTTGTTTGATAGTTTATAAGAAAAACACGCACTGAAAAATAATTGTGGCCAACGTTTTCTTGACAGTAACGTGCAACATGTAGGTTGTTTGGATTTAGCGGTATATTTATTATTTATTATAGTTCGGTTGGCATTACGTTTACAGTTTTCACCAAGTGATTTTCTATCTCTCTTTCAGTGTGTGTGCGCGTGTGTGTGTGTGTGTGTGTGTGTGCGTGCACGTGTGTGTAAGAGAGATAGAGAGAGAGATTTTTGTGGATCCTGTCGTATTCTGTTTTGGTCAGTATTTGGTTGTGGCTTTTCAAAACTCATTGCTTTTAAGGCTGTACATTTATTTAGTGAATGTATGTTTTCCAGCACTCTGAAACTTGTTTTTCCTTCCCCCAAACTGATGTTGTCCTGTAAATACTAAATTGTAATAGCATCCAGCTCACACACGGGGTCACCAGACACTCAAAAAGAAATTGCACCATGCTGTCTACTATTGACTAAGTCACCATCAGTGGTCTTATTATCAATAAATATACATAATAACAAATTTTGTTTACTCTTTTCTTGCTAGAATAGAGACCACTCTATATATATGTTCAATGTAGAGTCAAGCAGGCGTGTCTTACTATGTATGTATTTACCAAAGCTGCACGTGAGTGTTAGTTGCACCAAATGTTTCTGCAAGACTGCTGAAAACCCTGTTAAACAACGAGGCTGCACCACACAATAATGTATTAACTGGTTTGTAATATGAACATTTTATAAGGAGAAGTTTTTATCATACAGAGAGCCTAAAATGTGCTCATGGGTAGGTGTACTTAATCTAACTGTAGGAATCAAGCAATACAGAATGTCAAGTGGCAAAAAGTCTCATGATTAACCTTCAGTTAATTAATAGTTAAATTAATATAACCGATTTGCACTCTGCTCCCTAATCATCAAATGTCATCAGCTCAGGTCCTGACAGAAAACTCAGTGAAATTATAGACCTACATAAACCTAACTATACATATTTAGGACTAAATGACTGACTGGTGGATACAGACAAACCTGGCAACCCAGAGAAAACGTGAAGGCCTGACTGCAAACCAGCAGATAAACTGCACTTTGAACTGCCTTATATACCATTTATTTCATTATTTCTTAGTAGCAGTGTTTTATATTTCATTAGAGTACAAGAGAGAAGGAAAGAAAACCTCCTTTGTATTTTCATGAAACTGACTTGACTTTTTCACGAGTCTTTTACACATTATTGAGTGGGCCACCATCTTCATCCACATGATGGCGCTTATGTATCAGCGGAAAACGTAACGCGGGGCTCTGGAGCGAGAAGAAAAGGAGGCGAGCAGGAGCACCTCGCTCTTTCTCCGACCGCCTGTCCCCGCTGCGCTGCGGACTGCATCAGTAATAAGGCCGGAAAAGCTGAAGGGATGAAGGGAAAGAGAGAGAGGCTGTTGCTCGGGGAGACCGCGTTAACAGGGCTTGCTCCAATCTCGTTACGCAAATTACCGGCAGAGCGGCGCGGCAGTGGGTCCGCTAATGGAGCGTGCGTGCCGTTGGCTTCCGCACCCTGCCTCCTCCTCGCCTCCGCCTCACGAATACGCTTAATGGGTTATAGGCTAGAGGGAGTCATCATCCACCATCCACCGGGGAAGCGCTATTACTCACCCTCTCTCAGACGCAGGCGCGCACACACACACACACACACACACACACACACACACATTATGTGGACTCAAGAACACATGGGCACATTCAAGTGCCAATCATTCAAGAGAGGTGGAACCCTACTGGTGGCAATCAACCACATTTCCACATTTATATATATATATATACTGATATATGCTGGACCCTCTTCTTATCTCATTCAGTGGAATAGACTGGAGTCATGTTAATGTTATTTGCTTTACCTAATGACAAGTCAACATATCTGGTGTCTGATGTCTTAAACCCTCTTCATGATGCGTCAAGCAGAGCAGTAGCCGAGAATACTGAGAGCATGAGTCGCAGCCCACCCTTCAGAAAATGACCTGGTGGGTGATCTCTCTCTCTCTATCTCTCTCTCTCTCTCTCTCTCTCTCTCTCTCTCTCTCTCTCTCTCTCTCTCTCTCTCTCTCTCTCTCTCTATCTATCTATCTATCTATCTATCTATCTATCTTTATTTACTAATTAAGATTTGTCATGTTTTATTTATGTGACATTCTAATACATGTAATTCCCAACATGAAGGACTAAATGTCTGACTAAATTTCAACACTAAATGTGAGTTTTTTTCATATGTTAATTGTAAACTCCTCCCAATCTGCTACTGTAGGCTATACATACCAAATAAATACCAAGAACATGACCTCAGTGTCGGCTCAATGATAGTCTCAAGTCATTTGAGAATGACAAGTAATTCATTTGGCGTGTTTTGTTTTCTAAACTTAAAAGTCCCCCAAATCCAATCAAAAATATACTTTCCTCTTGTTACTTCAGTTTTATGTTTAAGTTAGAGCTTCACTGCGCAGAAGTATGTATATGCAGAGTTTGAAATGGTTTGAGGCTGTTTTCACATTTGTCTGTTGAAAATGCAAAGTTTCTTTGTGCTTGTCGAACAGCTTATCAAACACAAATTGCAAGTATTTATTATATGTCCTAAAATTAATGTCTGGAGGGGGTCTTTAAACATTTCTCATGATGGTATTTGTTTAAAGGGGGTGCGGCTCATGAGAAGAACATTGTGTTTTTGAATCAGCTTCATATCATTAAATGGTTTGTGTGGGTTTGAGTATAAAGAAATGTATTTTCAAAATAGCAATCTAATCATATAAAAAAAAACACTTATTAAATCTATGAACCTGGAAAAATATATAAATCTAGGAATTACTTCACTTTACTTTAACATGATCCTGTTATGAGTTTCATTATCAGACATGTGCAATGGATGCACGCTGGCTCTCTCTTTCTCTTTCTACTACTTTATGAGGTAATATAGCACGCCCTTCCCACTCAGCTCTTCCAGCTCTTCTGTTTGTGATGTGAGCTGTTGTCGCTGTTCTAATTGCTGTTGCTGATTCGCCTCCAGCTTCTCGGTTAAACTGAGACACCCCTGCCTCACACTTTTCAGTAACACGCAGTAATACAATGACAAGTATTAGAGTTCCCTCTCAAGCTGCCTGTTCCTATAGTGCAGCACCCCACTTCTCCCCCACCACCTGTCCTGCTTCCTCCTCTCTCTCTCTCCCCCTCTCTCCCCCTCTCACTCTCTCTCACTCTCTCTTTGAAGACGGTGGGATGATGATGACACCCACCGTAATCGGTGGATGCTCAGCTTCTGACATGACACACACAATCGAGAAACCCTTCAGAACTGATCACGGTTTCATTGTTGCATTCAGGCACAAGGCTTCCTCTTGACAAGTGGAAAAGGCCTCTACACGGAAGAATAAAGGAAGTCGGTGAGGTGGAGCCTTGATTGACAGCCCTGTTGAGAGAGCATAGCAAGAGCATGTTCCTATCTGATCACTGTTCAGCAGTAGTGCACCGTTTGCTCTGCTGACCTGATTTTATGCACCTAACCGGATCTGGGATCAGCTTATTTTATAACTTTTTTTTTTTTTTTAAAGTCCATTTATGTTGTTCTTTCATGGCAGAAAAGTGCATTTATTCCTCTGTTGTACTTACCTACATCTTTACCATTTAGTGCTGCTTTATACTTTCACTTTACACTACTTTTTAGAGTAAAATATTATACACATTTATTTACATTATTATATTATTATACATTATATTTTATTTACACTACATTTATTTGAAAGCAGTAATATTTGCTTGAAAAGGGACTTACTTAAGAGATTTATAAATGCCTGCCGAGAGGAGACGGAAGTAGGATGGGCCCCAGACAGACAGACAGAGAGAGAGAGAGAAACTCACACAGCAGGTTTTATCGTCCATGTTCACATTCTCCCCATTCTTGCTGAGCAACAATTTTTGAATGCTGATTCATTTGCTAGTATCTAGAACAAAGTGTACCTATAGACATTCCTCTCTGGGCATGGAGTATCAATCATCTTCCAACGCCAGCTACTCTTCCCCTTTACTTCTTTATATAGGACTAATTCCTATCAGCCTACATGTAATACAGACCTATTCTAAACTTAATATCAGTAAACATGTTTTAAATTTGACACCAGGCAGGTGGATTTATTTTTTTGTTGATAGCTAAACAGTGAAAAGCATGTTTCCACAGTTTCAGTATGAGCAGACGTGTTTACCAAAGCTCAGATTTCAAACCGAGAACCTCCACCAGTGCACGTACTGTATGTAGTATTAACGTGGGTAAAGCCTGTGTGGGAGTCCCCCTGTTTACCAGCAGCTATAGTTAGAAGATATTACTGCACGTAAAATCAGCTGTCCAGCATTTCTGCTAGAGACTGGCTGGCGCAACACTTTGGTTTATAGTGTAAGCTGTAAAGCTTGTCAATACAGTAACCGGTTTAGACTTAAGTTTCCCTGAGTGGAAATATAACTAGACCTTTAATATTTCTGTAGGGGCATCAGTGTATTTGTGTGAGCTTTTATGATGTTTCCCTTTCCTCATTTTTCCCCCATGTTATTGCTCTAATAGTCCAATAATTGGGCAGTTACAATAAGAACTATACCATAACACATTTTAAAGGGTGACCAGTGGTGGAAAATAACTAAGTACATTTACTCAAGTACATTTTATTTTATGCTCCAGTTATTAGACAACTCCATTTATGGTCACTTTAAATGCTTCCTCCACCACAGCTGATGACAAACTCAACCCGTTCTATGAATTCAATAATATAATAAAGAAATATCCAACACGTGTTGCCTCTGTTTTCTATATGTGAGCGTTCGTCATTGGTACAACATCGACTTGTCCCGCCTCTTAGGAAATGCATATGGCCATCTGATTGGCTGTACTGGAAGCCGAGCAGTGGGCTGATGGTTTGGTAGATGAATATTCATATTTGATCTGCCCGGTCAGGCCTCACCCAGCATGTCTGTGGCTCATCGGTACAGAATGTGGGATGCAGTGATATAATCTCAACCACTCTTTTACCGGAAAACACTGAGCAGAACAGCACACTGCGCGGTAAGTAGAGTTTGGGATGAGACGAGTGAAGGCAGACTGACAGCTGCTGTGCGTAATTACGCGCGGCAAACCGGTTAGCGGATTCAGCTGTAAATATATAGCAAGTAATAGCCGAGCATTGAGAGGTATCTGCATACTCTGGAAGGGGATGGACCTAACTGTCACTTTGTAAACCCCCCCTCCCTTGCTGCTTTCTGTGTGCTATTCCAGGTCATCTGGGTCCGATTACAACTGCAGTAGAACTTGACAAACAGGTTGTGGAACCGCCTTTGAGGACGAAACCACCCACATATTTAAAAAGGCACACCCGTCTTTCCCCTGACACCAGAAACAACGAGAAGGACACAAACACACGGCGAAGGGAAAACACGGGAACCAGTGTCCAACTACAACAGCCAATCCCCGCCGCAGCATCACGGACAAGCAGCCGCTTCTTTTAAGCCCATCAGCCCAGAATTAAAGCAGGGAACTCTATTTGTTTTTTTTACTACTGTTACTGGACGGAAAAAGGAGATCTCGCCATAATGATGATGCAACTGTTAGAAACATCCAACACGCAGAAGAACTCCCTCTTCAACGCCATGAACCGCTTCATCGGCGCGGTCAACAACATGGACCAGACCGTCATGGTGCCCAGTCTGCTGCGGGACGTCCCGCTGGATGAGGAGAGGGTGATGAGCTCCCTGAAATCGGACGAGGACGAGGGGGACATGTACAGCTACTACCAGCTGCTCAAGTCCATCCGCAGGGACATAGAGTGGGGGGTCAGGTGCGCTGCAGCCGACGAGAGGCGCAAGGAGAGCATGAAGATCACCCGCACACACTCGTCTGCGTCCACATCCTCATCCTCCTCCGTATCATCATCATCATCATCAATATCATCCGAGGAGGAAGACGAGGAGGACGAGGATTTGGAGAAGCAGTTCCAGTTCCACCTGACCGGGCTCCAAGGGGTGCTGGGCAAGCTCACACAGCAGGCCAACTCCCTCACCAAGCGCTACAAGCAGGAGGTTGGTATCGGAGGATGGGGCCAGTAAACTCGGGGAGAAGACAGATGAACTGGACTGAACCATCAAATTATCGCTGCTGCTGTTAACTACTGATGAAATGTACTGACAAACGTGTGGATGGTAGAGAAAGGGGCAGCTTTGCTTTTTCTATCTATAGGCCTTACATGGTCTATTCTGTGGTATTATGTGTAGATGTGTTGATCCTGAAGGAAATATTTGTGTACTTAACACCAAATGTTTTGCACTCTTACCTGTTGTACACATATTGCATTCAGTGATGGTTCTACACAGATGAAACATATATTTAAACATTTATTTAACGTATAATTTATTACCTCACACTGTGTGTTTGGAGAGCCAAATGTTATTTCAAAGTTGGAGAATAAGTGGACAGTATGAACTACAGGACCTGTCGGCTGAACCGCCCCTCTGATGGGGGAATACTGACAAAAGATTTTGCTTTTTTTTTTAATTTTTGTTGCTTTTTTTCTTTTGTGGAGCTGATGATGTCAGTGTGTTCAGATGGATATGTCTGCGTATGACTGTGCTAACTAAAATCTGATGGTCTTTAAATTGTGCTTAAAGGAGGGAGGCAGATGCTCATAGCTGCCAGTGATCTCCTGACGTCCTACATGGTCAATGAACTGGAATCAACTGATAATTCTTTTTGCGTAGAGAATAATGAGAGGTTTCCCACGAGATACATTGTCGTCGTCGTTGTCGTTGTTTATTTGCTATTCTGACTGTGTTATTGGAGATGTCTATCTGTCAAAACAAGCAGGTGATTTTATACACACCTTCTGCGTCATTTTGTACTGATATTTGTTTCTAAAATAAACTTTTATATGAACTCCATTTGTTTGTGTATTTTTGTTCTCATAAGTGCAGGAAAGTTGAGATTTGAACATTGTCATAAAAAAAGAACACAAAAAACCCCTAAAACAGTCTAAAACTGAATTAGGACTACAGTAATGAACAGAGTACGTTGTTTTAAAAATGAAAGTTTTAAAAGATTCTTCGAATAGCTGACGTACAAGGGATCTGTCCCTTCTGACCAAAAACAGACACTTGCAGGCAGTTCTATATTCAAATGTTAATTAATTAGCAATGCTTGGTCAACAACGTGTTTTATGTATCTCAACATCTTCTAAATATCTTGTTTGTTCATGTTCAAGTTTTAAACTATCTCTAATTTCCCAGTTTATCTATCTATCTATCTATCTATCTATCTATCTATCTATCTATCTATCTATCTATCTATCTATCTATATATATATAAAAAATTTTAAGATGTGGGTAACAATTCATAGGTTTGGGTGTGTGTGATAGGGGTGTCTTTAGCTTGATCCATCCAGCTTTGAAAGCAGGTGATTTCATTATTTTGGTAATGGAAAAAGCCAGCATTAGGAGTCAGGCAGAACTGTTGCTTTCCTCTTGATCTGGATTTAGATTATTTTAAATGATGTTTAATGTAAGCATTAAACCCCCCAATTTGTCTTTGGTCTACACATTGTTTAGTGATACATCTAAAATAAGGTTTATGACTTTAGAAACCCAATTATTATAATAATGATGATAATTATCATTATAATCATAAGTTGCATTCAGCCATCAGCAATGTTAAATGTTAAAAGGGAGAGGTGCATTCAGAATTACCTGCAGGTTGGGGAATGTTACTTGTCACTTTAAGTTTCAAGTGGCAACACCTTGAAAAACTTGAACTCTGAAACTAAAGAGCCTGAGGAAAAATGATACTGTGTTCATTAAGTGACACGTGTAAGACCATTTTGAATGCGTTCAAAACCTATTTAGTTCAATTTCTTACACTCTGTTTGTGTATATAATATAATATTTCACAGACTGTATATAGGACAAAAAAAGGTGCATTCCTTTTTTTTTTGTCCTATATACAGTTTCATTTCAATCATCAGTAAATATGAATATATGCTGGAGTCTGGGTATGAACATAATAATTACAGGTATGCACTATGATCAGTTCACGTTGCTTTTTTACTTTCATTTTGACATTCAAACATGACATGCATGCATGTGTTATCTTGTATAATATCTTGCCAAGTGGGGACAAAAAAGACCAGGTTTCCCTTCTTGTCCCTTGTTGTTTGAATAACTGACAGTGAGAGCCTCAAAGGCCACAGAGGGAAATGGGTGCAGCTGGAGTTTCAGTGCCGCAATAGGTTAATAGGATGCAACCATAGACTGGGTGCAACACACCCACTTTCCTTTCTCTCTCTCTTGCTCTCGTTCTCTCACTCTTTCACACACTCACACACACCATAATGAAGCAATAGTGGAGCCACAGTGGACACATTACATTAGGTCATCTTGATATAATAGGTGTCTATAGCATATGCTCCAAAATACCAACTGTAGAATTGTAATAATTATAATTTTCATTTAGTCAAATACCTTTAATTTCTACAACAATGTCAACAATATAAAATCCATTTCAAGAATTTTTCACTTAATAGCAAAAAAAGCAATAACCCCCAAACATCTTTAATACACTTAACTTTAATACATGTTTTTCTTTTCTCTGAATCAGGGTGTTTACAATGTAATGCTGCCACTGCTGCCCACATGTAGGACAAAGGTAGCGTGCCTTTCTGCATTTGACTGGAAATGAGGTTGCTGATTATGATGATTATGATGATACTAAAAACATCCGTTGAGATAAACTAATAATCAATGTTAAGGTGATTGCCAGAGACTATGACAAAACTGTTGTGCTTTTTACTATGTAGGCTGTAAACACTGTACCAAACAGTGATGTAGCTGGTGGAATTGAAGCTGATTTCAACTTTATGTAGCACATATTTTGTTTTTTATGCTTACTTTTTATCTGTAAAATAACTAGTAACTATAGTTGTCATAAAATGTATTGGTGTAGAATGGAGCAGCATGTAACATATAAATAGTAAGTAAGTATCATTAATTTGTGTAGTTTAATACATACGCGACAGTGACGCTTTTTGTCCCTTGACGCGCACCGTAGAAACAGGAAGTACATGGAAAGCTTACAGCATAACAAAAACAAATCAAAGCAAAATTGCTTTAAAATCATCGTGACTCAAAATGGACAGTGAAAACCCGAAATCAGCCAGTAACGACACACGATGCGTATTTTTTAATACACATTCAGAAGACTATCGATGCGTAAGTAGCTAACGTGCCACTACAACTTCAGTTTTAGCTAATTAGCTCGTTAGCGGCATAACGCTCGCAGTATTAGCTTACTTTGGTGGCTTTTTTTCTGACATTGCTAATATTTTAACTCGTTGTTACTGATTATGTCTCGATTGATCAATTTTGGTTGATGAATAGACTCCGCTTGTACTTTTCCTGGATATGAGTTCAACAGGCCAAGTAACCAAATGTTAACAAAACTAGCTTCAAGTAAACTTAACTGCCGTGAGCATTTCCATCTTAACTATTAAACACTATTGTTTATTCACACTGAATGTAACAACTTAAGTAATGTGAAGCAGTGTCATGTCCGTTTTGAGCCTCTCTCAGTCATGCATGTGGAAGCAGTCTGTTTGTTTTTAGCCACTATGAATGAAGATGACCCACATAAGAAGTTCCTCATCTCGACATGATAAGTGAACCAGTTTGACATGTGTTAGCTGTGATGTGAAAGATACTATAAAGACGTGATAACATTGAAGAACAAAACAACTGAACAATATATAATAGTGGTAGAAAGTAACCAGGTTACATACATTTTGATTGAGGACTACTTAAAGGACAGGTTCACAGTTTTTCAAGTCTGTCTTAAAACAACAGTGAAGTTCCAAAATGCATGTAAAATTAAAAAAAATAGAGTGAAAATATAATTTTCCCATTGAGGGATGAATAAAAGTTAATCTTATCTTATAAAATACTGTCACCATTGTGACATTGTCACCAGACCTCTTCAGCTCATCCCAAATGAAACCTTTCAACAGTTTGTTTATCTTCAGAATAACCTAGTTAAGAAAAACCCTACTTGGATCGATTGTAGCTTGTTGCTTAATCAAAGCTGACATATGTTTGGCCGGGCCGAGTATGTTGCTCTGGACGCCGGCAGCCTTTAATTCGAATCAGTTCAATTCAGTATGCTTTATTGGCATGAACGTGACAAAGGCAACATTACCAGGGCGAAAAAGAAAGGAAAAAAGGTCCAATAAGAGACTTCCAGCTAGCCGTTTGTCAGGATTTGCTGCTTATCTTATGTGATAATAAACAGAATATACTTTGAGTTTTGGATCTTTTGGTTGGAAAAACAATGGGGATTTTTTTTCCTGATATTTTATAGATTACTTGAGAAAATCATTGGCAGATTAATCTATAGTAAATAGTCGTTAGACGCTCATTCAATGTCAACAAAGTCAATTTCATTGCTTGTTCTTCGTTCTAGTATTTCGTAGAGTTGGAAATGGTAACCATGGTAACCATCATATAGATATTTGTGTGACTTGTATATCATCAATAGAAAAAAAAATGTCATTCTCAAACAGAAAAGATCACTTCATGCCTTATTTATGGAATATTTTGTCTGAGCTGTTTTTCACACTCACGGTTCCTTGTAGGGTGTCATCATTCAAATTTAATTAAAACAATAACAAACTAGTAAAACGTCTGAGGGAAAACATGTCTCCAGCGTGTCCCTGTTAGTGAGTCAAATGTGAAAGTTAAAACTAATGCTGCTTAAAAAAACAAAACAACGATTTACTATATATACAGTTTGAAATTCACTCTCCATACATTTAAGTAGAAGGTTTTCTGGCTGGTTTTTATGTAGGGCAACAGTGTTTTTGCAGAGGTTATCAGACTGATCGAAGGTAGTCCTTCGTTAACGTGATGGAGAGATTACAGGTGTGTGACAATGTGTGTAAAAGGCCACAGCAGCTATGTTGCACAGCACTCGCTGTATTTTGAATGTAAAACCACTGCTGGCCCCTAGTTCCCCCTGAAGCTCGTAGGATGGACTCGCACATTTTTTCATTCTCTTCATTCCTCGGTTCTTCTCGTTTTTTTTTTCACTCATTTCTCTCCGAGTCGCTCTCTGCTCAGTTTCAGGTTGCAGCTTTGCACAAAGTATGTTGAATATCAGGCTCGAGCCCTGTCAAGCACATCTGCTTACCTGTAATTTATTTCTGTCTTCTGTGTTGTATAACGTGTTTAAATAGGTCAAATGTATATATGCATAGGTGACATTCATAAACTATATGTGTCTTAAGTGTTGGTTGCTACCCATGCACCTATATACACAATACACACTCACATATACAACCGTGTCCTCTTAACCTAGTAAGGTTGTGATTATAATGATTATAGTATTTGTAATGTACTTCAACCAGTTTTCACAGGGCCTCGCTCAAAATGAAAACGCTACACACGAGTACACAATGTATTTACAACAAAGTTTAATACATTTAATACATTGTTTTTATTATTATAGATATGAGCCTTACAGTTGTTTCTGATTTACAGGTGGTGATATTAACAGTGAAGCGAGCCACGGGGACCGTCTCTCTAGTAGGATGGTGAATATTTCATTCAAATTCTCTTTCTCAACGTCAGATGGTCTCGGATCATACACTGACATTAGATTCTCGGCTCAGGTGTCAATCAGGCGTTTGTCCAATGACGTAAAAATAATGAACGTCCATACTGTTCGTACTGGCTCAACGTTTTGCCCCAGTGTTGTTTACCAGTGTCTTCGGCAATTTGTCTGAAAAAGGTTGAATGTTTTTATGGCTTTCTGTCTAAACAGGCTCTGCTGTCATGGTCAATGGTCTTGCTGCAGGCAAAATAATGATAGCAGGTGGAGTTAAGCTTTTTTAGAGAGATGGCATTGATAGTTATGATGCATTTATGAGCATCGAAGACAGTATGAGACATTATCATTAGAGCATTAATTTGCCTGTCCTGCTCAAATTGTTTCTAACATTTCAAACGACTCACTGTGGGGTTTTGTTTTTTTCTGTCTCCACAGCATTTTTATGCTGTTTGTGATCTGGCTGCTACGCAGGTATCACTCGCTGGCTCAGGTAAATTTAAACCACAATGCACAATGTGTTGTGCCTCTTTTTTCTTTTTCATACTTCTGTTTGCTTTGTCGCTATAGGAAACATGCTTAGTTAGCCATGGTGACATAATTGAACCCAGTGAAAATGCATCAGGTGAATCAATTGCAGAGTTAATCGACTCATGATTATTCTGTGATATTGACTGCAGTCTTGTGCCCCCCTCCCCCTCTGCAAATGAATAGGTTTGTGCAAGACTTAAGTTCTAAATATGCTAAATAATAATTAATTAGATTAGAAATGTTTCTGCATAGACCTAAAAGGGTTTCATATTTCAGTGTTTGTTTGAGCGAGCAGCTTGACAGACAGTTTTTGCTTTTGAAGCCAGTCCAGCAGGTCTGTCAGGTTGAGTCTCCTAATCTGAAGTAAATGACAGCTTAATGTGGGTCTCTGATGGATCCTATTACCTCTGGACCAGGTCGCAGAGAGAGGCCTCAACTCCTCTCGCTCTTCTTCCCCTGCTCGTCTTCCTCCTCCCCCGCTCCTCTCACACCACATAAACCCTCTCCTTACCTCCATCCCCTTGCAAAGGTTATCTGTCAGTCTATAGTCTTTAGTGCTCTCTGGCCCTCCTGTGCTTTTTTCCCTGTCTGCACCTCCTCCCCTTCTCCTCTTCCTGTAGCCTCCACAGAGTCATTGTTGGACTCAAATGTCCTCTCAGAATTCTGTAGTGCACAGACTATTGATTAATTTGATCAAAAAAACATAATGAGTTCAGTCTCTATAGACGGGAATTAAGGAGAATCTCTCCTCTGTGATATTTGGGACGTCGTATGCCAAGCTGTCAGCCACATCAGTGATCATTTGATCTATAATTTGGCCTTCATTGCCATATTTACTGGGGGTGTTTTGTTATAGAATCCCTCTTCATGTCTTATCACATGTCTCATTTTCTCTCTACAGAAGATGATTCTCAGCCTGACTGTAGCTGCTTTCTTCGACAGCGTAGCGTATGTCATGGTGAGTTACTCTTGTCTGTTTCACTAAACACACACATAATTGCTTCTTTGGGTGTTGGTGATGTGAAAAAATGTTTCCTTGTGCCATTCTTCCTTCCCTCTACCAGGGCGAGTCCCATCCAGAAGGATCTCTTTGTGACTTTCAGGCCTGGTGGCTGACATACTTTGGTAAGACAAAAAACAACTGGCACACTTTTAACAATAGAGACGACGAGTGAGTCAGCTAAGATCCAGCCAATAGTCTTTTTTTTTTTTTTTTCTATTGCTTTTATTTTGGCGACCCAGTCTGTATGTCCTTTTCTGTAGTTGTCATAACAAAGCGGTATTTATTTGCTTGTCATTAGGATATACAATAGTTGTCAAGGCCGGTAATGCATTTGTTAAACTTGCAGATCATTTAGCAGTTTTCACACACCCATACAAAGAGCACCGCACCCATGGCGATGGTGTAACACTTGGGAGTCAAACACTGTGAAATGATTGGCCAATCACTGCTGTTCACTTTACCACCTCAGCGATTTCATCACCTTTTAAATGTTGAATATCCACCTCTTTTATGAGGAGATGATTTTCCTCCAATCACGAAACAGAATTTCATTTGGCTCGCGAACATTTAGTTTTTTCATTTAAGGAGAGTGAGAGGCATTTTTGTCTTTATTTTTTTTTTTACATTAAAATTCTCTCAGTTTTATTTGCATTGATGACATTTGTTGCAATTATAGCTTCTTTTGCCTTGATTAGCATTACCATTTGTGCTAATACAGCACTTCACCAGGGCTGTTTTATTGGTCTCACAGGTAGATATATACACACACACACACACACACTCACACACTCAGGCAGACACAGGATAATGGTCAGTGAGTTAGTGCTGCAGGGTTTGGTGCGTGTCACCTCGGTTTATCATGAGCATCCTCACGCTAAGGGCAAACGGCTGTATATAAACACCAGCTGAACAGGCACTTTGTTCTGTTGTGAAGCGCCAAGTCTAGTGGGAGTCGCCATAGCACAGCTCTGCTTTTAACTCCGACCAATAAAGTTTTATGAAATGTGTTTGAAATGGAGGACGATGGTAGGAAGGGGCAACGCCAGGGCAGGTGGTGAAGCTGAGGCGTGTGTTGTCAAGTTAAAGAAAAGCCGCGGCTGCCGTCTCGTTATGCAAGTTGCGTTTGCAACCCCGATGACAGTGATTTATTGTGATAATGACATAGACAGCCAGCCTTTTTCTTTCTAAGTCACTGCACGCTATTCCC
The DNA here is from genome assembly GCA_036937835.1 of Pampus argenteus. Lineage (NCBI taxonomy): Eukaryota > Metazoa > Chordata > Actinopteri > Scombriformes > Stromateidae > Pampus > Pampus argenteus. Next base: position 14,914,951 of record CM072872.1, on the reverse strand, counting down.
AGTGGTTCCTTCGGTGTAAGAATTGAGTTTGTGTGTGTGTGTCTGTGTGTGTCTGTGTGTGTCTGCGTGTGTCTGTGTGTGTGTGTGTGTGTGGGTGCGTGTGTACATGCGTGCGTGCATGTGTACAGGGTTTTGTTGTGTGAAACTGAGTAAGCTGAGTATGTGGCTCAGGGAATCCATCATTGTGACGACCGACCCTGCCTGTCCTGTCAACAGAAACACACACACACACACACACACACACACACACACACACAAAGAAAGAAAGAGGGCTGAAATCGAGGGCAGAAAAAGGGAAGTGTTCTACACTCTCTCCCTTGTTATCTCTGCTAACTGCACCTCCTTTTTCCTTTCTTCATTCATTTCTTAATTATTCAGTGTCTTTACACTCACTCTGGTCCACTCCGTTCAAGCCCACCTCCACCTCTGCACCTCACGCTCTTCCTCTTCCTCTTCCTCCTCCTCTTCCTCTGTTGCCTCCCACTCCTGCGTTATCTCCCTTCTGCTTTTCCACAGTTCATCATTCTCTCTCTCTGAGCTCCCAACTCTCATCCATCACCCTAAACCACAGGTTTCCCTCATATTACTGCAGAATGGGCATTCATTTATCAGGAAGTGGAACACACGCACACACACACACACACACACACAGACACACACACACACGGTTTGAACACACACTTGCAGGTGCATGTTATGTGGTGGGGAGCTGCGTTGTAATTTGACCTTCTTGTTTTTCTGCGTGTCTCTGCAGACTGGAGTGCTTTGGCCTGGGTTTGCCTCATCACACTGAACCTGTACCTCAACCTGGTCAAAGAAATGAGCACAAAGAGATATGAAATGTGAGTAGGACACTGTTCATCCCTTGTGCACACAACAGGTCATTGTTTGTACATATGTTTGCCTCTGTGTCTTCCTTTCAGGTATATTTGTCTTTTTTTTTATGACTGCTTCCCTATGACTGTTTATGTGTGTGTGTGTGCATGTGCTAAGTCTGCCAGAGCATGTGTCCCTCCGCAGAGCAGTGACAGCCCCCTCCTCCTCCTCCTCCTCCTCCCCCTCCTCCTCCCCCTCCCTCTCCCTTTCTGTTCCAGCCAGCCGACGCTCTTATTGAAAAGGGAGTGAGTGTCAGCCGTTAAGTGTGTGTTTGAGTGTGCGAGAGCATGCGCACCCATCTTCACGCTTTGTGGCTCTATGTTTCTGTCACTCAAACTCCCATGAGCACTCTTCAGAGCGTGAGTGTGAATTTGCGAGATTTTTTTATTTTTTTACATTTTTTTTATTTTTTCCATGTCTAATGTGGATCACACACACACACAAAAAGTATGCGCACCGTGGACGGAGAAAAAAAAAAAGCAGCAGCTTTAACAAGTTAGTGGCGACTCTGAGAAGTCAAGTTAATTGTTTATGGTTGTGTGTTGTACGTATGCACACCCCTACCCTTCTGTGCATGAGGGGTTTGGCCAGTAAAGAGACAACCCCCTGTCCTCCTGCCCCACATGGGAGTTTCCCTGCATTGATTAGCAATAAGCCAGACGATATAATGGCGGTATAACTCAGAGCAAGACGGCTTTATGGGCGCGGGGAAGGGGGCTGTTTGGGGAGCCAAAATTACGCTTCAGAGCCTTATCAGCTGCACACCCCTCATGGGTCCACAGGGACTAACGAGGGAGGGGGACATGTCTGTGTTTTTTTTTTTTGCTCACCTCAAATTTGAAGGGGATTAAAAAAAACTCCACCGAGCTTAATAGGTTTGAGCAAAGTGAAGACAGGGCATCAGGAGGCTGTTGTGTATTGACTGCGCATTGATAAGCTGTATGTATTTAGGCAGGCCGGTATGTGGCTTTGCATGCATACACAACTATCCCTAACCTCCAATCCTCTCTCTCACTCGCACACGCGCGCGCACACACACACACACACACAGAGCGACGCCACTGTGATGGTTTATGAATGAACAAATCGCCAGAGGAAATGGAGAACGGAGGCTGGATGATCTAAGACTGATTGAAGTGGATGCAAGAGTGGATAGTGTGTGTGTGTGTGTGTGTGTGTGTGTGTGTGTGTGTGTGTGTGTGTGTGTGTGTGTGTGTGTGTGTGTGTGTGTGTGTGTGTGTGTGTGTGTGTGTGTGTGTGTGTGTGTGTGTGTGTGTGTGTATATGCATGTTTATATCTGTTTGAAAGACAGACTGAGGCTTACTTAATCCGTTGTGCACTGAGGGCAGAGAGATATTGGTGAAGCTGAAGACAGAGGGGGGAAAAGAAGTGGTGTAAGGCGGCGAAAAATGAGATCGAGCCTCGAGAGACATTTCCATATGAGCTCGCATGATTTGTGTATCGACATGTGTGGGTGTGCGTGCAGGTGTGCGGAATGCAGAGCGCATCGCGGTCCTGCTGTGCCTCATTAAGCCCATGTTGTGCGCTGCTCCGGACCTCGTCATCTGCCTCTCAAAGCGCTGCGAGAGTGTGGTATGTGTGCTGCTGCTGCGAGTCTGCGTGTCTGCGAGCTCTTGACATTGATTTCCTGACAAGCCCCCCCCCCTCCACCAATCGTCACGCCAGGGAATGGCAGCACTGATTTCACCATTTATATCTCTCCTCCCACTGACATACTCTTCTCCCTCTCTCTCCCTCCCTCACTTGTTTTCTCTCCTCCTTTAATCTCCCAGTTGCTTTATATCTTTCTCTTTTTTGCGCTTCCACCATTTTCCTTTTTCTGTCTTTCCTCCCTGTCCCTTGTTTTCCTTTTCACTCACACTCCCTCTGGTGTTCGATCTAAACACACACTCTCTCTTTTGCTCTCTGGATCTATGCATATCCTATGTCTCTCTCCCACCCACCACTCTGTTCTATTTAAACCACCAGCCATCTCTTTTTCTCCACCACCTCCCACACACTCACACTGCTGTCCATCAGACGGGGGCAGAGGCGGGGAATACAGTGAGCACCAGTGAAACAGAATGACAAAGTGTGTGTGTGTGTGTGTGTGTGTGTGTGGTGCACAACTCGAAAGCAATAGTGTGTACGTCAGCCTTGTCGCCTCTGCTCGATTGACCGCACTTGGAAGAAGTCAGGGCAGGACTTCCACTCTATTGACCAGGCAGCGCTGTTCGCTCTATAAAGTATCGACGCCCACACCCAAAGACAGCGGAGCACACACACCTCATCTGTCTAACACACACACACAGCCATGTTCAGGTGATTTAGCTTTTTTATATTTGTGACGGCTGTCAGCAATCTCAATTTCTTGAGCTTTCCTCAACTATAAAGGTAGACTGTTTTTTTTTTGTTTTTGTTTTACACTAAAGCTCAAAAGCTTTTTTTTTTTCTGCACAATTTACCCAGCTTAGTCCTGAAATGTAATAGTAACTACTAGCACCTGCTGAGTGGGATTCTGCATCCTGTTTGTGGTTTTGATGCAGACTTCTCTTCTGCAAATCATATTTTCCACAGCAGTGGGGGTAATTATGGTTTATATTATCTTGAGTAATGGCAGTCTGGCTGTATAGGCATTTGTCTGCACCTGAAAAATGACCCAGATGCGAGTGCCAACAAAAGGATGAATTGAAGAGGATGTTGTTTTTTTCTCAGGGGCAAAGCTCCCTCGGTCTCGCTGCTCATAATTAAATAAACGTCTCCCTTTTATCAGGTTGTACCATGTGATGGCGTGGGGGGTTCCTCTGGTCATGGCCTCTTTGCCGCTGTTCAAGGGATACTACGGCCCCGCGGGAGCCTGGTGGTGAGTACAGCCAAGCATCCAGCTACAGCGGCACTTCTTTGTTTTGTCTGCCAGCGACAGCGTATTTTCTGCTAAATGTCTTTCCTTTCAAGAAAGGCCACAGCTCTGGCCTCATTCCAGCTCCAGACAGGCTCCTTCCCTCATAAGACTTTATGTGATAAAAATTGAAAATTATCAGGACATCTTTGAACAGTAAAACGCCCACTCAGACTCTCCAGCTCTTGTGGCGAATAGGGAAAGCATTATTTGTTTGGAGGGTAGTTAAAGGGGTTGACGAAAGGGGGAAGAGGCCGAGCAGAGGAGGCGGTGGAATGAGAATTGGGACAGAGCCTTAATCTCCGGGCTCGGCTCTCTCTTTCCACTCTCTGCTTATTAATAGCTACAGCTGCACAGCTTTTCCGCTCCACAGTCACACAAGTCTGTCTTCCGCTCACGACGCTCTCCCTTTCCTTTGTAACTCCCCCCATCTCTCTCTCTCTCTCTCTCTCTCTCTCTCTCTCTCTCTCTCTCTCTCTCTCTCTCTCTCTCTCTCTCTTCCTCCAGCTGGATCACAGACGATCACGTAGCCTGGAGATTTGGGATGTAAGTAGACCCTTTCAGTGCTGCCATCAAAGCTTCCTCACTGGGGGAGATGGGGAGGAGGAGGGCTGTCACTGCGGGGAAATGTGAAGGGTTGCATGTCAGGGGAGCCTGCAGGGTTTTTTCCCTCTTGGTGTGAGGCCAGTGTGTGTGTGTCTGTGTGTGTGTGTGTGTGTGTGTGTGTATGTGTGTGTGTGTGTGTGTGCGTGCGTGTGTATATGCATGTGTGGATGTGCCTGTGTCTGCCTCTGCCTTGTCAGATTTAGGGGAGTTGCTACACTGTGTATTTAAGTGTTTAGGACGGCTATGAAGGATTATGCCTGTCTACTGCTTTCTGCAACTGGCCCTAAGTCTGCAAGGGCTCTGCCAATCCCCCGACGCAGGCACTTAAACACACACACACACACACACACACACATACACACACATACACACAACAACACTTCGCTATGAGCCAAGGTAATCTCGTTGCTGCTCGCAGCATCAGCAGGGAATCAATCTTTCTAAACAAATAAGCACACACACACACGCACACAGACAAAGTAGCGCAGACAAACACTCACACATACACAAGCGGAACAACACATAGCTATCAGCTGTGCTAAACGAGCCTGTGTCTCTTTTATCAGTGCTCCTCTGCTCCCAGGCTCTTTCTAGTTTTCCACGCTGTCATGGCCCAGGGGGACGAGCTGCTCAGAGGATCCGGGAATCTTCATTAGCTCTAATTACATCAAACCAGATGAGAGATTAGGGGCCAAGGCAGCACCCGTCAAGGCAAAAACACATACACTCAAACATACACACTCTGCCGACAGCTTGCAGGGAAAGGCGCAGGAGGTCAGAGGTTGCTGTATTGAAGGTGAAAAGTGGAAATTATGGGAGGGAAGGCATACGGGGTACAGTTAGAGAGACCGGGAATTACTCAGCAGGAGAGGGAAAGAGGGGCGGCGTAGCGGGACGTAAAGGAGAGGAGAGTAAGAGAAATAGATTGCCCTCGTCTCTGCCCACGCCCTGTAGTGTGTCTTCATCAGAGTTCAGTGAAGCGTGCAGACAGGACAGAGGAGGCGGGGGAGGCTCGGAGGAACGTGTGAAAGGGAATGAAAAAGGAAGGAGAATGAAAAGCAGAGGACAGGACCGTGTGACGGAGGTGCAGAATTTCAAGTGTTGACTCAGCTATTGGAAGCACTCGAGCTTAGCTGAGTCACCACTCTTAGAGGTCCCCCATCAGTGTGTATCACCGACCCTGGTCAGGCGTAGCACTGAAAAAAGTGAACAATTATGTTCACAAATGAAAAATTATGATCAGCCAGGGTGATTTTAGCCACAGCAGCTGTGGTAGGGTAGAAATATCTCAACAGCAATTGGATGTATTGTCACAAAACAGCATTATGGCACTCAGAAAAGCCGAATGACTTCAGTGACCCCCCCCCCGACGTTTCCTCGAGCCCCAGCAGAAGGCCAAACTGTTCTCTTATCCTGTGAAATATTGCTCTATCTACTAGATGGATTGGTACCAAGTTTTGTCCGGACATTCAAACGATTGCAAATAGCTTCGGTGATTACTTTTCTTGAGCATCACCATGAAGTTGACCTTTGTGGTTTAAAGTAAATCTCCGGATGACTGTCGGATGGGTCGACGTGTAATTTGGCGCGCGCGTTTACGCTCCCCTCATCGTGAATTGAAATAATCTTTGGTGATCCTCATCTTTGAGTCATCATCGGGTTAAAGTTTAAATGTATCTATTACTTTGATATACCGGCGTAACTGATGACAATAGTTAGCAAGGTTTTGCCTGCGAACGTAGTACTAAGATGGCAAACAATGTAAACATTATACCTATACATCAGAATGTCAGTGTGAGCATCTCAGCATGTAGCTCGAAGGACAGCATCGCCTCACAGTGCTGCTAACGTGTCTGTAGACTGTTTTTGGATTTTATCAGATTTTGACCCAACCTTACGCTACACACACACACACACACACACACACACACACACACACACACACCTTGCTCCTCTCCTCTTTTCCTGTCTCTCAGGTTGTCTGGGTCCTGTGTAAGTGGTCGAACAGGTAGATCGTAATCTTTTTTTTTCGGCAGTAGGATCTTGTGGGTCAAAGATGACAACTGCAGCTGAGCACTCACTACCGCAGACAGGTCCCCACTGTGCTCTCATCTTCGACTGAGCACTTCAATTAAGGCCTCTTTCATCCAAGCATCACCCTTCACTTCAGAGCAGCACTGGAGGGAAAGCCAGGCTGAGGCCGAGAGATTGAAACTGTGTACGTCTGTGATGATCGTTCTTTCTCCAAGTTTAAAGCTTTCCACCAGTGCTCACTGTAGTCCTTTCCTCCAACTATCAAACCCCCTCTGTAGTTATCCATCTGCCTAGCCGTCCTTCCCTAGTTGATTTATCGGCTGCAGCCTCTTTCTGCTATTTCCTTCATTCTCACTATGACCTTATCTCTTTCTCTCTGTCTTTTAATCACCTTGCGCTTCTTTCTAATTATTGCTCTTTCTGTTCCTGACCCAGAATCCTCCGTCTTCCCCCCCTCTCACCTTTATTCCTGTTTTCACCTTTATCATCGCCTGCCCACTCAGACTCTTCTCTCTTTCTCTCTTTCTCACTATTCTCTCTCTCTCTCTCTCTCTCTCTCTCTCTCTCTCTCTCATTCTTTTCCTCCCGTCTCTCTCTCTCTCTTTCTCGCTCTCTCTCCGGGTAGTGCTCAGCTGTAGAGCACAGCGGACTCTAATGGCAGATCATTATCATGCTAATTAGAGCACTTTGTAGCTGCCGCCCGTCATTCTCTCCTCCTCGCAGCCCCCCACGCTATCGTTAAAAAGGCCACCCCCTCCTTTTCCCCTCTCCACCACCCGCCCACCCCCCCCAGCCCTGTCTCTCCATCATTAACAGGACGTGCGCTGGCGTAATTGGGCGCTGTTTATTCCGGAGAGCGGGTTATTAAATCACACCGAGGTGACGCTCGCGCAGGTCTCCCTTGAAACGCTTTCATCATTGTCCCATGCCATTATTGAACCGGCGCGGACGCACATACACACACATGTTCAAAGAGGCGCTTCTTTGTATATTGATGTTTTCTGCAAAGACGTGAAGGAACATGATGTATAAGGTAGCGTTTCTCTCTCCCTGTTTCCTTGCTGTCAAAAAAGGCTTACCGTCCTTGGTTCCCCTGCCAATAACACACAAGTGTGGACGAAGGTAAATTAGGCCAAGGACTTAATATTTGCCTTTGGAAATATTGCTTGAAGTTGCAGGCCTTCTCGCACACAGTGTTAGACGACATTTATTCCCGATCCGTTTTCTGTACTACACCATGTGTGTCTCTGTGTTGATGGGTCAGAGACAGATTCAGACCTCCTTTAAATGTCAGCTGAACTTTTCAAAATGCCTTTTAATATTCAAAAATGTTTTAGTTGTTTTTTTTTTCCTTCTGGATCGTGGTTAGTCCTGTAATTACTCTCGATGTTCTTCCTTCGCAATCCCATATGTTAATCACATAGGTGCATTCGGCCAGTGTCTCCCTCCCTGTGCCAGGTGTTTAGGAGGACTCGGGGGAAGGCAGGCTGTTGCACAGCCGGTCGTGACTGCTCAGTCACTGAGACTGAACAGAGAAGCAGTGGCCAGGAAGCTGTCTATCAAAGCGAGACAAAGACCTGTTTCGTGATTACAGGGAGAGGTTGAAACACCTCCGAGCTTACATCACCTCCCAAGAGGTTGCATAACACAAGGCTGTCATTCCAACAAAGCCATCACCCCCGATTCCCTCGCTCGTCTCGCTCTCTTTCATCCACTCAGAAATACCTGACATATTATTCTCCCCTGCGCCTCTCTTGATTGTCAACTCTCCGTCCCATAGGAATGCTGTGCATTTCCAGTGATGTGACTTTACTGGCATTATCTTTTTGTTCTCTGTCTACCTCTCTGCTGTCCACTGAAACTGTTCCATAAGGACCGGAGGTGCTGAGTCAGGTCAATTCTACTCTGTGTTGTCTAATACTGTGTGTCATAGACACACCAGCTATTCAGTATAATACTCTCCAGTGTCAAGTGAAACTGTCTAACCTAAATATATTTAAATGTGCAGCCTAGTTTAGTATACTCGTAGTGGTCGATGTGTTAAAAGTGAACAGTGAGAGAATGTGAACGGCTGAATGACAAACACCAAATCATAACAATCTAACAGAAATAACCTTCTCAGATTACAGCCCTGCAGAGGACATGTTATTTCATTTTTCTCTCCGTGGTCTAATGTCTAATCTATTAGGATGGCACTAACAGCAAAACATTAGACACCTAGCATGCTATTGCATTAATGAACTCCATTAGGATATGTGACCCTATTTTCGTGGATTACAAACTCAGTTAAATCCTTTGTGTTCTTTTTTTTTTCTTTTTCACGTGATATTTTACCCAACGGGAACGACAGGAATTATCATTTAATTTCTTACCGCCTGCTCATGTCTTTGTGTTGCAGATGGTACGTGCCTCTGTTCAGCCTCATCTTCCTGATGATCTGCTGCTACGCCCGGATCATCTGCGTGGCCAATCACAGGGTAAGTGATCAACATGCGTGCAACCTGCTGCAGCTGCCTAAGATGCTGGTAATTTTTTCTTTCTTTTTTTTTTTTTTATTATTTTTTTTAATATATTTGGGTACTATAGTTAAATCCAAAATGCATTGTGACCTTTTAGAAAACTAACATCAGTGAATCAGCTGACATCTCTAAAAGCTCACGTATGATTGTGTGTGTGTGTGTGTGTGTGTGTGTTCTTAAATTCCTGTTAATTTTGTGTGTGAATTTTAAGGGTTAAAATAAGATTATAATTTATTCTTGTTTTCATAAGGGGCTACATATATCATTATATGAAATGACAGTAATCAGTGGCGATCCTAATTACATTATACATTAATGCTGAGATTATGCTGCCGTTCATTTAATCAATAATCCATACATTTTGGGTCATCAGTCAAGATGTAAACAAGCTATAAGTTGACCCAGGTTGTCAAAATGACCTAATTTGTAGGAAAACCTGATTGCACACATATGGCAGGTACGGTAGACTAAGTCGAAGTTGAACCAGGAAGTTGGTCTGTATAATAACTGTGCTGTTTGCCTTCCCTTTTTCCAGTACATTTGCTAACCTGTGCGTTTGTTTAAAACCAGCCTGTGGATCTGACTGACTGTTTGTTCTTTGCGTTCAGAGATCTCGGTAATGTTGGTTTTTCACAGCGGAAAACAGGAAAACACAAACAGAACTGATAACACGATTGATGGTATCGTGCATGACGGTTCACCAGACCTTTGACACTTGAATGAACGTGTCATTATTTCACTGTCTTTTAACATTTAATCAACCGATTAATTGATTAACTACTCTCCTTTCTGTTGGCTCACACTGTGTGCTTTTCCATGGTATGGGTGCAGTCGAAGCCCAGAGGCAGCATTCCACAAAGTTCGCATAGCTGCCATTCCCCTGATCTGACACAACACCGCACACTACAGCTGTGTTACAATATGTGTGTGTGGGTTTCTGATGCTGATTCATCAAATGCAGAAAGAGAATAAGGGAGAATCTAGCTCAAGCCGCATCGGACTCACAATGAACTCATTCGTAATATTGGCATTCTTTGTTTAGGTGGCAGAGTGAGCGATGGGACAATGAGACAGATTTTGCAGATAGCCGCCAACATCAGAGACAGACAGCAGGTAGCTGTGGGGCAGGGAGACTACAAAAAAAGAGACTGCACTGCTCTTTATCATGCATGTGATAAAGAGAATGAATTAATGTAGCTGGTTTGCAATCTGCATCTCATAACTCATTCAGCTCACAGTGTTCAGCTGTCTCTCTTCCCCCCCGTCTCTCTCTGTACTGTATCTCTATTTTCCACCTTATTTTCCTTCTCCTCCCTTTTTTTCCTTTCCACCTCCATCTGCCTCTTCCTGTCTCCGCTCTCCCCCCCCCCCCCCACTCATTTTCCTTTTCCCTCTCTCCTCTCTCCTCTCTCCCCCTTCACTCTGCCGTTTTGCTTTCTCTATCATATTTATGAAGCGCTCAAGCCTTATCTCTTTTCAGCTGCAGGCTGTCTCACTTGAAAGAATTTCAAAAGCTTTGAAAGCAGGGTAGGTGGCGACGCAACGGAGAAAAGGATAAAGACGAGCAGTCTGAAAAAAAGGCAAAGAGTAGAGAGAGGAGGTGGGATGTTAGCTGGACGGAGAAGTTCCTCTAGCTTTCAAAGGGCAGATGAGGAAGAGAATGACTCCGTAGCTCATTAGTTTAGCAACTGCCAAGTCGTTTACACAAGGATTATATAGAAAAACATCAACGCATTCTGAGTGACTGTGAGCTTGTGCTAACTAGAAGGATTTGAAAGTTAATGAGTCATTATCAGCCCAGACAGAGAGGTCTGACAGTGCGATGAAGTGTTTGTTTTATGGTTGCGATTTCTACATTACAACTCCTTCCCTCCTACGTTCCACGCCTTCAACACTTAACGCGCTAAGTTCGCTCACTTTTCGGTGTTGCGGCCTGCGAGAGGTTGCAGCCAAAGTTGGGTACGCCGAGGCCTAATGATATCGCCACCTATTATCAGTGTTTATTGATTCTGATGTGTAGTGAAGCTAAACAGCAAAGGGCTGCACAAACATGCCGCGGCCACACATAGATTTACAATGACAGTCACATCAGCGCTAAGAAACCATGGCAACATTGAGTTAATAAATGGCTAAACAGAGGCGCTATTAGTGCGTAACACTCTGTGGTGTGTGTGTGTGTATGTGTGCACGTGTGTGTGTGTGTGTGTGTCTCACACTGGGCCTCCAGAGATTTGTCTCCGATGTCTTGAGTTACATAAACCTTCTGACTTTCTACAGCCCCCACCCGTATCCCACCATTACAAATCCCAGTCTCGTGTGTGTGTGTGTGTGTGTGTGTGTGTGTGTGTGTGTGTGTGTGTACACGTGTGTGTACGTGTGTGTACACATACATATGCATGTGTCTGTTGACATTTTCCCTGCATTCCCCCGAGAGAGGAGACAGAGGAAGAGCAAAAAGTATTCCCACGTTCTCTCTCCGGAGATCTCAAATCTGCCATGTTTGCTCCACTTTTTCCTCTTCCTTTAACACGTCTTCAGAAAGACGTTCTTCACTTTCTCTACTCCTGTTGCTTTTCCTTCTCCTTCATCATGTCATATCACGTGTGCTGAGGCTGATCATTTCCCACTTTTTGCAAGATGGTGGGAGCTGGTTAAGCGATCCCCTCTGTCTCTACGCTTTGCAGGATGAGAAGGTGGAGGGTTTTTATGTTGGTGTGAGAGCCAATGTGATATTTGTTCCATATTGCCACATCTCCCCCTAAGAAAAAAAGAAATGGTTGAAATTATATCATTACACTGCTTTATTTAGTCCAAAGTGCTCTGACCTTTTCTTAACATTTTTGTCTTTTCTGCACAGATGCAGTCATGGTTGGGAACCTTCAACCCTGAGAGAGAGAGACGAAAGGTAATGGCCTGTCTCACCATCACATTTCTCAACACACACTCACGCATACACACGGTGTGTGTGTGAGGATTAGAGTGTGTGCAGGATTAGCTCCTGCAGTCACGCTGGGCAGGTGTCAAAAACAGCAAGGATCGATTTGACCTCTTGACTGTCTTCATGTGTGATGTGCTTGTGCATCTATATGTATGTTGATGTGCAAGTATACATGTGTGTGAATTTGGGAAGCAGCTGTGCTTCTTGTGACCTCTCTGAATTAGCAGGGGAGCGAAGAGGAAAAAGAAGACCTACAATATTTTCATTCCCGAACAAGATATATTCAGCGACAGGGAGTTAAGCAATAGAGAAAAGGAGGAAGAGAAAATAAGCAGCTTCTTTTTTCAAATTGGATGTTTTGTTTTCTTCTTTGCTAAAAGGGGCACTCCATAAAAGTCCATTTACTAGTCATAGGTAGTACTACTCAGCCTATGAGATCAGGTGGATATAATCATCTAGTAACCCTGGTGATGTCATCATGGGTATCTTGTCTTGGGATTGGAGACCAGAACCCCCCATTTCTGGAGTAAATATACAATAAGAGCACATGAAACATGTGCAATCGTATTGCAAATTTTGAGCTGCAAAATCAAGCATTTTTGGCACCATTAATCATTAAAAAAAAACTCAGCGAAAGCCTGAAGGAACTCAGGTTTCTTATCTCCAAGTGTTTGAACACTTGTCATTATTTCTACTGTCTTAAGAGTTACGTCTTGTAACAGTAGCCTTTAGCCATCCCGCTTTAAGTTACCTCACTCCCCCTCCTCCCTCTCCTTCTCTCTGCTGCTGCACCTCCACAGGGTTAAGGTGGAGAGGGCAGGTTAGGGTTAAGGTTATGTAGATGCTGCCCCTAAGTGGCAGATGTAATTACTGCACACTGAACTGGCATAACCTTCACCGTTGGTGTGTGTGTGTGTGGCAGCAACACATACACACACACACACCGTTCATGTGGGCTAATTGCTATGTGTAGCACAGAGTGTAAATAAGTCAGCAGTGGTTTTTATCACACTCTCCGTTTCCTCGTGGTTCTCTTTTCCAGTCACTCTCCTTGTTTCCATCTGTTTTTCTCTCTGCCTTGTACTTTGCACTCTGTCTCTCTCTCTCTCTCTCCCTCTCTCTCTCTCTCTCTCTCTCTGTCTTTCCCCCCTCTCCCTCCCTCTGTCTCTTCTTTTCCTCGCTCCCTTCCTCTGTCTCTCTCACTCTTGTACTCATACCCAGCATGAATAAAGCAGCAAGCCAGGTTCATGGACATGAATATTTATGAGAATTTATGCACGCGCTGCGATGCTTTAAAACAACAACAACAACAGCCTCCCCGATTGTGCTTGCCAAGCCAGCGAGCTTTGCTTCGTGTGTGTATGAGAGAGAGTGTGTGTGTGTGTGTGTACCAGCAGGTGTAAACTAGAGAAAGCGATTCCCGCTGGGTGTCTGAAGACCGCTGGCTCTGGTGATTTCCATTCACGTCACCACATCTCCCTCTTTCAGCGCCTCACATGTTCTCACTGTTCGCACACACGCACACGCGCACACTCCTGTTTTTGACTCACACATGTAGTTTCCCACATCCGCCATTCTTGATCTTTTTTTTCCTCTCTCTGACTCAGCCTGGCACCATCCCCCTCCCCTTGTGTGTGTGTGTGTGTGTGTGTGTGTGTGTGTGTGTGTGTGTGTGTGTGTGTGTGTGTGTGTGTGTGTGTGTGTGTGTGTGTGTGTGTGTGTGTGTGTGTGTGTGTGTGTGTGTGTGTGTGTGTGTGTGTGTGTGTGTGTCTGGCTGGCTGGAGTGATGACGTACATAACTAGTGTTGGCAGTTATCAGGGCCGTCAGTCACATGGTTGCGACACATCTGTGTGTGTCTCTTGAGCGATTTGTTTGTGGTCATGCATGAGTGCATACACACACACACACACACACACAGGCAACACAAAGTCTTACAGCAGCACAGGTCAGGGAAAGGATATTCGGAAGAGAGTCTTTAAGTCAGGCCGCACACGCACACACACACACACACACACACACACACACCACTCGCGCAACTGCACACACAGCAGCTCAGTCCCGTCGGGTAGCAACAAAGCTGGCTGAGCAAACAGCAAGCTGCTTGTTCGTTATCTTCCCAGGGTATTTGTTTACTGATCCACACAAGCTTTTGCCTTGAGTCACAATGTGATGTGACTACTTGCATGTCTTTATACATGTATGTGCACAACCTTGTGTCCTGGTGAGTAATAGCTCTGCACATCTGTAACCACCTTTATCCACCACATTTTTACTTTCACATGTAGCCTGATGAACTTGCTATGAATGAGCTGCAAGGACAGTTTGATATGTTTCTCAAGGGGCTCCTAAGCAGAACGTAACAAATCACAGATACTATGGCTGGGTGGTATAGACAACATCAAATATCACAATATTTTTGACCAAATACTGATGTTGCGACAATATTGTCGGGATGGTTATTGGTGCTTTCACAAAATATTTACACATTTATGAGATTTTTGCTAAATTATCAATTAGTAATGTGGATATGATGAACAGCTGGAAAAACCTGGTAATGGTAATGCTGCCTTTAAAACCTGGAAAAGACAACACTCATGCCATATCACGATATTACAGTATCTAGTCTTCTATTACAATATCGATATATTGCCCAACGCTAACATAAACCTCCACTCTCCAGCCGCTGCATCACTTCAGGTTTTGGATTGGGGAACATTTTATTTCAGTTTAGTCCACGTTGACGTAAAAGTTGAGATTGAAAATTCATTCTTGACCTTGGAAACAGCAGTTTTTTTAAACAATATTTTAGATCGACCAGCACACTCTCTAAACCCAGCGGTGGATGTTTGTGTTAATAGTGCAGCAGATGCTGATTATTCTGATGATCAATAATATCTACAGTAGAAAGATATATGAATTTTAACAATATTTTCTAGTCCTTGAATTTTACTCCAAATAAAAAAAAAAAAACTGTGTAGAAAAAGTCCTTGAATTTTCCAGGTGCTATAAGAAACTCGATGCTCTTATTTAGTAGGCTTTCTGCGAAACCAGCGGGTCAGTGTGTGTGTGTGTGTGTGTGTGTGTGTGTGGGGTGTGTGTGTGTGTGTGTGGGGGGGGTCCTTCTCGTCATTAATGTTGGGACCGCGGCGCCCGCCGCACATAATTACGGTTTCATTCCCCTCCGCTTCCCGAGCAGTGCAGGGGTCTGTGACACGGGAGGACTGTGATTAAAAACATGAGGCTCTTTAGCTGCACTCTTCCTCCTCCTCCTCCTCCTCCTCCTCCTTCTCCTCTACTCCACATCCTGTCTGCTGCGCACTGAAATTCCTCAAATGCCTGCCTCTACATCCTCACCTACATTTTAAATTCGTATCCACTTGAGACCAGTGGCACCACAAATTCTTTTGAAACTAATTTCTCGAAACCTTTTTTTTTTTTTTTTTCCCCCGAAATGAAAACCCACGCACAATGTCCTTTTCCATGTAACATCCTTCAGCCTCATGACTTGCCCTTTCAGTCTCCCGATGAAACATTCCTGTTAGTACACACGCACACTGTTGAGATGACGATATGCAGAGCTTGACATGACCAGTGATGCCGGAGCTTTCCGTTAATGGACACTAATAGGGCTATACTTAATGTTATGCTGTGATGTGGAAATATGGCCGTTCAATTGACAATTGATCCCGTACAGCCGTCATACGTTACGCTATGGAAACTTGGCTCTTATATTCAGTACTTCCCATCACCACCTCCAACATACACACACACACGTACACACACACATAGATAAAATACCACCGAGGGGCTCTCGTGATTTTCATTTGAATTGTTTAAAATGCCTGCGTTAGAGCTTGCACGCCTCGGGGTCTTTCTGGTGAGTAATTAATTTCCAGCATGTGGGGGTAGAGACCAGAGCTTGTGGGCCTGCCTCCTGGCTCTGACTGTGTGTGTGTGTGTGCGCAAGAGAGAGAGAGAGAGAAGGAGGGAGGCTTTGCGCTGGCTCCACTACTGCGTCCTAGCCTAGGGGAGGAGAGGAGGGGGAGGAGGAGGAGGAGAGGGGGGAAACAGCACAGCGCAGAAAATCGATCCAGGGGCCGCGCTTCTCAGCCTCTTCCGGACGCAAGAGTCCTCCTCTCTCGGGAATTAGATAACGGCTTGTAAAAGCTCTCCACCGCCAGGCTCTCCCCCTCCTCGACTTTTAGCTGCTGCCACATCTCTCTGTCTTCCTGCCTGCCTGCTTTTCCATGAGATATTGAATTCATCCCTTTCAAATTACGGCAAAGTATTGGCTTTCAGTTTAATTGGAATCCCTGTTTCTTCTCATAACTGTGTGGATATTGCGTATTATCAGCAAGTTAATATTTTATTAGGTTTTAATTGGCCTTTGTTGTTTGTCTCAGTGCGATGATGTTCCAGTTAAAACGTTGTGTGTGTATGTGTGTGTGTGTGTGTGTGTGTGTGTGTTTGACAGTTGGAAAGACAGACAAGAGTGGTAATGCATTCACAGCTTTCTGTTTCTCTACATGGGTCAATAGAGAGTTTTTTCTCCATCAGGTTTCCTTGGCGAAGGAGATCAAGCCGCTGAAGTGGTATCCCTCCGTCTACCTGCTGGTGTCTATCTTCCCTCTCATCAACAGGTAACACACACACACACACACACACACCTTTACCTGCAGCTAAATTCTGCAATCTGTTGTTTTAGATGCGTGTTGGCTCTACTCTACTATTTTATCTTTACTCCCCGTCCTCCTCGCCTTGTGTGTGTGCATGCGTGTGTGTGTGTGAGCATTTTATTGGCTTCTTTAAAACAGGGGCTTCATCAGCTGAGGGTTAGTGTGATGAGGCAGGTGGACCAATAAATGATAACCCCGACACTGTTATTACTTCTTCCTCCCCTTCCAATCCTCCATTCCTCTCTCTCTCTCTCTCTCTCTTTCTTTCCCTCTCCTCCTCTCCCCTCCCCTCCTCTCCTCCACGTGGTACCGGTGTGATTGACAGGTCAGGGTTACTAAGTGATTAGCTGCGGCGGCTCTGCTTGTCGCCACGGCGATGTAGGCGGAGACACAGGTCAATTACAGGGTCAACGTCTCTCAAAAGGCTTCCCTCAAACACCGCCCTTCCCCCATCTCGCCCTCTCCTCCTCCTCCTCCTCCTTTACCTTTCTATCCATTCCAGTCCTCCCTTCCCTCCCCCTGTGCCCCTGCTGTCGGCTGATGAAGATGACAAACTGCATCCTGTGCTAACCCCTAACCGCCCTCCTCTGCTTCTCCCCCCCTCTCTCTCTTATCTCTACCCCCTTTCTTCCTTCCTTCCCTCCTTTAATGTCACTTTCTCCCTCCGTCATTTCCGTACAAAACATCTTTGTTATAGCCCATTTATTCCCACCCTTCCTCGCTCCTTATCGGTCTTTCTCCCTCTGTGTTTTTATGTCACCTCCTCCTCTTCCTCCTTCACTTTTCCTCTCCTCTGTCACACAAAGCCATCTCTCCCTCTCCTAAGCACACACGCTCCACTCTGCCTTTTCCTCCAGAGAGCGAGCGAGGAGAAAACGGGAATGAATTGCTCTCTCGTTGTTGTCCTCCTCCTCCTCCTCCCCCTCCTGCCCCGTTCAGCAGCGCTGGCTGTATATATCTCCGGCTCCTATTAATTTGTTAGCCTCCCCTCCCTCTCCCTCTTCCCCTACTTACTCACCTCCCTCCCCTTGGCTCCTTCCCCCTCCTCTCCCCCTCCCTCCTCTCTGCTGAGGGCTGGAGTGTGTAAAGTGTTTGTCACGGTGCCGTGCCGATGCCGCTGTGCTCTGCCGTGCGGAAGCAGCGCGCGGCAGACAGCCTCGTGTGTGTTTTTCTGTACGTGTGTAGGCGGGCGGTTGGTTTCGTGTCAAGGCAAATGTGCTGTCGCTGCTTGTTGCTGTGTGTGTGTGTGCTTGTGCTTGCGTGCGTGCGTGCGTGCGTGCACACTTGTTTGTCCGCTCTGACTTGATCGTGTGCTTTTGCTGTTTATGAGCATTCCCGTGTGTGTGCGCGTTTTTATATTGTGTGTGCATGCCTAGCGTGTGTTTGTGTGTGTGTGTGTGTGTGTGTGTGTGTGTGTGTCTGAGTGGGGGATTATTTCTATCTGAGCTCCAAAGCCTCCTAAACAGGGCTTAGAGAGACGGCCCAGGGCAGCAGCTAAAGCCTTCGGGTAGAGCTCTCTCCCTCACTCTCTCAGAGCCCCTCTCTGCTGCTCTCTCTCTCTCTCTCTCTCTCTCTGTCTCTCTCTCTGCCATTTTTCTTTGCCCTGATCCATTGCGTTAATACACAGAGACTCCCACACACAAACACACACTTGTTTTGGCCCTCATCTGCTGCCACACACACACGTAAGCACACACACACAGACAGTCACACGCCACACACGCAATTTTAATCTGTTCCAAATGCACACTGGTAAATGTGTTAATTCGACACCAGCTGTTGCGAATTGAAATGGGAAAGCGCTCCTACTTCTCCTCTCCCGCGTTCGCACACACACAGTACGGACGAGTCATTATACATCGTTTTACTGTACATCTCTCTCTCTCTCTCTCTCTCTCTCTCTCTCTCTCTCTCTCTCTCTCTCTCTCTCTCTCACTAATTCACTTGCCCTCATTTGGTGATGCAAAAGTAGCACCAGACACTCACACCTTCACACTCATCCGTAATTCCCTCCTCCTTCGCCTTCTTTTCACTTTCTCCTTCTCTCCCTCCGTCTTTGCCACTTCAGTTTCTCTCAGCCCTTTGTGTGTGTGTGTGTGTGTGTGCGTGCGTGTGTGTGTATGCGTGTGTGTGAGCACTGCCCGGGCACGACTAGAGTTTTCACAGTCTGCTTCTCACATCGCCTCCCCTGTGTGCTTTATGTGGGTGTGTGTTTGTTTACAAGGCTTGTCTAGATTCCTACTGTGCGTGCTTGTACGCCTGTTTGCATAAATAAGCCCTCTCCTCTCTTCGGAACCTGGCTGCCGATTTCTGTGGAGCGTCACAGCTTGATGTGCGTGCACTCCTGGACAGCGTGCTCGTCTTTAACGGGGACTTTTTTTGCCCCCCCTCCTTTCCCCAGTGAAAACTGACGGCCCAATTTACTGACTTTTTTAAGGCTTTGTCTAGAAGCCAGGTTTTTTTTTAAGAGGAAGAGAGCTAGTTGCCTTTGAGCAATCAGGGTTAGGCGCCTTGCAGAAGGGTGCTTCAGTGCGGATGGATTGATCCTGGCGGCAGGGCTTGAACTGGTGATGTGTCTGTAACCTTGAGTTCACCCTGTCGCTCCAGGAGGCAGCTTGCATCCTCCTAGTTATTCTTGGTTTCCCTCGATGCTGCGTGTGGGTTTTGCGGTGTGTATAGGCCTATGAGTGCTTGCAGGGGATTTTTTGTATGGGCTCCCTACAGCGCCTAAGCCCCCCCTCCCCGCCTTTCTCTGGAGGAGATCTGATTTCCCTGCTCCAGGCGAGCAGAGAGAACAAGACTGTGTGTGCGTGTGTGTGTGTGTGTGTGTGTGTGTGCGCGGCTGTGTGTGCTTCAGTGCGTATTTGCGTTTGTGTGTGTACGCCGCTACCCGGGCCCGGCAGACCTTCCCCATCTCCGTTCTGCACTTTGAAAAACGAGGAAGGAAATCTCAGAGCAGCAGTTATTATTCATCCCTCAAAGAGAACGGGGAGGCGGAGGAGGAGGAGGGAGGGAGGGAGGGATGGATGGAGGGAGGAAGAAAGAGAGCCAAACGGGAGGAGGAGGAGGAGGAGGAGGAGGGGGGGATACATTAACTCTTATCTCACTGTATTTGGCATTCTGCATCCCAGGATGCGCTCTTTCTCTCCCCCTCTCTTTCTCTTTCTCACTCATTCCTGCTTGCTCTTTCTTTTCTACACTCCCTTCCTTCCGTTTCCTCGCCTCTACTCCTCTCCGAATATCTTGCATTCAGTGTGCATGGATTGTGTGTCGGTGCCTCGGCGTGTTGTCGGCTGGTGTGTGGTTTGTACTGTATACCCTAATATCTTTTGTGGTGTATTTTGTTTACTTGAACAAATGAGGTTCTCAGATGCTGAAAGGCATCGTGCAAGGTTCTAACTCACATCTTTGTCTGCAAGCTTTTTCTTATTCATCCATCTCTTCACGTTCAGTTTAGCGTATGAGAGCGACGTTGGCCTGTAGCTTGCAGGTACTGTATGGAATGGGTTTTTTTTTCAGATTTAGAGGCAAAACTCTTTTCTTGCTTTGATCTGTGATCTTCACAGGAGTGATTCCCGAGCTCCAGGTTGCCATGACAGGGCTCCAGGGGGTCGCCAGCAAAGTCAGGATTAGCTGAATTTCGTGCACTAGAAGTTAACACATTAGGAAAATGCATAGAAACATTTTTGATACGAATAAGATGAATTTTCTCTACTCTTATTCATAACAAAAAATCCTCACAAATCAAAGTCTGTGGTTTCAGACGTCATGCTTTTAGAACATCCTGATTGTCTGTACGATAACATAGCCACATGTCGCTGTGTGGCCTAGATAGTATTTGGGTGGATTTATGGCTGTGCCTACTGTGTGTGCCCGTGTGTGCACTCGTGCTTTTGCGTCTGAGGCAGTGATCAGTGTGCAACTAGAGACGAAGAGGCCCCCGTAACCATCCGTCTCCCGTTGAGCAGCAGCGACGCTCCGCTATTCATCCCCATTTAGCGAGACAGAGAGCTGGCCTACAGGGCTGTGTGAAGAGCAAACACACACAGGACAGACACCCGCGCTGAGGCTGGACACACACACACACTCGCACTGACGCTCTTGATTCAGTATCGTTACGGAAGGTGTGAGAAAAAACTGTTTGTGTGCAAGGCAGTTGCACAGAGTAGTAACATTATATATATTTACGCAGATATACATGTGTTTTCGTGCATTAATACACAAACATAAAACACGTATTTGGATATGCGCTGGCATACAAACATCAACACATACAGCAAAGTCGCTATATATATATGTATATGACTATAAATCCCTATATACAGACATATAAGCCATATATAAATACATGTATCCTTTATACTGACTCGCAAATTACATGCAGGCACGTATAGACGTATACATACATTCATGTATATGCATATGGTATACAAGCGCAAATGCTAACGGAGATGCTAGATAACCTCCCTCACACACACTAGGTACGTGCACGCATTCAGTGGCGCGTGCAAACACAAACACGCACACACACACACACTCATACTCTGCTCCCCCTCCCTCTGCTCTTTCAGGCACGTCTTTAAATATTCATCACTCTGGCTGCTCTGAGAGTGCCGTAAACGCTGCCTCACACTCCGGGGAATCGCTAAAGCCTACTCTATCATCTGCTCTCCCTCCCTCTCCTCCATCTCTCTCTCTCTCTCTCACTCACACACACACACACGCACACAAAACACAGCCACTCACAAGGATGAACTCACGTGCACAAACACTCGAAGTCACAGCCTGTGGCATCGCTGGACACACAAACACACGCCGGTACATGAATCAGGCGAAGGGAAACACATGCGTGGCGATGTACGATGAACAGATTTTGTGCGTGTGTGTGTGTGTGTGTTTACTGGCTGCTCCCAGCACAGAGGGTTGAGTGGTGTTGTGTTCCAGGAAACAGGATGTCTCTTTGTTTGGGTTTTATTCTGTTGGTGAACGTTAGCCGCTTTAGTCCCCAGGGTCTGTGTGTGCCTCTTTGTCTGTCACCGTGTGTGTGTGTGTGTGTGTATTTGCACCCATGCAGGTGTGTTTGTGTGTATGTGTATGCTTATGCTCACATGTTCACGTGTGTGCGCCTCTTGTTTGTGTGTTTCAGCCTGATTCCAGAAATATTCGGTGAAGTGTTTGCATAAGCGGTTGACAGAAGGTGGGTAGTGTGTGCATATGTGTGTGTGTGTGTGTGCGCACGTGCCGCGCATCTGTGGGTGCGTGCATAATGGAAGTCATACCCTAACCTGTGACCGTTATCCCCACGTTGACCTCGCGATCAAAGGAGATTGTGTTTCAGCTTTCAATTGTAGTGCACGTGCACGCAGACACACTTGCACAACTCCATGGTTTATTTAGATACTGTCACACTGTCTGAAGAGCGCGCCATATTCCTGCTGATAGTCCGCAAGCGTCAGAACTTTATGCACATTTTGTCAGTGAACAATAAAAAGTCTTTAGTTTGTGTTGTGTTATAGGCTGTCACATATGCTCATAAGACAACAAGCAACAGAAACCTTTGAACCACTCTATCCATAAGTCAGGTTTTCTCTCCATTAAGTTTTAGTTTAAAAAAAACAAAACAAAAAAACAAATAAAATCTATTTATAACTTCTGTTACTTAAAACAGTGAATTAAAACTAAAGAGATCTGATAATGCATTTAAAAGGATTTGGATTAGTTAAATGAATTATACTTGCTACAGATTTAATAAAAAAGGATATCATGCCCCGTGGCATTATGAAGCGAAATTAGACATTATTGAACTGTGGCAAATTCTCGTATCTTAACGTCTGTTTGTGGAAAATGTTTTGTCTTTGTTTGTTTGGAATTTTCGTTTTTTTAAAATTGGACCTAAATTTAA